>JAQISU010000036.1:9290000-10745000 GCA_029339505.1 Unio delphinus | reverse complement strand
GAGTCACGGGTGGACTTTACATAAGATTCAGAACAGTTATGCAGACCCGTTACAAAAGTTACTGAGGCGATTACAACTGCCATTAAGATTGATACTCTTCCAGTATCAAAACAAACCGCTGAACAAACAGCGAAAATAGCAGAGAGAACGAAACGAACAAAATAAATTTTACGAGATCTTCCAACTGATTTAGCTGCATTTAAATTTCGACCTAATAAACTTGAAGAGACTGTCTTTTTTTAGAACCAACACTTTAAAGGGGAATTAGGTTTACAAAGAAATTTACTGAAAATGGTGCACAAATTATACACCTCAGTAATACAAATCAATGATGATATAATTGTGTTTGTTTCTTTTACTGCTTTAAATTATCATTTACGAAATATTATTTTAAAACCTGACCATGTTAAAAGTGTAAGTCGTGAAATGTACATTAAATGGGTGTTAGAATTAAACCATTATATTAATCAGATAGACAAACAAGATCATCGTTATAGCAGGCTTTTACAGGGAGTGGAAATTCATTATGATTTACAACAGCGAATAAAAGAACAACAACAAGAAAAAGAAATACAGGAAAGAGAACAGAAACAAAAAGGCAAACAGCAACGACAACAGGAGAAAAATAAACAACAAACAACTTTCAAGAAAGAGCGATCCTAGCAACTTCCTCCACCTCGAAAACAAAAATTAAAACTCGATGAGAACTTTCACGACATACCTGACAATATCACTACTGGTAGCGGTTTTACTACTCTCACTATATCATTCTAGTTTGGGGTTATTTTGCATTGGATATATTAGTTAATTTGTGTTCTCGGAAGAAATAATTTATTTTCCATTCGATGATTTTGGTCACATGCATAAGAATTGTGAAACATTGGATTGAGCAAAAAGATCTGCCACATGGGGTATATTACGATATATTATTTGAATCGATTCTTAATGGTGTGTATATAGGGACAGACGTGGGAAGTCGGATTCATTCCTATTTGAATTAATTTCAGATTATTATGTCATATGTTAAAATCAGCCTGCAAATGTGTTTCATTTTGTTCAAAATTTGAGAGGACACAGTAAAAGGATTATTTATTGCGAGGACAAAGTGCTCATTCGGCTAGAAGTTTTTTTGTTCGAAATCCAACTCTAGATGGATTTGAATGTGTTAGAAAAGTGAGTTGCTGGACCGTAAGGTAGTCTTTCTATAAAAAGGAAATTAAAACAATTTTCTCAAATAGCTTCCAACATATTAAATTTATGATGTAAATGTTAGGATTACGAATCTCTATATGTCCGTGAGCTGACATTAAAATAAGTCATTCTGATCGCAACACAACGACTTCTCATTCACATCCATTACCTCCAACAATAAATATCAGCTACACCAACATTAAATTCACGCAGTTAGTACGAGACCTAGGCGTTACTCTAGACAGAACTCTCACATTGCACCAACTTTTGATGAACATTTGCAAGGCTGAATATGTTGAGATGAGGCACATCAGCTACATTCGCAAATATCTTTCAGTTGATGCCACAAAAAACACTTGTTTGTTCATTAGTACTTTCAAGAATGTTCTAACGTAACTCAATTCTGGCTGGTTCGTCTAAATATCTACTTCAGAAACTTCAAAATATTTAAAACACATATACTCAAATGATTTATACAGTACCGAGGTTAGAAATCACCTCACCGCTGATCTGTACCGTACACTGGCTATCAATTCGGTCCAAAATGAAACACAAATTGTCTTCTCTGTGCTACACTTCACTGACGGACTCCAGTCCAGCATACCTATCCTATACACACATGAGCGAGATACTTACTTTCCTCTTCTGACAATCGCCTACCAATTATTCCCACTACGAAAACGATGTATTATGTACAACGTTCTTGCGCATACCTGGGCCCAGCAACTTGGATTGAACTGCGCATTGAAATAAGACAGAAAAGCACAATGATTCTTTTCAAGAGTGCTCTTACAACTCATCTTTTTCGATTGGAAGAAACAACCTTAACTATTTTCAGACTTTTTTTATAATGTCATGGTGATTGTTTGTGTCGCTGTTTTGTATTCATATCAGTACATATGTTGTAAAGCGCTTAGAGCTTTTAAAGATTAAGTGCTATACAATGTCTTCCTTACTATTATTACGATCAGAATTGGGTCAAGGAAAGTAACTTGAAGGGTTATTACTTGAAACCTCTAATGTCGACAAAGGAGTCGAAATTGCAAAAACAAAAAAAAAAACAGTCCAATGACTATCTGACAGTTGGTGTGCATTTAAAACGATCGATACAGATTATGACAAACGTAAACAGCTTATGTTGGTCGAATTGCTTATTTAATTGCTTCAAATCTGACGTCGAAACTTAGTTTGAGAAGCACGGCTATGGTCATATATATGAAACAATGTATTTGTTGGCTCAAACAAACCTAAATATGAATTTATTATGGATATGTATGAACGATTCATGTTCAGGCTGTGTTACGTATTGTATATCCGATTACTATTGTTCATATTGAAATATCTTTTAGGGCACATAAACCACTCATTGTCACTACTTATCTATGTATTACCCCTTGTCAGTGAAGTCGTTTTTTGATTCTTTCCAAGGAATTAAAATGCAGCTTGATTAAAATTCAATTTCCAGTGACTGTCTACGCTTTGAATTCTTTGTCCATTGAAGTGTTACTTTATCGTTAGAAAATGTCTTAGCCTGGGATTATGATTGCGGTCAATCCACCAGTAAACAAAGAAGCATCGTCTGTTTCAAAGGGTTGATCCCATTGAGAACGACTTCCATAATATATCCAACTTCACCAGTTTATATAGATACGGCGACATATTTTTTTAGAATGAAGTTGATGAGGAAATTATTTTTTTGGCTTGTCATGTTTGCTCCTTGTCTGGAAAATCTTAGTTTAGACCATCGATACAACTGGCTGGTCATGTAAAGGTCAATAAGACTAATCACGAGATCTTACTTATTTTTACTGGTCGAAAAGTTGATGTTCGAATTATTTTTGATTAGATGACCGATTATTACCTTCAGCAGCAAATTTTTGATAATACTGCACTTAGACCATTCATCTTTTCTCTTTGAACTTGATGTAGCAAGATATAATAATCAGCCTGCTAAAATAAAATTAACGCTGGATATATTTTCAAAGAAAATAACATTTCAGTCTGAGGATAAGGTCCGTCTTTTAATGCTAGATATTATGTCCCTATACAGTGTTATTAAGTGAGTTATTTCATCAACATTCTTAGGATACGGATATAAAAACAGCTTTGTTATGTAAAGATGTTAAAGGGGAATGTTGATATATATATATATATATATATATATATATATATATATATATATATATATATATATATATATATATATATATATATGTGTGTGTGTGTGTGTGTGTGTGTGTGTGTGTGTTTTGCTATACTTGCGAGGACTTGAGTTGGGATGCACACCAACATCTCGAGGACTGTACTACATTTCGAGGACTTACACACTAGTCCTCGAAATGATATATCGGAAAACGGTTGAAAATGATCATATGAGATGAACCACGTGTTTTTGTAAAAGTCCTCACGAAGTCGGTAATGCTTGACATAGAGTTACACTCGTGTGTAAAGGTCACACAATTTGCGGCCTTCCGTTTGGCGCTTTAGAGGCTTGACAAGTGTGCAAAATCTTAGCCAATCAGAAGGCGTGTGATCTCAGACTGTCATCCAATCAGAACATCGCTACTTTGCAGTGTAACTGTACATTTTATACAGATAAATGTGACTGGTTTAAAACATTTTTTTTATAATAATTGCAAACTGGCGATGCCTGAGTGCGGTATTTTAAGCCCGGGGCTTCCGTTTGTGCGGTGTCTTGGCACATTATTTTAATTTTTTTATATTGCGTACATTGATTCCATTACGGCAAGGATTAGCAAATATTCATCTACAGTAAATTCTTGGAAGATGGAAGGACATGCTTAATCAAACTGATAAGTAATAAAACAATCATTTTTCAAGTTGTTAACTGAATTCCTCCAAAATAGCAACTAGTTTTTTTTATAGCTACGAGGTTGTAGCCTCAACTTGATTTGTTGTGGTTGAGTGTCCACGACGTAGGAATAAGGGTACAACTAGTTTTTATATTATTATAATTATTATTTGTGACAACTTGGTTTTATCCAATTTTCAACAATGAACTTATATTGATGTCAGTACAGCTCGCGTATATTTTCGGAATTTCACGCAATGCAGTGGCGGGTGATGCAGAAAGAGCGAGAGACAGAGGGGGTTGGGGGGTTGGGGGTGGCCATCACTCCATAGTTGTAGTCATTATGGATGACACCACCGCATAGTGGGCGTGAGCTAATGTCACAGGCACTTGATTCTGGGTAAATTAATGTATACACTCACCATATAATATGGTGAGTGTATACATTAATTTACCCAGAATCAAGTGTCTGTGGTTAATGTGTATGACCCTGGAGAGAGAGAGAGAGAGAGAGAGAGAGAGAGAGAGAGAGAGAGAGAGAGAGAGAGAGAGAGAGAGAGAGAGAAAGAGAGAGAGAGATATGCAGATGTATCTCCATCGTTATCAGATGAGTATACACATTTTCTAGTTCTAATGAACACCATTTAATACATATGCCAAATCAAATTGTAGATAATACTTAGAGAATGTCTCGAAAATCACTATACACTACTGTACTATTTTCATTTACAAAAAGCTGATGAACACATTTCGCAACGGTGCATAAAAATACCAGACACCAGGACTAAGACATTTAAGTACATGTATTTCAATACAGCTTCCTGTTTGTGACTATTTGGGCATTTGGCTATTGAGACCAAGAAATGAAATATCCGTACATATAAAACATGAAAGTCAGATTCCTTCAATAGTATATAGCCGATTTGTCTATTTTTTATATACTTCTTTGCAGCTACAAAGGATTCAGTGGAAAATATATCTCATTCGATCAATCAGCATTATGGTTGGTGTCAAGTTGGCAGTTGTCTAACATGGCTTTACAGAATTAAAAGACAGATTAGTACTAGTAATACCAAGTTTGGTCTCTACATGTATCTCCGATTGGTTTAGTGCTTGCTAATGCTTATTACAGAATCCAGTTCATAATGGACTGTACAGTTATTTAAAATAATTATTAAGCATTTCATTAGAGCTGCACCGATATCAGGTTGTTTAATAAATATACTTGCTTACTTTAAATAGTTAGCGATTACAGACTGTTCAACAAATCCCACTGCATAATTTTGCTACTTTGTGATAACAGGTTGTTGAATAGATATTGTTGCTTACTTTCAATACTTTCCGATTACATATTGTTTATTAAATACCATAAAATACTTACTTTTCATCTTTGTTTTGTCCTAAAGACATATAGCTTACTTCTAAAACCACTGTATTTTTATATTCAGCTAATTACACGATCCGAGTTTTTTTTTTTCCTCATATGAGGAACCCCAAAATATCATCTTTTTGTAGTTACGTGTATCATAAAACATGGTCATTTTAAAGTGTATCTGTTTCTACAGGTCTGCATTAATACAAAGAAATCTATATCTGCCATGAACATATAATGCTCTTAATATGTTGTGGTTTTTGGGCTTGCTGCAGTAAAAGACTTAATTGACTAATAAAATGTTTGCCTTTAAATGTTTTCTTTGGAAATGATATATCCTTTCGAAGTTTAATACATTTTTCTTTAGAGTACCAATTTTTGTACTTGCTTCCTGTTTTTAAATTGACCCACCAGTTAACTGTACACAACAATATTCATCAGTTTTAAGAAATCCTTTTTTTTCTTCAAAAGTTACGTATTTCTTTATTTGCTTTAAAGTTGTATGGATTTCTGTGGATGATTTCAAACATTGTTCTTGAATATACTGTTATATGTATCTATTTTAGTTTAAAACCTAACTGAACATAAAATTGGAATTCCGACAGTAGCTAACGAATGGACTTGATTTTGTTTATGTTTTTGTGGTTTTTTAAGGTACTCGATAGGGTAGGTGCTGAAGGCTTGGTACATTTTATCTTCTAATAATTTCATTTTGATTTGTGACAAGTCAACCGATTTAGAGAAGTGTTATTTTTCTTCTTCTTCATCTTCTTCTTCTAGTGGAATGGATACTCTCTAAAATAGTAGTGCAAATGTGTCAGTCAGTGTCTGCGTGGGTTCGAGTCTCAGATTGGGCCAATGTGGGTATGTGAGATAGCTTGGCAGTAACTTATCGTGGGTCAGTGGTTCTTTCCAGGGGTTTTCCCTTGTTTTTCCTCCACCATTAATAATGGCTGCCATGTATAGCATATCGTGTGCTGAAAAAAAGTATTATACCCTTCAACAACAACAAATGCCAAAATGTTGTTCCTCACATACACCTGTAACTAATCTTGAAATTGTCTCACCATTTTCTCTGACCCTTGTTACCCCACTTTGACTTTGGAAATTTGTTTATTGTCCATGTCACGTGACTATATGACCTTATTGACATGTAGGTAGCGAGATTTGTATAGTCATGTCATTGGGACAAAAATGGCCAGATCCAGGTCAAATTTCAGCAAGAATGCATTTTCATCTCACCTGTCAGCAGATTAAAGACATGACTAATGCTATGATTTTTGAGAAAATAAATAATTTTCGTATCGATTTCAAGCAGTTATATCTCAAGGAAAGGTCTTTAAAGTTTGCTATGTCAGCTAGTAATAGGCTACCCCATTTTGACACCAAATGGTGTCGGCAAATTCCAACTTTTTCGATAAGGAATGGACTTTGACCCTGCACCCTCCCCCCACAAAACTCCAAACATATACAAATGGTGTGGCAAGGGACAGGAAACTCGGAATAGTAAAAGGAAATATATTACACAGACAGTGAAGTTTAGTTCGGAATATACCAAACACTTGCCATGCATTCATTTGTATCGACAAATATTCGCAGACTCTAGGATCACATCATGAATTCATGTCAAAATTCACTAGTTTTATCACCATTGTCACAAAATTGTGAGTCTGGAGGGTTGGAAGCTATGCATACAGTGTAATATTCCTGAAAACAGAAGTTGCTATTCTACATTTCACGCAGCATTACAAATTGTATCCTATCTGTAACTCTGTAAATTTTCAGGTCATTTGTGGCTAAAAGTATCCAATTTGTTTTAGATATTTGGTGTGAAACAAATTACCGGCAAGTTTTTTTACCTACATTTAACTATGCTGACTGGTATATTTGTGGAGTTACAGCTAGGATAAAATTCATGTTTGTATCAAACAGTAGAGAAACAAAGTTGATGTATTACTCTGGCCTTGTCTTATACTTGGCATCTACTTGTTTATGAATGAAGGACATAAACTGGCTTCACAGTGACTTATAGGCCATCAAATAGGATATATTCTCCAGTTGTGTTTATGATGTGTTATTAGATTTCAGTTTGGTCATTTGATTAATTTGCATCCAGGCCATGAAAGTTTCAATTAATGTTCAGATATATAGTTTTGTTATTTGCTTTTTCTAAATATATTTCTTAAGCAAATATATTTTCGAGGCAGTGAAGTTCTTTAGATTTGTGTCACTCATTAAAACACATTGAAATATTGCCATGTTTCAAAAATATAACTTTGAATATTGCTCAGAAAAAAAGTGTAGTCTCTGACAGCATGATTACTCCAGTACAATACTTATTGATTGTGGTTTCTTAACATGATGTTTAAATTGTGTTGTTTTAAAATAATACAAAATATTACAATTATGTTCCTGTATATATTTTTCATATTAGTTTGGATTTTAATTTCTTTTCTCATAGTACATTGAGACATGTTTACTTTGGTAAGAAATAAATTGTAGTTTTGAAATGGGATATTGCATCTTGTAAATGTATGTACAGTAAAATATCTTTTCTCCAAATTATGTTTGTCTGAATTTTCTGAATGCAAAACTTAACATTTTTCAGATGAATTGGTTTAGGTAACAGTTGTATTTGTCATATGTTTAAAATGTCAACCAAAGAGATTACACCACATCTATATTTTTTATTTGCATTTTAGCACCAGTTTTGAATGTGTTCAAAGGTCTGCTAGCCATTTCTCATTTATTATTAATATTCTGCAGTTTGGACTCAAGGGGACAATCTAATTGGAATTATGGTACAGCTAACTTAAATTGTGTTTGCTTCTTTCATTAAATAAGTAAAGCTTAAATTTTTTGAATTACTAAAATGCATTTACGCTTTGCGAAGGAAATTGTCTTGCTTCCTGATGTTCCTTCTAAAAACAAATTGACAGTGTGACGTTTCATCAAGTTTGGAAGGAATTACCATATCTTTATATAATAATTTATACTAACCTATTATTTATGATAGCATCAAAACACAATCATGTATGTAAACGAAGAGGTTATTTTTCTTCTCACTTTCCAGTTCTAAATATTTAATCTGAATTGCATTTTTCCATTTGATTTTTCTCTCTTTATTTTATTTCTTCTTTTTTATTTCCATTTGCCTTATAGACCACTCCAGTGGTTTAGTTGCAAGAGTGTCAGTCCTAGATTGGGGTGGGGGTGCTAGTTTTAACCCAGGTCGAGTAATATACCAAAGACATAAAAATGGCAGCTTTTGCGATAAATGCTCAGCAGTAAGATTTTGGCACTTCTTATCCTGGTGTTAGGATAATGTGTCTTGGTAGGATAGCAGCATGATACACAAGTGCTAGACATCACTATATACTGCCACGCTGCAGACCTTATAGTGATATGACTGAAAAATTGTTAAAGCTATGATAAATATCCAAATCGCACACATGCACATAACTCAATTTGCATATCTTCTTGCTCTCCTCTTTCTGCAACACTCTCTTTATGAAATTGCACTTGACTTTCTCTTCAAATGATATAAATTAGTGATGCAAGTCAAATTCCAATACTGAACTAGATATGTAAATAGAATAGAATGTACTAATGTGCCAACATTCTTCATGTCTCGGGGGGGGGGGATATAATCCAAACGTCTTAAATCAGTTCAGTACAAAAAAAAAATAGTCATTTAGTCTAATATGTAATAATAAGAACCTTGAAATTCCAGTTCGTAATTTAAAGAAATTAGTTTCCTAAATATTAACACATTAACCTCTAGTGACGACTTTACGGGGCAGAAGGTAGTAGCGTACTTCCAATGCTTGCAGTGTCATGGTCATGCATGATACACTAAAGTGGGTGGTATTATAGAAATGTAGACAGATGTAGCTCTACAATGATAGCAAATAATCTGGACCTTTTAATTGCACTACCAAATACAGAGAGAAAATAAACCTAAGTTTTTGGACCCGTTTTTTTTTTCTCGCCCAAAATATGCTCATGGTCGGATTCCGAATTTGTGTCCATGTTTTAGACTTTATGGCCACAGATCTACGGCAGACAATATGTGAAGCGCACACAGACCGGTAAACCTGTGCAAAAAGTAGGATAAGGTGAATAAAGAGTCTTTTCCATACGAAAATTATGGGTCTGTTAAGCAAAAGAAAATAATCCATTTTTTCACCTTCTGCCTATGCGCCAGCAAACTAACCAAAGAAAAACATTTTCTTTAGCACAACTAGCCATTTGTCTTATGGAATATTGCTTGGAAGTCGATGTATTAGGATGTATTTAGAAAAAGTCCCCAAAATGTGTTTCCAACTCGCATTGCATGCGAAAACAACAAAAACCTCCAGGGGTTAATATGTTAACTAAAATGCAACCCAAATTGAGTCCTCAAAAACTGATGTTATTAAGACATGCAATAAGGAAGTTATATTTCTTTTTCTTTAAATGCCTAATCAATCAACCTAAACACTTGCAACTTAATCCATGTTTATTATCTATTATATGATTGTTTACTTGCAAATTACAGAAGGCTGATAACTCTTTATTGTTTGAAAAAGAAGTAAATTAAAATAAGTGTAATTAACTCCTCCAAATTCAACTCGTCAGAGAGAGTTTAAATGCATATCGCAGACTTCATGGTGACTAGATGATTATTTTTAAGCAAATGAATAAGCCATTGTTCTGAAAACAATTAGTATTTAGAACAAAATATTTTTCCTAAAGTCTATCTTTCATTACTGCACATGTTGATATAGTAGCATATCATTGCGTATATAAGTGAATTTAATAACGGTTCCAACAGCAAGTTAAATGAAGCCGTTAGAAGACAAAATATTTAATGTTTCAGTTCAATGTACTTTAACCCCCTTTCTATCTATACTCTCTCATTTCTAAATATTTAAAAACCACACCATATTTATGTATGTATATACAGATGCATATATATGCATTCTAACCCTCCCTTTCCTTTTCTCATACATATTTTATCTTCATTTATTATTTACACTTTTTGATAACTTTAATTATGGGCGTATGATTTTAAGGCATAAACAAATAAAAAATGAAGAAACGAATAACTGTAAAATCAATGGAACGCAATTTCCTTAACTTCCCGTTATATGCTGCATAATATTTAAACTTTTGTAGTGATATATTATCATATAATGAGTCAAGCGCAGATTTCCCTAAGGCAACTTCAGTTCCAGTGATTTTACATTGGGCAATCTGCCTTATGGCATTTGAGTTGCTTTGGTGTAAAATTACATTTTTAGAAATCACATATTTTTATGTTAATAGATGAATTGACAATTTTGATATTATTGCTATTCTGCATGGTAGTTTTCATTGTGTCAATAAAAGAGGTCACAAAGTTGCAAAACAGTGCCTGAGATTTAGGTTTTTGCAAAGGAACTTAAAGCTTATATTTTAAGAAGATTTGAATATTTAAGCTCGTGAATCTATTTATCGATCTGTAGTTTTCATTGCAGCTAAATTTGTTCTTAAACTTTTAAATATCTTCTCATGTTTTTCCAGGACAGGTGCAATAAGAAGTGAAAAATGTCAGGTCCTCAGGTTGATGGTAGTCTTTGATTGTGTGTAAATTAGTCCTCACAATGATGGCAAAGTCAGAGTAGTCCTAATAATGCATAAAGATGTGCATGGCAAAAATGAAGTGATACAGATATTGCATATCTTAAAGTTAAGCTTAATTTCAAATTTCTTACATATATTTTCATTCCTTCTTATGGTCCTCGAAATGTAGTAATATGTCAAGGTCCTCACAAGTATATGAATACACGCATGTGTGTGTGTGTGTGTGTGTGTGTGTGTGTGTGTGTGTGCAATCCTTCAGGCGAATTTAAAAAACTCCTCTGACACAATTTACCTTTAAATAACGGCTTTCTTTAGGCTAACCAACTTTTGAACTTCTAATATATTAAATAATCTGAAACACAAACATTCGCATCTACAGTCACATGAAAAGAATGAATCAAAGCAAATGTAGCAGGCGTTCATTGTCATTCGAGTGCTGATTCCAAATAATATTTACCATATGTGCACTGACTACATAAACGTGAACAGTGTCACCAAAACAGATCCATTTCTAATATCGAAAACTGATGACTTTATTGTCAAAACATGAAATTCTCAATATGCCACTAAGCTTCAGTTAGACTTCACTTAACGTCGTCTCTTCCAATTTCAAATAATAACATTGGAATGAAACTTTCGTCATCCAAAAGGTGTTAATTAGATATGTATTAGTTGTTAAGGTATTATAATGAAACCTGAAGCACAACTATGATGGCTATATCGATAATAAGTAACATGGCACTAATCTTGGTGTTACAACACCTTCAAGTTTATGTTAATTCATCTTTTTTTTACGACTATTGTATTTAGGGATCACAACCTAATTTCTTTCTTCAACAAAATGAAACCTAACAGTCAGAGAATATGGAGGTGGGGTTTTATGTTGCAAGAATATAACATCGTTCTTTGGGCTTTCACGTGTATAGAAGTTCTATATTATGTCATTTTGTTTACAGTTTGAACATTCAATATACATACTCCCGTTTATTTTCATTGTACTTATCATTTGTGTGCTTCGTTATTATAGTCAGAAAAGCCAATATTGCATGTATCGTTCCTTTCTATCCAATAAGAGGTTTGTTTTGATTATTTTTTGTTAAATGCATGGTACACGAATTGTTTGGTTTAATGTTTAGTTTTATATCTTGACTACAGCTTAAAATGATCTTCTGTAGTCGAGATATCAGTTAGTTTGGTATAGAATATTTTGAAAGATAATAAGAGTGCAAATGGCATGTGGTCTATAAATAATTCACGATATTGGTATTTACGACCATTAAGAATGATATTAGTAATAAAACTCGTTCACTATTTTAATAATAAAACACATTTACTACTTTGAATTCATTTCCCAATGGAGTCATTAGGTCCGGTGTGTTCTGAGAGGGATTAAGTTATTTACCATTGGATGGGTTAGATAAAATTAAAATTCTTGTGAAATAGTAAATGGAATAGTAATATATATCATGTTGTGTGTTTTGCGACCTATGGTTGTAATAGACGTTTGATGGTCTATTTAAGGAGAGCACTGAGCAACACTATTAATTTCTCTTTTCTATCTATTACTCTTTTTAATTCTTATTTCATATTTTATAATCCGTCTGCAGATGATTTTGATTTTGTATTGATAAAATTCCAGACATGTTTCTTGTGACTATTCACGTCTATTTGTAACAGCTCCATGGACCGGAACATTTTTCTCGGCCCGTTACGAATTGTTTCACATAAGATTTCTGAACAATACAAACTGATCTATACAAAAGTCCATTAGCAAACATGGATACTTTTCTACTTTTTAGGATTACTTTTGGGTTCATTAAACTGTAAGCTACTTTAAATTTCATTTTATAACTTGATAATTAAATCCTTACGTTTTAGAAAACATGCTGGTAGATTTATGTCAGTTACTTAGTGCCGATAGTATTAATAATAATAATAATAATTTTTAGTAATGAAAATAATATCAAACTGGCAACAATAATGGAATTTATTAGCGTTTTTGTTTAGATGTGCTAGGACAATATCCATGGACTTATTGTGTTTAACGCAATATAATCTATTATCAGTATTGAATGTCCTCTCTAGGTGCAACTGGGAATACAATAGGTGAAGTCTGTTGTAGGAAGCCAATTTTCCATGACAAACAACAAATTAAAATAATAGCACAAGACTAGTTTATATATATATATATATATATATATATATATATATATATATATATATATATATATATATATATATATATATATATATATATATATATATATATATATTGTGGTACTCAGAGAAATATGTTTGAGAAAACGTTTCATGCTCTTTAAGCATTTCTACCCTATATGTTTTATTTGATTTTTTGGTCATATGTACCTCGATGCCAGTATTACAATACATTACGCTATATAGAGTCATTCATACAATACCTGTAAACCAATATATCCCTGTAATCCGCAAAGGGAATAGCACATCCCTGGTCGGTTATTAAGTCTTCCAATTTTGAACTTGTCAGATACGGATGATTCTATCTCACTTAAAGGAACACAAACTGAAACGTATTGCAAGTTTTGTGTATATATCTATATATCTATATATCTATATATATATATATATATATATATATATATATATATGTCCCGCTTGCATATCTTTGTACGAAACATTCATTTGTATTGAAGCTAGTTATTGAAGGGACTACTATTTTGATTGCTGTTATCATATACATATTGCAGATGGGCAAACTTATGGTTTGAGTAAGTACCCCAGTTTAGAAGTCTAATGAAAGCAGGTTTAAGTGCTTTAGCCAAGATAAGTAAAGGAGGTTAGGAAAAAGGACATTTGTGAGAGATGACAATACCGCATCTACTGAGTAATTATATTGGACTAAAATATTAAAATTCGTCCACATCCCATTTGAAAGGTTGTTAATCAATGAAAAGCAATCTACATGGTGAAAAAATACATATGCGACCTGACATGATGTCTATTGTTGTGTCATATCGTTATTTTTTGTTACGGTAGCATCTTACCTATGAAAAGAAAATGTCCGTATGTCTGGAAGTAACCAACCCAAGCTTCTCTTTGCAAACCGATTTCGTCTAATAGTGTCATTGAGCTTAGATTGACAGCAGGGACGGCAAAAGTCAAATTTCCTCTGATCTCTTTACAATGGTGTGAAGCTGTTTCCCATGATAATGGGTTTAGGACCTTCTTGACTTCAAATGCCGAGTTAGCTTCATCTGTAAGGGATAAACACATCTATAAATACACACACACACACACACACACACACACACACACACATATATGTATATATATATATATATATATATATATATATATATATATATATATATATATATATATATATATATATATATATATATATATAGATAGATAGATAGATATAGATATATACATATATAAATAGATAGTTAGATAGATAGATAGATAGATAGATAGATAGATAGATAGATAGATAGATAGATAGATAGATAGATAGATATGTGTGTGTTACACTCAGTATGTTTGGATTCTTTCCCTTGAAATCGTGCCGATCATAACTGTATACGCAAATGAAAGGTGACTGAAATGATGGGAAATATCCCAACTAACCATATGTCATTTTTATCCTCCTCACAATAAATTTATTTCTGTAGACTATTTGTATTATCCTGACAGAAACGTGTCAGTATTAGATCTATCCGTATTTGTCATTATTGTATGTAGGTGGGAGCAATATAATGAATATGATTTACTTTACTCATCATTTTGTCTTCATCGAAAGACGATTACGAAGTTACGGAATATAGCAATGTTGATGAAGTTTAAGAAATATGCTTTGGCTCCATCATGTTGTTTTCAAAGTGGAATTTATATTTCCGGGAAGGTGTGCTGCCATGGAAATGTGTGCTTTGTAAGTCGTTCGGTCTCAGTTTTGGAATAGCTTATTTTAGTCAGAGTAAATCTCTAAGGCAGATACAAATCATTATGGTCTATCATTTTAATCTCAAAAATCGATATATATGTATTCATTAGATGTATATGCTAATTAGATTTAAGAATTTGTGTGCGTTTCAATCTACGTTCACTTCAACTACCATTAGGAACACTTCTTGTTTGTGGAGGATATTTACAATTATATCGTCGTTTAACCATTTGGAGATGTACCGTCGTAAAGATCATCAGCATCCACAATTTTCTACCAATGAACCCTTCACGTCAGAAATAGCTGTGTTCCAAAGCTGCGCCCATGCACTATTTATATATCGCTACTTCAGCAGGTAACTGCTGCGGAAGCAGGAAAAGGCTGCACACAAAAATCGCAAAAAAAAAGCAACAAGCATGTTTAACTATAACAATTAAAATTATGATTTCAGGACCATGGGGAGAGAATGAAACAGAAGGACAAAGCATCTAACGCAGGAGAATCTGCTACTCTAAAAAAAGCAACTGAAATCGTATTATAATCAAGATAGTAATAAGGGCATGGATTTTGCTAACGAGATGGCGGGTATTCTCAATCATTTTATGGACCGCAAACTGGTGACGTCGGATCAGTGTCAGATTCTGTACGAGGACCTGATTTAGTCCCACACGCCTGGAAAGCCACATTCAGACGTCCTGCCGCCCCCTCCGCCCCGTATGGATTTCGATGATTCGTTGTAAGGCACTTCCAGGGTAAGGTATAATAAACCGCTGAATTTGCATCAACAGGCTTGGAACAATATCGAGCCGCCAAAATATGGAACTACCTTTAAACGTTATCACAAAAAATAGTTAATTTTTGTACTGGCCTCAGCTCCACGATTAACAATCACTATCTAGCAGGCAAATACAACATCATCTACATCGCCATGGAAATCTCCAAACTGATCGCATAAAACGGACAATGCTATGTGAACATTAATATCAAACCAAATTAGTTCATGATGCAAACAGGAATCAAGTTACCGAGCCATTACCGGGTTTGATTTGACATGTATAATTCAATCGGATCCATTCTTGATTTTATCGCAGATTTTTCAGTCTTAATTTTTAATCCATACTAGAGAGATCTTCTCGGTAAGATCACCGACGTGAACAATTTAATAATCATCTGAGAGTTAAGGGTTTGCTGTCGTGTAGTCGGTTCAGTCTCTAACATGTACGCGATCTCAGACATAACAATGTGGCTCAATGATCAGTGGGAAAATGTCGTCGATAACTAACAAGAAAGAATCACCTGTAATCTGCATGTGTGGCGCGTTTACATGCACCGGAGACTTACAATGACGACATAAAATATTCACTGATAAATTAGTATCTTTTAGAAATTATCCGATTACGCTTACATCGGCGTAAAATCATGGATGAAATATTATCCACGCTGTTTTCATCGGGGCCAGAAGCTCTTATGTTCATTGTAGATATCTGACTGCCTTTAAAGCGGCATAAATTGCACCTGAACTGTTTTTATTCCACTGAAATCGCCATGGGACAACATATAGCCAACCAAATCAATTTTCAATTGACTAGATCTACGAGACCACTGTTGACAGCTATTATGCAATAATATATGCTGTCCGATAATTCTAAACAGGTCAAGCACGCTCTTACAAAAACTACTGTGGCACTCAAAGAAAGATCATATTTAATTTTACATTAATTTGAAAGAAACGTTATGATCACCAACACCTTCCATAGGTGTTATCATGAAAGGTTATTGATTAAAAATATAGTTAGAGTTAGAATGTCTTTTAATTTAGTGCACGTTTTGTAAATCTATAAGACCATAGCGAAGTCATGCATTTAATTTTACTCTCAGTTATCTTATTCTGAACGATGACAATCCCATCAAAGGCTAAATACATGAATGTCGACTACGAGGACACGAACATCAACAATCTCAACGCGACCACCCATATCAAAATAGATCCGCGCGACGAATATGCGTACTTACGTTTCCTTAAGGCCTTAGTAGAACACAACTTGCGGAAGCTAAATACAATTATTCAGCAGGATCTCAAATCAACTTTCAAGACAACGGATGGCCGTTATTTATGGCTTTGTTATACTAACTGAACACTCCGACCGTGCAAGAAGTCAATCGATATTTAACACAAGCCAGCACGATCCTGAGTTTGATCATGTCAGCGATAACCGCATGCAATCGTGTCCCACCATCATGTGGTGGTTTAAAGGTACATACACTGGAGCTGATATGAGCTCTGAATTCGCTGCTATGTTCTAATATACGTCCAGTTGGTTATGTTGCTAACTGTACTGACGAGATATGCAAACGATATTCGCTGAGCAGCATTTTTGGAGTCGGCTGTGATATCCGGACGTGTTTATCGATTTGAGCTTACCTTGCATAGACGTCCAATTCTTGATAATATTAAGAACAAGAATTCAAATGTTGTCTTGATGTGGATACAATTAATGCAAACTTATCAGAACATGGATACGTATACGCATGTATCGGTGGACTATTGAGCCAATTTATATCCAAATTTAAAAGTTTCACCAACTGTCCAACATTGACATCGCAAATAAATTACCAGCAAGCGTTGGTGGTAATTGCTTCAGTTTTGACTTCAAGAACAAATTATATCTAAGGAAAGCCGCGTCATTAAGCTGTAAAATAATTACAATATACATGGCGCTCATTGGGTTGCCGTGGTAAATGATCGACCGTGCAGCGATATTCAGTATTTTTTTCATTTAATTTAACCTCCACCACACGAGGATTTGCGTTACATCCAGCAACTGCATAAATGTGCAATGTACAACTTGTTACAGCTTCAATATGTTAATGATATCAAGGGTAGATGGTACTGCCTAGATTACATCCAGCGTACGTACGCATGAAAATCACAAGTATAAACTCTATTACAACTTGGAAATATATATTTCTATCAACGTAATTGCACAAATGTGTAAACCATAAGATAACACAGCCAAAATGAACTCATGATATCATATGTGTAAATTCAAAATGGAGAGAATCGAGTGCAACAAAGTTGTTCCGAAGAATATTCGCCACATGATCAAAT
Organism: Unio delphinus; assembly: GCA_029339505.1. Classification (NCBI taxonomy): domain Eukaryota; kingdom Metazoa; phylum Mollusca; class Bivalvia; order Unionida; family Unionidae; genus Unio; species Unio delphinus. The sequence continues at coordinate 10,726,987 of JAQISU010000036.1, read as the reverse complement.
CAAGTGTGCAGTATTTGTTTTGCAAAACATCACACATCTTAACAGTTAAACTAATGCAGCCAGATTCACTGGCACCAGCGGTAGAGACATCTATAAAGGAAGAAAGCAAAAGATTGTCTGCGATGGTGACTTAGTGTCACGGCAATGCAAATTATGCAAATCTATGTATCTTTTTAGGCACTGGGACATCGATTCAAGCTACTAATACCTTCACGTGTAAAGGAATCTGTGCGTGGGATACTGTAAATAATTCGTCGAGACCAAATTGTCAGAAAACTGTCAATACATCGTGGTGGATCGGCATTGCCAGGATATAGCTATATAGGACCTTGGCATCCCTTAGAACAGGGATTGGATAAAAACGAACAGCCGATTCTCGGTCAAGAGCCCAAAAATGATGTATATGCCATCGCGATGCAACATATATATATATATATATATATATATATATATATATATATATATATATATATATATATATATCATCCCGATATCATCCCTATGACATGCGATTTAGTCATGTTGAGAAACTTCAAGTTTTCAACAATTCAAACAGCGTGTAGAGAGAGCTCTTGTGCCCGACATCATAGGAACCATACATAAGTTAGACAAAGGCGTGCCAGGTCTTATTAGAATATAGTGAGACGATCTTGCCGAAGTGGACGTTTTAGCAGAAAAACTCCATACACGAGCACGGAATCATTTACAGGATGCAGAATCATCGCAATTGCGGTAGACGATGTATGGTCTGCAGATCTCGTCGACATGAGAAATTATAGCGCGTACGACGATCATTTCTGAAAAAAACGAGATAAGAAATTCTAATGTATGCGCTTAACAGCATTGTATGTGCTTGAATGCCAATATATTACAGGCAGATCATGGTAGTGAATTTGGTAAAAACCCGTTTCATATTGGCTTGAAAAAACATATCATCTTGTACAACACACCGTCACACAAATCAAAGTAGCCATCGGAGAAGGGTAAAACAAAACTCTCAAAACTCGCAGGTGGGAAAGATTCCCAAGCGATAATATCAACCGATTATTTTGATTTTTGTTCAGATATCGTTGACCCATCTAGTCAAACTAGGCACTACAACATTAAAATGATTGCAACGGAAGCATCTTCTATTTAAAAAAACCAAAACAGGTCACAGACACCTAATAATTTTAATCCAAATTCAACGTAGCCTAGGTACATCATAATTAGAAGAAACAAAATTGCATTCGAAAAGAGATGCAACAATAACTAGACCGAATAAGTCTTCGTCTTTGATACCTTTCGAAACGTCACTCCAGTCAAACATATGCTTGAAAATTCTACGGGAGAGCCCATACAGGGTTCTTTTCACAAGCAGAAATGACAAGAAACAACCAAACCTTGTCAGGGTGGAAGAACTCATCTCCACCAAAGGCATAAACCGCTCTTCAAATGGTTCTTTATCCGGAACAATGCAACTCGTCGGTTCCAATTGCACCGATGACGCTATTTTCTCAATAGACGCCAACTCTTCCGAAATAATTTATCCTACGCCTGGCGTATGCTCCTCCCACATACGCCCTACCTTTCGTCGCATGCTTGTAAAGACCCATCATGTCAAAATTACGCTTGAACACATCCTCAAATGTTATAAATTTCACAAGTATCTTCAATAGCACTCAAGTCATTCTATGCAACAACTGATATAAATTATCTCGCTGAAGCTCTGTTGAATTAAATCGCTGCAGCTTATTTGTCTATGTTATCTTGCTGATTATATCTATGTGCCTGAAGACAAAGATGAATATAACTGTGCCTAACCAACTTCCCATTCTCATCTTCATATTCACTGTCATCAGAATATATCATCGCATGAAGATAACGCAGATCTTTATTCGCATACGCTATAAACTCGGTTGCATGCTTTGTGGACTCACTGGACTCACCTAATCATATTTACAGTATCGGAATAATTCTGTACATACACACTCCAAGTCAATCAATATTTAAGAGATAACACGAAAGACACGTCTTTGCTATCTTACACTCGCATCTTTAATACAACCAAGAGTCATCTGGAACCAGCACAGAAGTGACTACCCACTTACCCAGAACCCCCATATTGTACCCGTGAGTGGTCCGTGATCCAAACACACTAACGTTTCTACGTTGGAGTGACCACTCCTGGAACAAAATCCCAATTTCTGTGTCCAAAACACCCATTTGTTACTCTGCGTGAGCCATCGTAATGAACTCGAAGCAAGTGGTTGAGAACCACGTGTATATATACTAATTATTGATGCATCAAAGTAGGAGTATTCACCGATATAACAAAAAAAATATCGTGTTCTCAACAGAAATTACACGATTACGCTGTTAAACTTAGTACTGCGTCAAACGCTGTTTCAGAATTATCAATGTTGATCTCGTCGGCGATTGATGATCAAATAATCACCGAAGAAGAGTTCTCGAAGATGGTCCGGTTGTAAGATTCAACGATTTCAAAATTGGAAAACAATAACAATAATGTCGCAAGAAATCCTTCAGCAAATAGCAACAAATACCGCCAACACAAAAACAAGGTTAATCTCGGTGGTAACGAAAACACCGGAATTCAGCGTTGAATTTAATCCTCCGTTGGCAGTATCTGCAATCGCGCTAACACAATTAAGATGTTACTACAGTTGGCCTAATGTAAGATCAGCACCGTTCAATGGTAAACCTCCCAATAATAGTTTCACGTTCACGTATAGAAAAACTAACCCGGATAAAACAAAATCCGAACCAGAAACACATACGATACATCTACCAACTGGTGTATACGACATCGAAGATATCAATGACGCAATCATAGAATCAATCCAGGCAATCACAGGACCAAATATCATCGAATTCAAAGATGGCCCTGATAAATACCCAATTGAGATTCACGGGTACGAACCATTGTTGTCAACGGTCATCGAAATAAATTCACCTGACTACGCCGTAGATATATACAACAGCTCAATTAGAACCCTATTGGGTTATCCTGAGTTTATTCCAGGCACCGTCGAGATAAAAGATCTACCACCGGAACCATTAAAATCTGATGATTATTTTACCACAAAAAAAGATTCTCATGGTTTTTATTTTAGTGATGTTGATGGTATACCTAAATTAACATATGAACTACAACAACCAATATTACCTGGTTCTTTGGTGGATTCTAGCGCTGCTGGAAACATTTTTAGATTATTGAACAATGATTTTCATCGATTTCTAAGTTATTTAATAAATGCAATAGGTGAAATTCCATCACGTCGCAATGACGTCATTAAATACATGGAAGTGTGTAATGAAATTATCTCCGACATGGAAATTCATAATCAGTTAAATATTCAACATATTCTCGGTGATAATTATACTTCTTCATCGAGAACAGAATTTGCAGCAGCTAATAAAATCCGCGTCGAAGATATTCCCAATTTTAAATTTCCAGGATATATTGTACCAGCAATGCGTAAACAACTCAGTGACACCATCGACAATTACCTCCCACAGATTCACAAAGCATGGTTAGATAGGCTTCCTGCGTTTCATCCGAGATTACCAGAACCTAAATATGCTGACTTCATCGATGATACAACGCCAGCTGTTAATCCACAATTAGATTACTCCGATGATGGCTTCTTTCGTACGATATCAGCAGCAGATGATGTCGTACAATTTCGTGTGATAACAAACGACCAGAGTTCCTAGTATATAACACAAGGTCCAGTCACGTGGACATTTACATCAGCGTGTACCGGGAAAAGTTTCACCGTGTCATACAATACTTTATCTGCGAGATTCAACAACATGAAGCGATTATATCAAACTCACCAACAACAACTTCGAAATCTTATTCAAGAATCTCTAGGAAATTATTTAAATTTTACAGGTGTAACAATTACACGTGATTTAATCAAGCAACACCAACAACAACTAAATCAAATTATCGCTGATATGAATTCATTAAATAAAACGTTACTTGATGTGGTAAAATACAAGGAAGACTTTCAAAGATTGTTTTCGCTGCGAGATGAAAAAACTATATCTGATTATAAATTCCCCGGATATGATGTACCAGCGATGAAAGCCTCAACGAGAAAACTTTTTGATGAATTCTTTCCACAGATTCACGCGTTATGGTTTAAACTAATTCCGCCAGAAGCAGTTTTAACATCAACGAATTCAGCATACCGCAACAACAAACACAGATCTCCCTGCAACGTTGATATATCATTTGTTATTGCAATACATGTTATCTGTGATGGTATCTTAGGAAGTTTCGCAGTTGATACTTCAAAATCAAATAAAGCCAACCAAGGATATATCATGTACACGTTCTCACCAGACGTATCCCCGGGGAGTCTTATAGTGAAAAATCCACCTAATTTGATTATCTTGAACCTGTTAATTAATTTCTGTCCAGGATGAATTTTTCAATAACCGACCAAGAATTTAACCTAATTGACCTTCGCGGGGAAACACTACAAATAACGCTAGATGTGAAATAGTGAAATGGAAAATTCTTCAATTAAAAAATGAAAAATCTTTTTAGATTCGGAAATGGAAATTGCTTTGCAATTTCACTTTTAGAATTTCAAAAATATGTTCAATAATGTACCAACACGTGCTAGTATCTATCCATGATAAAGAACTTCTTGTGGACGCTATCAGAGAGGTATTCGGGGGTAACACAACAGGTGAATTCTACGTGGATATAGTCATAGATAACTTAGGTGAAAAATCCTTGTACGGAAATCAAAAGATTCCACTGGAGAAGTTTTTATTGACTGAATATCAAATGTTAAATCTTCAGCGGAACGTTATAACCGTAGTACGATTAACCCGCGATCAAATAATGCAATACGCCCATTCATGTTTATCCGTGGAAGGTCTTAAACAAATCTTACATATTTTTTAAAATTGTTCATTGAAAATTGCTTTGTTGAAAATCTTCGATTTTCCATTCACGATTTTGAAATGGGAAATCTAAAAGATTTCAAGAAAGAATTTTCAGCTAAACAAAATACTGCATAACTTTTTTTTACTTCCCTGTTGCTGACACAGGTATTAATCACATAATACAATTTTACTTCCTTGTTGTCATACGGAAATCCAAAGGATTTCACAAACAGGTCAGGTTTACAAACTTTGTTCTAGTTGAGTGCGCGTGGGAACAATGGATTTCACAAACAGGTAGGATACATGCGTTTTACCTGTACTAGGTTATACAACAAAGGAGGCTCTCTACGCGTGGGGCTCAGCTTATTCGATTAACGCTTTTAACTGTCTAACTTTACAATTAATAAGTTTTCTGTTTTCGTATTCAACACTTAATTGCCTCCTAATATGTTCTACGATCTTACATAATGGTACAAATACATTAACGTCTTCAGTATTAACTAAGCTTTCACGTATAAATTTTTGTAATCGCTTAATGAAAAAATACTGCTTAGCGAGTACATATTTTCCATTGCGCTGTGAAAACTCAATATCGTTAAAATCGGTCATGATTTGATCACAATCTAACCCTGAACAGAGTTTAATATTTTGATCTTTGAGCTTATTAATTTCAACAATAATACATCTGATATTTTCAGAATTCATATATATGAAAAAGTATATTTGTTGAATTGCTTTGCAATTTACGATGGAAACTCTTTGAGTTTCACTAAATGAATTCTGGACACGCTAAGGTGTTGGTCATCTTAGCATATCCAGAAACTTAATGCGATGGTTATATACAATGGATGACGACGGCACATTCAACCCCATGATCTAGTGTGTAGGCGGTTGTATACACATAGGACGGCACATACGGCACATTCAACCCCGCTGATCTAGTGTGGATGGCGGTTGATATATATACATATAAGACAGCACATTCAACCCCGCTGATCTAGTGTGGACGGCGGTTGATATATACATATAAAACAGCACAATTACACATCACCGTTTTGAACCCCCTTGGTGTACAAATATACATCAAGGACGTCCAACGGTTACACATATAATCACGAAACGTATTCCCCTACGAGTAGAGTCTAACTTGCGGATAGCGGGTTAGACCTACAAGAGGATACGTTTGGTGCGTGGACACACAGACAGTACACAACAATAGATTATAGGTGATTATGATTATATACAGATGCAATGAATGACGACGGCACATTACAACCCCACTATCTAGTTTGTATGGCGGTTGTATACATATACGACGGCACAACAAACGATTATAGGCGATTATGGTAAAATACAATGAATTGATTCAATGAAAATGAATGACGACAGCACAACAAACGATTATAGGCGATTATGGTATAATACAATGAAGGAATCGATTCAATGACAATGGATGACGCGGGCTATTCTACATTCAAGTTCAAAAACCAAACCTCAAAATCAAAACCTGGTTTGGAATGTCAATAATAACATTTCACACCACGTATGACGGTGTGATTTGATTTTGAACTTGAATTTCGAGCTAAAGCCCAATTATAACACAGTCGGATTTGTATATAACCACTCATTACAACGAAGTTAAATAAAGAGATGTGTGCTTGTAATTCCTTGTTGTGTTTAATAATTATCACGGACAACGTTGAATTAACACATAATACTTGAAAAACACACTAAAAAATATTTAAATACGACGTGTATATAAACAGTTCTGTTAATACTTGAAAAAAACGAAAATTGATTATGTGTTATTGAGATTCATAACAATTATAACAGCCAATCAAAAACTACCTCCGCGTTCACCAACGGTAACTCTGTCATTGGTGATTTATCACACGCGCGTTACCTAAGGGAGTTATTCCCCTTGAACAATGCAAGATTATGACTTATACATAAGTAAACTGAATGCTGTTTTTAAAACACTTTGAAAAAGCGGTTTTGGTTTTTCCCTCTGCAACAAGTCGTACTGAGGGGCGGCACATATCAAAATACTTACCAGCTGAATACAAATATTGAAATACTATCTCCGTGTTATTTGCCGTATTAAACGACTTTACAGGTCTAGCATTTTTTCGAGTTTTTCCCAGTCCCACCTCGTTTGATATTTTCGCGTTGTGTAACAGCTTGTAGATTCGATAAAGAAGTATGAGTCTTAATGCCATCAATATGATCAATAACAAAACCATCCTTGATCAATCCGTTATATACTTCGAAGACGAAACGGTGATTGAGATACATTTTTTTTCCAGCGTTAAAACTCAAATACCCCATACCATTGTCCAACCCAACAGATTTCTTGAGTCTAAAATGTCTAACAACACCATCACGAGAAGCTTCGTAGTTGGTGATCACTGGATGTCGTTGAAATTCTTGGTTCATTTATATACATAATATTTTATTTGTCTAAATCATTATTTGGTTTAGATATAGTATTTGAAAATCTGTCTATGCAGTCCTGAGCAGTTTTTATGATTTTGCCGTTGGCGACGTCATTGACTTTGTCGTTGACAGAGTCAGGAGTTTTTATTCTTCGCTTGTCATAATAACGCTTCAACTCTCTATAACGCTTACCACCGCAACTAATGCATAACTGTGATTTGCCTCTAACGCCTACCCCACAATACAGGCACGGAAGAGGACCTATCGAACCGTTTCTCACGCTTTGCATATGATACCCACAGAATTCATTTCTGCATGATTTGTTACACGGGGTCGTTGATCCAATCATAAGCCATTTGCAATGATTCATTATATAAAATACTTTTTTATTTAAATACTTGTTTTAATTATAATATGAAGAAATTTAAGAGATTATCGAAAATTACGCCTTGGAAAAATACTAGATTTAATCTCGATAAATCCTCTGATAAACCAAAAAGTCTAATAGATGACAAAACCATATTGAGTAAAATCAGCGACTGTTTTAATGAGTTTAAGCGCGATGGAGCATCTCATGCGTGGTCGACATTTCGAATTATAAATGAAGACGTCAATGTACCCGTAATCGATGCTACCATGAACGATACAAGAGCAGCTGAGATAATCTCACATCTTCGAAAACGGTACTTTTTCAGAATAAAATTCATTAAAGAAGATGATGGAGAATGGATTATCAGAGATAAATTTGAACCAATCCTCAAGGATAAAAAAATTATCATTGTGAGTAGAGATTCCAAACCAGGAATTCTAACTGGAATTGACAAACCATACTACGAGAGAGATTACCCTATAACAGTAGTTGTTTACGGAATATATCCGCTAAATGATAAGCCAAGTATTGCAAAATTAGCACCTATGAAATATTCACAGTTGACTTCGTCAAGGCTCAATTGTGTAGCAACACGGGTAATGGAACACTTCACGAATGCATCCCGGGGAAATAAATTAACTGAACAACGACGTAAGAATATAACCGAATGGGGACTGATAGCGGAACAGCGCGGGGCAATGATTTCCGATATAGCTAAATTAGAAGCGTCATTAAAACATTCAATATCGGTAGCGACGATAACCGGAGAAGTATTATACGAACCGAAATATCAATCGCGAGGAGCTCCAATTTGAAGTTATCGATCATAACAAACACGAGTGGACACCTGCAGTAAATGTATTTCCACGAGAACGAATCGTGAGATATATACCCGGGGAATTTTGTAAGGATGTTTTCCACGAAGAGAAATTATTTGATGCTATTCATGCGTTGTGTAAAGATGATCCTGTGTCAGTGTGGCTGCTTCGCAGCGCTGAAGATTCAGGATTTGATCAGTTTGTAAGACCGAATGGAGAATTATATCGCACTGAAGAGTTACACTCGAAGATGAAAAAAAACCGCTGTAAAATACTCGAATAATTTCCATGAAAAACTACTCACGGATAGTTTTACGATTCCATCAGTGGTAGCTCATTTTGCACGAGAAAAGAACTCATGCCGTCCAACACGAAGTGATTTTCTCGAAGATGTCAAATTGAGTTGCGTCGAATTCGGTCATGGAGGACTGTGGAATACAAAATACCACCGCGAGGGTATGATTTCAAATGATATAGCTGCGTGTTATCCAGGGAGTTTTCTAGGATATGGAGAATGTGCCAAGTACTTTAAACGATTTGGACACCCCACACATGAAATGACTCGTGTTTCGGTTAATGGTCGTTTGCCTGATTTTGACTTAACTGGATTCGCTTGTGTGGTATCATTTGAATTAGCGTCAGGATAACATCTGTGTAGTTATGTTTGGATTGGTAGACATATGTCTGTGAAACACTGGATGCCAATAGTGTTACTACGATATATGATTGATAGTGGTATGCTGATATCGTTGATTATCAGCGAAGCAATTATATGCTATCGAGCTCAGAAAGAAGTTTGGTTACCACAACCCGATCTAGATAGTATAATACGCGAACAACGAAAACAGTTTTCTGATGGAAATGGAAATTGCTTTGCAATGGAAAATCAAAGATTTTCAACGGAGATTTTAAATGAACAACAAATCATGGATAGGTCTAGCAAGTTATTTGAAATTGAAAATGGACTAGCAAAAGATTTAGACGAAAAATAATCGGTAAATTTACTCAAGGTGGAAGATACGACAATGCAAAATACTCTTCGCGGTTGATCATAGACAGCGCTGAATACGATTTTATCATAGCGGATTTAACGAAAAATGGAAAATTTGTAAATCGTAAAGATGCTTTTCTATCCAATGGGACTAAGTTAGGTACAGTTATTACCTACTGTGATGGATATAGTCCCCAATACACACATTTAAGATCATCTATGCAAAGTTATTTTATTATTAATCTATTTTCGATGATAAATAGATTTCCTAATACCGCGGTTAGAGTAGCTACTGATTCGATGTATATACATGAAAAATACAAATCAGATGTAGCTAAATTCACATCCCCGGAGGAAGCGTGGGGGTGTTGGAGATTTAAAAAGGAGAAGCTACACGAGTATTGTAAATCGGCAGATGTTATGATGACGATAAATACTTGAAAAGCATCCAGAATCTCTCTGAGATTCAATCAGAATTTTCCAATGCATCACCGATATCAGATCCTGTTACGTGATATAAAATTGTTTATTTGAATGGTTGTGGAGGATCAGGAAAGACAACACGAGTAATTAATTTGTTCGATAGGAAAAGAAAACCAATTGAAAAATCCGTTGAAAAACCAATTGAAAAACTTACAGATGATCAAAAACAAATACAAGAAATCATACAACAAATTGTACACGAGGAGTCTCCAGAAATCATACGACAAATCTTAGGGGAAAATTCTACGGAAACCCCTAAGGAAACCCCTATGGAAATGTCTACACATTTCACAAACATGATTGTGTTAACACCAACTCATAGACTTGCAAGAGAGATGATACAGCGTGGGGTAAATGCATGCACTTATCACAGTTTCTTTCGATGGAAAGGTGACTCATGGACTTCTGAAAGAATGGGACAGAAATTTATTCCACCGGCGATAATCTGGGATGAAAGTTGTACAGTACCGTTACAAGTATTAAAAACGTTTCTTGAATGGCTGTCAACGAAAAATACAAAAATTATTATGTGCGGAGATCACGGTCAACCACCGCCATTTGTCGGTGCATCCCCACATGATTGTTTGAAGAATCATGTACACTATTACGAAGAGATTAATACCGACCATAGATCGTTAGATGAACAATTACGCGAGTTTAAACAACTAATCAGATTACAACCAGATAGAGTCCAGTGTGAAATAGCGCGTGAAATAATTTCAGAAACTCCCATGAATGATTTTTGGGAAGCATGGAGACCAAACGATTTGATAATCGTAAGTAGAAAAATAGTCAGAGATAAACTTCAGATGAAATTATTTGAATTGCATAAATGTAAATTTGCAACACTTCCAGTGCCGCTCTGTTATAGACCCAAGGATACACGGCGACAAAATATCGACGCTGACATTCCTGGACAACGTGAAAAGCAGAATTTAGTGTTAAATGATATTGTGCTGATTGATATCAGCGTCGTCGAAGATGCATTGCGTGCTGATAAATCCCCGTGGACGTTAGGTTACGCAGCGACAATACACTCTTCACAGGGATTAACTGTCACAGACACAATTGTTTGGATAGTAGATAATCGCATTGAGTGGTCAAATTTAGTTTATCTCGCAGTATCCAGAGTACGAAGAATAAACCAACTTCGAAGAATTGTTGTTGACGAAGTCATTGACGATAATGACACTACAATCAGCGCCGATGATATCATCGGGGATATAATCAGAAAAAAACTCTCTGGTTATAAACAACAGGATAAAAAAATAATAGAAAATTTGACATTGATGATGAATTAATAATTACGCTGAAGCAACAACAGAATAATCACTGCGCGAGTTGCAATTGTATAATGCGTTGGAGTTGGTCGAATAAAGATCCTTTCCAATTTACCGTAGACAGAAAGAATAGCCGCGTAGGTCATACCAACGATAACGTTATGCTGACTTGTCTTGAGTGCAACAGACGCCGGGGTGCCGGCACAATGCCTCAGGCATCGGGTGCTAGTTAAGACCACGCGGTGGTAATTGAGTATCCTTGGGAATTACCTGTAGTTGTTGTCGAGTATATCCTCGCTGAGGAGCAGTTGAATCTAGTTTATAGATTGCTGGTCTACCAGTTGATCGTGTTATACTAGATATCTTATGCGTAGTGACACTCCAAATAGAATCGGTAGCTCTTTTTTTACCACCCTCAAGCTCTCCTGGTTCGTATAAATACCTTACAATGACATTACTACCAAGAATTGGTTCTCGGAAATCTTTTTGTGGTTGTACGGGTATATACTTCTTTTTAATAGCGTTGCTAGGTTTCATGTTAATTGTTCTAGTAATCTCATTATTGATTGCGGTAACTACACCTGGTAATCTCTTGACCCATTCACGGGATCGCTTTTCTTGGATAAATTCTTTCGCGTATTGATATCCAAATGACCGCTCAGCAAGTGTCCGATTAAACCGTTCAAAAATTGCCTGATCGCGATGTAACGCAGTATGCCCTCGTCTGATGGCGACATTATGATGTTTCATCGTTGTTAAAACAGCGCCTTGAAATTCCTTGCCAGGATCAACTTGTAATAGCAGAGGACCTAGTCGATAAATTTTTTTCAAGTGCAGAAGCCACTTCAGTTGATGATTTTGTCTTCAGCGGTTCTGTTTGTTTGTATCGACTTGCAATATCAACTAACGTTAACGCGTATTTGTAACCGTTGTCATGTGGTAAAAATAGTATATCAGCTTGATGAACTTCATTAGGTGTTGTAACATCAAAATGCGAGTACTTAATTTGTTTAGGCGCTGGTAGATAAATTTGCCATATCGCCTGTTTGGATAACCAATCCGCCGCTGTTGTATTTTTTACTTTTGCAGCGCTAGCGAGTTTACTAATTGCTGCCTTACCTTTCCAGTATCCTCTCGGAGAATAGTAAATAGATTCCATGTTGTTATTAATTACCCGCACCAAATATGAATTTGCCTTTCATGGCGGATTTTATCAACGTCGAGGCTAATTTTTCTTTGAACGATTTATCTGGAATAGCATTTAACGCATGAATTAATTTCACATCTGCTAGATGACGCTGTTGTAGATCACCGCTACGGTAAGCTATATCATGTATACGACATGCTTCATCGATAGCGTTTATAGGATTTTCTCTAGGATTAGGATTATCAACGCTGTCAAGTCTTATGTCTAATCGTGTTCCTGGTCCGCAATAACTATAACCGGGGAGATGTTTTTCACCTGGATATTTTGCCCATGGTAACCCTGGGAGTTTAGCTAAATTGGCGGCAATATTTCACACTTGCCGGTGACCGCGCTTCGATTATTTTTTGTGGTAACAGTCGTTGGGTCAAACGTCGGTGTACGCGCTCTACATTTCACACAATATAGATCCATAATTATATTTATGTTATATCAACAAATGGAAGTGATCGATTTCTCCGGGTTGAAGAAACAACAACCAGTAAAACATCATCCGATGTTACCAAACTCAATTCGAATAATTATCATTGGACCATCCGGAAGTGGTAAAACCCAGTTGCTGTTAACGATGATAATGAAGTATTTAACTTGGGATAAGTTATATTTGATTGCACCCAGCGTAGACGATCAACACTGCTATTAAGTATTAAAAGATTACGACGAAACCGCTTCAGAAGCTTACGGCGGAAGCGTAATTGAATTTATCACAGATATTGATGAAGCGCCATGAGTTGAAGACTTAAATGTGGGCGTTAATAATCTAGTCGTATACGATGATGTTATGTTGGACCAACAAAAGAATCCAGCCAGAATATTTTCACGAGGACGCCATAGAAACTCCGACATGATATATGTAACTCAACGTTATACACAAATTCCAAAAGTGATCAGAGACAACTGCAATTTGTTATGCGTGTTTAACGGAGTTGATACTCATACTCTTAGAAATATTTGGCAGACATGGTGTCCTGACATGGACTATAATCGATTTCAAAATTTTTTCAGCGGAGCTAGAGCTACCCCACATGGATTTGTAACGATAAGTATATCGAATTGGATTGGATCGTATCTATAGCTAATTCGGTTAGCGTAACGCATATTTCTTAATCGCAGCCAACCTTTCTCGTGTTAATCTAGTTATTTGTGCTTCTCCGATGTTTGACATTTTATATAAAAAATATATCGCTAATTCATCATCGTATCTATAGCTGTTTCGGTTAGCTTAACGCAGCAACGAGGGTGAACGCCATATACTTGGCGTCTTTTTTTTTACCAAATGGATCATTACAAGGAAGCATTAGTTTACCAAATAGACTCTTCCTAGTAAATATTTAATAGAAAGGTCTATTTTGACAAATTGAGTCTTCCTAGTAAATATTAACTAGAAGGAAGCATCGTTGACGCCTAAAAATTTGGTCTGTTCACCCCCTCTGCTGCTTAAACCATGTAATTTCTCACTCAAACACATATACCATATCATTTACCACATGTTTACGACTTAATGGATGTCGATCGGCGATAACGGTGGAGAATCATATCTTATTCGAAATCCGGAACGTAAAATTTGATGAAGTCGCCGTAGACATCATAAGAATTGATTCTCTCTCTCTCTCTCTCTCTCTCTCTCTCTCTCTCTCTCTCTCTCTCTCTCTCTCTTTCTCTCTCTCTCTCTCTCTCTCTCTCTCTCTCTCTCTCTCTCTCTCTCTCTCTCTCTCTCCATCATTTGTACACAGTTAGAGACAAACATTGTGTGACGGTAGAGCGGCCTGCCGAAATTATAATATGAAAAACTAAGCATTTATCCCCATATTAATAGATTTATGAAACACGTTTAAGAGATAAACGTAAAGAACAGACAAAATAATAACAGATCATTAGAGTACAATATTATGCTGGACAAATAAGTGTATCATTCTTTGCCTGTTATTTGCTACTTTGCTTTAATTCTTTGCTTGTTATTGCTACTTTGTATCACTGGCATTGTGAACACTATTTTCTACTATCTTGGACTATTTTCATCCAACCGTTACGAAGTCCTAGCTTATTGTATGTTACTTCGTTCATGTCTACCTTTGATCTTTTCAATCATTTCACATACTTTATTATTCATTCCCTTTTTCATATGAGAGAGAGAGAGAGTGAGAGAGAGGGAGAGAGAGCGAGAGAGGCTATACATGTTGATACGTACCATTTAAAACAAGACAAATGATGAAGTACAGAAGTAGTGAATTGTTAGCGAGTTTCCTCGATGCCATGGTTCACTAGTAGTGATTTCAGGCCAACACCGAATGAATATCCCTGTCCTAACATAGTCCATCTTAAAAACTACTGGTGAACATTGCTCCTGTGACTGCAGTTGCAGTAATGAGGACAGGAAGCCGGGAAATTGCACAATGAATATGAAAGGCCTAAGTAGATACTGTTTATGTCGCCGTGGAAGCAAACGTGTTGCGGTTGTAATGACGAAATGTGCATGGAACCATAAATTGATTGGCCTATGGTGGAAGAGCTCTCTCTGTCGGTCTGTCTGTCGTCTCTGTCTATCTCAATCTCTCTGTCTCTCTCTGTCTCTCTCTCTCTCTCTCTCTCTCTCTCTCTCTCTCTCTCTCTCTCTCTATATATATATATATATATATATATATATATATATATATATATATAAGCATATATATATATATATATAGAGAGAGAGAGAGAGAGAGAGAGAGAGAGAGAGAGAGAGATAGAGACAGAGAGACAGAGAGAGAGAGACAGAGAAATAATTTCTCGTAAGCCTCGCGTATCCTCTTCCCAGATACGTATTACCTTTCGTCGCAGGCGCGTCAAGACCCATCATATCAAAACTGCGCTTGAACACATAATCAAATGTTATAAATTTAACACGGCTCTCCAACTGCACTAGAGTCACTCTATGCAACAACTGATAATGAACTACCATTATAAGGAACTACCATTTAGACAAGCCAGTAGGCACCTGTTATATCAGAATATAACACGTTTTCTCTTCAGGCATTAGTAAATTGACACCAATCCACTTTTTTCTTAAAAGCTATCTGTTATATGATACGTAAAACGTGTTGGTGAAATCATTCATTTTCTTGTTGCACTAAAAGCATCGCACGTTATGATAATGTATGATTTCGTAGACTAAAGTTTTGCCGTTGGAACGTTTTTGGAAGCCACACGATGTTAATAAGAGCACTTCGAAATCATTTGATTAATGCGAATTACATGTATTTGAACAATATTATACACACACATACACGTTGGCTCATGCAGCCTACCGTACTAATATTCTGACATTTTCACAATGTGATCTTTTAAAACTTATGTGTGCTATCATCAGAAGGATTTGTATGCATGGAATGTTGTCAATGTGAAAACCTCTGAGCCTGGGACCCTTTTGCTTTCCTTTAGTGTTATAAGGCAGTCATTGTGGGAAATAGCTCAGATTCCTGTCACGGTGCCGTACATTGCACGCACGCACGCACACACGCACACGCACACGCACACACACACACACACACACATACATACATACATACATACATACATACATACATACATACATACATACATACATACATGCATGCATGCAAGCATGCATACATACACAGACAAGGAAGGAGATTGTTCTGGTTACTTCCGATGTGCTGTTGCTTTGCTTTAAACAGGGTAGAAAATGGTTTCAACTTTCAATTGAATTATTCCCTATTATTCGTATGAACTTTAATACTCACTCACTTGCTACACTCACTTGCTATATATATATATATATATATATATATATAGAGAGAGAGAGAGAGAGAGAGAGAGAGAGAGAGAGAGAGAGAGAGAGAGGGGGTAGAGAGATAGAGGTATATAAATATATATATATATATATATATATATATATATATATATATATATATATATATATATATATATATATATATATATATTCATAAGAAAATTGTCTTATTTTATCCCTTTCTCTGTATCGTGCATGGCCGAGTTTATTAGGAGACACGTGGACATGAGAGGACGGCAACATACACTGATATTGCATATAAGCATGAATATAAAGACATTTTGTACAATCAAGGGAAATACAGTTTTCATTCTGTTTGATGTGATTTGATATAATTACCTTATATGACACAGAAGACATCTCATGTACTAGTGAATATACACTTATATATTGTACTGTATGTAGCTTATATAAATTAAAGTTGTAACTTCTTCTTTGTGTTTTGTTCTGTTTTCAAGCGACTCTCAAGATGATTAAAACCCATTATATCTCATTTGTTGACACCTAAATTGCAAGAACATTACACTACAAGAATTTTAAGAGATTAACCTCCCCTTTCCAAAATGTTAAAGAGTTAATATTTTATATTCAATTCCACTTGTATGCCGCTAATTCCACAAAAACAACATCTAACTTGGAATACAATTTTTGTATTATATTTTGTTGTGCTTATGTTTAATTTGTTTATATTCTGTGTGTTGCAAAGTTCGGATATGTTGGCTCATTTTCACATATCCAACTATCAACTATGTTATAATTACATAGAGTTGTCTTTCCTGATCTGTTTTTGTTATTTAAGAAATACATTGGATTACTCAGACATAAGACTATCTCCCAAGTCCTTGAGGGTATATTTCACATTATTCCTTGTTCCACACTTGATATCGATACAATAACGGTCTATAATGCCGTCTTGATGTATATTTTGCATTGTGATACATTCCTTTGTGCATATATTTTGTCTACAACTCGTATTCATGTGTCAGGGACCTGGTACTACAAGTATCGCATTAATTCACGTTGCAGATAGTTATAGTGTTAACTCCACCCCATACATCGCTCTTAAGAACAAAGAAACATACTA
Organism: Unio delphinus; assembly: GCA_029339505.1. Taxonomy (NCBI): domain Eukaryota; kingdom Metazoa; phylum Mollusca; class Bivalvia; order Unionida; family Unionidae; genus Unio; species Unio delphinus. Next base: position 10,709,620 of record JAQISU010000036.1, on the reverse strand, counting down.
TGTGTGCCTATGTTATATAGATGTATTAAGTTCTGAAAGATATGTAGAAGAAAGCGATGTCGAACTCAATTCTGTTCCAAACACATTGCCACCAATAATTAAATATATGTTTCCTCCAAATGTGTCCATACTCAGCATCTACAACAATCACGTACCTATCTTAATAAGCTCAAATGAAATATTACAGTAGTCAGTAGTATAGAACGAGAGTCGACAAGTAACCAAACTGTTAAATATCGCTTGACATCCAACCCCTTCCAACCATGTATTCATAGCTGGGACTGTGCAAGGAATTAAGTCCTGAAGTGGCATTGAAGCAACTGGTGCAACAACCTTTTTTTACAATCCACTAAACAGTGTTGGAGAAGAACATCGGACGATTAGTCAGAGACGGACGGTCTTTCAAAATGTACTCACGTGGGCAACAACATTATGTTCTCTCATTGCAAATGTCTGGTATGGATTTAGAAACGATTTTTCGCTTGTGCCATGGCTTCTACCATTTGGTTTAACACAACTAAACTCCACAGATCATATTCTTCAGACTGATTATGGGTGCGCCAACTTATTACACATGTGTTCTGATTTATTTTGCCATGATCTGAACATCTGTGTCATCCATCAGTATAGTGTACAGTGAACGGGTTAAAACAAAACATCTTTGGAATCTCTGATGGTTGTTAGTGAGTTTTATTCAACATTTTAGGCTTTATAATGGTGACCCCATTTAACTCAGTTGAGCCTCTAACCCTTTGTTTTTCACGGCAAGAATGCTTAAAAAACATCTTATTACCAATTGCATGACCCTCTTAAACATGGAAGACATTACGAAGCTATTTGCAAAACAAACAACAAAAAAAAAGAAATTTCTTCGTAGAAAGAAATTGTCATCTTGATTCAATCCGGAAAAGTGAATGAAATATATAAGATTGTACTTCCTTATGATGCTAACTACTGCTGTGGCCACAGGTACATGTCTTTGTTAGTGAAGAATGGACAACACGATGTTCTAGTCTATATTTTCTTTTAAATTTTCCACAAGCTGACGAACTTATGCGGTATAAAGTCTGCACCCTTTGCTGCTTCTATGTTTTAATTGTATTTATTCCATCAGCACAATGACTCACTGGTTAATATTTCTGCATACATATTGAAAGTCCACCCTGTTTTTTCATACCAAAAGTTATTTAGATAAAGTGAAGAACGTATCTGCAACATTTTCTATCATCACCAATATATCGGAGACGGGGTAGGTGATCGAGTGCCCTACGAGAAATCAACGTACCTCATGCTTATCCTACAGAACTCACTTTAACTTTTGGTGAAGCACATGCTGTACTAGCATAATTTAAAAACGTCGGATACTCGCGTATGGCACACAATTTACATAAGCTCTTCCAATGAAAGTAGAGGGGCCCCGAGTGGCCGAGTGTTCTAAAGTGATCTCCATTACGGATCATTGCTATCTCACCGCTGTCTACGTCGGTTCGAGTCCAGGATTCGGCCAATGTGGGCATGTGATAATACTTGCCAGTAGCTTCTCGTAAGTCGGTGGTTCTTTTTCGGTGTTTTTCTGGGTTCCCCCTCCCCACCATTAATAATGTCCTCCGTGTAAAGCCTCCTTGATTAGCCTATTGTACTGAAAATGGCGTTCAACCCTACTACAACAACCTATGAAAGTAAACCCAGGGAGCTATGCACCAGAAGTACAAGGATGCAACCGTCGGCTACTTGTGCAAGCGTGAGGGCAGCACACACTCCAAAGACTAATAAGGGCCGCACATGTTTCTCAATAACATACACAATCCACGCCATAATGATATGGAATCCTTATGCGTATCACAGTGATCGACGACTCCTTCACGAAAACCTGTATGATTTTAGGAAAGGACGAGGGATAGCAGACACGGTCTTTGAAGCTTAACTTAACTAGAAATGCTATAACAAAATACTACTTGAACAAAACATTTTTCAATCTTCCCAAAACATTTGACCTACAGCCATGGAAGAATATGTCACACTTAGATTGTCCATATACATTCCTTGCGATGCTTCAGGCATTTTCATCATTGGATGCTTTCACATGTTAAATATGATGCTCAGTCTTCTGAACCATTCCCAATGACGTCAAAAATGCTGTGTTGGACCTCTTCGATATGATAATAATAATAATGAGGACTTCGTATAGCGCTTAATATTTAGAAGCTCTAAGCGCTTTACAACAAATATAATGATATGACTACACAACATAAGAAAAAAAGGATCATAAAATTGAAAAACATAAAAATATGCTGCAAACTAATAAGATACAAAACATTAAGTTTGTTCCTGCAGTCGAAATACGTGAGTTTTAAGAGCACACTAAAAAGGGGCCACTGTGTCTTTATTTCTAATTTCAATGGGCAATTCGTTCCACGTCGCCGGGCCTTGGTATGTGAAAGAACGTTGTCCATATGACTTTGTTTTGATATTGGGAACAATGAATACACGATTGTAAGAAGAGGAGCGTAAGTATATTACTGTTGTATACACATTGGTGAAGCCTGATAGGTATCAAGTCGAATAATAGAGAGGAAGCGTATGGTACATTGCAGTTGTATGGTGTGCTCTGATATCGGTACTCTAAAGATGATCCGAGCCGCTGTGTGTTGAACTTTCAGAACCTTCTGGAGTAGACAGTGTGACGAATCAAATATGATTGAATTAAAATATTCCAGTCTTAAAGGTAATAATGAACATACCAGTGTATACGTAGCATCATCTGAAAGATATTTGAGAATGGAACTGATGCGTATCAGCTTAATATATGCAGCCTTGTTAATGTCCATGACGTGTTGGTGCACCGTGTGAGTATTGTCTATCGTAACACCTTGGTTTCGTACTGACTGTGTAAATATAATGTTAATGTTGCTGATATTTATTGTCTGAGGTAAAGGATGTGAATGAAAAAGTCTTTGTTTTGTGATCAGAATGACCTCAGTTTTATTATCATTCATCTGCATAATATTACATGTCGTCCATGAGTTCACATCAGAAATGCACATCTCTACTCCATGGAAGAAAGATAATGAAACCAGCAATTTAAGCAAACTTTTTCTATCTCCATAATACAGATTGAAATTAAATAGACATACTATTGTGCTAATAAATCAAAATGTCCGATCACATATCTAAATGTATAGAATGTTTCAAATTAATTATAATAGTCTTGAATGTCCCTACGTACCAATGATGCATTCCAGAATGTATCTGAATGAGTTCACAAAATCCAAAGTAATTTTCTAATCAAAACATGAGTGAGCACGTTAGTAATTCGACTGAATATTTTAAATGAATAATTTGTCTATAAATAAATCTGATTTGAATAAGATAACTGTACACTCTAATCACAAAATAGATTCTCATAGACAGATCTAAAAAAAAAAATTGGTTTATAAACTCCCTATTTATAACCATTTTCACTTTACCTAGGATAGGACAAGAAACAATCTAATGGAAAAAGAAACTATTATAAGTGTAAAAAAACCAGCCTTGATCTCAACTGCTTTCAAATATATTGTTTACAGCTTCATTTACAAAAGTTAAATATGAAAAAAACATACAACAATGATCAAAATGTTAAGCCTACAAATATAATTGTATAAATACTGTACAATATATACACATATATAATAATGATAATAATAATAATAATACAAATAATAATAATAATAATAATAATAATAATAATGATAATAATAATAATAATAATAATAATAATGAGGACTATAAATACAGAACAATATATATATATACACATATATAATGATGATAATAATAATAACAATACAAAAATAGAAAAAAATAATAATAATAATGAGGACTATATATACAGAACAATATATAGACACACATAATAATAATAATAATAATAATAATAATAATAATAATAATAATAATAATAATAATAATGAGGACTATAAATACAGAACAATATTTACACGTATATACTAATGATAATAATAATAATAATGAGGACATTAATACAGAACAATATATACACATATATAATAATGATAATAATAATAACAATAAACATAATAATAATAATAATAATAATAATAATAATAATAATAATAATAATAACAATCAGGATTTTGTCCAGTGTCTAATCTTTAGAAGCTCTAAGTGCTTTACAACATCTGTAATGATAAAAAACAAAACAAGCACCATGAAATTAGAAAACATACAAACATGCTGCAAATATTCAAATAAGTTAACATTATTAGGTTTTTAAGTTTGTTCTTGTAGTTTATAAAGGTGAGTTTTAAGAGCACTCTTGAAAGGTATCACTGTGTCTTTGTGTCTAATTTCAATGGGAGCTTCATTTAAAATTGTCTGGCCCTGGTATGCAAAAGAACATTGTCCATATGACTTCATTTTCATGGTGGGAATAATGAGTATATGATTGTCAGAAGAGGAGTGTAAGTATCTTGCTGGTAGTTCTGGTTGTTATGTCAATAAACTGGTTATTATGCAAATGGTCTTGTTATTGAAACATTGATCTGGTTATTATTTCAATGATCTGGTTATTATTTCAATTATTTGCTTATTATGTCAATGATCTTTGTATTATGTCAATGATCTTGTTATTATAACAACGATCCTGTTATGGGAACAATAATCTGTTTATTATTTCAATGATATGATTATCATATCAATAATCTTGTTTTTATGGCAATTATCTTGATTTTTTAGGAATGTATTGATGTATCAAAATTACAATAGTCAATAGATGTAAGTAATCCTAATGCTACTATTTGCAAGAGATTTGACAAAGTAACTTATTTTAAAATATTTGCTTTCTGCAATAATCAGTGTGGGAAAAGGTTTCACAATATATGAGCAATGTGACAAAAGGTACAAAATCTCAAATATTGCAATAGTATTGTCAATGAATATCCATTATGTTGTTTTTTAACATTGTTTGTACGCCTGCAATAACATATGCATATTTTTATACAAATATATATTATAATGATGCAGATTAAGTCATCAACTTGAAACAATATCTTCTGAAGCTCTCCATTGAGTTGTATTGGTACTCATTAGTGGTCGCATTTTGTTTTCATCCAAGGCATGTATTTTCATATGTTTCATCAGAACCTGCAAAATAAAAAGTATAATAGTATATATACATATTAATAAATGACTTTAAAAAGTCTTTGTATACATTTGAATATAAATAATTTATAACAAGGTAACATAATTTATAAGAAACAAAAATGAAAATATAGAGTGTGTTACATATGAATCAAATATGTTTGATAATATATATAATTAATAAAGAAAATAGTAACTAAAATGTTATCAAGAGTCATGTATATACATTTCATCACTTTTGATAAGTTTATAACAGACAGAAGGCTAATATCAAGCTTGTATTTATGTATATTTTCATTCCTGAGTAAAGTTCAAGAAAATGAAAGTAAATTTCGGATGATATGTTACCTTTGGATGTTTCAGGATTTGTCAATGAGCTATACATTTCTATGTCATTGTTTGTATACAGGTGCAATTTTTCATAGGAATCATTCTCTGGAGGCCTTAAATTAGAAATTGGAATAATTAATATATATATATATATATATATATATATATATATATATATATATAGTTAAAAGAAGTACTCAAATGTATATTTCCATGTAAAATTCACTACATATTGGTGAACATAGGTTCTATAACTGATTACTTCTTTAATATCAGTGATTATACTAAATTGGCTTAAATACATAAATAGGTTCTAGAACAAAGTTAAATGAAATGAAACAAAATTACTTGGTTTATTATTCATTTGAATACATGATTTATCCTGTCAGCAGTACACTTTGAATTAAACTTAAATATTTATAATTATCACTATTTCATTTCCTTTAATATTCTCATCAAGCACCTGTACCTTATACTGGCATTTCTGTTCTCTTCCAATGCGATATCTGGGGAAAAATGAAAAATGCCAGATGCAGCATTACAATTTCCTTCCAACATGATATATGGGATTTAAATTCCCTTCAAAATGATATAGAGGATTTCAATTCCCTTCCAACATGATATATGGGGTTTCAATTCCCTTCCAATACGATGTACAGGATTTCAATTCCCTTCCAACATGATATATGGGATTTCAATTCCCTTCCAACATGATATATGGGATTTCAATTCCCTTCCAACATGATAAATGGGAATTCAATTCCCTGACAACATGATATATGGGGTTTCAATTTCCTCCCAAAATGACATATGGGATTTCATCTCCCTTCCATCATGATATATGGGATTAAAATTCCTTTCCAGCATGATATATCTGATTTCAATGTGATTTCAATTCCCTTATAACATACACATGTTTAATTTTAATGAATATTTAAGGATGCAATTTAAACTTTTACTTTACATATCAATTGTTCAAAATGAAAAGCAGAAGTAATAACCACTTGAGATCATTAGCAGGAAATCTATAATAATAATTTAATACTACATATGGGATTGCTTCTGACAAAGAAATGATCAAATTTCTTGTCTCCATTTCCAGATTTTCTACTAAATGTTGATTTAACTAGATTAAGTGCAACACATTATGTCATCAATTAACATAATCCCCATATTTTCTTGTCAAATTCATCTTTTATACAAATATGGTAAGGCCTTATGTTTCATGATCACTATTAAATCATGAATAATCACAAGCATAACTAGAAAGATTAATTTGGTCACTGAATATTTTATAAAATTCTATGTTCTTACTCTCACAACCCAGGTATAATGTACAGTAGCAGACATTGGTCATCTGAAGTATGTGAAGAAGATTGTACAATTCATTGGCACATATTAATGTGTAATGTTCAGTGTCTATGACAATGAAAGGATACATAAAGACATAAATGGGGTCTTTATGTAATATACAGAGATAACATAATCATTAACTTTATATTGCCATATTATTAAGATTTGATATAAAACATAGGAATTGAATTGACATTACAGAATTGTGAAATATATTGCAATATATAAACAAAAGTTAATTTACAATTATGTTCTTGGTACTGCCTTGCATCAACTTCTGTGATATGAAATCCTTCATATATTGTTTCACTGGCTGCATCTGGCTTGACAGGACTGGATTTTATCTGAGTTCTTAATATGGAATATAAGATTTGTCTTGGTAAATAAAATGTCTTTTGAAGTGAAAAATTGAAACACGTTTCTAACTTTGACTATCACTATTGTATGATAATAAGCAGTTTTTGAAGCATGCTTGTTAAATATATAAGTTATGCATTTACATCAGAATTGTATATTTTTAATGATGAATCTCAAATAAATAATAATCATTCCTCTTTACAGACTTAATCATAGCAATTTCTTACTGTATTGATATTGTGTTGTGTCTGAAACAGATTTGTGTTCTGTTACCAGTCTGACCTACATTTAACCAACCATCAACCAATTACATCAGATATTATCTTTAAATTATTTGAATATTTTTGTTTCACTGTAACACTAAATATTTGCTAGGTTCATGGTTAACTTTCTCTTTGTATATTTGTATGCATGGGATTTATAGTCCTCCAATGACCAATACATAGAGAAACTATCTGAATTGGCTCCCATGACGTTTAAGAACAAATTGCCACACATCTATTTACAACACAACTGTAAGTGTGTGAGACTTTTTCTATCTTAATGGATAAAGTAATCATACACTTTTATACAAAACTGTCCATAAAAATTTGATATAATTTTTTTGGCAGAGTGCAAAATGAAAAATGCTTAAAATTGCAGTTTCTCTATAGAAAGATCATGCTCCTATGCATTTCTTTTTGAGGAATAAAATATTAGTGAAATTAATCTCAGTCTAACCTTTCTTCACGTTCACTCTTTATATCATCGTCTGTAATTGAAAAGAATATAACAGTGATTTGTAATCCAACTAAAATAGCTATTATATTATTTTTCTTATATACGGTAAAATTTCGAAGTGATCCAATATTAAGAGTGAAAAACCTTAGATTTAGAGATCATAATCCCAAAAACTATTTTTAAAATTGTGTTGTGCATCTTATACGCATATAATCATCAATGTACTTTAGTTTAGGTTATGTGCTGAGACTTCACTACTGCAAAGTTATATAATTGGTATTGTCTTTACTGTATTAAACTCAAATTCACTGAAATGATATTTTGTTTGTTATTGTCTTTACTGTATTGAATTCAAACTCACTGATATGTTATACTTTAAACTCAAACTCACTCAAATGTTATACTAATTGTTATGTTCTTCACTTCATTAAACTTAAACTCACTAAAATCTTATATTGTTATTATCTTAACTGTATTAAACAAATACAGAAATGTTATATTAATAGTTATTTTCTTTACTGTATTATTCTCAAACCCACTGAAATGTTATATTGTTATTATCTTAACTGTATTATACACACACAGAAATGTTATATTAATTGTTATGGTCCTTACTGTATTGAATTCAAGCTCACTGAAATGTTATAATAATTGTTATTGTCTTTACTGTATTAAACTCAAACTCACTGAAATGTTATATTAATTGTTATTGTCTTTACTGTAGTAAACTCAAACTCACTGATATGTTATATTAATTGTTTTTGTCTTTATTTCATTAAACTTAAACTCACTGATATGTTAGGATAGAACTCTAGTGTGTACATGATATTTGTTTATGAGTGAGGACAGAACTCTAGTTGGTACAAAATATTTGTTTATGAGTGATGGTAGAACTCTAGTATGTACATGATATTTGTTTATGATTGAGGATATAACTCTAGTGTGTACATGATACATGTCTATGAGTGAGGATAGAATTCTAGTGTGTACATATTTGTCCTCGAGTGAGGATAGAACTCTAGTGTGTAAATATTTGTCCTTGAGTGAGGATAGAACTCTAGTGTGAACATAACATTTGTCCTTAAGTGAGAATAGAACTCTAGTGTGTACATAATATTTATCTATGAGTGAGGATATAACTGTAGTGTGTACATGATACATGTCTAGGAGTGAGGATAGAACTCTAGTGTGTACATGATATTTGCTTATGATACAGGATAGAACATGATATATGGGATTTCAATTACTTCCAGCATGATATATGGGATTTCGATTCCCTTCCAACATGATATATGTGATTTCCATTCCCTTCCAACATGATATAGGGGATTTCAATTCCCTTCCAACATGATATATGGAATTTCAATTCCCTTTCAACATGATATATGGGATTTCAATTCCCATTCATCATGATATATGGGATTTCAATGGGATTCCTATTCCCTTATAACATAAACATGTTTAATTTTAATGAATATTTATGGATGCAATTTAAACTTTAACATGACATATCAATTGTTAAAAATGAAAAGCAAACATAATAACCACTTGAGGTCATTAACAGCAAATCTATAATAATTATTTAATACTACATATGGGATTGTTTCTGACAAATAAATGCTCCAATTTCTTGTCTCCATTTCCATTTCTTCATTTTCTTCTAACTGTTGATTTAACTAGATTAAGTGCAACACATTATGTCATCACTTAACATAATCCCCATTCTCTTGTCAAATTCATCTTTTGTACAAATATTATAAGGCCTTATGGTACATGCCCACTATTAAATCATGAATAATCACAAGCATCACTAGAAAGATTTATTTGGTCACTGAATATGTTATAAAATTCTATGTTCTTACTCTCACAACCCAGGCATAATCTACAGTAGCAGACATTGGTCATCTGAAGTATGTGAAGAAGATTGTACAATTCATTGGCACATATTAATGTGTAATGTTCAATATCTATGACAATGAAAGGATACATAAATATATAAATGGGGAATTTATGTAATATACAGAGATAACATAATCATTAACTTTATATTGCCATCTTATTAAGATTTGATATAAAACATAGGAATTGAATTGACATTACAGACTTGTGAAATATATTGCAATATATAAACAAAAGTTAATTTACAATTATGTTCTTGGTACTGGCTTCCAGCATCTTCTGTGAAATGAAATCCTTCATATATTGTTCCACTGGCTGCATCTTGCTTGACAGGATTGGCGTTTATCTGACTTTTTGATATGGATTATAAGATTTGTCTTGGTAAATAAAATGTCTTTTGAAGTGAAAAATTGAAACACGTTTCTAACTTTGACTATCAATATTTTATGAAATTATCAGTTTTTGAAGCATGAATGTTAAATATATAAGTTATATATTTATATCAGAATTGTATATTTTCATGATGGACTCAAATAAAGAATAATTATTCCCCTTTACAGACTTAATGCTAGCAATTTCTTACTGTAATGATATTGTGTTGAGTCTGAAACAGATTTGTGTTATGTAACCAGTCTGACCTAAATTTAACCATCCGTCAACCAATTACATCAGATATTATCTTGAAATTATTTGAATATTTTTGTTTCTTTGTAACAGTAAATATTTGCCTTTGTTCATAGTTAACTTTCTCTTTGTATATTTGTATGCATGGAATGTATAGTACTCTAATGATCAATGCACAGGGAAACTATCTGAATTGTCTCCCTTGACATTTAAGAACAAATTGCCACACATCTATTTACAACACAACTGTAAGCGTGTGAGACTTTTTCTCTTAATGGACAAAGTAATCATACACTTGTACAGAAAACTGTCCATAGTAATTGGATATAAGTTTATTGGAATAGAGCAAAATGAAAAGTGCTTAAAATTGCAGTTTCTCTATAGAAAGATCATACTCCAATGCATTTCTTTTTGAGGAATAAAATATTAGTGAAATTAATCTCAGTCTAACCTTTCTTCACGTTCACTCTTTATATCATCGTCTGTAATTGAAAAGAATATAACAGTCATTTGTAATCCAACTAAAATAGCTATTATATTTTTTTTCTTATATACGTAAAACCTATTTTAGTATGTAATGTGACCTATATTAATATGCTAAGTGACCTACATATTTTGTAAAGTGACCTATATTATTATCTGAAGTGGCCTATACTATTATGTTTGGTGACTAATATTATGTTCATTGATGCTATCATTATATTTCATTTGTGCATAGGGGGCCCCAAGTGACCAAGTGGTCTAAAACGCTCGTCGTTACGGATCACTGCCATCTCACCACTGTTTGCGTGGAATCAAGTCTAAGATTCGGCTAATGTAGTTATGTGAGAAAGCTTGTCAGTATCTTCTTGTGGGTCGGTGGTTCTTTCCGGGGGGTTTTCCCGGGTTCTTCCTCCACCAATAATAATGGCCGCCATATATAGATTATCATGTGCTGAAAAATGGCATTAAACCCTACAACAACAACAAAATCTTTTGTACATAACATTTTTCAGCACTTAGCATATTAATATAGGTCACATTACATACTAAAATAGGTCACTTTACATAATAATATAGATCACTTAAATAATAGTATAGGCCAATGAACATAATAATATAGACCACTAACATACATAATAATATAGGTCACCTAAATAATAGTATAGACCACTTCACATAATAATACTGGTCACTTAACATAATAATATAGGTAACTTCACATAATAATATAGGCCACTTATCATAATAAGAAAGGTGACTTCACATAATAATATAGGTCACTTATAATAATATAGGCCACAACATAATAATATAGGTCAATTAGCATAATAATATAGGCCACTTTCCATAATAATATAGGCCAGAGAACATAATACTAGAAGCCACTTAACATAATAATATATATAGGTCAATACAAAATAAATTGCTGAACATACTACTCAACTAAAATAAACTGTTAAAATGAATGATGATAAAAACATGATATGACTTGTCGATGCTTATTTTCTTCCAATATATTGCATGTGATTTTAAGGTGCAATATAAATTTTCTTTTTTGTGGCTGATGATGACCATCCATCTTACCATGTTCATTTTGTTGTGCATGTTGATATCTTCTGGAAAGGAATATACCTAATACCAAGCATAATATGACAACAAATCCAGCAACTGTTCCTCCTGCAATCCCAGGAACTGGTATTCCAAGACTTTCATGTGTACTTGCTTCTTCAAAATAAGAACAAAAGTCATTTAAATTATATTTATTTGTAGTGTAAACTCTTTCAAATAGATATGTTGTACTGTAACTGAAAGTATATTTTCTTTTGCATGAAACTATATTAAACTGTGTGTTAGCCATGTGAAATCCACCGAGAACCACCAGTCAACCATGTTGGAGTGTTTGCTTGTCTCTTTAAGCCTCCCTGTCAAGGCTGTGTCCAAATAGTGGTTTTAGTCCATGTTGCTGGAGGCCGGATTTCACAGAACAAAACTAGTTTGTGACTGCATTGGTGTTATCAGGTGTTATCATTGACCTTTGACACACTCTCTTTATAACTTTATAATTATTGAAGGCATATGTGAACTTTATTTGGAGATTTTACTGTAAGCAACATATTAGAATTAATAACTGTTAAAATGCTCCAAATAAGAAAGTCATCAAAGCTTTATGATAATATAATACAGTAAAACCTCTCTTGAGAGGCCAATGCTATGAGAGAACACCTATTTTGGGAGACCCGAATCTCAGTGCACTGATTTATTGATTATACAGTGTTATCACCTGCTATGAGAGACCACCTGTCTTGAGAGACCAAATCATGCTGACTGATCAGATGCAAGAAACACATGCACTTTTAAACAATTCCCATTTATTACTTGTACAAACGTCTTACATAACAAATATATACTTGGGGAATATTTAAATTTTAAGCAATTGTGCATTATGTGGGCCTGGCATTAGTTTTGAATCAAACCAATCTTGATTACATCACTGAATAATGTCTGAAATGATTGTGATTGCTTTTGTCTAAACAATGGTACCCTAAAAACAAAAAAATGTGTGAATCCCTTGAATCCCTTGAACTGAATTTCATCTCCGGACTCTAATGATACTGTTATATGTGTACACTTTGTCAATATCTTTTATCTTGATAGGTGATAGTATTCCAAACGTAAGACCTTATAAGTATATCTTTACCTCAGGGTAAACAAATATGACCCAAGACTAATTAATGTTTAAAATATAGGGATTAGGTATTGATAATATCAAAACCATTTTTGAGAGAAAAGAAAACATGTCGGCATTATTGCTAAAGGTTGACACTTTACCTATACTTCTTTGATTAATATTAATAACTGGGGAAAGATATATGATCTGTTCATTCAACTTTGTTACATCCCACCATTATCAATATAAACATAATCTGTTAATCCATATATTGTTACATCCCACCATTATCAGCATCAAAGTAGTCTCTTCATCTATATGCATGTATTGTTACATCCCACCATTATCAGTTACCAACAGGAGTCTTTTGATCTATATATTGTTACATCCCAAAATTACTTGTATCAATATAATCTGTTTATCCATATATTGTTACATGACACCATTACCAGTATCAAAGGAGTCTGTTTATCCATATATTATTACATCCCACCATTACCAGTACCAACATAATCTGTTCATCCATATATTGTTACATTCCACCATTATCAGTAACAAAAGAGTCTGTTCATCTATATATTGTTACATCACACCATTACCAGTAACAAAAGAGTCTGTTCATCTATATATTGTTACATCACACCATTACCAGTATCAATACTTATAGTGTTACATCCCACCATTATAATTATCAAAGGAATCTATTCATGCATATATTGTTACATCCCATCATTACCAGTATCAATCCTTATAGGGTAACATCCCACCATTACCAGTATCAACATAATCTGTTCATCCATATATTGTTACATCCCACCATTATCAGTAATAAAAGAGTCGGTTCATCTATATATTGTTACAGCCCAACATTACCAGTATCAATCCTTATAGTGTTACTTCCCACCATTATCAGTATCAAAGGAGTATATTCATCCATATATTGTTACACCCTACCATTACCAGTATCAATCCTTATAGTGTTACATCCCACCATTATCAGTATCAAAGGAGTCTATTCATCAATATATTTGTTATATCCCACCAGTATCAGTATCAAAATAATCTGTTAATTCATATATTGTTACATCCTACCATTATCAGTAACAAAAGAGTCTGTTCATCCATATATTGTTACATCCCAACATTACCAGTATCAAAGAGTCTGTTCAGACTTCTTTAGCATCATGTATTTCTTATGTTTGGTTAAATCCCCTAAAAGTCTCTGGACTCAAACTGTCCTTGAGCATAAGGACTTTTAATATTATTCAAGTTCTGATACAGTCTTTTTTAACTGATTTATACACTTCCTGTAAAGCTTTCATGTATTTTGAAAGTCTATCATTATATCATCACCTAGAAACTTCCAAGCTAGTCATATCTAGTATTGGCACTGTCAAAGTTTTATGTTTTAAACAGGCTGCGAAAACCAAGCCCATCATGTTTCTAGATATCTAGAAGAGATTTATCGCATTGCAGCACCAGTGAAGACTACATTCACCAATCGTCATGCGTTACAATTTACAATTTGCAGCACTAAGATTGCATTACCTTAAACATATTTGGATAGGTTGGTTATACTTTTCACCACAGTGGACAAAACAGATTTTACAAATTGATCAATTGAATGTCCAAAACCTACTAATCATAAATAATTAAATTTACAACTTTTTGTGGTGCAAATTAGCCTAACTTAATTACTCACTGATGTTAAGTACATACTATAGGTAAAGCGTGATAAACCTGGTTGACACATTGCTTGGACTATCTACTGGTAATAGTGTTATCATTCAAAAACTTAAATACCTTTTGGAGTGACAATGATAATGGTCTCTGTCTTGTTACTTGAACCAATTGCATTAATGGATGTCATATAAATACTGTATCTTGTCCCTGCTAGAAGACTATCTAGTACAGCAATTCCTTTTTTCCCATATCCAGGATCAGTCACAGTGACACTCCTTGTGAATTCACCTACTGATGCAATAATGTGAAACGTCTGCTCTGGTCCACCATTATATCCTGCTATCCACTGGATGGTCAAACTTTTATGTGTCAGGTCAATGACAGTTACATTGGATGGAACTTCAGGAACATCTAGGGAAAAATAAGCCTTATATTTTGTATTTCTGTACTTAAATGTAAATACGCAATACTGACAATGACAACTATATCAGGCTGTGTATGGTAATAATGTTAATCAGCTACAACAACTATTATTAAATTAACTTATTTCAGGTATAAAGTATCAGGAAAGAGATTAAACCATCTAGAAGACTGTCTTCTAATATGTAATAATATGTTTTTATTACAATATATACTTTGCATGATTGCAACAGCATTTATCTGTATAACTGTATAACTGTATGAAATCTCAGTGAACTTAATCAAGTGAGCAAGATATCTAAATGTCTCATCCACTGCATATTGATATTGTAGCAGACAAGCCCTCTGTGGTTTCATTCTCAAACTTAAACCACAAATCGGCATTATGTCAGAATTATACATTATAAATGCAAGTGGCCCAAGAGAGTCTATTATTGCTCATATGAAATTACTAATATAAAGAAATTACATAAAGGTGGTGATTGTAACTGAATTTGATTAAACACTATAGTTTATGATATAGTTATAGCAAGCTTGAATGTATGTTTATAAAATGTAGCAGCTTTTCTAATCAATTTTATATTTCAGTGTACTGTATGTATGCTTATTAAATGTTACAGCTTTCAAATCACTGTAATTTTTACTTAACTGTACAGCATGTATACTTATAAAATGTAATGTTACAGCTTTTCTAATCACTTTTGTTCATATTATTAGTCATGAAATTTATCTTCAGTTTTAAAAGCTATTATAGATACAATTTATGTCTTGGACTTTAATTAAATCAGATGCATTTAATGTAACTGTTTATCTGCTATAAGCATGTTTCAGAATAGTTTGCATAAATAGACATGTGTATATGCTAAGTACAACAACACATATTCGATAAACAGGGTTGAATGTTGCAGTTAGGCACAGTGGTAAATGCAAGAAATGAAGACAATCATATTAATACTTAGGTAAAACACGGATAAATTGCCACCAGAAATATTCAGACTGTATACTATTAAGCAATGGGTGTTAGATCCGCGTCCTGGGCTTATTGTTTGATGTTTTAGCCATGTTTCGGTCAGGAAGAGGACGTCGATATTCGCTTCGTTGATAACATTACCTATTTATGTGCGCTTTTCCAGTGGTCCTACTAGGTTGGCAATTTTATCGTGATCTGCACCAGGTTATTATATTTAATGTTTAGCAGGAAAGGGCGTAAGGTATATAACTGGAATTAATTGTCCTGTCTTATGATAGCAAGCTTTGAAGCAACATTTAATTTTTAACTTCTGTTTACATTTACAGTTCGTTTTTTTGTGAGCTCCATGTGGTATGGAGATCCAAGATTGGTCCGTTAAAGCAATTAATGAGGGTAAATCATAGCATAACGGGGTTGACTAGCGATCACGTGCAGGTTGTTTATTAATAAACAATGGACGTTGAAGAAATTCAGCAAGACAGCTAAGAAAAATTCTAATTGTTTTCGTTTCCAATAAAAAACGGGATAAAAACAGACTTAAGAACTGAACTGCATGATGAAACTCAAAAATGTAGAGGATGATAGGCAACAAGTACAAATATGGTTAAAAACGGCACAAAAACGGAAGGGCTGATTTAAGCCGGTTAAGTGATAGCGGCCATCTTTTTCAAATGACTAGGAACGCTGTACTTATATTGAACATGACTATATTTAAGCTCTTATGTATGCCTTTAGCTCAGAATCGCAATATACAGGTAAATGTTTGTGTTGAGATGGAATAGTTAACTTTAACTCTGGATTTGTTCATTACTCCAGAAACCGATACGGTGGTCTAAGTCTTTTGAGCGTCCGACTCTAATGCGGGAGGTCGTGGGATCGATCCCAGCCGAGTCATATCAAAGATGTATACACATGGTGCTAAAATCAGCCTCGCTGATAGTGATACAACTTGTCGACTTGGTATCATGATGATAAAACTGCGTGGGACATCAAGCTTAATGTCTGCGGCATGATGCCCCGGTGCTAGACGTCACTATAAGCTGCTGCACTGCATAAATTGAACAATTATTAAATCTACGTTAAAAATCCAAATCAGACAAATCACACTTTACCTCTGGAATACAAATAATGTGGTTGCCACAATTGTGATGTGATACATTCCTACCAAGATCTATATATTCATATCCTAATATTGAACTTTACACATTTGCTCTTCAATGACCATGTAACTTAAATGATTGCATGTGTGTATTGTTATCTAGGCAAAGTTAACTAAAATTGCATTAGGTATAGACATGCATGCTAAATTTTAACTACGACATTTGAAGGTAATGATATTAGTAGTGTGCGTTTTTCAAGGATAGCCCCGACAGCTATCTTGACCTCATCCATGTATTGTTGTGGGAATATAAATACGTATAGACATCATGGTATACCGGGTATCAGTGGCATCGTTAGTGCTTCAGATGGTGCAGAAGTTATCGTGGTCTCTGATGGTTTATTTGTACGATTCTCTTATTCATTTTTGGGTTGCAAACAGTTGGAAGTGAAGTCAGTTAGAAGTGGTGTACGTTTGTTCTTTGACATTAGTTTGTTAGTATGAGTAATTTGCAGATGGAACGCTCACAGATCTTAGTACTGTGGCGGGATTAATTGGCTATATGGACTATGTTTGTGACGTTTGACTTAGCGGCATGCTAAATTGTAACATGGACTATTTGAGGTGATATTATTATTATTATTATTATTATTATTATTATTTGTATTTATATTATTTTTTATTAGTATTGTTATTATTATTGTTATTATTATTATTATTTTTATTATTATTGTTATTATTATTATTACTATTATTGTTGTTGTTGTTATTATTATTATTATTATTATTATTATTATTATTATTATTATGTATAGTACTACAACTAATACTAATGCTGCTGCTTATATCAGAAAAGCCTTAGTTCATTGTATATATTTGTTTAACATCGCATTTAGTTTCTCTGTTCAAAAGTGCCAAATGCGAAACGTGTAAATATATGTTTGAGTATTATATTAATAGTCATAAACAAGACAACTTTGACAAGCACGGGAGATGTCATATTCACATAGCTATATCATGAAGTAATTATAATGTGTGTGTGTTTATGTGTTTATCAACCTCTCTGTTGTCGTATGTGGTTAGAGAGTTCGCGTCGGAATCGGAAAATCTGGCGTTCAAAGCCCGTATGAATCATATCAAATACTTTTAAAAGTATTACTAGCAGCTGCCCGACATGTCATTCAGCATCAATAGGTTACTTTTATGGCAGGTCGGCCTGGTTTCAGGAGGTACATGATGCTACATGTCTGTGGCAGGATATACCACTGCAGAGATCGTGGCGATATGAGTAGAAAATTTTCAAAACTACGTTACAAATCTAATTTACACACACACATACACACACTCACACACGCATACATACATACATACATACATACATACATACATACATCCATCCATCCATCCATCCATCCATCCATCCATCCATACATACATACATACATACATACATACATACATACATTCATCATATAATACTAGAACATTTCGAGTGGTGTATTCTGTCCTTGGACAGCCACGACAGCCAACTTGGGCACATCCATGCATTGTTGTGAGTATATAAGTACGTATTGATATCATGATATACCGGGTATCCGTGACATCGTTGGTGCTTCAGATGTAGCAGAAGTTATAAGGGTCTCTGCTGGTTCATTTGTACGACTCTCTTGTTCATTGCTGGGTTGTTCTAAAAATAAATCAAATATAAATTCAGTTTTGTGAATATACTTCACTTTCAATCATATTAATCATTTGACGAAGCTATTAAAAAAGATGTCATTCGGTGCGTTCTTGTCTGTCTCAAAGATTTAAAATGGACTCTGCTAATATGATATCTTTGATACCAACGAAAACAATGATTATAAATGTGTATGCAGTAGCTCTTAAGTGTTTAAAGGAGTAAAAATGTGTAACATCTTCAATGTGGCAAGTTGCGTGTCATAGTCAAATATGAGTAAACATTCAAGTTCTAATTATCAATTTCTAATTATACTTGTGAAGTTTAAAGTATTCTTAGTTCGGAACTAAAACTTATGAAATGCAGATATATCACTTTATCTTAACACAATATGTTTGAACAAATATTGCATGCATGCTCCCATTTGAATTTTATCTAATACAGGTGAAGTATCTAATGCATAGGTGTTTCGCGGCGAAAGTTATTTTTTTAACGCACATTCAACTTGATGAAAAGCATTCGGAAACTTTGACAATTGCTAAAATCGACCCCCACACAATCGCTTTTTTGTCAGTTTTAGTTATTACATTCTTCAAACTAAAGCTTGGGAATATTTTAGTTGGTGATTCTCAGATTTGCAGGAGTACAGTAGTTTTGGACTTGAACAATCCTTTCATTATGGAGCGTTCTTCAATGCACGTGACTCTGGTGTGCTTTCTGATAACAGGAAAAAGTTAGAACATCCGGCGGCACTGCTGCTGACATCTATCTGCTAATTAGTTATCAAAATTTAGGAAATAAACCTTACTGATCATTTGCACACTTGCACACTTGCAAATTGCTTAACTCTAAAACGGCTGTACCTTGTGATAAATAAATATGTAAAAGTAAAAGAATGGATACATAAGAAAACTCAACAATCAGTCAGAAGTTTGCATCATAGTCAGAAATTCGTCTACTATTTGGTTTAAAGTCTGAATTCCGATAGAGTAAATTTCGAAACGTACACTGGAACATAAGGAAACATTCCTTTTCTTACATTCGCAAACTAAATATTTTGGATGATGTGAAAACAACATTTTGTGGAAACGTGTAATATTCATCAAAAGGTTCCAGAAAATGTTTAGCTTGTACTGGCAAATTCAGTGAAAACATTTAATGGGGATTAAACAACTTCTAGATTAGAAGGAAATACTGTTTGAAACGACCATATTAATGGCATCAAACATCGCTTCGGTTGTGTACTGCAGATAGCATGCTCAAAGGTATCATGACAATGCATTTGGAGTGGAGTGCCCTGTCCATGGACCGCCAAGGCAGCCAACTGAGGATGATCCATCTATGTTAGGTTCGGTACATCGGTCTTCTTGTCCTATGTCCAGTACACTAACGTACAAGTCATCGCTTTAATGCTTATGTTGTAAGTATAAAATTCACTTGTTTGTATCATGTTATACCGGTTATCAGTAATGTTATTGTTACTTCAGAACTGCGGGTTTTTATGGTCTTTGTTTTTGTACTCTACGCTTGTTCATTGGTGGAATGTTCTAAAATCAAATATTCTTCGCCTTTTTTAATATAATTCACTTGATTTGTATCAAATGTGTTGTTAAAAATATATTCTTATATTCTTATGTCCGCTCATGTCTCTCGCAAATGTATAAACGGACTATGTTAAAATAATGTTTACGTTACCTACAAAAGCAATATGAACAATTGTCTATGCAGTAGCTCTTATGCGTTCAAGGAACAAAGAGGTATTAATATCTACTGTCTGTCTACGTGTGCGTTAAGCCAAATCCGAGTCATGAAAATGGACTCATGTACTATTTAAATTTCGCAATACATAAAGGACATTAGTGCCGAATTTAAAATTATTATGTTCAGATATAACATTCGAGTCATAATGTTAACATAATAAGATTGAAAAAGTGTAATGTGATTGGCCAGAAACATATGTGGCATAATACAAGTGATACATTTATGGCAAACGTTTTCGTGTGTATAATGTCTTCAAGAAACTTAAATTGATGAAAGGCAACCATAAACTGACGCATTTGTCGAAAAGCACCGAACTCAAAATCGTATTAATGTCGGTTATATTTCTGATCAGGTTTTCTTTACGATAGATCGCAATAGGTTAACCTGTACTTTTAAACTGAGTTCAAGCAACTTTTTGATTTCAGAGAACAATATTTTAAACGACTAAAACAATGGCATCACATTTGTGCACTGAATATATTTATTACCCAATGTTACAACTGTAAAAAGATAAAAGATAAAATACAATCTTTTCAAAAAAATTAATTAGGACGAAAAAAAAATAGACAATCAAATAATCATTTTTATTTAGAATTTATTTTTACTTTTAATGAAATAATAGTGAGTATATACAAAAGCAAAGTTCCATACCCGATAAAATAAATAAATAAAACAAGCAAAGCAAACATACAATTACAACTTTCAATTTACTCGACACTTAAACGAACTAAATATGCCGTACATGCAGAAATGTATATATGTTTCCAGTGCACTTAATTTCATCGACTGAACGTTTAGGAAAGTAAATTAGTAAATTAGTTGCAATTAATGGTTATGTACATTTATTTGTTATTCAGTAGCATTTTTGAAACGACAATGTGAATTCTGCGGACTTGATATATCGAATGTAAATGACCTTATGTTGCATTGGACTATATATATATATATATATATATATATATATATATATATATATATATGTACCAGATGGCAGTAATGCTGTCGTTGTTTCATGTGTTGATGTAGACATCATATTACTTGATCTTTTTCTTGATATTGTCGTTTTGTCCGCGCCTTTGGCCCTTGGTGTAGATTCTTTACCTATTTAATAATAAATATCAAATTTAATGAATATTGTGTACATTTAATGCTGTTGAACGTAAAAATTAAGTCCATAAGTGCTTGCTAATTATATATATATATATATATATATATATATATATATATATATATATATATATATATATATATATATATGTTTTAGCTTGAAAGCTTTTAAGTGATTTGTGTGCTAATAAACAGTGTTATATTCAAAATAAATTAAAAGATAACATTTCTAGGCAGAAACTTTGTTTATCCGACAAAATACAAATACAGGGGGACCAGTTTTGATTTCAAATGAAAATTTATCAAAATTTCTAAGTAACTTGGGAATGTGATGAAATCCATAAACACTAAATTGCAATGACTTTGCGTGTGGGTATTGAAGTGGTATTATTTTTTTTGTGGCGATGTTTACGAATTCGCCATGAATTTATATCTTCATGAGTGCGTATCAGTTATCGTGATTTAGAAAGTGACTAATTGGGTGATAATACTATTTAATGGGAAAATCTATTATATTCAAATGAATTTGTATGCACAGCTAAAAAAGTTTTCAGCCATTCATACAAACTCAGTTATTGTATAAATTTGTTTATCAGCGACCAAACCGAGCGATGTTTTTCCCGACTTTCAAACTTTATGTAGGTCAATGCATTCCTAATATGCATCATCAGCAAAGGGACAAGAGATACATTTGGATCAATCTCTCCTGCTGTTTTCGGTAACATGTTTCAAAATAAATTAAAATATCATATGGATAACAAGATACCGCAACAGGGATGTATCGGTAATGTTCCACAGCTTCTGCTCTAGTTTACAGCTGTTAATTGCTATATAATTATCATAGATTAAGTCAAAAGACTCAACCGTTTTCCACATTATATTTGAACTAAATCGCAGACCTGGCAGGAAGAAAAATATATTGCTAAGATATTTATTTGATACTCTATTTCGAATTGTTTTTTTTTAGGTTGATGTGAAAAGAATACCCTTTGAATGTTTCCATAAAAGGAAACTTCGGTGTAAACATATAATGGAGATTGAACAACTTTTAGAGTAGAAGGAAACTATGTTTGAAACGACATTGGTAATGGCACCCATTTCTAACATTGCTAACTATATAACGTCGAAGAAATGTTATGGGATTATCCTGCTAGTGATTATATTCCATTTGCGTCAGATCGTATTCATAATGAAATGGGTCATATACGTGGTTATGTTTTCCGGACGTATCTCGACTCTAATCAAAGTAGGGATGGTAGCCTGCCTCCGGGTGAATCGAATTTGTGGTAATACTGAATATTCTGGTATCATTTTTAATTCCACAAACCCATGTTGAGGTACTAACGTCTGATGCTCAGGTGCTTCAAGGAAATACATCTTCGGTGCATTGCTGTGACGTGCCAAATGTGATATTGAATGCGTTGTCTAATTCTAGCTCTGATCATTAACTATATGTGTTGCAGTTCTTCTACTTCACCAGGCTAAATATCTGATGAAAACGTCCCTAGTGCCTTATACGGTCGGTTCTTGTCGACCAGTTATGGTGGAGATATGCTCTGGTATTTTTACTTGTTTTTCGATTACTTAAGAGGATTTAATCACTATGGTTCGTATAATTTTATTGTTCTTCGCGGTGGCCTTCCTACCCGTTCTCGTTGTATTGCACTTTCCCCGGAGTTTTAGCAATCCGCCACAACATGTATTGTGCCATGTGATGTCCAAGTAATCGTTTTGCGACCTCATATCGCTCAAAGATAAAATGATCGCGATAAACTTTAGAATGTCTTTACAATTTACTAGTCCCAATGTTCACTGGTACAATTAATTTGGCCCAGCACGTGACATTTGTTCAACAGAACAGCACAGCGCAAAGATATCTCAAAAAGAAGCCTCTACTGTGCGCATTGTAGCTATAGGCAGCGTTGATACCGAGTTAGAGGGCTTGTTTAACACTTTTTATACGAAGATAACCTGAGAAGTTCTTCGTAATTCTGGCAAATATTGAAGTTTTAGAATGGTTATAAAACTTATCGATTGTAACGAATATGCCTAATGTTATGCATAAAAACGATTGTGACACTATTTTTTTCTTTACAACAAGACTGTTACCGCGGGCAGGACTTTCAAGACGTGTTGGAATCAATCGCTTCAAAATACATATCATTGATGAGATAGCCGATCTTACGGGAACTTTATTTGAGGAAATATCTGCATTATCGTATTGTGCATTTAATAATAAATAAATGTACACAACACAAAAAACATTTCTGGAGTACCTCCAACGATCCTACGTTCAATAAGGTCATGATGGTCTTTGGAATTCCAATTATAGACCGGTCGTCATAATTTATGTAGTTACGATCGCGTGCTACACTGCCAGTGTTGTTGAATGTGGTTGACATGGGTCTCTTGCAAAGTATATAGCGAGACAGTTATGCAGCAAGATTCATTTCTATTTTGAGAAGTCATTCACACTTTTTGTGTTCCTGTTGTAAGTTGGCAGATGTATTGTATGATGTTCTTGTATCTTTTTCGAGAGGAAAATCGTTATGTTTTGGACTGTTCAGTAGGAAAAAAATGTGCTGACTAATCGGACTATAATGTTATTCTGGAACTGTAATTAATTATTCGAAGGGGGTCTAAGCAGCTCCATATTGACACCCTCACGTTTCTTGGAGGATCAATACATTTTCGGTAATGAAATTTAAAAGGAACTTTTCATTTATGAAGTTCATAGACTAGTGTTGCGACTACTTTGGATTTACTTCATAATTCTCTAAGTCCGTCTCACATGTTTTATGTAATACTTTCATAATTAAATTCTTTATTAAATGTTTTAACAATTCGTGTTGATTTAATTCTTTATGTTACTTCAGTTTGTGACCATACAGTCGTAACAATATAATGATTGATATATATATATATATATATATATATATATATATATATATATATATATATATATATATATATATATATATATATATATATATAAATATAAATATATATATATAAATATAAATATAAATATATATATATATATATATATATATATATATATATATATATATATATATATATAACAGGATTTCAACCAAACTATGAATTGCCACGAAGATTTAATCGTATACGGCCACGCATATTGGAGTTTTACAAATGTACTAACACATCGGTGATGATTTTATCATTTGTGTGATTGAGGGACGGCCTACGTTAAAAAAGATTTAGCCTGGGTGGCAGTTAGAGTTTCGATGCATCAATTTTAATAACTTGGAAGGGAAGACATTCGGGGAAGAATAAATATTTTACGCTAAATCCTATGCTAACGGGCCTCAAGAGCGGGAGTGAATCGTGCATGCAACAATATACATCCTACATGCTAAAATCATACAAAACAACACGCATATATTAATAAAACAGACTTTGAAGCTAACGGGATTACACTATGTAACGCATTTTTTCCCCTGAGTTGTAAGTGTTTTCTCGTAATTCCTTATACCGAAATAATATAGAAAATGTCTATTATTCTCCACAAACTTTGCCTTTGCGACCTGGACAGTTCGTTTTTGTAATGAACTATCACCATAGTCTCAACCAGTTCCAAAAATCTGTTCCAAGCCGCTTTCCACATAATAGTGAGCTTCTTGGTAACATTTTGAAAATAAACTATGAGTATGTATTTTAACCAGTTGTTATTTGCAAATAGCTACAAGCATTTTATTTGCATCCTTCAAAGTACCTTGGTAAATTAATAAAGTGTGTTTGCTAATCATTCTCTACCTGAAATGTTCTTTGTCATAACACGTGATCGATTCCGTTGAATCATGATGCACTGAGACAGAAAAATGCAATCCTAAATTTATTGGAATTCTCTCAGAAAGCAAAACAAATACTATCAAAACCAAAATGATATTTGCATCATCATTTGTTGATACAACTACTACTATTACTACTGTTGTTTTTATTTGCGATATGTATCAAGAGTGGATTTCTCCCCCACTTCTTGTTCCAATTATTGACAGTATATATAGATTGTTTTTTTATTATGATTTTTAATGTAGCTTTTAACAATTTAAATTATAGCAGAAAAATCCATATTCATTTTACGGATATATTTCTACTACAAATTTGAACTAATTAATGGGAGTCACGTAGGTGTGTTATTTTCATCTCTCTAGTGCAACGTGACTGAGTCAGGATTCCATGTGTACCTACCAGACATACACGCTACGAACATCTTCCGTGAATTGGTCCCAGCAGAGATAAATTCAAGTGTTATTCTTCCATTAATGTTTCTCAAGAAGCCTTCATATGAAGGTGTTTCGTTTATTGTCCTAGCTAGAAGAAAAATATATGTTCAGCGCAACATTGTATAAAATTTCATATAATCCAAAAATGTTGAGCAAGTCCATATAACAAGCTGCATTGATTTTATATAATTGTCTGATATCGCTAAGAAAAGAGTTTTATGCCCTGAACTAAGTACCTGATGAAGAATATTAAAACACCTGAAAGCTCAAAGATTTTTCACCGTATCGTAACTATTGTAATATTTAGTCTTCTGCCGACCCCACAACCACGTCATTACCATAAACAATGAGTTTATCATAATTTACCTCATTGAAACTCAATCTCCTTCAGAACACTAGGTGAATTACTAAATAATTACTAAATCATAGCTCTTATCTTCTTTAGGAATATTTGCTCTCTAATTTATCAGATGTCAAATCATACCATAATTACAGGTTGTTTTAAATAAAAAACAAAATTAATGCAATATGAACATGGTGTCATATAATCATTGAAAGCTTATACCCACCTTCAGAACTATTCATAATTACGAGATCTCGTACAACGCTAGTCCACCACGATCGAGATCTGTTTGGGAATACGAAATTAATTCCATTTCCAATAAATGTTGTAGGTGTCTTGCCTCTCTTTTGGCAATCTGTGATTGTATACACCCATTGGTCCTCCTTTGGACTCTCCTCAAGGTACAGATTTTGCCCTAAAATGAAGAAAAATCAAAGGCAATCCGGATGCCATTATGTGAAAGGAATTTTGCGATATATATAAACAAAAGTTATAAAAATAGGTGATACTTGATTAAGTAGAGAGATAAGATTTTATGTCTTACCATTGTCAACCAGTTGTGATTTGATGTTCATGATTATTGGTTTCTATGCGTACGTACATTTAAGTATGATACTGTTTAGTTACGGGATTTTCACAACAATACTTACTATTTTCCCGATATCATATTTCGGAAAACAATTCACGGCCAATTAAATAGTGTCATTCGCTTTCACGTCACTAAGTTAACGAACATGTTGTCATAATACTATTATTGTAAAAGAGGATAATCGTCCAGCGCACAATGTAGTTTTGATGTTTAACTGTAGATATTGGCAAAACAGAAACGATTATAGGATCGTTATTCTTTCAGAATCATTACGTTGTTTAAAATGTTTGCACAGATCATCTTAAAAAGAATGAATGAAGAAAGAAACTTGTACACCTTTTCTTCAATTATACTGCATGAAAAAAAAAAAAACGACGCCTCATAATCTTTCCGGATTCAGCAGTTAAAAAAGAAGAAATCGGGACAAAAGGTGTATATCAAATTAACTTGTATGCAACTTCAATATTCGGGAAACTTACCATTCTTAGATTCACACAGATGTGGAAATTTTTTTGAGCAATATGTTACTGTCATTTCATATTCTCTTCCCTTAGTAACTATTAAACAACCACTGCCATCGCCTCTGATACCATTTGATGACATGGAAACTACAAATATATATATATATATATATATATATATATATATATATATATATATATATACAAGAGAGATAAAGACAAAGCAATGTCTGCCTTTGTAGTTTTGTAGACAGGTAACCTCGGAAGGCAAGTTTATCTCTCAAACTTGGCTCTAGACAAATGTATATACTATGATCCGAAGGGCATTTGCGACATTGTTAATTGTATCGTCATTAATATTATTTCACATTTATCTGTAATACTATTAACAGTAACAGTATTCTACAAAGATAGGTGTATTTAGTTTAGCAATTTTTCAAAAAGGAAATAACATAATTGGATAAACTAAGTACCATTCTGCCTATCTCTTCTTGTTATGTAAAGTTTCATACAACCAGTGTGATTTAAATACATCAAGTCAAGAAAACTACAACTGTGTAATACAAATATACATCTAGTTATCCCATCTACACACACATACACACACACACACACACACACACACACACAAACATACACACACGCACACGCTCACAAACACTCCAAAAAGAAAGTACTATCAAATAGAATCTTTAATTGTGAAACTCTCGACTTAATTTGTGTCAGGGAATTTGTAGAACTATTGATGAAAATAAATTTCGAACTTAATACAATTCATGTATTGAGCAGTTGAAAAGCAAAATGAGATCGAAGGACAGTCTGCCTTTCTAAGTCATTTTTGATAATTAGGTTATGAAAATAAACTTCCTGGGGCTTTTGTGAGTGTCACATGTAATAAGCTGGCCTTCCCACCCCATTACTGATAATTTTACATTTATGTCGTGGTGTAGGGCCAAACAATTGTCTAACGAACATAGAGTAGCCGAGAGTAACTTAAATGATGCTACGTCAAATCAAGAATGCATGAGATCAATAGGAAAATGATATATTGTATGAGAAATGGCTATGTATTTAATAGGCTGATACACGCACTATTTGCAGTTTAAGTCACATGACTTCACAAATAGCGCAACTAATTATTATGAAACCAAAGCAATGAAATTAGCTGCTGTTACAGCAACTTGGAGAAAGTCAGACATCACGAAGAGTATAGTACGTGTATACCGCTTAATATGTGCGTAAAGTCATTCGAAATATGATTAACAATATCATTTTGGAAAACCACTACCTGCACAAGTATGCCGAGATAGCGTGTCTTCATGATGGCTATGTGAAGACGTTAAAGATAGACATTCCATGTAGGTAACTGATTTTCATAACGGTTTTTGTATTATATTGTATCATCATAATATGGGTTGTAGCCTTGTTCCAAGTGCTTCAATTAATGTCCGTGTTTATTGTATCAAGTTGTTCATGTTTTGAACCAAGATGCAGGGATACCTTGTGTCATTTAATACAATATATGTTAATATACCTTCTGTACACTATTTGGTTAGTTTGATACAAAATGTTCACATTATTATTATTATTATTATTATTATTATTATTATTATTATTACTAGTAGTAGTAGTATTAGTAGTGGTAGTAGTAGTAGTAGTAGTAGTAGTAGTAGTAGTAGTAGCAGCAGTAGTAGTAAGTTATGTTTTCAATTTGGGCATTTAGTTGTTTCAATTGACATTTAGCCTTATTCAGTAAAATGGACGTGATTTAAATGGCACGTGGCTTAGATAAAGAATTGGGACGTATTTGTTTTTGTTTTATGCATGAAATACCTACGTTCATCAGGATTATGCAAATAACAATACCGGAAGATAAATTCGATTGATTGATTGATTGTATTTTAACGGCGCACCAGCTCTTTTATTCTAAACAATAGGTTATATGTAAAAACGTTTGTTTCGACCAGTGATATCAAAAACCAAATAGTTGAGAGTAAAACGGTAAGATGGTATCGTTAAAATGTACAGCATCCTGATCAACGGGGGATGAAAATGGTGTATGGTTGAAATATTGGGATATAATAATCGGTTGTACGGAGAAGTGAGGAACTGGTTTGAATATTGGATCTTTTTTTTGATTGCATAGCTGCAGTTATTGAGTGGTTGAGAGATTATATTGTTAAATGGGTAAAGGTAGTGATGATTTAGTCAAATGTGCTTTTCATGTCAGAGCAATTTATTATTATGAAATATACATGATTGACTGTTATACGTTTGCGGTTATTAACATCATATCTATCTATCTATCTATCTATCTATCTATCTATCTATCTATCTATCTATTTGTCTATCTATCTGTCCGTCCGTCCGTCCGTCCGTCTGTATGTCTGTCTGTCTGTCTGTCTGTCTATATATGAATTTATCTAAATATACGTTGCTTTTTTTCTCAGCAACGAAACTGCATTTTGAACAACCAATTTACCATTCTTATAAACTGATATTTTGTCGCCTTCTCGATTTCCACAAAGCAGTCCATTTCGACAATATAATGGTTCCTCGCAGCCGCTGTTGACACTATGTATGTCTGGGGTGGAAAAAGTCATTCCTTCAATACAATAGCAAAGGTTATCCTGAAAAGCACCAAGTACACTGATAAAAGCGCTTATGTATAGCAAAGCAAATGTATTTATTAATAAAATCTTCTGTTTATTGTGGATAAAATGTTATATATTTTGAAAGTGGTTTATGTGTTCAAGATGAGGTGCCAACAAATAGCACATTAGTGTACTCTAGCAGCAGAGAGAGCGAACCTACCCTTTTTAAGAAGGATCCACTTGCTAAACTAAGACTCTTACAAAACACTTAAATTGCGTAACATTACGCCAATAACGTCAAACCGAAGTCTCTAACTAACCGAGAGTCTCTCTTACGGGTTAGTTAATTTTGTTACTGATTTTTTTGTATTCGTCGGTTTCTTTATTTATTATGCGCGCAAATTTACCCTACATGACACTTATTCGTGGTCAAGTCCTCCCTGCTTCTGTAAATTATATCATTATTATATATCAATAATATGGTATATAAATCTTATATAGCTAGAATATCTCGAGAGCGACTAGAAGCAATTCAGAAATTTTTACCAGTTCGTGATTCTCAGACAAATATTACAAGAGCGTCAGAAGTCACGGATGTAATTTGCAGAACGTTCAGAACAGTTATTTAGCCCCGTTACGAAAGTTACTAAAGGAATTACAACTGCCATTAAGTAGGATATTCTTCCAGCATCAAAACTGCTGAGCAAACAACCAAAAAAGCAGAAAGAACTAAACAAAACAAAAAAAAAATTACGAGATATTCCAATTTAGATAGCTTCAGGTCATCTTCGACCTCCTCAATTTGATGACGCAGCTGGCGTAGAACCCAAAATGGAAAGAGGAATTAGATTTGCTGAGAAATTTACTGAACATGGTACACAAATTTTACAACATAGGGTCATTTCAGGAAGTGGTTTCCATGTTACCCGATAACGATACAATAAAGATGTTGAAAAGTCCCTATGACATTGCATTTTGATTCAGATAAACCTAAATTTAGAGATGAATCTGTACGTGATTATCAGTATCATTCTTAAGAAGCATGACATCCAAATCAGCTTGGGCGAAATGCATTACAAGCTCAGGTTACAGGTAGATATCTGGTGCATTTATTGAAGTAGAAAGAGAACTTGTGTCAAATGTGGCCACTAATACAGAATACGGATCTAATGCTATAGTTGTTTATTTTTACAAATGTTATGAAGTTATTCAAAAGGGCTACTTATATAATTGATGCAAAATAAATCGAGACAATCCAAGATAATGTCGATGTTGCCACAACAATATAAGGTCCAGCAAGGTATTCAGATGAATATAAAAATAATTAACTGGTCCAACGATGTTTGCCATGAATAATTCTGATCATCCTGATGACACTCCATACCTAGCGGTAAAAAATGCACGGGGTTCAGAGGCTGAT
This sequence comes from Unio delphinus, assembly GCA_029339505.1. Classification (NCBI taxonomy): domain Eukaryota; kingdom Metazoa; phylum Mollusca; class Bivalvia; order Unionida; family Unionidae; genus Unio; species Unio delphinus. Next base: position 10,678,170 of record JAQISU010000036.1, on the reverse strand, counting down.
TCACAACCAGGTGAAATTATATCTAGACCAGATGCTCCGTTTTTTATATTAAAAATCGCCAACGACAATTACAATTTAGGAATTAGGAACCGTAATGTTATTTTAAAAAGTAAACGCAACAGAGTATCATGCGCAATTCCACAGTCTCACATCTTTTGATTTTGCAGAAATGTTAGAAAGGTTATATTCGGAGCTAAACATACAAGTGTAATCGTGCGAAAAGGTGATGATAATGAAGCTATCTGGCGAGCAAATTGAGCTGCTGATAGTAAAGTAATATTGTTTAAACGTTCGATGTGCATGCCGGAAATGGCTCCGTCGATCGCTAGAGAACAAAGGCTGCTTTCTTTTATGGACTCAGGCGGTAAGTATATCACGGCATATACCATCAAACAAGGGTGTTTCTGCACCTAGGTATATTATCGTAGCGCTTCCAATTATTGATCGATTAAACAATCAATAACATAATTCCATGATGATTAATAAAATCGGAGGCTCTGATGCGTCCTTGAGAATAAGTTTGATCAAAATTACATAGTCCGCGCATATCATCGTTTGATGACTTTTATGGGACGTGATCTAAACATAGACACTGGTTTACAAATATCATAACTAGATTTTCGAACGCTATATCCTATTTATTATGTTCCATTGGATCCTTTAGTCTTATTTAGACAATATATTGTTGATATTCACTTTCGAACTCGTGTCAACCCTGCTGGTGGTGTTAATTACAGAGCAATTGCTGTTATTCTCAGCGATAATGCAATGTTACTTGAGGTTGTTGTTGGAAGAATGCGAGGTTATTGATGCTCCATTATAAAATATGTAAAATTTTCTGAACAGCAAGCACAATTAAATCACTATAGATATTATACATGTCATATCATCATGTAAATGTTACTCTGACTCTTGCTTAAAAGTCTACAAAACAACTTCAGTGAAAATATCCGGATCCACATTAACGCTAAATAAAATTTATAACATAGGTTGTCAAATTAAATTGTCACTGACAAAAGGCCAGCGTAAAAAATTAATGATGCGAGACATAACATCAGAATTCGAATTACTCTATCCGCGGATGCTATTTTCAATATAACTAAATCAAATGGTACATTTCCACCTCTTGCAGCTATATAAGCGTTAATAGACGCTGCCGCCCCAGATATCGCAAAAGCTGCAGCATTTAGGTCTGACCGATAAGCGGCAGGTATGGCACTTAAAAAGGAACGGGAAAAACATTTTACGTTCAGAAAACGTAAAAGATGAGCACCCTCACATAACCCAGGAGGACGTCCAGAAAATTAGCATGCCTCAACCAGGTCGTCTAAGATTGCTAGGCTGACAATATGGAAAGGGTCTATGACTTGCCGGAGACCACATTGGTATGGAATGAGTCTGTGACTTCCAGAAACGATGTAAGAAAGCGAGATAGTTTTTCATCTATGTCAAATTTTGATTTACTCGAGGCTACTCAAAATTAAAAACAAAAAATACTGTGTTTTTTTAAATTAACCATCACAATAAAATCGAAACGTATCATTAATCTCGACAATATAATTGGTATAGGTACACTTTGGATTGCATACGCAACTGATCCACGTGGAATTGTTCATTTTGATTCGTACGGGTTTTCCCCGCCAAAAGAGTTTATCAAGTACCCCAGAGTAGTAAATACACCAATCAAATATTCAGCATTACCAGCATGGACAATAAGAGACTCACCAATATGCGGGCATGAAGCAATTGCTATTCTTGATGCCGTATCAAAATCAATCAAACCACCAGATAAAGTTGTACATGAAAATGAGAATAAGTGCAATCGTTTTCAAAAGATTTTATAGTACAATGGTTGATATTGATGGAAGATCTTCTAAATAAAAGCACACAACAGACTGAATATAACATGAAAATATAAAAAAATCAATAACGATGAAATATCCGAATTACTAAATCAAGCATATCTGGATCAAAACGATGTAGTTATGTTTCAAGGAAATTTACAAACGGGTAACCCATGCTTTGATGATAGTATAGCCGGAATTAAGGGAATAACCGAAAAGAGCATAACTGTGTTTGATAACGGAACAATTAAAACCGGTGTTCTTATGTCAACGATATCGGATAATAGTCGCCCGCGTGTACACAAATCAGGTGATACAATAAATGGTCATCTCAACACAAGTAATAATAAATTGTTTGGTTTTGGAGAACCCGAATCAAGCAATGACTCTGCATTACGTAGATATGTCGACTTGAAAACATTCCAATTACGGACTCGTTAACAACAGTCAATACTGTAATGACCTTATTTAGAACTGACAACTCTAATCATGTAAACACGTTCCTTAATGTTAGTAGAAACATAAATAGGGTCAATATTGAATTTATTTGAAGTACAGCAGTCGTTGATACTGAACTCACTGACACAAAGGATCACTGACAACGTAGTATAATCGGTAGTGTCTGGTCAAGTATTATGGTCACCTCCTATTAAATTATTAAACATCGCGTTGACGATATCGGGTTAAACAGGCTGTCAGTGATCGGTGATACAACATTCACAATATCCACTCCAATATCACGGCGGTATTCACTAACAACCTTTACTTCTTGTATGTTTGTACTATTATATCAAAGCATAGAAGTACCATTTGAAGTGGAAGCTGACGATTAAAGAAATGGCTTGATTTACAACTGGTGTATTGAATCAATCGCTAAACTAAAATATTATAGATGCAATATGGAGCGTGCATTGCAAATCAAAGTAAAACATAGCATTGATGAGTATACACTGATAGTAAAATTATATCGCAGATGTGTAGGTGTCGTTGATGTAATCGTGTATTCGGTGTCAGCTCTTATCGTTGGAACCGGTGTAGTGTGATCAAGAGCAAAAACACCACAATCGCTAGCGTTAACGATCGTACCTGCGGTTAGAACACTTTGTGTTTCAGATGCAACAACAATTGATGGTCTTAATATCATTACAAAAAGTATCCACGTGCAGTCAGAATAAATTTTTCGAATACATAATAAAATTACACATAGCGACGTTAGCATAGTTCACGTTATCCTCGCTGATAGCTTATGGTTTTAACGATGGAATAATATCAGAGAGCATGTTCACATAACTGATTAAACATAACAACTAGGCAATAACTACATCTCGTTATAAATAATAATAATAATCATGTCGTCCTGGCAAGAATTACTGCAAACTCCGCCAAAAACAACAATGATATCAAAATTTCAACTAACACTAATCAGTGTTAGGATGGCCTGATATCCCATCTGAATATATAAAGACCCCCAGAACACAACCCGGGATGATTGAGACGAACGAATATTCTTTTATAACGGTACTACAATATAGGAAAGATATTTGGGAATCAGAAAGAAAAGCTTTATTGACATATATGTTAAAGTTCAAATAAAGATTACGGTCAACCACCACCATGAATGTAAGAAAAATGTTGTAGATTGTTATGAGGAGAGAAATGGTGGTCATATAACGCATAATTCAAAATTAAGAGAGTTCAGCAAATTAATCATAATACTGTCAAATACAATTATTGCGAAGTAAATAATTTCAGAAACTTCTCTAATGGAATTTTGGGATAAATGGAGCCCACAAGATTTTATAGTGACAAGTATAATGATAGTTCGTGATAGACTTCAGCAGTAATTATTTCAGTTGCACAAACATAAGTTTTTAAATCTAACCATACCATTGTGTCTTAGACTAGCGGATACACAACGATAGAATATAGACGTTGATATACCAGGACAGACTGAACAACAAAATCTTGTATTAAATGGGGTTGTCGCAGTTGATATCAGTGATGTTGTGACAATTCTTCGTGGACGCTGGGACAAGCAATGACAATCCATTCATCTGAACGATTAACTATTACTGATCAGTGGTTTGGATCATTGATAATCGAATCGAAATCTCAAACTTAGTCTATCTCACATTGTGAGGAGTTAAAAAAATAACTCAACTGCAGAGGGTTATTGGAAATTGTACTGGCACCAACAACAAAATTGTTAGCATTGATACAGTAAGAAAGATACTAGCTAGTTATAAACAATGTGACAAAAAATCTCAACTTTGATATTGATGCTGAATTTACCAAGGTATTAAAGCAAACACATAATAATCATTTTGCGAGATGTAACACAAAAATGTTCTGGCAGTATTCAAATAATGATCAAACAATTTTACCGTAGATAGAAAAGATAGTAGACTTGGTCAAATCCGAGCTAATGTGATGCTGTCATGTTTTGAGTGTAACCGGCGTAGAGGTGCAAGTTAAGTGATCACGGTGGTAATTGTGTAACCGTATAAATCCATGTTGAGAGAAGTTGAATCTAAACTGTAAATTGGGGGTCTACCCGTGGATGTAACTGCACTGAACATGTTATGTGTTGTAATACTCCAGATTAGTCGTTATTTTGTACCCCCTTCATGTTCACCGCATTGATATAAATATCATACAGTAACATTTTCAGTACTTTTTGTTTAAAAAATCACGTCGTTGTACGGGTAAATTTTTTGTGATTGCATTATTAATTTTCATAGAAGTTATTCGAGTAATTTGATTATTTAATGCAGCTATCAGACTTACATTTTCCTGAATGATTTACTTTGCATACTGATATAAAAATAACCGCTCAGCAAGAGTTCGATTAAATCGTTACACGATTGGCTGATCACGGTGTGATGCAGTTTGACCTCTTCGCATATTAACATTATATTGCTTATCAACTCTTTAAAAAACATCTTCCAGGATATAATTATCCAGTAAACGATATCGATAATGCGTGTCATGCCCATGATGATGCATACCAAAGTAAAGACCTTCAGCAACGACATATCGCAGATGTGAAATTGATTCTCGCGTTAAATTCTGTACCTGATAAAACATTCATAGAAAGATTAGCTAGTGGGTTAATACAATCTGCGATGAAGGGTAAGGTCTTATTTAGAAGCGGTAGTTAATTAATATGGAATCAATTTATTATTCCCCGAACGGATAATGGAAAGGTAACTACGCGATTAGTAACCTCGCTAATTCAGCAAAGGTCAAAAGGTTACCCCGACAGATTGGTTATCCCGACTAGCAATATGGAAAATTTATTTATCACCTACTAAGCAAATTCACTTTGCACATTTTGATGTCAGCGTTCCAAATGATGTTCATCAGGAGAATATATTGTTTCTCCCGCAGGATACTGTAAATAAAGCTACTTACAAATACGCGTTAGCAGTTGTTGATATTGCGAGTATATACAAGGAAGCAGAATAATTATTGACTAAGACTTCAGCTGAAGTTGCCTCTGCGTTTAAACGAATGCATCAACGAAAACCTCTATATTGGCCAAATATATTACAAATTTATGGGGGTAAAGAATTTCAATGTGAAGTACCATCAACGATGAAACAACAGAACACCGCCATTAGGCGAAGACATACTGCAATACACGGCGATCAGGCAATTGTTGAACGATTTAATCGAACACTTGCATATCAGTTATTTCGATATCAATCCGCGAGGGAATGTATTCAGGACAAAAGGATCACGTGAATGGGTTGTAAGATTACCGAGTGTGATAACCGCGTTAAATAATGAGAAGATTCAAACAATCAATATGAAACCTGTAACTGCGATCACAAAAATTATATAAATTTACAACAGCGTAATTTTTCAACACAGCCGATATTGGATAATGTCGTTGTAAGGTATTTGTATGAATCCGGTGAAACTCAAGGTGGTAGAAAAAGGTCAAATGATGTTATCTGGAATATAACCGTGCATAATATTTCTAGCGTGGTCACACCTACAGGTAGACCAGCGATCTATAGATTAGATTAAACTGCTCCTCAGCATGGATTTACACGGGAACAACTGCAGGTTATTTCCGCGGATACTCAGTTACTACCACGGGATCTTACCTAGCACCACGACGAGGATTACACTCAAGACAGTTCAACATTACACTGTCCCGTGTATGACTACAACTACTATATTTTCTATCTACGGTAAATTATCCTGGTTCCTTTTCTGACCAGTATAATATGCAATTACAACTCTCGCAGTGATTATCGTGTTGTTGTTTTAATTTTATAATAAATTCAAACTCTCTCTTATCAATCTGTTTATAAACTAGCAAGTTTTTTTCTTATCGTTGTATCGTTGACAATATTAATAATATTATCATCGTTGAAATCTAACACAACTATTCCAAGTTGATTTATTCTTCTTCTCGTGACACTGCGAGATAAACTAAGTTTGACCACTCGATGATGTCATCGATGATCCAGACAGTTGTATCACTGATAGTAAGTCCTTGAGATGAGTGAATTGTCATTGTGTATCCTAACCTCCAGGGAGATGTTTCAGCATTTATTGCATCTCTTCCAACAACGATGTCTACTGGTACAATATTATTTAATACGATTTTGTGTCGCTCTGTTTTCCCGGGAATATCAACATCGATGTTTTGTATCAGCAGGTCTATAACACCGTGGAACTGGACACGTTGGAAATGTTTCATCGTGGGCATAACACAATTTCATTTGAGGTGTATCTCTGACTTTTTGTCTGCTCGAGGTTATCAAATTGGTTGGTTTTCACGTTTCCCAAAAATCATCAATGGGGGTTTTCTGGAATCGTTTTGAGCATTATTTCACACTGGATATCTTCCGGTTGTAATTTTATCGATGCTTTTAACAATTTTAATTCTGGATCAAGTGATCTGTGATCGGATTCAATATCTTCATAATGATCTAGCATCGCTTTGAGCAACTTTTCAGGAGATAAACCGATAAATGGTGGTGGCTGACCGTGATCTCCGCACATTATCACAGAATTGTTTTGTTAATAACCAATCCAGATATGTTTTTAGTATATTCAACGATGCGGTACATATTTTGTCAATAATTGTAATACCGGGAATATATTTTGTTCCCATTTCATCAGGAGTCCACGCGTCTCCTTTCTACCGAAAGAAACTATGATAAGTACAAGATTGTACTCCTTGGGTTGTCATCTCTCTGGCAAGTCAATGTGTGGGTGTTCAAGAAATTATGACAGAATTTTTTTCCGAATAAATCAATAACGCGAGTTGTCTTACTGCATCCCCCTGGTCCGTTCAGATAAACAGTTTTGTGTCTGGATATTGGCTCGTAAACAGATGGTAACGACGACATTTCTGATATTGTTTCTCCGCGATAATCATCCTTGATGACAACATCGGTGTATTAGAAAAAATCGTGTAATGTTTATTGTTTTATTCTCCACGAATCACAGTCATTAACAGTTGTAGTAAACGCGGTTACTATATCTTTATGTTCCCGGTTAAAGTAAAATGAATATGTTGCAACTCTAACAGCGATCATGGAAAATGTGTTTATCATCGATAACAAATTAATGGAAGCGTAAGCGATCATCGAGGATCTTAAATATATATATTGTTGTGAGTCACGGTCAAAACATCCAACAATATTGCCCATTTTTACACTGTTAGACAGATAAGCATTTTATCTACTTATACATATATTTTTTTGTTGTATACGCGATTATAAAAGCATATTCAGCGTCATTTAAAATTAATCTTGAATAACTTCGTTTATGATCGCACGCTCCAGCTTGAGTAAATTTACCAATCATTCTCCTCCCAAAATTTCTTCGTCGAGGCTAGCCAATCGTGTATCTCTATCATCCCCTGGAAATATATTAGGTGTTGGTAACCAAACCGATGTTAACATTTTACAATCAATCATATATCGTAATACTACTATTGGAACCGATTGTTTTTCCGAAAAATGTGTACCAAAAAAGCATTAATAGATAGGATGAAGTCCTGCAGTGAGTTTAAACGATATCACCCGAGCGAACCCTGTAAAGTTAAAATCGCGTAAGGGTCAGTTTATGCTGACTCTAGTCATTTCGTGCAACAGATGGAATAGTAAAACATCGGTGTACTAATTATTCTGTATTTGTCACTGAATACCGCGTGGCGAGTTTATTGCCGTGTGAAGAGATTCTGTTGGGAATAATTCCCCGTTAGATCTTATGAATTGGTCATACTTTCCATCTTCGGGACTTTTAAATAACCATACCAATACCGGATCTGTTTTCTTAACTGGGGAATGTAATCAGACATATCGCGAGAGTAATGTTTTACCACGTGATCTAACATAAATATCCTTGCAAAATTGGTCAACGCATGTGAATTATAATCGATGATTTCAAACGAAGTTCCACCTTTTTTTATAAAGATTTGATTCTTATAATACTTCTTATTGGACATTTTAATTTTTTTTCTAACTCGGCAACATATTTTTTAAGCTAAACTTTTTTTCACTGATTCTTCCCATTTATTTATCTTAAAACGTCTTAAAACGTCGCAGATCAGTTAAACTATTTCCTCGTTTCACATTTTTGAAATGTTTGATAACGCGTTCACATACATAATTCAGCAACGATGAAATTCTCATTCAGGAAAGTTTGTCGATATCCATTTTTTTAATCAAAGAAATTCCATAAACAGCTACTGTTAACGGATACGCTTCATTGTAGTATGCTCGATCAATTCTGGTTAACATTCCAGATTTTGTTTTCGCATAATCATGATTCGCCATTTCGCGTTCCCATTTATCATAACCTTTCCACCACCGGTCTCAAAAGTTACTGAATTTCACCTGAATAAAATATCTTTGTGATCGGAGATTTATCCTGGATAATATTTCATTCTTGTACTTATCAGTCATGGTTTTATTATCACGCGTGGTTCTATACATCGACCACACATATTCAATTCCGTCGTTGTAAAATTCGGATCTTGTTTGTTTGATACTGTTTTTGATGTTTGATTTCCAAACTCGCGGTCTTATTCTAACATCTAGGTCAAAAATATTCAATTAAAATATCGGGTAATATTAGTATAACGATGGCACAAAATTATTGTAAATGGATACTAAAAGGAACATAAGGCATATGTTCAACAAAATGTGAAGGAGAATACTGCGCAGGTTAAAATCAACATTTCAAGGCCTTTAAGGCCTTACTACTTACCTCAGATGCGGAAATGGCGTACGATAAAAACACGATTATGCGGTGATTGCGGTGGTAAAATATTTCGATAGATGGTCAGATACATCGCAAAGAAATATAAATTTGTATTTAAAGAACACGATTATATTACGGGGTTTATCAATTAAGCTCAATTAAATTTATTTTAAACAATTAAATACTGGTCAGGCATAATAGATATAATGAACAAAGCGTCTCGTGATGGAACCATTAGACATCCTAACGGAAGATAAAACTCGGTCAGATTATTGATACCGGTTATGTGGTGATTTCCGATACCGGGAATAAATATATCGTTCAACGATTCATTTACGAGTGTTTCAATGGGTTGATTGATAAAGGTCTCGTTGTTGATCACATTAATATAAACCAGCTGGACCACCGCGAACATGACTTGAGAGTTGTTACTCGGAGTGAAAATTGTCTTAATTCGAAACCGAGAATCAGAAACCAATGCCGACGACAAGTTGTCGCATTCGTCGAAGAAAATATTATCAAAATGTCCTCGACATTTTCCGCTGAAAGTTATTTTGATATAAATCACGCATCGGTGAAATACATTGCGGAAGGTACGAGATTAACAACGTTTTAAAAAATTATAATAAACGGGTATCATTTATTTAAGAGTGATCTCTCTTCGGCGATAAATGGATTATATGAAAAGCAACTAGTATGAAGAGTTGAACAAAATATCAAAGATCAATTATGCTGTTTTGATAACAAATATAATAATGTGACTCCAGATCAATAGATGGTTCGCATGTCATTATCATCGAGAGAGAGACAGAATGGAGTCAAACGTCAGCTTGATATCCTCGCTGAAAATATCATGAAAGTTATGTCATTGAATGAGTGTCGAGAGGTGGTTTATCATGTCTACATTGATGATTTTACATTTCGACGTGATCACAAGATATTTAGAATGCTATATACCACATTTTAAAAATCATCGATAATTGGTTTAACAAGTAGAATCGTTTAGACAAATAAAATTCTATGTGCATGAAGAGCGAAATAAACTTATTTGTGCGAATCATGATAACATAAAATTGTTTATCCCGGTATGAAAACTTATTTACAAAATCTCCTCCGATATTAATAAAATCTTTAAAGAGCAACGACAATAAAACGTGATCATCGCCGAATTTGATAAAAATAATGATTTAGTTAAAAGCGATGAAAACAACTGCTTCCATCATTGTTTTTTCGGATTTACGTTTGTTTACTTCGTATTTACGTTTGTCCATTTCAGATTGAAGTTTGTCTATTTGCAGTTGAAGTTTATCTCGGTGTTGTAAAAACCGAACGACCGTGGCGCGATATTTTTTTCATCGGTGGATACATTTTTCATATATTTATGCAACACAAAAATCATGATAACATTTTAATTATGTTTATTGCTGTGGTCAAAGGGAAGTTTTATTTTATCATTCTTAAGTGCTTGTATGATTTTTCTATCATTTTGACACTTTTCTATCTTCTCGTTGAGATTTATTTTGTCTAAAAGTACATTATAACGTCCTGTTAACGCTGTGTGTTCATTCAGCCACCTCTTTCTGGTTTACCTCATTCAATAGTTTTAACTCGGATCGAAGTTGATCTCCTCGGTTTTTGGCATCAGTGAATTCTCTCTCTAATTCTCTCTCTAATTCTCTAATTTTTTCTAGCATAGATTGAAGATTATCTCGATCGTTTTTCACGTCGGCGAGTTTTTGTTTTAATCATGGCGATATCCTTACGTAGTGTTACGTTCTTAGGCTCGAATTAACAGTAACATAGAAAGAGTGAACAAAACGAGCTTATAAAACTTAATAAACAATTTATTGAGTACAACTATTTTTTTCAGAAAAAAAAACTTACGGTGTTAAGAATCAATTCAAAGGTTAATCCAAAATAATTCAAAATATTATCCACTAGAGAAATTTCAAACGTCCTGGTAAAAAAAATGTCCAAATAATTCTAAGTTCGAATTCCAGCGAAGTATCCGATTTGGAAGACGATGTCACTTGATAAAGTCCGTTCTTGTTAATAAAAATCTCTATGAGCACAATTCTTTTCCAGATAAATAACAAAATAATTCCTCTTGATTCAAGCGAATTGACACAATTTCCAGTACAATGTAATTTATAATAATTAAAAAGACACAACTTAATATTCTAACATCCCAATTTTCTACTGAATAGCTCTCTTCAAAACATAATTTATATAGCTGTTTTTAACGTAAATAGGAAAAGGTTAGGTGATCTTCTAAAAACTACCAGAACAAATTAACGTTCAAGAAATCACGTAAACAGCGTATGACCCAACTAAATTAGAAATATGTTTATACAAAACTCCATTTTGTCCTTGGAACGAACCAATCATTTATAAAGCTTGTTTACAACTCTGAAACCAGGTCAGAAATGAGGTAACCACCTGGTGTTCACTCTGTAAAGAACTGGTCACCCCCCTTAATAAACGAATCTTAAAACTTAAAATTGCAAATTTAAATCTAACAAACAAAAATAAAAGAAAATGTAAATTACTTATATAAAATATACGTAACAGTAGTTTTCTCTTCCTGGCACGATTTTCTTCCTGTACCGGGCGTAATTGCTCAGCATTACGTTTTGTGACCACGCTCATCCACTCACGCGCCCAAAGCTGATTTTATATTCGATGTCACATTCAAGAGGTCTTTTAACCCCTCCTACACGCAATGATTTTTCGTTCGTCTTTGGAGGACACATAAGTAGATATTATCATATATATATATGTGTGCGATAAAAACTCATGATAAGATTATTATGATTTTCCAATTCTGTGTAGCCAGTAATTTATCCTGTAGTTGAATAAGTAAAAAATCATGCTAAAATTATTATGATGTTTGAACCCGTGTACAGCATTAATTTACCTGTAAGTGAATAATCATAAAAAAATAATAATCATAATAAAGAAAACCATAACAATTTAATAATCACAATAATTTAATAATCATGGGAGAAATAAGCACACAAATTTTCATTTTAAATTGAAATTTCACAGATTAATTTGTGAAAATTTCACAGATTGAATTAAAAAAATTCTACAGATTATTTTTTGAAAAGAATCTCGTTAAAGTAATTGTGGGAATTACACGAGTGAGCATAATTTAAAATCTGCTCGCAGTCACACGTGATCATAATAATATGTTTTCTCTAAGCCTATTTCGTTAATGATGCATCAACAGAAGGTTTCGTTTCCGATTTCATCAATGACTATATTAATGTTGAATTTTACAAGCAAAAAAAAATATCTGATCGCGCTGTCAAGTTGCTGTGTATCGTGGATGAATATCTTCATATCGTGGTACATATATAATATATAATTTTTAATTGGACTCGAAATCGAGAAACCTAGGTTCGCTCATAAAGATTAATCTGTAATCTCTCTCCAAATAAATCAATCAAGTTATAATTTTGATCATTAAGTTTCAATTTCGTTGATGATTTCAAGCGGATTTAGCATCGTAAATATACTGAGTTAACTGGTATTTGTATGATCAAACTTCTAGGAGATACTTGAGGATTGATAGTATATAAAATATATCCTTGATGTGCTTGATTTGATATTTCTGTGTTCGCCTAATAACTATGCTCATTTGCATCACAGGAATGATTTACCGCGGTCATTGAAGTTATATGGACGTTACAGGGTGAGATATACCTACCAGTTCCATCTGGGTCGTTGTTGTGCTTGAGGATGGTCGCCGGTGGTGATGTTTTTCTCCACGCGGCGAGTATTTTAGGAAAAAACTTATCGATGATATCGTCGACCCTATTTTCTTAGTCGTTCTGCATTATATCCATAAAGCTAAAATTAGGTAGATCAGCTTCTTTCAACGAGAATGTGTTTATAACATCTTGTTTACTGTTACAACGTTTCTCCCTAATTGTTATCTGAATTAAATGCCGGTTGATGTGCTCCATAACCGATACAAGTTGATTTAAGATCACAACGTGTTTATGATTTTGTTGCGCGAGTTCGCTATATCAAAAACATTTTCTTAAAAGTGTTGTCGTAGTTTTTCCAGTTGTGTTTTATGTTCATGGTTAATGATTTTAAAATATTCAATGACTCGATCTAAGGAAAATACAACATCACTGTATTAACCAATAGTTTTCTCACTGTATGATATTCTTGTAGAAAAATACAAAATAATCAGTTAATTTTGCTCATTTTATATCAAGAATATGTTCTTTGTAGGATGGGTTATTTTCGTGGTATGCTTGTTTATCTGTGATATAATCAGACTTGCTAAGTTCAGGTGGACGCGGATTTTCCAACCGTGGGTTTTAAGGCCATCCTAATATAGTTATGTTAGAACATTTATAAATATATTCGGCGCAATTCGGTGATGTAATCTCGATCACGGTGGACAGTGATGGTTCATGAACCGTTATATCAATATTTGATTCTCCCCCGGTGAGACATTGTATGCCTTGCTGCATTTCATCCTTGATATCTTCGATATCGTAACTTCCTTTGGAGAGATATACTGTTTCCAAATCAAGAGTTACATCAGTGTTAGTTTATTAGCAAATATAAATGTATTATTAGGCGATTTTCCCGCAAACGATTCCGACCGGATATTCGGCTAACTATAATGGACTCGTAATTGGGAAAGTGCGATTTTCATTACGGGGATCGGAGAAAAAATATACATGTCGAATTCAGGATTCATTGACGTTATTGAGATCATTGCTGTTCTCGCCGGAGTTGTATTTGCGGCTATTTGTTGCAGTAATTCTTGTGTTATTCTTATTATTCTTATGTTTTTCTAATTTTGACATCGCGCTATCATAAATGTAAGTCATCGTCAAAAGTTCGTTATCGGATATCATTGTATCGTCGATACTGGATGAAATCAACGAAGATATTTTAGAGTATGCGGTTGAAGTATATAATCGTGTAATTTATTTTGACTGAATGAGGATATTCTTTTTTTGCGATGATGCTAAGAATTCCTGTAATTGTTGTCGCCTCTGAAATACAAACAGTAGCAACAAGAAATTTAATCATCGTTATCGTTGCTAATAATATACTGTTCCAGCAACATTACTTGAAACCAGATATAGTATTATGTCAGTTCGGGTAATACGCTTGCGGTATTTTTTTTATCTGTGTGTGATATAAGTTGTAGCTCACGGACTTGATCTTATCGATACTTTTGGGTTATCGAGATCATCATCTACTATATTGTTTACTTAAAACAATCAATTACAAATTCTACATACCACGTGATTGACGCTCGAGCTAATTTATCATTGGCAGAAGCTATTTTAAATCGTGCAGTGGACCCCTTTTCTAATACCAGGCTAATAATATTAACCCCGGTAGATGAACTCGATTATACATTATACTGCATTTGTGAAACCAGAGTTAATCTATAGATACCCTTGACATCTGCAATAACATCAATAATATTATTTTGAGCAGTACAGACAATGGATCCGGAATGTATCCAATGCACGTTATTGAGATTTTTCTCATGCGGAATTTTAACCTTATCGAGTCGAGCAGAGATATAAGGAAAATCAGCAACGATATCATCATAAGTTTTTTTAATCGTGTCGACTGCTGTTTTATTATCGATGAGTTGCATAGGAACCGTTGGTGGTTTACCAAAAAGGTCATCTACGGTATTATCAACATTTCTATAATTTCTGCGGATATCTTGAAATTGTTTTGGTAATCATCATATTCATATCGCGATATTATAATTTTTTCATCAGTGGTTTTATATTTATCGTTGATGTACTTTGCTGTTGTCACGTCGTTGTCCGATGTTGGGGTATTGAGTGTCGTTATTTTATTTGAGTTCATTATAAGCTCACCAGTTATTGCAACGCCGGATTTTTTTACTCGGTCGTTAATATTATTAAAAGAATACAGTTTTAATCCTGCCGTTGGAATAAAACACCGCGATATAATTTTTTGCTACCTCCTTGAGTTTAACTGAAATATTCTGCAGGGAAATATTACTCGTTTCTAATTTACCCTGTCGGTCTTGAAATACAACACTTTTATCTGGTTCGTCGCTTGCCAAGTTTAACGTTTTAGACATATCGTTGACAAGTTTCTTTACATCCTCGGGTGAAACTGCGTCATTTTTTTTCCCAGTGAGGGAAACTCCCCCAAATATCTACCATTATACATTTAAGATCTCTTTAAAAAGTTATTAATAGTGTATTCATGTACAAGTTTATGGGGTGGTGAGGTCGATGTTGATATAGCTCTAAGAGCATTAATAACCAATTGACCACATATCGGAGGATCCGTCATCGATCGTGCAGGTAACGTCGAATACCAAATCTGTAATTGTTGAAGAGATTTTCATTGATGTATATAATTTAGAAATTCTTTAGGTGGTGCTAACCCGTAAGAATAAAAAAAAAAATTATTCCACGTGAATCAATTGCGTATGCGACCAATGAGTTATCCAGATTAATAATACCGGTTTCTACACTGTTTGGTTGTCGTGGTAATTGAACTCGCATAAAAACACCTCTGAATTTTTTTATCGCCTATTTCATGGCTGCGTCGATTAAATAAAAATCTGACAAAGGACTTATGAATAAATGCTCCTTGTTAGTCTCAGGCCGTTTCCGTATCTGGTAAAACGACTGCCTGATAGTCTTTGACCTCGTATTACGGATCATCCTTTATTGTATCCGTATCCAGTCGCTTTCGTTAACGCCATTCCAGCAACGGTTACAACAGCGCCTAACGCTGCAGCTTTTGCAACTGCGGTAACGGCGGCGACAATCAATGCTTGTAAAGAAGAGGAAATATACCACCTGATTTAATCATATCCTTAGCAGCGGACGAAGCAAAATCAAGCTGAACGCCAATTTTTGCTTACAGAGCCATAGTAAAATGGTTAAGTTGAGTCTTGGTATGCGACAGCTTATTTGATCAACCGCTAGCAATATGATCTTGTTTTAATTTTATTGTTACTCCACACGTACTCGCGTTTTCGTATTGTAGTTTCTTCACTTGACCAGGCGTTAGAGTGACATTAACGTCATTGTATGACATTTTATTAATATGAGATTGATATAATTGTTACATTACATGTCTACATGTTTTCAATTGGTGCATCAACGACTCTCATTAGTCCACCCACACCTTTGAGTAACATCGATTTGTCACTGAGAATAACAGCTATTGCTCCATAATCAGCGTAGGCCCCTCGGTTTACACAAGGATGGAAATATATGTCAACAACACTCTGTCTGGTTAAATTGAGATGTGCCCGTGAAGTAATAAATCGGATGTAGATTTTTAAATTCATATTGCGATATTTGCAGAACGGCGTCTACATTTTAATATCGCGTCCCAAAAAGCTGATGGTATATACGTGCTATGTGGTTTTCGTCGTAATCGAGCGAAATACTTTGAGACGGTATCTGTTGAAACTGATAATCACGATATCATTGATTTACCACCTGTGTCCATAAATGATAGTATTTTTTTTTTCGATAGAATTACTTTTCCAGCATTGCAGTACGATCATCATTTTTTCTGTTAAGTACTACTGTATGTTTCGCTCCAAAAAAAACTTTTCTAACATTTCTGCTAAATCCGAAAATATTAGATAAAGGAATTGCGCATGAAAAAAATCCATTATCATCTATCATCGCTTTACTAGATGTAAAACCTAAGTTAAAATTAAGATTAGCATTAATAATCATATTTTTAACATCAACTTAACATCAGCATCACCAGCATTATGCTATGATCGCCTTATAATATACTGATTATGATCAGCTTTATCAGTAATATCCTTAGCAAGCATCTTAGATGGACCAACTGATCTTGTATCATTATCAGAAGATCTAGCTTAGCCAACTATTGCTATGGCAACCTCAACATTATTCTCAATTGACTCGATTTCTTTGCCATCAATTATACATGTAGTGCTACTAAACAACGCCATAATACCATTGTTGACAAAACCAACGGAAGTATTTGCAAGATTATTATATCGTGTATCAGCTGAAACATTTTGTACGAGTTGACCTTCTATTTCGATGAAAGTTTCAGCGGGTTAGAAATATATACATGCGTCCTGAGCTTGAAGCTCTATTCTTGATATGGAATACAGTTGTATTGCATGATTGGGATAATATTGATAATTACATACGGAGTCTTTTTTGAGAACCTGTGCGTCTATATCAAATGCAGTGTCGGGTGACGATTTAAACATATTATTATATATTTCTCGATCTAAATCGTGATTTAGCTGACCTTTTCATACCACTTCCCGCTATTAGATTTGCAGTAATAATTCTCTGTTCATCACCACTCTTATTTATCAACGATGCTACTTTTTGATCCTTCGGCTTGGATCAATATTTTACTAACATTCGCGGGCATTATTTTCATAACTGGTGGTAGTTTCATCGGTCGTGGTGGTGGTTTTCCTCGTCGAATAAAGTGGCTAACCTTTCTTTAACTACAGAAAATGATTTAACGGCAATATCGTCAATACCACTAATACCTTTATCACGAATAACAGCTTTCATCAATAGTTGTTTTGCATCCTGGCAAATAATCCTTGAACAACATCACCATCACCATCTCCATAATATACATTATAAACGGTCAATCTTGAATTTACTACGTAAGTCATAGTTGGCTTATAGTGATTGTAGTGTATGATCATCGTATCTAATTATTATTAATCTAATGCGGCGTTAATTAGTGACTGTGATAACCGTTTACGAGTTCATAAATAAATTCTCAATATATACCGATATATATGATATCACTTTGAAATAATCGTTGATAGATATCAGCGGCTTCATTATTGTTTTCCGGAGAGTTATTTCCGGCTCGTTTACCCGATAAGAGAACTTCTAATCGTGCTATATTCGATGTAATTTTTTTAGGCCAGGTAACAAAAGCACTCCCGCGAGCTCCACTTGGAGAAAATCCACTACAATTAGCACCAGGCGTATCATAAAATTTTTCTTTCCTTCAAATATATTTTGATTTTTTCTGTTGCGGTTGAGGAGACTCTGAATATGATGTTGGAGGAAGTTGCAAACCACGTTGTTGCTCAATGTAAACTCATATATTTATTTGGTTTATTGTACTAATGTATGCTACAAGCATCGGATCTTTATCTGAAATTCCATCAACACCATATTGTTTTCGCTATACATGCATATATTTATACCAGGTCTCTCTGCCTTTTACACATTTAATATATTCAGGTTTTAAGTAATTTTATTTACGATTAAAACCCATAATCGCAAAACTAGAAAGATCATTAACATCGTATTTTTTAATCTCAGAAACCGTATCATCGGTAAATCTATCAGATAATGATGTTTCGTTGATATGGTCAGCAGCCCTGAAGTTTAGGTTGTAGATGTGCAGCTATTTGTTTTAATACTGGAAGAATACCCTTTTCTTCTTTCCTAGTTATCCGTAATATCTCCCAATATAACTCTTTCAGGGGTTGCTGTTGCTTTTTCAGTGGCTGTAGTAACTCATATAAATAACTGCTCTGACTCTGTTACAAACTCAACTTGAGATTCGTGTCGCTGTTGTAGTTTCTGTCTAACCGGGATAACTGTTTGTATCGAAGCTAATCGTTCTCGGGTTAGTCCGGTGGTTAACGATTCTCCTAACATTATTGTTACATAAACGATTTAATTGATTTTCAGGAGGAAGGGTGCGACCACGATCCAGAGCTCGAATTTGTAAACGATGATCTCCTACTGAAACAATTTTATAGCGGAAAATCCAACCCGGGGAAATATCAACCATCACAGACAGTATTTTTTATATATATTTTAATCGTAATTTTACCAAATGGAAGCCTATAAAAAGTGGTAGGCAAATCCATCCGGTTGCTATAATAACAAACTGCACCATTAATGGAATATTTTAGCCTTTTTGTTTTGCTGTTCTAGGAAAATAGTCATAGACTTATTGTGTTTAACACAGTATAATCTATTATAAGTATTAGGTGGTCTCTCTTGGAGCAAATGTGAATACAGTGGGTGAAGTATGTTTTATTAAGTCAATTTTCCATGACATGTATCAAATTAAAATAATAAGGAAAATCTAGTTGCTATATATAAATTGTGGTATTCAGAGAAATATACATGATTAAACGATTCCTGCTCTTTAAATCGTTGTACCCTATATTGGTTATTTGTTTTTTATGGTCATATGCACCTCAATGCCGATGTATATATTCCAATACATTACGCTATATAAAGTAATTCATACAATACCTGTAAACCGATATATCCCTGTAATCCGCAAAGGGAATAGCACATCCCTGGTCCGTTATCGCGTTTTCCAGTGTTGAATTTGGCAGATACGGATGATTCAATCTCACTTAAAGGAACACAAACTGAAACATATGGCAAGTTGTATATATATATATATATATATATATATAGAGAGAGAGAGAGAGAGAGAGAGAGAGAGAGAGAGAGACAGAGACAGAGAGAGAGAGACAGAGAGAGAGAGAGAGAGAGAGAGAGAGAGAGAGAGAGAGAGAGAGAGGTCCAGCTTGATGACTTTGCATACGCAATTGATCCACGCGGAAAAATTTATTTTGATTCTAACGGGCTAGCACCACCTATAGAATTTCGAAATTATATACATCAATTAAACATAAATCTGTAAACAGGCTAGTTATTGTAGGGATTACTATTTTGATGGTTGCTATCATATACATATAGCGGATGGGCAAACGTATGGTTTGAGTAAGTACCCAAGTTTATAAGTCTAATGAATGCTGGTTTCAGTGGTTTTGGCAAGATAAAATAACATGCTGCAATACACACTAATGTAACGGAGGTTGCGAAAAAGGAAATTTGTGAGAGATGACATTATTGCATGTACTGATGAATTTTTTAGACTAAAATATTAAAACTATTTCACTTCCCATTCAAAAGGTTTTTCCTCAATTAAAACAAATATACATGGTGAATAAAATGCATATGTGACCTGACATGATGTTTTATATTTGTTATAACGTTCTTTCTAGCTGGGATATCATCTTACCTAAGAAAAAAAAATATTCGTATGTCTTGTAATAGCCAACCCAGGCTTTTCCTTGGAAATCGATTTTGTCTAAAACTGTCATTGAGCTTAAATTGACAACAGGGACGGCAAAAGTCCAATTTCTTCTGATTTCTTTACAATGGTGTGAGGCTTCTTCCCATGATAATGTGTTTATGACCTTCTTGACTTCAAATGCTGAGTTAACTTCATCTGTAAAGGATAAACACATCTATAAACCAACAATTCAATCAGTATTAAATATATCTATCTATCTATGTATCTATCTATCTATCTATCTATCTATCTATCTATCTATCTATCTATCTATCTGTCTGTCTGTCTGTCTGTCTGTCCGTCCGTCCGTCCGTCCGTCTATACATCCATCCATCCATCTATCTATATATCTATCTATCTATCATATTGATTCAAGACATATAGGACTGCGAAGCATGTGATACACTAGTCATGCTATGATTATGTCCCTTGAAAATAAAAGGTGTCTGGAATGATGGAAAATATCCCAACTAACCTTCTATCATTGTTTTCCTCCTCACAATACATTTCTTTTTTGTAGAATATTTATTATCCTGCAGAAAACGTGTTAGTTCTAGATTTATCCGTCATTAAAGCATACGGGTGGAGGTAATATATAATGCGATTTATCCTTTGTCCTCATTCAAAGACGATTATGAAGTTACGATATATAAGAAAGATGATGAAGTTTAAGAAATATGATTTGGCCCCATCATGTTGTTGCCAAAGTGGAAATTATATTTCCTTATTTTTCCGGTATCGTGTTCTCCTATAAAAATGTATGCTTTGTAAGGCATTCGGTCTCATTTTTGGAATTATCTATTTTACTCAAGAGTAAATCTCTTAGGCAGATAAATAGCAGTATCGTGTATGGTCACTGATTATGATCGCACAAATAAATAAATAAATAAATATTATTAGGAACACTTCTTGCTTGTCGAGGATATGTATAAGTTAAGCGTCGTTTAACCACTTGTAGATGTACTGTCGTAAAGAGCATCAGCATCCACGGTTTAATACCATATATCCTCCACGTCAGAAGGAGCTGTGTTCCAAAGCTGCGACCATGCACTAGAATTATACAGATCTCTAATTCAACAAGTAGATGCAGCGTAAGCAGCAAAGGATGCATACAAATTCGCAACAACAACAACAAGCATGTTTATCTAGTATAATTAAAAGTATGATTTCAGGACAATGGGTAAAATGAACCGGAAGCGGAATGACAAAGCATCTGGCGCAAAAGTTAGCTGGACAATGTACATACACCATAACAAGAATCTGATCGTGTGACTCTCATTGAGACCAAGTCGTTTTTTTGGCTCATCCAAGGTAGGGCATAATCCACCACTAGATTTACATCAACATGTTTGGTACAGTATCGTGCAGATCTCAGTCAAAATATGGAACAGCCTTTTAAAAGTTACCATAAATAATAATTAGTTTTCGTACTGGGCCTCAGCTCCACGACAATCGCTCACGATCTCGCAGGCGAATGCAACATCATAGACATCGCCACAGAAATCTACAAACTGATCGCTAAAAACTTACAAAGCTCCGCGAAAATCAAAATCAAACTAAATTAGTTCACGATGCAAACCAGAATCAAGCTCCCGAGCCATTACCGTGCTGGAATTGACATGTATAATTCAATTGGAGCCGTTCTTGATTTTAGTACAGTTTATCTTGCCTTAATCTGGAATTTATACTAGAGAGATATTCTGTCAAGATCACCGACGTGAACATTTAACTTATCAAAGAATTAACTATTATATGAAAGTGAGGCGGGAGTTACATGCAGCGTAGACTTAGAATGACGATATAAAATATTCACTGATAAATTCGCATCTATTATAAAGTATCCCATTACACGTACATCGGTGTAAAATCGTGGCTGAAATTTTATCCAAGCTGTTTTCATCGGTACGAGGAGCTCTTCTTTTGATTGCAGATTTCCGACTGCCTTTAAAGCAGCTGAAATGGCACCACTGAGCTGGTTTCTCCGCTGAAATGGCAATGGGACAACACATAGCCAGCAAAATAATTTCTCAATTGACTACATGGACGAGACCGTTGTTGCCAGATATTATGCAGTAATATGTGATGTTCTTTCATTCTAAAACGGCTAAGCACGATCATACAACAACTGTTGTGGTACTCAACGAAATATTGGATTTAAGTTTACATTAATTTGAGAGAAAACGTATGATCACCAATAGCTTTTATTGTTGTCATCATGAAAGGTTATTGATTAAAAATATAGTGAAACTTTGAATGTCCTTTAATGACAGTGCACATTTTTAACACTATACCAACACAGCAAGTCATGCATTCGACTTTACTCTTTTATCGTATTCTGAACGATGACACTCCCATTGACGAATGATTACATGTATGTTGAATACGAGGACACAAACATCAACAAATAACCGCGCGACGAAGATGCGTTATTACGTTTCCTTAAGGCCTTACTGGAAGTCCGCGGAAAACACAAGCCGCGGGAGTCAGAGAATAATATACAGCAGGATCTCAAGTCAAGTTGTAAAACAACGGATGGCCGATATTCAAGGCTTTGTTATACCAACTGAACACTCCGACCGTGAAATAAGTCACCGGATACCGGATACTTAACACAAGGCATCACGATCCTGAATTTGATCATGTCAGCGATGATTGCATGCAAACGTGTCCCACCATATTATGCTGGTTTAGAGGTACATACACTGGAGCTGCTGTGAGTTCTGAATTCGCTGCCAATTCTGATATACGTCCAGTTGCTTATGTTGCGAACGCTACTAAACATACTGAGGACCGTTTGAGAACCCATTTGGCTTTTACAGGTAATTCTGCTTACAACACAGCTCAACGTCTTCTCACCTATTCCGGACACGAGACATGCATACTGCTTCCGCTGATCAGCATCTTTGGAGTGTCTTGTGATATCTGAACGTGTTGATCCCTTAGAGCTAACCTCGCATACACGTCCGATTAATGATAATATTTAGAACAAGAACTCGAATGTTGTCTTTATGTGGCTACAAATAATGCAAACATATAAGGACGTGGATACGGGTATGCATGTATCGATGGACTATTGCACCAATTTAAACCCAGATTTCCAAGTTTCAACCACCGTCCAACATTGAAATCGCAAATGATTACCACCAAGCGTTGGTATTTGCAGAGGTGTATTTCCTTAGTTTCGGCTTCATGATCAAATCCCATCTGACGAGAGCCGCGTCACTAAGCATTGTCATATACAAGGCGCTCATTTGGCTGCCGTGGTCAACGATCCAAGGTGCAGCACCACAAGAGGTTTTGCGTTACATCCAACAACTGCATAAATGTGCAATATACAGCTGGTTACAACTTCAAAACGTTAATTTTAGCAAGGGAATATGGTACTGCCTGGATTACATCCAGCGTACGTACGCATGAAAATCACCAGTATAAACTCTTTTTTAAACTAGGAAATATATATTTATATCAACGCAATTGCGCAGAAAGGTAAACAATAAGATCACACAGCCAACATGACCTCATGATATCATAAGTGTAAATTCAAAACGGGGAGAATCGACTGCAACAAGGTGGTCTCGAAGAATTATCGCCACATCATCAAATCAAGTGTGCAGTATGTGTTTTTCAAAACATCACACATCTTAACAGGTAAACTAATGCAGCCAGCATCGCTGTCACCAGCTGTAGAGACATCTATAAAGTCAGAAGGCAAGGCTATGTGTGATGGTGACTTAGTGTCATGGCTATGGAACTCAATGTATCATTGTAGGCACTGAGACATCGACGCGAGCAACTAATACCATCACGTGGAAAGAAATCTGTGCGCAGGAGACTGTAAATAATTCGTCGAGACCAACTTGTCAGAATACTGTCAATAGACCGTGTTGGGTGTACTTTGCCAGGATATACCCATACAGAATCTTGGAATCTCTTAGAACAGGAATTGGTTAAAAACGATCAACCACTTCCCAGTCAATAGCCCTAAAATGGCGTAGATGCCATCGCGATGCAACATATCTATTACAAATATCATCTCGATGAAGATGGTACATACGATCGAGTCATGTTAAGGAACTTCAAGTCTAAACAATTCAGATAGCGTATAGAGAGAGCCCTAGTGCGGGACATCATAGGAACCAAACATAAGTTAGATATAGGCGTGCCATGTCTTATGTAAACATAGTGAGACGAGCATGAAAGTATGCGGAATCATCGCAATTTCGGCAGACGATATATGGTCGGCAGACCTCGTCGACATCAGAAATTATAGTGCGTACAACGATCGTTTCAAATATCTCATGATGGTCATCCAAGTATGAAGAAATACGAAAACATAATTTATAATTCATGCGCTTGACATCATTGTAAGAGTACAAAAGCCCAATATATTATGGGGAGGTCATGGTAGTGAATTTGATGAATAACCCATCTCAGATTGTTTTCAAAAATCATCTTGTACTGCACATCATCACCCAAATCAAAGCAGCCAGCGTAGAGGGCATAAAACGAACTCTCAAAAGTCGCAGGTGGAAAAAATTCGCAAACGATAGCACCAACCGATACTTTGGATTTTTGTTCAGAAATCGTTGACCCATATAGTCAAACAAGGCACAACAGCATTAAAATGATTGCCACGGATGCATCTTCGGCTGAAAAAACGAAACAGGTCATACACGCCTAATAATTTTGATCCAAATTCAAAGTAGCGGAGCTACATCATAATTAGCAGACCCAATATTATATTCGAAAAGAGAGCACCAATAACGGAACCAAAAAAGTCGTCGTCGTCGAAACATTCAAAACATTACTCCAGTAAAAAAAATGCTTAAAGATTTAACGGGAAAGCATATACAGGGTTCTTTTTACAAGCATAAATTACAAAAAACAACCAAACCTGTTCACGGTGGAAGAAGTCATCTCAACCAAAGGAAAAGACCGCTTGTCAAATGGTTTCGTTATCCTGAACAATGCAACTCGTCGGTTCCAATTGCATCGAGGACACTATTTTCTCAACAGACTCCAAAGGCTCCGACATAATTTTATCGTACGCCTCGCGTATGCTTTTCCCAGATACGTCTTACCGTTTGGCGCATGCTCGTAAAGACCCATCATATCTAAAGTACGCTTGAACACATACTCAAATTTTATAAATTTAACACGGCTGCCCAGTTGCACTCGAGTCACTCTATGCAACAATCGATACAAATTATCTCGCTGAATCTCAATATGGAACCCCATATTGTACCCGTGAGTGGTCCGTGTTCTAAAAACACTAACATTTCTACGTTGGAGTGACCACTCTGGGGAAAAAACCCCAATTTGTGTATCCAAAACACCCATTTGTTTCTTTGCGTGAGCCATCTTAATCAACTCGAAACCACATGTTTATGTACTACTTATTGGTGCATCAAGTATGATTTTCCCATGGCACAATATAAACACGACCACACTCTTACGCGCACCCTGTTATTGGTATATGTAAAATAATCTGATTCTAGACTACACAAACGTGCAAGACTTTGGTCATAACATCGTTCTGTTTCATTACAACCAATAATATCAACGACAAATTACATTATAAAGAATGTCATTTCTCACTCAAACACATATACCCTGCCATTTTCCACATGTGTACGAATTAACACGATGTTGATCTTCGAAAACCGATACTCATCCAAACTCATTCTAATGCTGGAACGTAAGATTTGATAAAGTCACCGTTGATATCATAAAAAGAGATTCTCTCTCTCTCTCTCTCTCTCTCTCTCTCTCTCTCTCTCTCTCTCTCTCTCTCTCTCTCTCTCTCTCTCTCAACTATACACAGTTCGGGACAAAGATTGTGTGATTGTAGAGCGGCCTTCCGAAATTTTAATAGGAAAAACTTGGTATGTATATCCATATTAATAGGTTATAAGAAACGCGAGTAAGAAATAAAAGTAAATAACAGAAAAAAAAATAACAGATCATTAAATAGAGTATAATATTCTGCTTGACAAATAAACGTACCATGCAATTTTTGACTTGCTATTGAAATTTTGCATTACTTGTATTTTAAGCACTATAGTATACTAACTTGTGAAATGTACATCCACCCATTACGAAGTCCTAGCTTATCGTAGGCTACTTGGTTCAAGTCTACGTTTAATTTTTTCGATCATTTCACATACTTCAGTGTTCATTCCCCTTTGCATAAGAGAGAGAGAGAGAGAGAGAGAGAGAGAGAGAGAGACAGAGCCAGAGACAGAGAGAGACAGAGAGAGAGAGAGAGAGAGAGACAGAGAGAGAGAGAGAGAGAGAGAGAGAGAGAGAGAGAGAGAGAGAGAGAGAGAGAGAGATAGACGGGGGGAGGAAGACGATTCAATGAAATCTGCCCTTTGAAAATTCATTTCCAAGGCACGGATTAGCAATATTTCTTCGTTATGTTATTAGAACGCGGATGATTTAATCTGTGGAAATTCATCACAGATTTGAGAATATAGAATCAATAGCCTACTGGTAAAATGCAACCTAATGATGTAAGATTACTTATATATACGCATGCATGATTCCTTCACAGTTTGATATACCAACACTATTGGGATATTTTATAACAGGTTGGTTTATACCAAAACTGTAAAAGCAACGTTATTACTAATATATGTGTTATATAGGCGGGTTTGCGTCCATGATATCATTGCCGATAATTAGGGCATTTATCTCTGGGCTTAATATTCGAGAATATAGTTTTAAGTGTGTTTACTCAAACAAGGATATGCGCATACTTGTATGCCTAATTTGATCCTGTTACGCATCAAGTTTCTAAACACCAATTTCGAAAAGAAAAGAAAGAAAGAAAAAAAATGCCTCGGGCAGGATTATTAACGGTAAAAAATCGCACAAGCTATTGACACATATGCACACGAAACTAATAACTTTCAACATTGGCCCACTCAGGCAGCCTTCATACATGCGGTAACTTTGTTTACAATATACAATCACGCTGTTATCTGTCTGGAAGATATTGTACATGTTAATACGTACCATTTAAAAGAAGACTAAGTATGATGTACAGTAGTCCCATCGTCCTTTTTGTTCCCCTATGTTGTGTCCCTAACGACTGCCATGCCATTTCAACTCAATGTAGGTCAATGTACTAAACACCATTGCTTATGCATGTCGTCCGTTTATGAATAGTTACTGATATTTCCTGCATGCACCCTTTGCTTATTGTCTATTACTTAGAATTAAACAAGGAAATAAAACCTCACGACTATTTGCTGAATTCTTCTGTGTTGTAAGCATAAATATATATTATTACATGTTTATAGATGTGATGATAATTAGCCACTTTATGATCATAGTTATGTCTGGTGTTTCCATGCTTAAAGTTCCTCATTATAATATAACTATGTTATTTTTGAGTGATCGGGCTAATAGGAATAAGCCAATTGAATTAAGGTTTAGTCTTAATCATATTTGAGAATCATACGTCGGGTTGGTGGTTGACTTTGGGGAAATTCATCAATTTTGATTAGACCAGTGAAGGCAACGTTTGTGTCACTTGAGGTTGATTGATCCTTTTAACGTCGAGGGTAATGTAATACATAAGGAAAATGCGCATTTCGTTAGAACCCCAAGGTTAAAGGACATCTTACTTGTGTCATTTTATAGGATGTCGGTGCAATTTAAATAGACATAGCCCGAAACAATTAGCCAATTAATAGGAGAAAACTTCAGGGTGTGAAGTGTTAGTGAGTTACTATGATGCCATGGTTTATTATTAGTAGTTAATTCAGGCCAAAACTTAATGAATGTCCCTGTCGTAATATAGTCCATATTGAAATACATTGGTAAACGTAGATGGTTTGACTGCAGTGACAGTATTTACGGTAGGAAGCCGTAATGGCGAAATGTACCTAGAAACCATAAATTGAATGGCCGAAGGTGGCGGAGTTAAAATAGTTAACTGTATTAAGGGAGATTTGTATAGTTTATACGGCGTGAACTGCTAGCAGTACGTACACCTATGGAAGAGAAACTATACGAATATTCCTTAACAGTGGAACTATTTTAATACCTCCCCTCTACCATAACAGGAAATTAGCATTTCTACACGCTAGTTGACAACCCTTATATCAGAATGTAACACATTTTCTCTTTAGTAAATTGACACCAATCCACTTGTTTCATTTCATTTATATGGCAAGTAAATAAAATATTTATTTTATATGATACGTACAACGTGTTGTTGAAATTATGTATGTTATCGTTGGAATTAATGCATCACACGTTATTGTAACGTATGATTTCGTAGAATACATACATGTTCGCGTATTCAGATCACCGTTAAAATATTCGGACATTCTGGCATTGTGATCTTTCCAACGCATCTGTGATATCATCATAATGATGTGTATGCATGGAATGTTGTTTTTGTGGAAACCTCTGAACCTGGGATTATTTTGCTTTCCTTCAGTTTTCTGAGGCTACCAATGTGGAAACATTCCTCAAATTCTTGTCATGATGTCTGTATATTGTCCAGTTAACGGATGAAGAAAACAATTTCTTTGGAAACATTCAGTTTTTTTTCCAAACTGATATCGCTTAACGTCAAGAACAATTTCGTGTACTTAGCCAAAGGCCATACATGTTGTATCTGCTCTGGAGTTGCTATCATCATCGATGCGAGCTGCACGTGATAGTCTTTGGAAGAAAAAAAACGTCAGCTCTACTACAATGAGCTTTTGTATATTTACATGTTTTTAAGATACCAGTGAGAGTTGAATAATGAACATTTCAATGTCGCATGTCAGACACATATTTTATATTTGAGGAAAATTCGTCTTCAAACAGTAGATAAAAGTCAGTCGGTATTTTGATGACAATTTCTCACATGTGGTTCTCTGCTAGGTTGAATCTGGATATGGAGCTTTGAGACTGTAAACATGCAATCTGTTCATTATTCTGCACTTGTAGTGGCTTTAGTGACCCGGACATACATTCATCTCCATTGGGTGCATGAGGTGTGGGAGCATCCATAAAGTCTTGTGATTTGCAGTCGTAGCACTGAATTGACGATCGGAAGGTCATGTCGCATTTCCTGAATATGTGGAGTCCATTTATCCGAATTATGTCACTAAAGTGTGTATAGTGAATATCTATATTTATTTATCTATAAACTTCAGATCGACAATAACAATACATAAAAAACTGATTATGTCAGGAAGTTGTCCACTTTAGTGGAACATGATTTGCACGTGTTGAGCTTTCGAAAACTTAGCATCATTAGCTTTCTTTTTAGGAGGTATTACCATGTATCTGAATTCTGCTGTTATGCGTGGACCGAATGGTAGGATTCGACTGGATATTGAACAACATGTGTGCCGCTGTTAAATTGTGTCTGAATGGTGTTACGTGTTAGGCTCAAAAAAGCAATGACAAAAAAAGAAGGAAAACAGTATTTTTTTTTTAATTTAACTGATAATTAATTTAATTATTAAACAATGCAAAAATGAAGAAAAACAAAACAAACAAATTAATGGTTTTAAGAATCAAATCCAAATATTATCCAAGAATAATCTGCGAATTAAATGTTAGAATTCTTAGTAATGAAATTTTCTAATGAATTCAAGTTCGAGACCTGGTGCAAATCCAACTTCAGTTCATTTTGGAACCACACGAAATAACAATTCCGAATAACATTTCAAGAAATGTCTTTGTCCGGGAATTCTGTATGAGTGCTCAAATATTTCCACGGGAAATAATTATAATTTTAGAATCAATATAATTTGAATTAAAAAGTGTAACTCCAAACTGGTCACAACAAAATGAACACATTGGTCTCCAGTGTTTAAGCCTTAACGGAGATTATTTCTCTAAAAACAAAAAGTATACATTGAAATAAAACGCAAATTAGATACCCGTATTAGGGTCACTGATCATGTTTACATCACGTACTGACAAAAACAATAAGTTTACTCTTAGAATACACAAATAAGTTGATAACTTGATGAGTGATTTCAGAATTAAGGTTGAAGTCCTATGCGTGTATTCCAATACATCCTCGATCTCACTCACATGTATCCAGCAATAAACATCAATAGAAGCGAACTGTTTTACTTGGCTGTTACACATTTTAAGTTAGGGACATGAACAAGGTAAAGATAGGGTGTTTACGAAAAGAGTCAGTTCAAACTGATTTCCTAAATAAAAGCCAACTTACGTAAGCAAGAATTGGGATGTGTGAATTTATACATTTACCGAATGACAGGACTCGGCTGGCTTTGAAATAGCATGTTCGCTTCAGTCGGTATTGATGCTGGCACGGATGAAGATACTGGTTATCTCGTTTGTATGTACAATACCATCGGAAACATAGTATCGGCTGAACAAAGATGGCTCTTGAAAAACCCTGATCTAGACTGGTGGTGGGAGGGGCATGCGTGGTAGTACATTTATCTGCATACACAGCTCCATTTAAATCATTATGTACTAAAGACACATTTATCCAAATGTGTATATCACAAGTCCAGTTTAAAAGAGTATTCCCAATGAATTTCAGAGCATGAATGCGAGAATGTAGCCAGAATAATTTGAAATTCAAACAAATATTATATCACAATTGCATTATTCAAGGCACATTAATGCCGAAATGTTTATTTTGTCAAGTAAAATGAGCATTTTTAATTTTAATACATAACTTAACTAATGGCATAATATAAAATTAAACTTAAAATCAAATATTAAACAATCTGCATTCTGGTATTAAAATAAAAAAATATGTTGGGGAATAGGAAATTATAGCTGTGACTATAGTTGCACACCTCTTTCTTCTCTCTTCTCTCTCTCTCTCTCTCTCTCTCTCTCTCTCTCTACATACATACATATATACATACATACATACATACATACATACATACATACATACATACATACATACATACATACATACATACATACATACATACATCTATACATACATACATACATACATACATACATACATACATACATACATACATACATACATACATACATACATACATACATACATATATATATATATATATATATATATATATATATATATATATATCATCGCGGCATTATTATGACGACACATCGCAATTCAACGTCCTAACTTACCATACGTGACTTACTACCAACTACATATTTTCATTATCGAATCCGAAATGTATCTAACCTCGTAAACATTTTTCATATTGAAATTAAAGTTTTGCTCATTTTATCAATAACCCTTCCTGTCACATAATCTAGATAGACGTGTACAAAGTAAAACAGAAAACACACACACATACACGCACGCACGCACGCACGCACACACACACACACATGCATGCATGCATGCATGCATGCATGCATACATACATACATACATACATACATACATACATACATACATACATACATACAAACATACAAACATACATACATACATACATACATACATACATACATAGATACATACATACATACATACATACATACATACATATATTATAGTTTATTGAACAATTACCGTTATCTCTTACATTTCATATTTCCGTTGCGCTGTTGTTCTTCTTTAAACAGGGAAGATAATTGGTTTGAACTTTCTTTTGAATCATTCCCATTTATTCGCATGAGCTTTAACACTCACACACATGCATATATATATATATATATATATATATATATATATATATATATATATATATATATATATATATATATATATATATATATATATATATATATATATATATATATTGTTATTATATGATCATATTCCACCCCTTTCTCTATATCGTGCATGGCGACGTTTACTAGGATACACATGGAGATATTGGACGGCAACAGGCGATGCTATCTCAGATAATCATGTATATACATATAAATTTTACAATCAAGGGAAATACAGTTTCCTTTCTGTTTAATGTGATATGATATGATTACCGTATCTGACAAAGAAGACGTCTGATATATTAGTGATTATACACAGATATTTTACTGTATGTAGCTTACATACGTTGAGGTTGTAACGACTTCGGGTTTTTTTACTCTGTTTTCGTGCGACCCTCAAGATTCATAGTTCAGTACCAGAACATTTAATTACATGACGTTTTAGAGATTCACCTCTACTTTCCTAAATTGTTAAAGATATAATATCTTCTATCCAATGCAATTTGTGTGCTACGAATCCCAGCATTATAAAATATAACTTGGAATATGATTTTTGTATTATATTTTGTTATTATAATGTTCAATTTATTTATGTTCTCTGTGTTGCAAAGGGCGGATATATTATGGCTCATTTTCACAACTCCAAGTATGTTATAATTACATTGGGAGAGTTGTCTTTCCTGATCTTTTTGTGTTCTTGAAGAAATACATTGAGTTATTCGGACATGAGACTATCTTCCTTATCATTTAGGGCATATTCCTCATCCGTTCTTGTTCCACACTTGATTGTCACGGAATTATTTATGACTGGTATCAATATGTATATATGATCAAAATTGTCCTCGTGTTCCGCTGCCGCGTACAGCGTTAACGAGGGTGGTTTATTAATTCTCGGCTCTAGTTATTTTGAAATATTGAGCGAAACTCAGAACATGCCGCACGTGCGAATTGCCTGCAGTTTAAATGTCTAAGTACTTAGCTGCGCATATCGGTCATAGCTAGGGTATATGATAAAGACATTCTCTGTAAACATCACATTACAATCCAGTCTTGTCAGAAAGCTTCTCGCTTTAAGGAAACAAAAGTTTCAGTTAAAGAGATAAAATAGATTAAAAATTATATTCTTATTGCTATTCGTTTTATATGACATAATTGTTTCTTATATCAGATGTTTTAATATTTATTCTAAATTCTACAGAGTAAATACCTAGATTATGCAGCGCCATTATATTAGTAATACTAAAGTCTGCTTCGAGATAAATTTTGTGTTGTAACTAAACAGATAAATTGAGTTTAATTATACGCTGGATGCATTGAACGTTTAATGTTCATGGATAACTAATTCATGTGTGCGCATGCTCAACATATATGAATGTAGAATTAGTTAACCGTGTCTTATGTATTACACTGTTTGTTGTTTTAATTTTAGCTGACCGTGGGTGACCGTGTGTGCCCGTGTGTGGTGCCGTGTGTGACCGTGTTGTGGTGCCTGTGTATAGTGCTTTGTGTATGCTGCCTTTGGGAATACTGCGTTATATGTATGTATTATATATAATCGGGTGATGTGAGGTCGCAGAACTCTTTTGTTATATGTATGTATTTTATATAATCGGGTGATGTGAGGTCGCAGAACTCTTTTGTTATATGAATGTATTATATATAATCGGGTGATGTGAGGTCGCAGAACTCTTTTGTTTTCTTGTGACGTATACGCAATGTCTGGTGACGTTAGTTCGGAATAGTTTACTGGTGTTCTCAATGCGAGGGAACAAGGCTTCGCGACCATCGAGTATGTGTTGAATGTAATGGCTCTCGAGGCAACTACGCAGCAATTGACTAGATCGTGTGTAACCGGATATCTATCCTGGACGTCAAATGGACGCCACGATAGTTATGAAATATGTGTTCCTTATTATTGCTATTACCATCTGAGCAAATATTTCACATTTATGTATCCACTTTGATTTTGAACGATATATTCATCAATTCATAATTTCATATTTACATCTCAGTCTCGTTATTTGAATGATAAATTCATAAACTCATAATTTCAGCTTTACATTGATAAATCGTTACATGAACGGTAAAATCACAACAAACACTAACGATATAACCAAAATTACAGGCATTTACATCTGTCTCGTTATAGATAAAGTGAAAATATGAACCACAAAGGAAATTGTTGGTAATCTACACCAGCCATGTTTAATGTCAGCAATGATATATTAAGCTCCATAAAACTGTATAGAAAGGTTTGCAATTACAATTATCGATGCACTTTATTTTAAAAATGAAAACAATAAATGTCTCCAATATATCTAGAAAGGAGTAGTCAACCTATACATAAATCATAGCTAGCACAATCAGTTTGAGTTCCACAAGCAGTGTTAAAGGAGTGATGACTACATCAAAGTCCAAGTATCTCTTGTGCTTTAGAAATATATAAAACAAATGGAGAAGATCCAAACGATAAATAAGTGACTGCATACATCATGCGTCTATGTTCAAAGATGTTTAAAGTTCTCAGAGATATGTAGCAGAAAGCGATTTAGAGTTTTAATCCTCCCCACGCACATTGCCACCAATAATTAAAGAAACGTTTTATCCAAATGTGGACCTGCATAGCATCTACAACAATCACTTACCCATCTTGAAAAGCTCTAAAAAAAATGATCCAGTAGTACAGAAGGAGAGACGAAACGTAACCAAACTCAGAAATATCCGTTGACCCTTCCCCCCTCTAAAACTTTCGTCATAGCTGGGACAAAGGACATAATTAAATCCTGAATTAGTATCGAAACAACCGGTACTAGAAGCTTTATTATAAGCCACCAAATAGTGTTGGCGAAGAACATCGGACGCTTTTTCAGAGATATACGCTCTGCCAAATTTACTCATGCGGACAATGCCATAATGCTGGCTCTTCATAAATGTCTGGCACGGATTTAGAAACGAATTTGCTTTTGTGCTGTGATTTTTATAATTTGTGTCAACTCACTCTAAAGATGATGTTCTACAGATTGATTATGGATGGACCAACTTATTATCCATTTCCTCAGTCAAGCAGACTAAACCAAAATATTTGCGAATAACGATTGGGAGGGAACACCTTTAAGTTTCAATCCTGCATATCTTGGTTTCTTTTTGTGCCTTTTTTAAATACGTTTCGTTGAGTTTTGTATCAAAGGCATGTTTTAATATCATGCAGTTACTGTTCCTGTGCATCTATAGAGTTCGACAATGACACGGATATTACTGAGAGGTAATTTATGTATTTGAGTAACTGATGAAGCCAATTTGTGCTCTAACCTATCTCTAAGACAGCTTGGGATATGCTGCTTGTGTTTGCTTAATCAATAGCTGACATCTCGGGTTTCCTTAGATGTACGCTACTCACGTGTCTACACAGCCTCTTCATTTCTCTTTAGCTCCAGTATGAAATAGACACTACCAAGTGGCGTGATCTTGTATGAGATCTATGCAGTGTTAAACACTTTCAACTATGGCCTGAGGGAACCTTTAAGGTGCTCCCTACCAGTCGTGATTTGCACATATTTTGGTTTAGTCTCTTTGACTACATAAATGAGATTGTTATATCTGGGTAGCTTTATCATTTTACTGTCCAATCTTTAATTATGACATAATCCATACGAGGTGTTTGTGTGTGTTTGCGTGAAGCTGGATTATACTCATAATCAGGCAACATATTTTAGAGAGTACTTCCATAATCTAAACGATGATAGG
This sequence comes from Unio delphinus, assembly GCA_029339505.1. NCBI lineage: Eukaryota > Metazoa > Mollusca > Bivalvia > Unionida > Unionidae > Unio > Unio delphinus. The sequence continues at coordinate 10,642,555 of JAQISU010000036.1, read as the reverse complement.
AGAGATGTCCTAATGTATCATTTAAATCCATATACATGGGTACGTTTTGGAAGCTCTGATAACGATTAAAAGCAAGGGTATGGTATATTCATTGAACTTTATGAATGAATGCTTGTATTATGAATATCCATCTCTTCGTAAACAAATAATTTAAACAAACATGAAAACAATTTATTCAGATTAATCCTTACTTCAAAATCTGTGTACAATTTAAATAATATTACCTTGTAAATATTATAAGTTGTATCTTTATGATGCAGTTCAATGTATACAACTTCTGACAACAAATATTACAGTGATATCGTTGAAGAAGATCATGATATTGATTTACACACTGGTGTGATATACGTTAAATTCCAGTATTGGTCAAATGAGAATATGATTGTGTCCCGTTCTCCGGTGGAACATGTATTGAAATATATTCAGTACTATGTACAAAGATTTACGAAACTGAGCAGAGGACAATTACGTTGGCAACAGTTAATCGTGTATCAGCTAAAGGATATACGATGAACTAGCAAATATATAAAACCACAGAAAAATTGCTTCGGTTATTCATAAGTCAAATCTTCATCCAAGCGGTATGAAAGTGTTTCAAGTTTACGAAGAAATGTGTTACCCGTTATTAACCTTCTAATACATTACCATGAGCTGAGAGTTTTTTCAAAATGCTGGGAACCTACGAAACAACATTTGCATTAGAGTTGGCTTTAGCAGAAATAATCTTTGATGTTGATACTTTAAATCCTATTGCAGTCTTGGTGGTTTTAACTTTTGATGATTTTACGGTCGAGGTCATCAAGGCGCTTTGTTCTCTGATTCGTCTAATGATACTGTTGAATGGTAATTTAATTAATTTTGGTACTGTTCATTCATTTCTATGATATTGCATAAATTCATTCTTAAGGGTCGACGTTTGTGTTGTGCTATTAACCCAGGTGTCTGTTAATTCCTTATCTGACCACTATGACGCGAGTTCTAAATCGAACAGGCTAACCTAATTTCTGATCTTGATTGCAACTTTCACTTCTATGCAAATCATCCAAAGTAGTAGAGGAGCTGAACCCTACAAACGTTTAAAGGTGTCTATTTGTCAAAGCAAGGCCTGTTACAAAACCGGAAGAAAAGTGTCAGAAAACAGAATTTATTAAAGAGGCTGAACACTACAAACTTGTAAAGGTGTCTATTTTTCAAACCAAGGCCTCCTAGAAGGGGTGGACCCAGGTGTCTATTTCTTAAACGAAGGTCTGTTACGAAACCGAAAAACAGAAATTGCCTCTAACGATTTGTTGGCGTGGTTGCGTTAGCTGTTATGGTTTTAACTAAATATTTGTTCAAGTCCGATACGATATCTTGATCTAGGGTCACGCAAATGTATTGTTATAAATCCAAGTGGGTTGACATTTCTAAATTTATTATAATCCATGTCATCGTCGCACCAGGTTTCATGAATATTTCTAAGCGTATGTTTGTCAACTCGGTTAAACATCACTGGGATATTACAATACGCTCTGATCACTTTAGGTAATTGAGTATACCTCCAAGTAACATATATCACGTCGGTATTGTTATGCCTAACCCGTGAAAATATCCTAGCAGGATGTTTTTGGTTTTCTAGCATCACATCATCATATACAACAAGATTCTTAATACTTCCATCAAAAGAATCAATACTCTGAGCTTCTTCGATATCGGTTATAAATTCAACAATATCGTTATATAATTCCAATTTCGCTCTCTCGTTAAAATACTTGAGTACATCGTAACATCGCTGATCGTCTTCAGAACAGTTATAAGTGATACCCGATGACGATCAATTACCGCCGAGTGGCCTTAACTAGCACGTCTGTTACACTTTAGACAGTTCAGCATAACGTTATCTCTGGTACGACCAAGATTATTTTCCTTTCTATCCACGGTAAATTGCCGAGGATCTTTATCCGAATACTGCCATAGCATTATCCAATTACCAATTACATCTAGTGCAGTGATTATTTTGTTGTTGTTTCAGCGTAATTATAAATTCAACATTAATATGAAATTCTCTGTTATTTTTCTTATCTTGTTGATAACCATCAAGTTTTTTCTTATTATGTCATCGCTGAGAATATCACTGATTGTGGTGCCATTATAATCTGAAACAATTCCTCGAAGTCGATTAATTTTTCGAACTCTGGACACTGACTCCGACTATCTTTCTACATGCCACTATCAAATCGTTTGGTCTCCATGCTTCCCAAAAATCATTTAATGGGGTTTCTGAAATTATGTCACGCGCTATTTCGCACTAAATTTTATTCGGTTGTAATCTGATTAATATCTTGAACAAACTTAATTCTGGATCAAGAGATATATGATCAGTATTAATTTCTTCATAATAATCTACAAACTTCTTCAACCAATTATGTGGAGACAAACCTACACATAATGGTGGTTGACCATGATCGCCACACATTATCACAGCTATCTTTTTTCAGTACACACCAATCAAGAAACATTTTAATATATTTAACAACAATGTACATATCTCATCCGAAATAATGATTTTCGGAATATATTTCTCGCCCATTCGATCAGGAATCCATGCGTCGCCTTTATATCGAGAGAAATTGTGATATTTGCAAGAATTAACTCCTCCTTGTTTCATCTCTCTTGCAAGTCTATGTTAGTGTGTTAGCACAATCATGTGTGACTTCTACCCAAATAAGTCGATCACTCGTGTTGTTTTTCCAGACCAGCCACACCCATTTAAGTAAACGGTTTTATATCTACATACTGGATCGGATAACAAAGGTGCACTCGATAGTTCTGATATTTAATTTTTTTCATGTAATTTTCTTCAATCGTAACATCTGCTGATTTAGAATAATCGTGCAACATTTCTTGTTTTATTCTTTATGACACCCTGCGCTCATCAGAATTTGTAAAAAGAGCCACTGCTTCTTTATTTTTGATATCTATATAAAATGAATCAGTGGAGACTCTTACTGTGGTGTCAGGAAATTTATTTATCATCGATATCAAGTTGATAGAAACATAATTAGCATAAATGCCCTTAGATGTGCGTATTGGGGATATTTGCCTTCAATGTAGCTAACAATTGTACCAAATTTTGTTCCATCGGACAAGTAGGCATTTTCGAGACTGACAAATATATCTCTAGCTGGTGCATCAGTGGTTATAAAATCGTATTCAGCATCATCTACAATTAATCGTGAAAAATGTCGCTTGTGATCATATGCTCCACCCTGGGTGAATTTACCTATTATTTTTCTACCGAGAACCTTTGCATTATAATTATTGACTTCAATTATCTCCTTTGATTTTTTTTAACAATATATTTTTCGTCGATATCAGGAAATGTTTCCTTGTAATCGATAATTACACAATCAAGACTATCGGGTTGTTGTAACCAAACTTCAGTTTGCACTCTATATGAATTAACTGCCTCAGTGACAATCAGCGAAATCAGTATTTAACAATCGATCATATACCGTATTAACATTATTGGTATCCAGTGTTCTTCAGATATATGTCAACCAAACCAAACATAACAGCACGAATGAAGTCTCTTAGCGAATTAAAATGATACCACACGAGCAAATCCGGTTAGATCAATTTTGGGTAGTGGTCCATTAATCGCAACTCGTGTCACCCAATGGGTGGAATGCCCAAATCATTTAAAATACCCAACACACTCTCTATACCCGAGACAACTCCCTGGGTAAGTCGCTACCATATCAAGCGAAAAAACGTTTTTAAATATTTCCGAGCTAGTTTTCTCATCTTATCGTGGATAGGTTCAGTACGGTATATTTCACCGTTAGGTCTTACAAATTGGTCGAATTTACCATCTTTTTCTTCAAAACTCTGAAATAACCACAGTGACACAGGATCGTTTTTACTTTCCGCCTGAATAAAATCAAACAAATTCCACCCACTACAGTTCTCTTGAGAGAACTCCACCGAAAGGTATTTTAAGGTTTTACACCGCGGAAATATTGTTACTGCGTTAGTCCACGCGTGTGCATTATGATCAATGAGCTTGCTTGCAACCCTGTTTTTTATATTTCGATTCGTATAATACTTCTCATGTTATATTTGCTACGGTTATTGGGAATCTTAATATCTTTTCTAGCTCAGCTACATTTTGAATTGCGGCTCTAGCATCCTTGACTGTTAGGTCCCATTTTTAGATCTGTCAACCCGTTTCCACGCAACGCATTTGTAAAATGCTCTATTACTCGTTCGGCTACACAGTTTATCCCCGACAAAGTCAGAGATGGCTGATTCATAGGTTTCAATTTCTCAACAATGGGTTTTTCATTTATCAGATAAATCCAATTAACAACGGCGGTCACGGGATAAGCTATCTCGTAATACGGGTTGTCAATTCCAGTCCATTTTCCTGGATTGGAATCCTGCCTCGCGGTGACACTTGTTTATTTCAGGATAGGATTAAATTTATCACGAATAATCCAACTACATGTTTCTGATAGTATAATAAATTTCACTCTGAAAAAAGTACTTTCGATGTCCAAGATGCGTTATTATTATTGCTGCCCGTTTGACGATCATGGTAGCATCAACACTACCAGCGATTCGAAATGTTGACCAGCAATGAGATGCACCAACGAGCTTAAATTCGTAAAATGCATCATTGATTTCACCAATCATGCTTCTATAACTTATTATACCCTGATTTGGTGAATCTATAGAAACTCTATCGAGATCGAACTTAACATTTGTCCAGTGTTTGTGTTTGTAAAATCTCTCAAACTACTTCATATTATAATTAGAACAAGTAGTTAAATAAAGACTTTATATATAATGAATCACTGTAAATGGCTTATGATAGGATTAGTAACCGCTTGTAACAAATCGTGCAGAAATGAATTTTGTGGATATCATTCACAGAGTGTGCGACGAGGAAGCTTAGGTCCGAAACCCTGTATACGATGCGGTGTTGGAGTAGGATATAACACACGATTGTGTCTCAGTTGTGGTGGTAAGCGATACAGAGAGCTTAAGCGTTATTATGATAAAGAAAAAGTGACCCTGACTCTGTCAGCAATAAAGTCATACGAACACACCAGAACTACATTACTAGGTTTTCAATAAATAATAATTGAAACAAATTATCAATTAGACAAATAATATATGTGAACATAAATGAGCCAATTTGAACCACATCCCACGATCAGAAACTATGACGCATCACGCGATGGTGTTGTCAGACACCGCAGGCTAATAAAGCCAGTAGGTCTTGTTGATCATCATGGGTATCTTAGATTTACTACTCAGAGAAAAAAGATATTTTTTGGCTAGAATGGTTTTTGAATGTTTCCACGGATTGATCAAATATGATTTTGTTATTCACAACATTGATTCAGATTTTACAAATAACCAATTGCATAATCTTCAAGCTATCACTCAGAATGAGAATAACAGACTCGGTCGTACATGAATGCATAAACAATTGCGAAAACTTCAAATCTATAAATATTGATAGGATTAAAAATTAAAATTTCAATCGATGAAGGAAGCTGGTCAGCATTTTTGATATTTGTATGCATTCGGTTCCATATGTTGCAGAAAATATATAAGTCGGCTTTTTCAAAACGATTCCAGCGCAAAATTACAGCAACATAAAATGCACCATTACCGAAGAGAGATAACTCCTCCAGAGATGTGTGTGAGTATGTGATGAGTTTCTGTCCTTCATGGGATTCCCATACATTAATAAATAGACATAAATTACGGTCTGACTGAATTTTTCTTTATTCTAGTTTGACTATTATTTTAAAATTACAAATATATTCTAGTTAAGTTATTTCAGCTACAAATATATAGTCTTGTTAAGTTTATTTCAGCTACTTGTATGTCTCAGTTAACTATATATTAAGTTCAAAATATGTATATGTTAGGTTTGGACATAGGTAAATCGGTAACGCGGTTACTGTACCTAGCGTTCGAATCTCGTGGCAGGCATTATTATCGACGGTACCGATTGTATGTTTTTCGCTATAGTGGTTTCCGCCCCAAGCTCAAAAAGTTCAACAGAAAAATACACCCTCCCAATGCAGTTAACTGGGAGGTACTGTTGTGTACCCCCCCCCCCCCCCAATTAATTTCACGGGGGAGGGTTGCAAAAAGATCTGTTGAATTGAGAGAATGGCCTCTGTTTGTGCCGTCCTGAATATAATTGTAAATATTGTTTCATCATCATTCATCTGTCCAATTAAATTTCTAGCATGTTGTTTCTGCAAGCTATAAATTCTCATATAGGTTTTGTTTCATCCTTATATGCTGTGCTTCACCACCCATCCCTTTTGAGGTTCTAGACTGTTGTTTGGCTGGTTAGAGCCTCACAACGGGGGCTGTGTTTCGTGCTGTCCCTGAGCCTACTGAGGTTATAGGACACCTTGGTGGCTTATGGATTGTGCCGTCTTATATATGTGACCTCTGGATTTATAAGATGTTATAGGACACCTTATGAGTTCACATGTATGTACGTATATATCTAGGTATGATAAGATGTCATATGACACCTGAGCACGAGAGGAAATTGTGCCGTCCTAATCTGAAAACGGGTCAAAATTGACCCAATTGTTTTGGGATATATTTATATATTAAGAATATATTTATATATTAAAGATTCATTTATGATATAATTTATTATGAAAATATCAATGATATAATTTCTACTATAACGGATTTAATAACTCAAAAAATAAAATTATCAGATAAATTAGATTGTGATCAAATCCTTTCTGACTTTCATTTTTAGAAGACATAACCCTTGAAGAAACATATACACTACCGTCTCAATATAAATTTATTAAACTATACAACAAGCCGTTAATGAATCATTAGCTATAAACAGTGAAATAAACAAGTTAGTACCTCTGTTTACCGCAGTAGAGAAAATAAGAACTTATTTATCTAAATAATATGATATTAAAAAGACAATCAATTTCCGTGTCAAAAAACTTATTGTAAATGAAAGTAGTAACTCAAGAAGCGAAGACGCCTTCTAAGAACGAAATGAAAGTAGGTCAGTGTTATTATTTAGTTTTACCACCAAAGGAATTTAATAATAAGCCGTACACGCGCCATGAAATAGTCCGATTTTGTAACTTTTGTAGGGTAATTATCCTACACAAGGCACTCGATTTACACGAAATCTTAAGACGAAAATTCTTAAGGGTGAAAGTCTTAAGACGGAAATCTTAAGATTTCACATACAGACTAATGTGTAAAATCTCTCCGGCGAGGGCCAGTAAATTATTGGACTGGATAGTGAACTTAAAATGTATTCTCGTTAATAAATCATTATGACATGGCAAAAATTTTGGGTTCACGGGTTCTTGTATTATTAAAAATTTGGGTGGAACCAGTGGTGCAAACGAATATAAAATGTATCTGTGCTGGGCCTGATTAGATTGTTTTAAATTTATTTGGTAACTTCGATCAATGGCATCACACATTAGATTTACTGCAAGCACCCAGGATATATTAACATATATTAACATTATGATAAGCAATATGCCTACCCGCTCCGTCTGGGTCATTATTATTTTTGAGGACACAGATAGGGGGTATTATTTTCCATGTAGCGAGTATCAGAGGAAAGTTTGCATTTATAACATCACTGAGTGTTTTCTTTAGTTGTTCGGTTGCAAGTTCGTGTATTACAAATGTTGGTAATTGTTCGTTGGCTATTTTATAGTGATCAAGAAAAACCTTTTCTGTATGATAAAATACCTTATTATCATATGACACAGTAGTTGGAACCTTCATTACTCGATCACGAATTTGTAGATTAATGTACTCTATATCGTCTATTATTTGATTTATATGCTGAATTGTTTCGATAATTTGTTGTTTTAAATCATCAGAATAGTTTTGTGTAGCTCTAACAAATAAATTTCTTAATTTATCAAATGCACAAGTGAGTTCTGGGTTTCTTCTTTCTCGGATACTATTGATATATGTCTCATTTACAACTATTTTAAGAGTTCCCGTTATAAAAGCACTCTGAAATAGATTATTATTAATAGTGGGTAGTTTTTCACCATTAGATATAATAAGGAATACTTCCTTTTCCCAAATTGGTTCTCTGTACTTTCGCTATAAATTTGTTCACATCTGTGGTAAAATCATTCAGGTTCTCGCGGAATTTGATATTTGGGTAGTGGGATTTCAGGCCATCCTAGCACAGTTCTGATCGAACATTAGTAGCTTTTCACGACATAGATGGGTGAGTTTATCTCAATTGCGGCTGATAATGTTGGATCATGAACTGTTATAGCGATTTTTGATTCTTTTCCCGTAATTGGAATTCATTATTAATCTGTTTGATTTGGTAAGTAACAGGTAGTAGAGAAATAACATTCCATTCCGGGTTTCCATTTTATCATTTTCACTTGCAAATACCAGGGAATTATTCGATTGCTGACCACCAAATGATTTTGATCAAATATTCGGCGACTGTAGTATACTCGTAATTTTGCTAATGCGATCTCCTTTACCAGTATTGCAGTGGGGAAATTTATACTCAATTCAGGGTTGGTTGAGGTTATTGAGATCTTGGTTGTCTTTCCCGGGGATGTTTAATCGTATCGATATTTGTTTTAATATCAGAAAGTTTTATTGGACAGTCAGCGAGAACTCTTGTCATTGTGTCACTGGATGTTTTTACTCGATTGTTAATACTATCTAACACATTTGGTAAAAGAACTCCTGGTTTAATCTTACCGGTGGAATCAAACACCGCTAGGGAATTTTCGGTTGCTCCATTAATTTTAACTATATTATCATTCAAGGAAACATTGCTCGTTTTCAATTTCCCTGGTTTGTTTTGAAATACGACTATTTTGTTTAGATTCACATTTGTGAGGTTTAACATCTCGGGTATTTCATCTTCGATTATATTTTTTCATCTATTTCAGGCTTGAGAGAGCACTGCCGTAAATATCAATCATTATATTTTATGATCTCTCTGAAAAGCGAATACTAGTGTATTCGTGTACGGTTTTATGGTGTGACGCTAAGTACATTTATTACTTCTTGGCCGCATATTGGTGGGTCGGCCATTTTTTGTGTTGGTAGTATGGAGTACAAGATCGGAATTTTTAATTGATGTATAAAACGCATAAATTATTTAGGTGCCGCTAACCCATATGAATAAAAAATAACAATCCCACGTGATCATTCGTGTATGCAACCCAGTGAGTTCCAGGTCCGCTGCTGTTATCGAGATTAATGAGACCGGTTTCAGCGCTGTTTGGTTGTTGTGGCAATTGATCTCGCATAAAAGCACCTCTGAAGCTTCTGATTGCTTGTTGTTTTAGCAGCATCGGGTAAATCAAAATTTCACAATGCTGTTAGTAAACTGTACCTGGTAGTTTCATGCCGTTTCCTCTGTACCATGAATACGGAGTTCCTAGTAGACTTAGACCCTTTCCCTTTAAGGACCGTCTCTTTTGTATCCTTGTCCGGTAGCTTTCTTTAATGCCATCCCAGCGGCGGTACCAACAGCTCCGAGAATGCAATAAATATGTGTCGAGGCTAAAAAATTCCCCTCTTTAAATGTAACATGCCATGAAAACTCTCCATTAATGGCACTCCGCAGACTATATGTTAACCACGACAACAATGATTTACCACCTACACTCGTAAATGATAGTAATTTTTTATTTGCGACGATCGCTGGTGTAATTGTTGGCATCCATAATGTATGTTTTGTTATATTTACTTTACCAGCAGCAGGGCTGCTTCTCGCCAGATTGCATCATTATCATCACCTTTTCCCACGAGAACAACTGTGTGTTTAGCTCCAAAGATGACTTTTCTAACATTTCTACAAAATCCAAATATATGATGCAGTGGAATTGCGCAAGAAAATGATCTACGCGGTCCCTTCAACATTGATACACGTGTTGCAAACCCTAAGCTGTAATGAGGATTATCACCTTTTATAACATTGAAAGCAGCAGCTGGTCTATCTTCATGTTTAACGTCGACTGGTTGTCGATCAGATGCAGTAGCTACTGGTGTGCGTAATTTAATATACTTAGTATGTTCAGCGTGATCATTAACGTCTTTAGCAAACATCATAGATGGTCCAGTCGACCTTGTATAATCATCTGAATATCTCGCTAACCCCACTATTGTTGTAGCAATATCAACATTATTCTCAATAGATTCAATCTCTCTACTATTAATCATATATATAGCGCTACTAAATAATGCCATAATATAATTATTGACAAAACCAACTCGGTGATTTGCGTCATATGCCGTATTAGGATCAAACTTTTGTACAAGTTCTCCTTCTACTTCAATACATGCTTCAGCGGGTAGATACTATGTACACGTATCATGGACCTGAAGTTCGATTCACCTTCGTTCAATTGGTTGTATTGCGTTATAAGGATAAAACTGATACTTATTTAGAGAATCATCTTTGCGCACTGGGGATTCCATATCCAATGCTGCGTCGGGTGAAGATTTTAACACTTTATTATATATTTCTCGATTAAAATCGAGATCTCGCTCGGGATTTCAAACCACTTCCCGCTATCATATTTGCAGTAATATTCCCCTGAGCATCAAATCCTTCATTTATTCGCTGCCATTTTTTGATCCACCGCTTTGTTTATTATTTGCTAACACTCGCATGTATAATCTCCGTAGTTTAAGTTTTTCCGATGGTTGATTGTTTCGTCGTCGAATCAGCGTGATTAGTTTTTCCTTTGCCGCGGAAAATGCTTTACCGGCAACATCACCAATAGTACTAATACCATTATCAAGAATAATATCAATAGCTTTCTTCGATAATTGTTTTGCGACTGGTGCTATTTTTGGAGCCATCCTTGCAAATAACCCTTGAACAACATCGCCGAGACCATCTCCATAATACATATTATAATAGGGCAGTCGTGAATTTACAACGCGAGTAATGGTTGGTTTGTTTTGGTTGTAGTGTATGATCATCTTATCTAATTATTATTTATATAAGCGGGCGTCACGGACAATTAATCACTATGATAGTCATCAACGAGTTAATCGATAAATTTTCGATATACACCGATATCCATGATACCACCTTCAAATAGTCGTCGGCAGATATCAGCCGCTTCAGTAATTATTTCCGGTGAGTTATTTCCAGCTCGGCTGCCCCCAATGAGACTTTCTAATCGTGCTATGTCGGAGAGAATATTATTAGGACATGGAGCAAGACCACTGACATGAGTTCCAGAATGAGAAAATCCCTTCCCGAAGTACCAGTTGCACCAAGCTTATCAAGAGATCTTTCATTCAGTGATATGTTAATTCTTTCTAAATCATCATCTGTTATTTCTTATTGTTGAGATAAGTAAGACTCTTGCTTTGAAGATATTTGTCTGTTTCGTTGTGATTTTCGCTGTTTTAATTCTTCTCGTTGTTTTAGTTCTTCTCTTCGCTGTTTTTGTTCTTCCATTTCTTTGTCATCGTAGTTCTTCTTTTAGCTGTTTTAGTATTTCTATTTTTTGCTCTTTTAGGTCTTTATATTTATTATGTGCTTTATTTAACTCATCGAGATATCCTATATACGGTCCGCTTGTTGTATCAAGTAGGCTTGTGTTAGTTTTAACTTTATAAAGTACATCAGCCCAGTGTTGCGAACTTTTAATGAATGTTTTATGCTTAGGTTTCAACATTCTTTTTTTATCTTCGTAACAAGTACCAACAAGTTTGATACATTTTCTCGGACCACTCTTATCGATATATGCTGAATCTTTCTCGGTAAATTTATTTCGTAATTATTCGACTATTTCTTCAACGATTTCTTTCGGACCGGATTGAAATCGTTCTGGACTAGGAAGATTTTTTGAAAGTTATGATGTTTCTTTAGTTTCGTTTGCTATTATTTTACGTTCAGGCAGAACACCTTTCTTTGTTTCTTCCTCATCTCCTTCTTTTCCTTACAAAACCTCTTTAGTGGTTGTAGTAACAGGTTTGAATAATTGTACAGCACCTATTGCAAAATCGACTTGAACTTCCTGTCGCTGTTGAAGTTTTTGTCTGACAGAATCTCTCACGAGGATAAATTTCTTTTCTGCCTCTAATTGCTCTCGATCTAGTCTGGTTGTTAACGATGCTTCTACCATTATTGTTATATCATATGATTTAATTCATAACAGCTAACAAAACCACGACAACAAAATATGCGTCTATGTTTCGGTTTTATTACAAACATTAGTCTTGTTCTTGGACATTTTTTTCTTCGGTTTTCAGAAAGCCTTAATTGACAAACAGAGCTCTAAAAATGTAAAGCCTGAATTTGACAAACAGAGCTCTGAAATTGTTTGCTTGAAATCTAACCTAATTAGAGTGTGTCCGATTCTCCCTCTCTGCTGCTTAATTTTATAAAGTGCATCAGCCCAATGGCGCGCACCTCTGATATATTTTTATGTCCTGGTTTTAACCCTTTTTTATCGTAATGACCCGTAGCAGCAAAATTAATAAAATCCTTTGAATCACTTTTATCGATATATGCTATTGTTTCCTCGGTAAATTTATTTCGTAATTCTTCGACTATTTCTTTGTTTCGGACCGGATTGAAATCTTGCCGTCCAGGAAGATTTTGTAAACGTTTTGATGTTTGTTTAGTTTCTTTTGCTATTCTTTTAAGTTCAGGAAGAACACCTTTCTTTTTTTCTTCATCATTTCCTTCTTTGCCATATATAACCTCTTTAGTGGTTGTAGTAACAGGTTTGAATAATTGTTCAGCACCTCTTGCAAGATCGACTTTAACTTCCTGTCGCTGTTGAAGTTTTTGTCTGACAGAATATCTCACAGCGATACATTTCTTCATTGCCTATAATTGCTCTGGAGCTAGAATAGTTGTTAACGATTATCTTACCATTATTGTTATATCATATGATTTATTTAGTAACAGCTAACGAAACCGCGACAACAAATCGTTAGAGGCAATTTCTCTTTTTCGGTTTCGTAACAGACCTTTGTTTAACAAATATACACATGGGTTCACCCCTTCTAGGAGGCCTTGATTTGACAAATAGACTACTTTAAAAGTTTGTAGGGTTCAGCCTCTTTCCCTAATTCTGTTTTCTGACACGTTTCTTCCGGTTTCGTAACAAGCTTAGGTTTTACTAAAAGACACCTTTAAACGTTTGTAGGGTTAAGCCTCTCTACTACTTCCAATCATCGCATAGACAACGAAAGATACATGCAAAAAATATTGCGTCAGTTAGTAGGAAGGTAAAATAAAACAGAGGTGACTTATTTCCTACTACATAAAGCATCCTTAAATCAGTCTTTAAAACTTTGCCAAAGTGGAATACATTTTTCTTTTATTTTCATTTTGATTTAAATTTAATTGAGGTAGTTTAGCACTGAAAAGTTGGACCATAATTTACCGATTACAGACAATTTACAATTTAAATATTTATTTGCAAACACGTAAGGAAAAGCAGTGACCTGCAAGCATGTTCTAATTAATGTGACCCCAATGCACATCCAGTTAACACACAGTAGCATAACATTGACAGCAGCCTAGTATGTAACCCGAGTACAGAATCAAAGGAATGGTTGAGAGACGTTGTTTAATAGTCTTAATTTGCAGACCTGTTATATTGTTTCTATTACGAAATGATAAAAAGTTGAACCTTGTTATTGATATGTACAGTGTCAGGAATTTTGTATTGTATGATATTACATTCTTCGGTGTGATTTAAGATACATTAGCTATGACTAATGTAGTCGATATATTGTAGTACGTTTGTGTCTGACAGTGTGAAATCTGTGTTTGAAAACAGAACTTTATATTTTTTTATTTAATTTATTAATACATTATATAGTCTTGATGCAATCATCTGAAATATCCTATAAGTGTTTCGATCAAATATGTGGGATTATATAATATATATTACATGTCTGTGGCATTATAACATGAAATAAAGATCTATAGCAATACAATGTTTACTAATACATCATTGAAAATGACGAAAGGCAAAACTTACTGTAGTCTAATGACAGTGTTGTCCATAGAATGATGGATGAAAAATATTTATGAAATTGCCGTATGTTAAGCCACTTTACTTTATATCCTTTTGGGCAAGAATAGACATCTTTGATTGTATAAATGATCAATCATGGAAGGCATTTGTATGTGTTGGGGCTGATGGAATACACAGAATTTACAAAGGAGCAAATGAACTTGAAAACGATATCTGATATTATATTTGTTGAGTATATTAGGCAAATGAACCCATTGCGTTTCTATCTCATAAATATTACACTTGTGTTCGAAGTGAGAGAGAACATGATAATCAAATTATGTTTTTCAGTCGAATGCAAATAATTCTAATTCTTATTTTTTCCTATCTTGATCTATGTTGCGTAGATAACTCGTTTGTAATGATTTATTTCACACACGTGTTTAGATATTGCGTTGTCTTCACTTGTATTGATATACAGGGTACTGTTAAGTCCTTTAATGAAAGATATGTTCCCAAATTTTCAGCATTAGAAAATGAACAATCATTCTGTACGCCTATTTGTGTACAAGTACAACGTCATTTAACTTGCGGTTTCAATTTGGTATATGACGGTATAGGTAAATGGAAGGATATGCCACGAATATAAAATCTAATTTCAAAAGATACAATACCCTAATATTGGAGCTGACCAGCTGATGGTGATAGTCAATAACATTTATTCGTCTGTTATATATTTTTAATTTTTATAATGTGCTTACTATTGGTTTGCTTCGAAGTTGCAAACATACTGTTTACATAGCTAGATTTGGTCCATGATTGTAAGTTGCAAATATAACGTTTCCAAAGTATTTGTGTTCACGAACAGTCATGTTTACAGTTAGAATAGCATTTTCCTCTGGAATCCTTGATAGCAATTTACGACGTAGATCGAGTAAAAATAAGTATTAAAATACATTTTAAAAGGATTTTTTAAATCCTATTTAGATGAACCAGAGTTTGCAGTAGTGTTGCTGACATCATATATTATTCAGTAATAATTATTTATTTAAATATTCATTTTAATTACTACAGCGCTCATTAACTGTGCAACATACATCCGCTCAGATGGTTTATTGTGAGATCACTTAAAGAGCTTACTGATGGTATCGTTGTGTTCTATCAGGACATTCCACACTGTTGCAAGACATTCCACACTGTTGCAAGACATTCTCATTTACAAGACATTCCACACTGTTGCAAGACATTCCACATTGCACGACATTCCACACTGTTGCAAGACATTCGACACTGTTGCAAGACATTCGCACTGTTCTATATGTTTGAACGCGTCATAGGAAATTTTGATGAGTCTGAATTTAGTTCACAAACTATATGCTGCTTTGAATTTAATTATTGGGTCCACATCATTTATATAGTTGATGACTTAGAGTCATAACATTGTCTTGTGTGTATAATCTTGACAATCGTCCCAATATGTTTCCTTGGTGATTATTACCTAGTTTGCGCTACAGGAAATTGTTTTTGGAAAACCATTTTTCTCTCTCTCTCTCTTTCTCTTTCTCTCTCTCTCTCTCTCTCTCTTTCTCTCTCTCTCTCTCTCTCTCTCTCTCTCTTTCTCTCTCTCTCTCTCTCTCTCTCTCTCTCTCTCTTTCTCTCTCCCTCTCTCTCTCTCTCTCTCTCTCTCTCTCTCTCTCTCTCTCTCTCTCTCTCTCTCTCTCTCTCTCTCTCTCTCTCTTTCTCTCTCTCTCTCTCTCTCTCTCTCTCTCTCTCTCTTTCTCTCTCTCTCTATCTCTATCTCTCTCTCTCTCTCTCTCTCTCTCTCTCTATATATATATATATATATATATATATATATATATATATATATATATATATATATATATAGTATAGGGAGACTGAGGACAAGTGATACATCCAATGCACGTGGGTCTCTAACATTTGAATTCCATTTTTTTTTAGATCATGCCAACGTATTGTTTTTCACATACCAATTTCAGATTTCGCCTTATGATTGACTGTGATCAAAGTCGGAATAAATGTTCTACCTGATTCTGACGACCTGTATATCAAACAAGTATAATTATACTAATATACATTTTCGCTATAATATTTGGGGGTTTCAGGCAGTATAATAAATTAGAATTTATGTTGTACTCAATCCCTTTGTTATCCTTCGGTGCTGAAGAAACTGCGAACATATAACACACACACACACACACACACACACACACACACATACACACACACACACACGCCTGCGCGCGCGGAGACACAGCATTATTAAAATACAGAATAAATTTTATATAAATAAAATCTTTCTAAGACGTATTCAACGGGAGTCATCCTATAATCCTCATGTTAAAGAGACTTTATCTGTGTATATAAAGATGTGAGCTGGAAATAATTGATTAACAAATGTATTTTAAGCAATTATTTATAGATGCAACCTTAGTACAATACAAATAAAAGAATGACAACCAGCCAGGTGGAGATTTTAAAAATGATTTCCATTTCGCCCTTCAGTAAAATATTCACAAGTTATATGAGATAAGTAATGAAGTTTTTGGAAAATGTATCTTTGTCTTATATACAATAAGCAGTGTATACACACCGCTATACATATTGCACGACTAAACTACACATTCTATCATCATCATCATCAATCTCTTGACCTAGTGTGGTCGTTGAGGCACTGTGCTGCTGAACATCTGACCAGTTGTCTCCACTTGATTCGATCATGTGTCAATGCACTTTCTATACACACCGCTATACATATTGCACGACTACAATACACAGTGTATACACATCACTATACATATTGCACGACTAGGATACACAGTGTGTACACACCACTAAAAATATTGTATGACTATAATATACCGTATATACACACCACTATGCATATTGAACGAATACATTACACATTATATACACACCGCTATACATATTGCACGACTACATTACACATTCTATACACACCGCTATACATATTGCACGACTACAATACACATTGTATACACACCGCTGTACATATTGCACGACTACATTACAGATTCTATACACACAGCTATACATATTGCACTACTATAATACACATTGTATACACACCGCTATATATTTTGTATGACTACAATAGTGTATACACACAGCTATATTATTCGACTACAATATACAGTGTATACACACCGATGTACATACTTTACGACTGAACGCTGTTCAGATATCTATTCATATCAATCATAAAGATCCATCTTCAACACCACACTGATATAATACGTGTGTTTTATCTAGCGCACGTGAAACAGGTGACGATACAAATCCTATTTACAAAGCGTAATGAAGTTCGAACCGTTACTTTAGATTGCCGTTATCGTTTTAGATATTCGTATCTAATTTACATTAAATCTTTAACCTGTCAGGTAAGATAAATATGTCCTGAAAAAGTGTTGATGTCATGCCCGATGCAGATGGTAACTGACAATCAATCTTAATTTATGGGGAGGTTGTTTTAGTTATTTTGGCTGGAGATTTCAGCAGTACAAAGTTAAAGACAAGTAAACAATTTGATGTTGATTGTGTTACCTTCCTATGCTACTGTGTACGAACATTGTAAAAAAAAACTAATATGCACATGATCATTAAGATGAATATAAATTCTTCCATGTAAAGACAAGACTACGAGTTGGTCGGTAGATATGAAACTAAGAACCTATGTGCATCACGAAATCAGCACTATCAATGATATTAATGTAAAATTGTCATTATTGCAGTTTTAAGTATTATTAGTATTATTGTTGTTTTTATTATTATTATTATCATTATTATTATTATTATTGTTATTATTAATTATTATTATTATTATTATTATTATTATTATTATTATTATTATTATTATTAAAACTGTACAATAGTGTCTTAAGTGGTATAGATATCATGATTAAAACAGAAAATATCGTTTGCTTTTTCGTACGTTTCCTGTTTACTACTCATCAACGAATAAAGTACACGTCATGAAGACCTAGGTGATTTACCTGGGGTCGCACCACTGGATCAGGCCCTGACTGATACAATGATATAATTTGGACCTTCACCTTTGATGTCGCTGAGTCTGGTACACGAACCAAAAGATGACGAGGTTCTTCATTAACCTAGATTATGTAAAATATGACTCTGTATTGTTTTGTATATACCGGATATCCGTTACGTCATTCCTCCTTATGTTGTTATAGCTAGCAACATATTATTAGCTCCGTTTTGTTTACCTGATTTTGGTGTCAAAGCCCAATTCACTTATGTTGAGTTATCGATGCTCTCTCACGTGTCAGGAAAGAAGACAAACGTAATAATTGTGTACATATATTACAACTGAATTGCATACAAGAAGTGAATATATTGCTTGGTATCTATGCACTACGGGAGATTTTGTCTCCAATATTTTCACCATGTTATGTTAATATATAATAGACTTCATACACTTAATTAATACATAGTTGTCTTTCCAAATGAGGTTCCATGCTAGTTAGAGGAGGAATCATGGTTTATGATAAGTACATTTTTAAACTCTAATTAGATGTGATACAACATGCTTGATCCCAGGGGTAACTCTATCGTGGATATTGAAATTCACAAATATATAGAAAACAGTCAATCCGATATGCTTAATGTCCTTTGAGCAAGCGGAAAATGTCACGATAGGAATATGGCCTTCAATAAATACTTGCTGCGCAGGTCAATTTGTTTTCTGCGCAAGCATGTCTAAATAAATCCAACTGGCAAATATATATGGCATTTTGCCGTAGTTTATAGTCATACAACTGCAATGATATCACATATGGCATATTACTTATTGCAGGATTGAATAAAATCCATCAATTCAGAAATGGGTCATATCTCAGTGTTAAAATAAAGAATATTCATTCCTCCTGATTCAGAGACTGAAGCACAATGCTATTTGATGATAACCCATATTAATACATTGACAATTGTATCTAGATCACGTCTTTTGCCAAGTTAAGCGGGTTCTATGATATTTATACATAAGTAGTTACTCATAGAGCTATGTTTAAGCAAGTCATGAATGAGATTGCTTGTCCACCCTCCATGCTCTAATAATGACCGTGCAGTTTTCCTTACTATATGTACAACTAGAGACTTTTATATTACCTTTTCGTCAGAATATAAATAATTTGTCTTGGATATATGAAATACGGAATATAATATCATTTGAGATAGTATACACCAATCCCATGTGGTAAACGCGCATTCGTGATCCATGCACAGCAGTAACTGTTAGTAATTGTCCCCTTGTGTCACTGAAAGGTTTACAATAGATAGACGGCTTTGGCAGTACGGTTGAGTAACAATATGCAGGAAACTTTCATATTTCTTTACACATTTTGTCTAAGTAGATAAAAACTGTAAATACAACTTGAGAATCAGCACAAATATGGTGCCACTAAAACGAACTTATACACAGCTTTGCCTGACCGATTGATGGCGTTAATATTTCAAAATACTGTTCAATACTCGCTGATTAAAACGTTACCATGGCTTTCAAATACCTGGAGTGTGGCATATTAATTATACTATTATTTAAAATCAGATGTATATATTTAGAATAGTTTTTCTACGGCTCGCATTTGATCTGCACCCGTCAATAGTAGTAATGCTATGTATTTGGTAAGTAAAAGTAAGTATCTTGAATCTATCGTCGTATATCGTGTAATCGATATATTCCGTTATTGATCGTGACGAATCGGGTCGTTATGTATTCAAGACAATTGATAGAATATTCCATTATAAAGACATATGTAGGTCAAGTTAAATGTGAATATATACGAACTTTGTATTTTAACAAAAAAATGGATGAGATTGATCCGTGAAATCAATTTGTTATCAGAGTTTATAGTTGTACTCTTAAATAAATCTAAAGGAATTAAGTATTTGTATTTCATTGCAATTACTATGTGCTCATAAACGTCGGATTAACGCATTATTTGTAATTATTAAATGCTCATGGATGTCGGATTAACGCATTATTTGTAGTTATTAAATGCTCATGGATGTCGGATTAACGCATTATTTGTAATTATTATGACCTCATTGTCCCAAATTATGGGTTTCATCATTTTGGAACATCATGACACTCGTCTAAGGGCATGCATTTGAAACATTCTATATTCTTTTACTTGTGACGGGAGATTTAGGATTATTTAGGATTTAGCCTACATTACTGCATCCCTTACATATTAGTTTTGCAACTTAGAGGTATACATAGCATGCTACTGTTACTTAAATTGTTGGTTTTACATTATCTGTCTATTACCTAATTTAAGACCCAGGGTCCTGATAATTGCATGGCTACATTGAACCAATTTTCATGGATTACCTACCAGACGTAAACAATACGGACTATTTTGGCCGATGTCATGTATGGACATATGCAAGTTTTAATTTCATAGCAATCTTTTGCACGTCTTCTTTATATAAAAGTTTTCTATCTGTGTCCAAGCAAAAACACAACATAAATGTATGCTCAAATACAAATTCATAAAGTTATTTCTAACGATATACACATTTCAGATGATAACAATATTTAATTTTGTACGACTAGTGAGCTATCTCTAAAATGTTTATAACATTAAACAAAGCATATTATTGATTATTATATTCTCAATTGTACAAATTTATAACATATTACGGCAATTTTACTAAGTTTTATTTCAATAGCCAAACATGTGCACTAGTTTTCCCATTTAAAACTATATAAAATACTAAAGTCAAGTAATTGAAAAACGGAGCTCGTCGTTCTTCCTATCAAGTGGCTCAGTATTTTCTCTGTGTTGTGCCAGAAAGCATACAATGTAGTAAATATGGTATCAAATAGAATACCATTGACAGTTAGATTCAGATAGAGTACCATTTGGTAATTACAAGGTTATTGTATTAATATATATATATATATATATATATATATATATATATATATATATATATATATATATATATATATATATATATATATATAGCTGTTTAATAAGTGACAGTTTACAATTTGAATGATGCTGGATGGCATCATCTCGTAGAATTACAATCTAACATGTTCCAGAAGAAAAAAGGAATATGAAATTGTTAGTATATCTTTAAATGGTGTAGGTCTCTTGTCAGATTTTACACAGGGTATTATTGGGAAAACAAACTCATTTTCAAGGTGACTCTCCCCTGGAAATAACTTGGATGCTGTACGTACAAAATGTAAAATGGATAAAAGGCATACATACATACGTACGGACGTACGTACGTACGTACGTACATACATACGTACGGACGTACGTACGTACATACATACATACATAAATACATACATACATACATACATACATACATACATACATACATGCATACATGCATGCATGCATGCATGCATGCATGCATACATTAATACGCACACACACACACACACACACACACACACACACACACACACATATATATGATCCATTTTAGAAAACAATGGTGTCACCTTAAGGTGCAAATCAGCCATAAGTGCTGAGGAGGGCCGTAAGGTGTTAAGAATGTGTTGTCTGCATAAAGATAATTTTATTTGTGAATATATGTATTTTCCTAGACTTCTAAGTTTAAGCCACATGGCTTCAATGTTCTAAAGCGGTGTATCCAGTAAGATTCCTTTTCTTCCCTGGATACGCCGCCATAGAATATTGAAATCAAACCAGGCAAGAAATGAATCTTTCTGGATGCGCCTCCATATTGTACGAATTTTTTCTTCTTTCTCGTTTTTTCTCTCAGTCGTTCTTAAATATAGGAAAAGCACATAATGTGTCGCTATTCCTTTCTTTAATTATTGTTTTTAAAGGTAGTAGTTAGCGACCCTGTCAATAGTTACAGGCCCTGACAAGGATTCAAAATTCTTCTGGAGCAATCCACGTATATGTAAACCTAATGAGCTGGTATGTACATGGCAGGTAAATGAGAGTTTTATAGACCGAATGGTAATGACGTTGTCTGACTTTTATAACGCATCTATTTCGTTTAATAATGCATTACCGTAGTAAATTTGTATCCATTACAACACAGTTATTTCTCTTTATTTATGTTTCATCTCTGTACTTCGCTGGTAATGTTGGAACATGTAATGCAATTGTGTTCGCTTAAATTTCTTCTAACCATTGTTTAATAGATTTTGTACAAATTGTGGTCAGCATCAAATTAAAGTGGATGGTTTTTTTTTTTTGTTGCTCTCGAAAACAAAAAGCTCTATATTGATTTTCATGACATATATAAATAAATCGGTGAATTCTGCGGTATTATTGTACATTTTGTTTTAGAAGTTAAATGCGTGTATTTCCTGCATTTGATTATGCTGGTCTCCTGGTACATATTGTATGCACAGCGATATGGGTATTCTGCTTTCAGCTTCGCCAGTGCAACGTACCTATCTGGCCTCACCCATGTGTATACACCAGCAAGATATTTACGTTCTTCTTCTGACAATTATAAACTCATTATTTCCACTATGAAAACGAAGTTATATGGACAACATTCTTTTGCATACCAGACGCAGGAATGTGGAATGAATTGCCCATTGAAATTAGACACAAACACGCAGTGATCCATTTCATGAGTGCTCTTAAAACTCACCTATTTCGACTGCAAGAACAAACTTTTAGACCTAATTGTCACGGAATTGTTTAAACTCTTTTGCTTATTAAAAACATGTACTTGAGATTCGCTTTTGGTGTAAAACGATACCCGAGGGTTATTAATGTATATTATGTCTAATTTCGAAATAGTGAGTTCGGTCCATCCAATTCCGCACGTGCGACGTGGTTTCAGTGGGAAGAACCGAATGCGTTCAGTGCACAGACAAAATATGTGTATAAATACCTCAACGCAGCTAAAGCCTTTACATTATGGATCGTCTTGTCAGTCAGCGGTCTACCATAAGGACTTGTAGATCTTCATCTGTAGAAGTATATAATTTTATTAATTTCTTGTATATAAGATATAACTATTGTACTACCACGTTTATTTTTGCATGTGTACTATGCAGCTTAGGTTTACGCAGAATAATGCACATATTTATATTCTTGTTTGCGGCTTAGCAAATGATTTAAATTAGTAATATATGGCTACATGTTTAAGAAATGTTTAGTAAAGTAGGATTCTTATCGAGCATATTTAGATTTACTTGTGAACATGTTGTTTGGTAATTAGTATGACGGTAATGTAATCTGTATAACTTACCGTGTACAACGTTATTACGTTTTAGTGCACGTGTAAACTATAGTACACGGTGTTGGATATGTTTTCAGATGTCCAGAGTCTATAGAGTTCCTGGAGCGACCGGAACGTGCAGAACTGCGTAGATCCGTAAATAGTGGCTAGTATGATTCTAGCGTTCCAACTTATCTGAGTTATTCAGGTCGAAGTGGTGCCAGCTGAAATGCCGACCACAGGAATTAAACGTAGCAGCTGCGAAGCTAAACTGTAGCAGCCGAGGAGCTGCAAAAAGTATGCTAACGACGGAGTGTATCTCCTGGCATATAATCTTGTAGCTGTGGGCCAAATTTGAGATTCGTAAAACTCATTGTATCTTTCGGACCGTAAAGATAATTTGTGTATCTATTCTTCTTTGGATTACATAATTTCACTATCTGAGAGAATTCGTTTTACTGAATAAGTAAAGAACTACATGTTTACTAGCTGAGTAAACTATATCCATTTTTATTCTGACGTCACGGTGAACCATTCACCCCATGTCCTCGTATTTTGTAGTGCAATTGTTTTGCATGTTTTGTTATTACAATTGTGTGTTCGTATGCTAATTAATTCAATATGTGTAATGTATATACACGAATGCATCATAATTAATTGTTCATTCAAGTCATTCATTATTAAACACTGAATTTGTGTCATCGTTAAAAGTGTTTTATTGTGAATCCGGAAATCACAACCGCTTATCCTGTTAAACTAATAATGTTTCATACCTTAAATATTCTCAGCATGTTTTCATGTTTTCTAAATTCATGGTGTTTTTAGTAGTCATATCATTAGCTATGTTGTAAAGCGTTAAGAACTTCAAAAAATTAGGCGTTAGACAATGTCATTGTCATTATTATTATTATTTATTATTATTATTATTGATATTATTATTATTATTATTATTATTATTATTATTATTATTATTATTATTATTATTATCTTGAAATGTTTTCGGTCAACACATGGGAGTTGTGAGGGTCATGTTGCTCACGTGACTGAGTGCTAAGGTCTAGAATTACGATTGATGCTTGAAACTTGGGATATAATAGACCATATATATGAGCAACAATCTTTGTATACTTTAGAAACCATATCCCGGCTGTAAAGCTTACGTTGCTATATAATTAGGTCACCTCTTCATTATATGCCTATGGCATCTGGAAGTATTAGTTCCTAATCCTCCATCTTTATTTGTGAAAGAGAAGGCTACATATCATAAATAAAACCAAACTAATGCATGCTATCCAAGCAGACCTAACAACTTGCTTACCACCCACAGCAGAACAAATCGATAATTGTCTGCGTTAATTGCTTGACGAAAAAATAAACATGCACCAGCCATCAAACGCTGCATATCCATTCGAAAGTGTTCTCTTTGGTATTGCACCAGTTTCTCACTGCTAAAGGAGATCGCTATAAAACAGTGAGGTTTTGGCTTCCAAGAGACAAACTAGTCATATACAAGTACATGAAGCCGCTATGAAAAACATAACAAACATAGCCCATTTCCCTTTAGCCAGATTATCCCACTACAGTACTAAGATCACGGAGTGTTCCAGCTGCAAAGAGTTCTTCGAGATTATTAACAAACTAATGTCTAGTAACACATGTACACCACTTCCAACTACATTTTATCCAGTAGACCTATTTGCAAATTTTTCCGTCATTAAATACAAGCCAATAGAGATACGCTTGACAACACAATTTCAATTGACACGTCGTCACCATCCAGTTACGTCACAAATTGCAGCGACAACCATTAGGAGCATTTGAATCTGTGTCTATAGATTTAGTACGGAAACTCGCGATGAAGAGTGCCACCAAAGTCATTTGAACTTGATCCAATTCCAACATAACTGCTGCGTCAGTGCTTAGAATCAATATTGTCTTCACCAACTGCTCTTATTTCTCTCTCTCTCTCTCTCTCTCTCTGTCTCTCTCTCTCTCTCTCTCTCTCTTCTCTCTCTCTCTCTCTCTCTCTCTCTCTCTCTCTCTCTCTCTCTCTCTCTCTCTCTCTCTCTCTCTCTCTCTCATCGGGGGAATTCAAATCAGTTTTCAAAACTGCCATTGTAAACCCTCTGCTGCAGAAACCAACACTGGACCATAACGATTTTAAAACGTACCACCCAGTTTCTAATCTCCCTTTCGTATAAACAAATCATAGAAAAGGTTGTTCGAATCCAACTTGTGTATCATCCAAATTCAAACAGTCCTTTTAGCAATATACAATCTGCATTTAGCATTTGCCTAAGTACTCAAACTCCTCTTTTGAAAGTAGTTAATGACATTCTGTCTGCGTTGGATAGAGGAAAGATAACAGTCATTACCCTCCTAGCTTTGTCTGCAGCATTTTACACAATAAACCATTATATACTACTTCACCGTCTCCAACACGTATTTGGCATTCACAATATAGCCTTGTTGTGGTTTAAGTCCTACTTAGTCACCAGGACACAAATTATATCTGCAAATGGAATACATTCCAGCCCAGTTGACGTTTGTTGAGGTGTTCCACAGAGATGAGTTATTGGACCTGTTCTCTTCATTATATACACTCAACCGCTCTCAAGTGGCATAGATCATCACCCAGTGTCTCACCAACTGAATGCTGATGACAATAAAATACACAAGTCTAGCCATCCAACTGAAGTTGATGCTACCATCCAAGGAGTAGAGAGGTGCATGTCTGATATGAAATCATAGAAGACTTGTAACAAGCTGCAGATGAATGATGATAAAACTGAAGACATTCTGAACATAAAACACATACTTTCTCATTCACATCCTTTACCCCAAACAATAAATATCAGCAACACCAACATTAAATTTACACAGTCAGTACGAAACCTATGCGTTACTCTAGACAGTACTCTCACATTGCACCAACATGTCATGAACATATGCAAGACTGTATATATTGAGCTGAGACGCATGAGCTCCAGTATGTACGTGTGTGTGTGTGTGTGTGAGAGAGAGAGAGAGAGAGAGAGAGAGAGAGAGAGAGAGAGAGAGAGAGAGAGAGAGAGAGAGAGAGAGAGAGAGAGAGTGTGTGTGCGCGTGTGAATGATTTTGAGTTCACTCAGCTAAAATAAATTTACAGTTGCGAAAGCAATGAAGGTGAATTGAGCGGAGGATAAATTGGTAAATGTGTGTGAATGTTATGCTTTTATTAGTACAGATTGTGTCACTTATGGTACATTTGTAAACTTTGTTTAGCAATGTAATTATGTACACGATCTAGACATGCATGTTCAAGACGTAAAGTAGATATACATATATGGAGAACAGAGTTAATATATAGGGGTTAGGGATTATATTTTGATTCGGACTTGACATTGTATTAGCTGACAGATGTTATACATATACGTTTTTCTTTGACAAATGTGCTGTATAAATAATTAGTCTTTTGCATGTTTTAATGTCTACTGGAGTGAACTATTAAATAAAAAAATAAAGAATCCAATTATAATGGCTCTCCAGAATTACAAGGATATGTTATCTCTTACATTGGATGAGGTTGTAAATTACATATTGATTATAACAATACGGTCTTTTTATTTCGTAATAGTCTAAAATATATAACATTGTTGACCTTTGATAAGAGTATACGAAAGTAAGTTAAGGCCCCGAAAGTGTAAGGTTTATGCAGCGATTTATTTGTGCGTACAATCAATGTGATTTATTTTACCTGAAATACCTGATAGTGTCTGTCACAACCTTGGTTTGCGCTTGAAGCCTCTTGGAATTTAACAGTTTTACATCTGTACGGAACCTGGTGCCGAATTCAACCTCTCCGTCTTTGACAACATTACCCAGCACAGGGGGAAAACAATAGACCGGTGCCATAACACAAGCATACTTTACACCAATGGTGACTGGAAATGGCTAATATGTCTCTCAAATTTCCTGGACTAGTGCATGCATAACGTCGTAGAAATGTTGCATACACATTTGCAATGGCATCCATCCGTAATTGGCCATTACTTCCACAGGTTTTCTGTGCTGATAGTATCAAATCCTTTGTGAAGTCGACGTAGATGGAAAAGAGATCGGTGTTTTGCTCTTGACATTTCTCGTGTTGCCTCTTAGCAGCTAATACTATGTCGATGGTCCCACATTCGTTTCAGAATCCACACTGGCTTTCTGGCAGTATTCCCTGGTCACGGTACGTAGTGAGGCGGTTCAGTAGGATTCTGGAGAGTATCTTTCCTGCAATTGAGAGTAAGGATATACCCATGTGGTTGTCGCAGTACTGGTGGTTCTGTTTGCGCTTATACAAGGTGGATTATAGACGCGTCTTTGAGTTCATGTGGGATCGTCTATTGCTGCCACATCAGTAAAACATTTGATGGAGCCCCCTTCCTTGTAGACCTAAGCTGGGATTGAGTCTGAAATAGGGGCTTTGCCATTCGAGAGCGAACGTATCGCTTTTTGTGCCTTGAGCAAAGTATGAAGGTCATCCAGTGATTTGTTGATGTTTGTGACGACTTATGGATTCCTCGTTGATGGATGAATGACAATTCAGAACGCTAGCAAAGTGTTTCTCCTATCGTTGAAGAATATTCTCTTTGTAAGGGGGTATGATCCAGAGGATCTAGGTTCATACGCATATGTTAGGGTATTGTAGAAGTTCTTCATGCTATGCTGGTCTGCGTAGCAATGGTGCTCATCAGTGTGTAGCGCAGCCATGCGTCTCACATCTGACGACGTTTCTGCTGTATAGTTCTGCGTAATTTGTTGTACGCATCTTTACTAGAGGTGGATTTATAGTTGATGAGGTTTATCTGTAGGAGGTGGTTCTTTCTCATCCATCAACATCTTGATCTAGTCGCAGTTCTCATCAAACACGTATTGATGATTTCTGGTTTATGGTGCTAGGATATCCGAAGCAGTGCCTTAGACCTGCTCTCTGAAAGAGGCCCAATCAGTCTCCACATTCTTGTTTTCGTGAGAGGTGGATTTTAGAGGTTCTTCCAACGCATCCACGATAGCCTGTTTGATATTGGTGCATTTCAGATTGGTGACATTTAATTGGTTATTAAACTTTTGCCCCTATGGGATTCTTTCGTTCTGAATGCGGGTTTTAAACTTAGTGATAATGAGACGGTGCACTGTCAGGCAGTCATCGCTGCACAAGGATATGGTCACACTCAAATTTTGATGGTCCCTTATCCAGACAATGTTGTAGTTGATGAGGTGCCAGTGATTACCGCATTAGTACATCCATGACGTCCGGTTAAAGGGTAAGGATTCGGAAGCCTGTATTGGTGATCAGAAGTTCATGCCAGGCGCAAGTCTGGAGCAAAAGGAAACCGTTGTTGTTACAATGACGTGACCACCTACTCAGTAGGTTCCCAGCACTCCATCCCCGGCAACGCGATCATATCCTACTCTTGCGTTGAAATAGCCTGTCGAGCTAATCTAAAATTGAAACGTACACAATGACAGAGTGAAAATCCTCATAGATCTCCACTTCATCTGGGTTGGTCATGGTTGGAGCATAGCAACTGATGATGGTAAGGTGCTGTATTCCAGAAAAAATAAGGACTTTCATGTTCACGAGTCTGTCGTTAACTATCTTGTGAAGTTCAGATAATTTGCCAATCAGTGCTGTTTTCACTGCTGACACCAGCCTAACTGCGTTCTTCTCTTTCTATGCCGCTCCTAACGAAAGTGTTTCCGTAGCCCCTTTTACAGAGTTCGCCATCTCCTGCAAGCCGGGTCTCGCTCTAAGCAGCAATGTCCACGTTGTGTCTGGTGATTACCTTTCTTATTAAGGTGGTTCTTTTCTGGGGTATTTTCTCATCGTCTATTGTCCAGTAATGTGCATACATTCCGTGCGTCATGTGTGAGAGGAACAATTTCATTTTCGTCTTTGTATTTAACCGCTTATTTATGGTTTCTGATAACTGTGGTATGCTGACTAGGAATGTTAGAGCAGGCAATTTGATTTGCCCCTTCTTCGCGCCAGTGAGGTGAACAGAACATTTGTAAAGAGGGCTGCTCAGTCGATTTGAGGCTGCCGTACTGGACTGCTGATCCCTGTCAGTGGTGAACGACCTTATTGCCTGATCCGCCTCTGTACAGGTTTGCGTCTACGGTTGCAAGTGTACCTACGTCTGTCTCTCCGTCTTGCCTGTCGCCACAGTACTGTAGGGGCTGATGAACTTGGGATGTGTGGATGACAATAAATGACTTTGTTTTAAGTAAAGAAGAGTTAGGCAGTTAGGCGACCTCGCTCTTTCCTCATCTGCGTGACACAAAATAGTATGAAGCTGGTATTTGTCCTGGGCAACGGTTGCATATTTAGATAATACACCATGAGGTTAGGGATTCCGAGACGATCGCTAAATATCTACAATTGATACATTCAACAAGACGGGGTCGTTGACGATAACACAGCAAGTACTTAACGGCCACTTATAGGCCGATGAGTTATTGTCTGTGTTGGTAACAAACTCAGTGGAATGCTATGAATACAACATACTTTAAAAATTAGTTTGATGGCACCTAAACGTACGAATCGAAATAAACAACTAAAAGAGTATTAATCGCGCATACAACCCAGTACGTATCTGGACCAGAACGTTCCTCTAGATTAATGATACAGGTTTCATCAAGGCTTGATTGTTTTGACAAGTGATCACGCAAACATATACCTCTTTATCTTTGTATGCTTAATCGCCAAGCACCAATAAGTAAATTAAAATTGAACACGGGAAGTATCCACGTGGTGTTCCGGGTAGTCTTAGGCCTTTCTCCATAACAAGAATGATGGGTTTATGGCAGTCTTGGACCGAATAAATGAATGCATCCATCGTTTTGGACGTTATTAGTCCTTGACCTGTCGCGTTTTTAATTTCATCACCGCGACAATTCCAACAGCACCAAGTGCATCTGGCACTCAACAACGCCTTTCTCGCAAGAGATACACCTTGTCCCTCTCTTTTGAAACGAAGAAAGCACTATTAGTTCTTAGGTTTTCCTCAGGGACAAACCTCTCTCTTTTTTTTTCTCTCTCTCTCTCTCTCTCTCTCTCTCTCTCTCTCTCTCTCTCTCTCTCTCTCTCTCTCTCTCTCAGGAATCGTCAAACAAAAATAATTTTGAGCAAGTTTGTTACGTTTAAATGGTTCCAAGCAATACGCCTTAATTTCATTTAACCCGGCCATAAGCATAATCATAAGCAGGGGTTTCTTAAAATTGTTCCTAAGACACTGATAAGAAGTTCAACTGCCTCTTTTTCAAACTAGTTTCAATATATCCCGTCAATTTTATTGAATCGGAACACTGGCTCCTTTGAATTTATAACACTGATATTAAATACATTAAGAATACAGGTCGTCCCTTCCCAAATACCCCCCTGGACTACATATGACGAAATATTTAAGCATGGTACAGTCGCTTTAAGGTTCACTGTTTATTTGAAATTATTTTCTTCACAATACTATCAGTCAGTTATCTGATTTCATGTTATGTTGAATATTTCCTGGTTTGGAAACTTGTCTTCCTCTTGTTGTACCCTTTCTTGGTTTGAGTTAAATTAATTGCATGTAAAATACAAGAAATATCATATCGCTCACTTATATAATTAAGAACATACATGCTAGCTTGGCTTCTGAGAACTAAAGCAACCCTTCAATGCTATTGGAAGCCTAATATATGAGGGGTGGAAATGATATGTTCTTGGTCAGTATCCCAAGCATGTGTATTTACATACTTCCAAATTTCAGGTGTTACATTTTTTTTTACAAAGCCTGATTTAATTCTTTCAAATTTGATCTGGACAAATGGATGATCATGATACAGGAGGTTATTTGAAGTGTTTATCTTGATTAGCAAAATCACAGTTAAGTTTTATTTTACATTAAAGTTTCGTTGATATTTGACCATCGGCCATTTGGAATTGCGCTTTATAGTGGTGTCAGATAAAAGCCTCTAACTGTCATATTCATGGATCAAATTCCTTGCAACTTTGCAGCGGTATTTAAGAGACATTGATTGTATCACAAATGAAAGTTTTATCCAGTAAGATGACATTTGCTAACCCTGTCAGGAATTAGGTCACAATTAGTACTTCCAGGTCAGTGTAGTTCTAAGTTACTTTTAGAGCATTGTTTACTCTATCAGTTTGGTGGTGATAGAAGAGTTATAGTTCTGTATTGTTGTTAGGGATTTAAAGGTTTTTGTTAACTCTTGAGAATATGAGCTTATTGTATGCCTGTCTGCGTGTATTGCGCGACAGTATACTGAGATAAATAAGGTTTTGGTTATGATTGGAAAGTGATCTTTTGTGCTCCATTACGTGTGAATTTGTTTGTAGCCCCGCCTCTCAAAATAATGCCGGTGAACATATGACTAGACGTTCCAAGTGAAGTTAACTGTGAAGATTTTTAGATCAACATATGATTGATTACACTGTAGAAGGTTTAGTACTGGTGATCAAAGGTAGATAATATATAGTAAAATAAATTGTGTTCTGGATCCATCTGTACCAACAGTCGTTGCAACAAGTACAATGGTGCAAAAGCGAGTAATGGAATTAAAACCAACATGTGTACTCAACAAGGAGTACCATATTGTTGTAAAACGGTGAGGTTAGGATAAATACGTGAGTTTG
The DNA here is from genome assembly GCA_029339505.1 of Unio delphinus. NCBI lineage: Eukaryota > Metazoa > Mollusca > Bivalvia > Unionida > Unionidae > Unio > Unio delphinus. The sequence continues at coordinate 10,610,644 of JAQISU010000036.1, read as the reverse complement.
CTTTTGGCGTTATAAGAAGTGAAGGGATCCAAAATGGTACATCATTTTCTTTTTACTTCTCCTAGTGAAAACGGATCATTTGGCTTCTAATGTGAGGGTGAGTATAAAAAGACTAATCAGAATCGGTTTCGGCAGTTTACCAAGTCAAAGTACATAAATATGTTAAACTAAAAACGAATTATAAAAAAACACAGATATCCTCTGAAACGTTTTGAACACCATTTATTAATGTACATACATGGCCCGTAAACTCAGAGTAAAAGCTTAAGTATGAAGCCTTTAAATGACTCTTGGTATAGAATTAAGTCGTAATGATCTGACATCATAACCGAGTGTATTGGGTCTAGACGTATGTGTGCAGAACACAATGATTGCAATGAGCAGCAGAGAGGGTGAACCCTACAACGTTTTCAGACAAAAAATAGATTGAATCCTTAAAACAAAAAATAGAGCCTTCCTGCGAAATCTCAATTTTAACCAAAAAAAATAAGTCTCCATTTATCAAACGGAGACTTTACGATTTTTCAATCTATTTTGGTCGCAACTTGTTGTCGTTCACCCTCTTTTCTGCTACAGGTTAACAAGAATAATAAATGATTTCAACCGAATATTTGATCAAGTCCGATACGATATCGTGTCCGAGGATCATGTAAATTTATTGTTACAAATCCGTACGGGGTTGACTGAGCATTACTAAAGAAATTTCTAAATTGATTGAAGTCGATATCAGAACACCATGTCTGCCAAATATTTCGTAGCGTATGAGTATCAACGCCGTTGAATACAGCAAGAATATTACAGTTATCTCTAATCACTTTTGGAATCTGTGTGTAGCGTTGAGTGACATATATCACGTCTGTGTTTTTATGCCTGCCTCGGGAAAATATTCTAGCAGGATTTTTTTGTTTATCTAACATTACATCATCGTATACGACTAAATTGTTAATACTTCCATCAAGATCTTCTACTGATGGTGCCTCGTCAATATCGGTTATAAATTCAATAATACCCTCACCGGCAATCTCTGAAGCGTTTTCATTAAAATCCTTTAACACTTCATAACATCGTTGATCATCTACGCTAGGGGCAATTAAATACAACTTATCCCACTTCATCCATCTTATTATTAAATTGAGCAACAATTGCATTTTGCCAGATCCAGATGGCCCGATTATAATCATCCGGATAGAGTTTGGTAGCGCTACATGATGCTTAACTGGTTCTCTTGTTTTAGTCGCTGAAAAATCAATTATATCCATATCTCTATACATAAATTATGGATCTATATTGTGTGAAGTGTAAAACGCGTACTGGCACAGATGACTTGACGACGATTACAACTAAAAATAACCGATCAGCGCTTTCTGGTAAATGCGTGCAATGTGGTACAAAGAAATTTAGATTTGTGTCTATGAGATCTGCAGGAAATGATGATTTAAAAAAAAACGAGGGGGTGATATCGCAGCCAAAATGGCAAAACTCCCTGGAACCCCATGGGCAAAATACCCGGGAGAAAAGCACCTTCCAGGATATAGCTACTGTGGACCGGGAACCAGACTTGATATCAGACTCAATGATCAAAATCAGCCCCGACCCGGTGAAGAACCAATAAACGCCATTGATAAGGCCTGTCACCTTCATGATGTTGCTTATAAAAGCAATAATCTGCAACACAGGCATCTAGCAGATGTGAAATTAATTCATGCGTTAAATGCTATTCCTGATAAATCCTTCAAAGAAAAATTGGCTTCCTTTTTGATAAAATCGGCTATGAAAAGTAAATTGATGTTAGGTGCTGGTAATTAATAACAACATGGAATCTATTTATTATTCTCCAAAAGGATACTGGAGAGGCAAGGCAGCAATCAATAAACTCGCTAGCGCTGCAAAAGTGAAAAAAACACTGCGGCTCATTGGTTATCCAAACAGGCGATATGGCAAATTTATCTACCACCGCCTAAACCGATTAATTACTCGCATTTTGATGTGACTGTCCCTAATGAAGTTCATCAGGCTGATATATTATTTTTACCTCATGACAACGGTTACAAATATGCGTTAACTGTAGTTGATATTGCGTGTCGATACAAACAAGCAGAACCGTTAAAAACAAAATCATCAACTGAAGTAGCTTCTGCATTTGAAAGGATTTATCGACGAGGTCCTCTGCGTTGGCCAAATCTATTACAAGTTGATCCTGGCAAGGAATTTCAGGGTGCAGTGTTATCAACAATGAAACATCATAATGTCACCATCAGACGGGGGCATACTGCGTTACATCGCGATCAGGCAATTGTTGAACGGTTTAATCGGACGATTGCTGAGCGGTTATTTGGATATCAATACGCAAAAGAATTCATTCAAGAAAAGCGATCCCATGAATGGGTCAAAAGATTACCAGCTGTGATTATCGCACTGAATAATGAGATTACTAGAACAATCAACATGAAACCTATCAACGCGATTAAAAAGATGTCTATACCTAAAATGGAAATTCAAGGGATTTTACAAAATGATTCTAGCGTTTCCCAACCAATTCTTGGTAGTAATGTCACCGTGAGATATTTATACGAACCAGGACAGCTTGAGGGTGGCAGAAAAAGGGCTACTGATCCTATTTGGAGTGTTACTGCACACAAGATATCTACTATAACACGATCAACTGGTAGACCTCCAAGCTATAAATTGGATTCAACTGCCCCTCAACGAGGAATTACTCGTGAACAACTGCAAGTGATTCCTGACGATACTCAATTACCACCACGGGGTCTTAACTAGTGCCGTTGCGTCTATTGCACTCAAGACAAGTCAACATCACATTGTTTCTGACATGACCGAGATTGTTATTTTTTCTGTCTACGGTAAATTGGCGAGGATCTTTATCCGAATACTGCCAACGCATTATACAATTGCAACTCGCGCAGTGATTATTCTGTTGTTGTTTCAGCGTAATTACTAATTCAGCATCAATATCAAATTCTCGTTGTTTTTTGTTGTCTTGTTGTTTGTAACCGGAGAGTTTTTATCGATAATTTTAACATCAACGATGCTAGCATCATCCATTGTAGTGTCATCATCGCCTGACTCTGTCAGGACAACTCTTCGAAGTTGATTTATTCTTCGTACTCTGGATACTGCAAGATAGACTAAATTCGACCATTCGATGCGATTATCTACCATCCAAACAATTGTATCCGATATAGTTAATCCCTGTGAAGAGTGTATTGTTGCTGCGTATCCTAGCGTCCATGGGGATTTATCAGCACGCAATGCATCTTCGACGACGCTGATATCAACTAGCACAATATCATTTAACACGAGAATCTGCTTTTCACTCTTCCCTGGAATATCAACTTCTATATTCTGCTTTCGTGTATCCGAAGGCCTATAACATAAGGGTACTGGAAGTGTTGCAAATTTTTCTTTATGCAATTCAAATAACTTCATCTGAAGTGTGTCTCTGACTATTTTTCTACTTGCTACTATCAAATCATTTGGTCTCCATGTTTCCCAAAGATCATTCATGGGAGTTTCTGAAATTATTTCACGCGCTATTTCACATTGGATTTTAACCGGTTGTAATCTAATTAGCGCTTTGAATTCTAGTAGTCGTTCATCAAGTGATCTATGGTCGGTATTAATTTCTTCATAATAGTCTACAAAACCCTTTAGCCATTCATGTGGGGATGCACCGATAAATGGTGGTGGTTGGCCGTGATCACCGCACATGACGACTTTTGTGTTTTTGTTTAACAACCACTCGAGAAATGTTTGTAATACATCTAATGACACTGTGCATATTTCATCCCAGATTATGATTTCAGGAATGAATTTATCACCCATTCGATCAGGAGTCCATTTGTCACCCTTCCATCGAAAAAAACTGTGATAGGTACAGGCATTTACCACTCGCTGTATCATCTCTCTGGCGAGTCTGTGAGTTGGTGTTAGCACAATCATGTTGGACTTCCCACGAAATAATTCAATTGCACGAGTCGTCTTTCCTGACCCACCACAACCGTTTAAATAAACTGTCTTGTATCTACATATTGGATCAGATACCGCTGGTGCATTAGAAAATTCTGATTGAATCTCATCACACTTTAAGTACTTTTCATCCATGGTAACATCTGCCGATTCACAATACTCATGTAGCGTTTCTTTTTTAAATCTCCAACGTTCCCAATTTTCCTCGGGATCTGTGAATGCCGCTACAGCTGATTTGTATTTCTCGTGGATATAAATAGAATCAGTGGCTACTCTAACTGCGGTATTAGGAAATCTATTTATCATCGAAAATAAATTGATAGAAGCATAAGCTAGCATAGAACTTCTCAAATGTGTGTACTGGGAATTATATCCATCACTGTAGGTAACAACCGTACCCAATTTCTCACCACTGGATAGAAAAGCATCCTTACGGGATACAAGTTTTCCTTGTTTCGTTAAATCCGTTACAATAAAATCGTATTCAGCGACGTCTATAATCAACCGCGAAGAATATTTTGCATTGTCGTATCTTCCACCCTGTGTAAATTTACCGATTATTCTTCGTCCAAATTCCTTTGCTTGTTCTTTTTTAATTTCAAATAACTTCTTAGACCAATTCATGATTTGTTCTTCATCGAAATCTGGAAACTGTTTTCGCTGTTCGCTAATTATACGATCTAAATCGGGTTGTGGTAGCCAAACTTCTTTCTGAGCTCGATAGGATATAATAGCTTCACTAACAATCAACGATATTAGCATACCACAATCAATCATATATCGTAGTAACACTATTGGCATCCAGGCCTTTTCAGATAGGTGTCTACCAAGCCAAAGATAACTACACGGATGTAACCCTGTAGCAAGTTCAAATGATATCACACGAGCGAATCCAGTTAAATCAAAATCAGGCAATGGACCATTAATCGCAACACGAGTCATTTCATGCGTGGGATGTCCAAATCGTTTAAAGTACTCAGCGCATTCTCCATATCCGAGAAAGCTTCCAGGATAACACGCGGATATATCAATTGAAATCATACCATCACGTGAGTATTTTGTATTCCACAGTCCTCCATGACCGAATTCGACGCAGATCGATTTAACGTCCTCGAGAAAATCACATCGTGTTGGACGCCATGAGTTTTTTTCTCTTGCGAACTGAGCTACTACTGATGGAATAGTAAAACTATCCGTTAATAGTTTTTCATAGGAACTCTCCGGTGAAAAATCACTAGCAATTTTTCTCAATCTGTTATCTAATTCTTCAACGCGATATAATTCACCATTTGGTCTTACAAATTGATCAAATCCTATTTCGGGATCTTCATCACTTCTAAGTAACCACACTGACACAGGATCATCTTTACACAACGCATGAATAGCATTGAATAATTTCTCTTCATAGAAAACATCCCCGACGAACTCCTCGGGGATATATCTCACGGTTAGTTCTCGTGGAAATATTGTTACTGCAGGTGTCCACGCGTGTTTGTTATGATCAATAATTTGTATTGGCGCTCCATTTTTGTTATATTTCGGTTCGTATAATACTTCTCCGGTTATCGTCATAACGGTTATTGGGAATCTTAATGAGGTTTCTAATTTAGCTATATCAGAAATCTTTGCACCGTGCTGTTTCACTGTCAGTTCCCATTCGGTTATTTTCCTACGTCGCAGATCAGTTAGTTTATTTCCTCGGGATGCATTTGTGAAGTGTTCCATTACCCGTGTTGCTACACAATTCAGTGAATTAGAATATTTCATATGAGCTAGTTTTGCGATATCGGGTTTATCATTTAACGGGTATATTCCATAAACGATTGCTGTTACAGGATAAGATCTCTCGTAGTATGGTTTGTCAATTCCAGTTAGAATTCCTGGTTTGGAATCTCTACTCACAATGACAGCTTTTTTATTCTTGAGGATTGGTTCGAATTTATCCCTAATAATCCATTTGCCTTCGACTTCGATAATGAATTTTATTCTGAAAAAATACTTCTGTTGGGAATTGCTTTGCAATGAAAATCCTTTGGATTTTACATCCTTGGATTTCCAGCCCCTTGGCGCGTCAAGGTGTGAAATTATCTCAGCTGCTCTTTCATCGTTCATAGCAGCATCGATGTTGGGTACATTGGCATCATCATTGATAATTCGAAATGTCGACCAACAGTATGCTGCACCGTCTCGGTAGAATTCATTAAAACACTCCCTAATTTTACTTAGTATAGTTCTATCACCGATTAGACGTTTTGGTGTATCAGAGACTCTATCGAGATTGAATTTAGCATTTTTCCTGGGTTTAATTTTCGATAATCTCTTGAACTCATTATCGAGATTGAATTTAACATTTTTCCAGGGTTTAATTTTCGATAATCTCTTGAACTCCTCCATACTATAATTAAAACAAGCATTTAAATGAAGGATTTATGTATAATGAATCACTGCAAATGGCTCATGATTGGATCAGTGACATCGTGTAACAAATCATGCAGAAATGAATTCTGTGGGTATCATATGCAAAGCTTTCGTCGTGGAAGCCTTGGTCCGTTACCCTGCATACGATGTGGGGTTGGGGTTAGGGGAAAATTGCAATTGTGTATCGGTTGTGGTGGAAAGCGATACAGGGAGTTGAAGCATTATTATGATAAAAAAATCAAAAATGGAAAATCATATGAATTTTCAATCAAAAATTCTGACACTGACCTTAACTCTGTCCCGGACAAAGTCAGCGACAGAATCATAAGAACTCCTCAGGACTATATCGAAAGATTCATTATTAGACCAAACAATGAATTAGACAAACAATAGTATAGTATACGAATGAACCAAGAATTCAGACTACACCCTGTGATTACAAATTATGAAGCATCCAGTGATGGTGTTGTAAGAAACCGTAGACTGAAGAAATCGGTCGGTTTTGTGACTAATCAAGGGTATTTTATGTTTGGCGCTGGAAGGAAAAAATATCACAATCATTGTTTCGTGTATGAATGTCATAATGGATTCATCAATGATGGTTTTGTTATCGATCATAAAGATTCCAATCCAAAGAATAATTCTTTATCAAATCTGCAAGCTATCACACAAAGTGAGAATACCAAACGAGGAAAAACTGGCACTTGCTCAAAAAAGCGAGACCCGTAAAATCTTTTAATACAACAACTAACGAAGAAAAAATATTTTCATCTATGAATGAAGCCGCTAGGCATTTCGATATTTGTAGACCCTCAGTACGATATGTTGCAGAGGGAATAACCAAGACGGCGATTTCAAAAAAGACCGAACAGAAAATTCAATTTATTTATGTCTGATGCGTCATATTTTTCATTTAGAAATATGTAATTATCATAGAATATGAATCCTGAAAAAATGAATAGCATTATTGATGAAATTTCAAAATTGAAAAGTCGGGATATCAAACTATCAGATGGGTTAAATCCTGATCAAATCATGTCGGATTATCAGGATATAGAATACGGAGTTAACACTAACAAGTATATGCTGCCCAAGAAATATGCGCTCATCAAAAGAATTCAGAATTCTATTCGGGACTCTCTTACATTTTCCAGTGACGTAAGTGTGTTTGTGTTTGTCCCGTTATTTACTATCGTAGAAGGAATACGAAAAGAATTGGGTAACGAATACGAATTGAAAAAAGAGGTTAATTCTAAAGTTAGAAACCTACGAGCGTTAATTCAAGAAAATTGATTGCCTGACCCTTTATCATTTTTTTGATTGCCTGACCCTCAAGGGAAATCAGTGAAAATATTTCACACTGAATAAAAAATAAAAATATTTCACACTGAATAAAAAATACAAATATTTCACACTGCGTAAAATTAAAATCAAATCCTAACAGCTTTTTCCTATGGGAAATCCCATGCAAAATCGACTACTTTACCCGACGAGGTTTTTTATCGAAAATCAAGGAAAAATGACCAAAAATCAATGAAAACAGGCAAAAATTGATGAAAAATGACTATAAAAAAACATCAAAATGAATCCTAACAGCTTTTTCCTATGGGAAATCCCATACAAAATCGACTTCTTTACCCGACGAAGATTGATCAAAATGGTATAAAAAACAGTGAAAAATAGGCAAATCAGTCAAAAAAACAGGCAAAATCAGTCAAAAACCGGCAAAATCAGTGAATAAAAATAAAAATATTTCACACACTGAATAAAAAAAAAATATTTCAATGGCGTTGGCACTTGCGCCATCAATGAAATACTCCCACGATGGTGTTAAAAATTATCCGACATGTCGTTTTCGTCTGTTAGGTCAGGTTCGGGAAAATTGTTTTACAATTGAAAAATTGATTCTGATTTCAAATAATGGTCAATGAAGCATTAAAAACTAGATTGTCTCGTGAACGACTGGATGCAATTAAGAAATTTATACCAATTCGCGACTCTGTAAGAAAAAAACTGCAACAACGACAGAGTTTACAAACTGATTTTGCTGCGGGATCTGAAGAATTGTTTAAACCAATAACTACAACAACGAAACAGATAGTGTCAACAATCTCTGAACAAGGAAAAAAACAAGAAGAGACTTTTCTCCCTGTGTTAGAAAAAATAGCAAAAAGAACTAAACAAACAAAAAAGTCTTTAGAAACACTTCCAGTAGATATAGTAACTACTTCACGGCAACAACAAAAAAAAGAGCGAGTACTAGAAGAACTAGGTGCTATTGCAAGAAAACCAGAAGAAGAAGAGGAAGGAGACATTACTATAGAAAAAATGTATTCACCGCAAAGTATACTTACATACGATGCATACAAAAAAATTAAAAAATTTAAAGATGACAATGATTTAATTAACTTTACCGTGCAGAATTTTTCATTCAATCAAAGAGAAAGAGCTGTAAACAAAGGGTATAAAGAGTATATAAAAAACAACGAGAATTGGATAAAAAAAGTATACCTGGCAAACCGTGATAGATTTAGAATCACAGACAGTAACCGCAATGATTTTGAGAGTTTTAAAGACAAAGTATGGAGTAGAATAGATAAAATGGATCTAGTTGAAGTGGATGAAGACGATTCAACTGAAGATGAATATTCAGGTAGCGGCATAGTTGAAAACACTAGCGTTACTTGTCCTGGTAATATTCTCAGTGATATATCACGGTTAGAAGTTCTCATCGGAGGGAAACGAGCCGGAAATAACTCACCGGAAATAATTAATGAAGCAGCTGATATCTGCAGGCGGTTATTTCAAGGCGGTATCATGGATATCAAAACATATCGAGATTTCATTGGCGAGTTAGTGGAAAGTGGGTATCATAGTGATTAATTGAAAAATTGTTTTACAATTGAAAAATTGTTTACAATTTCAAATAATGATCATACACTACAACCATGACAAACCAACCCCCGTCTATGTAGTTAATTCACGGTTTCCAGTTTATAGAGCATACTACGGAGATGGTTTAGGTAATACCATTGCGGGGTTATTTGCAGGAATGGCTCCAAAAGTGATGCCGTTAGCTAAACAATTATCAATGAAAGCAGTTGATGTTATTCGTGATAAGGGTATCAGTGCTGTTGGAGATCTTGCCGGAAAAGCGTTTTCAGCCGCGAAGAATAAATTAACAGCGCTAGTGAAATCACGGAGGAAATCCAAAGGATTTTCAAAGAAACCGTTACCGTCTACAGCGGAAATGCCTGCAAGTGTTAGTAAAATTATAAATAACGCAGTAGATGAAAAACTAGCGTCGTTGATAACCCCCGACCAAAGCAATATTGCAAATATGATAGCAGGAAGTGGCTTTAAAAAACTACGACGATGAAATCCTACGATGAAAATCGTTTACGATTACACGATTTAGACTCTGATAAATAGAATAAAATGTTCAAACAGTCACGTGATCCAGCTTTTGGTATAGACGCCCCAGTTGGCAAGGATGATTCTGTACGCGATTATCAATATTACGCCTATCATGCAATAGACTCAAATAGTCGATCGCGAATTGAACTTAAAGTCCATGATACCAGTAAATACTTTTTGCCTTGTGAAGCATTTATCGAAGTAGAAGGAGAACTTGTAACAGCTGCTGATACTACTGCTATACCAGCACCGTATCCAGCTGATACTCAAGTCGGTTTTGTCAATAATGGTATCATGGCGCTATTCGATAGTGCAAAATATCTCATTGATGGAAAAGAAATCGAGTCGATAGATCGCGATGTTGATGCAGCCACAACAATAATCGGGTTAGCGAGATATTCCGATGATTATACAAGATCAGCAGGACCTTCTATGATGTTTGCAAAGGATGTTAAAAATACCGCTGGAGGAAATCAATTTGTTGCAAGACGACCAAAGAATAATGCTGGTGCCGCTGATGTTGATGTCGAAAATATGATTATAAACAACGATCCTACCTTCAATCTAGGAGCTGCAACACGTATTTTAATGTTGGAAGGGTGGCGTAAATCATTTTCATGCGCGATTCCACTGCATCATATATTTGGATTCTGTAGAAATGTTCGAAACGTTATTTATGGAGCTAAGCATACAGTATCGCTTGTACGAAAGAGTGATGATAATGACGCAATTTGGAGGATTCCAGCAAACCCAGCTGCAGATCATGTAAATGATGATGCCGGTAAAGTCAATTTAACAAAAATATCATTGTGGATGCCAGTGTTGACTCCAGCAATTACCGCAGAAGAACGATTACTATCATTTATGGACCATGGAGGAAAGTCGTTGTTGAGTTGGTTATCAGTGAGTACAGATGTTAAACAATCAAATATCAACGGGTTATTCACGTGGAATCTAGCATCAAAACAAGGTGTTGCTGCGCCACGTCATATATTCGTGGCGTTACAGGATAACACACGAGTTGGCAATCAACTCTCCAGCCATATGATATTTGATCAATTAGGTGTTAAAGACGTCTCACTGAGAATAAACGGCCAGCAGGAACCATCTGAAGACGTACAACTTGATTACGGTCAAAATCATATTGCACGCGTGTATCATAGATTGTTGTCGTTTATGGCACGTGATCAAAATGTTGATACTGGTCTACAAATATCACAATACGACTTTAAGAGTTTATACCCGATTTATTACTTTTCGCTGGAACATCTTGATTTAGCAAGACAATCCGTCGTTGATATACATTTTAGAGCTAATGTGACTCGTGGTGTTATTGCTAATTATAGAGCAGTTGCTGTCATTCTCAGCGACAAATCAATGCTACTCGAAGGTGTTGGAGGAAGAATGAGAGTGGTAGATGCGCCAGTAGAAAATATGTAATTGAAATCGTAAACGATTTTTTCGATTTAGAATTAATCTGTTATTGTATAATGTCGTATAGTAATATCAATGTGTCGTTGACACCTGGTCAATTAAAAAAATTGCAATCCAAATCAGCTAAGCAATGTGTAACCACAATCACGCTGAAACCCAATCAAATGATTAGCGGTGCAAATAAATTATCGCTGACAACTCGTCAAGTAAAACATTTCAATGATGCACTTGTAGCAAAACGGGTGTCCAGATTACTCTCTCTGCGGCTGCTATCAAAAATATGATGAAAACAGGCGGAATATTCCCGTTGTTTGCTGCGTTACCAGCGTTGATTGCGGCAGCAGCCCCAGCGGTAGCTAAAGCGGCAGCGTTAGGAGCCGTTGGTACTGCAGCAGGAATGGCACTAAAAAAGGCAACTGGGCAGGGTTATAAAAAAAGGGAAAGGGTCTAAGACTACCAGGAACCCCGTATTCGTGGTACAGCGGAAAGGGTCTAAGACTAGGACCGGTTTATTAACCCAGAAATCTTCGATTCCTATGTCCTATTTTGATTTATTCGATGCTGCTAAAAAAACTCGCGATTAAAAACTTCAGAGGTGTCTTTATGAAGGATCAGTTGCCGGCACAACCAAACAGTGTTGAGACCGGTATCATTAATCTCGATAACAGCACCGGACCTGGAACTCACTGGGTTGCATACGCTATTGATCCACGTGGGATTGTCTATTTTGATTCATATGGATTAGCCCCACCAAAAGAGTTTATGCGTTACATAAAAAAATTTCCAATGAAGACTTGGTATTCTACGCTACCAACACAACAAATGAATGATTCACCAATATGCGGCAGTGAAGTATTAAATGTCCTTGACGCTATTTCAGCATCTAGAAAACCACCCCACATTGTCGGAAATGAATACACTAGTAATCGCTGACAACGACGAAGTCGTCAAAAACGATTTTAGAGAGAGATGTATAAAATATCATGATTGATATTTGGGGAAGACCTCTGAAACCCAAACCCGATGACACTGCAACCCTTGATTCTATCAAGGATATAAAAAAAATAATTGAAGATGAAATCGCTGAGACGTTGAACTTAACAAGTGTTGACCCCGGGGAAATAGTTATATTTCAAGATCGTCAGGGAAAATGGAAAACTAGTAATGTCTCTCTGGATGATATTTTGATTAAACAATGAAACGCAATCGAGGATACTATCCCGTTATTTTCTGATCAGGGTAAACTCAAACCGGGTGTACTTATTTCGACGATTACAGATAGATTAAAAACTCTCAACGATGAGTTGAAAAATTCTGTGTTGGAACTAGCAACATTTCAATCTAAAATCGAAGAACACGGAAAACAGTTTTCAATTTTTTGTAGAAACTTCGTGGATAAATTTCTTGGAACTACATTAGATAAACTCGACATAAAACTCCCGGATATCAAAAAATTCATCAATGAGACGAAAAACTTCATCGATGCCATCAAAGATGATTTTCCGAGGATGATAAGAATCATTGAAAAAACAAAAATTCCTCATGAGAAACCCAGCAACTTAGTATACACGATCCAACACGGATCATTTGCGTGGACACCTACAAATAACAAATTAGATATCACTGCAACCGTTAAGGGTATTTATCGATTGACACTAGTGACAACGACTCAATTTAATATTTCATCGTCGAGTTCATCTGGGGTCAATAATACGATTTCAAAGATCATCGACAAGGATACAACTGAACAGTTCACAATCACATCTGCTGATAAAAATTTGGTTAGGGTTTCAACAACGTGGTATGTGGAATTTGTAGCGGGTTTAAGTAAATAACTAAATTGAAAGGAAAAATCCTTTGGATTTCACAATTGAAAACGCTAGCGTTTTTAAAATAAAAATGATTTCATCAACGCAATGTCGCTATTATCAGGTCAGAGAATTTCAAACTAGACTCAAAACCCTCGCCGAGGAGTATCAAATAAAAATAAAAAAGTACCGACGAAGAATCACCGCAATTGATATTACTATGTACTCGGTGTCAAGCGTTCTCGCTGGCGCCGGAATAATACTCGCATCGGTTACAATGATTGCCCCGGTCGTAGTTCCAATTTGCATATCTGCGGTGGCTACAATCGCGGGTATATCAACCGGGATAACAAAAAAAATATCATCATGCAGCCAGAGTAAACTGCAAGATTACTTAATTCAATTCCATGTTGTATCAACCGCATACTCGCAATTATCCTCGATGATATCATCGTCACTCGATAATACAATTATATCAGATAGTGAGTTCTCAGCGATGGTCAGTATTTTTGATTCCGCGATATCAAAATTAGAGCGACAACAACAGTATAATAATAATGACAACACCGATGGAATTAGAAAACACGAACCCAAAAACCAGAATGATCTCAATAACCTCAACGATATCAGATAGTGAGTTCTCAGTGATGGTCAGTATTTATGATTCCGCGATATCAAAATTAAAGCGACAACATGAGTATAATAACAATGACAACACCGATGGAATTACTTCAACAAATAGTGGAGAACACGAACCCAGTACAAACAAGCATGATATCAATAACATCAACGAATCCTGAATTCAGTGTGAATTTCCCTAGCCCAGTCCCCGTGAAGGAGATAGCGCTAGCAAAACTACGAGTATACCACAGTTGGCCTAATATCAGATAAAAATCATTTGGTAGTCAACAGCCCAATAATTCTTTAGTGTTTGCAAATAAGAATAAAGACGACGGGACTCCAGACTGGAACGTTGTTTCGATACCAACAGGGTCATACCAAATCGAACAAATCAATAATGAATTCGCGCGTAGAATAAAATTGATTACTGAAACAGAATCGAAAATCGCTATAACGGTTCACGAGCCGACGCTATCGTCTGCCATTGAAATAGGCACAGAAGGATACGTCGTAGATATCTATCAGAGTTCTATTAGAACCGTACTAGGATGGCCTGAATTACCACCAGGGGGGAAAACCGTTGATTTACCAGAACCACAAAAATCTGATTATATCACCGACAGAATAAAACCTGATAATCCAATAAAGAGTTATAAAGATCACGAGATTACTATAGATTTTTTGGGTTTCGAATACCGATCAACTGGAAGAGAGAAGGAAGGGGATAGAATAGAGGGACATCATTTTGTTAACGAACCTAGAATTATTGAAAATTTCACAGCAATGAATAATGATTTTTCGCTGTTGTTAATATCTCTCAAATCCGGCTCTCTCACCTGAGATGAATTTATCAGCGTCGTAGAAACATGTAACAAAATCATCGACGATATGGAAACATTTAATTTAAAAATTATTCAGGATATATTAGATGACTATAACCCCCAATCGAGAACATAATTTGCATCAAAATATAATATCCCCGTTAAGGATATCCCCACATTCAAACTACCAGGATATAACGTACCAGAATTAAAGAAACGACTTAACGACACCATCGATGTTGGTTTTAAAATAATTCATGATGCATGGAAGAAACAGCATCACCGGAAATAAAAATCCTCAAACATAATAATGATCCAGATGGTGGCGGCAGACATATCGCTCCGTTCAACGTGAATATATCCTGAGTGATTGCGCTCAATTTAGTATGTGATGTTATCGAAGGAAGCTATCAAATTAATCTCGAACGATCAAATCAAGCTCAGCAAGGATATATTCTTTATTCGTTTGCACCAATAGCCCCTCCAGGATATTTAATAATTGAGTCTCCGGTTAATCCAGTCTAAATGCGGTGTCATAATGATTCATTAACCAGAATTAATTTCAAACTCACAGATCAGTCCAATAATCTAATTGATCTACAAGAGGAGGTGTTAGCGATTAGTCTGTTTGTGAGATCCTAAGGACTCGATCAAATATTCGGTTAAAATCATTTATTATTCTTGTTAACCTGTAGCAGCAGAGAGGGTGAACGACAACAAGTTGCGACCAAAATAGATTGAAAAATCGTAAAGTCTCCATTTGATAAATGGAGACTTATTTTTTTTTTGTTAAAATTGAGATTTCGCAGGAAGGCTCTATTTTTTGTATTAAGGATTCAATCTATTTTTTGTCTGAAAACGTTGTAGGGTTCACCCTCTCTGCTGCTCAATGATATTAATTTATCTTTAACCTGCGATATTTACCCAAGTGTAAAAATTGTCGTCTAATGATACTGGGTTGAACAGCACAGGTAAAAGTTCGACTGTCTAAAAGTACATATTTTCTGGGCTATATTTTGTTTGTTTTTTTCTTTGATTAGGATTATTGACGTAGCTTTAACAATTTTTCAGTGACATCGCTACGATGTTTGCAGCGATGCCGTTTATAGTGATGTCAAGCACTGAGGAATCATGCCACAGACATGTAGCATGATATCCCATCCAGTCACATAATCCTGACTCCAGGCCGACCAGACTTAACACTGAACTCTTAATGCTGAGCGCCAAGCAAGGCAGCTGTTAGTACCATTTCTGTAAGTCTTTGGTATGATCGAACCCGCGACCTCCCGCCTCCGCGGCGGACTCTCTAAACACTCGGCCACCGGAGTAGTTTTTTGGGCTCTCTGAAAATTCTTCAGGTCAAAGATGTGGAACATAAAGATCAGGACATCATTGGGTAAAATGATTAGTAATATGAACAAGAAGTGAGCAACTGAAGCAATCGTCACGCAAAGATTACAGTGACAAAGTCATTGGTTTCGATAGATTTGATAGTCTCTTCTTAAATTATACAGTAACTGATCGTCTCGTATAATTTCGTCTTGTATTTAATAAGTCTGTCCATATATAATTAACAACTAATTGAATGAACTGAATCAATTTAAAATATTCTGTCTTGGTAAACTTCAACTAATTTGTCCTGTACACATATTGGCATGATTTCGGAACAAGCTCATTTTATTTTCCCTGGTTCCTTTAATATTTGGCCCCTATTGAACATTCTCTTGTGTCTTTCCTCGCAGATCATCTTGCAGTTTGACTCAGTGTGTTTCAGATTTCATATAAATACCTATCTTAAAAGTTGTTAGATACCAGTATCGTGAAGATACATTTAAATGTTTGGTATGATAAACAGGAACCGATGAAGAAAGAGATAGACACCGAGAGAAAATATGAAAGGAACGTTTTAATGCCAAGGCTTTACATAAGTGTAGTCCAAAGTAGTTACTGCAAACACATATTTTTGGGATCGGAAAAAAAACAGGCAGTAAGAGAATTACGTCTCGGCAGTTTGTGTTTACAGAACAAAGAAAACATGGTAACAAACATAGTGTATTTGCGCATAAGTAATATTCACATATTTTCATGACATGTTTGAAATGTGTTGTTAGCTCCAATACTGACATGTTTGAAATGTATTGTTAGCACAAGTGCATCAGCATGCCATTGTTCAATATTGGAGCCTCTCAGAAAACACTTTTCCTTGCTAGGAAATGGATATTAATGATACGCATTATTGGTAAATCTATATTACATTACAGACGATATTAAGTATTGTTATTGTACACAGCATGCGTGATAAAAGTATATCAGTTTGTTTTCTCTTTTCATTCATTTTTGTGTCTATTGAACGGCAGAGGCGCGTCTCCCCAAAACAACCTAGTTAAAAGGGACTTACTGCTTAGAATACATTCATTATAAATACATATATCAATCCAACTCTAACAAATAACCTAATTACCAATCATGTAACAGAGACAATATGAGTCCTATACCAACTTAAAACTAATGTAAAAAAGAATCATGCAAATGGATTTACCGAAGAGACACGCCTCCAGAAACAACATAAATAAAAGAGACTTACTGCTTAGAATACATTCATTATGAATAAATATATAAATATATAAATCCAGCTTTAACAAATCACCTAATTCCTAATCGTGTAATACAGAAACACTGAGTCTTATACCAACTGAACTTATGTAAGAAAGGATAATACAAATTAATCTTAAACTGGAGTTAGCAGTCAATAATGGGAAAACGTTGCACTTCCCAAACATTTATTTTGAAATCTAGAATGACTCTAAGAGATATTCATTGATAAGGCAATGGACAGCTCAATAACAGGTGATGTTGAAATTAGATGAAGATGTAAGTCTATGTTTGAAATTAATAGTATGATAATACATCCTAATATTTTCACCTGGTACATGGAATGAAAGGGTACCATTACTGGATAGGAAAGATAGTTACTCTACTGAAACAAGGGTGTAAAATATCTGTTTGTAAATGCATATGGCCTTCAATGTATTTCTGTTTAGAAATTTGGATTTATCTTCATATCCTTAATGCAGTTAATTCAATATTCATTGTTGCATCCTTATTTGATTATTTTTGTGATAGTGCCCAGATTTAGTTCCTTACTTTAAGATGTGGTAATGAAAGTAGACTGAAATTACCAATTTTTTTGTAGAGGCCAAATTAATTTCTGCTATATTATATAAACATTAGTTTCCTTCTAAATTTCAAATTTTCATGATTTAAAGTAAATACGTTGCTGAGGAAAACATATCATATAAATGGAGTGAAATTTGGATTTAAAATATTATATGTAATACATAGGATTATGCAAAATGTTACAGACAAGCAATATATTAATAACAATTGATATCAGTTTATCATATGGTATAATTCTACCACAGATATATCTACGTATTCCATGTTGTGACCCTTGGCATGACCTCACTCATAGTCGCATTATTATTCCAGATTCTTAGAGATGGCGTGATCATATATATGCTGATAATCGTCACCAGTCTCACATCTTTTTACTTGATGCATGTATGTTGTGTCATACGTATCAGACTCTGAAGTTGTCTCAGGTATGTTTGGAGAACGTCTACCCACCTTAACAACTATGGCATATTCACAACTTGTGGAACCTGCGTCATCATTTTGCGCAGTACTGTTCCCTACACGCCCGTTACCATATTTGATATTGCTCTCATCATTATGATCAGGTGATATGTCTCCATCCTTGGAACAAGCATTGCTAGTGCCCTTCTTGGTCATCTTTATGTCATTTTCACCATTGCTGTTCCTCAGTTCCTTTTCGTTGATACCAAACATGGAAATTTCTTCGGACAGATCATCTCTGTGATTAGAAGAGTCAGCCGTATTTTGCATATAGGGCAGCCGTTTCCTTTTGGCGGTTATCCTGAAAGTTTTTTTATAGCAGTTTTAAATATACAACTGTAATTTTCATTGAAATATGAAAACCATTCTCCTGAAATTCGAGCATATTTGTATCCCTTTGATAAATGTATGTATTGAAGAGTATCCAAATATTATTACGAATATATTATATTTCGAACATATGTATAGCTTAACCGACTTAAAGTATCGTAATCGACTAATTTGTTTCATTGGATGGAAGACTAGATGACGTCTCATAATTTAGAAACAATATACACATTTTGTTTGTTAGGCTTGGAGCAATTTGAAACCTTTGAAACCCCTAGTGAAGATATATAAAGGAAATATAAAAAAGTGTTTTGAGTTTTCATAATAGAAATATGGTTAAATGTATGTATGTATGTATGTATGTATGTATGTATGTATGTATGTATGTATGTATGTATGTATGTATGTATGTGTGTGTGTGTGTGTGTGTGTAAATGCATATATGGATGCACATCTGCATTAAATGTGTTACGTATATCTGATATAATATCTATTTGATTTAAAGTAATTGTTTGTTTGTTAACTTTAATTGTTTTCTTCTGTTACATTTATTTTAATATATTCCTCTTTAGGTGATTTGGAAATTTATTCAGAAAATCAGTGATATAGTGAATATGCCATGTCGCAGTTGGAGGATAGAAATCAAATGGAATCAGTATCAGGGTCTAAAATTATTGTTTATAATGGGAGCTAGCGTAGTAGTTCTAGGATATACTAGCAAATTAATACTAAGGAAATAGATGGTTCATTAAATTGTACCATTATATCGTTCTGATGTCGTTACTGATGTGGTCGTTATTTGAAGGTGTACTGCATTTCATCAACCCTATTCTTACTACTGATTTGAAACAAAGCACTTTTGTCAGTATTACTATAAATTGTATGTGAATATAAGTATAATGTTAAACATTCCAATATATACGTATGGCTGTGAGGATAATCTTGATTAATTGGTTTATGTTTGGGATATCAGCGTGCACTATGCCAATGCCTCAACAAAATCTGTGCTCGGATTAGACGCTACTTTTTCCAGATAGACGTTTTACGGCTTTAGGGCTCATTAATATTGTACGAGAATGAAATTCACGCAAGGCGTAATGACTGTATTACCCCAAGATAATGCTCATTTAATCTGTTAATATGTTCTTAAAATAGGGCACAGTGAATCATAACTAAAGGGACATCGAACGTCTGATCACATTCATTTAAGTTTGTAAATCAAAACCACAACGAAATTAACAAGATTGTAGACATTTTCGATAAGCATTACCTAAAGACCAAAAATTATAAAATACATTAGACAGTATATGAACTTGAAAGACATAATCATATTTGAGATTCAAACTGATATGTAATATGTATCTATATGAAGGTTAAATGCTGCAGAACATAACGCAGATTGAAGCATGATGTAGAATGTATCATGCTGACACATTATTTTGTAATCTACTTATTCTTACATATGCAATCGTTTCGGATAAAAAGACATTAATATACCTGCTCGTTGACCTCATTGTATTATAATTTTGTTCCTTTTGAAAAGCATTTTGTTTATTTTTATATATCCATTCACTGAGTGTTATCACGATTCTTTTGTATATTCTATCAATTGCAATATCAGCTTTCAGCTTTCTTTCAGTTTTATATTTTATAATACTGTTTGACCGAAAGAAACATGGGTACCAAAGTTAGGAACTGCATTGATCGCAGTTGCCCTGGCACAGATGAATGTACAGTTAAAAAAACTTGAAAGGTTGTGGAATAAATTAGGACTTGCGTATCTAAAAGGTTTTGACTAGCACTCAGTGTACGTGCGTACATCATGTGTTACGAAATGACCAAGCTTTAGATTCCCTTAGCTCAGAATACAAGTCATAATTGTTCAAAACATCCTCCACTATCATAGCGAATACCATCAGTCACGTCTCATATCTATCATCATCGTCTCATCCTCCATCGTCATTATCATTATCCTCATCATCAATATAATCATAATCATGGGTGTATGGGTCATATAATTGTTGTACGATACTACCGATTCATGTTTAATGATGCGTGGTTGCAGTAGACCACAAATGACACCCTGCTATACTTACCGTAAGTCAACATTAGACAATTTATGTCATTTTGAATCACTTACTTTTTGATGACGAAAACAGCACCGGATATGACCAGGAGAGCAAGAATTCCGATTCCAATTCGTCCAGCCATCGGAAAAGCTGAAAATAAATGAAGTTAAATGCTTCGACAGTAGGAAACTAAATTCACTTTCATGACTAATGTGCATCAGCAACCTGTTGAATGCATGAAAAATACATTCGATATTTACTTAAAGCAAACATAAGACGCTGTGCAAACCTCAAATGCAATTATGCTCATGAATGTATGACTTTTGATCAAATTCAGGGGCTAACAAAGAACATATAATACATTTCCATAAAAGGCAAAATGAAAGAAGTTTTTTCTGCGATGGATGATGCTGTATGATGGACTTGCGACACATTTGAATTTGTCACATTTTATATATTCGGTAACATACTTGTTTAAAGCTTCTAAGCTGATAAATTTGTACGTTATGACGCTGAGTCGTAAAGTAAATAACGGAAAAAGAGCCAAACAACAAGTGTAACAAACTTAAAAAAAGGCTTTTTTCCTCTCTAAGTTTAGTACCCGCTTTGAGCTACGACACAAAATGCGCTTTTATGGAAAAACATAATTTAGACTCATCGTCCTGTTCATGGCTTAAATATGGAACTGAAATAAACAGGAAGGCAACACTTCAACCACATTCATCAGTCACAACAATGATAAAAAAGGTGTACAATATATATGAAATATATATATATATATATATATATATATATATATATATATATATATATATATATATATATATATATATATATAACACATTATTAATTAATACACATACAATGCGCTGTAGTTATTAGAGTGCTGCAAACGCGAATATTCTGCATGCGTCCACTTCATAAACGTTTACGCATCATTTCGAGTAGGTGACTACTGGTACAGACTTGGAAATATTATTTTTTTAGAAAAAAGTCCAAGTCGATTGGTAAGTATAGATTGTTTCCAAGTGTTTGCATTAAGATAAATTGTATGATAGAGGCTTGGCGTGTCTCTGGGATATAGAGAAACTATTTGTTAAATGTGCAGGTTTTAAGATTCTAAACGAATGTAGGACGGTAAAATAACTTAGTTTACCAAACATGTGATTAACAGATTAAAATTTTTGAAAATATGAAAAAATATTATTATAGATATCATCAATTACACTTTCACAGACGTCCATGTGTCAAGAAAACGGTTGCGTGCCAATCCAAAGCATGCATTTCATTGTAAAGATTCCGTTGCAACAATCACTAAAGGTTTAATTTACAGCATTTAAATATCAGCAGCCATATGTACTATGTTTTTCCTTTAAATATTTGTATTATAGTGTTTTCATTAATTTTCTTTTGTTATGCACGTTGGTACATTATAGGTTTATTTAATGGTTTAATATTAAACAATTTGACCTTATGTATGTGTGGCTAGGTACGTTTTGTAATTATTAATAGGGCTAGATAAAAACAGCTTCTTTAAATCTATTTACATGAGCTGAGTTTAAGAACGCATTTGCGAGAATAATAAACTATTTAGGTTTTACGAGTTCGCATTGTTTGTTGTTGTTTTGTTGTTGTTGTTGCTGTATTTAATGCCTTGGAAAATAAATACCTTTCTCTAAGGTATGAAATCTGTGTTAAATAGTTACTGTTAATGATAGTACGTTACCAGTTTTGATGATATGAGAATAACGGATAATATCACGTGTTGTTTGCATTTAATTTACATTGCTGGCTATGCATTTATTATGTATTATCTGCTGCACGAAATTGTATAATGACTTTGCCAATAACCAAGTTGATATCCTGCACCTTAATTATTGATTGTTTGCTTTATTTCATAAATAAATTATCATACAGCAAATATTGTATTATGAGTATATGCATAATATCAGGATTATTATAAATTATTATGTGGGTCTAGGTCTAGGTTGATAGAACTCAACACTAAATATAACATGCATACATGATGTGTTCTATAAAATATCTTTAGTAATAGGTCTTTTAATTATAACTAAGATTCTACTAAGTAAACATTAAGAAGCTTCTGTAACGTTTATGTTCCTAAAGATAACAGTTTTTACATGAAAGGTTAGTTTTAAACTGTATTCAAAAAGAGGACTATATAATCTTGTTTTTGTACCAATTAGTGCATTAAGATCTTTGCAGAATCAATTTCATTATAGTTGTATCCGGTAGTTAATTTGGGCTGAAATTTTATTTAATCAAATTATATATTCACTGGAACAAAAACACTTTTAAAGTAGAAAGCCTCGGAAACGGTCTTCTGCATTGGCTTTATTTTGGATTTATTATTCAGAACTGTAATCACTAAAACCAGTCTCTGCAGTTCTTGGATCAGGTGGTATTAATTCGCGTATCTGTGCTACATTTTGTCACTTTGTATTATATAAAAAATACAGTAGCGTTGCATTTTATAAAGCTTTTTTTTTTGACAATAGTTGATTACGACCATAGAGTGGTAATACATGATAGAGTCACTTTAGGAATAGAGAGTATAGCACATACCAAAAAGTACGTAAACACTATGAAATATAGTAAAAATCAGAAAAGGAATATACAGTGGAAAGAAATTGTACATGATTGTTAAAATACCAGCAGGTGTTTTAAATATATGAACATGGATAATCTACACACAAACAAACTTCAGATCAATTTATATAATTGTGATCTAAATCGCAAGCAATCGAAAGTTTCAATCAAATGTGGAAAATGTTAGTGTTTAGAATGAAATAAAGTACTGACTGTACTGATCGATTAATAGTCTTTTATATATTGATGTCTTTAACATTATTCCAAATAATACTAAAGTAATATTTTAGTTTCAAAACACTTGATATTGACCTCGAATTTAAATAAATAACAAATAATAAATAAATCGTCGCAGATTATCTCTAAACACAGCTATAAATGATTCTAGTGAATGAGCTCAAAAGAGGAACGAGTAATTGTGTCAACCACATACATATGCTAATTTCACTTGATCTACTAAACAAGACAATGCCCAATTTGTGGGTCACAATATATCTACCAGAGCTTTCCAAATGTCTAAAACACGTTAGGCCTTTAACTAAAATTGAAATACTTATTGTTACATGAAATACCTAAAGGCGATACCTCTACTATCAGTCATGGATAAGGTCAAGCACATCTGATAAATGTGCGTCATACAGGATATCATCTATTATAACTGAAGGAGTGACTGCTAAAGAGACCCAACGGCCAAAAGAAAACACACAAAAACACATAACATATATTCCAATCTGGCACTTTAATTACAATGAATCGAATTTATCGTCGAAAAATGTGAGTTTTAAGAGCACTCTTGAATGGAATCACTGTGTGGCAAGGGCGATATGCATACTATTCATTGCTAAAATGACTGTTAAATTCAGACGAGATACAAGTTGACTTAGAACAATTCCTTTAAAGATGTTTTTAGGTGAATGGGAGATTAAAAACTCGGCGGTAGTTTATTAAATCGTTATGGCTGAGTATTGATTTCTTCAACGGAGGCTTTATAATGATCTAAAAATGCACAAGAAGAGCGCTAAGAATTAAGTTCAAAAACGACAGTGAAGAAAACATACATAAACTAATAAAAACTACTACAAAACAACATCGTTAATACGTACAGACTAACGTTCACTTAAATATCACCTAACAAAAAACGTTCAGGTTTTACATGCTAATTACGAAAGACCTACATATATTTATGGTTTACACAATGCAACAAATTTAACAAACTGCACTTTACATAAGCTGTCATTGTAACATTAATATGCAACTTTATATGTAGGCATAGCATATAATTCGTGGTATAATAGTCGTCTGGAGTTCTAACGAGATTATCTTTACACGTCATATTTCTGTTACATTCTTGCCGTTTCTTTACATTTTTATATCTTAACTCACGACAGTCTTGAATGAATCTTTAAATGGTCGAGGAATGTTCTATTTATGTTAGCTTGTTGTAGTAGAGATCATAATTTAGCATTTTGTTTGTATCGTTTGCTCAAAACAGTTTTGGCTGACATATATTTATTCTTCCTTAACCTGATTACAGATTTTCCTTTATGATTATATCCTCCTTGAAAATATACATTATTTTCGGTAGTTTCTTTAACTTATGCTGGTCATTACAAATTTTGACTTTGTTGCAAACATACTTATATTATGAGGTCAGAGACGTTTTGACCTTGATATGACTTAATCTCTACCAACCTTAATCAGAGCATCTGGGTTATAGCAGTCCTCATGACTTGCTGCAACATATCTATCATACTGATATCTCTTCTAATTCTTGACTCGATCATAAGAAATATATCATATTCTATAATGACATAATCCAAATGCACTGTAATAACTTACATGATGAAGTGTTTGATGTTCTGAGGACACACTTCTAAAGTCTTCAAAAAAACAACATTAAAATATTTTTCTTTAGCAAATGGTCATATAAAGTACCTAGTATTACCTTAATTTGGATGTAATTATCTTCTTCTCAAGTGCAAAGATTATTAAGTATTTAAAATGTTTAGAGAAATGACAATATGCAAGTGTACCTGTTGTACTGCTGGAACTTGTAACACCTTGTTTTATACTAGCAGTAGTTGTGAGAATTCCTTTGCTGCTTGTTGACAATGTATCGTTTGGGGCACTTTCTGTGGCAACTGTAAGGCTGGTATAAGTTGTCGGATGTCTTTTTGACGTCCAAGGACGTTGAGTCGAGGTACTTTGTGTGGATGTTGTGGAAGGGTTTGTCATTGTCGCCGCTGTTCGTCTCGTGATTGCCATGGGGGTTGTAGCCCAGTGTGCATTGATGTAATGTGAATGATTAAATAAGGAGAATGTTTATCTCCTTTATAAACACAACAAATTAGTTGGTATAAATGATGCCATCAGCCTTTATAAAATTGGTAGTGTCACTCCACGTAACATAACTTCAAAAAAAAGGCTATCTTATACTGGTTAATCAATGCTTAGCTCGTTCATCTATTCATGTTAAATGAGGATAATGTTGTTTTTTTTTCCAAGATGAACATATTGCTCTAAAGTTGCATGTCTCGCCTATTTCAACATGAATGCAATATATTATGTATATCATTATGTTGTGACTGCAGTGATTTTATATATTTAATTTAATCTATAATTAAGGCGTTGTTGTTCTTTAGGAAACAATTCTGCATTCAAACATTTATTTACGAATGTCGGATTTATGTTCGTTTGCTACGGCTTATGGATATATATCCTGATGGACGCGATATATTTCAAGTTCTACGTTTGCGACTCTATAGTTTTTGACAAAGTATCAGAAATAATTTAGTTTCTTGAATGCAAATTGAAAAATTAAAACAAGTCTGTCGTACTGTTTGTATATATCCTAAATGATCCTAACAGTTATATCACAAGTTTACAATGTATGGTATACCGAATTAATTGCATAGCTGAATGTGCTGATGTGCCTATAGTCTTGAATAATGTTGAGGTGCTAACAACGACATAACCCAAAATAGCGAATGAATTCGCAATAATTTCGAAAATAGTAATATTAATCATTGGAGAAAAGAAAACTGTGTCATTCCCATGAATAATTAAAACAAAAATTAAATCCTCTCCACTGAAAACAACTTCATTCCACAAAGACACGTGTAAAAATATATAATGAGTAATTTTGTTGATCAAAAACTTTATACAAAAACCGAAGACACAAATACAAAACCAGGATGATAATTATTTCTAGAACATTTCCAACGCATGCAAAATTGTAGGCACTGAACTCAACCATTGTAAACATGTTTACTTCAAAGTAATAATGATCTAAATAGTATCTAACATAATAGACAAATTTTGTAATATATAATTTACAAAAGTGATGAACTCAGGTAAGTCTGTATGATATTCCTTTCATTCAAGCCAATTTATGTAGCTTTCTTTGAACAAAAAGATGTGCAAAACCATAATGTTTCTTTCTAATATCTTTTACAACTGATTTATTTATGTTTGTGCTTTTACCCAAATACTATTTATACATTAAATGACTGACAATTTAAATTAGTTGAATTTAACAAACAATCTTCAATCTTAATGAAGGTAGTGGTACCTAGGTATGTGCAAGCCAAACTATATGACGGTTAACTTCTTGTATGTTTCCATCTTTATATATAATAGCCATGTTAAAGATATGGCTCCCGTTTAAGTGATTTTGGAATGACCATTATTAAAGTAAGAAATACATTATTGCTGGAAGGATATCTTAACATAATAAGTTTAGGTGTGATTTAATTATCTAAGATTTAGCTATATATATTTAGGTTTCTCAAACACTGAAACGGTATCACCAATCAGATGGCGTAATGGCTAGATCATCTGACTCGGATGCTGGACATCTCAGGTTTTAGCTCCGCCTGAGACATAGAAAATACATTAAAAACGGTACTAACTGCAGCCTCGCTTGGCGCTTAGCGTCAAGAGGTTAATGCTGGGACCGGTTGACCTGATGTCAGTACAATGTGACTAGGAAGGATATTATGCTATGTGTTTGCGGCATGCTGCCCCATATTATGCTAGGTATCATTATAAACTGCCACACTGCCGAGATCGTAGCGATATGGCTGAAAAATTGATAAACCTACATAACAAAATCCAAATCAGACAGTTAGACTCAAATGGTATCCAATTTAGTAAATTTCTACATAGATCTGTGTTACAGTAGAAGTTCTAAATGTTGATCATTCTTTTATGTTTAATGTACTTATAAATGTTGGTCACTTGTAATTAGATCAATGTCAACATGATCATGTTTGGAAATCGTTGCGCTACTGTGTAAACGTCATACTGAAATACTGAATTGTGCTGATAATATGAGGTTTTTGTTCCATCATCATTACATTAATATACAACTGGACACATCATGATTTACCGCCATATTATATAGTTCCTCTTTATCTGAATAACGTTCATAACGAGGCTTTCTTTCAAGAAGAACATCATTCACGGTTATATGTATCTGCATTTTTCTTATATGTATTTACATTTTCTTCATTTAATACTTGTCTGCAGTAATTAGATATAACTCACAACCTTTATGTTTAGCAATACCATAGTATTAGTCATTAAATTGTCCGGACAATTGCTTATTCCCTTTGAATTGTTGTAGTATAAATCATACATTAGCGATTTGTCAAGTTTCTTGAGGCACTCTACAGCTACCACAGATAGATTTGTCTAATTTTCTTTTCGTTATAGTTTCATAGATTATAATCAACGTTTGGTGTTGTGTCATTGTTCTTTTTCAAATTTATTGATTATTACCAAAAGTCCCTTGAAGATCAGTTCATAATTATATATTATACCCGCGTTATCTTCTGATTTTCTCTTTCAGTTCCAGAGACATTAATATTCATAGAGTAAAAAATAACCCAAGACATTGACATCTCATTATCTATATCATCCTTTGTTATAGGCATCTGCATGAAAGCAGTCTTCATGATTTGCAAAGTATCCATTCAGTACCATACTGATGTCTCTTTTAATATATGTCTTGATCATAAGGTGTCTTATTTCCCATTTTTCTTAATTATAATTCTATATCATGTGTTACACCGACTACACAATTATCTAATCCACGATCCACGACGTAGTATCCTGCTCAACCATTATATTTGTCAACTATGTCTCACAATGCGAAATACGTCTTTGTAAAATAGGGATACAATTCGGTTTATATTCTCAGATTTCTGGTATTAATCTGGATGTAAGTATCTGTTCTGAATATTCAATATATTCTTAACGACATTTAAATATTTACGACCTAACGATACGTAAGTATGCCTGCAAAACTGACCTGTCGTACTGCTGGTACTCGTTGCTTTATGTATGGTACTGTTGGTAATTTCTTCAGTATTTATGTTGCTTGGAGCTGGCACATATGGTGGGCTACTGTATGTTTCAAATGTGTGCCTGGTAGACGTTGATGGTTGAAAGGTTAACGTGTTGATTACCGTTGGACTTCGCGTCATTGGTGACTTGTTAGCGGAAAATGTTGTGGTAGGCGACTCTTTTGAGCGTGTGGTTGTAAATGTTATAGTTGACGCAACGGCGGTAGTGCTTGGGAGCTCTGTTATGATAACGAATATCTTTTTTTAGTAATTAACGACTTGCTAAGACTGAGTTGAGCTGGAAGGATTTGCATATATATATATATATATATATATATATATATATATATATATATATATATATATATATATATATATATATATATATTGTTACGTGCTTAGGTTCGAATAAACAGTAATATAGAAAGAATGAATATAATAAGCTTGAAAAACTTAATAAACAATTTATTGAGTACAAATACTTTTCAGAAAAGAAAAATAAACGTACGGTTTTAAGAATCAACTCCAAAATTAATACAAAATAATTCAAAATATTATCCACTAGAGAAATTGCAAAAGTCCTGGTAATAAAATGTCCAAATAATTCTAAGTTTGAATTCCAGCGAAGCATCCATTTTGGAAGACGATGACACTTGCTGAAGTCAGTTCTTGTTAATAAAAATCTATATGAGCACAATTCATTTCCAGATAAATAACAAAAACATTCCTCTTGATACAAAATAATTGACACAATTTCCAGTACTAGGTAATTTATAATAACTCAAACAAGACACACACAACTAAGTATTCTAAAAGCCCAAACTTCTACTGAATAGCTCGCTCCAAAATATAATGTATATATTTAGTTTTTACGTAAACAAGGAAGGGTCATTTGATCTTCTAGAAACTAACATCCAGACTCAAAACCATCCGACAAACACCATTAACTCTTCCCAACCAAATGTCATGCACAAATATGTATTATGAATATCTAACATAGACTGGAACCAGCGATACGCTTGACTTGCTATGACGATGAAACATTTAAACAAGGTCTGAAGAGTTATATAAACATTTGATTTTCCGAGGGTTCGACACAGACCTGATTGCAGAGGTAACTCAAAGGGCTAAACAAACAAACGGTAATGAAATAATACAAAGTGGAGAAAATAAACATGATGGTTCCAGACCTATCATCCTAGCAGCCCAAAATTAAGTAAAATCATCTGGAAACACTGGCACATCATATGACGCACTAAAGTTAATCGTTCCAAACAAACCTATAGTAGCCTAAAGAGACCAATAAGCATCAAGGACATCCTAGTTATGACGAATCTAACACCAATCACTGATCATAAGCACCCTGGTCATTCAGGCCCCTTTGGAGATAAAAGGCGCAAAAACTGTTAACATATGATAGAGACTAGGATACCTGCTAGTACAGTGACAAGACACAATTGATAAACTGTTATATTGATGATTGTTCAGTATTGAACTCGTACAAGCCAATCATACCTGAAGGGCATAAAGAGGCTAAATTTCTTTCACAGTCTTCAAGGTGTGTCGTTAGTGTAAAGTTGGACATAGACAAGCTGAGACATTTTGTTCGGCCGATTCGAGTCAACTGGAAATCTATAGGAGTGAAAAAAGTTGAAATGAAAGTTTTATGGAATTTCATTGAAATAGAAACCCATGTTTGTATTGTTTGTCTAACTTGCAGCTTGTACCACTGAAAACGTTTGAAACCTAGTTTAAAAATTAAAGAGAACAACTGAACATGCAGCTAAATTTCCGCCATCATTTTTCCAGATCTAACATACATTTCATCCATGATATCTGAAACAAATATTTCATGCTTGTAAAGACTGTATGTGTCATCAATATTCCTTGGGTACCAATTATCGTTGTTCTCGTTACCCAGGCGCCACCACCCCCCACCCCCACCCCACCCCCTCCGTTTACTTACAGTATTTCATTTATAGAGATTAACACAACTACTTGTGCAATATATTTGATAGATCAAGGTCAATACTTTTAAATTTGTTAATTAAATATTAGCTTTTACACGTGTTTTTTTTTTTTTCTTCAATCTTTTGTAGCAGCAATTATAAATCATTTTATATTATTTCAATACACACGTTTGATAAGGTACTGTATCCGATAGCTGTATTATGGTACTCATTGCCTTAAATCAAGATGTGATATAAGTAAAGATAGAGAGAAAATATAGAAAAAGCATAAGGTATTCACGCAATATTAATACGAAAACTGAAACAAAAATTATACAAAATAACAGTATATAAAATTTTGTAATATTTATACAGGTCGATACTTCTTTGGAGTATAGCTGTTGCTTAAAAATCTAAACCCTTCTGAAAGCACATTTAATTTTTTATCCATACAAAGTTAATCAAAATCTGATGGACAGTGGTTTAAGTAGGTGATCATACATATGTACCTTAGTAACTGATTGGTCTGGTTGCGTTGGCTGCATTTGCTTCCTTTGAAACGAAAACATGATAAAACTGATTAATCTTGACGGGTTTATTTGTGTTCATAGAGATGACAGTATTATTGTAGTGTTGTTGGCTGAGTCGGCATCGACTGATGTTATTCACTTGGTCACAAATACGGTGTAGGTATTGAACTTGCCAGGTCTTTGATTTGTAGTCACACAGGTGTTATTATTGTTTTAGACATTGTGACCACTGTTAGCGTCGGCATAGTTTCATTCTATTGTTTTTATATTGGCTATTTGTAGTGGTTACACCATGAAATTAAGTGCTTACTAAAACGCAAACTTTAATAGGCAAAACCACGAAGTAACGTACCCACAAAAATATCTTTGTTTACTAAACCACAAAAAATGAGCCCAACGAAAATAAAATGTTACTACTGTTATATAATGTTTGATGCATAAACAACTAATATGCAATATATTACAGAGTAAATTACTACTCTTGCTTAAATATCTACCATTTGTAACTAGAATATTTTGTTTAGACAAGTAATTCATACCTTTAATTTGAACAACTTCTTCACGAATATATGCAGTCCACGCATAATTAAATTTGCTTTGGAGAGAATTTTGAAACTGTCTAAAAGAACCTCTTTCGAAGCTTGAAATCTTTTCTGATCTTTCAATGCACTCGAACGCCGCCTCATTCCATGCTATCTTTGGATGTGACTCCATCATATTCAAATCCAAACTTGTATCTGAAAAAGTAGCTCAACACATCTGATGGTTTGATCAACATCATTAATTTGAACCATGTATTGGCTTGCTTACCTGTGTAAATATGAGCATTCTAATTAATATGGTTCTGTATCGTATAAATGATTAGCGCTTTTAGGGATTTCTTGAAAGGAAAAACACAAAAGACATAGTCAATTACGTCAGTTGCCATTGTCACTTTGAGAGATGATTTAGAACACGGGAGCAAACACTTTTCTCCTTAAGCTTCATTTAATTGATTCCAAATCAGCAATATATGTGACTAGAAAAATTCAATACTATACCGGTATTTTGTGGTTATAATGATATATAATCTATTATATTAGCCCTAAAACTAGCCAAAACGGTATATGTTCTAATAAAATCGCAGGTACATGTAAACATGTATTTGGGAAATTGGGCGAATTAAAATATTAAAAGCAATGCAATACCCCGTAATCCCAAATCTACAATAGCTGAGGACCATTCTATTTTTAAAGTCAGTCGCTTGATAATGGGATCATTATGCAGCACTTTGACCGTAAAATAAACTGCATTTTCTGAATGATTCAAAACATTTCAGAAATGTAATGAAAGGATTGTCTTACCAAAAATGTCTATATCAAACAAATCAATAATATTCTGCACGTTTTGAGAAAAGAGTTAGATGTTGCATTCAGTGATCATAGCAAGCCTTTTTATAATTCAAAGAACACAAAGGGAAAGAATTAACAATAATTAACAGTATGGTGTATGCATTCTTAAAATCCTAAAACTTATATTAATGCAATCAGCTAACATCAATCCCAATACGTTACTAACGTGTTCCCAATTTTAACCATAAAGTAATGATGTATCAACATTACAGACCAATCCCTATGTTATAAATCCAAATCACTTCAAAAGAGTCCACGAGAATCCTCATAATGCAATAAGTACTAAATTGTCTTTCTATGAATATATAGTAATTTTAATAGAAAGGATAACCTAAATGTCATAAATATATATTATATTATATATATATATATATATATATATATATATATATATATATATATATATATATATATATATATATATATATATATATATATATATATATATATATTATTTTGATGGTTATTTTTTAATTTTTTAAATCAGGAAATATCTTAAACAAATGATTACACATTAAACTTATGGGTCACGTGATTTGTAATTGAAGTACAGAATAATTCAGCCTTAAATCGTATGACTGAAACATCGCACGAAATACATTTACAGATAAAATCCATTCGTATGATATCGGCATTAAACTGGCATTGTCCCGTACTATTATATATATATATATATATATATATATATATATATATATATATATATATATATATATATATATATATATATATATATATATATCGCTTTTTCACAATCTATGTTTTACAGATTTAAGTCATCAACATAGTTCAGTGTTGATCCAACTAAAAGATCTGATAAAAGCATGAGATGAGATTCGGCCACAAGTAAACGCGTGAGTGTTGATGGCAACATACGGTTGTTCCATTTCCATAATGCATATTTGATAATGAAACTTGTATTACTGTTATTTAAAACAGGATTCAAATGTCATTTTTATTTCCATATAAACAAACAAATCAAGTGACGTTCAAATGCAAAATATATTTACACTATAACGCATTGCTAGCAAACACTTTAAATCGAAAAACTACTGCATTACTTAGAAAACCATTTACGTGGATCTGCAACACTTTAAAATTTCAGAATATCATGCCTGCATAAGGGGCAAAACAAAGAAAATAATACTAATGGAACAAAATAACATCAAACTCACTTTCAATATGTGAGGAGCAAATAACTGATTTGTAAAAGTTGCTTAGAGAGTTCAGTGATGAAATATCGCATATAGCAGACATAATTTACCAAACAAGCGAGATATACGTCACTCAGTAAACAAAAAGTGATTTAATATATAAAGGTATTGCAAAATGTTATGGCAGAATACATATTTGAAAACATTACCAAGAGACAATGGATGATGATAAATATGACGAAGATGGTCCTTTAGAATATTTCGATTCATGATATGATATTTTCACCGACAAGTCCGCCAATTAGCTGCATTTGTATTTGATTTTGCTTTGTTTTAAGGACAAGAGTTGTGAATAAACTAAAAAGTAGTTTCCAGAGACCTAATGGTCGCGGAACAGCAACGTCATTGCACTAAGAATCATCGCTGACAATGTCCGACTACGAAGCAAATATATATTCACAAATGTTTGTAGGATATGTTATATCATTATCTTTGAAATATTTTAAAATCCTTGGTTTACTTTATTTGCCTCTTGACACTAATTCAATATTAAGACAGCTAAACTCAAATAATCAAGCAAGAAATTGTAATATTTTCTTAAATTCTACAGCTATTTCAGAAAGTCAGCTTAGGAAAGTAAATATTATTCCATGCAAGGTTGTTGATATTTGTTTGGATTATCTAAAAGTAAAACCAACTGGCATAGTTGTTTTCAAAACCCTTAACGAGATCTAGCACACCAGTTACATAAAAAATTTCAAATTTACTTAATGTTCAAACGATTGGACAAAATGTGCAAAACCTGATTGAACTGTTTTCTGCTATAACCAATATTAATAGTTGAGACAATGTTATAATGCAAGCGCTTCCGTAAAAATGAAATCATTCATGATGGAATTGTTCTGATTATCAAACAATGCAAGGAGTTCTGATTATCAAATACAAGGAGGACGTATTTCAAATACCAAAATGAAAGTTAGACCTGAGTACATATTACATAACATATTTGTATTGCTTAGAATAAGTATTCCCTGTATTTCATTGCAATAATATATATTAGGTACTATTGTGATTATTAAGAAAAAACGTGAATTTTATTTTATAATGATTTTTATTTTATCACATGTGAAACTTCAAAAGGCGAGATTTGTTAACCGTTAGATATTTGACCACGTTCATTTACGTTATATATTAGGATTAAACACATATGTGAGGATGAAATGTGGGGATTAAGTCATATGTAATGAATAAACACAATGCATTCAAGTTTGACAATGAATTTTAATTTATTTTAATGAACTTAACTGCTCACAAAATAACGATTTTAAATGCATCAAAGGTACATTAATCGTCTTCTTGATCACCCTGCAGAGTAAACCGAATCTAACAAAATAATTTCAATATGAACCAAACAAGTATAAGAGAACTGGAAAAGTGTAATCATTAGCACGCTTCTCTAGTGTAGAAGTGGACATAATAATTGTATGTCAACGTGTAACTAAACTGACAGCAAAATAACAGTTTGATTTTTATGTATATAAATTATGCGTTGTTGATTAGTTGGTTTTATGTATCATATTTCCTTAGATGCTATGTAATGTAACGTTGTATGCTCTTAGAATCATTCTGGAATTTACTGAATGTATTGGATTTTAAATACAAGGACTTATGTCTGAAATTCCTGGATTATTTTGGGATTTTATTTGAAGATAAAAATGAGAAACTATGCATTCAACATTAAAACCAACGGTATTAAGGACTTAAATATATCTTGCACATGATATAAATCACATTTATCTGAAATAACATTATCTGGTATTTATGGAAAGACCACGAATGACTCGTGTAGAAATAACTGAATATCCAACTCGTCTAATATTATCAATAGAGGTTAGATCATTATTAAATTGAACTTCACGGAGTTCGAACCCAGGTTCGCGCGTAAACAGCACTCATCGATAGAATTTTTAGTAAAAGTAATCAGATTGAATTTTATCTAAATTCTATTAAAAGTAATTTTTTAAATTATACTAAAACATTCAGTTTAATTGCATTTAATTATATTTATCACAACTATATAGTATTATAATAAATAGTAGGTCATTATGAGCTAAGGCAAAACTCTCTAGCACCGGAGTTTTTTGTCAAGTTAGTTGTTTAAGAAATTAGTGTTAGAAGAAAATCATTGTGACCCTAAAACAAATCATCGAACACGATCAACTACGTATTGTTTAGGTGATTCGGGAAAATAAACTTATATGCCTTGTAGACAATAGTAACAACATGTGTTGACTATCTGTATAATCGAATGAGATATAGACAGAGAGTAGCAGTACATAAACTGATTATCCGTTTCAATTAGTTGATATCAGCAAGATAAATTAAATACTAAGGATTGTCGCCGGAAAACTATCCTCGATCTTTGGGAGACAATAGTGCACCATATCTAATGGACCAATATTACATTAACTGATTGTCCGTTTCAATTAGTTGATAGAAGCATACTATATTAAGCACAAAGTAGAAAAGAGTAATCTAAGAACTAATTATATTTTATCTTAGGGTCAGTAAAAGTACCATCAGTATGTTTACAGTTTACAGACAAATAAATATTAGAGGTACTTCGTGAAGATTTAAGTAGCCTGATGTAGCTAACTGACTGACCCTTAAGTACTTAGTCGCCATCGCTTGCCTGTGGGATACAATGAAGCCTCACTTTGAGATTGTGACCAAAAAAATCAACTATATAAAGAGAAGTGATATTAGATCGAACCTGTTGTTTTCTCAAAGGATCTTTCTATCATTACATGTAAGAACTGTATATGTTCGTAAACTTCTTTAAGGTATTGGCACTTTTTGAAGATTTATATTTTAATGGCGAATTTCATATGTTTGCAACATTTTTGTTCACTAAATTCTTTTATATGTTGTAATGGAATGGTTAATTGTTTGAAAGAATTCATATTTAATTATCTTTATGGTAATTGTCTTTGTAAAAGACAAATTTGCTGTCAACTTTATGTTTAGACTCAATGCCGAAAAAAGTATTCCTTAAGTAACAAAGAATAATATCTATTAACATATTATATTTTAAAATGAGTAAAATACATTTCTGTCAAATTAGTATTGTATTAATTGCATCTATTACATTTTATAGTCTTTGGCTATCATGAAATTGATCGATATTTAACTATTCATATTATATACTAAAATGCAGACATTATACAAACGAATGAAGTTGGTAAGCTTAAAACAAAAGTGTAATTTTAAATGTATTTCATATATTGTGATATACAGTTTTATAAATGTATTTCTAGAATGTAGTAATATATGTGACTTAATTATTTTAATAAAGTTCATTCATTCTAAAGCTATAAAGATTCGTCTCTCATTACAGATTCCATATTTCATTCCCAGACGTAGTTGTATCTCATCATCGTAGCGACACTTTTAAGAGAGCTTGAACTTTTTCTCTCTCTCTCTCTCTCTCTCTCTCTCTCTCTCTCTCTCTCTCTCTCTCTCTCTCTCTCTGTCTCTCTCTCTCTCTCTTACACCATGGACACTGACATTTCTTAACTTACAAGTAATTCCTGCTCATAGCAAGAAATGAGAAGACGGTTATGATAATTATATACAACCTTCCATAAGAAACATATGATACGGAGGCTTGTTGAAACTGACCTTGGGACAATAAGGTGTAGCGGTCAATAATATTATCTTAATAATAAAATCATCGAAACAAATACTGAACACAAAAGATGAAAAAGAACTGTCTCATTAATATGTGAATGATATATTGACAAGCATGTTTAAGCAAATACATAAACAAAGAGGAAGCCATCGAAACAACGAACATAATTTCTAATCAAACATATATAAATACGATTAAATTATTCCAGATAATGTTTTCCTAGCATGAAAAGAGAATGTAATGTACTTTACCGTTGAATTCGCATGGTGAAGGAAAATTCGTTGAACACCCATCTATAGCCCACACCGCACCGCCTTCATAATTTACATATCGTGCATTGATACATTTTTTATCCGCTGTAGATTGCGTTGCAATTGATTGGAAATGGGTCATGTTACCTATGGAGATATCGACGAAAGATTAACATTTATACATATGACAGATTTATATTATATCTACTTCTGATAACGTGTACACTTTCTGTAAATTCTTCAGATGGTCGGATTTTGTTTTTCAGAAATAAATAAAATATATTTTGGATTATTTTATGTGCAAACTACATGATTGCTATTAATTTGTAACTATGTCGTGGTTTTCTTAACATGAATATAAATAATTAAATGGCGAGAACATGGAAGATTAGTAATTTAATTTAGGAGTTAAACTTTTGTGACCACCATAATGTATTTCATATAACATATCGATTGCTATATAAATAGTCATTGATTATTATCTTAATCTGACCATCTAAACAGGAGAATTAGAGTCTCGTCTCACGTTCTTCATATCGACCTGTTTAGACCCAGTCCTTGACACAGAAAATGAACGATATTCCTGGATCTGCCTACTGCTCAATGTAGTGAACATATACCTTTATCTTTAAAGAGATCGCCTTTGCCTTGGTAAACAAGACACTGCCTTTAAATGCTGAGACCAAACGTGCGGCAATTTCTAAGACTGAATCGGTTTATATGGAACAAAAATATATATTTCGGCAAATAATATATTGGCCGGTTTAAAGTCCTTGATCGATTTAAATACGTTGCAATGTATTTTATTGGAAATTTTATTTAATATGTAATGGATGTAGCGTTCACGGTTGCCCATATACATTATTCCCCTCTGTCATAATAAGTTTCTAAACCATTAAGTACTAATATAATACAATGATTTAGATCTATTTCAGATTTATCCTTGCATCTTAAATTTAGTTGTCACTCGAAAAATACTTCCAGTAAAGTAAAGTCGTGTATGTTTCACAATATTTAATATTGTCTATTCTTAGTTAAAATTAAATTGTTTTCGTTAGGCGTTTGGTTTTACTCTTTTTGGCATACAAATTAGTCTCTACAATATAAATTAAATTTCCACCAAAAATTTTGTTGGGGCTTTATGCTTTGATAAGAAAGAGATGTTGGAACACAGCTGTAGGCCAATTCTACAATGTTTGTCATAACTCCGTCGATATTTGGCTCCGTTATTGACTAAATATTACATGGATTGTATTTCCATAACAAACGCATTAGCTCTCTGCTTGGGAGCATTTCCGAAGTTTGTCTGCAATTACATTTAGCTATTTATTATGGTATCGGGACCCAATACAATCTCCATTATTGACACTTTACCTAAACGTCCCAAGATTTATTGACCTAGAGTATTCTAGACAATGCTTCAATTGAACTCGGTTATAATGATGCATATGTTAATCCGTGACAAATTTATAACGTAAACAACATAGACTATTATTGTATGCAGATGATAAAATCTACTAAAGTCTAACAAAAATGAACAACTTTACACATATAACTCTATACAATGAGTTTTAAAAGAAGAGAAAAGCGTTTATATCAAATATACTTGTTCTCAGGGGCCCAAAATGATAGTATTGTCTTCACTACCATTCACATGTTTAATCTACCTCTAATGAATATTTTGTATACTCTCTGGCTGTATAGTTCACGCAGGGGTCATACTAGTCGAATTATTATATAAAAACAAAATGAAAGCTGTATCAAATGAATACAATTATAGATTTGCTTTACTCACACATATGGCTGGGATATTTCAATTTAATCATTAGATTCCCATGAAAGGTACATTATTAATCACAGTTACCTTATATTTACGGATATGTATGTGGTGTTCCTTATGTCATGTTATGTATTGGATATAATAGCAAACGTTAATAGTTATCTTATTGTGTAATATTAAACTTTTACACATGCATTCTTGTTCCTCATATCGTCTATCTGCCAAATCGTAATCTCCTACCTTGTGTAGGCCAGAACTTTACAAAACGAAATGTGCCTGCATTTACTGTTTGAGAAAGAGAATACATGGAAGGAAGGGATAGCCAGTGTTCATTTTGCATAAATAATCTCAACAATGTGAATCATATTTAAAGGTTAAAGCATTGGAAAAACAAATGTAACCTAGAACAAAAATCAACTGTAGTCAAGAAATGAAAACACAGCCCTTAAATATTATATTGAGATCAATATCAATCTCAATACCACGTGCACAATTTATAATACAAAAGTAGTTCAACCGCATATAAATAAAATACAAACAAGTTACATTGCTTAGTTTGTGTCACAATAACATGATACTAATACTGTTTATTTTGCTTTAAATTTGAAACTAATTGCGTGAGGTGTAACGTCTCTGTGTCTTACAATATGTAAAGGAACAACAGATACCACCAATTTCAGTACATATTACACTAAAATGCAACGTGAACGTTCAAATACACAATAGAATGAATTAAATTAGAAAATGTCATTAATCTAATATCACAAGTCCTAAATATAGAATATTCCGAATGCATTTCAGTATTCTTGAATTATTATTAGTAGCGTGTGTAGTTCATGCCCAGCCATTTAACAACGTCATCATCAGCAAGGTGCAGAGCGTAAAGTCAACCGGTGATCATTGTCAGTGGACAGTTGTTCACATGTGTGGAATGGTCTGAATAGCTTCACAGCTCCAGGAAGAGTTAGTATTCTGGCCCCATCGGACAAGGTTGACTACACAATGACCCTGCCCTGTCCGAAAGCAGTTCGGAGGCTCACAAATTATGTGAAAGGATGAAAGCTGGAAGGCAAACAAATGGCTCAGCTACGAGTGAGCGCCTAAAGATATGTTGAAAACAGCTCGAAAATCTATGGTAAAATAGCTGTCGTATCCTCCCGGCGACGAACCCAACCAGACTGGCTATAACAAATGTGTTACGAAATGTCCAAATATTACACAATGATTCAATCCAGAATGTATTTCAATTTAACACATCTCCAAAGTAATCTTTAAATTTAAATGTGAATGGGATAATTAGTAATTCCAATGAATATTCAAATACTTGATTCATCTCAAATAAACTCTTTTTTCAACAACACAACTGCAAACTCTGATCACAAGTGAATTGCCACATATTCATCTAAAATAAGCAAGCGTTCTTTATTTATCGAGTCACATGTTGAAAGCCCTAAATCAAATGTGAACGTGAAGAAATGTAACACTAGAATAATTGTAAATATGTTTGCCCTTTAATTCAAATTCTAAGTTAACTTCAGATAGCAGTGATGTGTGCATTACTGTAAAGTTTTCTCAAAATGAAATATATTATTCCTATTGAGTCCATCTTATACACCCCTCCGATGATTATACTTAAACGCGAAATATATTTTGATAATTCCTTTTGACCAATGCGACGAAAACTAATAATTGGTTATATTTAGTTCACTAGGAACCAAGTACATCAGGTACAACTGATACAAATGGTTCAATTAAGAGACAGAAAGCTCTGTCTCGTGCATTTTCGGTAAGTTCTTCAACTAATATTCACTGACAATTCGAGAACGCTGTTTTCAAACTGGTCTTTAACCATAAAGGATTCTGATTCTAATATATAAAACTGAACATGATACCTGGGCTGAGGAATGATATTTTATACCTTTATCGCACAGCAAAAGACAAAGATGAAAACGATAAATGCATCCAAATTGATCGAGCAAGGGAATGTTTCATGATTCAATATGGGCTAATACGACTAGAACGTATTACATGCCGACTTGGTGAATGTATGTGGAAATCGAACTGATACTCAAATTTTAAATGTGCATGCAAAATTAATGAATTCTCGGATCAATTATGCATAGATTGTGTCTTGTTTTAATAATGCAAAGTTACTATATTTGAATTAGTCATCCGAACTATGATACAATAATGAATATAATCGACATTAGGAGCATTAAATAAATTGAGAAGCATAACTGCATGAG
The DNA here is from genome assembly GCA_029339505.1 of Unio delphinus. Taxonomy (NCBI): domain Eukaryota; kingdom Metazoa; phylum Mollusca; class Bivalvia; order Unionida; family Unionidae; genus Unio; species Unio delphinus. Next base: position 10,569,156 of record JAQISU010000036.1, on the reverse strand, counting down.
TGTAACGCATGATACATACGGTATAGGTCATGTTAAGAAAAGTCTAAATATTGCTATATATACTCAATTGCTGCCATTAAGAAATCTGTCATTGAAATGCTGCTGAATAAGTCAAGATATAGGACGGGTATATGTTGTTAATTGTAAGAACTAATGCTGCATTTAATCAGGAAATTTAACTTCATAAGCAAACAAAGATACTTAATATTGCAATACTTAAATAATTCATTTTAAGAACGACAAATGAATCAACGCATTATGCGCATGTTTATGTCTCACAGAAATACAATCATAGCTATATATCAAATGTTGTATGCTTGCCCTCTTAAAGGATTATCTTCTAAAACGGTGATTACATGTTTTTGCGGACTTCATACAATAGTCTCCATCTATGCAGAAACAAAGAGTGGAAATCAAAATCCTTAACGTTTGGTAAAGATGATAATTATGCTAAGATTTATATTTCATATCGGCCTTCAGTTTAACAGCTAGAATGGATCTGAAGCAGACACAAAACTTCTGAAGTATGCTCACCTATATTTACACCATAGACCCACATGTGTCCTCCGCTTCCACATATGAAATCAGTTCCATGTCACATCTGTTTAGGACAGTTGGTTTGGTTTTGAAATTGTACTGATCTGTTGCCAGTAAAGTTTAAACAATAGCATACGTTGTCCTGTACAATAGATCATTCAGTTATAATCGAAGTATAACATTATGGAACATAGATATCAATATAGTATAAGAGATATATTTTAAAACATGTTTAAAAATCAATAACGTGAGTGCGTCTATACATTTGGTCCTTATGTGATTGTAAAACCTTTGCAAAATGTCAACGATTAATTGAAAGCAAGTATGGGCAATAGTAAAAGCATGAATGTAGTGTCGATTGACAGAGTGGCAACATACATTGCAAAGTAGCATTATATATATATATATATATATATATATATATATATATATATATATATATATATATATATATATATATATATATATATGTAGCAACAGCCTTATTGACAACAGTCTTAATCTTTATGCAGTTCTTTTAATTAATATTGCATGGATTAATAAATACCGTCCGCTGTTACAGCATTTCTATGGGAAAATATAAACGAACTTTTTATGCGAAATAATGCATGCTTTGAAGAACTAAGAAAGTACACTTTTAGGAAATTCAAAATGCAGAACTGTAATTATATTTATTACCATTAGTCTTACCAGCTAGAAAAAAAAACATTCATGTATTCGGTCATCTACATCTCGCTATTTCATGGACCCCAGCTGTAGCTGGTATCATATAGTATGGCATCTATTGCTATCCTAACATGGCATCAAAACAGTTACACGTCGGAAATTGAAAAGCATCTGGCGTGTTACACTCCATTTACCAAGAAGAAATAATACATTTTCAACCTCTTAGATTTATGGATCTGAGGCTCATAATTTCCTACCAACACTTTCAGCTGCATTTTTCTCTCGAATCTAGTATTTTGACCGGCTTGTACAATTTACCCTTTCTGATAGATATGCCGTACCAATTGGCATGAATGTGCTTTTATATGCTAAAGTTTTAGAACCTAGAAAGCACTCGTCAAAGTCGTAACCATTTTATTTGCGAACATATATGAATATTCGCCTGATTGGATGTTTCAAAGATCAGAACGTTATTTTCAGTTACTGTGTCTCTCGCGTTTTTGTGGACATTGTGAATATCATGTTCATTCATTTACTTCTTTTAAATTAACAGTTTCGTTTCTGACTCAGTGAGCTCGTCCACATCGTTAACTTTATCATATATACTTTCAAATGGACGAAACAGCTGCTTTAGTTTAAAACCTCAAGCGTATTCTACAAGAGTTTATATGGTTTGTTTTGGACGTTATCAATTCAAGGTATTATCTTTAGGCACAAGTATTGTGTACTGCGCGAGCATACATAGGTGTTTAGTATGATACAATACTGCACTACCATGACAATTTAAAAGTTAGCGGAGCGAAAAATGAGCATATACTAATAGTAAATATTAGCATGACAATAATATGCTTCTAAAAGGACATAATGATATCATGAAGTTAAAATCGAGTTTAAAATATTTCATATTTTGTGTACTAAGCGAACTAAAAAAAAAACGCCTACAAACCATCGCGTTAGATCCATAACTATGGCATGATCTTTTCGAACCGTAGTTGTGTCTGAACCCTCACATCAATAGAACAAATGACAACATATCATTGTGCCACTTTTCCAGTCTTAGATTAATTTTGCATACGGAGCTGAACATTCTCGTTTTCGCACAACGCGCTTTTAAAAGTTCGAACTTGTTTAAATGCATGTGATGTTTGCAAATATTTACCAGAACTTAAAGGATTACCAGCAATTATGTAAAAGAAAGTTATATTGACATTACTGTTAAAACAAGAAATCTCAATTAGTAAATATTGATTAGATTGAAAACGTTTATTTAAAATGAAAGTCGTGGATGCATGCTTATGTAATTAGCTAGTGTATCTGTTTAAAGTATTAATTTCAAGGTTCCTTCAGTTTTCAGCGATTGATAAAATATTCTGCAAAATTGAAATAAATTTCGCTGAAAGTAGAATGTTCATTTCACATCAAGTTCATAACATACCTCCAAACCTATATGGATGAAACCATCACATGCCATGGCATATTTTCCTGGACTATTCTTGTCGATGCTTGTTTTACGATCCCCTCGTGCAAGTGAGCATCCTTATTGATAATAATGATTATAATTAGATACATTTTATGTTTTAGTACCGATAATTGCCTATCAAACTTCGTAAATAAAGGCTAATCAAAACAATCCATTCGATACCAAGGCTATCTCCAGTACTGACACATAAAACCACAAAGCAAAACACCATATTCTTCAACTTTCATCAAGCCTATTTAAATGTCCTATACATATTCTTACGCCACAAAATGTTTCATTGTTATTATCCCAGCTCAAAAGGGTAATTAATTGATTCACATATACTCTGGTATGGACATTCATTACCTGTTTTCGAGCCAACCTCAAACTTCCATCACTTAGTTAATAATTTATAATTCAGGTGTACCAACCTAATAGCATGTAGTAATATACATCTATTGGCCTTTCACGATATTTATGACTTAACATGCAATAGTCGGTTATATAACAAACAATATATATATATATATATATATATATATATATATATATATATATATATATATATATATATAAGATGCAGTTGACCTGTTTAACATTATCCAATTTTTAAGGACGTGTTTCATAACGACTGCGAGCCATATGTAAATATTCTAATTAAATAGTCATGATATTTGAATTAATTTCGAGTCTCTTTATACTTGTTTATATTTGATAGGCTCAACACATACGTCCATTTATGATTTCACCTTGGGCTTAAAAGTGACTCTTAAAAAACATAACACATATTTAAAACTGTTATAAATTGGACATGTCAATATAATCTTTTCTTCTTAATTAAGAATAACTTTTGTTTACAGTTGTGAATCCTACTTTAATATTCTGTTTGGTTCCATTCATAGCGTATCCAACACATTATCGCCCTAAGCAACCAAGAGATTATTGATCATTTACATTGGCTATACATCTAATATCTTGGCCACGTAAATCATTTTAACTTACCCATCAGATTAAAGTAATCGAACGTCTCGTAATATCCAATCCATGCTGTATTATTTCCTAATATTTCTGGGAGGCGCAAGTCTGCAGGAAATATCATTTGGTTCACATCGGCACCATCTATTATAGCAGGTCCATATCCAGAACAAGCTTTGTCCCAAGATGTCTGCAGCGCCGAGAGCATATATTTTGTAGAGTTTACTGTAATTTGCAAATAGTCATTCCAAGATTTTAACAATATACCCATTAGACGGTGCTCAGACAAAAGTTAAAATTTTAATTCCACGTATGTCTAACTTATCACTAATAAGACTTCGATTGACGGACTACTGTTTTATTGCGCACACGTGTTCCAGTCTTCATCATTCAGCAAAAGATTCATCTCAAGTCATTTTAATTTAAAAACCGAACCATATAGATTATATTATTTGGAAGACAATCAATCAGGAAAATAACTCTCTACAATTTTGCGAGAAAGATAACTGAAATTATATACTAAACCTCGTTTTAAATGAATGTAGTCATCAACTACACGTATGATATTGTATTTGCATACTATAATTACAATAGCTAAATCAAAATATAAACAATATCTGAATATGAGATGATATTTAAATTCCAAGCAAATGGTAACTGAATAAAGATATTATATGAATCTGATATAAATATTGTATTGCAGCAACATGCATAATAATAAATAGGAAATATTAATTGATTCTGTTTCTGATAGACATGAATGTTTTTGTCAATTACGAAGAATCACAAGTATAACACAGATTATAATCCAGATTATACAAATTAGGAATACGGAAGTAAAACATCATGAGATTATATTAGACATTCGGAAGCTATATATTTTTACCAGTACCATTAAGGTAACTGGTTAATCGATGTCTTTAGCAATTAAAACGAATACATCAATTTAATGAAATCTACATTTCAGTGCTGCAAACATATTACTTAAAATCTATGTTAAATTTCTTTGTTTCAAATCGTTGTTTCAAAAGCATCAAATTCATACCTTCAGTCACCATGTGCTGTTTCAATCTAACTTTGTTTGACATACATTAAAATCTATGTTTTGAACAAATCAATCATAGTATATCATGTAAAGTTGATGAACTGAGCCGAGGATTGTGATGAATGAAATCCTGTTCATTTGTCTACATTAGATATGCAGATTAGTCAGTCATCATATTCAGCTAACAAACGGTAATTAAAAATATCGTACAAGATGCTCTAAAAGAACGTCAGTATGATCATAAATACAGAACAAAAGAAAGTCATATCAGTTACAACGCAACAAAATACCAGCAAACTAGACAGCGACATATTCTATGTCCTGTTTGACAATGTGAGCCTTAATATGACCCTTCATGATAAAATTCTTAGCGCGTTTACAGATAGCAATCTTACGTGGTCTATTCACATTAACTATGCTTCAAAAAGGTGAATTCTAATATTTGGCTAGTAAGGGAAATCAAAACATGCATTCCTCTTTAGTATAGGATCATCTTTTATAAAGTATATTCGGCCCTTTCTGTAATGTAATTTGGGGTAATACCTCAAATTTAAGCATAACAACACCTTTAAGACTCCAAAGATGGCTTGTCACTTAATTTTAGATCAGCGTATAAACAAGTTCCAAGATGCAATGAATAATATAAAAGTTTTAACAATTCATGAACGAATATTTCTTAGAAAGGCAAGAATGGACGTATAAAGTATTCATAAAAGCCATTCCTGTCTATAAAAACAATATCATTTATAATGATGGTATTCCATTTATATGGTCGATAAGCATTTTAAAAAAAAACAACGTAATACCATGGCCAAAGGAGACAAAATCGTTTCAAAAATGTTTTCAATGTACTGGTCGACTTCTATGGAACAAAACTCCCATTGACATAAAGCAGACTCCAAATATGTCATCTCTTCCTACTGAATGGTTTAAATGAATGAAATGGTGATACAATTTAACATTTCTAGTACATTAAATAAATACTGCTGTTTTTCTGTACTTTTGCATCACTTTCACAGTTGAATGTTTCAATTCAGAATATTATTTTATATCTTCATATTGTCTAAGTAGAATGAGACTTTGTGGGCCACAATGAAGAAGTACAACATGGGTTCAAAGTTAACCAATGTCATCAAGCAGCTGTACGACAAGGTCACTAGTGCAGTAATTGTTCAATGTTCTGTGCTGAGAAGACAAAGCTGATGACAAAAAGTAGCAAACAAATCTCAACCAAGATTAAAGTCAGAGGACATCAACTGGAAACAGTGAACAAATTCAAATATTTTAGTTCCATAATCACCGAAGAGGAATCATGAGCAGAAATTGTGTAACGAGCAGCACAAACAACGACAGCTATGTTAAAATTAAGACCCATCTGGCGAGATGAGAATATATCTCTGAAAACTATAATCAGACTATTTAGAGCACTTGTCATCTCATTCTTTCTGTATTCATGTGAGGCCTGGTCCCTGACAGCAGAATTACAACAAAAAATCCAGGCACTTGAAATGAAATGCTACAGTACTATCATTGGCATGTCTTACATTAACCGCATCACAAATAAAGAAGTGCGTAACACCATCAGGCACAAAGTAGGCCATTATGAAGAGCTCCTCACCAATGTCAAAAAGAGGAAGCTGAAATGGTATGGCCATGTCGCTAGAGCCAACAGTCCATCCACAACAGTACTGCAGGGTGGCAGACGGAGAGGTAGACAGAGCAAACTGTGGACTGAAAACATCACCGAACGGACCGAAAACAGTTTTGCGGAGACACAGGCATTGGCACGTGATCGAGACAAGTGGAGGTGACTAGTCAAATGTTCAGCAGCACAGTGCCGCACACTATGTCAAGAGACTGATGATGATGATGGTGGTGGTGGTGGTGGTGGTGGTGGTGGTGATTGCCTACGTGTTCAAATGCATGTGGATTTGTTTCGGGCTTGATACTTTGATTTTTAAAATCACTTATTTAAGTGTCAAACCAGATTCTTCACATCATTTTATTTCTAGAGTATATATTGTACATAACAGATAGAAGGCTTCAAGGTACATTAGTTATGTAGCTAATTGAGTTACCTTCTATATAATACTACTACTACTACTACTACTACTACTAATAATAATAATAATATTATTATTAATATTATCAGTATTATTATTATTCTTATTATTATTATTATTATTATTATTATTATTATTATTATTATTATTATTATTATTATTATCTGATCTAACTTTTTGCCCTTTATATTAATGTTTTTAACTCAATGATTTCCTCATTGATTGCAATCTCTCAATCCACATCTTTCTTAAACATTTGGCATGTTTATCAGACGGAGATTAACATCTGTAGTATCATACATTATGTTCCGTATAACAAATGGGTTTTGATCAAACTTTACTCCCATCCAAATGTATAAACAAATGCACGTTTTCCGTTCATTCCGATAAAATTTGTTTCATATTAATTCAATCAATCTGTATCTAACCAGTGTATTAAAAGCTCAGTCGACTGCATTGAAAATCTGCAACATCATTTATGTTGTGCAAGGAAATAACAATATATTCCTTCTTGATGATCTTGGATTCCATGAATGTAATATTTGAGCAACTGCATCAACTGAAATTTAAAGTGGCATTATGAGGTCTTCAGTAATATATATATATACATGTATATATATATATATATATATATATATATATATATATATATATATATATATATATATATATATATATATATATATAGTTCATTTACATCACTTTCAAAGTATACAATTGTGTAGTCACTTAATTCTGTATATGTCTGATTACACAAACTGACGAAACCAACTTATTAGTAATTATTATTATTATTATTATTATTATTATTATTATTATGATTATTATTATTATTATTATTATTATTATTATTATTATTATTATTATTATTATTATTATTCGAGCAGAGCTTGAAATGTTTAGGTTCTATACAAATTCCCGATTATTATTATTATTATTATTATTATTATTATTATTATTATCGTAGAGCTTCAAAAGATTAGGCTCTTTATACAAATTGTTGGGTGCACATCTTACGAAAAGCATGAAGAACCAGAATTGCAATTAAAATACCACCAAGCAATGAATAAAACGCCAAAGACAAAGAAAAAAGAGGATGCCTTACTGGACCGTGTGACTCTCGTAACATTGTGAGTCTGCTGGCAACACTCCGAACCATTGTCAATTTCGGGATGGCATGAGTTCAACAATGAGTTTATCAGGCACGCCATTCCTTAAATTACCCAAATATTTTTATGTTCGATACCAAACAGTGGATGACTTTTAAGATTCTTGCCGGTGTGATGTAACTGATAAAAGCTTCCTCGTCATTATAAGCGTGCATGTTACGGTGTAAACATGCATCAACAAGGATATGTGCCAGTTTATAGCATCGTAATGGTTTTACCATACGGCGGCTTGATCTAGTAAATAAAATACCCCGATGATTTCTACAACTTTTTATCAGCTTTATAATGTGTAGACTCAGAATAATCAAGTATCACCTCGCACTGTTTTCAAGCGTGCCCCCATGGAGATTCACCGGTACTCGTCACATGTTTTTCTAGTAGCTTTGTCTTTGACCCGCATATATAAAATGATTCCGTGAAGACCCTGAGAGTGTCCTTTGAAAATCCATTGATCAACGATAAAAGGTGTATCAAAATTAAGAGAGCATTCATGTTCTTAAATAATAGCTGATACTAGCACTCATCGACGTTCCATCTTGTAGATACACAAGTTTTCTATCCACAAATAGATCTTCCTTTGTCGTATCAGCATTCATAAAGCCACGTTTATCAATCTTGTACAACGTCGTTTAATTAGCGATGTCGCTCCATGAATAAATCTAACAACGATTGTTCGACCTATATCTTTGGCAAACAATATAACCTTGCTGTCAATGTTTTCTGGTCCTGGCATCCGAACTGACGTTTGACGTCTCTACATAATGATTGCTTCACCGATTAACTGCGATAACAATATCTTGGCAACAAACATATATCTCAGTAGCACTATTGGAGATCAAGCACGAATAGTCCTCGCGTAGTAGCCCATGTGATTATCTCTTGATCAGGTTTGTTAAAATGACGATGACCGGATGAATAGTCTCAGCAAATTAAAATGAATGTATCTCAGAGCAGCAGAGAGGGTGAATCCTACAACATTTTTTTAGTATATTTTTGATTATACCCTCCAAAATAACACTAGACCCTTCTCGCGAATAACTAGGAAAAAAAATGACAGTGATTGTTGTCTGAAAACATGGGATTGGCATTCGCGAATCATAAAATGTCGCAACGTCGTTGTCACTCCCCCCTCTCTGCTGCTAAGATTACGGTGATTTTAACCGAATATGTTATCAAGTCCTTACTACGACGAAAATCCCCTTAGGATGAAAGTCTTTACGACGAAAATCCTTTCAGGATTTCACAAACAGACTAATTTGTAAAACCTCCTCTTTTAAATCAATCAGATTATTAGACTGGTCAGTGAGTTTGAAATTAATTCTGGTTAATGAATTATTATGACATCGCATATAGACTGGATTCACCGGAGACTCAATAATTAAAAACCCTGGAGGAGCTATTGGTGCAAATGAATACAAAATATATCCTTGCTGAGCTTGATTTGATCGTTCTAAATTTATTTGATAGCTTCCTTCGATCACATCGCATACTAAATTGAGCGCAATCACCGTTGAAATATTCACATTGAACGGAGCAATATGCCTGCCACCACCATCTGGGTCATTATTATGTTGGAGGATAGTTGTTTGTGGTTGTGATTGTGTTTTTTTCCACGTATCATGGATTTTTTTGAAACCTTCATCGATGGCATCACTGAGGGATTTTTGTAATTCTGAGATATTATATCCTGGTAGTTTAAACTCACGAATATCTTCTACGCGTATATTACCTTTCATCGCAAACTCTGTTCTCGTTTTAAGATTATCGTCACCTAATATCTCTTGAATAATTTGTGAATGAAATGTTTCCATGTCATTGATGATTTTGTTACATATTTCTACAACGCTGATAAATTCATCTCGGGTGAGAGTGCCGGATTTAATGGATATTAACAACAGTAAAAAATCATATTCCATCGCTGTGAAATTTTCAGTAATTTTGTTCTGTCGGGGTACGAATTTGACAACGTTATTTTCTACTATTCCATTGAAAAGTTCCCACTTATTATAATCTTTATAACTCTTTATTGGATTATCAGATTTTATCCTGTCTGTGATATAATCGGTTTTTTGTGGTTCTGGTAATTTAACGGTTTTTCCCCCGGGTGGGATTTCAGGCCATCCCAGTACGGTTCAAATAGAACTTTGATAGATATCTACGACATAACCCTCTGTGCTTATTTCAATGGCAGATGATAGTGTTGGCTCATGAACTGTTATAGCTATTTTTGATTCTTTTCCAGTAATCGATTTTATTCTACGCGCGAATTCATTATTGATTTGTTCGATTTGGTATGATCCGGTTGGTATGGAAACAACGTTCCAGTCTGGGGTACCGTCGGGTTTATTCTTATTTGCAAATACCAGTGAATTATTGGGTTGTTGACCACCAAATGATTTTGACCTCATATTTGGCCAACTATGGTATACTCGTAATTTTGCTAGCGCGATTTCCTTCACTGGGACCGGAGAGGGGAAATTCACACTGAATTCTGGATTCGTTGAGGTTATTGAGATCATGCTTGTTTGTACTGGGTTTGTGTTCTCCACTATTTGTTGAAGTAATTCCATCTGTGTTGTCATTGTTATACTCATGTTTCTGTACTTCTAATTTTGACATCGCAGAATCATATATATCTACCATCGCTGAAAACTCTCTCTCTGATATAATTGTATCATCGAGCGATGACGATATCAATGAGGATAATTGCGAGTATGCAGTAGACACAACATGAAATTGAATTATGTAGTCTTGTAGTTTCCGTTGGCTGCATGAGGATATTTTTTTTGTGATTATTGAAATAATTCCAGCGATTGTTGTTGCCGCAGAAATGCAAATTGGAACAGCTATCGGGGCCATCATTGTCACTGAAGACAGTATAATACCGGCTCCGGTGATTACACCACTCACTGAATACCCAGTAATATCAATTGCGGTAAGTCTCCTGCGATATTTTTTAATTTTCATTGCATACTCCTCAGACAGGGTTTTGAGTCTAGTTTGATATTCTCTGACCTGATCATAGCGATATTGCGATGATGAAATCATTTTTTATTTTAACAACGCTAGCGTTTTCAATTACGATTTCATTTGAAACCGTTAGTGAAATTGCTTTGCAATTTTCAACTTAAATCCGCTACGAATTCCACATACCACGTTGTTGAGACCATAAACAAAGTTTTATCAGTAGTTGTTATAGTGAACTTTTTAGTTGTACCCTTGTCGATGATCGTTGAAATCATATTGTTGACCCCGGATGAACTCGACGATGATATATTAAATTTAGCCGTTGTCACCAGTGTTAATCGATAAATACCCTTGACGGTTGCAGTGATATCTAATGTGTTGTTTGTAAGTGTCCACGCAAATGATCCGTGTTGGATTGTATATACCACGTTGTTGGTTTTCTCATGAGGAATTTTTGTTTTTTCAATGGCTGTTATCATCCTCGAAAGATCACCTTTGACTGCTTCGATGAAGTTTTTCGTCTCATCGATGGATTTTTTAATATCAGGGAGTTTAAGTTCAATTTTATCGAATGTAGTTCCAATAAATTTATCAATGATATTTCTACGAAAAGAATTATAACTTCATATATGATCATCCAGCTCACGGCTGTGGGTGGTAATCTTGTTGTCTTGGGTGGTAATCTTGTTGTCTTGGGTGGTAATATTGTTGTCGTTGTCGGCAATCATGCGGTTGTTGGTGATAATCATCTTGTTGTTGGTGGCAATCGCGTCTGTGATCGTAGTCACAAGTGCGCCTGGTTTAAGTCGTCCGTCGTTGGAATACAGCGCAATAGAGTTTTCAGCGGCGTCGCGCTGCCGTATCAAAATATCATCCAGAGAAATATTACTAGATTTCAATTTACCCTGATCGGAAAATAACGCAACGGTGTTCTCGATTGCGTTTTGTTGTTTAACCAAAATATCATCCAGAGAAATATTACTAGATTTCAATTTACCCTGTTTGTCTTGAAATACAACTATTTCATTCGGGTCAACACGTGTTAAGTTCAACGTCTCAGCGATTTCATCTTTAATTTTTTTTTATATATCCTTGATAGAATCAGGGGGTGCAGTGCCATCGGGTTTGGGTTTCAAAGATCTCCCCCAAATATCAATCATGTTATTGTAAAACTCTTTCTCTCTCTAAAAAGCGATTGCTGGTGTAGTCATTTACGACAATGTGTGGTGATTTTCTAGATGCTGAAATAGCGTCAAGGACATTTAATACTTCACTGCCGCATATTGGTGGGTCATTGATTTGTTGTGTTGGTAGCGTAGAATACCAAGTCTTCATTGGAAATTGTTTTATGTAACGCATAAACTCTTTTGGTGGGGCTAATCCATATGAATCAAAATAGACAATCCCACGTGGATCAATAGCGTATGCAACCCAGTGAGTTCCAGGTCCGGTGCTGTTATCGAGATTAATAATACCTGTTTCAGTTTTGTTTGGTTGATGTGGTAATTGATCTTTCATAAAAACACCTCTGAAATTTTTAATCACTAGTTTTTTAGCCGCATCCATTAAATCAAAATTGGACATGGGAACCATAGACTCCTCAATTAATAAACCGTTCCTGTTAGTCTCAGGCCTGATCCGTGAACGGATCGCCCGCTGTACCATGAATACGGGGTTCCTGGTAGTCTTAGACCCTTTCCGCTGTACCATGAATACGGGGTTCCTGGTAGTCTTAGACCCTTTCCGCTGTACCATGAATACGGGGTTCCTGGTAGTCTTAGACCCTTTCCCTTTTTTTATACCCTCGACCTTTCTTCGGTTCATATGATTCAGCAATGCTCTGTACCGCTTTTGTTCCCAAGCCTCCAACTACCCCCAATGCGGCCGCTTTTGCTACTGCTGGGGCTGCTGCCACAACCAATGCTGGTATTGCAGCAAACAACGGAAATATACCACCTGTTTTTATTATATTTTTGATAGCAGCCGAAGAGAGTGTGATCTGAACTCCTTTTTTATCCTTGAAAGCATCATTGAAATGTTTCACTTGACGAGTTGTCAGTGGCAATTTATTTGCCCCTCCATTCATTTGATTAGGTTTCAACGTGATTGTGGTTCCACATTGTTTAGCGGATTTTGATTGCAATTTTTTGATTTGACCAGGTGTCAAAGACACATTGATATTACTATATGACATTATACATAATTGATTGATTCTAATTCAATGAAAAATCGAGAAAAATCGTTCAAAGATTTTCCACTGGTGCATCTACCACTCTCATTCTTCCTCCAACACCTTCAAGTAGCATTGATTTATCACTGAGAATGACAGCAACCGCTCTATAATTAACAACAGCACCAGGACGGGTTACACGGGCTCTGAAGTGTATATCAACGACAGATTGTCTTGTTAAATCAAGATGTTCCAGTGAAAAGTAATAAATCGGATAGAGGCTTTTGAAATCCCATTGTGATATTTGCAAACCGGTATCCACATTTTGATCACATGCCATAAATGACAACAGGTTATGATAGACACGTGCAATATGATTTTGACCGTAATCAAGTTGCACATCTTCAGATGGTTCCTGCTGTCCGTTTATTCTCAGCGAGACTTCATTAACACCTAACTGATCAAATATCATATGACTTCGTTCTTGATTACCAACTCGTATAGTATTCTGTAATGCAATAAATATATGACGTGGAGCTGAAACCCCTTGTTTTGATGCCAGGTGCCATGTGAATGTACCATCAACATTGTCTTGTTTAGTATCCGTAGTCACTGATAACCAACTCAATAACGACTTTCCTCCTTGGTCCATAAATGATAACAATTTTTCTTCTGCTGTGATTGATGGAGTTAACACTGGCATCCACAATGATAGTTGTGTTAAAACGACTTTACCATCAGGAACACCAGCAGCACGCCATATTGCATCATTATCAGTACCCTTTCTCACGAGTGCTACTGTGTGTTTAGCTCCATAAATAACTTTTCGGACGTTTCAACAGAATCCGAATATATGATGCAGTGGAATTGCACATGAAAATTGTCGACGCTGTCCTAGTAATGTTGATACACGTGTTGCAAATCCTAGATTGTAAGTAGTAATAGTATTTATGACATCAAAAGTACCAGCTGGTCTTGTATATCCGGCTGGTGCTGGATCAACTGCAGTGACTTGTGTTACCTTGACTCTAGAATACTGGTTGTGTTCAGGGTTATCAGTAATATCCTTAGAAAACATCATAGATGGACCCGCTGATATTGTATAATCATCAGAATATCTTGCTAACCCTATGATTGTCGTAGCCACATCAACTTCACGGTCAATGGATTCAATTTCTTTTCCATCAATGAGATATCTAGCGCTTTCAAATAACGCCATGATACCGTTATTGACAAAACCAACTCGGGTAGTTTGGCTAATGTCATATGGAGGATCATTATGTGCAGCATCATTTGTTACAAGTTCTCCTTCTACTTCAATAAACGCTTCACAAGGCAAAAAGTATTTACTGGTATCATGAACTTGAAGTTCAATTCGTGATCGGAGATCGGGTTGTATTGCGTGATAAGAATAAAATTGAAAATCGCGTACAGAATCATCTTTACGCACTGGGGCATCCATATCAAATGCTGGATCAGATGACCTTTTGAACATTTTATTCTATTTATCAGAGTCTAAATCGGATTTTCCATTTCATCGTGAAAAACGCTAGCGTGAAAATCCATAGGATTTCATCGACGTGGTTTTTTAAAGCCACTTCCTGCTATCATGTTTGCTGTCATGTTATTTTGGTCCTCTTGATTTACCATCGACGCTAGTTTTTCATCTACTGCGTTATTTATTATTTTACTAACACTTGCAGGCATTTCTTCTGTAGACGGTAACGGTTTCTTTTTTCGTCTCACTAATGATGTTATTTTATCCTTCGCAGTTGAAAACGCTTTCCCGGCAAGATCTCCAACAGAACTAATACCCTTATCACGAATAACATCAATGGCTTTCATTCCTAGTTGTTTAGCTAACAGCATCACTGTTGGAGCCGTTCTTGTAAATGACCCTGCAATGGTATTACCTAAACCATCTCCGTAGTATGCTCTATAAACTGGAAACCGTGAATTAACTACATAGACGGGGGTTGGTTTATCATGATTGTAGTGTATAATCATTATTATAAAAACACTAGTGTTTTCAATTGTTATTCAGTCACTATGATACCCACTTTCCGCTAACTCGCCAATAAAATCTCGATATGTTTTGATATCCATGATACCACCTTGAAATAACCGTCTACAGATATCAGCTGCTTCATTAATTATTTCTGGAGAGTTATTTCCAGCTCGTTTTCCTCCTACAAGAACTTCTAATCGTGATATATCATTGATAACACTATCAGGACAAGCGTTTCTAACTAGACCACTCCCCAGAAATTCCTCCTCATCGTATGGTTGTCTTAAATGGAGTTGAAATTTTCTCTTGAAGTCCCTGTATTCCTTCATCCTTCTATCTAAATTCCCAGTATTTATTTCATACACTATATCAGCCAATTCATTATGTGACATTCTATATGTCGTATAATTGTCCTTGAAAAACTTCTCTTGTGAATTATAGCTGTTAGCAGCAAATTCACCTAAATTGTCTATATCCTCTTTGAGAATTCGTTTTTTAGCGCTATCGGTAAATATAATTGATATAGGTAGTCGTCCACTAACTAGTTCTTCCTGAAATCCTTCAAATTTTCGTTCTGAAGCGGTTGATATATCCTGAGGAAGTGTTTCTAAAGACTTTTTTGTTTGTTTAGTTCTTTTTGCTATTTTTTCTAACACAGGGAGAAAAGTCTCTTCTTGTTTTTTACCTTGCTCAGAGATTGTTGACACTATCTGTTTCGTTGTTGTAGTTATTGGTTTAAACAACTCTTCAGATCCCGCAGCAAAATCAGTCTGAAGACTCTGTCGTTCTTGCAGTTTATTCCTGACAGAGTCGCGAATTGGTATAAATTTCTTAATTGCATCTAGTCGCTCACGAGCCAATCGGGTCGTTAATGCTTCATTGACCATTATTTGAAATCAGAAACCATTTTTCAATTGCAAAACATTTTTTCCCATCGATGATTCCATCCTAACGGTCCAATTTTTTATTGCTGTGAAATATTTTTATTTTTTATTGCTATGAAATATTTTTATTTTTTATTGCTGTGAAATATTTTTATTTTTTATTCATTGATTTTGCCTGTTTTTGACAGTTTTGGTGCCATTTTGGTGGTTTTCAGTTGAAAAACTCAAGAGAGATTTTACAGTCAAGTAGTCGATTTTACATGGGATTTTCCATAAGGAAAAGCTGTTAAAACTCATTTTTGATGATTTTTAGCCATTTTTCATCAATTTTTGCCTGTTTTCAGTGATGTTTGGTCATTTTTCATCGATTTTCATCAAAAAACCTCGTAGGGTCAAGTAGTCGATTTTGCATTGGATTTTCCATAGAGAAAAGCTGTTAGGATTCTATTTTATTTTCGCAGTGTGAAATATTTTCACTGATTCAATCAAAAAATGACAAAAAAAAATGAAAATCTCCTTGAGATTTTACTGTCTGACAAAATCTTTTGAGGGTCGGTCAATCAAAATAGTTCATTTTCTTGAATTAACGCTCGTAAGTTTCTAATTTTAGAATTAACTTCCTTTTTCAATTCATATTCGTTACCCAATTCTTTTCGTATTCCTTCCACGATAGTATATAACGGAACAAACACATCTACTTCACTGGAAAATGCAAGAGAGTCTCGAATAGAATTTTGAATTTTTTTGATGAGTGCATATTTCTTTGGTAACATATACTTGTTAGTGCTAACTCCGTATTCTATATCCTGAAAATCCGACTTGATTTGATCAGGATTTAACCCATCTGACAATTTAATATCCTGATTTTTCAATTTTCCAATTTCAACTATGATGCTATTCATATTTTCAGAATTCATATATGATAATACATATTTCTAATTCATTTTTCAAAAATAAAAGAGCCGTTAATATTTTCAAAATTGAGTATGTATATATAAATATCTTTTTTAAAATTCAGTCTGTATATATAACTATCTTTTTTAAAATTCAGTCTGTATATATAAATATCTTTTTTAAAATTCAGTCTGTTTATATAACTATCTTTTTTAAAATTCAGTCTGTATATTTAACTATCTTTTTTAAAATTCAGTCTGTATATATAACTATCTTTTTTAAAATTCAGTCTGTATATATAACTATCTTTTTTAAAATTCAGTCTGTATATATAAATATCTTTTTTAAAATTCAGTCTGTATATATAAATATCTTTTTTAAAAATTCAGTCTGTATATATAAATATCTTTTTTAAAAATTAATTCGGTATATATAAATATCTTTTTTAAAAATTAATTCGGTATATATAAATATCTTTTTTAAAAATTAATTCGGTATATATAAATATCTTTTTTTAAAATTCAGTCTGTATATATAAATATAAATGCAGACAAAAATAAATAACAACCATGATGAGCGATTATCAGTCATTTGGCCCCCTTGATATAGGCCGCTGTGGTTCTATTTGTATTCATCGGGTCCCTTATTAGGCCTTTGTGTCTTTCATAGGGTTCCTTTGTTAGAGCATTTTTCTGTTTCTGTTTTATATCAGAATGTTTTTTTTTTGTTTTTGCTCTTTGAGATATGACCCTATGACCGTTTCTTTTAGCCTATAATTCATTCTGGTGTTACCCAATGTGCATCCACGAACCTTTTTTTGGCCGGTAATTCATTTTGAACACCATACGGGGCTACCCAAATGTGATGGAGAGCTAATTACATCCATGGATGTTATTTATTTTAGGGCATTTATGTGTTTACATTCAACATGCAACCCATGAAATCAAATTCATGGTTGCGTAAGTTGTCAAAAACCGACAACCCACCGCTACCGTAAATTTGATAGCATGGGTTTGCATGTTATGTGAATGTAAACACAGAGGGGTTGCCCCCCTCTCCTCAATTAAATACAAAAAGAAAACATCCACCGTTTCGCCATCAGACAATTGTCTGCTATGGGGCGCGAACATGTGAAAGAATAATTGTCTGGGTTTACAAGCCAAACACGATACCGTTAGACCACTGTTCACGTCCATAAAGAATAACGCGTTTCTTAACATATATATGTTGTAAATATTCATATGGTATATAAAGGGAATTAATACAGCAATCCGCAAGGTATGCTATTTTATTTTCTTGAATTACTTATTAATGGTGTTTCACAGTATTTAAATGAGACAGCATATTTGACTTAAACACTAAAACAAAGAATATGATTGTTTGAAAACATTTCTTTTCTTACAAAACAATGCCAGCCGCTGAATCGCAATAACCCATAAAACAAGTTAACACAATCTAAGGGAGAAAGTATACACGTGTGTTATCCTGTAACGCCTGCATCTCCGGATCACATCCTATGTTTATGAAATACGCATTAATCGCACGTGAGACAGAATATTTGACTTAAACACTAAAAAGAAAGAAAATATTTCTTTTCTTATAAAACAATACCCAGGCGCTAAATCACAATGATAACTCCCTTGGTTATATTCATTGGTTATATTTAAGAGTTGTCTCCCTTGGTGTTATAGACATACGAAAATCGAATTTTTTGTCCTGTCTCTTTTGAAATGGTAAAAAATTATTCTGAGAATCGGAATCAATATGATCAATAACATAACCATCCTTGATTCTATTATTCAAGAATTAAGTTATCATTCAACACCTACAGAGAACATTAAATGTTCACATATTAATCTATCTATCTGACTGATCAAATACCACAAATCCAACTGGATTCTTCAATCTGCGGTGTCTGATAATACCATCACGGGATGCTTCACAATTAACAGCACGGGTGAGGTCTGAATTCTTGGTTCATTTATATAATAACACTATTTTTCTAATTCATTGTTTGGTTTAATTATAAGTCTCTGTATATAATCTTGAGGAGTCTTTATGATTTTGTCATCGTTGGGGTCAATGACAGTATTTTTTATTCTTTTATCATATTAGCGTTTTAGTTCCCTGTATCGTTTGCCGCCACACCTAAGGCATAATTGCGACTTCCCCCTGACCCCAACCCCACATCGAATACAGGGTAACGGACCAAGGCTTCCACGACGAAAGCTTTGCATATGATACCAACAGAATTCATTTCTGCATGATTTGTTACACGGTGTCACTGATCCAATCATAAGCCATTTGCAATGATTCATTATACTTAAATCTTTCATTTAAATACTTGTTTTAATTATAGTATGGAGGAGTTCGAGAGATTATTGAAAATTAAGCCTTGGAAAGGTGTTCAATTCAATCTTGATAGAGTTTCTGATACACCAAAGAATAAAATTCTTGATAGAACCTTGATTAGTAAAATCAGAGACTGTTTTAATGAATTCAAGCGTGATGGGACAGCTCATTGTTGGTCAACATTTAGAATTGATGGTGTTGTTGAGGCTACCATGAATGATGAAAAAGCAGCAGTGATAATCTCAAATGTTGGGGAAGAAAGAACTTTTTTTCGAATAAAATTCCTTATCCGTGATAATGGAAAATGGATCATTAGGGACAAATACGAGCCTATTCTTAAGGGCAAAAAAACTGTCACTGTGAATCAGGATTCAAAACCGGGAATTTTGACTGGAATTGATAAACCCTACTACGAAAGATCTTATCCTATCACAGCAGTTGTTTACGGGATATATCCGCTCAATGACAAACCTGATATTGCAAAACTAGCACCCATGAAATATTCGACAGGGCTCAATTGTGTAGCAGCACGAATAATGGAACACTTCACAAATGCGTCCCGGGGAAATAAACTAACTGATCTAAGACGAAAAAAAATAACCGAATGGGAACTGACAGTGAAACAGCATGGGGCAACAATTCAAGATATAGCCAAATTAGAAACATCATTGAGATTTCCAATATCGGTAAGGACAATCACCGGTGAAGTATTATACGAATCGAAATATAATAAAAATGGAACCCCAATACAGATTATTGATCATAACGAACACGCGTGGTCATCTGCAGTAACAATATTCCCACGGGATAGAACCGTAAAATATCTATCCCAAACCGAAGAGTTTTTTTCAGAGCAGAAATTATTTGATGCTATTTGCCATTTGAGTAAAAACGATCCTGTGTCAGTGTGGCTATTTCATAGTACTTCAGACGAAGAATGTAGATTTGATCAGTTTGTAAGGCCCAACGGAGAATTGTACCGTACTGAAGAGTTGCATAATCAAATGAAACAACTAGCTAGTGAGTTTTCTTTGGAGGAAGACAACGATCAATTATTAGCAAACTGTTTTACAGTACCATCCATTGCAGCGCATTTTGCTAGAAAGAAAAACGCGTGGAAACCAACCCGAAGTGAGTTCTTATCAGATGTCAAATTGTCCTGTCTTGAATACAGCCATGGAGGATTATGGAACACAAAATACACCGCTGATACCGTTATTTCAGTTGATATGATTGCATGTTATCCAGGAAGTTTTCTTGGGTATGGAGAGTGTGAGAAATATTTCAAACGATTTGGACACCCCACACACGAAATGACCCGTGTTGCTATTAATGGACCACTGCCACATTTCGATTTAACCGGATTCGCTTGTGTAGTATCATTTGAAATGGCTACAGGACTTCATCCGTGTAGTTATCTTTGGATTGGTAAACACATGTCTGAAAAACACTGGATGCCAATAGTGTTAATACGGTATATGCTTGATTGTAAGATGTTAAAATCATTAATTGTCAGTGAAGCAATTATATCCTATCGAGCACAGAAATCAGTCTGGTTACCACAACCTGATCTAGAAAAAAAAATTAGCGAAGAGCGAAAACTGTTTCCTACAACAAATCATGGATTGGTCCAGACAGTTATTTGAAATCAGAAACAATGAAGCAAAAAATCTTGGACGAAGAATAATCGGTAAATTTACCCAAGGTGGCAAAGATGATAATACGAAATATTCTTCACGATTGATTATAGACAACGCTGAATACGATTTTGTAATGGCAGATTTAACGAAAAAGGGCTTATATGTCAATCGTAAGGACGCATTTATGTCCGATGGAACCAAATTGGGTACAATAGTTACTTACACTGACGGACACCATCCGCAGTACACACATTTGAGAGCTTCTATGCTCGGTTATGCTTCTATCAATCTGTTTTCAATGATCAATAGATTTCCTACCACCGCAGTTAGAGTTGCTACTGACTCATTTTACATAAATAGCAAAATGGCTGATTTTAAGGCTACTGGCAACGAGAAATGGGGGTCATGGAGAATTAAGAAGGAAATGCTTCATGATTATATTCCATCAGCAGATGTTACCATTGAAAATAATTACTTAGAAAGCAATCAGTGTTCAGAATTTTCTAGTGCACCACCGATTTCGGATCCAATCTGTAGATATAAAACAGTTTATTTAAACAGTTGTGGCGGGTCAGGAAAAACAACCCGGGTAATTGAGTTATTTCGTGGGAAAAATCCAAACATGATTGTGCTAACACCAACTCATAGACTTGCAAGAGAAATGATACAGAGAGGGGTAAATGCCTGCACTTATCATAGTTTCTTTAGATGGAAGGGAGATAAATGGACTCCTGAGCGCATGGGAGAGAAATTTATTCCTGATTCCATCATGTGGGATGAAATAGACACAGTGTCAGAAGATGTCTTAAAAATATTTCTTGAGTGGTTGTTATTGAAGAATACAAAAGTCGTCATGTGCGGTGATCACGGCCAACCACCACCATTTGTCGGTGCATCTCCCTATGAATGGCTAAAGGGTTTTGTAGACTATTATGAAGAAATTGATACCGATCATAGATCACTTTATAATGAATTAAAAGAATTGAAGAAACTAATTAGATTACAACCGGATAGAATCCAGTGTGAAATAAATCGTGAAATAATTTCGGAAACTCCCATGAATGATTTCTGGGAAGCGTGGAGACCAAATGATTTAATCATTGCAAGTAGAAAAATAGTCAGGGACACACTTCAGATGAAGTTATTTGAATTGCATAAACAAAAATTTGCAACACTTCCAGTACCGTTATGTTATAGGCCATCGGATCCACGAAAACAGAACATCGAAGTTGATATTCCAGGCCTGACAGAGTCAGGGCGTGAAAAGCAGATTCTCGTATTAAATGATATTGTGCTGGTTGATATCAATGTCGTTGAAGATGCATTGCGTGCTAATAAATCCCCATGGACGCTAGGTTATGCAGCAACAATACACTCTTCACAGGGATTGACTATATCGGATACAATTGTTTGGATGGTAGATAATCGCATAGAATGGTCGAATTTAGTCTATCTTTCAGTATCGAGAGTACGAAAAATAAATCAGCTTCGAAGAATTGTCTTCGATGATGAAATCATTGGTGGCGATGATGAAATCATTGGCGATGATAATGATATTATTGATGAAAAACTCTCCGGTTACAAACAACAAGACAAAAAAAAAACAACGAGAATTTGATATTGATGCTGAATTAATAATCACTTTGAAGCAACAACAAAATAATCACTGCGCAAGTTGCAATTGTATAATGCGTTGGCAGTATTCGGATAAGGATCCTCGCCAATTCACCGTAGACAGAAAAAATAACAATCTCGGTCATGTCAGAAATAATGTGATGTTGACTTGTCTTGAGTGCAATAGACGCAAGGGTGCTAGTTAAGCCCATGCGGTGGTAATTGAGTATCCTCAGGTATCACTTGTAATTGTTGTCTAGTAAAACCCCGTTGAGGGGCAGTTGAATCCAGTTTATAGATTGGAAGTCTACCCGTAGATCGTGTTATACCAGATATCTTATGTGCAGTAATACTCCAAATAGGATCAGTAGCCCTTTTTCTGCCCCCTTCAAGCTCTCCTGGTTCAAATAAATACCTCACAATGACATTACTACCAAGAATTGGTTGGGAAACGCTAAAATCTTTTTGAATTTCCATTTCAGGTATTGACTTCTTTTTAATCGCGTTGATAGGTTTCATGTTGATGGTTCTAGTAATCTCGTTATTCAGTGCAGTAATCACAGCTGGTAACCTTTTAACCCATTCACGGGATCTTTTTTCTTGGATGAATTCTTTTGCATATTGATATCCAAATAACCGCTCAGCAAGGGTTTTATTAAACCGTTCTACAATGGCCTGATCACGATGTAGCGCAGTATGTCCTCGTCTGATTGTGACTTTATGATTTTTCATTGTAGATAACACTACACCCTGAAATTCTTTGCCGGGATCAATTTGTAATAGATTTGGCCAGTGCAGAGGACTCCTTCGATAAATCCTTTCAAATGCAGAAGCCACTTCAGTGGCTGATTTTGTTTTTAACGGTTCTGCTTCTTTGTATCGACTTGCAATATTAACTACGGTTAATGCGTATTTGTAACCACGATCATGTGGCAGAAATAATATATCAGCCTGATGAACTTCATTGGGTCCGGTCATATCAAAATGCGAGAAATTGATTTGTTTAGGCGGTGGTAGATAAATTTGCCATAGTGCCTGTTTGGATAACCAATGAGCCGCAGTGGTTTTTTTCACTTTCGCAGCGCTAGCGAGTTTATGGATTGCTGATTTACCCCTCCAGTATCCTCTTGGGGAATAATAAATAGATTCCATGTTGTTATTAATTACCAGCACCTAACATCAATTTACTTTTCATAGCCGATTTTATCAAAAAGGAAGCCAATTTTTCTTTGAAAGATTTATCAGAAATAGCATTTAACGCATGAATTAATTTCACATCTGCTAGATGCCTGTGCTGCAGATTACTGCTTTTATAAGATACATCATGAAGGTGACAGGCCTTATCAATAGCGTTTATTGGTTCCTCACCGGGTCGGGGCTGATTTTGATCATTGAGTCTGATATCAAGTCTTGTTCCCGGTCCACAGTAGCTATATCCTGGAAGGTGCTTTTCTCCAGGGTATTTTGCCCATGGGGTTCCAGGGAGTTTAGTTAGCTTGGCTGCGATATCACCTCCTCGTTTTTTTTTAAAGGTTCCTTGAGTTCCTTGGGTTTAGAAACAAATCTAAATTTCTTTGTACTACATTGTACGCATTTACCAGAAAGCGCTGATCGGTTATTTTTAGTTGTAATCGTCGTCAAGTGATCTGTGCCAGTACGTTTTTTACACTTCACACAATATAGATCCATAATTTATATATAACGGCATGAATATAATTGATTATTCAGCTACCCGACGACGGGAACCTATTAAACATCATGAAATGTTGCCGAATTCAATTAGAATGATTATAATCGGACCATCTGGAAGCGGAAAGACACAACTGCTACTTAATTTGATAACGAGATGGATGAAATGGAACAAATTGTATTTAATAGCCCCGAGTGTAGACGATCAGCGATGCTATGAAGTGCTAAAGGATTTTAACGAGAAAGCAAAAGAATTTCAAATCGATGAAGATTTTATTGAGTTTATTACTGATATAGAGGAAGCCCCTTCCGTGGAAGACATCGATGGAAGTATTAACAATTTAGTGGTATACGATGATATCATGTTAGATAATCAAAAAAATCCTGCTAGAATATTTTCCCGCGGCAGGCATAAAAACACTGATGTGATCTATGTCACTCAACGATACACTCAGATACCAAAAGTGATCAGAGATAATTGCAATGTGTTGTGTGTATTTAACGGCGTTGATACTCATACGCTACGAAATATTCATCAGACCTGGTGCAGCGGTGATATGAATCATAATCAGTTTAGAAATTTCTTTAGTCACGCTCAGTCAAAACCACACGGATTTGTGACAATAAATTTAGCAGACCCTAGGACACGATATCGTATCGGACTTGATAAAATATTCGGTTAAAATCACCGTAAACCTTAGCAGCAGAGAGGGTGAGTGACAACGACGTTGCGACATTTTATGATTCGCGAATGCGAATTCCATGTTTTCAGACAACAATCACTGTCATTTTTTTTTCTAGTTATTCGCGAGAAGGGTCTAGTGTTATTTTGGAGGGTATAATCAAAAATATACTAGAAAAATGTTGTAGGATTCACCCTCTCTGCTGCTCTCAGCAAATCCAGTTAAATCAAATCCACCGTCAGCTGGTTGTTTATCCCAACTCGGGTCATTTCATATTACGAATGCCCAAATCTCTCAAAGGTATTTCCTGCATACCTAGCGGCCATATCAACTGAGATGATGGCGCGGTAATCATATTTAGTATTCCAGATACTGCCAAGTACATATTCAACATATGAAATTCTCGAGGTGTTGGTCGCCATGAATTTTTCAGCTGGCAAAAGTGGGCAACGACAGTTGAGATAATAAAACAATTATTCAGCAATTGTTTTGATAGATCTCTGTATACACTGTATTTTAGTGCAACCTTTGTCATCTGTGTACGACAATATTCAGTACAATAAAGTTCACCAGACGGTAGCACGAACCCATGATTGTTGTTAGATTATATGCAACTAGACTGCATACATTCTGTGAACAGAACGCACTCACAAACTACCACACAGACACATGGTCGCGCATGCTGATATTATATATGCAATCAAAACTATCACCTCAGTCATATCTAACAATCTTATCTCTTGGAAATATTCTTATATTAGGTTTCGAAGCGTGTGCCTTAAAATAAATGATTACTATCGGAGAACCCCTCGATTGATCCTTTACTGTTAGTTAGTGTCCTTATCGTAATTTTCATTTCCAGCTCATCGATATAGCTTATCGCTGCTCCACGCTCTCTGCCACCCTCCGCCTACTGATTACATTGCGTCGCAGATCTGTGCGACCATTCCCTGGCACGCGTTTATGAAGTATTCGTTGATTCTCTGGGCTAAACAATTGAAAATAACATTGGTCTTCCTCGCCGGTTGAAGAGCATCGATATCAATTCATGTAACTGATAAATCGAGTACACGATTGAAAACATAGGGTAATTAACTCACGTATTTTGTAAATACCAGTCTGCATCCTTTGCTACATATTTTATTTAATCCGACAACACTCTGACTGCGTTGTGACCCCGAACAAGGTCTCGTTTAACCAGTATAATCCACGTTTTTGCAGCTTCTCCAACGATGTTAACGTCAGCCACGGTAACGATACATTTTACTCTGAAAAGGCATCTTTGTCCGACAACTAGATAATAGCTTCCCTGGTTTATTACGTTATGGAGAACCTTTCTTCACAATATCAATATTTGCATATTCATAGTTTTATTCCTTCCAGCAAAAACACTCAACTTGTCGCATGGCTGCCATGACTTTTTGGTCCTTGCCATCGATATTTAATGTGCCGTAATTAGGATCAGATTTTATATCACAATAGTCACTAGTGTCTTAGTCGGTATTGTGCTTTTCATTATATTGTCCTCAATGATCATTACATCTTTATTGAATCTGACATCGTCATTCAACTGATATGAGTAAAAAGTTCGACTGAAAGTTGGTGACAAATATGTATCACCGTGTCAGTTATAGCTAGTCTTGCATCTATATTAACTTACTGATAAATTTAGATACAACCATAAATGACTAGACATGATAAAACAATTGTAAATATTAAAAACAGAAGAAAATAACACACGACGATTTCGTAAATAGTGTTGCATTCAAGCGCATATTCCATCCTACAATTGCAAGTCCTTAATATGTTTTACTCTACATTCCTCTCTTTCAGTCAGCTCTAGTAGCCTAGTCGTTAGAGCGTCCGGTCCGACGCGGGAAGTCGCGGGTCAAAAAATATGCCGTTTCACAAAAAATACTTATAAATATGATATAAACAGCTGCCTCGCTAAGTGGTAGTCATGCCAAAGACTTAAAAAAATTAGTACTAACAGCTGCCTCGCCTGGCACTCAGCATATAAGAAGATCGTGTTAAGGTTGGTCGGTCTGGTGTCAGGATAATGTGACTGGGTGGGACTTCATGCTACATGTCTGCGGCATGATTTCATAGTGCTAGACATCACTATAAACTACCACACCGCAAGCGTGGTGATATGACCGAAATATTGTTAATGCTACGTTCAAAATCCAAATCACACACACACACACAAACACACACACACACACACACTCATTTGTTTCCTACTTAAGTAAACATTAATACCTGTATATGTATGCCGATTTTCATTTATATGCCACACACAATGCATTACTTATATTGCATTGATTCTTATTTAAATACGAATCACTAAAGAAGTATGCTTTTTCCAAAGGATGTATATTTTATTTAACCTGTAGATACACGAATGTGTTAAATGGTACACATTCACAGAATACCTAAAATACTGAACTAATACTATCCACGACACGATAATGATATAAGCTGGATTTCATCTTTGAAGTATTATCATTTACTTATGTTAATCACTCGAATAGCACTAGGGATATTTTACCTAGCTTTTCTATGTGTCAGTGAGAGTTATATGAAGATCTTACCTTTATATATCTCTAATAAAATAATTATGTGACTTTGCAAACATTATTTTTAGGAATTCAAGAGATGTATAACTACTGTATTTTCTAATGAAAAGCAAGGCGCACATCTAAAAGTGGGGATAAGTTATCATATGGTAAAATCATTCATTTAAAAAATAAATGAACGACGAGATTTCTAACTGTATTTTTGCTGTTAATTATTCAGCAAAAGAAACCGGATAAAAAACATTACTTGTGTTTGCAATTTATTTTTGATTCATATATTCGATATAGGAACGAAATCAACTTGTATGACGAGAAGCAAAATGCAGCAAAATATCAAAATTATTTACACTAGAAAGTAGCCAAATTCACATTCAAAGTGTCCCATTCAAAGTGTCCCGTTCAAAGTGTCCCATTCAGACAGCTGTGTGTTAGCATAAGAACATCCTACTTTATGAACATGTAATGAAAAGTGTTGTTAACACCTCGAACTGAAAGCGAATACTGCAAGAGAAGTTTATGCGCAACATTTCAGTGTTTTAAATAAGTAGAGTTAAACATACAAGCACGTATGGAAGTGTAAACTGTTGTGTACATTTAATTTGCATTGTTTGTTATTTAGGTTTCTTTAATTTTTTGCCTAATTGAATCATAACGTAATGAAGTTTACAAAGAAATTTATTAAACGTTATTAACCTTCTAATATATTACCAATAGCTAGGAGTTTTCTCAACATATTGGGAACCGATGACACAATATTTGCATTAGAGTTGATCTAGCATAATTAATATTTGATTTGATACTTTAAATCCTATTGCAGATGAGGTCATCTTGGTGGTTTATACTTTTGATGATTATATGGTCGAGGTCATCATGGTGCTTTGTACCATGGTTCGTCTGCGGAACGGCTAACATATTAGCTTTCACTTTATAATTAGATACATAAGGGATTAACATCGTTACTTTTACTTTAGACCACGATACAGAAAGGGTTAACATCGCGGCTTTTACTCTAGACCTATATACAGAAGGGGTTAACAGCGTGGCTTTTACTTTAGACCTAGTGGAACGGCAAGATTGTCAAGGTAGATGGAGTGATGGTCTGACTTAACCAGAGGGTATGGAACAACCCCAACCTCACCGAGAATACCAAACTGCGTGTATATCAAGCTTGCTTGCTCAGCTCACTCCTCTACAGCAGCGAAACATGGACCACCTATGCACGACACGAGATAAAACTAAAGAGTTTCCACCTTAGATGTATGCGGTGCATTATGCACATCAAGTGGCAGGACAAAGTAACCAACATAGAGGATCTAGAACGCACCAACATCACGAGCATTTTCCCCAGTATCAGCAAGAGGCGCCTTCGCTGTCTCGGTCAAGTCAAGAGAATGGACCCAGGCCGCATTCCTCAGCGCCTGTTATATGGGGACCTAGCACGACTGACTGGACGTCCACGCCGGCGCTGCAAAGATATTTGCATGAAGGACATGTAAACGGCCAACATCGATGTCAACAACTGGTAGAGATGTGCTAACGACCGTTCCACCCGGCGCCTAGCTGCCAGGCAGAAAGTTAGCAAGGCTGAGGATCACAGGAATAGAAAGCACGCTAAAAAGAGAGCCAGAAAGAAGGAACATCTGACTCTGGACCTACTCCATTGTCTCATGTTCACGGACGGATACCAAGGATAATAGTCTATGTCTATATCCCAATATCTGGTACCAACTAAAGTCAACCTCGTTCAACGTGGATAAAGATGGATAACTAGTGTTAGAATTTAATGTTAAGTACTGTTTCATATATCATCAAGGGTAGTAGAGTTTCTGATTGACAAAACTATGAACAAGATTATTATCTCACAATTCGTGATCAAATATTTTTTTATGTTATATAATTATTAATAAATGTTCATCCACTAGTTGGACATGCATATATTATATCTTTTATGGGTTATCGAATTGTACTTTCTACTAACAAAAAACTAAGTTGATTAAAAATGTGATAAATGTATTTAACGTGACTGATATCTCTAATCGATATTGTCAACACAGGGGTATACCTTGCAGTTGAGTCATATTACAAATATTAATTTCATTATATATTATGAAGCAACTAATATTGGAGTTGTGTTTCAACTGCCACTATAC
Source organism: Unio delphinus (assembly GCA_029339505.1). Taxonomy (NCBI): domain Eukaryota; kingdom Metazoa; phylum Mollusca; class Bivalvia; order Unionida; family Unionidae; genus Unio; species Unio delphinus. The sequence goes on along the minus strand of JAQISU010000036.1, from coordinate 10,539,612 downwards.
AAGATGATGTGCTAAACGTTGTTGATAAACGATACATTTGTTTGACCTCGCATTCCCATATCATTTTAGGGGATGTGTTTATCTCTTAACTATGAAATTGGATCCTTCTTGCTACTCATGTTGCAACTAATTCTAATTTTGGCGTTATCGTTGATTCTTTTGCATCGCAGTTTGGTTCCAAGAACGTGTAATCTAAACCTGTTTGCTTATGTAGCTGTGATCAACTATAAATGGGATCTATATGTTGACATAATCATGCTGATTTTACCTCTGGGCACCATTATATACAGAAATTTCATCGCCCTGACAATTTTCTTTCCTTTTGATAGCGTTCATATTGTCTCCTGTTATTTTGTTGTTTTCCTAGAGTTCATATAGTTTATTCATATCTCAGTTAGCGTTGCATAGCCCATTTCAGACTGTAATAGTCATTCACTCACCATAAAAACAAAATAAACTGTGGAAAACTACAATGTGTTAACATCAGCCTCACATGTTTGAATTCCAATTTATAATTGTTAATTATGCAAAGTATTTATGTATGCACCTACGAATGGATTTTTGCGATACCTTTTGTATATTTTGGTTTTAAGATTTTAGATCTCTTTTTCGTGATACTATTGCTATTGTAATACGTGTATCAATAATATTTGCATGCAATTTTATACTTCTTTAAGTAGGTGTGAATCTACTGAGAGTCAATGTCAGATCTGTATTTTCCTAACACTACTGAAAGTCAATGTCAGATCCGTATTTTCCAAACACTACTGAGAGTCAATGTCAGATCCGTATTTTCCTAACACTTCTGAAAGTCAGTGTCAGATCAGTATTTTCCTAACACTTCTGAGAGTCAGTTTCAGATCCGTAATTTCCTAACACTACTGAAAATCAATGTCAGATCCGTATTTTCCTAACACTTCTGAAAGTCAATGTCAGATCCGTATTTTTCTAACCCTACTGAGTGTCAATATATGATCCGTATTTTCCTAACACAGGTGCTGATCTATCTCAGATAGTGAATTTTGTCAAGATTTCTGGAAACAAAATAGATCATGAAATCAGCTAGTCTCTTTGAACCAAGGACTGTAATTTTTAAAAATTCTGTTTTAGATCATATAGCATGGTATGCAGTATTAGAATAACCTGTATGCCCCTATGCCGGCTGTGACAATATTGCTTACAATAAACATCAGATAATACCAATAATTTTGAATGTCTTGTTTCTCCATCTGCTTCATCCCGATGCAGGCTGTGTCAAGAACGCTTACAATAAACATCATCTCATATAAATACTTTTGTGAATATGTGTGTGTATCGCAAAGGATATCTTATTAGTGGGTCGAGCTCGTATTTATATGGGTAGTAAATTATACACAATTTATATCAGTATAGTGGATACAATTTCGTTTACATATTGTTCTTCAAATGAAAGGATACACTTATAATTATAAGGAAGTGGTACATCTGTGAGGGCAACATAAATGGGATGCCGTCATCGCACAAATCATCTTATGAAATTACAATATTTTAGTAGGTGCCTGCCATCCAATAATGACATCAATGCATAACGACAATAAGTTTGAAGTTGGATTTTATGTTTAAAATCGAGCTCATGAATTAATTGTGTCATCAATATGACCCATTGCTAGGCAATACAATAATATACGAGATAAATATAACATATATGTTGCAATGTGATAAATAACCAGTGATATACCATACAATTATGGGTTTCTTTATTACCAGCCTATAGTATTAAATTTCACTTAAGGAGACTGTGATCAGTTTACAATAACAGGGTAACTTAGAAACCAATTTAAATGAATCACGACTTATATTTAATTTCTTGACACGCTCTTGGCCTATCTGATGATATTAATGTTAGTGTGAGTTACGTAGCAAAATGAATATGCTTTGCTAATGTCCGTGTATGTATTGTTTAGAATCTTTTAGGGACCAGAGGGAATTACCCCAGCTGTGGTCAGGGTCTCTGAGAGACAAAAGAGACAAAGAATGATAGATGGAGAAGTTTAAAGGATAACAGAGTGAGACCAAGGAAAAGAGAAGAAACATAGACATGAGTAGGACTCAGGACAGTCGGGAACATTTTACACATTAATTCAAAGGATGAACTAGGCCGTCACTTGGTGGTGTAATATGATATTAGCTGAAATGTATTTGAGTGATTACTGATGAATTATATAAAATTGCTGTTAGTTAAAATTTCAATTTGTATATTCATTAATTAATCAATCGGCACCGCTGACTGGGGATTCAGTGATTCACATCTCTCTATCACTACTTCTATTTCTGACAAACACGAGCCAGGGTTGGTCTTCTGTATTATTTTAATGAACTGGAAGCACCCCACCCCAAAAAGGGAAGCAACCTATAATTTCCAATAATAATTTGTGGGTAAAAAACTAAAGCCTTTCTGAGAAACTACATATTTCATAGCTAATTATTTTCTTCTGTGATTTTATATAATTGATTAAGAACATCGTTTCTTGAAGGAAAACTCCTTAACATATATCATCAATGTTCTTCAGACAAGAATCATTTGATGCAAACGTTCATTAACAATACAAACTATTGTCGCAAAATGGTTAATATGATCTTTTTGAAATTTAGGGAGGCATATAAAGTTGTTTCCATCAGAAATAATATGTCTAATTATAGCAAAAGTCTGTATAGGCATCATTTTATTTGTCTTCATTTTAAAGTTAGGAGATTTTATTTGTAATTGATTCGTTTTGAGTACAACGTGTGTATTCATTTTCATTTTTATCAACATTCTATTTAAAGGTATAATTTGTTCCATTTTGCAATACAATATGTTTATTCTTTCTTCTTCTTCTTATTATTAATATTATTATTATTATTATTATTATTATTATTATTATTAGTAGTAGTAGTAGTAGTAGTATTAGTAGTATAAAGAATGTCCTTTAAGTTGTGATATCCATTTACTATTTCCCGTTTTGAAGACTATGTACGTACCTTCAGTTGTCTAATTGAAGTAACTTTATTATGCTGTTTGATCATCCTTGAATTCAAAATATCTGTAGCAATCAGAAACATATTTCGTGTTCATTATCAACATCAAATAACTAATTTGTCTTTATTAAATATAAAAAGAAAGGTAGGCAATATCCATACAATCCTTGCAGGATTATTAGCGGTCAATACAAATCGCGTTATATTACATTCACTTGCCAGATTGTTGCATTTGAGAACAGCGTGTCTCTGGTTTCCTCTTGAAGCATTTCCATTCTCATTAAAACAGAATATTACCAAGAAAATTCAAGTAACAACGATGTGTTTGCACAATCATATTATTTCAGCAAAATATATCATATCAACTACCGATTCATATTATATTCTATCATTGCAAATATTCGACGCTTAGAATGAGTTTACATTCGTACTATTCCTCAGCCATATACAGAGATCCATGATCATACACATGAGTAGCAGCCAATTTGTAGGCATTTATTTGTATGTATTCTTTCTCCAAGTTAATCAAAATGTGAACAACCAGGTTATTGTATCGCAACATCTTCTCTTCCTCGATCGAAGATAAGTTTCACATATGGAGACTGAAGATCCTCTTTCTTAGTGCAAAATTGTCTTCGCGGTTCAGACGGAATGTTAGTGATTTGGCTTTCCAGCAATGCGTGTTGCTCTCTCGTAGAATGCGATGCAAATTCTTGTACATGTTCTTGTGATACTTGTCGTCTCCTGAAATACATGTGTGATAAATAAAGCAACCATAACACATTGATATATATATATATATATATATATATATATATATATATATATATATATATATATATATATATATATATATATATATGACACAATACCATTGGCTTTATCTAGAAAGTTGAGGGACGACGATTTCAGGTAGCGATGGAGCATCAGAAATAGCCGGGTGTATGGCAGTCTGTAGGTATAGTTTCAGCATTTGCAAATCGGTGGAGCGAACATCTAAACATCGACGATGTGCAAAACATGCACCCGTACATAACAGAAAATACAAAGATATATCTGCTAAATGTAAATGTAATTGTTAAATAGACACTTACAACTTTTATACCCCAGACAAATACATATTAGGACAAGTGTAATTGACACTGATATCTGTAGAAACCACGAATAAAGAAGACATATATATATATATATATATATATGTATGTATATATATATATATATATATATATATATATATATATATATATATATATATATATATATACCTGAAAACACAGACAATGGAAGTTGTGACTACTAAAGCTCCGAGCAGTATAACAGAGACACCAACCAGCCCATATGAAATGTTAACATCTATAGAAAAGAGATACATAACTATTATTAGCAACCATAATCCAATAATAATAATAATAATAATAATAATAATAATAATAATAATATTAATAATATTAATAATAATATTAATAATAATAATAATAATAATAACACTAACAATAATGCCAATAACACAACATGTGTATGTAGATTAATGCTAGAGATTTCATTACATGTTACTATATAAACATTTGTACAATATAACGCTACTATACTATATAATCATTTGTACAATATAACGCTACTATACTATATAATCATTTGTACAATATAACGCTACTATACTATATAATCATTTGTCTTCATTATTTGGTTAAAACTTTACGTTACTGGGCTGTGTTTATGATTCCTTAATGAAACTGTATACTGTATTAAAACTTTGAGCGTCTGTATCGTACGTAAAAACACTGATTTACGTTACCTATCTCGTATTTCGATATCCAAAAAGATCATACAGCATAAGTTAAATAATCATTGACTTACGTTATCACGATTAGAAGTTCTCGTAGAATGGAAATGAGCTGGAAATAACTCACCAGAAATAATTAATGAGCAGCTGATATATGTAGACGTCTATTTGAGGGTGGTATCATCGATATTAGTGTATGTCGAGAGTTTATTCATGAGCTAGCGGACGATTATCACAGTGACTGAAAATCCAAAGGATTGGAAATCGTTTACGATGAACATCCGTAGGAATTGTGCGATTAGATAAATAGCATTTAAATAAGATGATCATACACTACAACCACAATACACCAACCATGACTTACGTTGTAAACTCACGATTGCATTTTTATAGAGCGTACTATGGAGATGGTCCCGGCAATACCATTGCATGGTTATTTACAAGAATGGCTTCCAAAATAGCAGCAATCGCAAAACAGTTATCAATGAAAGCTATTGATGTTATTCCTGATAAGAGTTTAGCGCTGTTGGTGATGTTGCCGAGAAAGCAATTTCCGCGCCTAAGGAAAAACTAGTAGCGTTTGTTCGGCGAAAAGAGAAACCGGTGATAATGTCACCAGTAACGAATTCACTAGGACCGCTACCGTCTACGGAACGTTTGCCCGCGAATATTAGTAAAATAATAAACAACGCAGTGGATCAGAATATAGCATCATGGATAAATGATGAATATGACACTCAAGGAAATATTACTTCAAATATGATAGCGGGAAGTGTTTTGAAATCGCAAGCGAGATCGCGATTTAGATCAAGAAATATATAATAATATGTTCAAATCGGCTCCTGATACAGCGTTTTATCAGTTTTATTCCTATCATGCAGTACAACCGGATCTTCGATCAAGAATCGAACTTCAAGTCCCTGATACCAGCAAATACTTTCTACCCGCTGAAGCATTTATCGAAATAGAAGGAGAACCCGTAACAAATAATGCTGCTCATAATGATCCATGATATGCCAATGATCAAAATGTCCGAGTTGGCTTTGTCAACATTGGTATCATGGCGCTATTCGAGAGTGCTAGATACATGATTAATGGAAGAGAAATATAGTCTATAGAGCGTGAGGTTGATATTGCCACAACACTAGTGGAGTTAGCAAGATATCCTAATGATTATACAAGATTAGCGGGTCCATCTATGATGTTCTCTTAGGATCTCACTGATCACGCTGAACTAGTTCAGTATACTAAATTGCTGACACTAACAAGCTACTGGATCTGATCCACAAACAGTTGGTTCTCTTGTAGACGAAGCAAGACCAGCTGCTGCCTTTGATATTATAAAACGTACTAATCCTAACCACAACCTAGGGTTTGTAACGCGCGTATCAATGTTGCAAGGACAGCGTAGACAATTTTCATGAGCGATTCCTCTGCATCATATTTTCGGATTTTTCAGAAATGTTAGAAACGTTATATGTGAAGCGAAGCATACAGTAGCACTCGTGCGAAAGGGTAGTGATAATGATGCAATCAGGCGTGGTGCTGGTGTTGCTGATGGTAAAGTCATTATATCAAAACTACCATTGTGGATGCCAGTAATGATTACATCAATCACCGCAGGGGAAAAATTACTATCATTTATGGATACAGGCGGAAAATCATTGCTATCATGGTTAACAACAACAACAACAGATACCATGGATTCTAATATTGATGGTACACTTACATGGTATCTGGCATCAAAACAAGGTGTTTCAGCTCGGCGTCATATATTTATTGCGTTACAGGTTAAAACGCGATTAAAATCTCAGGAACGCAGCCATATGATATCTGAATTGATAATAAACGGCCAACAGGAACCATCCGAGGATATACTACTTGATTATGGAACCAACCAAATTGCACGCGCGTATCATCGTTTGTTGACATTTATGGGACGCGATAATAATGTGGATACTGGTCTGAAAATATCACAATTTGTTTTTAAAAATAGATATCCCATCTATTACTTATCGCTGGAACATCTTCATTTAACCAGACAATCCGTAGCTGACATACACTTCAGAGATCGTGTAACCCGTCCGGTTGTCGGTGGTGTGGTCACTATCCAGAATACCAGAGCAGTTGCTGTCATACTGAGTGACAAGTCAATGCTATTCGAAGGTGTTGGTGGACGAATGAGAATAGATGATGCACCAGTAGAAATATGTTGTAGACAATTACACCAATATGCTATTAAATAAAATGTCATATAGACATGTTAATGCTACGTTAACTCCTGATCAAAGTAAAAAAATGCAATCAGAATCAGCTACAAAGTGTGGAACCGCAATATCGTCGAAGCACAATCAGATGTCTGGTGGTCAGAATAAATTGTCATTGACAAATCGTCAGATAAAACACTTCAATGATGTCATCCAAGACAAAAAAGATGTTCAGGTCACTCTCTCTGCGGCCGCAATAAAGAACATGATATAATCAGGTGGTATATTTCCACTTTTCGCTGCGTTACCAGCGTTGATTGCGGCCACGGCCCCAACGGTAGCAAAAGCCACCGCTCTAGGAGCCGTTGGTACAGCGGCAGGGATGGCACTAAAGAAAGCAACTGGACAGGGTTTAAAATAAAGAAACAGGAAAGGGTCTAAGACTACCAAGAACTCCGTAATTATGGTACAGCGGGAAAGGCCTGGGACTAGGAACAGTTTACTAACAATAGTTCCAATGTCAAATTTTGATTTACTCGATGCCGGCTGCTAGAAAACTAGGGATACAAAATTAAGAGGCATCTTTATGAGAGATCAATTACCACAACAACCAAACACCGCTGAAACCGGTAATATTAATTTCGATAATAGCACCGAACCTGGAACTCGCTGGCTTACATACGCGAATGATCCGCGTGTGATTGTTAATTTCCATTCATATGGATTAGCACCGCCTAAAGAATTTATGCGTTGTATACACCACTTAAAATTTCCTACCACACTACCAACACAGAAAATATATGACTCACCAATATGCGGCATGGAAGTATTGAATGTCCTCAACGCTAATTTATCATCGGGAAAACGACCACATAAAATCGTACACGAATATACGAGTAATCACTTTTTAGAGAGAAATTATATAAAACAAAATGACTGATATTTGGGAGAGATCTCTATCAAGCCTGAAAAACCCACCGCGGAAATATCTGCAACCGGTGATTTAAAAAAAATAATCGAAGATGAAATATCTGAAATGTTAAATCTCGCAAGTGTTGATCCCAATGAAATAGTTGTATTTCAAGATCGTCAGGATAAATTGAAAACTAGTATTATTTACCTTGATGATATCTTAGTTAAACAACGCGAAGCAGTAAAAGATACTATCGCGTTGTTTTCCAAGGTGGGTAATCTCAAACCAGATGTTCTCATTTCGACGCTCACAAATAAATTAACAGCGCTCGGTGATAATTATTCATCAACGATAGATATATTAAAAATATGACGACCATATTACAACATTTGAACAATTACAAGAGAGTAAAATTGATTATATTGAAAACCCGATAAATAATTTCTTTTGGATTCCACGTATTCATACCACATTGAAAATCTCAGACGTAAAAACCGCTATGTTATAATTAGCAACACTCCAATCTAGGTATGGAGATCATGTTGAGAAGTTTTCAACTTTTCGTAAAAATCTCATTGAGAAATTCTTTGGGGGGATCTCATTAGATCAACTCCACATAAAAACTCACGGATATTAGAAAATCCATCGATGAGATGAAAACATCATCGAGGCAATCAAAGATGATTTACCGAGGATTATAGAAACAATTGAGAAAACAAAGATTCCTCATGAAAAAATCAACAACGTAGTATACTCGATTCAACACAGATCATTTACATGGACTCCACAAATTAACATAATAAATTTCACTGCGACCGTAAAAAGTATTTATCGATTAACACTAGTGTCGCTGACAAAATTTAATATTTCATCAACGAGTTCATCTGGTGTCAACAATATAGTATCAACGATCATCGACAAGGAAATAACTGAACAATTCACACTAATATTCACTGATAATAATTTGCCTATCGTTTCAGTAGCATGGTATGTGGAATTCGTAGCTGATTTAAGTAAACAACTTAATTAAAAATCCATAGGATTTTCAACGCTTGTCTGTGCAGGGTACATACAAGCGGTGAGGAGTGCTCTCTGATCGTTGCACTCTAAGGATGATCTGATCAGTGGTGTTTTGAGCCTTTTGAAGTTTTTGGAGTAGATATTGTGACGAACCAGACATAAATGAGGTACAGTAGTCCAGCTTTGAAGGCATTAATGAACGTACAAGGGTTTTAGGGGCATCAACTGAAAGACATTCGCGAATAGATCGGATACGTCTCATCTGAAAATATGCAGCTTTGCATATATACTTGACATGCTGGTGCAATGTGAGCGTATTTTGCAGAGTAACACCTTGGTTTCATACTGACTGTATCAATTTAATGTTGGTGTTGCTGATATATATTTATTGTTTGAGGTAAAGGGTGGGAAAGAGAAAGTCTTTGTGTTGTGATCAGAATATCCTAAGTTGTATCATTATTCATCTGCAACATGTTACAAGTCATCGATGATTTCACATCAGAAATGCGCGTCTCTACTCCGTGCATAGTAACATCAACTTGGTTGGCTAGATTGGTATTTGTGAGTGTCATCAGCATACAATTTGTGAGACACTGGATGATAATAACTATGACACTTGAGAGCTGGTGAGTGTATAAAAAGAAAATAGCATGTCCAGGAACATAACCTTGTTGAAACGCATAACATATAACAACTAGGCCGGATTGTATTAAATTTGCAGATACAATTAGTCTGTTGTTCACTAAGTAGGACTTGAACCACAGTAAGTCTGTATTGTTAATGCCAAATTAATGCTGGAAACGGTAAAGGAATATAGCATCATCTGTTTTGTCAAATGCTGCAAACAAATAAAGGATGGTAAGGACTGTAATCTTTCCGCTATCCAAAGAAGAGAAAATTTCATTAACTACTTTCAGAAGAGTAGTTTCAGTATTATACGCAGACTGTACATTGTTAAAAAGACTGTTTGATTTCATATGAGATACAAGTTAGGTTATGACAATATTTCTGAGATATTTTAAATGACGGGGATTTTTAAACTGGGTGGTCGTTCTTTAAATAGTCATGTTATATTATTATTGCTCTTCAGCACAGTCTTTTCAGTGGCAGTTTTGAAAAATGAGGGAAATTCCTCGGAAGCGTGACAGGTATTTATAACAAAAAATAGTGTAGGCAATATTGGATCTAAGCGTTCAAGCAGTAGTGATGTTGGAATTGGGTCAAGTTCACATGAATTTGGTGCACTCATCATTATAAATGTTCGTGCTAAATCCAAAGAGACAGGTTGTCACTGAAATTCTGTATCACAACTGTAATGTGATGACGTGTCAGTTTATTTTGTTCTGTCAAGCGTATTGCTAATGGTTTGTGCCTTGTCAGGGAATATATTTGCAAGTAGCTGGAAGTGAATCCAGATGGAAGTGGTGTATCTTTGTTCTGACGTGAGTTTGTTCGCAAGAGTTCTTTCCAGTAGGAACCCTCTCTTATCTTAGTACTGTGGTGGGATTATTTTTTTATCTGGACTATTTATGTGACGTTTGTCAAAGCGGCATGCTAAATTTGAACTAGGGCTATTTAAGGCGATTTTCTTTTTCTTCTTCTTCTTCTTATTATTATTATTATTACTATTACTATTATTATTATTATTATTATTATTATTATTATTATTATTATTATTATTATTGTTATTAGTATTGTTAAGAATAGTACTACTACCACTACCACTACTATTGCTGCTGATTATAACGGATGAGGATTTGTTCATGGTATTTCTGTATATTACATCGCGTTTACTTTCACTGTTCAATCGTGCCAAATGCGCAACGTGTAAAGATATGTTTGAGTAGAACACCTAATATTTAAAATCATAAACAAGGCAACTTTGACATGACAGGGGGATGAAATATTCACATTAACACTATTTTGAAGAATTATAATGTGAATCACCCATTAAACATCATATGCTGGTAGACTTGTTGTTATCTTATGCCACACATACACACACACACACACACACATACAGAGGAAAAGGCACATGTGTCTGTAGGTATGTATGTATGCATGCATGTATGTATGTATGTATGTATGTATGTATGTATGTATGTATGTATGTATGTATGTATGTATGTATGTATGTATGTATGTATGTATGTATGTATGTATGTATGTATGTATGTACGTATGTATATATCGATCGCTCCGTTGGCCTATGTGGATAGAGCGTCCACCTACATACATACATGAACGAATTCATCATATCATACTAAGACATTTGGAGGAGAGTGCTTTGTTCATGGATAATTCACAGCCATCTATGGTACATCCATATAATGCTGTGTGTATATAAGTGCGTCTTTATGTCAGGTTATACCGGGTATCAGTGGCGTCGTTGGTGCTTCAGATGGTGCAAACATTATCGTGGGATCTACTGGTTCATTTGTAAGATTCTCTTTTTCATACCTGGGTTGTTCTAAAAACAAATGGAATATAAATTCAGTTTTGTGAATATAATTTACTTTCAATCATAATATTTGTGTCACGAAACTATTAAAAACTATATGTACTTATGAGCGTTCTTATCTGTCTCAAATATATAAAATTGACTCCGCATTAATAGTATCTACGATCCCATCTAAAACAATAAATGTGTATGCGGTAGCTTGTAAGTATTTAAAGGAGTAAGAGTGTGCAATATATTCAGTGTGGCAAGTTGTGTGTCACAGACAAATCTCTGTAAACATTCAAGTTCTAATTATATTTTGTGATATTTAAAGTATTCTTCTCTTCGGAATTTAAACTTTGCAAATGAACAAATAACTCTTTATCTTAACAAAATGTGTTTGAACATAGTGCGTGGTCAGATAATTATATATTTTAATACACTTGACGCATCTAGGGCAAAGGTGTGTTGCGGCGAAAGTTCTTTTTTCCGCAAATTCAACTTTATGAAAAGCCATCATAAACTTAATGTGCTAAAATCACCCACCACAAATTCGCGTTATTGTCGATTCTAATTATTACATGGATCACACTATGTTATTATGACCACTTCAAACTTTGGAATATGCATTTATAGTCATTGATTGGCGGATGTGCAGAATGAATGAACAGTAGTTGTAAGACTAGAATAATACTTTCATTATGGATCGCTCTTAAATGCACGTGACACTGGTGTGCTTTCTGATAAGAGGAAAAGGTTGGAACATCTGGCGGCTTTGCTGCTGACATTTATCTCCTAAATAAGTATCAAATGAACCCTTTCTTATGATTTGCACACTTCAAATCGCTTAACCCTACAGCAGCAGTACCATATGATAAATACAAAGAATACAATATACAAGATTGGATTTGAACAAAAAAAAAAACAATTGGTCAGAGGTTTGCATCGTGTACAGTATTTTGTCTTCTATTAGGCACAAAATATTGATTCAGATAGAGTATGTTTACAAAACCTAAACTAGGACATAAGGAACCATTCATTTTCTTAAATTCCTGAAATAAATATTTAGGTTGATGTGGAAAGACCCGTTTGTGGATACATCAAATACCCATCGAAAGTTTCCGTAAAAGGTTTAGCTTTCACTCTAAAATTCAGTGAAAACATTTAATGGGGATTAACAACGTTTAGACTAGAAGGAATATATTTTTGAAATGATAAAGTAGGCATCAAACATCGCTTCAGTTGTTTACTGCAGAGCATGCTCACAGATATCCAGACAATGCATTTGGAGCAGAGTGCACTATCTATGGAACACCAGGCAGTCAACTGAGGCTGATTCATGTTAGAGTCGAAACATCGCTCTTCTTCTCGTAATTCCAATACACTAACATACAAGTCATGACTTTAATGCTTCTGTTGCAGGTATAAAATGTACTTTTTGTATCATATTATACCGGTTATCTGTGAAGTAATTATATATATATATATATATATATATATATATATATATATATATATATATATATATATATATATATATATACATACCAGATGGCAATAACGCTTTCGTTGTTTCATGTGTTGATGTGGACATCATAGTACTTGCTCTTTCTTTTGATCTTGTCGTTTCTTCCCCGCCTTTGACATCTGGATTAGATTCTTTACCTATTGCAGAAGAAATATCAATTTGAATGAATATTGTTTACATTTAATGCAGTCGAATGTAATAATTAAGTCAATAAGTGCTTGCTAAATATGCATATATATATATATATATATATATATATATATATATATATATATATATATATATATATTAGCTTTGAAAGCTTTAATGTGTTTTATGTGCTAATAAACAGAGTTATATCTAAAATAAATTAAGCGTTTATTTTTTTTCCAGACAGAAGCTTTGTTTATTCAACCTAATACAATTGTTGCAAATATCGTTAATGAGCCAGGGGACCAGTTTTGTTTTCAAATGAAAATTTATTTATTAAAATTTCCCAGTAACTTGGGACTGTTGCAGAAATACATAAACACTGAATTGCAATGATGTTGAGTGTGGGTATTGAAGTGGTATTATTTTTTTTTTGGCGATGTTTACGAATTTGCCATGAACTCATATCGGCATGAGCGCGTATGATTTATCGTGATTTAGAGAGTGACGAATTGGGTTATAATACTATTTAATGGGAAAATATATTCAGATGAATTTGTATGCATAGCTAACAAAATTATCAGTAATTCATACAGACTTAGTTATTGTATAAATTTGCTTATCAGCAACCAAACCGAGCGAAGTTTCTCTCGACTTTCAAACTTAACGTAGGTCAATGTAGTCCTAATATGCATTATGAGCAAAAAGGCACGATATACATTTGGATCAATCTATCCTGCTGTTTTCGGTAACATGTTTCAAAAGAAATTATTACATCGCATGGATAACAATATACCGCCACACGTATGTATCGGTAAGTACCTGGTTTTGTCATCGTCAAATTGACAATCTAATATTGTTCTCTATAACAGTGTGTGAGATGCACGCTAAATTAGGATAAAACATATATTTATCTCTCCAAATATTAGCATTGAGGTCTATGGAAAAACCATTGGTACCGTGATAATAGCAGCACAGCGCAAAGATACCTCAAGGAGAAGCCTATATTGTGCGCAATGTAGCTATAATGTGCGTTGATATTGAGTTAGGGAGCTCCTTTAAAACGAGCCACTGCACAAATTAAAATATATAATTAGTTAGAGATCGGTTCAAGTACAAAAAAGCGACATGCGTGTGGTGATCCATGAAACATATTGATGAGACTTTTCCGACACATACCATCCCTGTGATTTAATCATGGGTTCTCGAAAACAAGTTCGTGATAAGCTTCAGTAACATTTGAATTTACTAGCAGCAGAGAGGGTGAATCCTACAACGTTTTCAGACAAAATTTGATTGAATCCTTAAAACGAGCCGTCTTATAATCTTATTTTAACCAAAAAAAGGCGAACCCTACAACGTTTTCAGACAAAAAATTGATTGAAATCTCCCTACGAAATCATTTTAACTAAAAAAATGAAAACGATTTTTTAATTAATTTTGGTCGCAACTTGTTGTCATCCACCCTCTCTGCTGCTAAAGTTTTCAGTTCTGGGTTAACAAAAAATCATAAATGATTTGATCGAGTCTTTAGGATGAAAATCATTTCAGGATTTCACAAACAAACTAATCGCTAACACCTCTTCTTGTAAATCAATCAGATTATTTGACTGGTCGGTGAGTTTGAAATTAATTCTGGTTAATGAATTATTATGGCATCGCATATAGACAGGATTAATTGGGTTTTCAATAATTAGGAATCCTGGAGGAGCTGTTGGTGCAAATGAATAAAGAATATATCCTTGCTGAGCTTGATTTGATCGTTCGAGATTAATTTGATAGCTTCCTTCGATAACATCACACACTAAATTGAGCGCAATCACCGATGAAATATTCACGTTGAACGGAGCGATATGCCTACCACCACCATCTGGGTCATTATTATGTTTGAGGATTTTTATTTCCGGTGATGCTGTTTTTTTCCACGTATCATGAATTATTTTGAAACCAACATCGATGGCATCATTGAGAAGTTTTTTTAGTTCTGGTACGTTATATCCTGGTAGTTTGAATGTTGGAATATCTTCAACGCGGATATTATAGTTTGATGCAAATCTTGTTCTCGATATGGGGTTTTTATCATCGAGTATAAATCGAATAATTTGTGAATTAAATTTTTCCATATCGTCGATAATTTTGTTACATGTTTCTACGACGCTGATAAATTCATCTCGGGTGAGAGAGCCGGATTTAAGGGGTATTAACAACAGTGATAAATCGTTGTTTATTGCATAAATCATACCAGTGATTTTAGGTTTGTTAACAAAATAATCCCCCTCTATTTTCTCCCCTGGCTTCTCTCTTCCAGCTGGTTGGTATATTAAATAAAAAAAATCTGTAATGAATTGGTAATCTCTATAACTACTCCCTATTGGACCATGATTTTTTATCACGTCGGTGACATAATCATTTTTTTGTGGTTCTGGTAAATCAACGGTTTTTCCCCCTGGTGGTTTTTCAGGCCATCCTAGTACGGTTCTAATAGAACTTTGATAGATATCTACGACGTATCCTTCTGTGCTTATCTCAATTGCGGATGATAGTGTCGGCTCATGAACTGTTATAGCGATTTTTGATTCTTTTCCAGTAATCGATTTTATTCTACGCGCGAATTCATTATTGATTTGTTCGATTTGGTATGACCCTGTTGGTATCGAAACGACGTTCCAGTCTGGTGTTCCGTCGGGTTTATTCTTATTCGCAAACACCAGTGAATTATTCGGTTGTTGACCACCAAATGATTTTGATCTGATATTAGGCCAACTGTGATACATTCGTAGTTTTGCTAGCGCTATCTCCTTCACTGGGACCGGAGAGGGGAAATTCACACTGAATTCTGGATTCGTTGATGTTATTGATATCATGCTTGTTTGTACTGGGTTCGTGTTCTCCACTATTCGTTGAAGTAATTCCTGCGGTGTTGTCATTATTATTATACTCATGATTTATTTCTAATTTTGGTATCGATGAATCATAAATACTGACCATCACTGAGAACTCACAATCTGGTAATGTTGATATTATTGAGATCATTTTGTTTTTTGGGTTCGTGTTTTCTGATTCCATCGGTGTTGTCATTGTTATTATACTCATGTTGTCGCTCTAATTTCGATATCGCGGAATCAAAAATACTGACCATCGCTGAGAATTCACTATCTGATATAATTGTATTATCGAGTGACGACGATATCATCAGGGATAACTGCGAATATGCGGTTGATGCAATGTGAAATTGAAGTAAGTAATTCTGCAGTTTACTCTGGCTGCATGATGATATCTTTTTTGCTATCCCGGTTGATATACCCCCGATTGTAGCCACCGCAGAAATGCAAATTGGAACTACGACCGGGGCAATCATTGTAACAGATGCTAGTATTATTCCGGCACCAGTGAGAACGCTTGACACCGAGTATATAATAACATCAATTGCGGTGATTCTTCGTCGGTATTTTTTTATTTTTATTTGATACTCCTCAGCGAGGGTTTTGAGTCTATTCTGAAATTCTCTGACCTGATCATAGCGACATTGAGTTGATGAAATCATTTTTATTTTAAAAACACTAGCGTTTTCAATTGTGAAATCCTTTCAATTTATTTACTTAAATCTGCTACGAATTCCACATACTATGTTGTTGAAACCCCTACCAAATTTTTATCAGTAGCTGTTATAGTGAACTTTTCAGTTGTATCCTTGTCGATGATCGTTGAAATCGTATTGTTGACCCCGGATGAACTCGACGATGATATATTAAATTGAGTTAATGGTGTTACTAGTGTTAATCGATAAATACCCTTAACGGTTGCAGTGATATCTAATTTGTTGTTTGCAGGTGTCCACTCAAATGATCCGTGTTGGATTGTGTACACGACGTTGTTGGTTTTCTCATGAGGAATTTTTGTTTTTTCAATGATTGTTATCATCCTCGAAAAATCACCTTTGACGGCTTCGATGAAGTTTTTCGTCTCATCGATGGATTTTTTAATATCAGGGAGTTTTATTTCAATTTTATCCAACTGGGTTCCAATAAATTTATCAATGATATTTCTACGAAAAACTGAAAACTGTTTTCCGTTTTCTTCAATTCTAGATTCAAGTGTTGTTAGTACAAACACATAATTGTTTAACTCATCGTTGAGAGTTTTTAATCGATCTGTAATCGTCGAAACGAGTACACCCGGTTTGAGTTTACCCTGATCGGAAAATAACGCGATAGTATCCTCGATTGCGTTTTGTTGTTTAACCAAAATATCATCCAGAGAAATATTACTGGTTTTCAATTTACCCTGATCGGAAAATAACGCAACGGTGTTCTCGATTGCGTTTTGTTGTTTAACTAAAATATCATCCAGAGAAATATTACTGGTTTTCAATTTACCCTGATCGGAAAATAACGCAACGGTGTTCTCGATTGCGTTTCGTTGTTTAACTAAAATATCATCCAATGACACATCACTGGATTTGAATTTACCCTGTTTGTCTTGAAATACAACTATTTCATTAGGATCAACATTTCTTAAGTTCAACGTCTCAGCTATTTCATCTTTGATTAGTTTTTTTACATCCTTGACAGAATCAGGTGGTGCAGTGTCATCGGGTTTGGGTTTTAAAGATCTCCCCCAAATATCAATCATGTTATTGTAAAACTCTTTCTCTCTCTAAAATCGTTTTTGACGACTCTGTCGTTGCCAGCGATTACTAGTGTATTCATTAACGACAACATGTGGTGGTTTTCCGCTTGGGTTACTCAAGGAGTTAGAAATAGCGTCAAGGACATTTAATACTTCGCTGCCACATATTGGTGGGTCAATCATCGTTTTTTGTTGGTAGCGTAGAATACCAAGTCTTCATTGGAAGGGTTTTTATATAACGCAAAAACTATTTTGGTGGGGCTAATCCATATGAATCGAAATAAACAATCCCACGTGGATCAATAGCGTATGCAACCCAGTGAGTTCCAGGTCCGGTGCTGTTATCGAGATTAATAATACCTGTTTCAGTTTTGTTTGGTTGATGTGGTAATTGATCTTTCATAAAAACACCTCTGAAATTTTTAATCACTAGTTTTTTAGCCGCATCCATTAAATCAAAATTGGACATAGGAACCATCGAAGATTTGGGAACCATAGGTTCCTGAATTAATAAATCGTTCCTGGTAGTCTTAGACCCTTTCCGCTGTACCACGAATACGGGGTTCCTGGTAGTCTTAGACCCTTTCCCTTTTTTTTATATCCTTTCCCAGTTGCCTTCTTTAGTGCCATTCCTGCTGCAGTACCAACGGCTCCTAACGCTGCCGCTTTAGCCACCGCTGGGGCTGCTGCTGCAATCAATGCTGGAATCGCAGCTAACAACGGAAATATACCGCCTGTTTTAATCATATTTTTGATAGCAGCCGCAGAGAGAGTAATCTGAACCCCTTTTTTGGCTGCAAGTGCATCATTGAAATGTTTCACCTGACGAGTTGTCAGCGATAATTTATTTGCACCACCAGTCATTTGATTAGGTTTCAACGTGATTGTGGTTCCACATTTTTTAGCTGATTCCGATTGCAATTTTTTTAATTGACCGGGAGTTAACGCAACACTAATAACACTATATGACATTATATATAATTGATTGATTCTAAATCGTAAAACGATTCAATGGAAATATCCTTCGGATTTTCAATTACATGTTTTCTACTGGGGCATCTACCACTCTCATTCTTCCACCAACACCTTCAAGTAGCATTGATTTATCACTGAGAATGACAGCAACCGCTCTATAATTAGCAATAGCACCACGAGTCACATTAGCTCTAAAGTGTATATCAACAACTGACTGTCTTGTCAAATCGAGATGTTCCAGTGAGAAGTAATAGATCGGATACAGATTTTTAAAATCATATTGTGATATTTGCAAACCAGTATCGAACTTTTGATCGCGTGCCATAAATGACAACAGACGATGATAAACTCGTGCAATATGATTTTCTGTGTAATTAAGTTGTATATCCTCGGATGGTTCCTGCTGGTCGTTTATTCTCAGTGAGACGTCTTTCACACCTAATTGATCAAATATCATATGACTGAAACGCTGATCGCCAACTCGTGTGTTATCCTGTAACGCAATAAATATATGACGTGGCGCAGCAACACCTTGTTTTGATGCTAGATTCCACGTGAATAACCCGTTGATATTTGATTGTTTAACATCTGTACTCACGGTTAGCCAACTCAACAACGACTTTCCTCCTTGGTCCATAAATGATAGTAATCGTTCTTCTGCGGTGATTGCTGGAGTCAACACTGGCATCCACAATGATATTTTTGTTAAATTGACTTTACCGGCATCAGCATTGGGATTTGCAGCATCTGCTGGAATCCTCCAAATTGCGTCGTTATCATCACTCTTTCGTACAAGCGATACTGTATGCTTCGCCCCGTAGATAACTTTTCTGACGTTTCTACAGAATCCAAATATGTGATGCAGTGGAATCGCGCATGAAAATGATTTACGCGCTCCTTGCAACATTGAAATACTTGTTGCGGCTCCTAGATTGAAATTAACGTCGTTGTTTATAATCATATTCTCAACATCAGCATCACTATTATCACGTTTTTTTGGTCGTCTTACAACAAATGGATTTCCTCCAGCGGTATTCTTACCATCTTTTGCAAACATCATAGAGGGTCCTGCTGATCTTGTATAATCATCAGAATATCTCGCTAATCCGATTATTGTTGTAGCCATATCAACCTCGCGATATATGGACTCAATTTCTTTTCCATCAATGAGATATCTAGCACTCTCAAATAACGCCATAATACCATTATTGACAAAACCGACTTGAGTACCATCTGGATACGGTGCTGGTACAGCAGGAGTATCATCAGCTGTTACAAGTTCTCCTTCTACTTCAATAAACGCTTCACAGGGCAAAAAGTATTTACTGGTATCATGGACTTGAAGTTCAATTCTTGCTCGACTATTTGAGTCTATGGCATGATAGGCGTAATATTGATAATCGCGTACAGAATCATCCTTGCCAACTGGGGCATCTATATCAAACGCCGGATCATGTGATTTTTTGAACATTTTATTATATTTATCAGAGTCTAAATCGTGAAATCATAAACGATTTTCATCGTCGTAGTTTTTTAAAGCCACTTCCTGCTATCATATTTGCAATATTGCTTTGGTCGGGGGTTAAAGCCATCGACGCTAATTTTTCGTCTACTGCGTTATTTATAATTCTACTAACACTTGCAGGCATCTCTGCTGTAGATGGTAACGGTTTCTTTTTTCGTAAATCACTTCGTGATTTCACTAATGATGTTAATTTATTCTTCGCAGTTGAAAATGCTTTTCCAGCAAGATCTCCAACAGCACCAATACCCTTATCACGAATAACTTCAATTGCTTTCATTCCTAGTTGTTTAGCCAACGGCATCACTTTTGGAGCCATTCTCGCAAATAACCCTGCAATGGTATTGCCTAAACCATCTCCGTAGTATGCTCTATAAACTGGAAACCGTGAATTAACTACGTAGACGGGGGTTGGTTTATCATGATTGTAGTGTATGATCATTATTTGAAATCAGAAACCATTTTTCAATTGGAAACGCTAGCGTTTTTATTCAGTCTCGGTGATTAATCACTGTGATACCCACTTTCCACTAACTCGCCAATGAAATCTCGATATGTGCTGATATCCATGATACCACCCTGAAATAATCGTCTCCAGATATCAGATGCTTCATTAATTATTTCCGGTGAGTTGTTTCCAGCTCGGAACCCTCCTACAAGAACTTCTAATCGTGATATATCATTGATAACACTACCAGGACATGAAATCCTTGGATTCTCACTGGAATCTTGCAATCCGCTTCCGCTATAACCCATTGCTACATCCATTTTTCCCATTTCTTCTAAATTGGCTTTTTGAAAATAATCAAGAATATCATCATCAGGTGGTAGTTGTTTTTTAGGTGAAAAAGATATTTTCTTTGCAGGTTGCTGTCGCCTTCCTCGCAATTTTCGTGGTTTTTGTTGTTGTTTAAACTCTTCGTATTTTTCATACACACTATCCACCGCTTTTCTATATTGAATATATGATGCGTTATCCTTCTTCCTAATTCTACCTGTTTTTTCAGTTTTGATTTTGTAGAATATATCAGCCCAATGATCTAAATTTCTAACAAACTTATGATGTTCTGGTTTCAACATATTTTTCCTGTTTTCATAAGTCGTAACAACAAGCGCAGGAATTTCTGTTGAATCAGTCTTATTAATCGCTGCTAAACCCGCCTCGTTAAATATCACGCGTAAATCATCTACTATTTCTTTTGATTCCATTTGTTCAGTTTTCGCTGCTATTTTTTCGAGTTCACCAATAACAGATTTTCCCGTCTCGGGAACATCTCCCAGTATAGCACGCTCTATCCCTTTCGTTGCTGTGGTTACTAGTTTAAACAATTCTTCGGATCCCATAGCAAAATCAGTCTGAAGACTCTGTCGTTGTTGTAGTTTATTCCGTACAGAGTCACGAATTGGTACAAATCTCCTGATTGCATCCAGTCGTTCACGAGCCAATCGGGTTGTTAATGCTTCATTGACCATTATTTGAAATCAGAAACAATTTTTCAATTGCAAAACAATTTTTCAATCCGACCTAACACCATCGATTTTTGACATCCCTTGAGGGTCGGCTAAAAAAAAATGATTAATAGTCGGTCAATCAAATAATGATAAATGGTCGGTCAATCAAATAATGATAAATAGTCGGTCAATCAAAATTGTTCATTTTCTTGAATTAACGCCCGTAGGTTTCTAGCTTTAGAATTAACCTCCTTTTTCAATTCGTATTCGTACCCCAATTCTTTTCGTATTCGTTCTACGATGGTATACAACGGAGCGAACACACTTACGTCACTGGAAAATGCGAGAGAGTCCTTAATAGAATTCTGAATTCTTTTGATGAGCACATACTTCTTTGGTAGCATATATTTATTGTTGTTAACTCCGTATTCTATATCCTGAAAATCAGACATGATTTGATCAGGATTTAACCCATCTGATAGTTCAATATCCCAACTTTTCAATTTTGAAATCTCGGATAAAATGCTATTCATGTTTTCAGAATTCATTATTCTATAATAATGATATATTTCTAAATGAAAAATATGACGCATTAGACATAACTAAATCGAATTTTCGGTCCTGTCTTTTTTGAAATCGCCGTTTTGGTTATCCCCTCTGCAACTCTTCGTACTGAGGGTGGACAAATATCGAAGTGCCTACCGGCGCTGGTTATTGATTGAAATATTTTTTCTTCGTTAGTTATCGTATTCAAAGATTTCACAGGTCTCGCTTTTTTCGAGTATTTCCCAGTCCCCCCTCGTTCGGAATTTTCACTTTGTGTGATAGCCTGCAGATTTGATAAAGAATTGTTTTTCGGATTAAAATCGATATGATCAATAACAAAATCATCCTCGATCAATCCATAAAAACACTCAAATGCGAAACGATGATTGAGATAAGTTTTCTTTTCTTTTCCCCCACCAACAGTAAACACCAAATACCCCATACCATTGTCAGCACCAACTGATTTCTTCAGTCTGCGGTTTCTTACAACACCATCACTGGATGCTTCATAATTTGTGATCACAGGGTGTTGTCTGAATTCTTGGTTCATTCGTATACATAATACTATTGTTTGTCTAATTCATCGTTTGGTTTAATGATAAATCTTTCGATGTAGTCTTCAGGAGTTCTTATGATTTTATCCTTGACTCTGTCAAGGATACTGACTTTGTCAGCGTCAAGGATACTGACTTTGTCAGCGTCAAGAATACTGACTTTGTCAGCGTCAGGGTCAAAATTTCTGATTGATTGTCCATTTTTTATTCTTTTATCATAATATCGCTTCAACTCCCTGTATCGCTTACCACCGCAATTTAGACACAACTGAGATTTTCCCCTGACCCCAACTCCACATAGAATACAAGGTAACGGACCAAGGCTTCCACGACGATAGCTTTGCATATGATACCCACAAAACTCATTTCTGCATGATTTGTTACACGGGGTTACTGATCCAATCATAAGCCACTTGCAGTGATTCATTATATAAAAATCTTTCATTTAAATGCTTGTTTTAATTATAGCATGAAGGAATTAGGGAGAACGCCTTCAAAAAATGCTGATAAGGAGTTTAAGAGATTATTAAAAATCAATCCTAGATTTAATCTCGATAAACCAAAAAAACGTAACAAACGTCCAATAGACGGAAACATGAAAGAGTTTAAGAGATTATTAAAAATCAATCCTAGATTTAATCTCGATAAACCAAAAAAACGTCCAATAGACGGAAACATGAAAGAGTTTAAGAGATTATTAAAAATCAATCCTAGATTTAATCTCGATAAACCAAAAAAACGTAACAAACGTCCAATAGACGGAAACATGAAAGAGTTTAAGAGATTATTAAAAATCAATCCTAGATTTAATCTCGATAAACCCAAATAACGTAACAAAATCAATCCTAGATTTAATCTCGATAAACCCAAAAAACGTCCAATAGACGGAAACATGAAAGAGTTTAAGAGATTATTGAAAATCAATCCTAGATTTAATCTCGATAAACCAAAATAAACGTCCAAGAGAGATTACCCCTGGAAAGATGCTCAATTCAATATCGATATAGCTTCTAATACACCAAAGAATACAATTCTTGATAAAGCCATGATTAGTAAAATCAGAGACTGTTTTAATGAATTTAAGTGTGATGGAGCATCTTAGTGTTGGTCAACATTTCGAATTGATGGTGCTGTTGATGCTACCATGAATGATGAAAAAGCAGCAGTGATAATTTCACGTGTTGGGGAAAAACGGCATTTTTTCCGAATCAAATTCATTATCGAAGTCGATGGCAAATGGATTATTAAGGATAAATTTGAACCAATTCTCAAGAATAAAAAAGCTGTCATTGTGAGTAGAGATTCCAAACCAGGGATTCTAACCGGCATTGATAAACCATACTACGAAAGATCTTATCCCGTAACAGCAATGGTTTATGGCATATATCCGTTAAATGATAAACCCGATATCGCAAAACTAGCTCCTATGAAATATTCGTCAGGGCTTAATTGTGTAGCAGAACGAATAATAGAACACTTCACAAATGCATCCCGAGGAAATAAACTAACTGATCTGCGACGTAGGAAAATAACCGAGTGGGAACTGACAGTGAAACAGCATGGTGCAAAGATTTCTGATATAGCTAAATTAGAAACATCATTACGATTCCCAATAACCGTTATGACGATAACCGGAGAGGTTTTATACGAACCGAAATATAACAAAAATGGAGCACCAATACAGATTATTGATCATAATAAACACGCGTGGACACCTGCGGTAACAGTATTTCCACGAGAACGAACCGTGAAATATATCCCTAAGGAGTTCGTCGGGGATGTTTTCTATGAAGAGAAATTATTTGATGCTATTCATGCGTTGTGTAAGGATGATCCTGTGTCAGTGTGGTTACTTAGAAGTGATGAAGAATTCGATCAATTTGTAAAACCAAATGGTGAATTATATCGCATTGAAGAATTAGATAACAGAATGAGAAAAATCGCTAGTGATTTTTCACCGGAGAATTCCCATGAAAAACTACTCACGGATAGTTTTACTATTCCATCAGTGGTAGCTCACTTCGCAAGAGAAAAAAACTCATGGCGTCCAACACGAAATGATTTTCTCGAGGATGTTAAATTGAGTTGCGTCGAATTTGGTCATGGAGGACTGTGGAATACGAAATACTCACGTGATGGTATGATTTCAATTGATATATCAGCGAGTTATCCCGGAAGTTTTCTCGGGTATGGGGAATGCGCTGAGTACTTCAAACGATTTGGACACCCCACGCATGAAATGACTCGTGTTGCGATTAATGGACCATTGCCTGATTTTGATTTAACCGGATTCGCTCGTGTGATATCATTCGAATTAGCTACAGGGTTACATCCGTGTAGTTATGTTTGGCTCGGTAGACACCTATCTGAAAAACACTGGATGCCAATAGTACTATTGAGATATATGATTGATTGTGGTATGCTGATATCGTTGATTGTTTCCGAAGCTATTATATGCTATCGAGCTCAGAAAGAAGTTTGGCTACCACAACCCAATCTAGATAGAATAATCAACGAACTACGAAAACAGTTTCCAGATTTCAGTGAAGAAGAAATCATAAATTGGTCTAAGAAGTTATTTGAAATTAAAAAAGAACAAGCAAAAGATCTCGGAAGAAGAATAATCGGTAAATTTACCCAGGGTGGACGATACGATAACGCAAAATACTCTTCGCGGTTGATCATAGATGTCGCTGAATACGATTTTATTGTAGCGGATTTAATGAAACAGGGAAAACTTGTATCCCGTAAGGATGCTTTTCTATCCAATGGTGAGAAATTAGGTACGGTTGTTACCTACTGTGATGGATATAATTCCCAGTACACACATTTGAGAAGTTCAATGTTAGCCTATGCTTCTATTAATCTATTTTCGATGATAAATATATTTCCTAATACCGCGGTTAGAGTGGCCACTGATTCGATGTATATACACAATAAGTACAAATCAGCTGTAGCGGCATTCACAGATCCCGAAGAAAATTGGGGGCGTTGGCGATTTAAAAAAGAGATGCTACATGAGTATTGTGAATCCGCAGACGTTGCCATGGATGATAAATATATTTTTTGTAACCGTATTGAAATTCAATCAGAATTTTCTAATGCACCACCGGTATCTGATCCATTATGTAGATATAAGACAGTTTATTTAAACGGTTGTGGTGGGTCAGGAAAGACAACTCGTGCAATTGAATTATTCCGTGGGAAAAATCCTACGGATTTCACAAACATGATTGTGCTAACACCGACTCACAGACTCGCCAGAGAGATGATACAACGAGGGGTAAATGCTTGCACTTACCACAGTTTTTTTCGATGGAAGGGTGACAAATGGACTCCTGAGCGTATGGGTGATAAATTCATTCCTAAAATCATCATTTGGGATGAAATATGCACAGTGTCATTAGATGTATTAAAAACATTTCTTGAGTGGTTGTTAACCAAAAACACAAAAGTAGTCATGTGCGGGGATCACGGCCAACCACCACCATTTGTCGGTGCATCTCCACATGAATGGCTAAAGGGTTTTGTAGACTACTATGAAGAAATCACCACTGATTATAGATCACTTGATGAATGATTACGCGAGTTCAAAGCGCTAATTAGATTACAACCGGATAGAATCCAATGCGAAATAGCGCGTGAAGTGATTTCAGAAACCCCAATGAATGATTTCTGGGAAGCGTGGAGACCAAACGATTTGATCATTGCAAGTAGAAAAATAGTCAGGGATACACTTCAGATGAAGTTATTTGAATTGCATCAAGAAAAATTTGCAGCGCTTCCAGTACCCCTTTGTTATAGGCCATCGGATACACGAAAACAAAACATTGAAGTTGATATTCCAGGACAGAATGAAAAACAAATTCTGGTATTAAATGATATTGTGCTGGTTGATATCAATGTCGTTGAAGATGCATTGCGCGCTAATAAATCCCCGTGGACGCTAGGATACGCAGCAACAATACACTCTTCACAGGGATTGACTATATCGAATACAATTGTTTGGATGGTGGATAATCACATCGAATGGTCGAATTTAGTCTATCTCGCAGTATCCAGAGTACGAAACATAAATCAACTTCGAAGAGTTGTTTTCGATGATAATGACACAACAATAAGTGATATTGATGTTAGCTTCATTAATAAAAAACTCTCCGGTTACAAACAACAGGACAAAAAAAAACAACGAGAATTTGATATTGATGCTGAACTAATAATCACTTTGAAGAAACAACAGAATAATCACTGCGCGAGTTGCAATTGTATAATGCGTTGGCAGTATTCGGATAAGGATCCTCGCCAATTCACCGTAGACAGAAAAAATAACAATCTCGGTCATATCAGAAATAATGTGATGTTGACTTGTCTTGAGTGCAATAGACGCAACGGCGCTAGTTAAGACCATGCGGTGGCAATTGAGTATCCTCGGGAATCACTTGTAGTTGTTGTCGAGTAAAACCCCGCTGAGGGGCAGTTGAATCCAGTTTATAGACTGGAGGTCTACCAGTTGATCGTGTTATACTAGATATCTTATGCGTAGTGACGCTCCAAATAGGATCAGTAGCCCTTTTTCTACCCCCTTCAAGCTCTCCTGGTTCGTATAAGTACCTCACAATGACACTACTACCAAGAATTGGTTGGGAAACGCTAGCGTTTCTAGGGAAATCTTTTTGTGGTTGTACGGGTATTGACTTCTTTTTAATCGCGTTGATAGGTTTCATGTTGATTGTTCTAGTAATATCGTTATTCAGTGCAGTAATCACAGATGGTAATCTTTTAACCCATTCACTGGATCGCTTTTCTTGAATGAATTCTTTTGCGTATTGATATCCAAATAACCGCTCAGCAATTGTCCGATTAAATCGTTCTACAATGGCCTGATCGCGATGTAGCGCAGTATGCCCTCGTCGTATGGTGACATTATGATGTTTCATTGTAGATAACACTGCACCCTGAAATTCCTTGCCAGGATCAACCTGCAATAGATTTGGCCAGTGCAGAGGACCTCGTCGATAAATCCTTTCAAATGCAGAAGCGACTTCAGTGGCCGATTTTGTTTTCAGCGGTTCTGCTTGTTTGTATCGACTCGCAACATCAACTACAGTTAGCGCATATTTGTAACCACGATCATGTGGCAGAAATAATATATCAGCCTGATGAACTTCATTAGGAGCGGTCACATCAAAATGCGAGAATTGAATTTGTTTAGGCGGTGGTAGATAAATTTGCCATAGTGCCTGTTTGGATAACCAATTAGCCGCAGTGGTTTTTTCACTTTTGCAGCGCTAGCGAGTTTATTGATTGCAGCGTTACCCCTCCAGTATCCCCTCGGAGAATAATAAATTGATTCCATATTATTAATTACCAGCACCTAACATCAATTTACTTTTCATAGCCGATTTTATCAAAAATGAAGACAATTTTTCTTTGAAGGATTTATCAGGAATAGCATTTAACGCATGAATTAATTTCACATCTGCTAGATGCCTGTGTTGCAGATTGCTGCTTTTATAAGCAACATCATGAAGGTGACAGGCCTTATCAATGGCGTTTATTGGTTCTTCACCGGGGTTGGGTTGATTTTGATTATTGAGTCTGATATCAAGTCTGGTTCCCGGTCCACAGTAGCTATATCCTGGAAGGTGCTTTTCTCCGGGGTACTTTGCCCATGGGGTTCCAGGGAGCTTTGCCAATTTGGCTGCGATATCACCTCCTCGTTTTTTTTTAAATCAGATCTTATAGACACAAATCTAAATTTCTTTGTACTACATTGCACGCATTTACCAGAAAGCGCTGATCGGTTATTTTTAGTTGTAACCGTCGTCACATCATCTGTGCCAGTACGCGTTTTACACTTCACACAATATAGATCCATAATTTATGTATAGAAATATGGATATAATTGATTTTTCAGCGACTAAAACAAGAGAACCAATTAAGCATCATGCAGCGCTACCAAACTCTATCCGGATGATTATAATCGGGCCATCTGGATCCGGTAAAACGCAATTGTTGCTCAATTTAATAATGAGATGGATGAAGTGGGATAAGTTGTATTTAATTGTCCCTAGCGTAGATGATCAACGATGTTATGAAGTGTTAAAGGATTTTAACGAGAATGCATCAGAAATTAAGGGTGAGAACGCCATTGATTTTATAACCGATATCGATGAAGCACCGAGTATTGATGATATTGATGGAGATATTAACAATTTAGTCGTATACGACGATATAATGTTGGATAAACAAAAGAATCCTGCTAGAATATTTTCCCGTGGGCGTCACAAAAACACTGACGTGATATATGTCACTCAACGCTACACTCAGGTTCCAAAAGTGATCAGAGATAACTGCAATTTATTGTCTGTATTCAACGGAGTTGATACTTATACGCTACGAAATATTTGGCAGACATGGTGTTCTGATATGGACTTCAATCAATTTAGAGATTTCTTTAGTCATGCTCAGTCGACTCCGCACGGATTCGCAACAATAAATTTACATGATCCTCGGACACGATATCGTATCGGACTAGATCAAATATTCGGTTAAAGTCATTTATTATTTTTGTTAACCAGAACTGAAATCACTAAGCAGCAGAGAGGGTGGATGACAACAAGTTGCGACCAAAATTAATTAAAAAATCGTTTTCATTTTTTTAGTTAAAATGATTTCGTAGGGAGATTTCAATCAATTTTTTGTCTGAAAACGTTGTAGGGTTCGCCTTTTTTTGGTTAAAATAAGATTATAAGACGGCTCGTTTTAAGGATTCAATCAAATTTTGTCTGAAAACGTTGTAGGATTCACCCTCTCTGCTCTCTTTACTTCATCAAGCAAAATTTCCAAATACACTTGGACGTTGATGTGTTGAGAAGCCGATTCTTGTTGTCAACATATCCATGTGAAAATACCGTGAACGGTTGATGGTCACCCATTGCAGACATATCATCGAATTAACGCTACAATAAAACAATCATTGCTAACTATATAACGTCGAATAAATGTTATGGGATTATCCCGGTAGTGATTATATACCATTTGCGTCAGATCCTATTCATAATATACGGGGTCTTCTACGTTGTTTAGTTATCCGGATGTATCGCGAATTTAAGCAGCGAAGGAGTGAATGCGTACCTCCAAGTGAACTGTATTTGTGGTAATACTGAATCTTCTGGTATCATTTATATTCCACAAACACATGTTGAGGAACTAACGCCCGAAGCTCGGTGCTTCAAGGAAATATATATCACCGGTGCATTGCTGTAAAGTGCCAAATGTTATATTGCATGCGTTCTCTGATTCTAGATCTGATCATTGACTATATGTGTTGCAGTTCTTCTAATTCTCTAGGCTCAGAGAAATATCTGATGAAGCGTCCCTAGTGCCTTACATGTTCAGTTCCTGTCGACCAGTTATGATGGAGACAAGCTCTGGTATTTATACTTGCTTCTCGATTACTTTCGAGGATTTTATCACTATGGTCTATAAAATTCCATTATTCTACGCAGGGGTCTTCCTACCCGTTCACGTTATAGTGCACTTTCCCCGGAAATTTAGCAATCCGCAACAACATATATTGTGCATTGTGATGTCCAAGTAATTGTTTTGCGACTGTTCATCGTTCAACAATATATTGATCGCGATACACTTAAGAATGTCTTTGTTGAATTCTAACCTTATTTTTTTCATCAAGTCGGTTACGTCTCTGGGCAATTCCTACAAACGATTTGGTCGTAAATTATTACAACAAAATCCACATTCATTTTACAGATGTTATTTGCCGACAAATTTGAACTAATAAATGGAGTCATATAGGTGTGTTATTTTCATCTCTCTAGTGACACGTGACTGAGCCAGTTTTCCATGAGTACCTACCAGGCATACACGCTATGACTGTCTTCCGTAAATATTTCCCTGCATGAACAAATTCTAGTTTTATTCCTTCATTACTGTTTTTCAAGAAGCCTTCATATAAAGGAGTTCCTTTTATTGTCTTAGCTAGAAAAAATAAAAATATATATTCAGACCAACATTGTATACACTTTCATACGATGTACAAATATGTTGAACATGTTCATATTATAAATTGCATTGATGTTATGTACTGAGTCAGATATTGTTATCAAACAAGAGTTGTATATCCTGAAATAAGAACCTGATGAAGAATCTTGAAACATCTGAAACCTCAAAGATCAAAGTATATGCACAATAATAATAATTCATATTCTGCTAAAACAAAACCACGTCATTACAAAATACCTCAGTGAAGCTCAATCTTCTTCAGTACAGTAGGTGAAGTACTAAATAATTACTAAATCATAGCTCGTATCCTCTTTCGGAATATGTGCTCTGTAATTTCTCTGATGTCAAATAATACCGTAATTAGAGGTTGTTTTAAAAACCTTAATGTCATATGATTATTGGTGTCATGTAATCAGTGAAAATGTATACCCACATTCAGAACAATTCCGAATTACGAGATCTCGTACAACGCTAGTCCACCACGATCCATCAATATTTGAGAATACGAAATTTGCTCTATTTCCAATAAATATTGTAGGTTTCTTCCCAGTCTTTGGGCAATCTCGGAATGAATACACCCAGTTGTCATAATTTGGACTCTCTTCAAGGTACAGATTTAACCCTAAAATAAAATATGAAAGGTAATCTGGATGTCATTATGTGGAAGAAATGTTGGGATCTACCGAAACTAAAGTTGAACAAATTGTTGATACTTCATTAGGTAGATAAATACGATTTTGTATCTTACCATTTTCCACCACTTGTGATGTGATATTCATAATTATTGGTCTCGATGGGTGCATACGACTCTGTATGATGATGTTTAGTAACAGGATTTCGACAACACTACAGATTATTATCCCGATATCATATTTAGCAAAACAATAAACAGCTAATTGGAAGGTATCATTCGTTGTCACGTCACTAAGATAACGAACATGCTGTCATAATAGTATTATTGTAAAAGAGTATAAAAGTCCAGAGCGCAATGGAGGTTTGATGTTTTACAGCAGATAACGAAAAACAAAAAATGATTATATGATCGTTATTCTTTCAAAATCATTACGAAATTTACACGTGTTTACATATCATCTTCATAAAAATGATTAAAGAAAGAAACATGTACAACTTTTCTTCAATTATAATGCATTAAAACGATTGACAATTACATTAATGTTCCTCATTTATACTGCATTATAAGACTGACGCCTCACAATCAATCAAGATACATCAGATAAGAGAGAAGAAATCAGGACAGAAAGGGTGTTGCAAATAAACTCGTATGTAACGTCAATATACGAGAAACTTACCAGTATAAGCTTCGCACAGATGTTGAAAACTGCTTGTGCAATTTGCTACAGATATTTCATATTCTCTTCTCTTTGTAACTATGAAACAACCACTGCCGTTGCCTTTGATATCATGTGATGATATGGAAACTACGAATATATATATATATACATATATATATATATATATATATAGACGCACATAAACCTGTCTTCAAGATAGATAAAGGCAACTCAAACTTGATTTTGTAGTTTAATAGACAGGTGATCTCACACGACAGGTTTATGTCTCAAGCTTGGCTCTAGACAAAAGTATGTACTATGGCATTAACGATATTGTTAATAATATGTCATTAATATTATTTCACAATTATCTGTATTATTATTTAACATTACTATACAAAGATAGGTGTATTTACTTTAGCAATTTTTCAAAGCGGAAATAACATAATTGATTAAATTAAGTGTCATTTTACGCATCTCTTCTTATGATACAACCAATCTGATTTGATTACATCAAATCAAGAAAACTAAAACTGCATATATATATATGTATATATATATATATATATATATATATATATATATATATATATATATATATATATATATATATATATATATAGATCACATTTACACGCACACACACACAGGCACACACACACACACGCACATACACATGAAGGAAAGCACTATTAGACATCATCTTTAATTATGTAACTCTATACTCAGTTTGTGTCTGGGAATTTGTAGAGCTATGCATGAAAACTAATTTTGATCTGTATACTATTCATGTATTAAGGAATTGAAAAGCGAAATGAGATCGAAGGACAGTCCGACTTTTCTTGTCATCTTTGATGTTTATTCAATGAGGAGAAACTTCCTGGGACATTTTTGAGCGGCACCTAAAGCGTTTACTCTGGCCTATCTATCCCAGCGTTGATATGTTTACATTTATGTGATGGTAGCTGATTACCGACGGGCCTCTTAAACTTAAATGATGCTACGTCAAATCAGCCCTGCATGAAAGCAATACAAAAATGATTTTCTGTATGAGAAATGGCTATGTATTTAATAGGCTGATAGACACGACAAAATTACATTAGTGTTGATGATATTTTTCTGGGACTCACTATTTGCATTTCTAGTCACCTGACTAAACAATTCGCACAACCTATTATTATGAAACCAACTCGATGAAATGAGTTGCTGTCACAGCAGCTTGGATAGAGTAAGACATGAAGAATATAGCACGCATCAACTAATTAATTTGTGCTCTCTATGTGTCACTGAAATAGGATAAAATCATTTGAAATATGACTACCACTTCCATTATGGAAAACATTTAACCTAACTAGCGCGTCTTCATGAAAACTATATGAAGACGTTGAATATAGATATTCCATGTCGGTAACTGATTTTCATAACCGTTATTGTATAATCATACTATATATGGTTGCCAGGTTACGAGTACTTTAATTAATGTCAGACATGTATCAAGTTGTTAATATTTTGAACCAAGATGCAAGGGATACGTTGTGTCTGTTTCTATATAATAAGATGTATTATACATTCTATATACTATTTGGTTAGTTTGATAGAAAACGTTGAAATTTGTATTATTATTATTATTATTATTATTATTATTATTATTATTATTATTATTATTATTATAAGCAGCATTATTATCGTAATAGTCGTAGCAGTAGTAGTAATAGTAGTAGTAGTAGATGTTGGTAGTATTAGTTGTTGTTTTTGTTGTAGAAAGTTATGTTTTCAATTTGGGCATTTAGCAGTTTCAATTCACATTTAGCCTTATTCAATACAGTCGAGGCGAGTTACGTGACACGTGGTCTAGTGAAATAATTGGTAAGTATATGTTTTGGATTAGGCATGAAACAACTATCTACATCAGGATTATACAAATAATAACACCGGAAAATAATTTCGATTGATTGATTGATTGCATTTTAAAGGCGCAAAATCACCTTTAGGCTATTTA
This sequence comes from Unio delphinus, assembly GCA_029339505.1. Classification (NCBI taxonomy): domain Eukaryota; kingdom Metazoa; phylum Mollusca; class Bivalvia; order Unionida; family Unionidae; genus Unio; species Unio delphinus. The sequence goes on along the minus strand of JAQISU010000036.1, from coordinate 10,505,601 downwards.
TCGTCAACGAATAGGTTATATGTAAAAACGTTTAAAAATAGGTAAAAGTTTTTATATCGAACAGAGATATAAAAAAGGAAATAGTTGAAAGTAACACGGTAAGATGGTAACGTTAAGATGTAAATATTTCTGTTCAACGGGGGTTGAAAATGGTGTATGGTTGAAAAATTGGGATAACATAATGGGTTGTACGTAGAAGTGAGGAACTGGTTCGGATATTGGATCAATTTTCTGATTGCATAGCTGCAGTTATTGAGTGGTTGAGAGCTTATATTGTTAAATGGGTAAAGGTAGTGATAATTCAGTCAAATATGCTTTTCATGTCAGAGTAATGTATTATTATGAAATAAACACGATTGACTGTTATACTTTTTCAGTTATACACATCTATATATATATCTTTCTATCTATCTATCTATCTATCTATCTATCTATCTATCTATCTATCTATCTATCTATCTATCGATCTTCATATGATTTGTTTCTTTTGTCAGCAAGGAAATTGCATTTTCAACCATTTTACCATTCTTATAAACTGATATTTGGTTGTATCCTAGATTTCCACAAAGCATTCCATTTGCACAAGGTAATGGGTTCTCGCAGCTGGTGTGGACACTTTGTATGTCGGGGGCGGAATATGTCCTTGTTTCAATACAATAGCAAAGGTCATCCTGAAATTCACCAAGTACACTGATAATAGCTCTTATATATAAGAAAACATATTTATTTATAAATATAAGCTTTTGTATATTGTGGATAAAATGTTATATATCTTGCAAGTGGATTATGTATTCAACATGAGGTGCCAAAAAATAGCAGATTATCGTACTCTAGCAGCATTGAGAGCAAACCGACCTTTCTTAGAAGGTTCCATTTGATAAACTAAGGTTTCTTACAAAACACGAAACATTACAATAATAACGTCAAACCAAGGCCTCTAACTGACCAAAAGTCTATCTTACCGGTTAGTTAAGTTTGTATATATATATTATTGGCGCTAGTTTACCCGACACGACACCTATTCGTGGTCAAGTCCTCCCTGCTGCTGTAAATTAGATCATTATTATATATCAATAATATGGTATATGAATTTTATTCATCTAGATTATCTCGAGAGCGACTAGAATCAATTATGAAAATTCTACCAGTCCGTGATTCTGTCAGACAAATATTACAAGCGTGCCAGGAGTAACGGGTGGACTTTTCATAAGATTTAGAACAGTTACGTAGACCTGTTACAAAAGTTACTGAGGCGATTACAACTACGATTAAGAATGATGCTCTTCCAGTATAAAAACAAACCGCTGAACAAACAGCAAAAACAGCAGAGAGAACGAAACGAACAAAATACATTTTACGAGACCTTCCAACTGATTTAGCTGCAGTTAAATCTCGACCTAATCAACTTGAAGAGACTGTGTTTTTTAGAACCAAAACTTTAAAAGGGAATTAGGTTTACAGAGAAATTTACTGAAAATGGTGCACAAATTATACTCCTCAGTAATACAAATCAATGATGATATAATTGAGTTTGTTTCTTTTACTGCTTTAAGTTATCGATCACGAAATATTGTTTTAAAACCTGAACGTGTTAAAAGTGTAAGTCGTGAAATGTAGATTGAATGGGTGTTAGAATTAAACCAGTGTATTAATCAGATAGACAAACAAGATCATCTGTATAGCAGGCTTTTACAGGGAGTGGAAATTCATTATGATTTACAACAGCGAATAAAAGAACAACAACAAGAAAAAAAATACAGGAAAGAGAACAGAAACAAAAAGACAAACAACAACGACACCAGGAGAAAAATAAATTACAAACAACGTTCTAGAAAGAACGATTATAGCAACTTCCTCCACCTTGACAACAAAAATTAAAAATCGATGAGAACTTTCACGACATACCTGACAATAGGACTACTGGTAGCGGTTTTACTACTCTCACTATATCATTCTAGATTTGGGATATTTTGCATTGGATGGATTCGTTAAGTTGTGGTCACGGAATGAACAATTTATTTCCCATTCGATGATTTTGGTCACATGAATAAGAATTGTGAAACATTGGATTGAGCAGGAAGATCTGTCACGTGTTACGATATATTATTTTAATCGACTCTTAATGGTGTGTATATAGGAACAGATGTGGGAAGTCAGATTCATTCCTATTTTTATTCACTTCAGATTCTTATATCATATGTTCAAATCAGCCTGCAATTGTGTTTCATCTTGTTCAAAATTTGAGAGGACACATGTATAAGGATTATTTATTGCGAGGACAAAGTGCTCATTGGGCTAGAAGTTTGTTTGTTTGAAATCAAACTTTAGAAGGATTTGAATGTGTTAGAAAAGTGAGTTGATGGAGCATGTCGACCGTAAGGTAGTCTTTCTATAAAAAGAAAATTAAAACAATTTTCTCAAATAGTTTGCAAACATAGGAGATTTATGATGGAAATGTTAGGATTACGAAGCTCTATATGTCCGTGAGCTGACATTAAAAGTCATTCTGATCGCAACACAACGACTTCTCATTCACATCCATTACCTCAACAATAAATATCAGCAACACCAACATTACATTCACGCACTTAGTACGAGATCTAGGTGTTACTCTAGACAGAACTCTCACATTGCATCAACATTTCATGAACATTTGCAAGGCTGAATATCTGGAGCTGAGGCACATCAACTACATTCGCAAATATCTTTCAGTTGATGCCACAAAAACACTTGTTTGTTCATTAGTACTTTCAAGAATTTTCTATTGTAACTCAATTCTGGCTGGTTCGTCTAAATATCTACTTCAGAAACTTCAAAATATTTAAAACACATCTACTCAAATGATGTATACAGTATCAAGGTTAGAAAACTCCTCACCGCTGATCTGTACTCTACAATGGCTATCCAATCGATCCAAAAAGAAACAAAAATTGTCTTATCTGTGCTACGCTTCACTGACGGACTCCATTCCAGCATACCTATCCTATACAAACATGAGCGAGATACTTACGCTCCTCTTCTGACAATCGCCTACTATTTATTCCCAGTACGAAAACGAGGTATTATGTACAACGTTCTTTCGCATACCTGGGCCCAGCAGCTTGGATTGAACTGCGCATTGAAATAAGACAGAAAAACAGAGTGATCCCTTTCAAGAGTGCTCTTACAACTCATCTTTAACGATTGGAAGAAACAATTTTAAGACCAAAAATGTTTCCTACCTTAACTATTTTCAGACGTTTGTTTCTAATGTCATGGTGTTTGTTTGTGTCGCTGTTTTGTATTCATATCATTATAGATGTTGTAAAGCGCTTACAGCTTTTAAAGATTAGGTGTTACACAATGTCTTCCTTACTATTATTACGATCATAATTGGGTCAAGGAAAGTAACTTGAAGGGTTATTACTTGAAACCTCTAATGTCGACAAAGGAGTCGAAATTGCAAAAACAAAACTAGTCCAAAGACTATTTGACAGTTGGTGTGCATTTAAAACGATCGATAAAGATTATGACAAACGTAAACAGCTTATGTTGGTCGAATTGTTTATTTAACTGCTTCAAAAGCAGCAGAGGGGGCGAATCAGACAACTTTTTTTTGTTTTTATTTTTGATTATACCCCCTCCAAAATAACACTAGACCCTTCTCGCGAAAAAATAAGTCTCTGACCCTTGTCTGAAAACATTCGCGTCGCAACGTCGTTGTCACTCACCCCCTCTGCTGCTAGAACTTTCAGTTGGGGTTAACCGAATATTTGATCCAGTCCGATACGATATCGTGTTCCAGACCTTGTCTGGGGAACGAAAATCACTACGATTTCACAAACAGACTAATCGCTAACACCTCATCTTGTAAATCAATCAGATTATTGGACTGGTCAGTGAGTTTGAAATTAATTCTGGTTAATGAATTATTATGACATCGCATATAGACTGGATTAGTTGGATCCTCAATAATTAGAAACCCTGGAGGAGCTGTTGGTGCAAATGAATACAAAATATATCCTTGCTGAGCTTGATTTGATCGTTCTAAATTTATTTGATAGCTTCCTTCGATCACATCACACACTAAATTGATTGCTATCACCGATGAAATATTCACATTGAACGGAGCAATATGCCTGCCACCACCATCTGGGTCATTATTATGTTTGAGGATAGTTGTTTGTGGTTGTGATGGTGTTTTTTTCCACGTATCATGGATTTTTTTGAAACCTTCATCGATGGCATCATCGAGAGATTTTTGTAGTTCTGAGATATTATATCCTGGAAGTTTGACTGTTGGAATATCTCCTATGCGGATCCTATATTCTATTGCAAATAAATCTCTTGTTTTAGGACTACTGTCACCTAATACTTCTTGAATAATTTGTGAATGAAATGTTTCCATGTCATTGATGATTTTGTTACATGTTTCTACGACACTGATAAATTCATCTCGGGTGAGAGTGCCGGATCTAAGAGATATAAACAACAACGAAATATCGTTATTGAAAGCTGTGAAATTTTCAGTGATTTTATCCCGGTTAGCAAGATGATGAATAAGTCGTACTCTTTCATCATATTCTACTCTAATGAAAAAATATGACTTATCATAATCTTTATAACTCCTTACTGGATTATCAGATTTTGTCCTGTCTGTGATATAATCGGTTTTTTGTGGTTCTGGTAATTTAACGGTTTTTCCTCCGGGTGGTAATTCAGGCCATCCTAGTACTGTTCTTATTGAGCTTTGATAGATATCTACGACATAACCCTCTGTGCTTATTTCAATGGCAGATGATAGTGTCGGCACATGAACTGTTATAGCTATTTTTGATTCTTTTCCAGTAATCGATTTTATTCTACGCGCGAATTCATCATTGATTTGTTCAATTTGATATGATCTGGTTGGTATGGAAACAACGTTCCAGTCTGGGGTACCGTCGGGTTTATTCTTATTTGCAAATACCAGGGAATTATTGGGTTGTTGACCACCAAATGGTTTTGACCTAATATTTGGCCAGCTGTGGTATACTCGTAATTTTGCTAGCGCGATTTCCTTCACTGGGACCGGAGAGGGGAAATTCACACTGAATTCTGGATTCGTTGAGGTTATTGAGATCATGCTTGTTTGTACTGGTTTTGTGTTCTCCACTATTTGTTGAAGTAATTCCATCTGTGTTGTCATTGTTATTATACTCATGTTGTATTTCTAATTTTGACATCGCAGAATCATATATATCTACCATCGCTGAAAACTCACTCTCTGATATAATTGTATCATCGAGCGATGACGATATCAATGAGGATAATTGCGAGTATGCAGTGGACACAACATGAAATTGAATTATGTAGTCTTGTAGTTTCCGTTGGCTGCATGAGGATATTTTTTTTGTGATTATTGAAATTATTCCAGCGATTGTTGTTGCCGCAGAAATGCAAATTGGAACAGCTATCGGAGCCATCATTGTCACTGAAGACAGTATAATACCAGCTCCGGTGATTACACCACTCACAGCGTACACAGTAACATCAATTGCGGTAATTCTCCTGCGATATTTTTTAATTTTCAATTCATACTCCTCAGACAAGGTTTTGAGTCTAGTTTGATACTCTCTGACCTGATCATAGCGATATTGAGATGATGAAATCATTTTTATTTTAAACACGCTAGCGTTTTCAATTACGATTTACTTAAATTCGCTACGAATTCCACATACCACGTTGTTGAGACCCTAACCAAATGTTTATCAGTAGATATGATTGTGAACTTTTCAGTTGTATTCTTGTCGATGATCGTTGAAATCGTATTATTGACCCCAGATGAACTGGACGATGAAATATTAAATTGAGACGATGGTGTTACTAGTGTTAATCGATAAATACCCTTGACGGTTGCAGTGATGTCTAATTTGTTGTTTTCAGGTGTCCACTCAAATGATCCGTGTTGGATTGTGTATACCACGTTGTTGGTTTTCTCATGAGGAATTTTTGTTTTTTCAATGGCTGTTATCATCCTCGAAAGATCACCTTTGATGCCTTCGATGGAAGTTTTCGTCTCATCAATGGATTTTTTAATATCAGGGAGTTTTAGTTCAATTTTATCTAACGGGTTTCCAATAAATTTATCAATGGCGTCGGTTGTTGTTTTTGTTGCTTCGTTGATAACCTTTTGATCATCAACAAACGTTTTAATTTCAGCGATAGATGGTGTAACTACAATTGGGGATCCAAAGAACTTATGAACGACATTTCTACGGAAACTATTGTAGTTTCTTAAATGATCTTCAAATTCTTTATCGTGGTTTGTAAATCGATCTGTAATCGTCGAAAAAAGTACACCCGGTTTGAGTTTACCTTGATCGGAAAATAGCGCAACGGTGTTCTCGATTGCGTTTTGTTGTTTAACCAAAATATCATCCAGAGAAATATTACTGGATTTCAATTTACCCTGTTTGTCTTGAAATACAACTATTTCATTCGGGTCAACACTTGTTAAGTTCAACGTCTCAGCGATTTCATCTTTAATTTTTTTTTTTATATCCTTGATAGAATCAGGAGTTGCAGTGTCATCGGGTTTGGGTTTCAGAGGTCTTCCCCAAATATCAATCATGATATTTTATATATCTCTCTCTAAAAAGCGATTACTAGTGTAGTCATTTACGACAATGTGTGGTGGTTTTCCCCTTGGGTTACCCAAGGAGTTAGAAATAGCGTCAAGGACATTTAATACTTCACTGCCGCATATTGGTGGGTCATTGATTTGTTGTGTTGGTAGCGTAGAATACCAAGTCTTCATTGGAAGGGTTTTTATATAATGCATAAACTCTTTTGGTGGGGCTAATCCATATGAATCAAAATAGACAATCCCACGTGGATCAATAGCGTATGCAACCCAGTGAGTTCCAGGTCCGGTGCTGTTATCGAGATTAATAATACCTGTTTCAGTTTTGTTTGGTTGATGTGGTAATTGATCTTTCATAAAAACACCTCTGAAATTTTTAATCACTAGTTTTTTAGCAGCATCCATTAAATCAAAATTGGACATAGGAACCATAGATTTCTGAATTAATAAACCGTTCCTGGTAGTCTCAGGCCTGATCCGTGAACGGATCTTCCGCTGTACCATGAATACGGGGTTCCTGGTAGTCTTAGACCCTTTCCGCTGTACCATGAATACGGGGTTCCTGGTAGTCTTAGACCCTTTCCCTTTTTTTTATACCCTCGACCTTTCTTCGGTTCATATGATTCAGCAATGCTCTGTACCGCTTTTGTTCCCAAGCCTCCAACTACCCCCAATGCGGCCGCTTTTGCTACTGCTGGGGCTGCTGCCGCAACCAATGCTGGTATTGCAGCAAACAACGGAAATATACCACCTGTTTTTATCATATTTTTGATAGCAGCCGCAGAAAGAGTAATCTGAACACCTTTTTTATCCTTGAAAGCATCATTGAAATGTTTCACTTGACGAGTTGTCAGCGATAATTTATTTGCCCCGCCATTCATTTGATTAGGTTTCAACGTGATTGTGGTTCCACATTGTTTAGCGGATTTTGATTGCAATTTTTTTAACTGACCAGGTGTCAATGACACATTGATATTACTATATGACATTATACAAATACAGATTGATTCTAAATCGTAAAACGATTCAATGGAAATATCCTTCGGATTTTCAATTACATATTTTCCACTGGTGCATCTACCACTCTCATTCTTCCTCCAACACCTTCGAGTATCATTGATTTATCACTGAGAATGACAGCAACTGCTCTATAATTCGGGATAAGGATAGTAGGTACCCCACCCACAACTGGTGGACCAGTCGGACGGGTTACACGGGCTCTAAAGTGTATATCAACGACAGATTGTCTCATCAAATCAAGATGTTCCAATGAAAAGTAATAAATCGGATAGAGGCTTTTAAAATCCAATTGTGATATTTGCAAACCGGTATCCACATTTTGATCACGTGCCATAAATGACAACAGGTTATGATAGACACGTGCAATATGATTCTGACCGTAATCAAGTTGTATCTCCTCGGATGGTTCCTGCTGTCCGTTTATTCTCAGCGAGACTTCACTAACACCTAACTGATCAAATATCATATGACTTCGTTCTTGATTACCAACTCGCGCAGCATTCTGTAACGCAATAAATATATGACGTGGAGCTGAAACCCCTTGTTTTGATGCCAGGTGCCATGTGAATGTACCATCAACACTGTCTTGTTTAATATCCGTGGTCACTGATAACCAACTTAACAACGACTTTCCTCCTTGGTCCATAAATGATAGTAGTCGCTGTTCGTCTGTGATTGATGGAGTTAACACTGGCATCCACAATGATAGTTTTGTTAAAATGACTTTACCGGCAGCAACCCCAGCATTACGCCAGATTGCATCATCATCAGTACCCTTTCGTACAAGCGCTATTGTGTGTTTGGCTCCATAAATAACTTTTCGGACGTTTCTACAGAATCCAAATATGTGATGTAGTGGAATCGCACATGAAAATCGTCGACGCTGCCCATGCAACGTTGCTACACGTGTTGCAAATCCTAAATTGAGATTACCATTAACGCCTCCGAGAATATCAAACGTAACTCCGGGGGGTCTAGCTCGACGTTCTGGATTAGCTCCTTCTTGTTGATTGGCTTCTGCAGTAGCCTGTGCTGTTAACACTTTAATGAATTGAAGGTGATCAGCGTTATCAGTAGTATCCTTTGCAAACATCATAGATGGACCTGCTGATCTTGTATAATCATCAGAATATCTCGCTAACCCTATGATTGTTGTGGCCATATCAACTTCACGGTCAATGGATTCAATTTCTTTTCCATCAATGAGATATCTAGCGCTTTCAAATAACGCCATGATGCCGTTATTAACAAAACCAACTCGGGTAGTTGGGCTAATGTCATATGGAGGATCATTATGTGCAGCATCATTTGTTACAAGTTCTCCTTCTACTTCAATAAACGCTTCACAAGGCAAAAAGTATTTACTGGTATCATGAACTTGAAGTTCAATTCGTGATCGGAGATCTGGTTGTACTGCGTGATAAGAATAATATTGATAATCGCGTACAGAATCATCTTTACGCACTGGGGCGTCTATATCAAATGCTGGATCAGATGATTTTTTGAACATTTTATTCTATTTATCAGAGTCTAAATCGGATTTTCCATTTCATCGTGAAAAACGCTAGCGTTTTCGTCGTGGTTTTCTAAAGCCACTTCCTGCTATCATATTTGCAATATTGCTTTGGTCTCCTTGATTTACCATCGACGCTAGTTTTTCATCTACTGCGTTATTTATAATTTTACTAACACTTGCAGGCATTTCTTCTGTAGACGGTAACGGTTTCTTTTTTCGACTCACTAATGATGTTATTTTATCCTTCGCAGTTGAAAACGCTTTCCCGGCAAGATCTCCAACAGTACTAATACCCTTATCACGAATAACATCAATGGCTTTCATTCCAAGTTGTTTAGCTAACGGCATCACTTTTGGGGCTGTTCTTGAAAAGAATCCTAAAATGGTCTTGCCGAGGCCATCTCCGTAGTATGCTCTATAAACTGGAAACCGTGAATTAACTACATAGACGAGGGTTGGTTTATCATGATTGTAATGGATGATCATTATTATAAAAACAATAGTGTTTTCAATTGTTATTTAATCGCTATGATACCCATTTGCTAACTCGTCAATGAAATCTCGATAAGTTTTGATATCCATGATACCACCGGCAAATAATCGTCTACAAATATCAGCTGCTTCATTAATTATTTCTGGAGAGTTATTTCCAGCTCGGAACCCTCCTACAAGAACATCTAATCGTGATATATCATTGATAACACTATCAGGACAAGTGTTTCCAATCCTTGGATTTCCTAATCCACTTCCGCTATAACCAGCTGCTTCATCTAGTTTTTCTAAATCCGTAGTTTGTAAATAATCATCATCATCATCATCATCAGGTGGTAGTTGTTGTTTTTTTTGTCTTCTTGTTTGTCTACGTGTTGGTGTTTGACGTTTTAGTTCTTGCCGTTCTTCTATTTCTCGTTGTCGTTCTTCTATTTGTTCTCTTTTATAATTACTAATTCCCTTTTTAAATTCCTTGTACCCTATCTCATCCTTATTCAAACGACCAATCCCTTTATTTAGTTTATACAAATAATCGAACCAATCATTACTTGATATTCTATCATTCTTATACTCGTCCTTTAAAAAATCTTTTTTTGAATTATAGCTTTGAGCAGCAAAATTACCAAAGGCTTGATAATCCTTTGATTTCAATAAACTAGGTTTTTTTATTAATATTTTAGCATGATCAGTAAATTTATTCAACAGAGAAACAGTCGTTTTTTTCGGATCAGTTTGTTCAGTTTGTTCAGTTTTCGCTGCTAGTTTTTCAAGCTCACCAATAACAGATTTTCCCGTCTCGGGACCATCTCCCAGTAAAGCACGCTCTACTCCTTTCGTTGCTGTGGTTACTGGTTTAAACAACTCTTCAGACCCCAGAGCAAAATCAGTTTGTAAACTCTGTCGTTCTTGCAGTTTATTCCTGACAGAGTCGCGAATTGGTATAAATTTCTTAATTGCATCTAGTCGCTCACGAGCCAATCGGGTCGTTAATGCTTCATTGACCATTATTTGAAATCAGAAACCATTTTTCAATTGTAAAACAATTTTTCCCATCGATGATTCCATCCTTAACGGTCCAATTTTGTATTGCTGTGAAATATTTTTATTTTCGCAGTGTGAAATATTTTCACTGATTCAATAAAAAAATGACAAAAAAAAATGAAAATCTCAAGGAGATTTTACTGTCTGACAAAATATATTGAGGGGCTGGTCAATCAAAATAGTTCATTTTCTTGAATTAACGCTCGTAAGTTTCTAATTTCAGAATTAACTTCCTTTTTCAATTCATATTCGTTACCCAATTCTTTTCGTATTCCTTCCACGATAGTATATAACGGAACAAACACATCTACTTCACTGGAAAATGCAAGAGAGTCTCGAATAGAATTTTGAATTTTTTTGATGAGTGCATATTTCTTTGGCAACATATACTTGTTAGTGCTAACTCCGTATTCTATATCCTGAAAATCCGACTTGATTTGATCAGGATTTAACCCATCTGACAATCTAATATTCTGATTTTTCAATTTTGCAATTTCAACTATGATGCTATTCATAATTTCAGAATTCATATATGATAATACATATTTCTAATTCATTTTTCAAAAATAAAAGAGCCGTTAATATTTTTAAAAATTCAGTCTGTATATATAACTATCTTTTTTAAAAATTAATTCTGTATATATAAATATCTTTTTTAAAAATTCAGTCTGTATATATAACTATCTTTTTTAAAAATTAATTCTGTATATATAACTATCTTTTTTAAAAATTCAGTCTGTATATATAAATATCTTTTTTAAAAATTCAGTCTGTATATATAACTATCTTTTTTAAAAATTCAGTCTGTATATATAAATATCTTTTTTTAAAATTAATTCTGTATATATAACTATCTTTTTTAAAATTCAGTCTGTATATATAAATATCTTTTTTAAAATTAATTCTGTATATATAAATATATTTTTTAAAATTAATTCTGTATATATAACTATCTTTTTTAAAAATTCAGTCTGTATATATAAATATATTTTTTAAAATTCAGTCTGTATATATAAATATAAATGCAGACAAAAATAAATATCAACCATGATGAGCGATTATCAGTCATTTGGCCCCCTTGATATAGGCCGTTGTGGTTCTATTTGCATTCATTGGGTCCCTTATTAGGCCTTTGTGTCTTTCATAGGGTCCTTTGTTAGAGCATTTTTCTGTTTCTGTTTTATATCAGAATGTTTTTTTTTGTTTTTGCTCTTTGAGATATGACCCTATGACCGTTTCTATTAGCCTATAATTCATTCTGGGTTTACCCAATGTGCATCCACGTTTTGGCCGGTAATTCATTTTTGAACACCATACGGGGTAACCCAAATGTGATGGAGAGCTAATTACATCCATGGATGGTATTTATTTTAGGTCATTTATATTTACATTCACCGGAAACATATTCCCCTAAGAGTGAATCTAACTCGTCAAATAACGGGTTATAATCACAAGAGGGTATGTTTACGTGAAATGACCTAGAGGTTACATATATACGACAACACATCTTTGGAACTCCTTGGTTGCCTTCACATCCAAGTAAGCCCAAGGGAAACCCGAAACATACATCTCCGGAAGGGAGGCCTAACATGGCAAACGCCATCTTAGACCGCCCAGAAGATATGCTTGGGGTGACGTCACAACATATACTTAATTAAGGACAGCACAAATACCGTATATATTTCCACTGAGTGTTGTGGCAAATTGTAGGTATACATATACTTAATTAACTTAATTAAGGATAGATTATAATTCAATGATGATGGGATTATAATTCAATGATGATGGGATTATGATGATGGGATTATGATTCAATGATGATGTAATGTAGGGCATTTATGTGTTTACATTCACATAACATGCAACCATGAAATTAAATTCATGGTTGCGTAAGTTGTCAAAAACCGACAACCCACCGGTACCGTAAATTTGATAGCATGGGTTTTGCATGTTATGTGAATGTAAACACAGAGGGGGCGCCTTCCTCCCCTCAATTAAATAGAAAAAAAAAACATCCAACCGTTTCACCATCAGACAATTGTCTGCTATGGGGCGCGAACATGTGAAGAATAATTGTCTGGGTTTACAAGCCAAACACGATACCATTAGACCACTGTTCACGTCTATAAAGAATAACGTTTTTTAACGTATATATGTTGTAACTATTCATATGGTATATAAAGGAAATTAATACATCAATCCGCAAGTATGCTATTTTATTTTCTTGAATTACTTATTAATGGTGTTTCACAGTATTTAAATGAGACAGAATATTTGACTTAAACACTAGAACAAAGAATATAATTGTTTGAAAACATGTCTTTTCTTACAAAACAATGCCCAGCGCTGAATCACAATACCCATTAAACAAGTTAACACAATCTAAGGGAGAAAGTATACACGTGTGTTATCCTGTAACGCCTGTATCTCCGGATCACATCCTATGTTATGAAATACGCATTAATCGCACGTGACACAGAATATTTGACTTAAACACTAAAAAAAAAAAGAAAATATATCTTTTCCTAAAAAGAAATACCAAGCCGCTAAATCACAATGATAACTCCCTTGGTTATTATCATTTAAGAGTAGTCTCCCTTGGTGTTATAGACGGTACGCGTGTACTGTATTTTGACATACGAAAATAGAATTTTCTGATAATACTATTACGAATGCTTCATAATTAACAAGCACGGAGGGGTGAGGTCTGAATTCTTGGTTCATTTGTATAATAACACTATTTTTCTAATTCATTGTTTGGTTTAATTATAAGTCTCTCTATATAATCTTGAGCAGTCTTTATTATTTTGTCATCGTTGGGGTCAATGGCAGTATTTTTTTTTTTTTTTATCATAATAGCGTTTTAGTTCCCTGTATCGTTTTCCGCCGCACATAATGCATAATTGCGACCCCCCCCCCCCCCCGACCCCAACCCCACATTGAATACAGGGTAACGGACCTCGGCTTCCCCGACGAAAGCTTTGCATATGATACCAACAGAATTCATTTCTGCATGATTTGTTACACGGTGTCACTGATCCAATCATAAGCCATTTGCAATGATTCATTATACTTAAATCTTTCATTTAAATGCTTGTTTTAATTATAGTATGGAGGAGTTCGAGAGATTATCGAAAATTAAGCCCTGGAAAAGTGTTCAATTCAATCTTGATAGAGTTTCTGATACACCAAAGAATAAAATTCTTGATAGAATCTTGATTAGTAAAATCAGAGACTGTTTTAATGAATTCAAGCGTGATGGGGCAGCTCATTGTTGGTCAACATTTCGAATTGATGGTGTTGTTGACGCTACCATGAATGATGAAAAAGCAGCAGTGATAATCTCACGTCTTGGGGAAGAAAGAAATTTTTTTCGAATAAAATTCCTTATCCGTGATAATGGAAAATGGATCATTAGGGACAAATACGAGCCTATTCTTAAGGACAAAAAAACTGTCACTGTGACTCAGGATTCAAAACCAGGAATTTTGACTGGACTTGATAAACCCTACTACGAAAGATCTTATCCTGTCACAGTAGTTGTTTACGGGATATATCCACTCAATGAAAAACCTGATATTTCAAAACTAGCACCCATGAAATATTCGACAGGGCTCAATTGTGTAGCAACACGAATAATAGAACACTTCACAAATGCGTCCCGGGGAAATAAACTAACTGATCTAAGACGAAAAAAAATAACCGAATGGGAACTGACAGTGAAACAGCATGGGGCAACAATTCAAGATATAGCCAAATTAGAAACATCATTGAGATTTCCAATATCGGTAAGGACAATCACCGGAGAAGTATTATACAAATCGAAATATAAATCACAGGGAGCTCCCATTGAAATTATTGATCATAATGCACACGCGTGGTCATCTGCAGTAACAATATTCCCACGGGATAGAACCGTAAAATATCTGTTTGGAACCGAAGAGTTTTTTTCAGAGCAGAAATTATTTGATGCTATTTACCATTTGAGTAAAAACGATTCTGTGTCAGTGTGGCTATTTCATAGTACTTCAGACGAAGAATGTAGATTTGATCAGTTTGTAAGGCCCAACGGAGAATTGTACCGTACTGAAGAGCTGCATAATCAAATGAAACAACTAGCTAGTGAATTTTCTCCCCAGAGTTTTGGGGGGGGAAGACAACGATCAATTATTAGCAAACTGTTTTACACTTCCATCAGTTGTAGCACATTTTGCTAGGAAGAAAAACGCGTGGAAACCAACCCGAAGTGAGTTCTTATCAGATGTCAAATTGTCCTGTCTTGAATACAGCCATGGAGGATTATGGAACACAAAATACACCGCTGATACCGTTATTTCAGTTGATATGATTGCATGTTATCCAGGAAGTTTTCTTGGGTATGGAGAGTGTGAGAAATATTTCAAACGATTTGGACACCCTACACACGAAATGACCCGTGTTGCTATTAATGGACCACTGCCACATTTCGATTTAACCGGATTCGCTTGTGTAGTATCATTTGAAATGGCTGAAGGGCTTCATCCGTGTAGTTATCTTTGGATTGGTAAACACATGTCTGAAAAACACTGGACGCCAATAGTGTTATTACGGTATATGCTTGATTGTAAGATGTTAAAATCATTAATTGTCAGTGAAGCAATTATATCCTATCGAGCACAGAAATCAGTCTGGTTACCACAACCTGATCTAGAAAAAATAATTAGCGAAGAGCGAAAACTGTTTCCTGATTTTAATGAACAACAAATCATGGATTGGTCCAGACAGTTATTTGAAATCAGAAACAATGAAGCAAAAGATCTTGGACGAAGAATAATCGGTAAATTTACCCAAGGTGGCAAAGATGATAATACGAGATATTCTTCACGATTGATTATAGACAATGCTGAATACGATTTTGTAATCAAAGATTTAACGAATAGGGGCTTATATGTCAATCGTAAGGACGCATTTATGTCCGATGGAACCAAATTGGGTACAATTGTTACTTACACTGATGGTATCCATCAGCAGTACACATATTTGAGAGCTTCTATGCTTGGTTATGCTTCTATCAATCTGTTTTCAATGATCAATAGATTTCCTACCACCGCAGTTAGAGTTGCTACTGACTCATTTTACATAAATAGCAAAATGGCTGATTTTAAGGCTACTGGCAACGAGAATTGGGGGTCATGGAGAATTAAGAAGGAAATGCTTCATGATTATATTCCATCAGCAGATGTTACCATTGAAAATAATTACTTAGAAAGCAATCAGTGTTCAGAATTTTCTAGTGCACCACCGATTTCTGATCCAATCTGTAGATATAAAACAGTTTATTTAAACGGCTGTGGTGGGTCAGGAAAAACAACCCGGGCAATTGAGTTATATCGTAGAAACGCTAGCGTTTCCAATCCAAACATGATTGTGCTAACACCGACTCACAGACTCGCCAGAGAGATGAAACAACGAGAGGTAAATGCCTGCACTTATCATAGTTTCTTTAGATGGAAGGGAGATAAATGGACTCCTGAGCGCATGGGAGAGAAATTTATTCCTGAAATTATCATGTGGGATGAAATAGACACAGTGTCCGAAGATGTCTTAAAAATATTTCTTGAGTGGTTGTTATTGAAGAATACAAAAGTCGTCATGTGCGGGGATCACGGCCAACCACCACCATTTGTCGGTGCATCTCCCCATGAATGGCTAAAGGGTTTTGTAGACTATTATGAAGAAATTGATACCGATCATAGATCACTTGATAATGAATTAAAAGAATTTAAGAAACTAATTAGATTACAACCGGATAGAATCCAGTGTGAAATAGCCCGTGAAATAATTTCGGAAACTCCCATGAATGAGTTTTGGGAAGCGTGGAGACCAAATGATTTAATCATTGCAAGTAGAAAAATAGTCAGGGATACACTTCAGATGAAGTTATTTGAATTGCATAAACAAAAATTTGCAACACTTCCAGTACCGTTATGTTATAGGCCATCGGATACACGAAAACAGAACATCGAAGTTGATATTCCAGGACCAAAATCCGAAGGATTTCAAAGACAGATTCTCGTATTAAATGATATTGTGCTGGTTGATATCAATGTCGTTGAAGATGCATTGCGTGCTAATAAATCCCCATGGACGCTAGGTTATGCAGCAACAATACACTCTTCACAGGGATTGACTATATCGGATACAACTGTTTGGATAGTAGATAATCGAATAGAATGGTCGAATTTAGTCTATCTCGCAGTGTCTAGAGTACGAAAAATAAATCAACTTCGAAGAATTGTCTTCGATGATGAAATCATTAGCAATGATAATGACACCAAAATAGATGATATTATTGATAAAAACTCTCCGGTTACAAACAACAAGACAAAAAAAAAACAACGAGAATTTGATATTGATGCTGAATTAATAATTACTCTGAAGCAACAACAGAATAATCACTGCGCGAGTTGCAATTGTATAATGCGTTGGCAGTATTCGGATAAGGATCCTCGCCAATTCACCGTAGACAGAAAAAATAACAATCTCGGTCATGTCAGAAATAATGTGATGTTGACTTGTCTTGAGTGCAATAGACGCAAGGGTGCTAGCTAAGCCCATGCGGTGGTAATTGAGTATCCTCAGGTATCACTTGTAATTGTTGTCTAGTAAAACCCCGTTGAGGGGCAGTTGAATCCAGTTTATAGATTGGAAGTCTACCCGTAGATCGTGTTATACTAGATATCTTATGTGCAGTAACACTCCAAATAGGATCAGTAGCCCTTTTTGTGCCACCCTCAAGCTCTCCTGGTTCGTATAAGTACCTCACAATGACATTACTACCAAGAATTGGTTGGGAAACGCTAAAATCTTTTTGAATTTCCATTTCAGGTATTGACTTCTTTTTAATCGCATTGATAGGTTTCATGTTGATGGTTCTAGTAATCTCGTTATTCAGTGCAGTAATCACAGCTGGTAACCTTTTAACCCATTCACGGGATCTTTTTTCTTGGATGAATTCTTTTGCGTATTGATATCCAAATAACCGTTCAGCAAGGGTTTTATTAAACCGTTCTACAATGGCCTGATCACGATGTAGCGCAGTATGTCCTCGTCTGATAGTGACTTTATGATTTTTCATTGTAGATAACACTGCACCCTGAAATTCCTTGCCCGGATCAACTTGTAACAGATTTGGCCAGTGCAGAGGACTCCTTCGATAAATTCTTTCAAATGCAGAAGCCACTTCAGTGGCTGATTTTGTTTTTAACGGTTCTGCTTCTTTGTATCGACTTGCAATATCAACTACGGTTAATGCGTATTTGTAACCACGATCATGTGGCAGAAATAATAGATCAGCCTGATGAACTTCATTGGGTCCGGTCACATCAAAATGCGAGAAATTGATTTGTTTAGGCGGTGGTAGATAAATTTGCCATAGTGCCTGTTTGGATAACCAATGAGCCGCAGTGGTTTTTTTCACTTTCGCAGCGCTAGCGAGTTTATGTATTGCTGATTTACCCCTCCAGTATCCTCTTGGGGAATAATAAATAGATTCCATGTTGTTATTAATTACCAGCCCCTAACATCAATTTACTTTTCATAGCCGATTTTATCAAAAAGGAAGCCAATTTTTCTTTGAAAGATTTATCAGAAATAGCATTTAACGCATGAATTAATTTCACATCTGCTAGATGCCTGTGCTGCAGATTGCTGCTTTTATAAGCAACATCATGAAGGTGACAGGCCTTATCAATAGCGTTTATTGGTTCCTCACCGGGTCGGGGCTGATTTTGATCATTGAGTCTGATATCAAGTCTTGTTCCCGGTCCACAGTAGCTATATCCTGGAAGGTGCTTTTCTCCAGGGTATTTTGCCCATGGAGTTCCAGGGAGTTTTGCTAATTTGGCTGCGATATCACCTCCTCGTTTTTTTTTAAAGGTTCCTTGAGTTCCTTGGGTTTAGAAACAAATCTAAATTTCTTTGTACTACATTGTACGCATTTACCAGAAAGTGCTGATCGGTTATTTTTAGTTGTAATCGTCGTCAAGTCATCTGTGCCAGTACGCGCCTTACACTTCACGCAATATAGATCCATAATTTATGTATAGAGATATGAATATAATTGATTTTTCAGCGACTAAAACAAGAGAACCAGTGAAGCATCATGCAGCGCTACCAAACTCTATCCGCGCAATTATAATCGGACCATCTGGATCCGGTAAAACGCAATTGTTGCTCAATTTAATAATGAGATGGATGAAGTGGGATAAGTTGTATTTAATTGCCCCTAGCGTAGATGATCAACGATGCTATGAAGTGCTAAAAGATTTTAATGAAAACGCTTCAGAGATTGCCGCCGAGGATGTTATTGAATTTATAACCGATATTGACGAGGCGCCATCCGTGAATGACCTCGATGGAAGTATCAACAATTTAGTTGTTTACGACGATGTCATGTTAGATAATCAAAAAAATCCTGCTAGAATATTTTCCAGAGGCAGGCATAAAAACACTGATGTGATCTATGTCACTCAACGCTACACTCAGATTCCAAAAGTGATTAGAGATAACTGTAATATGCTTGCTGTATTCAACGGTGTTGATACACATACGCTACGAAATATTTGGCAGACATGGTGTTCTGATATGGACTTCAATCAATTTAGAAATTTCTTTAGTCATGCTCAGTCTACCCCACACGGATTTGTAACAATAAATTTACATGACCCTCGAACACGATATCGTATCGGACTGGATAAAATATTCGGTTAACCCCAACTGAAAGTTCTAGCAGCAGAGGGGGCGAGTGACAACGACGTTGCGACGCGAATGTTTTCAGACAAGGGTCAGAGACTTATTTTTTCGCGAGAAGGGTCTAGTGTTATTTTGGAGGGGGTATAATCAAAAATAAAAACAAAAAAAAGTTGTCTGATTCGCCCCCTCTGCTGCTTCAAATCTGACGTCGAAAATTAGTTTGAGAAGCATGGCTATGGTCATATATATGAAACAATGTATTTGTTGGGTCAAACAAACCTAAATATGAATTTATTATGGATATGTGAACTAAGAAGCCTTGTCTGTTTCAAAGGGTTGATCCCACTGAGAACGACTTCCATAATATATCCAACTTCACCAGTTTCTATAGCTATGGCGACAGATTTTTGAGAATGAAGTTGATGAGGAAATTATTTATTTGGCTTGTCATGTTTGCTCCTTGTCTGGAAAATCTTAGTTTAGACCATCAATACAACTGGCTGGTCATGTAAAAGTCAATAAGACTAATCACGAGATCTTACTTATTTTTACTGGTCGAAAAGTAAAATTGATGTTCGAAATATTTTTGATCAGATGACCGAGTATTACCTTCAGCAGCAAATATTTGATAATAATGCACTTAGACCATTCATCTTTTCTCTTTGAACTTGATGTAGCAAGATATAATAATCAACCTGCTAAATTAAAATTAACGCTGGACAAATTTTAAAAGAAAATAACATTTCAGTCTAAGGATAAAGGTCCGTCTCTCTTTTAATGCTAGATATTATGTCCCTATATTATACAGTGTTACTAAGTAAGTGAGTTAAGTTAGTTCATCAACATTCTTAGGATACGCATATAAAAACAGCTTTGTTATGTAAAGATGTTAAAGGGGTATGTTGATATCTATATCTATATATATATATATATATATATATATATATATATATATGTGTGTGTGTGTGTGTGTGTGTGTGTGTGTGTATGTGTGTGTGTGTGTGTGTGTGTGTGTGTGTGTGTGTGTGCAATCCTTCATGCAAATTTGAAACACTCCTCTGACACACTTAATAACGGCTTTCTTTTGGCTAACCAATTATTAAACTTCGAATATATTAAATAATCTGAAACACAAACATTCGCATCTACAGTCACAAGAAAATAATGAATCAAAGCATATGTAGCAGGCGTTCATGGTCATTCGAGTGATGATTCCAAACAATATTAATCATATGTGCACTGACTACAGAAACGTGAACAGTGTCACCAAAACATTTCCATTGATGAGTTTATTGTCAAAACTTGAAATGCTCAATATGCCACTAAGCTTCAGCCAGACTCCACTTAAGGTTTGCTCTTCCAATTTAAAATAATATCATTGGAATGAAACTTTCGTCATCCAAAAGGTGTTAATTAGATATGTATTAGTTGTTAAGGTATTATAATGAAACCAGAACCACAACTATGATGGCTATATCGATAATAAGTAACATGGCACTAATCTTGGTGTTACAGCACCTTCAAGTCTATGTCAATTCAGCTTTTGTTACGACTATTGTATTTAGGGATCACAACCTAATTTCTTTATTCAACAAAATGAACCCTAACAATCAGACAATATGGGGATGGGGTTTGATGTTGCAAGATAGTAACATCGTTATTACGCAAATCAAGGGAATATATAACCTATTCAACATAATAAACAAAAAATGGGAAATGGTACTTATCATTTGTGTGCTTCGTTATTATAGTCAGAAAAGCCATTATTACATGTATCGTTCGTTTCTATCCAATAAGAGGTTTGTTGTGACTATTGTGTGTTAAGTGCTTGGTACACAAATTGTTTGGTTTAATGTTTAGTTTTATATATTGACTATTGCTTTAAATGATTTTCTGTAGTCACGATATCAGTTAGTTAGTCTGGCATAGAATTATTTGTTAGATAATAAGAGTGCAGATGGCATGTGGTCTATAAATAGTTCACGACATTGGTATTTACGACCATTACACATGATATCAATAATAAGACCCATTTAGTACTTTGAATTCATTTCCCAATTGAGGGTTTAGTTCCGGTGCGTTCTGAGAGGGATTAAGGTGTTTGCCATTGGATGTGTTAGATAAAATTCTTGTGAAATATTAAATGGAATAGCAGTATCTATTATGTTGTGTATTTTGCGACTTATGGTTGTAATAGACGTTTGATGGTCTATTTAAGGAGAGCACTGAGCAACACTATTAATTTCTCTTTTATATTTATTACTCTTTTTTAATTCTTATTTCATATTTTATAAACGATCTGCAGATGTGTTTGATTTTGAATTGATAAAACTCCAGAGATATTTCTTGTGACTATTCACGTCTATTTGTAACAGCTCCTTGAACCAGAACATTTTTCTCGGCCCGTTATGCAATGTTTCACATAGGATTCCTGAACATAACAATGTGATCTATACAATCAAGAAACAAAAGTCCATTAGCAAAAATGGAGACTTTTTCACTTTTTAGGATTACTTTGTGGTCACTTCATTAACTGTAAGATACTGTACATTTCATTTGATAACTTGATAATTAAATTGTTAAGTTATAGAAAACTTGCTGGTAGATTTATGTCAGTTACTCTGTGCCGATAATAATAATAATAATAATAATAATAATAATAATAATAATAATAATAATAATAATAATAAAAATAATAATAATAATAAATTTTGATAATGACAATAATAACAAACTGGCACCAATAATGTATTTTTTTTAGAGTTTTTGTTTGGTTGTGCTAGGACAATATCCATGGACTTATTGTGTTTAACGCAATATAATCTATTATCAGTATTGGATGTCCTCTCTAGGTGTAACTTTGATTACAGTGGGTGAAGTCTCTTGTATGAAGACAATTTTCCATGACAAATATCAAATTAAAACAATAATACAAGAGTAGTATATATATATATATATATATATATATATATATATATATATATATATATATATATATATATATATATATATATATATATATATATATATATATATATATATAGTGTTACTCAGAGAATTATGTTTGAGGAAACGTTTCCTGCTATTTAAGCGTTTCAACCCTATATTTGTTATTTGCTTTTTGGTCATATCTACCTCGATGCATGTATTACAATACATTACGCTATATAAAGTCATTCATACAATACCTGTAAACCGATATGTCCCTGTAATCCGCAAAGGGAATAGCACATCCCTGGTCGGTTGTCACGTTTTCCAATTTTGAACTTGGCATATACGGATAATTCTATCTCACTTAAAGGAACACAAACTGAAACATATAGCAAGTTCTATGTATATATATATCCCACTTGAATATCTTTGTATGAAACATTGATTTGAAAACAAGCTAGTTATTGTAGGGACTACTATTTTGATTGTTGTTATCATATACATATTGCAGATGGGCAAACTTATGGTTTGAGTAAGTATGCCAGTTTAGAAGTCTAATCAATGCAGGTTTAGGTGCTTTAGCCAAGATAAGTAAAGGAGGTTAGGAAAAAGGAAATTTGTGAGAGATGACATTATCGCATCTACTGAGAAATTATATTTGACTAAAATATTACAATTCGTCCATATCCCATTCAAAAGTTTGTTAAGCAATTTAAAGGAATCTACCTGGTGAAAAAATACATATGCGACCTGACATGATGTCTATTTTTTTGTTATATCGTTTTTTTGGTTACGATAGCATCTTACCTATGAATAGAAAATGTTCGTATGTCTGGAAGTAACCAACCCAAGCTTCTCCTTGCAAACCAATTTCGTCTAATACTGTCATTGAGCTTAGATTGACAACAGGGACGGCAAAAGTCAAATTTCTTCTGATCTCTTTACAATGGTGTGAGACTGTTTTCCATGATAATGGGTTTAGGACCTTCATGACTTCAAATGCTGAGTTAACTTCATCTGTAAGGTAAAAACACATCTATAAATACACAAATATATATATATATATATATATATATATATATATATATATATATATATATATATATAGATAGATAGATAGATAGATAGATAGATAGATAGATAGATAGATAGATAGATAGATAGATAGATAGATAGATAGATAGATAGATAGATAGATAGATAGATACATACATACATAGATAGATAGATAGATAGACAGACAGACAGACAGACGGACAGAGAGATAGATAGATAGATAGATAGATAGATAGATAGATAGATAGATAGATAGATAGATAGATAGATAGATAGATAGATATATATAGATAGATATGTTTGGATTATGTCCCTTGAAATCGAGCCGATTATAACTGTGGACTCATATGAAAGGTGATTGAAATGATGGGAAATATCCCAACTAACCATATTTCATTTTTATCCTCCTCACAATAAATTACTTTCTGTAGACTATTTTTATTTTCCTGACAGAAACGTATCAGTATTAGATCTATCCGTATTTGTCATTATTGCATGTAGGTGGAGGTAATACACTGAACACGATTTTACCTGATTGATCATTTGTCCTCATCGAAAGATGATTATGAAGTTACGGAATATAGCAATGGTGATGAAGTTTAAGAAATATGCTTTGGCTCCATCATCTTGTTGGCAAAGTGGAATTTATATTTCCGGAATGGTGTTCTGCCATGGAAATGTATGTTTTGTAAAGCGTAAGGGCTCATTTTTGGAATAGCTTATTCAACTCAGAGTAAATCTCTAAGGCAGATACAATTCATTACGGTCTATTATTTGAATCGCCAAAATCGATATATATGTATCCATTAGATGTATCTGCTAATTGGATTTACAAATTTGTATGCACATCAATCTAAGTTCACTTCCACTACCATTAGAAACGCTTCTTATTTGTAGAGGGTATGTACAATTCAAGCGTCGTTTAACAGCTTGGAGATGTACCGTCGTAAAACGCATCAGCATCGACGATTTTATACCAATGTACCCTTCACGTCAGAAAAGGTTGTGTTCCAAAGCTGCGCCCACGCACTAGCTATTTATAGATCGCTACTTCAGCAGGTAACTGATGCGGAAGAAAGAAAAGGCTGCACATAAAATCGCAAAAACAACAACAAGCATGTTTAACTATAATGATTAAAATTATGATTTCTGGACCATGGGGAGAAAATGAACCTGAAACAGAAAGACAAAGCATCTAACGCAGGAGTATCCGCTACTGTAACAAAAAGCAAATGGAATCGTATTATAAACAAGATGGTAATAAGTCCATGGATAGTGCTAACGAGATTGCAGGTATCCTCAATCATCTTATGGACCACAAACTGGTGACGTCGGATCAGTGCCAGATTTTGTACGAGGACCTGATTTAGTCCCACACACCTAGAAAACCCCATTCAGAAGCCCTGCCGCCACCTCCGCCCCGTATGGATTTTTATGATACCACGTCGTTGTTGGGCACTTCCAGGGTAAGGTATAATAAACCGCTGAATTTACATCAACAGGTTTGGAACAATATCGAGATGATCGCCGCCAAAATATGGAACAACCTTTAAACGTTACCACAAAAAATAGTTAATTTTGGTAATGGCCTCAGCTCCACGATTAACAATCACGATCTAGCAGGCAAATACAACATCATCTACATCGCCATGGAAATCTCCAAACTGATTGCATAAAACGGACAAAGCTATGCGAACATTAATATCAAACCTAATTAGTTCATGATGCAAACCGGAATCAAGTTCGGGAGCCATTACCGGGTTTTGATTTGACATGTATAATTCAATCGAGGCCTATCTTGATTTTAGCGCAGGTTTTTCTATCTTGATTTTTAATCCATACTAGAGATTTCGTCTCGGTAAGATCACCGACGGGAACAGTTTAATTATCCACTGACCGTTAAGGGTTTGTTGTCGAGTAGTCGGTTCAGTCTATAACATGTACACGATCTCAGACATAACCATGTGGTTCACCGATCAGTGGGAAAAAAACGTCGATAATGAACAAGAAATAATCACCTGTAATCTGCATGTGTGTTACATGCAACGGAGACTTACAATGACGACATAAAATATTCATTGATAAATTAATATATTTTTGAAATTATCCGATTACGCGTACATCGGCGTAAAATCATGGATGAAATATTATCCCGCTGTTTTCATTGCTGCCAGACGCTCTCTTCCCTCTGTTCGTTGCAGATATCTGACTGCTTTTAAAGCGGCATAAATTGCACCTGAACTGTTTTTTTTTTTTCCTCTGAAATCTCCATAGGACAACAAATAGCCAGCAAAATCAATTATCAATTGACTTGATCTACAAGACCATTGTTGACAGCTATTATGCAATAATATATGCTGTCCGATCATTCTAAACAGGCCAAACACGCTCTTACAAAAACTGCTATGATGCTCAAAGAAAGATAAGATTTAATTTTAAATTAATTTGAGAGAAACTTTATGATCATCAACACCTTCCATTGGTTTAACATGAAAGGTTATCGATTAAAAAATAAAGTAAAAGTTAGAATGTCCTTTAATTTAGTGCACGTTTTGTAAATCTATAAGACCATAGCGAAGTCATGCATTTAATTGTACTCTCAGTTATCTTATTCTGAACGATGACACTCCCATCGAAGGTTAATACATGAACGTCGAATACGAGGACAGGAACATCAACAATCTCAACGCGACCACGCATATCCAAATAGAGCCGCGCGACGAATATGCTTACTTACGTTTCCTTAAGGCCTTAGTGGAATACAACCTGTAGAAGTTAGATACAATTATTCAGCATGATCTCAAATCAACTTTCAAGACAACGGATGGCCGTTATTTATTGCTTTGTTATACTAACTGAACACTCCGACCGTAGAAGAAGTCAACCGATATTTAACACAAGCCAGCACGATCCTGAAATTGATCATGTCAGCGATAACCGCATGCAATCGTGTCCCACCATCATGTGGTGGTTTAAAGGTACATACACTGGAGCTGCTATGAGCTCTAAATTCGCTGCTAATTCTAATATACGTCCAGTTCGTTATGTTGCTAACCCTACTGAATATACCGGAGACCGTTACAGAACCCATTTTCCTTTTACAGATAATTCTGCTTACATCACACCTCGACGTCTTCCCACCTATTCAAGACACGAGATATGCATACTGCTTCCGTTGATCAGCATCTTGGGAGTGTGCTTTGATATCCAGACGTGTTTATCCATTTGAGCTTACCTCGCATACACGTCCATTTCTTGATAATTTAGAACAAGAATTCGAATGTTGTCTTCATGTGGATACAAATAATGCAATCTTATCAGGACGTGGATACGTGTACGCATGTATAGGTGCACAATTGCGAAAATTTATATCCAAATTTCCAAGTTTCACCAACTGTCCAACATTGATATCTCAAATAAATTTGGTCCCGAAGAATATTCGCCACATGATCAAATCAAGTGTGCAGGATGTGTTTTGCAAAACATCACACATCTTAACAGTTAAATTAAAGCAGCCAGATTCACTGTCACCAGCGGTAGAAACATCTATAAAGGCAGAAAGCAAGTTTCTCTGCGAGGGTGACTTAGTGTGATGGCAATGCAAATTATTCAAATCAATGTATCCTTTAAGGCACTGAGATATCGACTCAGGCTGCTAATAACTTCACGTGTAAAGGAATATGTGCGTGGGATACTGTAAATAATTCGGCAAGACCAAATTGTTAGAAAACTGTCAATACACCGTGGTGGATGGACATTGACAGGATATAACTATATTGGACCTTGGAATCCCTTAAAACAGGAATTGGATAAAAACGAACAGCCGATTCTCGGTCAAGATACACACACACACACACACACACACACACACACACACACACACACACACAAATTTCAAGTCTAAAACAATTCAAACAGTGTGTAGAGAGAACTCGTGTGCGGGTCATCATCATAGGAACCATGCATAAGTTAGACACAGGCGTGCCAGGTCTTATGCAAATATAGTGAGACGATCTTGCCGAACTGGACGTTTTAGCAGAAAAACTGCATACACAAGCACGGAACCATTTACAGGATGCAGAATCGTCGAAATTGCAGTAGATGATATATGGTCTGCAGATCTCGTCGACATGAGAAATTATAGCGCGTACAATGATCATTTCTGAAAAAAACGAGACAGGAATTTCTAATGTATGCGCTTGACATCATTGTACGTGCATGAATGACCAATATATTACAGGCAGATCATGGTAGTGAATTTGGTACAAACCCGTCTCATATTGGCTTGAAAAACCATATCATCTTGTACAACACAGCGTCACTCAAAGCAGAGTAGTCATCGGATAGAGGTAAAACATAACTCTCAAAACTCGCAGGTGGAAAAGATTCCCAAGCGATAATATCAACCGATTATTTTGATTTTTGTTCAGATATCGTTGACGCATATAGTCAAACTAGGCACTACAGCATTAAAATAGTTGCAACGAAAGCATCTTCTTTTAAAGATCGGTTTAAAAAAAAACAGGTCACAGACACTTAATAATTGTAATCCAAATTCAACGTAGCCTAGGTACATCATAATTAGAAGAAACAATATTGCATTCTTAAAGCGATGCAACAATAACTAGACCGAATAAGTCTTCGTCTTAGATACTTTTCAAAACATCACCCCAGTCAAAAATATGCTTGCAGATTCTACGGGAGAGCCCATACAGCGTTCTTTTCACAAGCAGAAATGATAAGAAAAAACCAAACCTCTTCAGGGTGGAAGAAGTAATATCCACCAAAGGCAAAAACCGCTCTTCAAATGGTTCTTTATCTGGAACAATGCAACTCGTCGGTTACAATTGCATCGAAGTCGCTATTTTCTGAACAGACGCCAACTCCTCCGAAATAATTTATCGAACGCCTGGCGTATGCTCTTCCCACATACGTCCTACCTTTCGTCGCATGCTTGTAAAGACCCATCATATCAAAATTACGCTTGAACACATCCTCAAATGTTATCAATTTCACATGGCTCTCCAATATAACTCAAGTCATTATATGCAACAACTGATATAAATTATCTCTATGAAGCTCCGTTAATCGCTTGAGCTTATTTGTGTATGTTATATTGCTGATTATGTCTATGTACCTGACGATGAGATGAATATAACTGTGCCTCACCAACTTCCCATTCTCATCTTCATATTCACTGTCATCAGAATATATCATCTCAGGAAGATAACACAAATTTTATTCACATACGCTATAAAATCGTTTGAATGCTTCGTGGACTCACTGGACTCATTTAAACCTATTTACAATATAAGAATAATGCTGTACTTACAAACGCCAAGTCAATCAATATTCAAGGGAAAACACGAAAGACACGTCTTCGCTATCCTATACTCGCAACTTTAATACAACCAAGAGTCATATGGAACCAGCGCGGAAGTGACTACCCACTGACCCAGAACCCCCATATTGAACCCGTGAGTGGTCCGTGATCCAAACACACTAATGTGTATACGTTGGAGTGACCACATCTGGAACTAAATCCCAATTTCTGGATCCAAAACTCCCATTTGTTACTCTTCGTGAGCCATCGTAATGAACTCGAAACAAGTGGTTGAGGACCACATGCATATATTCTAATTATTGGTGCATGAAAGTATTATCCTCCCATAGCACAATATCGAACCGACAATACAGTTACGGACATCCTGTTATGGGTATATGTCAATAAACCTGATTCAACACTACTCAAACGTTAAAAAATTGATCATAAACATCTCTCTGTTCCATTAAAACCAATAATATCGACGTCTCATTACATTATAAACCATGTAATTTCTGACTCAAACACATATACCATATCATTTTCCATATGTACTAATTAATCGGTGTCGATCGGCGATAACCGTGGAACATCATATCTGATTCAAAATCCGGAACGTAAGATTTGATGAAGTCACCGTTGACATCATAAGAATTGATTCTCTCTATCTCTCTCTCTCTCTCTCTCTCTCTCTCTCTCTCTCTCTCTCTCTCTCTCTCTCTCTCTCTCTCTCTCTCTCTCAGCAGCAGAGAGGGTGAGCCGGACAACATTTTTAGACAAGTATTCACTGAAATCACGCTTAAAATCAATGAAACCAATGACATCAGGCCCAAAAGTCAATGACATCAGGTCCCAAATGTGTGTGTGAATCATGGATTAGGTCCCAAAAAAAATTATGAAAAAATCAATGAAATTAATGAAATCAAAAACTTTTCAACTATTACATTTTTTGGGAAAAAGGGACTACAACATCGTTGTCACTACCCTCTCTGCTGCTAGAACTTTCAGTTGGGGTTAACCGAATATTTGATCCAGTCCGATACGATATCGTGTTCGAGGGTCATGTAAATTTATTGTTACAAATCCGTGTGGGGTAGACTGAGCATGACTAAAGAAATTTCTAAATTGATTGAAGTCCATATCAGAACACCATGTCTGCCAAATATTTCGTAGCGTATGTGTATCAACGCCGTTAAATACAGCAAGCATATTACAGTTATCTCTAATCACTTTTGGAATCTGAGTGTAGCGTTGAGTGACATAGATCACATCCGTGTTTTTATGCCTGCCTCGGGAAAATATTCTAGCAGGATTTTTTGGTTTATCTAACATGACATCATCGTATACAACTAAATTGTTGATACTTCCATCGAGGTCATTCACGGATGGCGCCTCGTCAATATCAGTTATAAATTCAATAACATCCTCGCCGGCAATCTCTGAAGCGTTTTCATTAAAATCTTTTAGCACTTCATAGCATCGTTGATCATCTACGCTAGGGGCAATTAAATACAACTTATCCCACTTCATCCATCTCATTATTAAATTGAGCAACAATTGCGTTTTACCGGATCCAGATGGCCCGATTATAATTGCGCGGATAGAGTTTGGTAGCGCTGCATGATGCTTCACTGGTTCTCTTGTTTTAGTCGCTGAAAAATCAATTATATTCATATCTCTATACATAAATTATGGATCTATATTGCGTGAAGTGTAAGGCGCGTACTGGCACAGATGACTTGACGACGATTACAACTAAAATTAACCGATCAGCGCTTTCTGGTAAATGCGTACAGTGTAGTACAAAGAAATTTAGATTTGTTTCTAAACCCAAGGAACCCAAGGAACCTTTAAAAAAAAACGAGGAGGTGATATCGCTGCCAAATTAGCAAAACTCCCTGGAACCCCATGGGGGAAATACCCCGGAGAAAAACACCTTCCAGGGTATAGTTATTGTGGACCGGGAACAAGACTTGATATCAGACTCAATGATCAAAATCAGCCCCGACCCGGTGAGGAACCAATAAACGCTATTGATAAAGCCTGTCACCTTCATGATGTTGCTTATAAAAGTAGCAATTTGCAACACAGGCATCTAGCAGATGTGAAATTAATTCATGCGTTGAATTCTATCACTGATAAATCCTTCAAAGAAAAATTGGCCTCCTTTTTGATAAAATCGGCTATGAAAAGTAAATTGATGTTAGGTGCTGGTAATTAATAACAACATGGAATCTATTTATTATTCCCCAAGAGGATACTGGAAGAGTAACGCTGCAATCAGTAAACTCGCTAGTGCTGCAAAAGTGAAAAAAACCACTGCGGCTCATTGGTTATCCAAACAGGCACTATGGCAAATTTATCTACCACCGCCTAAACAAATTCAATTCTCGCATTTTGATGTAACCGGACCCAATGAAGTTCATCAGGCTGATCTATTATTTCTGCCACATGATCGTGGTTACAAATATGCGTTAACTGTAGTTGATATTGCAAGTCGATACAAAGAAGCAGAACCGTTAAAAATAAAATCGGCCACTGAAGTCGCTTCTGCATTTGAAAGGATTTATCGAAGGAGCCCTCTGCACTGGCCAAATCTGTTACAAGTTGACCCGGGCAAGGAATTTCAGGGTGCAGTGTTATCTACAATGAAATATCACAATGTCGCTATCAGACGAGGGCATACTGCACTGCATCGTGATCAGGCCATTGTAGAACGATTTAATCGGATTCTTGCTGAGCGGTTATTTGGATATCAATATGCAAAAGAATTCATCCAAGAAAAAAGATCCCGTGAATGGGTGAAGAGATTACCAGGTGTAGTTACCGCACTGAATAACGAGATTACTAGAACCATCAACATGAAACCTATCAACGCGATTAAAAAGAAGTCAATACCCGTACAATCACAAAAAGATTTCCCTAGAAACGCTAGCGTTTCCCAACCAATTCTTGGTAGTAATGTCATTGTGAGGTATTTATATGAACCAGGAGAGCTTGAGGGTGGTACAAAAAGGGCTACTGATCCTATTTGGAGCGTCACTACGCATAAGATGTCTAGTATAACACGATCTACGGGTAGACCTCCAATCTATAAACTGGATTCAACTGCCCCTCAGCGTGGGTTTACTAGACAACAACTACAAGTAATACCCGAGGATACTCAATTGCCACCGCATGGTCTTAACTAGCACCCTTGCGTCTATTGCACTCAAGACAAGTCAACATCACATTATTTCTGACATGACCGAGATTGTTATTTTTTCTGTCTACGGTGAATTGGCGAGGATCCTTATCCGAATACTGCCAACGCATTATACAATTGCAACTCGCGCAGTGATTATTCTGTTGTTTCTTCAAAGTGATTATTAATTCAGCATCAATATCAAATTCTTGTTGTTTTTTTTTTTTGTCCTGCTGTTTGTAACCGGAGAGTTTTTTATCAATAATATCATTATCGTCACCAATGATTTCATCATCGCCACCAATGATTTCATCATT
The DNA here is from genome assembly GCA_029339505.1 of Unio delphinus. Classification (NCBI taxonomy): domain Eukaryota; kingdom Metazoa; phylum Mollusca; class Bivalvia; order Unionida; family Unionidae; genus Unio; species Unio delphinus. The sequence goes on along the minus strand of JAQISU010000036.1, from coordinate 10,473,384 downwards.
GCCTGACTCTGTCAGGACAATTCTTCGAAGTTGATTTATTTTTCGTACTCTGGACACTGCGAGATAGACTAAATTCGACCATTCTATGCGATTATCTACCATCCAAAGAGTTGTATCCGATATAGTCAATCCCTGTGAAGAATGTATCGTCGCTGCATAACCTAGCGTCCACGGGGATTTATTAGCACGCAATGCATCTTCAACAACATTGATATCAACCAGCACAATATCATTTAATACTAAATTCTGTTTTTCACTTTGTCCTGGAATATCAACTTCGATGTTCTGTTTTCGCGTATCCGATGGCCTATAACAAAGAGGCACTGGAAGTGTTGCAAATTTTTGTTTATGCAATTCAAATAACTTCATCTGAAGTGTGTCCCTGACTATTTTTCTACTTGCAATGATTAAATCGTTTGGTCTCCACATTTCCCAAAACTCATTCATGGGAGTTTCCGAAATTATTTCACGGGTTATTTCACACTGGATTCTATCCGGTTGTAATCTAATTAGTTTCTTCAATTCTTTTAATTCATTATCAAGTGATCTATGATCGGTATCAATTTCTTCATAATAGTCTACAAAACTCTTTAGCCATTCATGGGGGGATGCACCAACAAATGGTGGTGGTTGCCCGTGATCACCGCACATGACGACTTTTGTATTTTTCAATAACAACCACTCAAGAAATATTTTTAAGACATCTTCTGACACTGTGTCTATTTCATCCCAAATGATAATTTCAGGAATAAATTTCTCTCCCATGCGCTCAGGAGTCCATTTATCTCCCTTCCATCGGAAAAAGCTGTGATAAGTGCAGGCATTTACCCCTCTCTGTATCATTTCTCTTGCAAGTCTGTGAGTCGGTGTTAGCACAATCATGTTAGAAACGCTAGCGTTTCCACGATGGAATAACTCAATTGCCCGGGTTGTTTTTCCTGACCCACCACAGCCGTTTAAATAAACTGTTTTATACAGGCATATTGGATCAGAAATCGGTGGTGCACTAGAAAATTCTGAACACTGATTGCTTTCTTAAGTAATTATTTTCAATGGTAACATCTGCTGATGGAATATAATCATGAATCATTTCTTTCTTAATTCTCCATGATCCCCATTTCTCGTTGCCAGTAGCCTTAAAATCAGCCATTTTGCTACTTATGTAAAATGAGTCAGTAGCAACTCTAACTGCGGTGGTAGGAAATCTATTGATCATTGAAAACAGATTGATAGAAGCATAACCGAGCATAGAAGCTCTCAAATGTGTGTACTGCGGATGGTATCCATCAGTGTAAGTAACAATTGTACCCAATTTGGTTCCATCGGACATAAATGCGTCCTTACCATTGACATATAGGCCCTTATTCGTTAAATCCGCCATTACAAAATCGTATTCAGCGTTGTCTATAATCAATCGTGAAGAATATTTCGTATTATCATCTTTGCCACCTTGGGTAAATTTACCGATTATTCTTCGTCCAAGATTTTTTGCTTCATTGTTTCTGATTTCAAATAACTGTCTGGACCAATCCATGATTTGTTGTTCATTAAAATCAGGAAACAGTTTTCGCTCTTCGCTAATTATTTTTTCTAGATCAGGTTGTGGTAACCAGACTGATTTCTGTGCCCGATAGGATATAATTGCTTCACTGACAATTAATGATTTTAACATCTTACAATCAAGCATATACCGTAACAACACTATTGGCATCCAGTGTTTTTCAGACATGTGTTTACCAATCCAAAGATAACTACACGGATGAAGTCCTTCAGCCATTTCAAATGATACCACACAAGCGAATCCGGTTAAATCAAAATCAGGAAGTGGTCCATTAATAGCAACACGGGTCATTTCGTGTGTAGGGTGTCCAAATCGTTTGAAATATTTCTCGCATTCTCCATACCCAAGAAAACTTCCTGGATAACACGCAATCATATCAACTGAAACAACAGTATCAGCGGTGTATTTTGTGTTCCATAATCCTCCATGGCTGTATTCAAGACAGGACAATTTGACATCTGATAAAAACTCACTTCGTGTTGGTTTCCACGCGTTTTTCTTTCTAGCAAAATGTGCTGCAATGGATGGTACTGTAAAACAGTTTGCTAATAATTGATCGTCTTCTTCTCCGTCCTCAGAAAACTCACTAGCTAGTTGTTTCATTTGATTCTGCAGTTCTTCAGTACGGTATAATTCTCCGTTAGGTCTTACAAACTGATCAAATCTGCATTCCTCGTCTGAATTACTATGAAATAGCCACGCCGACACAGGATCGTTTTTACTCAAATGGTAAATAGCATCAAATAATTTCTGCTCGGTAAAACATTCTTCAGGTCCCAACCCTGCTGGGGATAGATATTTTACGGTTCTATCCCGTGGAAATATTGTTACTGCAGATGACCACGCGTGCGCGTTATGATCAATAATTTCAATGGGGTTTCCTTTTTTTGATTGATATTTCGGTTCTTTTAATACTTCACCGGTGATTGTCCTTACCGATATTGGAAATCTTAATGATGTTTCTAAGTTAGTTATATCCTGAATTGTTGCTCCATGCTCTTTTACCGTGAACTCCCACTCGGTTATTTTTTTTTCGTCTTAGATCAGTTAGTTTATTCCCCCGGGACGCATTTGTGAAGTGTTCTATTATTCGTTCTGCTACACAATTGAGCCCTGTCGAATATTTCATGGGTGCTAGTTTTGAAATATCAGGTTTTTCATTGAGCGGATAGATCCCGTAAACAACTGCTGTGACAGGATAAGATCTTTCGTAGTAGGGTTTATCAATTCCAGTCAAAATTCCCGGTTTGGAATCTTGGTTCACGGTGACAGTTTTTTTGCCCCTGAGAATGGGTTCAAATTTATCCCTAATAATCCATTTGTCATCTTCACGGATAACGAATTTGATTCGGAAAAAATGACTTTTTTTCCCCAACACGTGAAATGATCACTGCTGCCTTTTCATCATTCATGGTAGCGTCAACAACACCATCAATTCGAAATGTTGACCAACAATAAGATGCTCCATCACGCTTGAATTCATTAAAACAGTCTCTGATGGGTTTATCAAGAATTTTATTCTTGGGTGTATTAGAAACTATATCAAGATTGAATTGAGCATCCTTCCATGATGATCTCATGTTTCCGTCTATTGTGCGTTTTGGACGTTTTTTGGGTCTATCGCGATTAAATCTAGGGTTGATTTTCAATAATCTCTTAAACTCTTTCATGTTTCCGTCTATTGTGCGTTTTGGTCGTTTTTTGGGTCTATCGAGATTAAATCTAGGATTGATTTTCAATAATCTCTTAAACTCTTTCATGTTTCCGTCTCTTGGACGTTTGTTACGTTTGTTTCCGTCTATTGGACGTTTTTTGGGTCTATCGAGATTAAATCTAGGATTGATTTTTAATAATCTATTAAACTCTTTCATGTTTCCGTCTCTTGGACGTTTTTGACGTTTTTTTGGTCTATCGAGATTAAATCTAGGATTGATTTTCAATAATCTCTTGAACTCTCTATCAGCATTGAATTTAGCATTTTTCGAAGTCAATCTCTTGAACTCCTTCATGCTATATAAAAAACAAACATTTAAATGAAAGTTTTATGTATAATGAATCACTGCAAATGGCTCATGATGGGAAATGTAACCCCGTGTAACAAATCATGCAGAAAAAATGAATACTGTAGGTATCATATGCAAAGTTTTCGACGTGGAAGTCTTGGTCCGTTATCCTGTATTCGATGTGGAGTTGGAGTTAAGGGAAGATCACAATTGTGTATTGATTGTGGTGGTAAGCGATATAGGGAATTGAAGCGTTATTATGATAAAAGAATAAAAAATGGACAATCCATCAGAAATTATGACCCTGAAAAAGCCCTTGACCCTGACAACATCAAGGATAAAATCATAAGAACCCCGCAAGACTATATCGAAAGATTTTCCAGTGATGTAATTATTGAACCAAACACTGAATTAGACAAACAATAGAATAGTATATATGAACCAAGAATTCAGACCACATCCAGTGATTACAAAATATGAAGCATCCAGTGATGGTACTGTCAGAAACCGTAGACTAAAGAAACCGGTCGGTGTTGTGACTAATCAAGGGTATTTTAGGTTTACTGTTAGGGAGGGAAAAGAAACGAAAAATTATCTCATTCATCGTTTCGTATTTGAATGTTTTAATGGATTGATCAAAGATGGTTTTGTTATTTACCACAAGGATTCTAATCCAAAGAATAATTCTGTATCCAATCTGCAGGCTATCACACAGAGTGAGAATTCCAAACAAGGAAAGACTGGCACTTGCAAAACGGTTGGGAAGAGACCTGTGACATCTTTGAATACAATAACTAATGAAGAAAAAATATTTTCATCTATGAATGAAGCCGGTAGGCACTTCGATATTTGTCCGACTTCTGTTCAAAAAGTTGCAGGGAGGATTTATCGATCGGCTATTTCAAAAAAGACGGGGCAAAAATTTCAATTTAGTTATGTCTAATGCGTCATAATTTCCAATTAGAGATATGTCATTCTTATAGAATAATGAATTCTGAAAACATGAATAGCATCATAGTTGAAATAGCAAAATTGAAAAATCAGGATATCAAACTATCAGATGGGTTAAATCCTGATCAAATTGTGTCTGATTTTCAGGATATAGAATACGGGGTTAGCACTAACAAATATATGCTACCCAAGAAATATGCACTCATCAAAAAAATTCAGAATTCTATTAAAGACTCTCTTTCATTTTCCAGTGACATCAGTGTGTTCGTTCCGTTGTATACTATCGTAGAGGGAATACGAAAAGAATTGGGGTACGAATACGAATTGAAAAAAGAAGTCAACTCTAAAATTAGAAACCTACGAGCATTAATTCAAGAAAATGAACAATTTTGATTGCCCGACCATTGATTGCCTGACCATTGATTGCCTGACCATTGATTGCCCGACCATTATCATCGACTCTCATTTTTTTTAGCCGACCCTCAAGGGGATGTCAAAAATCGATGGACGATATGTCAGATTGATCAAAATAGAATGGAGCAACTGTCAGTATTATTTATTTTATATACAATTATGACACTTGCTCCATCATTGATAGAGCCGTTAAAACAATCAAATAACACTTCCACGGTGGTATCAAAAATCATCCGACATGTCATTGATGTCAAAAAAGTGGAGAAACTATCAGTATTATTTTATTTATATACAATTTTGATACTTTCTCCATCAATGATAGAAGGTGTCTCACGATGAAATAACACTTCCATGACTGTGTTAAAAATCATCCGACATGTCAAGTGTTTTGCAATTGAAAAATGGTTTGCGATTTCAAATAATGGTCAATGAAGCATTAACAACCCGACTGGCTCGTGAACGACTGGATGCAATTAAGAAATTTATACCAATTCGTGACTCTGTAAGAAATAAATTGCAACAACGACAGAGCTTACAAACTGATTTTGCTGCGGGATCTGAAGAGTTGTTTAAACCAGTAACCACAGCAACGAAAAGGGTAGAGCGTGCTATACTGGTAGATGATCCTGACGGTAAGAGAAAGGAAGAGGGTCTTATTTCTGTACTTGAAAAACTAGCAGCGAAAACTGAACAAACTGAACAAACTGATCCGAAAAAAACGACTGTTTCTCTGTTGAATAAATTTACTGATCATGCTAAAATAGTAATAAAAAAACCTAGTTTATTGAAATCAAAGGATTATCAAGCCTTTGGTAATTTTGCTGCTCAAAGTTATAATTCAAAAAAAGATTTTTTAAAGGACGAGTATAAGAATGATAGAATATCAAGTAATGATTGGTTCGATTATTTGTATAAACTAAATAAAGGGATTGGTCGTTTGAATAAGGATGAGATAGGATACAAGGAATTTAAAAAGGGAATTAGTAATTATAAAAGAGAACAAATAGAAGAGCGACAACGAGAAATAGAAGAACGGCAAGAACTAAAACGTCAAACACCATCACGTAGACAAACAAGAAGACAAAAAAAACAACAACTACCACCTGATGATGATGATGATTTAGAAGAACGACGTCAAACACCAACACGGAGACAAAAAAAACAACAACTACCACCTGATGATGATGATGATGATACTCTTGATTATTTACAAACCACGGATACAGACAAACTAGATGAAGCAACTGGTTATAGCGGAAGTGGATTAGGAAATCCAAGGATTGGAAACACTTGTCCTGATAGTGTTATCAATGATATATCACGATTAGATGTTCTCATCGGAGGAAAACGAGCTGGAAATAACTCTCCAGAAATAATTAATGAAGCAGCTGATATCTGTAGACGGTTATTTGCCGGCGGTATCATGGATATCAAAACCTGTCGAGATTTCATTGACGAGTTAGCAAATGGGTATCATAGTGATTAAATAACAATTGAAAACACTATTGTTTTTATAATAATGATCGTACACTACAATCATGATAAACCAACCCTGGTCTATGTAGTTAATTCACGGGTTCCAGTTTATAGAGCATACTACGGAGATGGCCTCGGCAATACCATATTAGGATTCTTTTCAAGAATGGCCCCAAAAGTGATGCCGTTAGCTAAACAGTTATCAATGAAAGCCATTGATGTTATTCGTGATAAGGGTATTAGTACTGTTGGAGATCTTGCCGGGAAAGCGTTTTCAACTGCGAAGGATAAAATAACATCATTAGTGGGGCGAAAAAAGAAACCGTTACCGTCTACAGAAGAAATGCCTGCAAGTGTTAGTAAAATAATAAATAACGCAGTAGATGAAAAATTAGCGTCGATGGTAAATCAAGGGGACCAAAGCAATATTGCAAACATGATAGCAGGAAGTGGCCTTAAAAAGCTACGTCGATGAAATGGAAAAATCGTTTACGATTTCACGATTTAGACTCTGATAAATAGAATAAAATGTTCAAAAGGTCACCTGATCCAGCATTTGATATGGATGCCCCAGTGCGTAAAGATGATTCTGTACGCGATTTTCAATTTTATTCTTATCACGCAGTACAACCCGATCTCCGATCGCGAATTGAACTTTAAGTTCATGATACCAGTAAATATTTTCTACCGTGTGAGGCATTTATTGAAGTAGAAGGAGAACTTGTAACAAATGTTGTAGCTGATACCCCATATGCAGATAACGCAAATGTCCGAGTTGGTTTTGTTAATAACGGCATAATGGCGTTATTTGAAAGCGCTAGATATCTCATTGATGGAAAAGAAATTGAATCCATTGACCGTGAAGTTGATATGGACACAACAATCATAGGGTTAGCAAGATATTCTGATGATTATACAAGATCAGCGGGTCCATCTATGATGTTTGCAAAGGATACTACTGATAACGCTGATCACCTTCAATTCATTAAAGTGTTAACAGCACAGGGTACTGCAGAAAACAATCAACAAGAAGCAGCTAATCCAGAACGTCGAACTAGACCCGGAGCTGCGTTTGATATTCTCGGAGGCGTTAACGGTAATCTCAATTTAGGATTTGCAACACGCGTAGCAATGTTGCATCGGCAGCGTCGACGATTTTCATGTGCGATTCTACTACATCACATATTTGGATTCTGTAGAAACGTCCGAAAAGTTATTTATGGAGCCAAACACACAATAGCACTCGTGAGAAAGGGTACTGATGATGATGCAATCTGGCGTAATGCTGGGGTTGCTGCCGGTAAAGTCATTTTAACAAAACTATCATTGTGGATGCCAGTGTTAACTCCATCAATCACAGAAGAACAGCGACTACTATCATTTATGGATCAAGGAGGAAAGTTGTTGTTGAGTTGGTTATCAGTGACTACGGATATTAAACAAGACAGTGTTGATGGTACATTCACATGGCACCTGGCATCAAAACAAGGTGTTTCAGCTCCACGTCATATATTTATTGCGTTACAGAATGCTGCGCGAGTTGGTAATCAAGAACGAAGTCATATGATATTTGATCAGTTAGGTGTGAATGAAGTCTCGCTGAGAATAAACGGACAGTAGGAACCATCCGAGGATATACAACTTGATTACGGTCAGAATCATATTGCACGTGTCTATCATAACCTGTTGTCATTTATGGCACGTGATCAAAATGTGGATACCGGTTTGCAAATATCACAATTGGATTTTAAAAGCCTCTATCCGATCTATTACTTTTCATTGGAACATCTTGATTTGATGAGACAATCTGTCGTTGATATACACTTCAGAGCCCGTGTAACCCGTCCTGTTGGTGCTGGGGCACCTCCTCCTATCCTTATCCCGAATTATAGAGCGGTTGCTGTCATTCTCAGTGATAAATCAATGTTACTTGAAGGTGTTGGTGGAAGAATGAGAGTGGTAGATGCCCCAGTGGAAAACATGTAATTGAAAATCCGAAGGATATTTCCATTGAATCGTTTTACGATTTAGAATCAATCAATTATATATAATGTCATATAGTGTTATTAGTGTTACGTTAACTCCTGGTCAAATCAAAAAATTGCAATCAGAATCGGCTAAAAAATGTGGAACCACAATCACGTTGAAACCTAATCAAATGACTGGTGGTGAAAATAAATTATCGCTGACAACTCGTCAGGTGAAACATTTCAATGATGCTTTCAAGGATAAAAAAGGGGTTCAGATTACTCTCTCTGCGGCTGCTATTAAAAATATGATGAAAACGGGTGGTATATTTCCATTGTTAGCTGCAATACCAGCATTGATTGCAGCAGCAGCCCCAGCGGTGGCTAAAGCAGCAGCGTTAGGAGCCGTTGGTACTGCAGCAGGAATGGCACTTAAGAAGGCAACTGGACAAGGATATAAAAAAAAGAGACGATCCGTTCAAGGATTGGGTCTAAGACTATCAGGAACCCCGTATTCGTGGTACAGCGGAAAAGGTCTAAGACTACCAGGGACCCCGCATTCATGGTACAGCGGGAGATCCGTTCACGGATCAGGCCTGAGACTACCAGGAACGGTTTATTAATTGAGGAACCTATGGTTCCCAAATCTTCGATGGTTCCAATGTCCAATTTTGATTTAATGAATGCTGCTAAAAAAACTAGTGATTAAAAATTTCAGAGGTGTTTTTATGAAAGATCAATTACCACATCAACCAAACAAAACTGAAACAGGTATTATTAATCTCGATAACAGCACCGGACCTGGAACTCACTGGGTTGCATACGCTATTGATCCACGTGGGATTGTCTATTTTGATTCATATGGATTAGCCCCACCAAAAGAGTTTATGCGGTATATAAAAACCCTTCCAATGAAGACTTGGTATTCTACGCTACCAACACAACAAATCAATGACCCCCCAATATGCGGCAGTGAAGTGTTAAATGTCCTCGACGCTATTTCTAACTCCTTGGGTAACCCAAGGGGAAAACCACCTCATATTGTCGTTAATGACTACACTAGTAATCGCTTTTTAGAGAGAGAAAGAGTTTTACAATAACATGATTGATATTTGGGGAAGACCTCTGAAACCCAAACCCGATGACACTGCAACCGGTGATATAACAAAACAAATTAAAGATGAAATCGCTGAGACGTTGAACTTAACAAGTGTTGACCCGAATGAAATAGTTGTATTTCAAGACAAACAGGGTAAATTGAAATCTAGTAATATTTCTCTGGATGATATTTTAGTTAAACTACAAAACGCAATCGAGGATACTATCGCGTTATTTTCCGATCAGGGTAAACTCAAACCGGGTGTACTTTTTTCGACGATTACAGATCGATTTAAAACTCTCAACGATTCTGCGTTAGAACTAGCAACACTTCAATCTAAAACCGAAGAACACATAAAACAGTTTACCGCATTTCGTAGAAATATCATTGATAAATTTATTGGAACTACATTCGATAAAATTGAACTAAAACTCCCTGATATTAAAAAATCCATCGATGAGACGAAAACTTCCATCGAAGGCATCAAAGGTGATCTTTCGAGGATGATAACAGCCATTGAAAAAACAAAAATTCCTCATGAGAAAACCAACAACGTAGTATACACGATCCAACACGGATCATTTGAGTGGACACCTACAATCAACACATTAGATATCACTGCAACCGTTAAGGGTATTTATCGATTAACACTAGTAACACAATTGTCTCAATTTAATATATCATCGTCCAGTTCATCCGGGGTCAATAATACGATTTCAACGATCATCGACAAGAATACAACTGAAAAGTTCACAATCACATCTACTGATAAACATTTGGTTAGGGTCTCAACAACGTGGTATGTGGAATTCGTAGCGAATTTAAGTAAATCGTAATTGAAAACGATAGCATATTTAAAATAAAAATGATTTCATCATCGCAATATCGCTATGATCAGGTCAGAGAGTATCAAACTAGACTCAAAACCTTGTCTGAGGAGTATGAATTGAAAATTAAAAAATATCGCAGGAGAATTACCGCAATTGATGTTACTGTGTACGCTGTGAGTGGTGTAATCACCGGAGCCGGTATTATACTGTCTTCAGTGACAATGATGGCCCCGATAGCTGTTCCAATTTGCATTTCTGCGGCAACAACAATCGCTGGAATTATTTCAATAATCACAAAAAAAAATATCCTCATGCAGCCAACGGAAACTACAAGACTACATAATTCAATTTCATGTTGTGTCTACTGCATACTCGCAATTATCCTCATTGATATCGTCATCGCTCGATGATACAATTATATCAGAGAGTGAGTTTTCAGCGATGGTAGATATATATGATTCTGCGATGTCAAAATTAGAAATACAAAAACATGAGTATAATAACAATGACAACACAGATGGAATTACTTCAACAAATAGTGGAGAACACAAACCCAGTACAAACAAGCATGATCTCAATAACCTCAACGAATCCAGAATTCAGTGTGAATTTCCCCTCTCCGGTCCCAGTAAAGGAGATAGCACTAGCAAAACTACGAGTATACCACAGTTGGCCAAATAGTAGGTCAAAATCATTTGGTGGTCAACAACCCAATAATTCACTGGTATTTGCAAATAAGAATAAACCCGACGGTACCCCAGACTGGAATGTTGTTTCCATACCAACCGGATAATATCAAATTGAACAAATCAATGATGAATTCGCGCGTAGAATAAAATCGATTACTGGAGTAGAGTCAAAAATAGCTATAACAGTTCATGTGCCGACACTATCATCTGCCATTGAAATAAGCACAGAAGGATACGTCGTAGATATCTATCAGAGTTCTATTAGAACCGTACTAGGATGGCCTGAAATTCCACCCCGGGAAAAACCCGTTGATTTACCAGAACCACAAAAAACTGATTATGTCACCGACGTGATAGCACCTGATAATCCAATAAAGAGTTATGAAGATCACGAGATTACTATAGATTTTTTTGGTATCAAGAAGCCAGGGGAGGGAATAGGGGGGCATAATTTTGTTGACGAACCTGAAATCATTAAAAATTTCACAGCAATGAATAATGATTTTTCGCTGTTGTTAATATCTCTTAAATCCGGCTCTCTCACCCGAGATGAATTTATCAGCGGCGTAGAAACATGCAACAAAATTATCGACGATATGGAAACATTTCATTTGCGAATCATTCAAGTGGTATTAGGTGACAGTAATCCTATAACGAGAACAGAATTTGCAAAACAATATAAAATTCCCGTGAAGGATATCCCCACATTCAAACTACCAGGATATAACGTACCAGAACTAAAAAAACTTCTCAGTGATGCCATCGATGTTGGTTTTAAAATAATTCATGATGCATGGAAAAAAACATCATCACCGGAAACAACTATCCTGACACACAATAATGACCCAGATGGTGGTGGTAGGCATATTGGTCCGTTCAATGTGAATATTTCAACGGTGATTGCGCTCAATTTAGTATGTGATGTGATCGAAGGAAGCTATCAAATAAATTTAGAACGATCAAATCAAGCTCAGCAAGGATATATTTTGTATTCATTTGCACCAACAGCCCCTCCAGGGTTTTTAATAATTGAGTCCCCGGTGAATCCAGTCTATATGCGATGTCATAATAATTCATTAACCAGAATTAATTTCAAACTCACTGACCAGTCTAATAATCTGATTGATTTACAAGAGGAGGTGTTAGCGATTAGTCTATTTGTGAAATCCTGAAAGGATTTTCGTCGTAGTGATTTACATGACCCTCGAACACGATATCGTATCGGACTGGATCAAATATTCGGTTAACCCCAACTGAAAGTTCTAGCAGCAGAGAGGGTAGTGACAACGATGTTGTAGTCCCTTTTTCCCAAAAAATGTAATAGTTGAAAAGTTTTTGATTTCATTAATTTCATTGATTTTTTCATAATTTTTTTTTGGACCTAATCCAAGATTCACACACACATTTGGGACCTGATGTCATTGACTTTTGGGCCTGATGTCATTGGTTTCATTGATTTTAAGCGTGATTTTTTTTTTCTCTCTCTCTCTCTCTCTCTCTCTCTCTCTCTCTCTCTCTCTCTCTCTACATCATTTGTACACAGAGACAAACATTGTGCGACTGTAGAGCGGAATGCCGAATTTATAATATGAAAAACTAAGCATGTATCCCCATATTAATAGATTTTATGAAACACGAGTAAGATATAAACGAAAAGAAGAGACAAAATAATAACAGATCATTAGAGTCCAAAATTCTGCTTGACAAATAAATGTATCATACAATTCTTTGCTTGTTATGCTTGTTATTGCAATTTTGTATCACTGGCATTGTGAGCACTGTTTTCTATTACCATGGAATTTTTTCATCCAACCATTACGAAGTCCAGGCTTATTGTATGTTACTTCGCTCAAGTCTACCTTTGATCTTTTCGATCATTTCACATACCTTATTATTCATTCCCTGTTTCATATGAGAGAGAGAGAGAGAGAGAGAGAGAGAGAGAGAGAGAGAGAGAGAGAGAGAGAGAGAGAGAGAGAGAGAGAGAGAGAGGGGGGTTATATATGTTAATACGTACCATTTAAAACAAGACAAATTATGAAGTACAGAAGTAGTTCACGGAGTGAATTGTTAGCGAGTTTCCTCGATGTCATGGTTCACTAGTAGTGATTTCAGGCCAACACCGAATGTATATCCCTGTCCTAACATAGTCCATCTTAACATCTAGTGGTGAACATTGCTCGTGTGACTGCAGTTGCAGTAATGACGACAGGAAGCCGGGACATTACACAATGAATATGAAAGGCGTAAGAAGATACTGTTTATGTCGCCGTGGAAGCAAACATATTGCGGTTGTAATGACGAAATGTGCATGGAACCATAACTTGAATGGCCTAAGGTGGCGGAGCTAAAATTGTTCCATATATTAGGGAAGGGTAGTATAGTTTATACGGCGTCAACTGTTAGCGGTACGGAACAAGTATCCCTTAACACTGGGAACTAGTTTGACTCCGCCAGACTATCTCTCTTTCTGTCTGTCTGTCTCTCTGTCTGTCTGTCTGCCTCTCTCTATATATCTCTCTCTCTATCTCTCTCTCTCTCTCTCTTTCTCTTAATATATATATATATATATATATATATATATATATATATATATATATATATATATATATATATATATATATACAGAGAGAGAGAGAGAGAAAGAGAACTAACTTATTGTAAGCCTCGCATATCCTCTTTACAGATACGTAGTACCTTTCGTCGCATGCACGTGAAGACCCATCATATCAAAATTGCCATTGAACACATAATCAAATTTTATAAATTTAACACGGCTCTTCAACTGCACTAGAGTCACTCTATGCATCAACTGATAATGAACTACCACTACCATTTGCATAAGCTAGTTGGCACCTGTTATATCAGCATATAACACGTTTTCTCTTTAGGCATTAGTAAATTGACACCAATCCACTTTTTTCTTCAATTTATATGGTAACTATCTAAAAGCTATGTGTTATCTGATACGTAAAACGTGTTGGTGAAATCATTCATTTTCTTATTGCACTAAAAAAATCGCACGATATGCTAATGTATGATTTCGTAGATTAAAGTTTTGCCGTTGGAACGTTTTTGGAAGCCACACGATGTTAATAAGAGCACTTAGAATTCATTTGATTAATGCGAATTACAAGTATTTGAACAATAGTATGCACACACATACACGTTGGCACATGCAGCCTACCGTAATAATATTCTGACATTTTTACAATGTGATCTTTTAAAACCCATGTGTGATATCATCAGAAGGATTTATATGCATGGAATGTTGTCAATGTGAAAACCTTTGAGCCTGGGACCCTTTTGCTTTACTTTAGTGCTATCATGCAGTCAATGTGGAAAATTGCTCAGATTCTTGTCATAGTGCCGTATACTGTCCAACTAACCGATGAAGAAAAAAATTGCTTTGTAAACATTATATTTTGTTTGCAGACTGATACCATTCAAAGTCAAGAACAATTTTGTGTACTTTGCCAAAAGCCATACTTGTTGTATCTGCTCTGGAGTTGATATCAGAATCGATGCGACCTGCACGTGATAGTCTATGACATACACGTCTTTACCACTGCAATGAGGTTTTGTACATTTATTTTTATTCAAGATCCCACTGAGAGTTGAGAAATAAACCTTTCAATGTCGCATGTCATACACAGATTTTATTTATTGAGGAATATTCGTCTTCAAACAGTAAATGACACACAGTCACTGCGGTACTTTGGGGGCACATTCTGACACGTGGTTCTCTGCTAGACTGAATCTGGACATGGAGCATGGAGACTAAACTTGCAGTCTGTCCACTATTCGGCACTTTAAGTGGCTTTCCGGTTCCGGTATACATTCGTCACCATCGTGGGGAGTGGGAGCATCCATAACGTCTTATGTTTTGCAGTCGTGTGACTGAATTGGTGAACGTAAGGTAATGTTGATGCATTTGCTGAATAGTATGACCTCGTTTGTACCATTCATGTCACTAAATTTTGCATGATTCATATTTATATGTATTTACCTATAAACTTCAGATGGACAATAAGAATATATAAAAGATGATTATGTCAGAAAGTTGTCCACTTTAGTGGAGCATGATTTGCACGTGTTGAACTTTCGGACTTTTTGGATAATTGGATATCTTTATTTGGAGGCTATACCATGTACATGAATTGAGATATGTGATTTTATACGTGGACCGAATGACAGTACTCGACTGGGTTTTGAACAACATGTGTGCCGCTGTTAAATTATGTCTGAATTGTGTTACTTGTTTAGGCTCTAATAAACAATAACAAAGAAAGAGTGAAAACAAAACGTTTTGTAAAATTTAACAGATAATTAATTTCTCTGAAAAAAAAACTATGCAAAAATGAAGAGAAAACAAACCAATTGTTTTAAGAATCAAATCCAAACATTATACAAGAATAATCACGGAATTAATGGTTAGCAATCTTAGTAATGAAATTTTTAAATAAATTTAAGTTCGAGACCTGATGCAAATTCATGATGGAGGGTGATAACGTATGCAGTATCCTGTATTGAACTGACGTCAACAGTTCCTTTTAGAATCACACGAAATAAAAATCGGGTCTTCGAATTCCGAATAACATTTCATGACATTCTTTCTCCATGAATTATGTATGCATACGAGTACTCATATATTTCCATGGGAAATAATGACACATTTGGAATCAATTTGATTTGAATTAAACAAGTGTAACTCCAAGCTGGTCACACGAAAACGAAGAAATTTCTTTCCAGTGTTTAAGAGGAAACTAGATACCTTTATTAAGGTCACTTGATCATGTTTACATCACGTACTTACACTATGACCCTGACAAAACCAATGAGTTACTTTTAGAATACACAAATGAGCTGTTTACTTTCAAGGTTAAAGCTAATTACAAGTCTAATTGCGTGTATTCCAATACATCCTCGATCTCGTTCATATGTTTCCAACAATAAACATCAATACAAACAAAATGTTTTACTTGGCTGTTACTCATTTTGAATTACTGTCAGAAACTAGGTAAATATTGGCTGCTTAAGAAAATAGTCAGGTCAAACTGATTTTCTAAATCAAAGCCAAATCACGTAAACAAGATTACATTTTAAAAGCATGCACTAAAATGTTTAAGTCAAATACCTAAATTAAATCAAATTGAATATAAATTCAATTTGATATACCTAACAATTGGGAGGTGTGAATTTATGCGTATGCCGAACGCCAGGACTCGGATGGATTTTATATAGCATGTTCGCTGTTTACGGTGATGAAGTTGGCCCGCATGAAAATACAAGGTATCTAGTTTGTATGTACCATACCATCGGAAACAATGTATCGGCTGAAAAAGGATGGCTCTTGGAGGACCGTGATATAGACAGGGGATGGGGGGGGGGGGGGGGGGGGGGGCATACGTGGTGATATATTTATCTGCATACGTGTCGTCACCATTTTTTATACCGTATTAAACTGAAATACATCGTCATGACTTGAGTGCAAATCACATACACGCGGACATATATATATATATATATATATATTATATATATATATATATATATATATATATATATATTTCGTGTGTGTGTGTTCATAAGATAGATAAAATATATCCATTTTCGTTCAAATTATATACTTTGTTTTACAACTGGTGAACATTCAGAATATGTTTACTAAGAACAATTTTTTTCTCTGAAGCGTTAGCCAGTGCTTTAGATGGAAAATAGATACAGACGAAAATAAGTGCGAGTTAAATAAAGTTCTTTATTTATTATAACGTGAAGCAAAGGTTTCCTTCTATTAAAGAAAAAAAAACGTGCAATGCAACTCAAACAGTAAAGGTTACGAATTCAAATGCAATGAAAATACTGATGTTTATGTTAGAGATCCACCCTTAGCTTAAGACAAGGATTGCAGATAAGGAGAATTGACTATTCCCAGAATTCCGTGCATCGACACCTGCAACTAATAATATGACTTTCATTTGGAACTACAATGATTGCAGCGAAGACATCTTATGCAAGGCAGCGTTATGAGAGATGCTGTGATGTCAATATCGACGGAAAATATCTTATACACTTCCTATATAGAACTCTTTAAAGTTCTCTCCTGTGATATTTGTACTAAAAGTCCTTTAAGCAGTTATTATTTCCACTTTTGGTGAGATTTAAATTTGTTAGTTGCAAGAGCTTATTTCCTTGTGGCATGTCCGTGTGTCGGGTATGTCGACTCTATGGTATTAATATATGAAACAGAAGGAAGCAAAATCTACATTTAAAATTCAAAAAGCGATTCATTCCCTAGAATAAAAAGCCAAATTAAAATGGAACTTACAGGATTGCGATTCAAATCCCAAATAATCCTACATGTTCCATAACAGGTTAGAATAGTAAAAATGAATACAGTAGATTCGAAACTGGTAGAACTTTAATTTAATTAAATGTTATTCCAAATTAGTAATTAAATCCAAATGTTCAGTAAGGAGTTTTTAAATCCAATGACTAATTTAGATCAATAATTTATCTTAAATTATAGATAAACACTGCTAAAGAATATTTTAAAAGGATAATATTAGTTTAATAATAACTATTTATTCCGGATGGACGATATTCAGACCGATCTGATTCTAAACACAATACAATGTCATAGACGGAAATTGTTTTGTAATAGCGAATGTGCATCCAATATTGTCCACAAGCAAGTACCCAGAACTTTATAAAGTTCTCGGGATAGATCTTGGAGTAAAGTATGAATAAATATGAATGAAAATGGCGATACTCAGGTAGATTAGAAGGCAACTCTGTCCATACTCAGCATCTACAACAATCACGTACCTATCTTAATAAGCTCAAATGAAATATTACAGTAGTCAGTAGTATAGAACGAGACTCGACAAGTAACCAAACTCCTAAATATCGCTTGACATCCAACCCCTGCCAACCATTTATTCATCGCTGGGACTGTGCAAGGAATTAAGTCCTGAATGGGCATCGAAACAACTGGTGCAATATCCTTTTTTACAATCCACTAAACAGTGTTAGAGAAGAACATCGGACGATTAGTCAGAGACGGACGGGCTTTCAAAATGTACTCACGTGGGCAACGACATTATGCTGTCTCATTGCAATTGTCTGGTAGGGATTTAGAAACGTATTTTCGCTTGTGCCATGGTTTTTACCATTTGGTTTAACACAATTGAACCCCACAGATCACATTCTTCAAACTGATTTTTGGTGCGCCAACTTATTACACATGTGTTCTGATTTATTTTCCCATGATCTGAACATCTGTGTCATCCATCAGTATAGCGTGCACTGAACGGGTTAAAATAAAACATCTGTGGCATCTCTGATTGTTGTTAATAAGATTTATTCAACATTTTAGGCTTTATAATGGTGACCCCATTTAACTTAGTTGAGCCACTAACCCTTTGTTTTTCACGGCAAGAATGCTTTAAAACATCTTATTACCAATCGCATGAACCCCTTAAACATGTAAGACATTACGAAGCTATTTGCAAAACAAACAACAAAAAAAAAACGAATTTAATCGTAGAAAGAAATTGTCATCTTGATCCAATCCGGCCAAGCGAATGAAATATATCAAATTGTACTTCCTTTTGATGATAACTACTGCTGTGGTTACAGGTACATGTCTTTGTTAGTGAAGAATGGACAACAAGCTGTTCTAGTCTATATTTTGTTTTATAAAATTTTACACAAGCTGATGAACTTAAGCGGTATATAGTCTGCTCCCTTTGCTGCTTCTGTGTAATAATTGTATTTATTACATCAGCACAATGATTCACTGGTTAATATTTCTGTATACATATTTAAGGTCCACCCTGTTTTTTCATAACAAAAGTTATTTCGATAATGTGAAGAACGTATCAGCAACATTTTCTGTCATCACCAATCTATCGGCGATGGGGTAGGTGATCGAGTGCCCAACAAGAAATCAACATATCTCATGCTTATCCTACAAAACTCTCTGTAACTTTTGTTGAAGCAGATGCTGTACTAGCATAATTTAAAAACGTCGGATACTCGCGTAGGGCACACAATTTACATAAACTGTTCCAATGAAGGTAGAGGGGCCCCGAGTGGCCGAGTGTTCTAAAGTGATCTCCATTACGGATTATTTCCATCTCACCGCTGTCTACGTCGGTTCGAGTCCCGGATTCGGCCAATGTGGGCATGTGAGAATACTTGCCGGTAGCTTCTCGTAAGTCGGTGGTTCTTTTTGGTTGCTTTTCGAGGTTTTTCCCCCTATATTAATAATGGCCTCCTTGATTAGCCTATTGTACTGAAAATGGCGTTCAACCATACTACAACAACCAATGCAAGTAAGCCCATGGAGCTATGCACCAGAAGTACAAGGATGTAACCGTCGGCTACTTGTATATGCGTGAGGGCAGCACACACTCCAAATACTAATCAGGGCCGCACTTGTTTCTCAGCAACAGACACAATCCACGCCATAATGATATGGAATCGTTATACGTATCACAGAGATCGACGACTCCTTCACGAAAACCAGTATGATTTCAGGACAGGACGAGGGATAGCAGACAGGATCTTTGAAGCTTAACTCAAGTAGAAATGCTATACAAAAATCCTACTTCAACAAAACATTTTTAAATCTTCCCAAAACATTTGACCTACAGCCATAGAAGTATATGTCACACTTTAATTGTCCATATAAATTCCTTGCGATGCTTCATGCATTTTCATGATTGGATGCTTCCACATGTTAGAAATGATGCTCAGTCTTCTGAACCATTCAAAATGACGTCAAAAATGCTGTGTTGGCCCTCTTTGATATGATAATAATAATAACGAGGACTTCGTATAGCGCTTAATATTTAGAAGCTCTAAGCGCTGTACAACATCTATAATGATATGACTACACAACAGAAAAAAAAAGGATCATGAAATTGAAAAACATAAAAACATGCTGCAAACTAATAAGATACAAAACATTATTAGGTCTATAAGTTTGTTCCTGCAGTCGAAATACGTGAGTTTTAAGAGAACACTAAAAATGGGCCACTGTGTCTATATTTCTAATTTCAATGGGCAATTCGTTCCACGTCGCCGGGCTTTGGTATGTGAAATAACTTTGTCCATTTGACTTTGTTTTCATATTGGGAACAATGAATACACGATTGTCAGAAGAGGAGCGTAAGTATATTACTGTTGTATACGCATGGGTGAAGCCTGATAGGTATGTTGGACTGGTGTCTGTCAGTGAAACGTATCAGAGATAACTAATTTTGTGCTGGATTCTGTATCGAGTCGAATAGAAAGGCAGCGTATGGTACATTGCAGTTGCATGGTGTGCTCTGATATCGGTACTCCAAAAATGATCCGAGCCGCTGTGTGTTGAACTTTCAGAAGTTTCTGGAGTAGACAGTGTGACGAACCAAACATAATTGAATTAAAATATTCCAGTCTTAAAAGTCATAATGAACATACCAGTGTTGATGAGTCAGTTGAAATTGTGTTTTCATGCTTATCTCTAATGCATGGTACTTTGTTATGGAATAAATTTGCAAATAAGTCCGGAAGGTCTACCGGAGAAAAGGTAGTTGGACGTGGTGCAAATTTGTTCGTTTTTATTAGTTTGTTAGTTATCTCGAATAGATCTTTGCAGCTGGAACTCTCCGTGATCTTAGATCTGTAGTAGGATAATTTGGCAAGATGGTCTATGTTTGTGACGTTCTCCTTAGTTGCTTCATAGATTTGTTTATGAATAGTGAGTCTGGTGGAAAGCCAAAGTCTCTCTGCATTTAGCATTCCGAAACTGGTAAATAACACTGATATACCATGGTGAAGACTTTAAATTATACTCTGCATTTGGTGGCTGAATCAAATCGGATGTAAGTAAGGTGATACGAGTTCTTGCATGTCATGCATTAATATGATTATAATCATCATACGGAGGTTTCTCTAGTTGCAAATAAAGATGGATGGTTAGGGATTGATATATTGAGATCGCATATAATGCAGAGGTGATCTGATACAAGTTTGTTTGATACAATGGTCAATGATGGATTGCAGAATATTATCATCAGGTCAATGGCGAAACCAGTCTAAAATGTGACCACGTTTATGGCTCGGATGGTTAACTGTCTGTTTAAGGTTGAAAACAGGAATGGATTCTAAGAGTTTTGACGTGCATGGGTTTTCGGGACAGTCAAAGTGAAAGTTTAAATTTCCAAGAAAATAATTATGTTGCCACCTATCTAATGTTCATACTCCAGACAATTCGGAAACTGTTCCTTAAAATAAAGATTCAGTCCGCTTGTATTTTTTACTAGGAGGAGGGTGGTAGAGGCAAAAAAAATGGAGTAACCTTTGTTTGAAAATGAGTGTTGTTTTGACTTTTTGAAACGATGTCTGACAGAATAAATTTAAGGTTGTGTTGTACTTAAGGCAGTTTATGATGGAAATCTTTTTCGGGACAGCAATTGATTCTCCGCGAGACTTGCGGGGGGGGGGGGGGGTGAGGGGAACGACTCGATGGCGTAAGCGCTGGGTGTGAAATCACTGCTCTTGGATCATCGACTGCTGTTTTTAGCCATGTTTCTGTCAGGACTAAGACGTCAATATTCTGGTCGTTCATACAATGAACTATTTATGTGCACCTTTTTGCTGATTCTACATATTGGGCGTTGAATTATGCAATATATAGTGGTATCTCTTGGACAGTTTACACAACGTTTGACGAATTAAGATGAATTTTCACAAGGTTATCAAAATTAACAACCGAATTTTTAAGTTCTTTATCTGTTACGGGCGAAATAGAGATAACTGGAATTATTCTTACTGTGTTACGCCGGCCAGCTTTGAAACATTTCTGTTGTCGCTTGCGTTTACATTTAAGCAATGATGAATGTAGTCTCAGTTTGTTTAGTCTTGAGCACAATGTAGTATAAAGAGCCAAGGTCTGGTTATTTGATACAATTAATGAGGGTCCATCACAGAGTAAGCGGGTTGATGGCGGATTGTTCATATAATGGACGTAATAACAGTGGAACAGGACAGCTGAGAAAAGTTTATAATTGTTCTCGTTTCCAAAACAAAGACATGAAGCAACACATACGAAGGGAACAACGAATGCATGATGAAACACAATAATTAAGACGAAGATAGACATCAAGGACATAAATCATAAAAAATAGCAAAAAAACAAGAGAGCAGCGACAATCAGTTAAGCGATAGCGGCCATCTTTATGGAAGTGATTTAAAGTGCCATGTTTACCTATGCCTTCTATGAGTATACATGAAGATGGATATTACATACCCGGCTGAGTGCAAGATGATTAATCCAAAACGTCTACATGGGAGCACAACGTGTATGTGGTATCATACATGCTGATGATTTGTCCTTAAATGCCAAACCTGAGTTTGGTATGCATTATGTAATAGACCATTCATCTTAAGCATGTGAAACGTTAGTTCTCACAATCACTGTCAAGAAGACAGTGACGTTTTAACAATCAGAAAAGAGAGAGAGAGAGTATATGTTGAGACCACCATTACAATCAATAGTATAACCCCTGCAACTGTGGATACGTTCAACTGTATCTTATTCACAATATCCACATCGATGATGATACCAACGCTAGATATTTTAACTCAAGCGTATCCTTTGACATACCTCTTGTTTATATGTGAAAGCAAAGATATATCAGTCTACAAACATAACGTAGGGCTATACAGCCAACTGTTGTTTTCTTGTAGTGTATGACAGGTTTCTTGTGTATGCGTGAAAGTCTAGATTTATCAGTCTACCAATTAAACATAAACCTATAAAGCCAGTACGTTGCCTTCTAGTAGTGGATGACAGGTTGCTTGTTTATGCGTGAAAGCCCAGAGATATCAGTCTATAAACTAAACTTTACGCCTACAAAGCCATTATTGTGCCGAACCTAGTATTCGCTTTCTAGTCCTGGATCCTGTACAAGCAACATGCTAAGAAGCTATCAGATAATGAAATGGACTGCCCGAAGAAGCTGATGAGCATCCGATGGTACGACAAGGTTCAAACCATTGAGGTTCTCAGACAAGCATTCATACTAAGCATCAGGCCTCTTTTGATAAATAACAGGTAAGATTGGCAGGCTGCATCACTATGATGTCACGGATCTTCCGTTTCGATCTGAAGGAGCAAAGTGTATGTCAGGTTTGGTGAGAATAACTCTTTAAACGTTCCCTCAGGCCATATTTTAAAGTGTTTACAATCACACAGATCTCATACAAGATCACTCCACTCGGTAGAGTCTTATTAATACTGGAACTAAAGAGAAATGTAGAGTCAGTGTGAGTAGCGCACATCTAAGGAAACCCGATACATTATCTATTGATTAAGGAAACCCAAACATCATCTCCCCAAGTGTCTCACAGGCAGGTTAGAGCACAAATAGACGTCATCACCCACTCACATACATACATTACCACTCATTAATATCATTCGGTACACCACCAGAACATATTTGTATTGCTCGATCATTTGGACTGGACAAATTATTAAGGTTTTACCTTTCCACAGTGTATTAATCATAACTAACATATTTTACAGTAGTAATTCAACGATGGTTAGATAAACTGAAGCAAAGTTTTCAAACAGTGATTTAGCTCATGCATCTACACCACCTACATCGTATGGAAATTATACAAGCAGTTTGGCGTCTATTAGAAAAATTATAGTGTATAGTATGCATGTCTTATACCATGTGTTGATGTTGCTCTCTTCTCCTCTCATAGGCAACGTACGGTATATATGAAAACATCTAAGTGGTATATTAAAAGAGGCATTATATATGAAAAAAATCACTTCTATGTAAATCATCCAATTATCGCATAGGTAACGTAAGATACATATAAAACTATTCCGTCAGTTAGTAGGAACGTAAAATAAAACTAAGGTGAATTGTTTTCCTACTATGTAAAGAATCCATAAATCAGTCTTTAAACCTTTGAACGTTGCCAAAGTGGGATACATTTTTCCTTTATTTAGATTTAGATTTAGATTGAACTGAGATCGTTTAGCACTGAAAGATTTCACCATATTTTACCGATTACAGACAATTCGCAATTTAAATATTTGTTTCAAAGAAGGACGGAAAAGCAGTGACCTGCAGGCATTTTCTAATTAATTTGACCCCTTTGTAAATCCCGTTAACAAGCAGAAGCATAACATGTTGAGCGGCCTAGTTTGTAACCCGAGTACATAATCAAGGGAATGGTTGAGAGACGTTACTGAATAGTCTTAATTTGAAGACCTGTTCTATTGTTTCTATTGCGTAATAATTAAAGGTTTAGTCCTGTTAATAATATGTATTGTGTTATGAATTTTATATTTGATTATGTTACAGTCTTTGTTGTGATATAAGACAAATTAGCTATGAATTATGTAGTCGATATACTGTAGTATATTTCTGTTTTACAGTGTGAAATCTATGTTTGAACACGGAACTTTGTATTTGTTATTTAATACATTTTATAGTCTTAATACAATCATCTGAGATATTCGTACCTATACGATAACTATTTGAAATAAAATAATATACATTACATGAATGTGGCATCATAACATGAAATAAAAATATATATCAAATACAATGCTCACTGCTCCATCATTCGAAATGAATAAAGGCAACACGTACAGCTTCATGAATGTGTTGTCCATATGAGGATATGAACAAACGTATTTTTAAAGTTAAACCCCTTTATGATAGCGTCTGTCATTGTTACGAAAACGAAAGAACAACAACTGAAGACAAGCTAGCTCCGTTAGTTTGTCAAAGTTTACTGCTCGTTCTTAATGCTAAATTAAAATGTATATTCATGTAGAAGTACAGCAATGCTTGAATGGGCTTGATCAGCGGCTTGTTGCATTACCTTTTGAAATTTAGATGCATGGCTCAGCATGACACATCTCTAGGTTCCTTTTTAGTTATTGTACCATGCACCACCTCCATCTTCCAGATTATAACCCTGTGTGTATAACAAAACATTTGTATATATAAGGTTTGACGCCTTAGCAGGAACCGTGCAAATTGATAACCTGTCTAGCAGACGATTGCTAACGTATGTAATAAGATTTATGAAGATCCACCGAGTGAGATGGAGGCAGTATAGTTACAGAACAAAGCGGAGGGTGGACTATAGAGGTAGAGTTTCACAATTTCCCCACTAAAGCATGGTCGAGATGAATGATTCAAGTCCTGTATATTTCGATTATTAATATGCATATTTTAGAATCATCTATTGACAGCTCTGTTACTATGTCCATACTTATGGACCTAGCTATGCCTTTAGGAATCCTTGTATACCATTACAATTCCAAAATAACACAGCACATATATTTTACTATTTGTCCTTTTTTTTTAGATGATAATCCCTGACGGTTGTACTGTTGCATAACGCAATCTTTACCATACATACATGCATGCATGCATGCATGCATGCATTCATACATACATACATACATACATACATACATACATACATACATACATACATACATACATACATACATACATACATACATACTCTCATTTGCTTACCAAGGTACATATGTCTTAAACAAAGGGACGCTGTGTCTTCATTCAAGAATGCTCTTAAAACTCTCCTACCTCGACAACAAAAACAGAGTTTTCACAGCATGTTTTTGTATTGTAGTTCCGTAGTGTTACTTTTACTTTTATCCATGCCTTTGTTTTTGAGTGCTTTTTATATTGTAAAGCGTTCAGAGCTTCTAAAGATTATAAACTGTACTAGGTTGACAATATTGCTATTATTATTATTATAGGGAGCGTTCACCATTTATTGTATTCTAAAGCACACAGCAACAAGTTAGCTCTAAAGAATATGTTGTTGCAGGGATTATGGTGACAGATTGTCAATATTTATATTCAGTTCATAATTGTCATACAAAATAATAATAATATTAATAATACTCCATCAATGAAGACGATTTGACGCATTTCCCTATTAGAGTCAACTCATGAGCACAAATATCGGTGAAGATGTGATTTTATTGTGTGGAAATACACACATTCCAATACGAAAGAAAATCCCGAATGTCTGAGAATAATACAAATCTAGAAAAGAAGTAAGTCCTGAATGGGCATCGAAGCAACTGGTACAATAACCTTTTTTACAATCCTCCAAACAGTGTTGGATACAAACATCGGACGATTTGTCAGAGACGGACGGTATTCCAAAATGTACTCACGTGAGCAATGACATTATGCTCGCTCGTCACAAATGTCTGGCAGGGATTTATAAACAAATTTGCTCTTGTGCCATGGTTTTTACCATTTCATACAATTTCACCCCACAGATCACATTCTTCAGACTGAGTATGGGTGGGCCAACTTATTACACATGTGTTCTGATTTATTTTCCCATTATCTGAACATCTGTGTATTCCATCAGTATAGCGTACACTGAACGGGTTAAAACAAAACATCTTTGGCATTGTTGATAAACAGTGAAGTGAAGACAAGGATGCATTAGAGTTATCGAATACATAAGCTAAACTAAACAAAATGCATACAAAAGACGCATTATCAAAGTTGTTTAACATATCCAAATTGATAATTTACAGGTAATTCGAATGCTACAACGCTAAGTAAAGTTTTAGCGATACTCAAAACAATCAGCACAATCATTATACTAAGACATTATCTAGATATACAGTCTCATTTAAGGTGATACACACGTGTCACGTCTATATACGATTCGCGATGCACAACCTGATATTTAATACATGTCGATACACATTCAAACATGGTGACCTTTCCATGTATATAAGGTAGGTTGTACCTGTTGACATACCATTACAATTTGTAGTATGCAGAATACAGAAAGATATATTGTTATCTTCTGACTATATGCTATTCTACTGATAACCAGAATAAAACATATATACATTGAATCAGATTCTCCGAAGGTTGTCATTGCATATTATTCAACATTTAGGCTTGATAATGGTGGCTCCATTACTCAGTTTACATTACGATGCCTTTTTGCAGCAATCCCCCTACCCCCCCCCCCCAAAAAAAAAAATGATTTTTCTCGTAGAAAGAAATTCTTATCTTGATCCAATCCGAGCAAGCGAATGAAATATATCATAGTGTACTTACTTTTGATGCTATTTACTACTGTGGCCACAAGTACATGTCTTTGTTAGCGAAGAAAGGACAACAAGCTGTTCTAGTCTATATTCTTTTTTAAATTTTCCACAAGCTGATGAACTTAAGCAGTATAAAGTCTGCCCCCTTTGCTGCTTCTATGTAATAATTGTATTTATTCAATCAGCACAATGATTCACTGGTCAATATTTCTGTATAAATAGTGAAAGTCCACTCTGTTTTTTCATAACAAAAGTTATTTAAATAATGTGAAGAACGTATCAGCAACATTTTCTGTCGACACCAATCTATCGGCGAGGAGGTAGTTGATCGAGTGCCCAAAAAGAAATCAATATACCTCATGTTTAGCCTCAAGAACTCACGTAACCTTTGCTGAAGCAGATGCTGTACTAGCGGAATTAAAAAAAGTCGGATACTCGCGTAGTGCACACAATTTACATAAAATCATCCAATGAAAGTAGAGGGGCCCCGAGTGGCCGAGTGTTCTAAAATGCTCTCCGTTACGGATCTTTGCTATATCTGCATCGGTTCGAGTCTCGGATTCGGCCAAAGTGCGTATGTGAGAATGTTTGCCAGTAGCTTCTAGTAAGTCGGTGGTTCTTTACGGGTGCTTTTCCGGGTTCTTCTCCCACCATTAATAATGTCCTCCATGTAATGCCGATTGTTCTGAAAATGGCGTTCAACCCTACTACAACAACCAAAGAAAGCAAACCCAGGGAGCTACGCACCCAAAGTACAAGGATGCAACCGTCGGCTACTTGTACATGCGTATGGGCAGCACACAGTTCAAAGACTAATCAGAGTCACACATGTTTCTCAATAGTAGACACAATCCAGGCCATAATTATGTGGAATCGTCATGCGTATCACATAGACCGACGGCTCCTTCAATAAAACCAGTATGATTGCAGGAAAGGACGAGGGACAGAAGACACGGTCTTTGAAGCTCAACTCATGTAGAAATGCTACAAAAATCCTACCTTAACAAAACATTCTTCAATCTTCCAAAAACATTTGACCTACAGCCATGAAAGAATATGTCACACATTTTGATTGTCCATACAAATTCCTTGCGATGCTTCAGGCATTTTCATGATTGGATGCTTCCACATGTTAGAAATGGTGTTCAGTATTCTGAACCATTCCCAATGACAATGCCGTCAAAAATGCTGTGTTAGCCCTCTTTGATATGATAATAATAATGATGAGAACTACACAACAGAAAAACAAAACAAAAAAATGATCATGAAATTGTAAACATATCACTTTATTTTTGTCTGAACTACACCTGGTATAACAATGTGAACACCAAAATTTACATTTGATACAGGTTTATGAAAAGAATTAGGTTGAATTGTTCATATCATATAATCACCATACCTTTATTACAGGGCAACTTATAAGTATATAAACAATACAAGGCCCAAATCGTGTTCACATCTAGGAGTATAGGTTGCTTTAATCCAGGTCAAAGTTCACAATTTAATAAAATAATTAAAATGTCCTTTTAAACTGTCAAGAGAGATATATAGTTGTCTTTGCTTTGCATCCAAAATGGCATAAACAGAATCATGTTACTTTTATTTGTGCTGCCTCCAAAGCTTAAGTGCAGCAGAGATATTTTTGTTGTTTTGCAACATTTGTGTAAATTGCAAGATTGTTTTCATTTTTTTCTTCAGTTTTAACTATCAATAAAATTATATTATGTCCAAATTTTGAAAATTGTATTGAGCAGAATGGGTTGTAATGTAAAAAAAAATCTTGATTAGTAGAACTATATTACATGTATTAGGATAATATTTGATCTAATATAATTGATTGTGATTACTATACAATGTGTGAGGACATTCCATCCATGACAACTTAATTGATGATTAGTTTGCAATTATTCTCAGTGATAATTCCTAACATATATTCCTGAACCTGTAGTATTTATCTAAATTCATCATGAAGGACTCACAGCCAGGATTGGTTGATAACGAAGCAAGTGCCTTATTCTGAATCAGTGAAGCTATGTTTAATTGACAAGAGTTAACCACTCTCTCCAGGCCATTATCTTGGTGTAAATTTTCTTTGATCATGAAACCAGTGTGAGTGCAACGTTTAGTTCATCACTGAAAGTGTCCTGCTGGGTGCCTTGATAGAGACAGTAGAGGCATTCAACATTTAGATCAGTATGCATAAGGTCCACTTTCTGCTTCCAGAAAAGTTCAGCTGATACTTCCAAAGTCTGAAGAGAAGCAAAGGACAGCAAATTATGCAGAAATCTTTTGGAAATCAGTTCAAGAAAGGTGTGTATTGATTTAACATTATCTTCTGCTGATTTTTAACCTATCAATAGGTTTAAAAATACAGAATAATAATACGAGTACATAGTTATATTATGCTAAATTATCTACTAGTATTAGGCACTTTGATTGAACTGTTCCAGAAGTAATCAGATATCTTCACTAAACATAGCCCACATCTATTCAATGAGTATACTCAGTATGAATAAGTATTAAAGTTGGTATAGTTTTTGAAGTTGAACATATATCTTCTAAAATTGACCCCATGTGCATCTATTACATGTTATCAAATTTAAATGTAAAATGTTCTAAAGATATATGTTGTTAGCATTACATGTGATAATGGATTTCAGACCAGTAGATTTAAACATTTGAACATAAATTAGATTCAGATTCGGATGGAAAATGTTATAACAAAGAGGGTTATTTATCTTACAGTTGACTGCAAAGATTTATAAATTAATAAATTCATTACCATTTATAGGTTTCGTCACAAGATCCCTGTCTGGTGACCACTGAAGACATTCATTTTATCCAAACAAAAATATGTTTACTAAAATATTTCTCATGAAACACTACAGCCAAATTTAATGGGCATTTGTTCCACACGAAAGCTGGTTTCAGGAAAACATATTTTCTATTTGATATTTTATAAGAATCAAACACATAATTTTGTTCAACTTCTTTTTTTCAATAAGGTCAAGTTCAACTTCAAACTACTAGGTATAACATCACCAGTGCATATCTCAAAATGTTTGCTCTGCAGAATTTTACACTGAAACAATTGTATTGTAACAATGCAGATACAAGAGTTAATGTTTAAACTAAAATGTGTCTGTAACATGTATTGGTATATGATGACTTAATGAAAGTTTATATAAATGTGTGCAAACATTGTACACAGGAAGTGAAAAGTTTTAAAGCTGAATCTAGACAAAGTTTCAAACGTTAACTTATATGCAACGAATCCCATATATTTATTCAAGAAAGAAATATTGAAAATATCATATGTTTGTATTGCTGTTAATATAACTTCAATTTTATATATTAAAAATTCACATTTTTTAACAATGCTTAGTCAGCTAGTTTA
Organism: Unio delphinus; assembly: GCA_029339505.1. Classification (NCBI taxonomy): domain Eukaryota; kingdom Metazoa; phylum Mollusca; class Bivalvia; order Unionida; family Unionidae; genus Unio; species Unio delphinus. The sequence continues at coordinate 10,442,853 of JAQISU010000036.1, read as the reverse complement.
GAAAGTTGAATTAACAAGAATTAATGAAGATCTAATGTAATGCTCTCTCTTTAATCTCACATGGAATCATGATAACTATTACACCATTTCTGTATAGTGTAAGTTCATTGTTTCTGCAGGTATGTATTCATTAACCTAATTCTGAGTGTTTACCTGGAACATACACTTGGGGAAAGGCAGCACTAATTAAGGGTCTTACAAACATGGATGCAATAATTCAAGGAGCTAAAGCTACTGTTAAAATGTCCATTTTACCTATTTGACTTAATTTTAACTCCTCAGACCATAAGGTTAAGCGATTTTACATTTTTGTCCTGTACAAGCCTTGATCCTTCCATCCTTTAAGAATTACATTTTTATCACTATATCATCCATATATTTGATTTAATTTTAAGTAAAGCATGGAACATGAGCTTATTTCAAGATTTCAGACTAATTCAACAATAACTAAATTTATTGCAAAGGTGATCTTGCATCCGATTAGCTATGCTTATATTGCAAATATTAAAGCAATATTTTTTTAGTTTTATAAAACTTCCAGAGCTGGTTTATATAATGGAGATTTCAACAGTTTAGTAAGACTGATATCCATTCATAGTAATTATTTCATCTTGCATCTGACTGAACCAGTTATCATTCTGATGGTCTTATTTGAACATGTTTGTAATTTTATTAAACTTGGAATATAAGCTTATATTATGAGATCTCAACTGAAGTGACAACTAGCTGCATGACTTTGTAACCACGTTATGATCTGATTTGATCAATATTGAGAAATGGGCTAACATCATGTAGATGTCAAGTGAATTTTTGTTAAAAGAAAGGTCAAATTATATAGATATGAAGTGATCTGGCATTTGATTGGCTAAGCTTCTTATGACTTTCAAGAGAGTATTTCTAATCAAATTTGGATTTAACCTAGTAAATAGGTTTAAAGATGTTTTATGACATTTTGCAATAAATTAGGTGATCTTGTATCTCGTAAACTGTGCTTGTTTGTATGACTTTATCAAACTTGATAAATTGGTTTATCTAGTCAAGATATAAGACAAGATAGATTATGAGAAATGTCCAATCATATTAAAATTGTAACACTTACATCTGCAGTGTGGCAGCTTATTGTGATGCCTAACATTGGGCCATCATGTCACAAGCATGTGGCATGATGTCCCACCCAGTAACATTATTCTGACAACAGGCCCGACAAGTCCTAACACTAACCTCTTAATGCTGAGTGCCAGCCAGTACCATTTTTATAAGTCTTTGGTATGACTCTGCCGGGAATCAAACCCTTGTTCTTCCACAACTGAGGCAGATGCTCTAACCACTGGCCACCAAAGCAATCTACCAAAGACTTGTAAAAGTGATGCAACATGGTAGTTCAAGTTAAGAAAAGAATCTTGATCGCTAATTTTCCAGCTAAATAACAATGTAATTTGAACATGCTAGTGTAAATATTAATTTCTTCTACTGTGACAGTAAAACAATCATTCAAAAGACTTGCTTAATAATAGAATAAATAAGTTTCATTCAGAACTACCGACCAAAATGTGTCAGGTATACACAACCCAAAAAGCACCAGGCTCACATCAAGCTGTTGCATGTCAGCATAATTAAATTGATGTATGCAATTGAAACTTTTCTATTTAATAAAAACTTATACACTAATAATGCATATCAGAATAGTTGAATTGAAGTATGCAATTCAAACTTTTGTATTCAGTGAAACCCATCTAAAGTTTATACAGTAATCATGAAAATCAGCATAATTGAATTGAAGTATTCAATTCAAACTTCTGTATTCAATGAAAATTATCTAAACCTTATACAGTAATCTTGAATATCAGATTTATGTTGAGATTATTAAATAATGAGACAATGAATCTTAGTCCAGCATTTGATAGACATTATTATTTTAGTTTATGTACATGTAAGTTTTGATAGACATTATTACTTTATTTTATGTACATGTACGTTGTGATATACATTATTACTTTAATGTTTGATAGACATTATTACTTTAGTTTATGTACATACAAGTTTTAATAGACATTATTAGTTTAGCTTATGTACATACAAGTTGTGATAGACATTATTACTTTAGTTTGTGTACATACAAGTTTTGATAGTCATTATTACATTAGTTTATTTACATATAAGCTTGATATTTGATAATAGCTCGATATCTCCTTAAAGATGCCTGAATGATTCTACTAATCTCTTCATAACACCTTTGATAAGTCCTCACCGTTCGTTACTGTTTAAAGATGATTTCTATCAAAACGTATTTCATTTCATCCTATTGTAGTCTCAGTTTTCCAATAAACAGTCATAAAAGATACATTCTAATACATATATTGAAGTGTATTGTTTAGTAATATAAATCAAGCCGAATTACAATTTTCAGATTCTGTAAAATATAAAAATACATGGAAAAAAACTCCAGACACAAATGATGAGATCCAAAATCCAAATTTAGGAGATAGTAATAGAGACAGCACTTGAAGTTCATGGCTTAGTGCTGTTAGAATATATATGTATAATTCAAAAAAAAAGTTATACAGAACGATTCCACATCAACTTTTTCCAGTATATCTGTTATTTTATATGTATGACAATACTAAGCATACTATCTCTTTACCTTTATCCAAGACGCTTGAATAAGTCATGGCTTACAACATTTTTCAAATTTGAAAATATAAAATGGGTACACTTACTGACTGCTAAATGACCAGATGATGGTCAGTTTATAGAGTTGGTAATGGACTGAGTTAATGTCAACATGAATGCGTACAATTATATTTGGTATGATGTATTTATTGAGTAATGGACTTAAATAATGTCAAAATGAACGTATACAATTATCTTTGGTATGATGTATTTTTGGAGTTATGGACTGATTTAATGTCAACATGAATGTATACAATTATTTTTTATATGATGTATTTATAGAGAATGAAGAAGTACAACATGGGTCAAAGGTTGACCAGTACCATCAAGCAGCTCTACGCCAAGGCTATCAGTGCAGTAATAACATCACCAGCCTCCGCTTTGCAGACGAAATTGATGGGTTGGCAGGCAGTGAAGATGAGTTTGCCACCTTAGTGAAGAACCTGGATTAAACATCTTCCAGATTTGACATGGAGTTAAGTGCCGAGAAGACAAAGCTGATGACAAACAGTGGCAAACAAACATCAACCAAGATTAAAGTCAGAGGACAGGAACTTGAAACAGAGGGCCAATTCAAATATCTTGGTTCCATAATGACGGAAGAGGGATCAAGAGCAGAAACATTGTCACGAGCAGCACAAACAACGGCAGCTATGTCGAAGCTAAGACCCATCTGGAGAGACAAGAACATATGTCTGAAAACTAAAATCAGAGCACTAGCCATCTCAATCTTTCTGTATTCATGTGAGGCCTGGACCCTGACAGCAGAATTACAATGAAGAATTCAGGCACTTGAAATGAGATGCTACAGAACCATCCTTGGCATCTCTTACATGGACCACATCAGAAATGAAGAAGTGCGCAACACCATCAGGCACAAAGTAGGCCATTATGAAGACCTCCTCACCAATGTCAAAAAGAGAAAAGTTGAATTGGTATGGACATGTCACTAGAGCCAACAGTCTATCCAAAACAGTACTGCAGGGTAGTGTCCAAGGTGGTAGAAGGAGTGGTAGACAGAGAAAAAAGTGGAGTGACAACATCACAGAATTGACCAGGAAAGGTTTTGCACAGACACAGGCATTGGCACATGATCAAGTCAAATGGAGGGAACTGGTCAGATGTTCAGCAGCACAGTGCCTCAACGACCACACTAGGTCAAGAGACTGATGATGATGATTTATACAGTAATGAACTGAGTTAATGTCAACTTGAATGCATACAATTATCGTTCGTATGATGTATTTGTAGAGTAATGGACTGATTTCATGTCAATATGAATGCATACAATTATCTTTGGCATGATGTATTTATAGAGTAATGAACTGAGTTCATGTCAATATGAATGCATACAATTATCTTTGGTATGATGTATTTATAGAGTAATGGACTGAGTTAATGTCAACATGAATGCATACAATTATCTTTGGTATGATGTATTTATAAAGTAACGAACTAAGATAATGTCAACATGAATGTATACAATTATCTTTGGTATGATGAATTTATAGAGTAATGGACTGATTTAATGTCAGTATGAATGCATACAATTATTTTTGATATGATATAGTTATAAAGTAATGGACTGAGTTAATGTCAACATGAATGTATACAATTATCTTTGGTATGATGTATTTACAGAGTAACGAACTAAGATAATGTCAACATGAATGTATACAATTATCTTTGGTATGATGAATTTATAGAGTAATGGACTGATTTAACGTCAGTATGAATGCATACAATTATTTTTGATATGATATAGTTATAAAGTAATGGACTGAGTTAATGTCAATTTGAATGCACATAATTCTCTTTGGCATGATGTATTTATGGGTTTATTTTATGTATTGTAAAATCTTTGGAAAATATGTCAACTACTGATTTTCTGATAAAAACCTTGTGGATCTAAAATAAGAATAATGTTTAAGGAAAACATATATTTATGATAAAAATGACTTTATTCAGGTATGTTTAGTTGAAATAGTATTATTAACTCAGATGTGAACATTCAGTCCAATGCGACAATAAGTGTATTTTCTGGCCACTAATACATTTTCTTGCAAGTCAAGCAGCAGTTTAGAAATGCCTAACACATATTGCTATTTCATCCACATTTAGATAATCTTTATGAAAGTAACAATGAATATACATGTTCATTCTTGTTGATAGAAAATAAACAATTTCCTTCCTCAAATAAAAATAAAAAAGAATTTGGATTTTCTATTACAATATTCACAATCATAAATGAGAGGTCCAGTAAAACAATCATTTATTACAGGTTAAGGTCTTGTTATTATTATTCATTAGCTTTAATTTCTTATAGATATTTATAATTTGAGTTTTATTATTTCTTTCACATATAAATGAAATAGAGAATTTTATATAATATTGTAGTGCTATAATACAAGATTAGATGACTTGTCATTTGTTTTTTATTAAAACACACAGATAGATAGATAGATAGATAGATAGATAGATAGATAGATAGATAGATAGATAGATAGGTAGGTAGGTAGGTAGGTAGGTAGGTTGGTAGATAGATAGATAGATAGATAGATAGATACATACATACATACATACATACATACATACATACATACATACATAGTTAGATATATTTATAGATAGGTCTTACAAAATATTCCCAAAAGCAGAAAGATAATGAAACCAGCAATTTAAGCAAACGTTTGATAGCCACTTACTGCTAATAAATCAAAATGTCCTATCACATGTCTAAATGTATAGAATGTTTCAAATTAATTATGATAGTCTTGAATGTCCCTACGTACCAATGATGCATTCCAGCATGTCTCTGAATGAGTTCACAAAATTAAAAGTAATTTACTAATCAAAACTTGAATGAGTACGTTAGTAAGTCCACTTAATATTGTAAATGAATAATTTGTCTATAAATAAATATGATTTAAATCAGATAATTGTACACTCTAATCACAAAATTGATTCTCATAGACAGATCTAAAATAAAAATAATTAGTTTATCAACTCCCTATTTATATCCATTTTCACTTTACCTAGGATAGGACAAGAAGCAATCTAATGGAAAAAACCAATTCTAAGTGTAAATAAAACCAGCCTTGATCTCAACTGCTTGCAAACATATTGTTTACAGCTTCAATAAGCAGAAGTTAAATATGAAAACAACATACAACAATGATCAAAATGTTAAGCCTACAAATATAATTGAATAAATACTGAACAATATATACACATATATAATAATGAAAATAATAATAACAATACAAAAATATAATAATAATAATAATAATAATAATAATAATAATAATAATAATGAGGACTTTAAATACAGAACAATATATACACACATATAATAATAATAATTATAATAATAATAATAATGAGGACTATAAATACAGAACAATATTTACACGTATATAATAACGATAATAATAATAATGAGGACTTAAATACAGAACAATATATACACATATATCATAATGATAATAATAATAACAATAAATGTAATAATAATAATAATACTAATAATAATAATAATAATGATAATAATAATAACAATGAGGATTTTGTCCAGTGTCTAATCCTTATAAGCTCCAAGTGCTTTACAACATCTGTAATGATAAAAAACAAAACAAGCACCATGAAATTAGAAAACATACAAACATGCTGAAAATATTCAAATAAGTCAACATTATTAGGCTTTTAAGTTTGTTCTTGTAATTTACAAAGGCGAGTTTTAAGAGCACTCTTGAAAGGTATCACTGTGTCTTTGTGTCTAATTTCAATGGGCGCTTCATTCCTCATTGTCCGGCCCTAGTATGCAAAAGAACCTTGCCTATATGACTTCATTTTCATAGTGGGAATAATGAGTATATGATTATCATAAGAGAAGTGTAAGTATCATGCTGGTGGTTCTGGTTATTATGTCAATAATCTGGTTACTATGCCAATCATCTTGTTATTGAAACAATGATACGGTTATTATTTCAATAATGAGCTTATTATGTCAACGATGTTTGTATTATGTCAATGATCTTGTTATTATTACAACGATCCTGTTATGGGAACAATAATCTGGTTAGTATTTCAATGATATGGTTATTATATCAATAATCTTGTTTTTAGTGCAATTAGCTTGATTTTTTAGGAATGTATTGATGTATCGAAATTACAATAGTCAATAAGTGTAAGTAGTCCTAATGCTACTGTCTGCAAGAGATTTGAAAAAGTAACTTATTTTAAAATATTTGCTTTCTGCAATAATCAATGTGGGAAAAGGTTTCACAATATATGAGCAATGTTACAAAATGTACAAAATACGAAATATTGCAATAATGTTGTCAATGAATATCCATTATGTTGTTTTTTTAACATTATTTTTAGGCCTGCAATATCATATGCATATTTTTATACAAATATATATTACAATGATGCAGATTAAGTCATGAACTTGAAACAATATCTTCTGAAGCTCTCCATTGAATTGTATTGGTACTCATTAGTGGTGGCATTTTTTTCATCCAAGGCATGTATTTTCATATGTTTCATCAGAACCTGCAAAAAAAGTATAATAGTATATATACATTTTAATAAATGACTTTAAATGTCTTTGTATAGATTCGAATATAAATAATTTATAAAAAGCTAACATAATTTATATGAAACAAAAATAAAAATATAGAGTGTGTTACCTATGAATAAAATATGTTTGATAATATATATATAATTAATAAAGAAAATAATAACAAAAATGTTATCAAGAGTCATGTATATACATTTCATCACTTTTGATAAGTTTATAAGAGACAGAAGGCTAATGTCAAGCTTGTCTCTACGTATATTTTCATTCCTGAGTAAAGTTCAAGAAAATGAAAGTAAATTTCTGATGATATGTTACCTTTGGATGTTTCAGGATTTGTCAATGAGCTATACATCTCTATGTAATTGTTTGTATATGGGTGCAATGTTTCATAGGAATCATTCTCTGGAGGCCTTAAATTAGAAATTGGAATAATTAATATATATATATATATATATATATATATATATATATATATATATATATATATATATATATATATATAAGCACTGCTGAAAATCAACAGTTAAAAGAAGTACTCAAATGTCTATTTTCATGTAAAATTCACTACATATTGGTGAACATAGGTTCAGTAACTGATTACTTCTTTCATGTCAGTGATTATACTCCATTGGCCTAAATACATATATAGGTTCTAGGACAAAGTTAAATGAAATAGAACAAAACTGCTTGGTTGATTATTTATTTGAATACATGGTTTATCTTGTCAGCAGTACACGTTGAGTTAAAATTAAATATTTATAATTATCTCTGTTTCATTTTCTTTAATATTCTTATCAAGCACCTGTACCTTATATTGGCATTTCTGTTCTCTTCCAATGCGATATCTGGGGAAAAATGAAAAGTGAAAGATGCTTCATTATAGGTATAGGGCATTACAATTTCCTTCCAACATGATATATGGGATTTCAATTCCCTTCCAACATGATACATGGGATTTCAATAACTTCTAACATGATATAGGGGAATTCCATTATCTTCCAACATGATATAAGGGATTTCAATTCCCTTCAATCATGATATATGGGATTTCAATGGGATTCCTATTCCCTTATAACATAAACATGTTTAATTTTAATGAATATTTAAGGATGCAATTTAAACTTTTACATGACATATCAATTGTTCAAAATAAAATGCAAAAGTAATAACCACTTGAGGTCATTAACAGCAAATCTATAATAATAATTTAATACTACATATGGGATTGTTTCTGACAAATAAATGCTCCAATTTCTTGTCTCAATTTCCATTTCTTCATTTTCTTCTAACTGTTGATTTAACTAGATTAAGTGCAACACATTATGTCATCACTTAACTTAATCCCCATTTTCTTGTCAAATTCTTCTTTTGTACAAATATGATAAGGCCTTATGTTACATGCCCACTATTAAATCATGAAAAATCACAAGCATCACTAGAAAGATTTATTTGGTCACTGAATATTTTATAAAATTATATGTTCTTACTCTCACAACCCAGGCATAATGTACAGGAGCAGTCATTGGTCATCTGAAGTATGTGAAGAAGATTGTACAATTCATTGGCACAGATTAATGTGTACGGTTCAGTATCTATGACAATGAAAGGATACATACAGATATAAAAGGGGTCTTTATGTAATATACAGAGATAACAGAATCATTAACTTTATATTGCCATCTTTTTAAGGTCCTTCATACACTTTTCCACTGGCTTTTATCTGACTTCTTGATATGGAATATAAGATTTGTCTTGGTAAATAAAGTCTTTTGAAGTGAAAAATTTAAACACATGTTTCTCACTTTGACTATCAATATTTTATGATAATAAGCAGTTTTTGAAGCATGCATGTTAAATATAGAAGTTATATATTTACATCAGAATTGTATATTTTTCATGATGGATTACAAATAAAGAAAAATCATTCCCCTTTACAGACTTAATCTTAGCAATTCTTACTGTATTGATATTGTGTTGTGTCTGAAACAGATTTGTTTTCTGTAACCAGTCTGACCTAAATTTAACCAACCATAAACCAATTACATCAGATATTATCTTTAATTATTTGAATATTTTTGTTTCATTGTAACACTAAATATTTACAATGTTAATAGTTAACTTTCTCTTGTATATTTGCATGCATGGGATTTATAGTCCTCCAATGATCAATGCACAGGGAAACTATCTGAATTGTCTCCCTTGACGTTTAAGAACAAATTGCCACACATCTATTTACAACACAACTTTCAGCGTGTGAGACTTTTTCTATCTTAATGGACAAAGTAATCATACACTTGTATACAAAACTGTCCATAGTAATGGGATATAAGCTTATTGGTAGAGAGCAAAATGAAAAGTGCTTAAAGTTGCAGTATCTCTATAGAAAGACCATAATCCAATGCATTTCTTTTCGAGGAATAAAATATTAGTGAAATTAATCTCAGTCCAACATTACTTCACGTTCCCTATTTATATCATCATCTGTAATTAAAAAGAATATAACATGCATGTGTAATCCAACTAAAATATCTATTATATTATTTTTCTTATCTACGGTAATGTTGCAAAATGATCCAATATTATGAGTGAAAAACCTTAGATTTGGAGATAATAATCCTAAAAACTTTATTCAAATTGTGTTGTGCATCTTATATGCATATAATCATCAATGAACTTTAGTTTAGTTTATGTGCTGAGACTTCACCACTGCAAAGTTATGTAATTGGTATTGTCTTTACCGTATTAAACTCAAACTCACTGAAATGTTGTACTAATTTTTATTGTCTTTACTGTATTGAATTTAAACTCACTGAAATATTATATTAATATTTACTGTACTAAACTCAAACTCACTGAAATGTTATATTAATTGTTATTGTGTTTACTGTACTAAACTCAAACTCACTGAAATGTCATATTAATTGTTATTGTCTTTACTGTATTGAATTCAAACTCACTGAAATGTTGTATTATTTGTTATTGTCCTTACTGTATTAAACTCAAACTCACTGAAATGTCATATTAATTATTATAGTCTTTACTGTATTAAACTCAAACTCACTGAAATGTTATATTAATTTTTATTGTCCTTACTGTATTAAAATCAAACTCACTGAAATTTTACATTAATTGTTATTGTGTTTACTGTACTAAACTCAAACTCACTGAAATGTCATATTAATTGTTATTTTCTTTACTGTATTGAATTCAAATTCACTGAAATGTTATATTATTTGTTATTGTCTTTACTTTATTAAACTCAGCCTCACTGAAATGTTGTATTATTTGTTATTGTCTTTACTGTATTAAACTCAAACTCACTAAAATGTTATATTAATTGTTATTGTCTTTACTGTATTAACCTCAAACTCACTGAAATGTTATATTAATTTTCATTGTCTTTACTGTATTAAACTCAAACTCACTGAAATGTTATATTAATTGTTATTGTGTTTTCTGTACTAAACTCAAACTCACTGAAATGTCATATTAATTGTTATTGTCTTTACTGTATTGAATTCAAATTCACTGAAATGTTATATTAATTGTTATTGTCTTTACTGTATTAAACTCAAACTCACTGAAATGTTATATTAATTGTTATTGTGTTTACTGTACTAAACTCAAACTCACTGAAATGTCATATTAATTGTTATTGTCTTTACTGTATTGAATTCAAATTCACTGAAATGTTATATTAATTGTTATTGTCTTTACTGTATTAAACTCAAACTCACTGATATGTTATAATGGAGAGCTATTTTATGTAAATGAATGTCAATTCTAAACACTATTATATACAGGTTTTTACTGAAAGACAGGACAAACAAGAGATGGACAAATATAAACGTACTTACATAGCAACATGTGTGACTCTGGACCATTACTAATACACTGGTCCTCTGTTTGTCTAGATATGGGACCATACATGTTTTATTTTCTAAAGATTATAAAAGACTTGGCAGATTGTAATAGACCCTATAATGACGTACATTTGACTGTTATGTGTACTTAAGAGCTCTGTCCATGACTGGGGATATAACTCTAATGTGTACATGATATTTGTTTATGAGTGAGGATAGTACTCTAGTGTGCACATGATATGTATTTATGAGTGAGGATATAACTCTATTGTGTACATGATATTTGTTTATGAGTGAGGATAGAACTTTAGTGTGTACATGATATTTGTTTATGAGTGAGGATAGAACTTTAGTGTGTACATGATATTTATTTATAAGTGAGGATAGAACTCTATTGTGTACATGATATCTGTTTATGAGTGAGGATAGAAATTTAGTGTGTACATGATATTTGTTTATGAGTGAGGATAGAACTCTAGTATCTGTTTATGAGTGAGGATAAAACTTTAGTGTGTACATGATATTTATTTATGAGTGAGGATAGAACTCTAATGTGTACATGATATCTGTTTATGAGTGAGGAGAGAACTTTAGTGTGTTTATGAGTGAGGATAGAACTCTAGTATCTGTTTATGAGTGAGGATATAACATTAGTGTGTACATGGTATCTGTTTATGAGTGAGGATAGAACTCTAGTGTGTACATGATATTTGTTTATGAGTGAGGATAGAACTCTAGTGTGTACCTGATATTTGTTTATTATTGAGGATAGAACTCTAGTGTGTACATGATATCTGTTTATGAGTGAGGATATAATTATAGTATGATGCACATGATATTTGTTTATGAGTGAGGATAGAACTCTAGTTTGATGCAAATGATATATGTTTATAAGTGAGGATATAACTCTAGTATGTACATGATATTTATATATGAGTGAGAATATAATTGTAGTATGTACTTGATATTTGTTTATGAGTGAGGATAGAACTCTAGTTTGTACACGATATTTGTTTATGAGTGAGAATATAATTGTAGTATGTACTTGATATTTGTTTATAAGTGAGGATAGAACTCTAGTTTGTACATGATATTTGTTTATGAGTGAGAATATAATTGTAGTATGTACTTGATATTTGTTTATGAATGAGGATATAACTCTAGTATGATGTACATGATATTTGTTTAAGAGTGAGGATAGAACTCTAGTGTGTACATGATATTTGTTTATGAGTGAGGATAGAACTCTAGTATGATGTACATGATATCAGTTTATAAGTGAGCATATATTTCTAGCATGATGTACATGATATTTGTTTATGAGTGAGGATAGAACTCTATTATGATGTACATGATATCTGTTTTTAAGTGAGGATAGAACTCTAGTATGTATATGATATTTGTTTATGAGTGAGGATAGAACTCTAGTATGATGTAAATGATAGTTGTTTATGAGTGAGGATATGACTCTAGTGTGTACATGATATTTGTCTATGAGTGAGGATTTAACTCTAGTGTGTACATGATATTTGTTAATGAGTGAGTACAGAACACTACTATGTACATAATATTTGTTTATGAGTGAGGATAGAACTCTAGTATGTACATGATATTTGGTTAAGAGTGAGAAGATAACTCTAGTGTGTACATGATATTCGTTTATGAGTGAGGATAGAACTCTACTATGCCCATGATATTTATTTATGAGTGAGGATAGAACTCTAGTGTGTACATGATATTTGTCCATGACTGAGGATAGAGCTCTTGTGTGTATGTGATATATGTTTATGAGTGAGGATATAACTCTAGTGTGAACGTGATATTTGTTTATGAGTGAGGATATAACTCTAGTGTGTACATGATAGTTGTTTATTAGTGAAGATAGCACTCTAGTGTGTACATGATATTTCTTTTTGAGTGAGGATAGAACTCTAGTGTGTACATGATATTTCTTTATGAGCGAGGATAGAACTCTAGTGTGTACATGATATTTGTTTATGACTGAGGATAAAACTCTAGTATGTACATGATATTTTTCCTTGAGTGAGGATATAACTCGATTGTGTACATAAAATTTGTCCTTAAGTGAGAATAGAACTCTAGTGTGTACATGATACATGTATATGAGCGAAGATATATCTCTAGTGTGTTTATGATATTTGCTTATGATATAGGATAGAAGTCTAGTGTGTACATGATATTTGTCTATGAGTGAGGATATAGCTCTAGCGGGTCCATGATATTTGTCTTGATTGCAAATTATCAGTAACTTGTTGACTGGTATTCAAGTTCTTTGTTAACCTTTGATTATGATCGTACATGTCCTGGAAGTAAACTTGGTTGAATTTTAGTGTAATTTTACATTTAGACGATTTAGTGTTTTTTATCAGGAAATGATACTACATAGAACAAGTGGAGATGTATATAAAACAGCCTTTTGTCAACAAAGTATTCACTCCTATTTTAGTATTATAGAATTATCTGCTTGTATTTTCAATTATAATTTTAATAATAAGGAGTCATTTTGATTATTCATTAGAATTAAATGGTCAGTGACATTTTGACTAAGACACTACTTTCGCATTATTGTGAATTCATTCAAAGATATTCTGTATTGTAGTACTGGGATACATCAAGAGTGTTGTTACCTCAACTCTTTCAAGACTACTGGTATAGAAGCACATTTGCCCTGAATTCACAATACTGTAAGCCACATTTTAATGTTCACTTTATAACAGAGGAAAATCAATTTTTTCCTGAATTTACAATATTGATGGTTTCACATTCTTTCTATTATTTAGTTTATGACCATAGACTCTCAACAATGGCCATGTTATGCACAAATGATTGTGTTGTTGTTGTATGGTTTAATGCCATTTTTCAGAACATGATAATCTATATATGGCAGCTAGTATTATTGGTGGAGGAAGAACCCAGGAAAATCCCCGGAAAGAACCACCGACCCACAAGAAGCTACTGGCAAGCTTTCTCACATAACTACATTAGCCGAATCTTAGACTCGAACCCATGCAGACAGTGGTGAGATGGCAGTGATCTGTAATGACCACTTGGTCACTTTGGGCCCCTTATGCACAAATGAAATATAATGATAGCATCAATGAACATAATATTAGTCACCAAACATAATATTATAGGCCACTTCACATACTAATATAGGTCACTTTACATAATAATATAGGTCACTCAAATAATAGTATAGGCCACTGAACATAATAATATAGACCACTAGCATACATAATAATATAGGTCACCTAAATAATAGTATAGGCCACTTCACATAATAACACAGGTCACTTAACATAATAATAGAGGCCATGTGAATATATGAACATGATAAATTGCTGAACATACTACTCAACTAAAATCAACTGTTAAAATGAATGATGATAAAAACATGATATGACTTGTCCATGCTTATTTTCTTCCAATACATTACATGTGATTTAAAGGTGGAATATAAATTTACTTTTTTGTGGCTGATGATTACCATCCATCTTACCATGTTCATTTTGGTTTGCATGTTGATATCTTCGGCAAAGGAATATACCTATTACCAAGCATAATATGACAAAAAATCCAGCAACTATTCCTCCAGCTATCCCATTAACTGGTATTCCAAGACTTTCATGTGTACTTGATTCTTCAAAATAAAAACAAAAGTCATTTAAATTATATTTATTTGTAGTGTAAACTCTGTCAAATAGATATGTTGTACTGTAACTTAAAGTTTATATTTTTTGTATGAAACTATTTAAAACTGCGTGTTAGGATAACCACCAGTCAACCATGCTGGAGTGTTTGCTTGTCTCTCCAAGTCTCCCTGTCAAGGCTGTGTCCATATATTGGTTTTAGTCTATGTTGCTGGAAACCGGATTTTGCAGAACAAAACTAGTTTGTGACTGCATTGGTATTATCAGGTGTTGTCATTGACCTTTGACACACTCTCTTTATAATTATTGATGGCATATGTGAACTTTGTTTGGAGATTTCACTGTAAGCAACATATTAGAATTAATAACTGTTAAAATGATCCAAATAAGAAAGTCATCAAAGCTTTATGATAATATAGTACAGTAAAACCTGTCTTGAGAGGCCAATGCTATGAGAGAACACCTATTTTGGGAGACCATAATCTCAGGGCACAGATTTATTGATTATACAGTGCTATGACCTGCTATAAGAGACCATCTGTCTTGAGAGACCAAATCAAGTTGACTGCTCAGATGCAAGAAACAGATTCACTTTTGAACAATTACCATTTATTACTTGTACAAATGTCTTACATAACAAATATATACTTGGGGAATATTTAAATTTCCAGCTAGTTACTCTCGAACGCCACAATTCATAATCTAGTCCACGAATTTAATAAATAAATACACTTTTTTTATACGATGCAGTGATGATAATGATAATGGTTGAAAAACTGCATTATAAATATAATGGGAACTGTCTTTTCGGAAATATATTATATGGATAAGTTAGTCAATACAAGTTTAATGAAACCAATGGAAAATTTTCTCCGTTTGTTTGCAAAGACAATGAAATATCACTATTTGCCTGCTAGCATGATATTATACCTGAAGCTGAAGTATTAATAACAATATTTGTTGATACATATTATCATGTCTCCATGTCATGTTCATATATTCACATGTCAAATAAACTGTTGTATAAATCCGTATCCTTATTGTATATATGTATATATATATTATATATGTATATATATATATATATATATATATATATATATATATATATATATATATATATATGTATGTATGTATGTATGTATGTATATATATATATATATATATATATATATATATATATATATATATATATATATATATATATATATATATATATATATATATACATATATGTGGGGGGGGTGTGCGAGCGTATATGTGAGTGTGTCTCGTATGTTTTTCTTTATATCCTTCTTTCGTAAATGAGAACATTAAGAATTTTTCTAATCTGTCTTGCTTCACATATATAATGTCCTTTGTTCTTGAATATACTGCCATCACGTGATCAGCAGTCAACACATGCATTATCGGTTGGTCACTCTGATTGATTTAAATGACCATTGATTGGCTATCCATACTGAAATGTGTTCACTAACCGTGCTGGGCCTACATTCACCATTACTATGATTAACTAAGACACTATTATTGCCTGTGCTCTGCATGCGCTTGTGATTATCACCAATACAATATGAACAGTACATGTCCTATCCACGTCTTGGATACCAGGCGAAATATGAATCTTCCCACATATCACAAAATTACATAAATTATATTTCTTTACATTCAGTCAAATCTCTTGACAGTGTTTTCGATTGAATGAGTAATTTAGAGGGAATAAGATACACATGTTTCTTCAAAAATAATAAAGTTTAACAAAGTAATACGATATATTACTCGCATCATGTCTTAAATAACAAAATATATAACAAAACGATTTTGTTATATGTTCATAACCTTATTGTTGACCAATTAAATTAGCTAAACAAACTCGGGTGACGGTGTAGAAAACTTCAATAAGGTAAAATCATCAATTACATATACCGTTGTTTATGGTCATTAAATGAAGAAATTGTGTTGATGATAATGGCCACAAACGATTCAATATTTTATATAATAAAAATTATAAAACGTATTAAATAAAATTATTAAGTGTTTTAAAAAATATAATGGATTAACTTGATTATGTATATAAATATACAGGATGAGCGAAACGGTCATCAATTTGAAAATTAAACATGCAGGCAACTCTTCCTAGAATGTGGAGGCTACATGAGGTACCAGCTGGTGCTGTGTGGTCAAAGTTCGATCGAATGGTTGTTCCTATGTGGCATAGAAAGTAATGTTTATTCCAGCTCATGAAAAGCATTTGGTTGTTCATTTAACAGACGAATAATTGACTGTTTCGATCCATTACCTAGAAAGAAGTCAAACATCAAATTAGGTTTTGACAACAATACGAACAAAAGGAAGACTGCTGATTCAGGCTGTCTTGCGTATACCTTAGAGCCCCCTTCAGGATCTGTAGAATGGTCCTTGTCATGTTAGAAAGATAGTAACTCATCTCTTACCTGTTGACTGTTTGTCTTTTAAAGTGGTAATATAAGTATGAATTAGTTCAGGTAGCTATTCAGTTAATGAATGAATTTGAACGTAATGGAGTTTCCGATATCCAGTATTTAGAAAGTTGGAATGTTCAGTAATCTTGGCCATAAGTTTTTCAAATTGTCGAATAGAAATAGCTAATGAAAGAGAATAGAATGTTGTGAATTTTATACAATCGTTGGTAGTGAAGCAGAAATATTAAATAATGCGGACAAGTATATTTGAGTGTTCCGATCACAGAAGAGTGAAAGAAATAATTGTATTTGAATATACGTCTGTTTAAGATGTTGCGAATTCAGTATATAGAAAGGCTGAAATAAATGTTTGTCTCTGTAGATACAGATTCACCTTACGGCGATTGATACGATCTTGTCGGATTTTAGGAGTACACTAGATCTTTTAGCTACTAGATGTCATTGAATCCGTTAAAATGTATGTTTATGCAGGTACTGATGTTCAAGCAGACATATATGGTGTAAATCATCGTTTAACTGATTTTCCACCAAAAAACGATTAAACATCATAGGAACTAATCCAATCGAAAAGATCATTTTGATTTCATACTGGATTCTAAATACGTTAACTTATACTAGTTAAGGGAGCTTTCTGATTATTGTATTATGTGATACGCGATACATTCATTAGCAAGAGGAGCAACATAATTCAGTGAGTTATGTGTCTCGTCGCCCTTTTGGTAATGGGGTAAATTTTCGAACGTGGAAAAATATCTATACCGTGGATTCAGTGGGTCCACAAAATTGTAACTTACCACGATGCGTTTAAAATCGGGATAGTTCTGCTCATATTTTCACCACTTAGTACGCTTTCTGTTTTAACTACAAGTTACGCTGACAAGTGGTCTCGTACTATCGCAAAAACTGGTTTTTGGTCTCATTTTGAGGGCATCAGAGGTGACATCCTTGAAATATGTATCTAAAACACACGTACATTCTCTGAGGTGTTATTTGGGTCGCAGCCATCGATTATATACGTTTCGATGGTCTTTCGCCAGGGCGTAGTCAGGTTTGAATCGTTTTCGGTACACTGACGCTTAATTTCTGATTAGAACATCTGGTGGTGCCATACGAACGTTTCCTTCAGACAAGCTGTCGAACTATTCCCCTTCATTTTGAGATAAAGTCAAGATACTAGCTATATCGGTACAAATAAAGGATATTGTGCTACAGACTGATCAGAACGTGCCTAAAGCTAAACAGGTGACAGAGTAGGAAAACATAAAGATAAATATCATGATTGGAAATAGAAATGACTTTGTTATCCTAACTGCCCTTAGAAACAAGAGGAACAGAATAGGAAGGAGAGAGATTCCGAACAGGAATAATACTAGGTACCCTCCCCAAAAGAAAACCACGACACAATTAGAAAGACGCAAGAGACGACGAGCAGAACGCGGGGAAGAAGAAAATAAGGAAAAGACAGTTACTGAGTGACAGAGTAAATTTAACACCGCAACAGAGATAGTGAACATAACCATCAAAGTTCATACTCCATGATTTTTTTTAATACTCTGCTATATTGAGTTGTGTTGTGATACTAGGTTGCATCATTGGAACGATAATATACGATACATAAAACATGCTTATGGTTGTTTGATTTCTTCGAATAAGGACCTACACTCACACACCCACTTATGTACATCGTGGGCAAAGACGAGATTTTCGGTTTTAATTGATCTTGGCAAGATTAATATTATCTCTTTCGGAAGGAAATTGGTGGCAGTGGAATCAACCGTTTGATGTTTATTTTTTTGACAAACACAACAACAAAAAAATCAGAATTGGGAATCAGTTCACGTTAACCTTTTCCACGGCGAACATCTACATCTGGACATGTTCTTTGTCGATGACATTGTAAATGTTTTGGTATCACGAGATTGAGCTGATTCCTTCGGAAAGGGCTTTTCATATTGTTATTGCTTGTTCTTCTTGTCGTTTCTTTCTTGCTTCTTCATCTTGTTGCTGTTGAAAGAGAAAAGCATGTTCTGCGTCTTTATGTTGCTGCAATACTGTTCATATTCGTTTTTCTATACATGTTCTAAATCCTCAACGTGTGTTCAAGAAGTGTATCTCTCAGTTCATGTTCCATTTCTGTGGTCCATATACACTCATCTCGACTTTCCCTCGAAGATATCTTCCTGGTAGTCTCTCGAGTCGAGGAAGACAAGTTGTGCTTTCTCATTCAGCGGTGGACGCGCATGTGACTCCGGAGTCCGAATTCCGATACACGCATGCGGTTGCAAGTGGGGCATGGAACACCGGTGGTTGTTGTTATTCGGGATACATTTCTGTGGAGTCTCTCACGAGTTGCAGCAAGACGCTGACGGCGGTCAACCTCAAAGGTGGAAGCGGCTTTTCTGGTCAGGACTCGCCAATGCCTTCTGTCTGAGGCAGCGAGCTCGAGCTGGCGTGGTTGAACGTCTACCCATTTGATGTTCGTCTTGTGGTCGTCTTTGTACCTCTTGTGAGGGCGGCCCTGGTTTCGGTTTTCCCTGGGCTAGCTCGCCATAGACCAACTGCTTTGGGATTCTGCCTTGATCCATGCGGATGACATGGCCAGTCCATCGAAGCTGAGACCGGATTATTTTGGCTTCGAAGCTTGTTGTGTTGGCTCTATCGAGGACTTCCAGGTTGGTGATTTGGTCATGCCACTTGATCCGCATGATGGATCTCAGGGAGCGCTGGTGGAATTGTTCTAACTTACAGATGTGCTTTCAGTAGAGTGTTCACGTTTCACAGCCATATAATAGAGACGTGAGGACAACTGCATTGTACAAATTCAACTTCGTTGACAGGCGTATTCCCTTGTGCTGCAACACCTTTTATGGAGTCGTCCTTGTGCCTGACTGGCTTTTTGGGTCCTAGCAGTGATCTCTTTGTCCAGAGAGCCATCACTAGATATTGTTTTACCAAGGTATTTGAAACTGTCCACATTCTTCAGCTGCGTGTTGCCAATGGTGATACAGGGTTGTGAGTGGACAGTGTTTAGGGCGGGCTGGAAGATGACTTGTGTCTTTCCTAGACTAATTGTGAGTTCAAATAGGTTGGAGGCGTCAGAGAATCTGTCCACGATTGCTTGTAGGTGAGTCTCTTCATGGGCCATGAGGGCACATTCATCTGCAAAGAGTGAATCAATGATGCGTCTTTCTAGTGTCTTGGTTTTTGCAGCTAGGCGACAGAGATCAAACACTGATCCATCCAACAGTACCTGTGTGAAGAAGAGGATGAAGAGTACCGGAGAGAGTACACAACCCTGTTTGACACCAATATTTATGGGGAATTTCTCGGAGGGTTCACCGTCTGAGAGAATCTCTCCATTCGTGTCAGCTTGGAGGAGCAGTATGAGGTTGCTAAACTACTGAGGACAACCAAGTTTCTTGACCGTATCGAAAGCCTTTGCTGGAACTCTCCGTGATCTTAGTACTGTAGAGGGATAATTTTGCTAAATGGATTATTTGTATGAAGTTCTTCTTATCGTCTTCATAGATTTTTTTATGAATAGTAAATCTGGTGGAACAACAACTTGGTATTAGCGAAAACCCCGTGGAACCAAAAAACAACACCACATTGAACCCATCATAACCAGATCGACTACATATCGTTTTAAACCCGTTACTGACTTCACATCAATAGAGGAAAAGACACCCACGTTCACAGGTGCTGATGTTGTGAATGACCACAAACTTGTGCTTATGAATCTATGAGTGAAGTCAAGAAACGATACAAGTCAAAGAACATCAGGCTCAACTTCAACATTGAACAACTGAAGGACACTAATGTATGGCCGTCATTCCAAGCCACAGATGGAATACATATATATATATATATATATATATATATATATATATATATATATATATATAGAGAGAGAGAGAGAGAGAGAGAGAGAGAGAGAGAGAGAGAGAGAGAGAGAGAGAGAGAGAGATATTTCAAAGCTATAAACTGTATATTTTTATTAACCATTTTTTTACGTATGTCCCATGTCAAGAATTTGTTAATTATATTTTTATATTAAGCCAATATTAAGCCAATTTATAAACGACGTAAAGAGTGATAATATTGACTAATATCATATAGACTAATATCATAAGAATATGTTTACTAGTTCTTTAAAAGAGAGGGAGCATTATGTTATTTTAATGCCTTGTTTGGGGGTGGGGGCGTGGGAATGTATTGGTTGTTGCAGTGTAGTGTTACAAATTCGAACACGCCATTTTTCATTAAAACAGATAACTCTTTAACAGCTATACGTTTTATCACCAGCTTGTTTGCCATTCTTAACATTTCTTTCTTATCCTTTAAACAGGCGTAATAACGCAATGAATAGTTATTGTTAATGTTTATAGCTGTGTCGTCTACGAACATGTGTAAAACTGTTTTAAGGACATCGGAGTCTAATCCGATATATTTCACAAAGAATGATCTGACAATTATGGGAAAATCATCAGTTGTGCTCTCGTGAAAGTCCATTACGATACCGACAATTCATCTTTCAGCTGTGCTATCACTTATGTGGTGACTTGACCATCTTGACTATCATCCTATATTTGAATTTCAGGAAATATAATACGGATGTTGATATTTAGCTTCTCTAAATGTTATATCCTTTTTTCCGTATTATCTATTTTTATTAATTATAACATGAACGTAATTGTCCCGAATGGAGGCGGCCAATATATATGTAACCGCGGACCATATACTCATGCTAGAATTGGTGGTATGATCCCGAGTAAACTAACTATTACATTACAAATGGCCTACTTTAATAAAGTTTACATTAACAAAACAAACTTTAACCGTGCCAATGGACTATTTATATTTTCATTTAATGACTTAAATGTGTTGTTCTGCCAGAAATCATCCAAGCGTTTCAACAGTTTACCGAATATATCACAAATAGCGTCAACGAAGACGTGTTGTGCTTCTTTACCATAGAAATGTTACGCACGTTTACATTGTGAATCTTTAAGGTCAGACAAAAGGGTAATTACCTAATAAATACGGTTAATTCGTTCACAATGCATTACTATCTATACAATGTACAATGAGCTTAGTTTATTTATCCCAGCTTTAAAACCATATGATTATAAAACTAATAGCAAAGAATCTCTGTAATTAAGAGAACAAATGGAAAATAGCTGTAATATACTACGGCTTTTTGTTTCATCATAAATTATATAAAATTCTACACGAACGAATTTAGGTCATATAAGCAAGATATAATTTCAGATAACATTAGGGAGTATTCAAAACGGGAAAAAAATGTCATGATATAATATCCTTTAAATTTTAAATACTTTTTTTCCAGACAAAGTCAACACATCCACTGCACAAAATGTAATGTAGAGTATTACAATGTTACAAATGTGTTATTGCAATTTCGATAAAATAATTAGAAAATTTAACTTCAATGAAACTGTTAGAAGTATGATTTTTCTATATATTAGTAAATAAAGAATAGCTTATTTTATTGATACTGAAAAGAGATTGTTTATATTATGCGGAAGGAGATATTATATCCTCACAATAATCAAAATATATGTTGTTTTCACACCTGAATACATCATTTCATGCTTAATTTGATTCACTGCAACGAAGAGCGGTTTTATTTCTGTTTTCTGAACAATGGACAAGCCGTTGTGTGCGATTCTTGATTTATATCTAGATCTACTTTCCATGTTATTATTTGTATGTTTGCCCTTATTATACCAAAAATTATTATAGTGTTTTCATGAAAGATTATAAAGTGTTTTCTGTTAATTCTCATAATTACTTATATGACTTCAAATGTGAACATTCGCAAAGATTGTTAAATGGCCTTGTTCTGTTGATGTTCAGTTAAACTAGGATGCTATGAGAATATTCAGACTATGATTGAGCATATTTGACACAGAAATATAGAAGAATCTTTATATTTTGCATCTGGGGGCAGAGGGGACACTCATTTACTGTTACTTCTAATCTATTGTGACGGCTCCATCTTTCATCTGCGGCTGAGGATCTATTTCTTCCCCTCCTTGATATGTTGTTATCTGTCTTCTTTGCCCGAAAACATGCGTTACTTTTCTATACAGCACGCCAATATTGTCAGAATTCAAATACATGCAAGGCTAGTTTCCATAAGTTTTAGTCTTGAAGTAAATTGGCAGATAAGAAATACAAATGACTTGAATATCAATCTGTTCCTCTTCTGTTTCAGCAATTATATTCCAGAATTTGGGTTTATCATATCCATATTGCTATTAAGGGATACAATTCATAACATCATTTGTATGTAAAACATTTATTATACGATTAATTTTATTGCAAATAGTTTCGGCCTTTTTGTTACTGTAAAACCCGATATTGTATTGCGATAAAATGAATTGTTATACATGTTTACACTAACTGTTACACATTAACAATTTTCATTTTACACTGATATATGGCATATGCGAGATTTACATATAGACTTATAAGGCAGTCTTAAACATTGTGTGCTTACTATGAAATATGTCGTCAAATGTTGTGCATGACTCTTTGCTGAAAGATTACATTATGCAAGCTTTCGTTTTGAATTGAAACGACTTATACATAATTATTGCTAGATTTCATATATATCTTACTGGATAATATTCATGATTACAAATTCATTGTATATGTCAAATGATTTAGTATCCTTTGGGTAGTGTCCAATAAACGTACAAAACTAATTGGAAAAAGGAGTACAGCCCAATTTTAGTGAATCATATACTATATGCACCAATGCAGGTAAACGTAAAATATTGCGTCAAATGCTTTCCTAAATGCAAAAACTTAGTCTCCTCCATCCCTCGTCTCTCCAACTGACTATCCCTCTTAAGCACACAAGAACCAGTTCCTGACTATGGCTAATTGTTATTTCGGTTGTCCACTGAGTTTGTCAACTTTGAAATTATTGAAAGTCGTGGCAAAACGTCTTCTTTAATCTGTTCTCGTTTATAAATCAGCATCACGAAGATTCCGAAAAAACAAATGCATCCAAATAATGTAATTATCTCCTTAATTATCCATAATAATAAATAAGATATATCGTCAATTTGAAATAGTACCATTACTCACAGTTATGCCATGGTTCATTATGAACTTATTGCTTTTTACTTTGAACAAAGAAGCAACAGAGGAAGTGAGAAGAATGTGTCTAGACACTTAGTAATCGCATTCCCTTTTAGCTTTAGGTTAGATTAAGTTTGAACGATTGGTTTTTTATATTCAGAAATGACATAATAGGGTTTTATTTACCGACAATATTTCCTGAGGCAGCAAAAACACACAAATTGTGACATCGCGAGAAAAGTAAAATGTGAATAGAGGATATAAATGAAAAGACCGGTATACAAAGACCTTGACCACCTTATAATATAAAGGTTCGGTTAAAATTGTAGAGTTTAAAGAAAGTCGGCGGTAAGATAGTTTACATATGCGACTTTGATCTTCAAACATCAAGGTTAGTACAGGATGTTTCTCTTATGTGTGTGTCTTACATCTTGCCCTGTTTTGTTTATTGTACATGTGTATGCTACTCAAGATTTCGATACAATTTTTTTTGAAAGTTACGTTTTATTAAGTTTGTAATCGTTCGCTGTCTGTTTTTCAGAAAATGAAATTTTGTGGTTTAACTGTACTGATTTTGTTGATTCTCGTCGTAACGGATGTGCTATCGGTTTGTCCGAAAAGGTAAAATGATTTTGTAGTCTTTTTAATATTTTTCATTTTGTGGGCAGTCTCCGTCTTATCTTCCAATAATTATTTGTACTCGTTACTAATTTCCGCCTGTAAATAGCACCCACTACTGTGTATGCACTTACCACATCATATTCCAACACGAACAAGATGATATGACCTAAGTGATCATAACCATTAGGCGTTATATGAACTCGTGAGTAGGCTACAAAATCTCATCTATTAATGTTATTGGTCCCGATTAAACCTGGATATCTGTTCAAATCTCCAGTATTACCAAGCATTGTTCCGCATAATCCAGATAATTTCCACTATATTGGGTGAATATTTGCTGGGATTATTTTCATAATTGGACAGTGTAAAATATAATTATTAAATAGGTCGTCATATAAATGAGTCTGATATGCACTACAACCTATCACAACGACTGAGTTGCTTCAGCAAATAAAGTTTGATCAATTAACATTGAAGTGTTTACGAATTAAATTGGTAAATACTAAATAAATGGTTTCGAGTTGCCATTGTATCATACATGCGTCATACCCAAAGTTTCCCATACCATTTTCAATCTTTTAGAGGATGCAAATGTGGTGAATCTTGTGTTGATGACAACAAAAGATGGTGCAACAGTGACAATGACAGGGATTGCTCGTGCAAGAAAGGTATTTCAAATATGTCACTTTGATAACTTGTTCAAACTTTTCATGTCTTCTCCTTTTCCCGAAGTTAAATAAATGTTGCCTTCAACTCTGGAGGACGCGCCCTCGAACGGCCGCTGATTGATTATAAGGTCGTAAAATTGGTGAAGGCATCTCGTTCTCTATTTTGTTAGCATTAAGACGTTAACATATATGACTAGCCGGCCCGGTATCAAGATGATGTGAGAAGGTTTGACATGATTATATATGTCTGTGTCATGATACCACATTACTAGACAGCTATCTAAACAGCCATACTGTATAGATCTTTGCGAGATAACTACAACATTGATCAAGTTATATTAAACGTCAAATCTTGCAGATTTTTGTTTTTATTGAATTGAAAAATAGCATTAGCACTGCAATTGCTAAACAATCCGCTGCAATTTTGTCTGCGCTTCAAGCCGCTACTCCGCTTGAAATAGTAATAATGCAACCAATACTAATAGCAATACTTTTTAATCTATATCTAGTGATGAAAACTAAGAGGATGATTATGTTTAGTTTAGCTACCATGGTAATAACTACACAGTTTTAGCATCATTTGATGCACAATAGCAAATATCGTCATCATCATCGTCATCATCATAATTTTCGTTTTACAGGATGCCTACTCTATGATACATTGTTGAACTCGGATAAATGGGAAATAGTTTACTGCAGAGCCTGTTATTGTCCAGTTACTGGTACTAACGGAAATGCATGGGTAAGTAACAACACGTTGTGACATCAGTGTACAACAACGCGAACAAAATAAAAGCACCAATACCAAAAATCTGGCAATTAACTGCAGATGAAAGCAAAACAATATCCAACTTTTATTAGCTGAAGATATACAAGTTTCTGTTTGATTAATGTCCTTACCGGAAAGGATTCTGCTTTTTTGTCCGTAATAATTATATCCTATTTTTACAAGCAAAGAGCGAAAAAAATCATTTGGTCGAAGTAATGAAAATTTAGAATATGTAGAATAACAGTAATATATATATATATATATATATATATATATATATATATATATATATATATATATATATATATATACTGTAGTATCATTTATTTTCGTTGGGCTCAATTTTCGTGGTTTTGTAAAAAAAAAAAAGGCATTTTCGTGGGGACGTAAATTCGTGGTTTTGCCTGTCAAATTTTGCATATTATAAGGTAGTTAATTTCATGGTTTAACCTCTACAAGTACCCCAAATAAAGAATACAAAAGAATAAAACGATGCCGACGCAAACGGTGGTCACAATAATGTTTAAAACAATAATACCACCTGTATGAGTACATATCTAAGATCCGGCAAGTTCAATACTTACAACGTGATTTTGACCAAGTGATTAACATCTGTCAAAGCAGACTCAGCCAACAACACTAAAACAATACTTCCACCTATGTGAGCACATATCAAACACCCGTCAGGATTAATCAGTTTCGCCATGTTTTCGTTTGAGTGTTCAAGATCAAAGGGAGCCGACGACGCCAACAAAACCAGACCAATCAGTTATTAAAGTACATTTGAATGATCTCTTACTCAAACCACTGTCCATAAAGTTGCAATATCAGTACTTTATGACTATCATGGCGTTAACACAGTGGCTTAAGAGTAGTAAAATTCAACTTAGATCACCCTCGGTTCCTGGACTTCCTAACCCATCAGAAGCTGAGACCCCGGCGCAGGCTCTCGCTTATCAGGCAGCTAATGACGCAGTAGAACCACTGCTTCAGTCTGTGTCCCGGAAAAGAAAGCGAGGAGAATATAACTGTTATAGCGAAGAATAACGGGCAAAGATAGCCATATATTCCATCGATAACGGGTCGGGAATTGGGGGGGGGGGGGGGGATCATCAACCTATGTGGCTCATTTTTCGATGGGGATTTAAATTCGTGGTTTGTGGCAACCACGAAAACCACGAACATTGATCCCCCACGAATATTGATGATACTACAGTATATATATATATATATATATATATATATATATATATATATATATATATATATATATATATATATATATATATATATATATATATATATATATATATATATTATCAAGTATATTATGAAGATTATTCCATGTACAATTATACTTACCAGTTAACAGAGAGAGAGAGAGAGAGAGAGAGAGAGAGAGAGAGAGAGAGAGAGAGAGAGAGAGAGAGAGAGAGAGTGAGTGTGGTAAAACCTATACAAGTCGTCGATATGCTTGAATATTGTCTTTCGCCATCACATATCCATGAGATTATATGATCTTGTTTGTTCGATAATACATTTATAAAGAACATATTTTAAAACACGATGCAAATTTGGGCCAGACTTCCAATTAATACACTGGAAACCGTCCCTTATGCGCAATTTTACCACACTGTTTAAGTTTTTGTTTCCAACATAACGACTTGAATGAAAAAACAACTAATTATCTTGTTTTAGTGTACGCGGAACAGGTTTTGCAAACCTAAAAACATTACTCTTTTCGTTGACTATCCTTACGAAAATGGAGAGAATCCACCATGCAGAGATGATGCTAGCGAATAATGCGTACGTATTACAGATCATGTTACGTTATAGTATTTTACTATATTATATATATTGCATTACATTACATTACATTACATTACATGACATTACATTACATTACGATCTGATCTGATCTGATCTGATCTGATCTGATCTGATCTGAAATGACATGACATGATATCATGTGATGTGGTGTGGTGTGGTGTGGAGCGGTGCGGTGCGGTTTGGTGCGGTGTTGTGTGGTGCGGTGCAGTGCAGTGCAGCATAGTATAGAGTAGTATGGTATGATATGGTATAGTATAGAATAGTATAGAATATAATAGAGTAGTATAGCATAGCAAAGCATAGCATAGCACAGCATAGCACAGCATACCATAGCATATCATAACATAGCATAGCATAACATATCATAGTATATCATATCATATCATATCATATCATATCATATCATATCATATCATATCATATCATATCATATCATAGCATAGCATAGCATAGCATAGCATAGCATATCATATCATATCATAGTATATTATAGTATAGTATAGTATAGTATAGTATAGTATAGTATAGTATAGTATAGTATAGTATAGTATAGTATAGTATAGTATAGTATAGTATAGTATAGTGTAGTGTAGTGTAGTATAGCATATCATAGTATAGTATAGTATAGTATAGTATAGTATAGTATAGTATAGTATAGTATAGTATAGTATAGTATAGTATAGTATAGTATAGTATAGTATAGTATAGTACAGTACAGTACAGTACAGTACAGTACAGTACAGTACAGTACAGCACAGCACAGCACAGCACAGCACAGCACTGCACTGCACTGCACTGCACAGCACAGCACAGCACAGCACAGCACAGCACAGCACAGCACAGCACAGCACAGTACAGTATAGTATAGTATAGTATAGTATAGTATAGTATTGTATAGTAAGGTACATGTATAGTATAGTTTAGTATATTATATTATAGTATAGAATATTATATAATAGTATAGTAAGTTTATGATAATATATACACATGTATAACATTATATCATATTAGATTACATTTTATTAATTTATAAATTCAAGAAATAAACTGAGATGTAGAGATGGTGATTATTGCCAAGGGAATAATAATTTTATTTATCTAGTTAATTATTGCTATAACATCATATTTCTTATCGGATATCAAGACTTTGTTAATGACTTTGTGCTGAAATCATTGCTTCAACTTTGTTTCAAAAGCTCTCACACGAACATCATATATGCTGTAAGCATGACGAAGTAGTTATTCATTCATTTGAATAAATCATTCACTCTTCATTTGGAAAGACTTGATTATAATCTTGCTATTTAATACAATCTTTACACTGCCTTTGCTAGGTTTAGAGACAAACGTATAATTTCCTGGGAAGATTGGGTTCATAAACCACATATTTAAAAGAAATGCATCATACTGCAAGTTTTTTAAATGTTCAAATATTAACCTATTTTATTTAATAATGCTTAATTTACTTTTCAGAATATACAGACGAGAAATTGACGTTCTTCCTGACTGAAGGAAATCATAGTGAATATTATACAAAATGTGCAGAGATAACAATGTGCAATATATTATTATTTTGATGCACGTAATACCAGTGGAAGTTATCAGAATGTTGTCAAAATGAAATTCAAACTATTTTAAATTTCTAAAATATTAAAAGAATATAACCTTAAACGATATTTTCACAATGCAATTTAAACTGATGAGACAATTGTAGATGAAGATCGTGTATGTCAATTGAAATCAACAATAAATGAATCTTTTGTTTCTCAACAATTTATTTTGAAAATATTTAAAGTTACAGTTTCATACAATCCATCAGTGTGTTATAATGCCCTCGTAATTCCTCAATTTTTAACCAATAAGCTCCGAGAATTACTTGCTTATTATTCACATATCGGAATTCAAGGGTTATTTACAAGATGGGCTCCCTAAATAGCAACAATTACAAAACAATTATCAATGAAAACTATTACTGTTATCGGTGAAAAAGATCGTAGTGCTATTTGTAATATTGCCAGTAGGGCATTTTCTGCAGCCAAAGAAAGATTAACACGTTTAATACGACCAACACCGCCTGCAGTAAAATAATCTTCAACGGAAATCATGCCAGCAAATGTCAGTGAAATAATAAACCAAGCAGCGGAACAAAAACTAACAGAGCCAATGAATCAAGGATCCGACTAAGTACAAATAAATATTGCTGCAAATTAATTAGCGGGAAGCGGCTTGAAATCGCGATTTAGATCAATAAACATAGAATAAAATGTTTAAATCTTCACCCGACACAGCATTTAATATAGACCCACCTATGCTCAAGGATCAATCTGTACGCGGTTATCAGTTGTTTGTTTTAATGCAAGAGACCCAAATATTCAATCAAGAATGGAGTTTCAAGTTCAGGATACAAGTAGATATCTTATACCAGTTGAAGCATTTATTTAAGTAGAAGGCGAACTTGTAAATACCGATAATGCTGCATATGACGCACATGTTCAGGTTGGTTTTGTAAATAATGGTATTATGACGCTGTCTGGTAAAGCTACATATATGATTGCTGGGAGATTTAATCTATTCGGTATGATGTCGATGTTGCGACAACAATAGTGGGTTTAGCGAGATATTTGGATGGTTATACAAGAACAGCAAGTCCATCTATGATGTTTGCTAAGGATATTACTGATCACGCTAATAATAGTCAGTATGTCAAATTACTGACACCGGTAGTTGCTGGAGTTGTTGATCAACCAGATCATTTTTAACATGAAGCTAGGCCAGATGTTCCTTTTGATATTATAAAAGGTGTCAATCATAAATACAACCTTTGATTTTTAACACGTACACGATGTTGAAAGGACGTCGCAGATTATTTTCATGTGCACTTCCATTGTCCGGTAATTTAGATTTTGTAGAAATGTAAGATAGGTTATCTTTGGATCTAAACTCACAGTAGTCCTCGTAAGAGAAGGTTATGATATTGATGCAATCTGGCGACATGCTGACATTGCTGATGTTGGTATGATAAATATAACAAACCTATCATTGTGAATGCCAGTGATAACTCCATCGATCCCCGCAGAGGAGAAATTATTATCATTTATGGATAAATGTGTTAAATAATTGCTATCATGGATAACAGTGACAGCAGATAGTATGATGAATTATATTAAATATACATTTACATGGAATACTGCCAGGTGTTTCTGCGCCTTAACATATATTTGTTGCGGT
This sequence comes from Unio delphinus, assembly GCA_029339505.1. NCBI lineage: Eukaryota > Metazoa > Mollusca > Bivalvia > Unionida > Unionidae > Unio > Unio delphinus. The sequence continues at coordinate 10,411,376 of JAQISU010000036.1, read as the reverse complement.
ACAGGATAAAACACGACTAGGTTGACAAACACGCAGCCGTATGATATTTGACTAACTGGGTGTGAATGAGTTCTCGTTTAGATTAAATGGTCAACAAGAACCATCCGAGGATATTTTATTTTATTACGACCAAAATATAATAGCACACTCATATCATCCTTTGCTAACATGTATAGGATATGATCTGATTCCGGGCTGCAAATATCGCAATTATAATTTAGAAGCTTATATTCGATTTATTACTTTTCGCTGGAACATCTCGATTAAACTTGACTGAATGTAGCTGTTATACACTTCCGAGCTCGTGAAACACAACTTCACCTTGTCGCACAAGTCCATCGATCGTGTACGGTGATTACAGAACAATTGCCGTTATATTCAGCTTCAAATTAATTTCAATCGAAGGTGTTGGTGGACAAATAAATATAGTAGATGAGATGCACCAGTGGAAAATATACAACACAATTAGATCAGTCGTACTATTATAATGTCGTATAGGTAGGTTAGTGTTATTCTGACTAATGGACAGACTAAAAATATACAGTCGGATTTTTGCTAAAACATGTGGAACTACGATATCGTTAAAACACGATCAGACCACTGGTGGTCAGAATAAACTATCACTTACGGCGCGTCAGATTAAGCATTTCAATGATGCAAACATATATAGAAAAGATGTTCAGGTTACTCTCTGCGAACGCTTTCAAAGAAAAAACTAAATCAGGTGGTATATATCCACTTCTCGCGGCTGTACCTGCATTGATTGGTTTGGCTGCCCCTGTAGTCGCGAAAGGCGCTGTGTTAGGAGCAGTTGAAGCCGCGGCGAGAATTACACTCAATAAAGCAACGGAAACAGGATATAATACAGGGATGGGGTCTAAGGTTACCATGAACTCTGTATTCATGGTACAGTGGAAAAGGTTTGGGACGTTTTACTGAAACCGCTGTCAAATTCTGATTTAATCGATGCAGCCTAAAAATTAGCAATGCAAAACATCAGATGCATTTGTATGCAAGATCTATTACTGTAACAACCAAAACGCGTTAAAACTGGTATAATTAATCTTAATAAAAGCAACTGACCTTGAACACACTTGGTTGCATACGCAATTGATCCACATGTAATCGTTAGTTTGTATTCAAATGGGTTAACATCATTAAAGCAATGTATGCGGTATATACAACAATTAAAATTTCCAATCATGTACTCGACGCTTCTAACACAGACATTAACCGACCCACCATATGCGGATAAGAAGTAATTAATGTACTTGAAGCTATATCATCGTTGACTAAACCACCCGATACATCCATATACATCCATACACGAATATACGATTAATTACTTTTTAGACAGATCTTAAAGTGTAATGTTTGATATTTACATGACATCTCCCTCGAGCCTAATAAGAAACGACTGGGGAAATTTAGTAAATCAAGCATGCAAGAAAGGTATCGAAAATGAAATATACCGAATAGTTAAATCTGGAAAATATGGATCAAAACGAAACACTATTATTTCCAGATAGATAAAGAAAATTGAAAACGAGTAATGTTTTTTTGAATAAGAGTATAGTAAAAATAACGAAGCCTTGTTTCATTCAACTTGTAAAATTAAAACTAGAGTTCTGTTTCCAACTGTGTTAGATGATATTAAAACATCGAGTAAAAAATATGGTAATACAATGAAACGAAACCTTGACATGGGTGAATATGGTGTTTTATTCCAACTGTTTGATGACATTAATCATCGAATACATAAATCAAGTGATTCAATGACAGGCGAACTCAATATGAACTCGAATAAAATAACGACACTTGGTAATCCAACATCTGACATAGATTAAAACAATCATCGACACGATTAAACAAACCCAGAATATTATCATTAGTGATTTTACTGCTCTCGCTAAGCAGCAGAGAGGCTGAACAGACCAAATTTTTAGGCGTCAACGATGCTTCCTTATAGTTAATATTTACTAGAAAGGTCTATTTGACAAATTGAGGCTTCCTTATAGTTAATATTTACTAGAAAGGTCTATTTGACAAATTGAGGCTTCCTAGTAAATATTAACTATAAGGGTCCATTTGGCAAAAAAAAAGACGCCATATAGTTGGCGTTCACCCCGTTGCTGCTATGCGTTAACTAAATATTTGATCAAGTCCGACACGATATCTTGTCCGAGGGTCTGATAAATCTATCGTCACAAATCCGTGTGGGATTGAATGAGCGCGGCTAAAGAAATTTTTAAATTGATTATGATCCATATCGCCACCACACCAAGTTTGCCAAATATTTCTGAGTGTATGAGTATCAACTCCGTTAAATATACACAGTAAATTACAGTTATCTCTGATGACCTTCGGGATTTGAGTGTAACGTTGAGTGACATATATCACATCTGTGTTTTTATGTCTGCCTCTGGAAAATATTCTAGCAGGATTTTTTTGATTATCTAACATGATATCATCATATACGACTAAATTGTTAATACTTCCGTCGATGGAGTCAATGCTAGGTGCCTCTTCGATATCGGTTATAAACTCAATAACATCATCGCCGTTAATTTCTAGCGCGGCTTCGTTAAAATCCTTTAACACTTCATAATATCGCTGATCATCTACACTTGGAGCAATCATATACAACTTATCCCACTTCATCCATCTCCTTATCAAATTAAGTAGCAATTGTGTTTTACCACTTCCAGATGGTCCGATGATAATCGCGCGAATAGAATTCGATAACATTGCATAATGTTTAATAGGTTCCCGTCGTCTTGTAGCTGAATAATCAATTAAATTCATGCCGTTATATATAAATTATGGATCTATATTGTGTGAAGTGTAAGACGCGTACTGACACAAATGACTTGACAACGATTACAACGAAAAATAATCGATCAGCGCTTTCTGGTAAGTGTGTACAATGTAGTACAAAGAAATTTAGATTTGTTTCCCTTGGTAAACCCAAGGAATCTTTAAAAAAAAACGAGGAGGTGATATTGCAGCCAAGTTAGCAAAACTCCCAGGAACACCGTGGGCAAAATACTCAGGAGAAAAGCACCTTCCAGGATATAGTTACTGTGGACCGGGAACACGATTAGATATCAGACTTGATGATCAAAACCAACCCCGACCGGGTGAATATCCAAAAAACGCTATTGATAAGGCGTGTCATGTTCATGATGTTGCTTATAAAAGCAGCAATCTTCAACACAGACATCTTGCGGATGTGAAATTAATTCATGCGTTAAATGTTATTCCTGATAAATCTTTCAAAGAAAAATTGGCTTCATGGTTTTTAAAATCATCTATGAAAGGCAAATTGATGTTAGGTGCTGGTAATTAAAAATATGAAACCTATTTACTATTCTCCGAGAGGATACTGCAGAGGTAAGGCAGCAATCAGTAAACTCGCTAGCGCTGCAAAAGTAAAAAATACTAGAGCGGCGGATTGGTTATCCAAACAGGCGATATGGCAAATTTATCTACCACCGCCTAAACAAATTAACTACTCGGTTTTTAATGTGACAGGACCCAATGAAGTTCATCAAGCTGATATACTATTTTTACCACATGACAACGGTTACAAATACGCGTTAACGTTAGTTGATGTTGCAAGACGATACAAACAAGCAGAACCGCTGAAGACAAAATCATCTACTAAAGTGGCTTCTGCATTTGAAAAAAATTATCGACGAGGTCCTCTGCGTTGGCCAAATCTGTTACAAGTTGATCCTGGCAAGGAATTTCAAGGTGCTGTTTTAACAACGATGAAACATCATAATGTCACCATACGACGAGGGCATACTGCGCTACATCGCGATCAGGCAATTTTTGAACGATTTAATCGGACACTTGCTGAGCGGTTATTTGGATATCAATACGCGAAATAATTTATCCAAGAAAAGCGATCCCGTGAATGGGTCAAGAGATTACCAGGTGTAGTTACCGCAATCAATAATGAGATTACTAGAACAATCAACATGAAACCTAACAACGCTATTAAAAAGAAGTATATACCCGTACAACCACAAAAAGATTTTTCAAAAGAACCAATTCTTGGTAGTAATGTAACTGTAAGGTACTTATACGAACAGGAGAGCTTGAGGGTGGTAAAAAAAGAGCTACTGATCCTATTTGGAGTGTCACTACGCATAAGATATCTAGTATAACACGATCAACTGGTAGACCTCCAATCTATAAACTAGATTCAACTGCTCCTCAGCGAGGATTTACTCGATAACAACTACATGTAATTCCCGAGGATCCTCAATTACCACCGCGTGGTCTTAACTAGCACCCAATGTGCCGGCACCCCGGCGTCTGTTACACTCAAGACAAGTCAGCATAACGTTATCGTTGGTATGACCTACGCTCTTATTCTTTCTGTCTACGGTAAATTGGCAAGGATCTTTATTCGACCAACTCCAACGCATTATACAATTGCAACTAGCGCAGTGATTATTCTGTTGTTGCTTCAGCGTAATTATTAATTCAGCATCAATGTCAAATTCTCTATTATTTTTTTTATCCTGTTGTTTATAATCAGATAGTTTTTTTCTGATTATGTCCCGGATGATATCATCGGCGCTGATTGTAGTGTCATCATCGTCACTGACTTCGTCAACAACGATTCTTCGAAGTTGATTTATTCTTCGTACTCTGGATACTGCGAGATAAACTAAATTTGACCACTCAATGCGATTATCTACTATTCAAACAATTGTGTCTGTGACAGTTAATCCCTGTGAAGAGTGTATTGTCGCTGCGTAACCAAACGTCCATGGGGATTTATCAGCACGCAATGCATCTTCGACGACGCTGATATCAACCAGCACAATATCATTTAACACTAAATTCTGCTTTTCACGTTGTCCAGGAATGTCAACGTTGATATTTTGTCGCCGTGTATCCTTGGGTCTATAACAGAGCGGTACTGGAAGTGTTGCAAATTTACATTTATGCAATTCAAATAATTTCATCTGAAGTTTATCTCTGACTATTTTTCTACTTGCGATTATCAAATCGTTTGGTCTCCACATTTCCCAAAAATCATTCGTGGGAGTTTCTGAAATTATTTCACGCGCTATTTCACACTGGATTCTATCCGGTTGTAATCTGATTAATTGTTTAAACTCGCGTAATTGTTCATCAAGTGATCTATGGTCGGTATTAATCTCTTCGTAATAGTCTACATGATTCTTCAACCAATCATGTGGTGATTCACCAGATATTGGTGGTGGTTGACCGTGATCTCCGCACATAATATTTTTTGTATTTTTCGTTGACAGCCATTCAAGAAACATTTTTAATACTTGTAACGGTACTGTACAAATTTCATCCCAGATTATCACCGGTGGAATATATTTATTTCCCATTCGCTCAGGGCTCTATCGAAAGAAACTGTGATAAGTACAAGCATTTACTCCACGCTGTATCATCTCTCTTGCAATTTTATGAGTTGGTGTTAGCACAATCATATTTGTGAAATTTGTAGACTTTTCCATAGGGGTTTCCTTAGGGGTTTCCGTAGAATTTTCCCCTAAGATTTGTTGTATGATTTCTGGAGACTCCCCGTGTAGAATTTGTTGTATGATTTCTTGTATTTTTTTTTGATCATCTGTAAGTTTTTCAATTTGTTTTTCAACGGATTTTTCAATTGGTTTTCTTTTCCTATGAAATTAATTAATCACACGAGTTGTCTTTCCTGATCCACCACAACCGTTCAAATAAACGATTTTATATCGCGTAACAGGATCTGATATCGGTGGTGCATTTGAAAATTCTGAACACTGGTTGCTTTTCAAGTATTTATCGTCGTTGGTAACATCTGCTGATTCACAATACTCGTGTAGTGTCTCCTTTTTAAATCGCCAATATCCCCACGCTTCCTCCGGGGATGTGAATTTAGCTACATCTGACTTGTATTTCTCATGGATATACATCGAATCAGTGGCTACTCTAACCGCGGTATTAGGAAATCTATTTATCATCGAAAATAGATTAATAGAAGCATAGGCTAGCATAGAACTTCTCAAATGTGTATACTGGGAACTGTATCCATCACAGTAGGTAACAACTGTACCTAACTTAGTCCCATTGGATAGAAAAACATCTTTACGAGTTACAAGTTTTCCATGTTTCGTTAAATCCGCTATGATAAAATCGTATTCAGCGCTGTCTATGATCAACCGCGAAGAGTATTTTGCATTGTCATTTCCTCCACCATGAGTAAATTTACCGATTTTTTTTCGTCCAAAATCTTTTGCTTGTCTATTTTCAATTTCAAATAACTTCCTAGACCTATCCATGATTTGTTGTTCATTGAAATCAGAAAACTGTTTTCGTTGTTCGCGTATTATATCATCTAAATCTGGTTTTGGTAGCCAAACTTCTTTCTGAGCTCGATAGCATATAATTGCTTCGGAAACAATCAACGATATCAGCATACCACTATCAATCATATATCGTAGTAACACTATTGGCATCCAGTGTTTCACAGACATATGTCTACCAATCCAAACATAACTACACGGGTGTAATCCTGACGCTAATTCAAATGATACCACACAAGCGAATCCAGTTAAGTCCAAATCAGGCAAACGACCATTAACCGAAACACGAGTCATTTCATGTGTGGGGTGTCCAAATCGTTTAAAATATTCTTCGCATTCTCCATATCCTAGAAAACTCCCTGGATAACATGCAGCTATATAAATTAAAATCATACCTTCGCGGTGGTATTTTGTATTCCACAGTCCTCCATGACCAAATTCGACGCAACTCAATTTGACATCTTCGAGAAAATCACTTTGTGTTGGACGCCATGAGTTCTTTTCTCGTGCAAAATGTGCTAAAACTGATGGAATCGTAAAACTATCCGTGAGTAGTTTTTCATTGAAACTCTTCGAGTATTTTACAGCGATATTTTTCATCCTCGAGTGTAACTCTTCAGTGCGATATAATTCTCCATTCGGTCTTACAAACTGATCAAATCCTGATTCTGAATCTTCGCTGCGAAGTAGCCACAATGACAAAGGATCATCTTTACACAATGCATAAATAGCATCAAATAATTTCTCTTCGTGGAAAACATCCTTACAAAACTCCCCGGAAAATTCCATGGGGATATATCTCACGATTCGTTCTCGTGGAAATACATTTACTGCGGGTGTCCATGCGTGTTTGTTATGATCGATAATTTCAATTGGAGCTCCTCGCGATTGATATTCCGGTTCGTATAATACTTCTCCATTTATTGTCGTTACTGATATTGGGAATTTTAATAATGCTTCTAATTTAGCTATATCGGAAATCATCGCACCGCGCTGTTTCACTGTCAGTTCCCATTCGGTTATTTTCTTACGTCGTTGTTCAGTTAGTTTATTTCCCCGGGATGCATTCGTGAAGTGTTCCATTACCCGTGTTGCTACACAATTGAGCCTTGACGAAGTCAACGATGAATATTTCATAGGTGCTAGTTTTGTAATACTTGGCTTATCATTTAGCGGATATATTCCGTAAACAACTACTGTTACAGGGTAACGGTTCGCGACGTATGGTTTGTCAATTCCAGTTAGAATTCCTTGTTTGGAATCTCTACTCACAATGAAAGTTTTTTTTATCCTTGAGGATTGGTTCAAATTTATCTCTGATAATCCAATTTCCTTCCTCTTCGATAACGAATTTTATTCTGAAAAAGTAACTCTGTGAATTACTTTGTTGGGAATTGCTTTGTTGAAAATCTTTGATTTTCCATGAAAATCCTTTGGATGCTACACTTTTGGATTTTACACGATTGGATGCTACACGTTTGGATTTCTCCGTTGGCTCGCCAAGATGTGAAAGTAACTCAGCTGCTCTTGTATCATTCATGGTAGCATCGATTACGGGTACATTGACATCTTCATCAGTAATTCGAAATGTCGACCACGCATGAGATGTTCCATCACGCTTAAACTCATTAAAATAGTCGCTGATTTTACTCAATATGGTTTTGTCATCTATTAGACTTTTTCGTTTATCAGAGAATTTATCGAGATTAAACCTAGTATTTTTCCATGGCGTAATTTTTGATAATCTCTCGAACTCCTTCATATCAGAGATTTTATCGATATTAAATCTAGTATTCCGATTAAATCCAGGATTAATTTTCGATAATCTCTCGAACTCCTTCATATCAGAGATTCTATCGAGATCGAATTTAGTATTCCGATTAAATCCAGGATAAATTTTTGATAATCTCTTGAAGTCCTTCATTTAAATAAAAGTTTTTTATATAATGAATCATTGCAAATGGCTTATGATTGGATCAACGACCGCGTGTAAGAAATCATGCAGAAATGAATTCTGTGGGTATCATATGCAAAGCGTGAGAAACGGGGTAGGTGTTAGAGGCAAATCACAGTTATGTATCAGTTGTGGTGGTAAGCGTTATAGAGAGTTGAAGCGTTATTATGACAAGCGAAGAATAAAAACTCCTGACGTTGTCAATGACGCCAACGGTAAAATCATAAAAACTGCTCAGGACTACATAGAAAGATTTTCAAATAATATATCTAAACCAAATAATGATTTAGACAAATAAAATATGTATATAAATGAACCAAAAATTTCAAAGACATCCCGTGATCACTAACTAAGAAGCTTCTCGTGATGGTGTTGTTAGACACTGTAGACTCAAGAAATCTGTTGGGTGGGAAAATAATATGGGATATTTGATGTTTACTGCTGAAGTGGGGAAGAAATATTATTGTCATAGATTCATATTCGAGGTGTTTAACGGATTGATCAAGGATGGTTTTGTTATTGATCACATTGATTCTGATCCCAGGAATAACAAATTGAACAACCTTCAAGCTATTACACAACGTGAAAACACAAAACGAGGGGGGACTGGTAATTATAAATCAATTGGGAAGAGACCAGTAAAATCAATTAATACTGAAAATAACACGGAGATAGTATTTCAATCTTTGTCTTCAGCCGGTAGGTATTTCGATATTTGCCCCCCCCCCCCCCCCCTCGGTACAAAGAGTAGCAGAGAATATAACCAAGACCGCTTTTTCAAAACGCTTCAAAAATAGTATTCGATTTGTTTATGTATAATCGTATATTGTGAATTAACGGAGATAACTCCCTTAGGTAACGCGCGTGTGACAAATCACCAATGACACAGTTACCGTTGGTGAACGCGGAGGTAGTTTTTGATTGCCTGTTTAATTGTCATAAATATCAATGGAGTATAATCAATTTTCGTTTTTTTTCAAGTATTAACATATTTGTTTTATATACACGTCGTATTTAATTCTTTTTTTTTAGTGTGTTTTTCAAGTATTATGTGTTATTTCAACGTTATCAGTGATCGCTATTAAACACAACAAGGAATTACAAGCACACATCTCTCTATCTACCTTCGTTGTAATGAGTGGTTATATACAATCCCGTCTGTGTTATATTTGGGCTTTAGCCGAAGTTCAAGTGCAAACTCAAATCACACCGTCACACGTGGTGTGAATGTTATTATTGACATTCAAACCGGGTTGGATTTTGAGGTTTGGTTTTTGCACTTGAATGTAGAATAGCCCGCGTCATCCATTGTCATTGAATCAATTCATTGTACTTACCATAATCACCCCTATAATCTATTGTTGTGCCGTCGTCATCCATTGTCATTGAATCAATTCATGTACATATATACCATAATCATTATAATCTATTGTTGTGCCGTCGTTATTCATTGCTGTATATAATCATAATCACCTATAATCTATTGTTGTGTACTGTCCGTGTGTGTCCACGCACCAAACGTATCCTCTTGTAGGCCAAACCCGCTATCCGAGTTAGACTCTACTCGTGGGGAATACGTTTCGTGATTATATGTATAACCGTTGGACGCCGCTTGATGTATATTTGTACACCAAGGGGGTTCAAAACGGTGATGTGTAATTGTGCCGTCGATGTATATATCAACCGCCGTCACACTAGATCAGCGGGGTTGAATGTGATGTCGTCATCCATCATCATCGTAATCGCATAAAGCTTCTGGACATGCTAAGATGACCAACACCTTAGCGGGTCCAGAATTCATTTTGTGAAATCCTTTGGCAAAGTTTTATGAAAATCACTAATTGAAATTGCAAGCAATTCAACAAATATACTTTTTCATATATATGAATTCTGAAAATATCAAATGTATTATTTCGGAAATTAACAAGCTTGAAAATCAAAATATTTAACTATGTTCAGGGTTAGATTGTGATCAAATCATGACCGATTTTGACGATATTGAATTTTCACGAAACAATGGAAAGTATGTACTCGCTAAGCAGTATTATTTAATTGAGCGCGTACAAAAACTTATCCGTGAAAGTTTAGTTAATACCGAAGACGTTAGTGTTTTTGTACCATTATGTAAGATCGTAGAACATGTTAGGAGGCAATTAGGTGCAGAGTATGAACAAAGGAAACTTATCAATTGTAAGGTGAAACAGATAAAAGCGTTAATCGAACAGGCTGATTCCCACCCGTAGAGAGCCTCCTTTGTGTATATAACTTCCGTGTACACAGGTAACGATGAATGAGTTTAGTCAAACAAAACGCGACAATGACACAGTTCATACGGTGTTGTAAATGGAAAATTCATAGTAATTTTCAACGTAGTATTTTTTATTACTCGGTGAATTGCAAAGCGATTACACTCAGAGTTTCACAATTGCAATGAAAATCGAAGATTTTTAATTTGACAATAGTGATACTCTTTCAATATGGTAGGACAATCACTGACCACACGGAACGCAAAACAGCGACTGAGCGCTATTAATAAACTACTACCACTTCGTGATAATTTACGTGAAAAACTTCAACAGCGACAATTACTTCAGATTGATTTTACAGAGGGTTCTGAACAACTTTTTTCTCATATTACTAAAACAACTAAAGAGATAACGTCAACAATCTCTGAACAGGGAAAAGCGCAGGAAGAGTCCTTTCTCCCTGTGTTAGAGAAAAAAGCAAGAAGATCCAAACAAACAAAAAAATCTTTAAAAACACTTCCTGGTGATATAATAACTACTGCAAGACGACAAGAACAACAACAACGAGAAATTCAGGAAGAAGTTGAACGATTAGGTGATATTGATATTCCCTCACCACCACCTGAACCACTTGAAGAATTTCAAGAAGAAACGGGAGCTGTTTCAAAAGGGGGCTATTCTCCTGAGAATATATTTCCAGTTGATGCGTTAAATACAATCAGAAATATCAAAACAGACTCTGAATTAGTTAAATTTACTAAAGAAAATTAAAAAAAAATAGAAATAAATATTTAAAAGACGACACGTCTAAAGATTTTGTAAAAAAATTCAGAAATTTGGGCAAATAAGGTGTTTTTAGCAAAACGCGGGAAAAATAAAATCACAAGAGAAATAAGTCATGATTATAATCAGTTTCTAGCTATGGTAAAGGGAGTCACATCAGCACCACCAGTATACACAGCAGACCCAATCCCTGATGAAATACAAATAATGGCAGAGGCTGATTCTGAGAAGGGTGCAACTGGTACAACTAAAAAAAAAGGGTAGTGGCTTAGTTGGAAACTCTAGCGTTGGAAACTCTTCGAGTTTCTGTCCTGGCAATATTCTCGGTGATATAGCACGATTAGAAGTTCTTATTGGAGGAAAACGAGCCGGGAATAACTCACCAGAAATAATTAATGAAGCAGCTGATATATGTAGGAGGTTATTTCAAGGTGGTATCATGGATATTGCACCATATCGAGATTTCATTGAAGAGTTAGTGGAACACGTTGATGGTTATCATAGTGACTGAAAATTCTTTGGATTTTTCGTCACCGATGATAAATCATCGCGATTAGATAAATAGCAATTGAATAGAGAATGATCATACACTACAACCATGATAAACCAACTAACGTCTACGTGGTAAACTCACGATCGCCAAAATACCGAGCATACTATGGAGATGGTCTCGGTAGTACTATAATGGGATTATTTGCGAGAATGGCTCCAAAAGTAGCGCCGTTAGCAAAACAACTATCAATGAAAGCAATTGATGTTATCAGGGATAAGGGTATTAGCGCTGTTGGTGATCTTGCCGGGAAGGCGTTTTCAGCCGCGAAGGATAAACTAACAGCGCTAGTTCGACGGGGAAAATCGAAGAAACCAGTGATGACTTCGTCATTACCGCTACCATCTACTGCGGTTATGCCTGCAAGTGTTGGTAAAATAATAAATAACGCAGTAGATGAAAAACTACAGTCGTTGATTTCATCATCGTTGATGACCCCGTCATACACTAACGCCCAGGATAATATAACAGCAAATATGATAGCGGGAAGCGGCCTTGGAAATTCAAAGAATTTCTACAAACATCAAAGACAACGACAAAGTCGAAAATCCAAGGGATTTTTGCGGTGAAAATTGCTTTGCAAATTATTATAAAAAAAATAATTTTTTTATAAAAATCTTCGAATTTCACTAGTTTTCACTGAATTTTGGGTGTTTTTTGACTGAATTTTGGAGATTTTTCATCGATGACGACCTTGTCGTTGTCCTTGATGATTTCCGTGAGAATTAGAAGAAATTCGTGAAAATCTCTTTGAGATTTTTCGGGTCAAGTGGTCGATTTTGCATGGGATTTTCCATAGGGAAAAGTTCTTAAAAGAACTTTCAAAGCTGTTAGGAATTATTTTAAAATAATTGAAAATCTTTAGATTTTAGCCTCCAATTTAGACCAGCGGGTATATAATACAAAATGTTCAAGCAGAACCCTGATAGTGCATTTGACATGGATGCCCAGTACTCAAGGATGATTCTGTAAGCGATTATCAATTTTTTGCCTATCACGCAGTACAATTTAATCTTCGGGGGAGAATCGAACTTCAAGTTCATGATACCAGTAAATACTTTTTGCCTTGTGAAGCTTTTATTGAAGTCGAAGGTGAACTTCTACAAGCAGATGATACACCATATGCAAATGACCCAACTATCCGTGTTGGCTTTGTTAACAATCGCATCATGGCGTTATTCGAAAGTGCTAGATATCTCATTGATGGAAAAGAAATCGAATCTATTGAACGCGAGGTTGATATTGCTACGGGGGTGATCGGGTTAGCGAGATATTATGATGACTATACTAGATCGGCAGGTCCGTCTATGATGTTCGCGAAGGATATTACTGATAACGCTGAACACGTCCAGTATTCTAGAGTAAAAGCAACACATGCTTCTTCAGTTAATCCAGCACCAGCCGGATATACAAGACCAGCTGGTGATTTTGATGTCATAAATAATATTACTAATTACAACCTAGGATTTGCAACACGAGTAGCAACGTTATCGGGACAGCTTCGACGATTTTCATGCGCGATTCCGTTGCATCACATATTTGGATTTTGTAGAAACGTCAGAAAAGTCATTTATGGAGCGAAACATACGGTAGCACTAGTGAGAAAGGGCACTGATGATGATGCAATCTGGCGCGGTGCTGGCGCTGCCGCAGGTAGGGTCGTTTTATCAAAACTATCACTGTGGATGCCAGTGTTGACTCGGTCAATGGTAACAGAAGAACGAGTACTATCATTTATGGATCGGGGAGGAAAGTCATTGTTGAGTTGGTTGTCAACGTCCACAGATACCATGGATTCTAATATTGATGGTACACTTACATGGCATCTAGTATCAAAACAGGGTATTTTAGCTTTACGTCACATATTTGTTGCGCTACAGAATACTGCGCGATTAAATAATCAAGAACGTTCCCATCTGATATTTGATCAAATTGGGTGTAATGAAGTCTCGCTGAGAATAAACGGACAGCAAGAACCATCAGAGGATATACAACTTGACTATGGCATCAATAGTATTGCACGAGTTTATCATCGGTTGTTGTCGTATATGGGGCGCGATCAAAATGTTGATACTGGTCTACAAATATCACAGTTGGATTTTAAGAGTCTGTATCCGATTTATTATTTTTCGTTGGAACATCTTGACTTGATGAGACAATCCGTCGTTGATATACACTTCCGAGCTCGTGTAACCCGTCCAGGTGGTATTGCTAATTATAGAGCGCATGCTGTCATTCTCAGTGATAAATCAATGTTACTCGAAGGTGTTGGTGGACGAATGAGACTGGTAGATGCACCAGTGGAAAATCTTTGATTGCCAAACATGTAACTAATTTTCCATCTCTCTCTCTGCGATTTAGAATCAATCTGTTTTAGTATAATGTCGTATAGTAATATCAATGTCACGTTGACACCTGGTCAGTTAAACAAATTACATTCCAAATCATCTAAGCAATGTGGAACCACAATAACGCTGAAACCTAATCAAATGAATCGTGGGGCGAATAAACTATCGCTGACGAAAACTCAGGTTAATCATTTTAATAAAGCGTTTAAAGAAAAAAAGGGATTTCAGATTACTCTTTCTGCGAGCGCGATTAAAAACATGGAGAAGACTGGTGGTATATTCCCGCTGTTAGGTTTGATTCCAGGGTTGATTGCCACAGCGGCCCCAGCGGTAGCTAAAGCGGCAGCGTTAGGAGCCGTTATTACCGCGGCAGGAATGGCACTAAAGAAAGCAACAGGCGGATCCGTCCGTGGATCTGGTAAAAAAAGGAAAGGGTCTAAGACTACCAGGAACCCCGTATTCATGGTACAGCGGAAAAGGCCTGAGACTAGGACCGGTTTACTAACTCTAAAATCTTCGATTGGAAATCCTTCGGATTTCACGCCAATGTCCAATTTTGATTTAATTGATGCCGCTAAAAAACTCGCGATTAAAAATTTCAGAGGTGTTTTTATGAAAGATCAGTTACCGGCACAACAAAATGATGTTGAAACCGGTATTATTAATCTAGATAACAGCTCCGGACCTGGAACACACTGGGTTGCATACGCGATTGATCCACGTGGGATTATTTATTTTGACTCATATGGACTAGCACCGCCGAAAGAATTTAACCGCTATATAAACAACTTAAAAATACCCCGTTAGTATTCCACGTTACCAACACAAACAATGATTGACCCACCCATATGTGGCAATGAAGCATTAAACGTACTTGATGCTATTTCACGGGAATCTTTGTTTCCTCAATCAAGAAAACCACCCCATGTAGTAGTAGTGAACGAGTATACTAGCGGTCGTTGGATTGAAAATCTTTGATTGGAAATTGCTGTGCAATGAAAATCCTTTGGATTTTACACCCTTGGATTTAAACATAGAAAAGATTTTTATGATAACAATGATTGATATTTGGGGACGACCTTTATCAACGCTGAAGAAACCGGATACTGGTGGAGATGAAATCAAAGGTGTTAAAAAACTAATCGAAGATGAAATAGCCGAAACGTTGAACCTAACAAGTGTTGATCCTGGTGAAATAGTTGTATTTCAAGATCGTCAGGGTAAATTGAAAACTAGTAATGTCTCTCTCGATGATATTTTAGTTAAACGACGATACGCAACAGAGAATACTATTGCGTTGTTTTCCGATCAGGGTAAACTCAAACCAGGTGTACTTGTTTCAACAATTACGGATAAATCAGCAACATTCGATAACACGGTGAATTCATTGACATCACTCAATGATAAGTATGACGATCACATAAATATATTTAATAAATTTACTGATTTACAAAAATCCATTGTGGACAATATTGATAAACCCATGCTATAATTTTTTGGAAATCCACCAGTGACCACACAAAAACTCACCTCGATAAAAGATTCTATGTTGGAACTAGCAACTCTTCAATCCGAATATGAAAAACACGTGAAACAGTTTTCAACGTTTCGTAAAAACATCATTGATAAATTTATCGGAACCCCATTTGACAAAATTGAAATAACCCTTCCTGATATTAAAAAATCCATCGATGAACTAAAAACGACCACTAATAACATCCTAGCGGATGGAACGAGGATGATAAGCGTTGTCGAAAAAATAAAAATTCCTCATAAGAGCACCAACAATATCGTATACACGATTCAACACGATTCATTTGCGTGGACTCCCACAAATAACATTCTACACGTAACCGCAGCCTTCAAGGGTATTTATCGATTAACAATAGTATCACCGACTCAATTCAATATATCATCAAGTAGTTCATCTGGAGTCAATAATACGGTATCAACGATAATCGACAAGGATACGATTGAACAATTCACGATAACGACCGCATATAGAAATCTAGTCAGGGTTTCAGTAACGTGGTACGTAGAATTCGTAGTGGATTTAAGTAAATAATTAAACTGAAAACGCTAGCAATTTGAAATCAATTGAAAATGCTAGCGCTTTTAAAATAAAATGACGATCCCTTCAGTGTATAAGTATCGCTATGATCAGGTCAGAGAATTTCAAACTAAACTCAGCTCTCGCTGTGAGGAGTATCAAAAATAAAAAAATTCCAACGAAGAATAACCGCAGTTGATATCACCGTGTACTCGGTGTCGGGAGTAATCACTGCTGCTGGAATAATACTATCTTCAGTTACAATGATTGCTCCGGTCGTAGTTCCAATCGCTATTTCTGCAGTGGCTACAATCGCGGGTATATTAACCGGAATCACAAAAAAAACTATCATCGTGTAGCCAGAGTAAACCACACGATTATGTAATTAAATTTCACGTTGCATCCGCAGCATGCTCGCAATTATCCTCGTTGATATCATCGTCACTCGATGACACAACAATATCAGATAGCGAATTCTCAGCGATGGCTCAATTGTATAAATCAACAATGCTGAAATTAGAGCGGAATAATAATAATAACAATGTCAATGTCGTCACAAGAACTGCTTCAGCGAATAGCAGAAAATACAACACCGATGAAAACAAGCATGATATCAGTAGCCTCAACGCGTCCTGAATTCAGTTTGAATTTCCCGATTCCCGTCCCCATGAAAGAGATAGCGCTAGCAAAACTACGAGTGTATCATAGCTGGCCTAATATCAGATCGGTAGCATTTGGTGGTCAACAACCAAATAATTCTTTGGTGTTCGCGTGGAAAAATCGTGAAGACGGAACTCCAGACTGGAACGTTGTCTCATTGCCAACTGGGTCATATCAAATCGAACAAATCAATAATGAATTACAACGAAGAATAAAATCTATCACTGGAAAAGAATCGAAAATTGCTATAACGGTTAACGAGCCGACGTTATCATCTACGATCGAGATTAATTCCCCTGGGTATGTTGTAGATATTTATCAGAGTTCTATAAGATCAGTGTTAGGATGGCCTGAACTACCACCTCAACGAGAGGAAAAAATCGTTAATATACCGGAACCAAAAAAATCTGATTATGTCACAGACAAGATGAAACCTGATAATCCAGTAAAAAGTTATAAAATTTATAGCGAGCTGGAACCTTTTAAGGCTGTAACAGTGATGGATACTTCTTCTACAGAGGGGTCTCATTGGGTTATGGATAAAGCACTTTATTCATATTTTAAAATTGAAACAAATATCGTTATTCAAAATTTTGAAAAAATGAATAAAGATCTATCACTGCTATTAATATCTCTTAAATCCGGTACTCTCACCAGAGATGAATTTATCAACGTTGTGGAAACTTGTAATAAAATCATCGATGACATGGATGTATTAAATACACAAATTATTCAAGAGATATTTAACTCCACACCTGAAACGAGAACTGGAGTTGCATCACAATTCAATATCCGCGTCGAAGATATTCCAACATTCAAACTACCCGGATATAACGTACCAGAACTAAAAAAAATTCTCAGTGAAGCCATCAATATTGGCTTTAAAGAAATTCACGATACGTGGAAAAAAACAAAATCACCGGAAATAAAAACCCTTAAACACAATAATGATCCAGAAGGCGGTGGTATCTATCAAATAAATATTGAGAAATCAAATCAAGCTCAGCAGGGATATATTCTATATTCATTTGCACCAACGGCTCCTCCAGGATTTCTAATTATTGAAGACCCAACTAATACAGTCTTTATGCGATGTCATAATAATTCTTTAACGAGAATTAATTTCAAACTCACTGACCAATCTAATAATCTGATTGATTTACAAGGTGAAGTTCTACAAATTAGTCTGTTTGTGAAGTCCTAATGACTTTCAATCATAAATAATTTTCATCGTAAAAAAAATTGTTAACGCATAGCAGCAACGTGGTTGAACGCAAACTATATGGCGTCTTTTTTTTGCCAAATGGACCCTTATAGTTAATATTTACTAGGAAGCCTCAATTTGTCAAATAGACCTTTCTAGTAAATATTAACTATAAGGAAGCCTCAATTTGTCAAATAGACCTTTCTAGTAATTATTAACTATAAGGAAGCATGGTTGACGCCTAAAAATTTGGTCTGTTCAGCCTCTCTGCTGCTCGCTACGCGGGTTGATAACATTAAAATACCGCATCAAGAAAATATCAATACGGTGTATTCCATGCAACATGAATACCCGCCACTGCAGCACATCAAACAACAATAGATTCCTTCATAAAACGAAAAAGAAATCACAACCTTCTATATAAAGAAAGAAACTAATCTAATATGCGTCTGACACTGGTTGCTGTGGAAGTGGTATTTATAAGGGAAGAAGTCTTGTTAACTGCTGTACTAATGGTATTTTCGAAAATATCACGATTATAAATTCTCGTGGTAAGAAAATGAACTGTAAATAAGTCATGATAAATAGTTAATGAAGCCGCAAATTTTTCAACGATTATTGCAAGGTGGTATTATGGATATCAGTGTTTACCGATAATTTGTCAATGAGTTTTTGTATGATCATCACTGTGACTGGTTGCCTGATTAGATGAATATATAACAAACATAATAATCATACATCAACTACAGTGTGAACCTGTAATATTCAGAATACAATTAATTCACGATTACCAGTCAATAACGCAACATATTGCGATGGTCTTGCAAACGATATGCAAATATTTTGTGCAAGGATGGCTCTCAAAATAGTTCAAATCGGAAAATAATTTTCAATGAAAGTGATTAGTGCTATTAGAGAAAAAGCTACTGGTGCCTTTGGTAATATTGCTAAACTTGTTTTTTATGCAGACAAGAATATTCCAGCGCGATTAACACGACGAAAAACAACGTCATTAAAATTACCATCCGAAATTATATCCGCAAGTGTAAGTTTAATAATAAACCATACCACGGATCAAAACCTTGCAGCCTTGATGAATCAAGTAGCAGAACAAAGCATAACTACTAGCATTACCTTTAGTAGACATAATGGACGACGTTGATTTAGATTGAAAAGTATAAAATAGTGTTTGAACTTGTATCCGACCTAGCATTTGACATTGACTCGCCAGTTCCTAAGAATGAATCATTGCGTGTTTATCCTTGTTATTCTTATGACACACGAGAGCCAAATAAATAAGGCAGAGTTAAACTACAAGTTCAGGAAACAAGTATTATCTACCCGTTCATGCATTTATTGATGTAGAAGGTGAAATTAAAAAGACAGATGAAACAGAATATTGGGGTGCTGTCAAAGTCGATTTCATTAACAACGGGAAAATGACACTTTGATAATGCTAATGATATGATTGAATAAATAAATATCAATACGATTTAAAATGATGGTAATGTTGCCACAATGATAATTGGCCTAGCATGATATTCGAATGATTATACAGGATCAGAAGGTCTGAGAATGGTGTTTTACAAGCATAGTTTTACTAATCATAATTGTCATATAATTAGGCGAAGAATATAACTTAGTTATGCCTTCGAAATATTTGACTACAACGTTATCTAGGGTGAATAACTATTTCTGCAGGTAAGCGACATAACTAAGATCGATGAATTGGAGATAAAGAGGGAAACGAAGAAGCAGCTGATATAATTAGAGATGGGTAAAATATTATTAAATAACAAAGACCGATAGGGAAAAAATAGAACTAGAAAAGCAGACCGAAAGGGAAAGGATATAATTGGAAAAGGAAGCAAAACAAAAGGGAGATGATACAACTGCTCAAAGAAGTAGAATTTAGAAAGTTAAATGTTGAAAAACTGGCGAGGTTAGAATCTTTGGAAATATAAGAAAGATTAAAGCAACGAGGTCATGAATATTTAAGGTAGAGTTAGCGACAGAGAGAAAAATAAAACACGATTCTGCCGCAAGCAAATTAAAATGTCATAAATTGTAAAACCTTTTCCGATGAAAAATATAGCATGGATAGTTATCTTCATCAGTTTGAGCGGTATGCCGAAAACCAGAAGTGGAGTCCAATTGACTGGGCATTGTATCTCATTTCCTTATTAAAAGGTAAGGCACTGCATGTGTATTCACGACTTCCTAGAGACGATGTGTTTAATTACCACGTCTTGAAGGAAGCACTTCTAAAAAGGTACGAGCTCACTGAACAATTTCAGATATAGCAAGCCCAAGAATAGAAAAACCATTGGTCACTTCATCGTTTGAATGAGGAATTATTTTTAGCTGTGGATTGAATGCGGCAAAGCGGTGAAAACGTTTAAAGGGTTGACTAATTTCTTGCTCAGAGATCAATATTTGAACACAGTTGGTAGGGAACTGAGTCATTTTCTGAAAGAGAAAGTCTTCTCAAACATAGAGGATATGGCTAAGGAGTTCTTTGCCAATGCTCTTGGGGGAACCCAAAATTGGTTTCAAAATGTTTTAAGTCGGGAAACCAGCAGCAGAGAGGATGAACCATACACATTTCTAGAAGCGTATATTTAGGAAACAATGGCCTCCTCCAAAACCGAGAAAATAACGCCAAAAAATCTCCAACAAAATAAGGCTTCTGACCAACCCATACGCATATTCTTTGTCACACCATCTCTGATGCTATTGTTTTATCCAAAAATATTATCAAGTCCGATACGATATCTGTACCTGGGGTCATGTGAGTTTATTGTTATAAATCTAAATGGGGTTGATGTAGTATGATTAAAGAACATTTTTAAAAACAGGTTTTGATCCATATAATCACTGCTGCATCACGTTTGATGAATATTTCTAAGTGTATAAGTGTATAAGTTTGACCTACATCAAATATGGTAAGAATATTACAATTAACTCTAATCGCATTTGAAATTCGCGTATATCTCTTGGTTACATAAATCACATCAGTATGTTTATGCCTACCTCGAGAAAATTTTCTAGCTGGATTTAATTGTTTATCCATCATCATATCATCATACACTAATAAATTGTCAATAGATCCGTCAATAGAATCGACATGCCTTTCTTCATCGATCTCGGTGATAAAAATAAAAATGTCATCACCATCTTCATTTAACGATTTCACGTTTTTATTAAATTCTTTTAACACATCATAGCACCTGTGATCGTCTACGGATGGACCAATCAAATACAGCTTATACCACTTGATCCATCTCTTTATTTGATTAAGTAGCAAGTGCGTCTTTCTACTTCCAGCTAGTCCAATTATTATCATTCGGATCGAATTTGGTAGCTCAGCAATATTGTGCTTACCAGGTTCTCGAGTATTCCAGCACATTATTAATCGGCCCTGGAACCAGACTTGATTTCAGACTTGACACCCAAGACCAACCAAGACCAGGTGAATATCCAATAAACGCTATTGATAAGGCATGTCATGGTCATGATGTTTCTTATAAAAGTAACAATCTGCAGCATATACATCTGCAGATGTAACATTGATTAACGCGTTAAATTCTATTACGATTACATTTTTCAAGGAATCGTTATCTAATTGGTTAGTTAAGATCTGCGATAAAGGTTAAACTAGTGATAGCTGCTGATAATTAATCGGCTGATTAATATTATTATGGACTTTGTTTATTATTATTCCCCAAGAGGATACTGGAGAGGTATATCAGCTATAATTACATTTGCCGAGTTAGCCAAGGTAACAAAAGTTACTGCAGCAGATTGATTATCAAGACAAGCAATATGGCATATGTATCTACCACCGATGAATCGAATCGAATCAGATATAAACGTTTTGATGTCATCGTTCAAAATGTTGTTCATCAGGCACATATATTATTCTTAACACATGATTGCGAGTAGATACAAAGAAGCTGAGCAAATTATTGACAAAGACGGCGAAAGAAGTATCTCCTGCGTTTGAACGAATTTAACGACGAGGGCCTTTGGAATGGCTAAATCTTGGCAAGGAATTTCATGGTGCAGTGTCAGTCAATATGAAGCAGCATAATGTCACCATCAGACGAGGACATACTAAAATACACAGTGGTCAGGCAATTGTTGAACGATTCAATCGAACACTTGCTGAGCGGTTATTTTGATTTCAATACGCGAAAGATTTTAGTCAAGACATGAGATCTAGTAAATAAGTTGCAATATCACCAAGTGTGATAATGCATTCAATAATGAAAGTACTCCAATAACATGAAACCTAATAGCGCGATCACCAAAATTAGATACACAAGATCCACGAGTAGACCCGCAAACTACAAATTGTATTCAACTGCTCCTCATCGTGGATTTACACGTGAAATGTTGCATATGATACCTGCGTATACACAATTACCACCATGATCACTTAACTAGCACCACTGCGTCTATTTCGCGAATAATTTCATCGTTGGTATTGTCATTTAAATTTAAAATGACTCTCTGAAGTTGATTTATTTTTCTAACTCGTGACACTGCGAGATAAACTAACTTCGACCACTCGATGCCATGATATATGATCCAACAACTGTATCAGAGGTTAAACTCTGCGATGAGTGTCTCGTCAATGCTTATCTTATCGTCCAGGGATATTTGTCAGCGCGTAATGCATCTTCAACAACGTCAATATCGACAAGAACAATATCATTTAATGCAATATTCTGTTCTTCTGTTTGCCCAGGAATATCCACTTGAATATGTTGTCTTCGTGCATTAGATGGTTTATTATATCACGGCACTTGTAGCGCTGGAAACTTTAATGTATATTGTTCAAACTACCGCTGTTTAAGTGTGTCTCTGTGTATCTTTTTACCAGGCCACTATCAAATTGTTTGGTCTCAGCGGATCCCAACATTCACTTATATTTGTTTCTGGAATTATCTTACGCACTATTTCGCACTTGATTTTATCCGACTGTATTACGATTAATTTCTTGAACTAGTTTAATTTTGGATTGAGCGTTTTATGATCAGTTTAATTTCTTCGTAATAATCTACAAGTGGCTTTATACAATCGGGCAAGGACAAACCAAAAAATGGCTGTGATTGACTCAGATCGCCACACATTATCACATCTGTATTTTTCAACAATAGCAAATCAAGAAACAGTTGTAACATATCCAGAGACATGGTACATATCTCATCCCAAATAATGTATTTTTTTAAAAATATTTTTCTCACCAATTGAATCAAGAGTTCATGGGCTACATTTATACCGAAAAAAAGCTGTGGTAAGTGCAGGAATTAACTCATTGTTTTTTTTTTCTTTTGTCTGGCAAGGCTCTGTGTAGGTGTTAAGACAATCATATCTGACCTTCTTCGAAATAATTAGGTTACGCAAGTTGTTAATAGTGAAACGCCGCATCCGTTTACGTAAACCGTTTCATATCTACATTTTTGGATCGGATACAGATGAAGCTCACGATAATTCTGGCAGTTGAGTATTTGTCAGGTCCCTATTGTCAACCGTAACATCCGCGAATTCAGAACATTCTTGTAACAGCTCCTGTTTAATTCTCCATAATCCCCAACGAGCATCAGAATTTGCACAACGACCCACTGTGTATATATACGTGCAATCTATATAACACGAATCAGTGACAACTCTGACTGCGGTGTCAGTGAATCTATGTATCATCGATTGTAAAAATATAAGCCAGCATAAATGATATCTGATGTGTATACTGAAGAAATTCCGATCGATGCAACTGACAATAGTTCCCAACTTTGTTCCATTAGATCAGTAGGCATTTAGACGACTGACACATATATATCTATATGTTGCACACGCAATTAAAAAACCGTACTCAGCTTCATCTATAATTAATCGTTCATAAAGTCGTTTGTGATCATATGCCCTTCTTTTGAGTAAATTTACCGAGTATTCTTCTACCAAGATCTTTAGCGTTTTTATCATCGACTTCACATCTGTTTTTAACAATATAGCCTTCGGAGAGATCAGGAATATTTTCCTTGTATACGTTAATAATATTATCATGACTATAATATGATATAATTGCCTCAGCGATAATTTGTGATATCAGTATCTTACAATCAATAATATACCTTGATAACACTATTGGTGCCCAGTATATTCCATATAAATGTCTACCAAACCAAATATAACAGATATGATGGAGTCCTAAAGCGATTTCGAATGATATTACACGAGCGAACCCGGTTAGATAAAAATCGGGTAGTGGTCCATTAAACGCAACTCGTGTCATTCGTACGTGGGATGTCGAAGTGGTTTAAAATATGTAGCACACTCTCAATACCAGAGAAAATTTCCTGGAGTACAATCAACGATATCAACCGAAATAACATCTTTAGAATCATATCTGGCATTCCATAATCCGCCGTGTCCGTATCAGACACATCTAGCTTGAACATCTGAGACAAATTAAAATCGTGTTGGCTTCGACAGCTTTCTCTCTCAGATGAAATGAACCACAACTGACGGGATAGTAAAAGAGTTTGTTAGTAATTACTCGTTATTATCCCTTTATGATTTACCAACGAGTTTTCATTAAAGAGATTCCATACGGTATATTTCGCCGTTTGGTATCACACATCAATCAAATATACACTCTTCGGCTTCAAAAAGTTGAAATAACCCCACTGATAGAGGATTGTTTTTACTTAACTTGTAAATAAAATCAAACATAATTCTGCCAGAGTTCTTCGGGAAATGAAATACTATTTGAATCGTGAAAATATTGTCAATACCTTAGTTCACCCTTGCGCATTATAGTCAATACAATTTATTGGAACTTCTTGTGATTTAATTTTCGATTCGTATAATACTTACCTTTTTATCGTTGCTACGGTTATTCGGAGTCTTAATGTTTTTTTTTTGTTCTACCTCAGCCATATATTTTATTTTAGCACCATTGTCCTTGACTGTTCCGGCCCATTTGTTTTTTTTTTTTTGTACGTCTTAGATCTGCCAGACAGTTCCAAACGATCGCATTTGAAAAATGTTCCATTCCGCACTCAGCTACAAAATTTACTCTTGACAGTTTCATCGGTTTCATATTCTCAACGCTGGGTTTTTCATGTATCGGATATATTTCATATATAACCGCGGTTACAAGATACACTTGATCTTAATACGTTTTATCAATAACATTCAATGTTCATAGTCTCGAACCTTGACTCACAGTGACGCGTTTTGTATTGGGAAGGAAAAGGTCTTTTGTTTAATATATTTCACTCTGACAATTTGCCTTCGATGTTCTAGATGCCCGATTATACTCGTTGTACGTTTGTTGTTCATGGTAGCATCAATACCACCACATATATGAAATGTTAACCAAGTTTCAGATGCTCCATTTTTCGTACATTCGTTCGTAGCATCATAAATTGTACCGATTATTGTTGTATTCTTTGCTAGACCTTGTATTGGTGCATCTTCAAAGATTTTAACGAGATTAAATTTCGAAGTTTGATTTTGGATAATCATTCAATCTCCTCCATACTATAATTAAGATATATATTTAAATTAAAGATAGTTTGTATAATGAACCACATAAAATGGATGATGATTGGATCTGAAATAGTGCAGGAACGAATTCTGCAGATATCATATCCAAAGTGTGCGAAGGAGGAGCTTCGGTCCGAAACTCTGTATACGATGCACTGTTGGAGTACGAGAAGAAAAAAAACCGATGCAGAGAACTTAAGCGGTATTATGATAGAGGAATAACAATCTTGACAGTGTCCTTGACAAGGTGAGTGATAAGATCATAAGATCCACGGAAAATTATATTACTATATTATCAATAAATTATAATTAAAACAAATAATCGTTTACACAAATACAATATATATTACATAAATAATCCAAACATTTAAACCGCATCCCGCTATAAAGAACTAATAAGCATCTCGTGACAGTGTATTCAGGAACTGCCGCTTGAAAAAAAGAACAGTAGGCGTTGTCTATTATACTGGCTATCTTAGATTTAAAGTTGGAAATACAAATATATTTATATCACATATTCACCTACGACAAGTATAATGAAGAAATCCTCATGGCCATATGATTTAGCACATCAATAGTATAAAACCGATTATCATTTATTCAGTTTATGAGCTATCAAACAAAGTAAAAATTCTGTGTTTGGAAAAGCTGGAAAATAAAATGTTTAGGAAACGAGCCGTTAAATATGCCACTAGAGAGACCAGTCAAGAAATAATAGTTCAGTCAATAAACGCGGCTGGGAAACATTTCAGTATTATTCCATGCGGGTTAAATATGTAGCAGATGGCAAAAAACAAATCCGCTCCTTCATTTCGTTTTTTACCAACTGGATTATATTTTGTTATGTCCAAAATCGATGTAACTCCACCTGCAATATATTAGAAATTAACAATTTTCCCTCCCTGGACATCAATAATTGCATAACATGTATGAACTTTATATTCAGATGGAAATAAACTGACTACCAGAGCTAAAAATCAAGTTGTACTGTTGTTTAAATTGAAATTGATTCAAACTATATTATATTTTAGTAAAACTACATTCAAGTTGTATTGTTTTTTAAATAGAACTTTTTCAAGTTGTTTTATTTCAAATCTAACAGTACTTGTCTGTGTGAACGTAGATCTATACAAATCTGAAATATATCTGAAATAAGAATGGTCCGTGGTACATTGCGAACGTGTCCGACTATAGTACAGAGCTTAGAATCCCGTAACAGGCATTTTATCGACGGTTTTGTAATAGCTTTTTTATATAAGAAAAAAACATGAATGCGTATAATGTACATCTCCCATCACCTTCAAATGTGGTGGGCGCTCATAGATTTAACAGTTGCGTAGATGCGAAAAGTTCCATGTCACACTGAGGCAACGAAACATGGCATTCAGAAAGATTGTCGGCCTTAGAAACGGTCATAGGGTTAAAGACAAAACTCAAAGTCTCTATCACAGACAAGGAAGAGAGTAAAAGAACACAAGTACCTAAAGAGACGGTCCTAGGGTTAAAGCAACATCTTGAACGCCATATCAAAGAGAAGAGAGAGAACAAAAATCCTTTGAAAGACTCAATTGCCAATAAGTGAGACGCAGTGAAAGATAATCACTAACCATGATACTGTTTATTTTTGTAAAGAAAATAATTTAAAGGTATATTTATTATATCATGAACTATGCAATTATCAATGATATAATTTCTGCCATTACAAATTTGAAAAAATCAAAGAATAAAATTATCTATTAAACTAAGGTGACAAAATCCTCTTTTGAGCACCTTCAAGAGCGTAAATTCGAAAATAAATATACACTATCCTCCCAGTATAGATGTATTAAGAAAATCCAGCTGGCTGTTCAAGCATCATTAGCGGATAATATCGAATTAAGTAAGTTTGTATCTTTGTTTACAGCAGTAGAAAAATTAAGATCAGAATTATCAAAGGAATATGTAACAAAGTAAATATTAATTCACGCGTAACCCAAATAATAAAAGATTATACCAAACGAAAGTACAAACCCGATTCCCTGTAATTAAGTGGGATTCTAAGTAACTCAGGTAAAGTAGGATTGAGCACAACAAAGATTATTCAGAATATGTTTTGAGCTACTAAAATCATGCATAATGATAAACTTGCTCATTCTGAAAGGGTTATTCATACTAAATGTACTTGTAAAAATAAAAAAAATTGTCCGATTTAACAATATTATTTAATAATAATTGTATTTATACCATAAAAATTATTGTATTTTTATATATTCTGTGCACACTGATATATTTGCCCATTCTGATAAGGTAATTGCTAGTAAAAATCAAACATCGTCCGTGCCGCTAATAGGGTATTTACTGCTATAAAAATGAAAATATTCCGCGCTGCAAATTCTGAAGGGGTAATTACCCTACAAAACCAAATAAATCGAACGATTTGCTATTTATTATTTACTACTAAAAAATGGACATCGACCGATTTTTCAATGTTATATAATAATAATCTTATTATGCAACTGAATATATTGTATTTAAATGTATTCTGTGCACTCTGATATATTTGCTCAATCTGATAGGAAAATTGATAGTAAAATTCACGAAAATAATCCGATTTTGTATTTTCGAAAGGATATTTACTACTAAAAGGATTTGAAAATCGTCCGGGTAATTAGCTACAAAGCCAACAACATCGACCAATTTTCTAGTTCTAAGGTTAATTACCCTGCAAAACCAATCACAACGACCGATATGCTAATTATAATGGAGTAATTACTACTAAAAATCGTCCACCTTAATTTCATCATGGTGATTGATTTGGTATAGAAATTTTTCAAACTTATTATTATTCTGAATTAAAAATTGCCTTGCGTTTAAGATCGCCCATATATACATTTTTTTAACGTTTCTTGAGATAAATCAACTAAATTAGGGTTTTGGTCAGTAAGTTTGAACTTGATTCTAGATAGTAAATTATTGAGGCATCGGAGATATTTTGGGTTATCTGGTACTTGTATGATCAAACTTCAAGGGGATACATGAGGTGTAAATGTATACAGAATATACCCCTGCTATTCCTGATTAGATATTTCTGTGTTTGTGCTGTAATTTCCATCAATTGCATCACACACAAGGTTGAGCGCGCTCACTGAAGTTATATTTACATACCCGGGTGATATATATCGGCCACCCACCCATCCCATGGATCATTATTGCATCTGAGAATGTTATCCTGTGCTCGTAGTATTTGTCTCCATGTGGCAAGTATTTGAGCAAAATACTAATCTATGATATCACTGAGATATTTTTTTTATAGTTGTTTTTGCGTTATACCCAGGAAACGCTAAATCTGTGTTTGCTGTTTACGTTATATTTGTTTAAATTATTTATTGAATAAATATCTCGTTGAGATACTCCATGTCGGATAAAAGTTGATTTAAAATTTCAATTTGTTTAACGATTTCATCCCGCGGCAAGGTCACATGGAGAGAATGTTATAGGAAATGTTGCTGTAGTGCTATTAAAAATGTTGTATGTGTTTGATTGATTTCCTTAAAATAAAAACAAAGACGATCAAGACTCCACGATATTTCAACAGATTTTCCATGAAATCGTCCAGGGCCTATAAAGTTAATATTGCATACAATTAAGTTCTTGATCACGTATGTAACACTTTCATCTACTGAATTTTTAAATGATGCAAACTATATACTTAGTAGGGTAGCAGTGCCATAATAAATACATACGGATTGTGCCCAAGTAACCTCTGATTTCATGGGTTAAATAAGTAGGCTGTTGTCCATCACGCAGATGAACACTACCCCGTACCATCCGATGTACAATGGACTGGTAGATACGTTTAATGGTACTCTGAAACACATTCTTCGAGAAATGAAGTACCGAAATAAAGCTTGGGGTTTTAACCCTTCAAATTGTTGTACGCAAGAAGAATGCAAGGTCTGATGCGGATATTACGCGAACTATGGACAAGTGACGTATATAATGAGAACATAAAACCTACCTACCAGTACGTATTAGATCTGCGAACGAAACTAGAAACTTTGCCAGATGGCTCATGATATAATGAATTCGGGATGCAGATATGCCAAGTATTATAACCGTAATGCGCGAGATAGTATTTTTTTAGATCATCTTACATTGCTACTTTATACTAGCAAAATTAAGTTACTAGTCCAGTGGAAAGGTCAATATGAAGAATGAAGATAAGGAGGTCAAGGATGACATGGACATTGTAAAATGACATAGACAGAATTAGAAAAACATTTCATGCTAACATGCGTAAGTTGTAAATCAAGAGACAGAGCAAACATGTGGAAAAAGGGGTCTTAAATGTCGTTTGTAAGGCAGTCATCGACGACATAGTAGACTCAGAAATTGAGGTTTCCTTGAATTTGCATATGTGTTGCGAGGGGAGGTTTAGGTAATGTCAGTGTGAGTACGGAGTTGACCAAAGACCATCATACAACAAAGTATTGCGCTCTTGGTTAAATAATCAAACGTATTCACCGGTAGACCAGTGTGTGCAACCTTGGTATACTTCACAATTAAACTAAATACATCTGACACCATGATAATCAATGGTTATGCGTTTCCCTACTACACACGAGAAGCTGCGGACGAAGAGGGGAGTACAATGTTAGATCTGGAGGTGATTGAGCTCTTCAACTCGAAATATCCTTCTTCCGTAGTGTTTGTCTGAACACAATCAGGGACGAACTAATTCTGTACCGACTTCCGACAGTTAAATAAAATCGCGATGTTCGATGCAGAACAAATGCCATATATGGAGGGTTTATTTTCAAAGTTGTCATGCAACCAATGGATTTCCAAATTTGATCTGTCTGAAGGATATTTGCTGGTTCGCATTGTTCAGGAGTCTCGTGCATTGACAGCATTTGCAAGCCAGAAAGGATTATATCAGCTCAAAGTAATGCCATTCGAGTTAGTTGGGGCCAGAGCCACCAGTTGTTTGTTTGATGCGCAAAGTTGCAAAAAGATGTAGCGAGCGTTGATAGCTTAGTTGACGACATATTCGTGTACATAACTATACATAGATTGTTTCGGTCATAGGATCCATGGTTCGGGTCAGTTCTAACGTCACACCTAGGAAGTGGAGGCGATTGGAAAAGCACCAAAGCTGTTCACCACCACGCATGTTCGTTAATTTTTAGATATAGTTGGCTTTTATAGAAAGTTTATACCAAACTTTGCAGCCATTGCTAGACCACTGTCTAATTTGACATAGAAGGATCAACCAAACAAAGTAAAGTGGAGACTGACACATGATAGAGCATTTTGCGCACTGAAAGAGAAATGAATCAGTGCACCTATAATAAAATTGCCAGATGTTAGCAGACCATTTATATTAAGTACAGATGCCTTTAAAACTAGATTAAGAGCCGTTTTACTGCAAGAGCAAGATAACAATAAGTTACCCAAACTTACTCAAAAAAAATATTCCGTTGTTGAGAAAGAGTGTTTGGCCGTGGTGTGGGCATTTGGGAAGTATCATGCGTATCTTTTTCGGAGTGATTTCGTTCTCGAGGCTGATCAACAAGCTATATTGGATGTAAGCAAGGCCAAGGATGCTAACGCTAGATTGATGCAAAACTACAAAAGTATTGCCTAGCCGTAGAGGCAATAGACGGAGTAGATCATATTGGTGCAGAGTAGAGCACGATTGGAAATTTTTACCCTGTATAGAAAATCCAGATTGCAGTAGAACAAGTATACATTTTGTTACATATCAATAGCAGTTAATTATCTTGTATTCTGTGAAAGTTGTTACATATAAACGTG
Source organism: Unio delphinus (assembly GCA_029339505.1). Classification (NCBI taxonomy): domain Eukaryota; kingdom Metazoa; phylum Mollusca; class Bivalvia; order Unionida; family Unionidae; genus Unio; species Unio delphinus. The sequence continues at coordinate 10,379,890 of JAQISU010000036.1, read as the reverse complement.
TACATTATTGTTTCTCTAACGAGGGTGTGGGGCATTGTCACATAATTAGGCAAAGCAATAACTTTTTATGTATTTAGAAACATTTGAATATTTTTCAGTGTACATGCGTACAATGTTATCAAATGTGATACGTACTGTTTCAGGTAATCGACGGAACTAAATTGTATCTCATCGGAAATCACCTGCAACGAGGGACATTTTGATCATTATACGCTAGGGTACCTTATCGTGACTATTACTCACTGTCCCATGGATTTGAGCAAGATCAATGTATAATCGACACACCGGTCGGCTTTGATCACGTCGAGGAGTGCACGTTTTCCATGGTGTTTTGACGCCATAGGGATGGGAGTTAAATTTATATTTCATTTGATATGCGAAATTTATTTAGTTTGTAATGTCATATCGTGTAATGATTCATTGATTTGAAACGTGGTGAACTGTGAATTACAAGTTGCTTTTTTAGTTTAATGTATTAACATATATCTAGAGAATGATTTTAGAACTAACTATTATTACCAGTTTGGTTTTGTTGTAGCTGAGGAGTTTAGCTGACAGTTGGAGAGTAGAGCTGTCTATATTTATGTATGTATGTATGTTTGTATGTATGTATGTATGTATGTATGTATGTATGTATGTATGTATGTATGTATGTATGTATGTATGTATGTATGTATGTATGTATGTATGTATGTATGTACATGTCTTGGAACCGCAACTGTAGAAGTAGCTAAGTCAAGGGTGCTGTATGCTGTATGTAAGTGTAAATATATGACTGTACATGTGGTTGATCCGTGAAGGGTGCGAGCGGCCGATACAAGAGTGGGTCAACCCAAGGACTCGGTACAGATTGTGCGGATTATCAGTTTATGAATATACAAGGGCCAATAAGCATATGATACTTCCAATTGTGGTTCCAAATTGGTACATTTTCATTTACATGAGTTAATTTTGAATCTTAGTTTTTTTCCAAGAGAATGTTTTAATCTCACTTAAAGTGCAGAACTTTTGAAACATATTTGAATACACTGAGATCGTTTTAATCTTATTCGTAGTCCTTACGTGAGATTATGTGAATATCTTTCAGTGCATACTATTTTTTGAAACGTAAATACATTCCATGAGTTTTCTTGAATACGTATATCATATTGATATCATATGTTTAGCTTAGTTTCAATGTGTGAATCTTTGAATAGAGTAATTGGATCAGTCATATGTAAGAATCATTATATTTATACATCATATATTTGTCTTAACTAAGTAGGTTCAGAAATGTCCATCTTTCACACAATGTGTTATTGTTTAATCCAAAATCACACTATGATTATATTTTGGGACACTGATGACAATCCATATATTGTGAAACACCCCAACGACTGTGCTACTCTGTTGCGGATGTTGATATCGACGATATGATTAATAATGTTAATTCAGATAACACATGAGGACTTAAAATATTACGTAAAAATGTTCTCAGGCAATCGTATAAAAGTTTCATTTTATGCAAGACCAGTTACCTTCCAGACCAAACAGAATTGAAAATTCTCATCATTAATCACCAAGAAGCAGGAGAAATCTGGTCCGCATACGCGTTTGATCATCGTGTAATTGTTTATTTCTATTCATACAGGATTGCACCAGTTAAAAAGTTCATCGAGTATGTCAGTGATCTACGCAAAGTGCATCATCAACATCAGTAATACAATAATAATATCATCACCGTCTTTATTCTTTATTGTATTAAATGCAGGGCGCGTATCCCAACATGTAAACTAGCAACTATTAAAACAAAAACAAATGGATCAGCACTGACGCGTAATAGTGAACAATTTGAACAAATACAAATCTCATTCCCGTTGATCAGCCAGTTTTTAAAAAAAAAACAGGAGGTGATATTGCAGCAAAATTAAGAAAAGTACCGGAAACTCTGTTGGATAAATACTCAGGAGAAAAACACCAGACATGACAAATTACTGCTGTCCTGGAACTCAACATGATATGCGACTTGATAATCGCGATCGACCAAGACCCAATGAGTATCCATTAAGATAAATTGATAACAGTATTATTAATATATAGTTGTGTCAGAGGTATAATCAATTCAACATTGATATATATGTCTCTTACATTTTTTATCAATATGTTGTAACCAGCGAGTTTGTTTCTTAATATATCATTATCATTGACATCACTGACCGTTTCTATAACATCTATGACAATCCTAGCAGCTGAGTTATTCGTCTGACTCCTTATACTGCGTTACAATATATTTGTGCACTCGATACGATCATCAATAATCCAAACAACTGTTTCAGAAATAGTTAACCCATGAGAAGAATGTATCGTCATTGAGTATCCAGTTTCCATAGAGATTTATCAGCGCGTAATGCATCCTCGACAGAATCGATATCAACTGCAACAATATTATTTTAAAAGAAATTGTGTTTCTCAGTTAGTTTTGGTCTGTCAACGTCGATAATTTGTTTGCTTGTATAAGCTGGTTAATAACACAACGTACAGTCAATTCTAAAAACATTTTCTTATGAAACTTATGGAACTGAAATGATTGATGCTGATGTGTATCACGAACTACCCTTCTACTTGCCATGCTAAAAGTGTTTGGTCTAAATCTATCCAAAACGTCGTTCATAGAGGTTTCTGAAATTTTTCGTGCATAATTTTACATTGAATTTTATTCAGTTATAATCTTCTTCATTTATGGAACTCTTCATTCTTGATCAAGTGCTCTATGATCATCAGCTATATATTCGTAATAATCTACACAATTATTTAGCCACTCAATTATTTAGCCACTTAGCAACAAATGATGGTGGTTGACCGTGATAGAAACACATTACCACCATGGAATTCTTTACCTATAACCTATCGATAAATATTGCAATATATCTAACGACACTGTGTGTATTTCTTCCTAAATGAGAATCGTAGGTATATATTTATCTCCCATTCGTTCAGTAATCCATGCGTTACCTTGTACCGAAAAGTGCTGTGATAAGTACATGACTGCACTCCTCGGTATTCATTTCCTTCGCAAATATGTGAGTAGGTATTAACATAACTATAACTGAACTCTGTCTAAATATTTCAAGAACACGATTTGTTTTATCGGAACCATCGAGGCCAAGTATGAATATGTTGTTTGCGTTCATGATGAGTTCGCCTGTCATTGCATCACAGAAGTTTTCATTTTGACATGTTAATATTATCCGATACAGTTGACATAAAAAAAATGCCGGGTTTAGTTATTGGTATCGACAACGGTTATACTGTATTTGGTGACTCCAATAATCCTGACATATGCAATCCTGGAACGGAAGAGTACTCGTTTTTAATATTCATTGCTTATCCTGAAAAACAACCATTTCATTTGGATCTACACTTGCAAGAATTAATAATTCGGATGTTTCATCATTATTGATTATTTGTACACCTGCTTTGCCGTCAGAGGTTTTGTTTTCTAGAAGATCTCCAGGAAATATTTACTATTATAATATATGATCTGTTTAAAACGAATCAATTACTTGTGTTTTCGTGTACAGCTTTATGGTGTGGTTTCGTTGATTTTGACACAGCCTCAGTTACTGTAATTGCTATACGTCCACATATTGGTGGGTCAGTTATTACCTTTGCTAGTAATGTTTAACACCAGAATGAATTACAAAAAAAACTCTGTAGATGTCCTAGACAATAAACTATCAAAGCTGCGGGCCGAATGTGATGTTCATGTAATCGAGTTTGGAAATCTTTGTAAACTGTTTAGACAAATTGATGACACCGTGTACAATTTCTTTCGAAAACCGGCAAATATCCCCATGAAACTGACTGACATTAAAACAATCATCGACGCGATTAAACAAACCCAGTATACTATCATTAGTGATTTTACTGCTATGGCTACGCGGGTTGATAACATTAAAATACCGCATCAACAAAATATCAATACGGTGTATTCCATGCAACATCAATACCCGCCACTGCAGCACATCAAGCAACAATACATTCCTTCATAAAATGAAAAAAAAAATCACAACATTCTAGATAAAGGAAGAAACTAATCTAATATGCGTCTGACACTGGTTGCAGTGGAAGTGGTATTTATAAGGGAAGAAGTCTTGTTAACTGCTATGCTACTGTTATTTCCGAAAATATCAGGATTATAAATTCTCGTGGGAAGAAAATGAACCGTAAATAAGTCATGATAAATAGTTAATGAAGCCGCATATTTTTCAACGATTATTGCAAGGTGGTATTATGGATATCAATGTTTACCGATAATTTGTCAATGAGTTTTTGTATGATCATCACTGTGACTATAATGATTAGATGAATATATAACAAATGATGATCATACATCAACTACAGTGTGAACCCGTAATAGTCAGAATACAACTAATTAACGATTACAAGTCAATAACGCAACATACTGCAATGGTCTTACAAATGAGATGCAAGTTTTTTTTGCAAGGATGGCTCTCAAAATAGTTCGAGTCGCAAAACAATAATCAATGAAAGTGTTCAATGCTATTAGTGAAAAAGCTACTGGTGCCTTTGTTAATATTGCTGGATTTGCGTTTTATGCAGCCAAGGATATACCAGCACGATTAACACGACGAAAACCAACGTCTTTAAATTACCATGCGAAGTTATATCAGCGAGTGTCAGTATAATAATAAACCATGCCGCGGACCAAAACCTTGCAAGTAGCAGAACAAAGTATAATTACTAGCATTACCGGTGGTTGACATAACTGACGACGTTGATTTAGATTGAAAAGAATATAATAATGTTTGAACTTGTATCCGACCTTGCATTTGACATTGACTCACCAATTATTAAGAATGAATCGGTGCCCGGTATTCCTTGTTATTCTCATGACACACGAGAACCAAATAAACAAGGCAGAGTTGAACTACAAGTTCAGGATAACAGTATTATCTACCCGTTCAAGCATTTATTGAAGCAGAAGGTGAAATTAAAAAGACAGATGAAACAGAATATTGGGGTGCTGTCAATGTAGATTTCATTAACAACGGAAAAATGACACTTTGATAATGCTGCACATATGATTGAATGTATAAATATCAATACGATTTAAAATGATGGTGATGTTGCCACAATGATAATTGACCTAGCAAGATATTCGGATGATTATACCGAATCATCTGGTCTAAGAATGGTGTTTGACAAGCATGGTTCTACGAATCATAATTGTCATATAATTAGGCAAAGAATATAACTTAGTTATGCCTTCGAAATGTTTGACTGCAACGTTATCTAGGATGAATAACTGTTTCTGCAGGTAAGCGACGGAACTAAGAGAGACGAATTGGAGATAAAGAGGGAAACCAAGAAGTAGCTGAGATAATTAGAGAAGGGTACGAAGAATGCTCTGAGTATTTTAAAAGATTTGGGCATCCTACACACGATATGACCCGTGTTGCGATTAATGGGGCGCTACCCGATTTTAATCTAACCGGATTCGCTCGTGTGGTATCATTTGAATTCGCTAAATGACTTCATCCGTGCTGTTATGTTTGGTTTGGTAGACATATATCGGAGAAAAAACACTGGATTCCAATAGTGTTATTACGGTATATGATTGATTGTAAAATGCTGATATCGCTGATTATTAAGTGAAGCAATTATATCATATCGCAAACAAACTGAAGTTTGTTTACCACAACCCGATAGTCTAGATAGTATAATTAGCGAAAACAAAGAAAAAATTCCTGATCTCGACGAAGAATATATCGTTAAATGGTCCAAGGAGATCTTTGAAGTTAGAAATAAACACGCAAAAGATCTCGGTAGAAGAATAATTGGTAAATTCACCCAGGGTGGAAAATATGATCACAAGATAATTAATTCTAGATGATGCTGAATACGATTTTTTAATCGCAGTTGCAGCATCTAGAAGTATATATGTCAATCGTAATGATGCTTTCTTGTCCGATGGAACAAAATTCGGTACAATTGTTACTTACGTAGATGGAGATAATACTCAATACACCTATTTAAGGGCGACTATGCTGGGTTATGCTTCTATCAATTTGCTATCGATGATAGATTTCCTGAATTCGCGTTTAGAGTCGCCACTGATTCATTTTACATAGATGTAAAACATAGCAAAGCAGTGGCTGAATTTACAAATTCCTTCGAGTGTTGGGGATAACGGAGAATTAAAAAGGATATAATGCGTGATTATTCTAAATTAGCAGGTGTTACAATTGAAAAGAATTACTTGAAAAATAATCAAATATCAGAATTATCGTGTTCCAATCCAAGATGTAGATATAAAATAGTTACTTAAACGGTTGTTGTGGGTCAGGGAAGACGACTCACTTGATAGAATTATTTCGAGGAAAATCAAACATGATTGTGCTAACACCTTCACACAGGCTTGCAAGAGAGATGAAACAGCGAGGAGTTAATGCTTTCACTTATCAGTTTCTTTCCATGGAAAGGTGACGCATGAACTCCTTATCTAATGGGCGAGAAATATATTCCTGAAATTATTTTTTGGGATGATATATGCACAGTATCGTTAGAGATATTAAAATTATTTCTTGATTGGCTTTTGCTAGCGAATACAATGTGATAATGTTTGGCTAGCATGGTCAACCTTCACCATTTAACGGTTTGTCTCCACATGATTGGCTGAAGAAAATATTAGACTATTATGAAGAAATTAATACTGATCACAGATCACTTGATAAATAATTAAGTGAATTTAAGAAATTAATAAGATTAAAACCCGATAAAGTACAGTGTGAAATAGCGCGTGAAATGATTTTAGAAACCCATTAAAAGATTTTTGGGAAGCGTGGAGACCAAACAATTTGATAGTGGCAAGTAGAAAGATAGTCAGAGATGCACTTCGGATGAAGTTATTTAAAAAAACACAGATAAATATTCGCAACACTTCCAGTGCCATTGTGTTCTATACCTATGGATACAAGAAGACAGAATATCGAAATTGATATTTCAGGCCAGACAAGGAAGCAGATTCTCGTGTTAAATGATATTGTGTCGGTTGATATCAGTGTTATCGATGATGCCGTGCGTGCTGATAAATCACCATGGACGCTAGGATACGCAACGACGATACATTCTTCGCAGGTATTGACTATGTCCGATACATTTTTTGGGATCGTAGATGATCGCATCGAGTGGTCAAATTTAGTTTGCTTGGCAGTATCCAGAGTACGAAGAATAAATCAACTTCGAAGAATTGTTTTAGATGGTAATGACACACCCAACAATGCAATTGTCAGCGATGACATAATCAGAACAATTTATAATTACGCTGAAAACACAATAGAATAATCACTGCGGGAGTTGTAATTGTATAATGCGTTGGTGTTGGTCCGATAAAGATCATCGCCAATTTACCGCAGACAGAAAGGATAACAATCTTGGTCATACTAGAGATAATGTGATGTTGACTTGTCTTAAGTGTAACAGACGCAACGGCGCTAGTTAAGATCACGCGATGTTATTGAGTATCCTCGGGTATCAATTGTAATTGTTCCGTGTAATCCGCGCTGAGGAGCAGTTGAATATAATCTATATATTGCTGGTCTACCCGTGGATCTTGTTATGTTAGATATTTTATGTGTAGTGACACTCCAAATAGGATCAATAGCTCTTTTGTACCGCCTTCAAGCCCTACTGGTTCATATAAATATCTCATAGCAACATTGCCGAGTATTCGTTGTTTTGAAAAATCATTTTGTGGTTCTTGTTCACTAATATACTTCTTTTTGATGGCGTTGATTAGTTTCATAATAATTGTTCGAGTAATTTCATTATTTAGCGTGGTAATTACACCTGGCAATCTCTTGACCCATTCACGAGATCATGTATCCTGAATAAATTTCCTCGTGTATTGATATCTAAATAATCACTCAGCAAGTGTCCGATTAAATCGTTCAACAATTGTCTGATCGCGATGTAGTAAAGTATGTCCTCGATTGATGGTGACACTATGACGCTTCATTGTTGATAACACTACACCATGAAATTCCTTATTATTATTGGATTTATAACCGATATTGAAGGAGCACTGAGTACTGATGTTATTATTGGAAGTATTAACAATTTTGTCGTATATGACGATGCGATGCTACCCAATCAAAAGAATCCCGCTAGGATATTTTCCAGAGGTAGGCATAAAAATACTGATGTGATACATGTTAGTCAGAGATATACACAAATACCAAAAGTGACCAGGGATAATTGTAATATTATTGCTGTATTTACACACATATACTACGAAAGAGTCACCAGACCTGGTGCAGTGGAGATATGGATTATAATCTTTTAGAAATTTATTTAGTTACTCTCAGTCAATCCCATATAGATTTGTAACGATAAATTTGCATGACCCTAGATCAAGATATCGTATCGGACTTGATCAAATAATAGGTTAAAATAAAAACTGCTTCGGTTTGTCTGAACTAGTTTGTCTCCGTAACGGCTTGAAAACTTAGTCTATTTACTCTCTCTCTCTCTCTCCTTAGCAGCCTTTTTTTGTGTGTAAACTTGTCTATGGTCCATTCTCTCTCTCTCTAGTCTCGTCGGCCTGAAATAGATTCGTTCTGAAATAGTTTCGGTTTGTCTGAAATAATTTCGGTCTGTCCACACTACTTGCTGATGCTATTCAACTGGCATGAATGACCCAGAACCAAACAAAGAGGTTGCTGGTAAAAAAGAACAATATTTATAAATCAGTATATTCAAGGCATTACTAGTAATCAAAACCAATCTTGACACTAAAGGTGGTTCAAATTGTGGATTAATTACTTATAAAATAAGAGAAAACTGCCAACTAGGTCACGCAACTTTGTTGTGTTGTCACAGTATCATCGCACAGCTAACTGATTGTTAAAGTATGTTGCCCGTTTCCAATAAAAAGTACCCTCTTATTCATTAATAATTAATGCTGTTGAAACCAGTCAAACAAAAATGTATCTAAATGGAAATTAGTGGGTATTTAAGATGGACAACATTACATAGAAATATAACCTTTACTGTTATAATATAGATACTCCTGAGTAACTGGAAAGATTAAGTGTTAAATGCATTTAGTTTGAAATGTAGGTCTTAACAAGACAAACATCTGTGCAACCACAACAGCAGCAGAAAATCATATTAATTTTTCAAAACCAACAAAGTATTCAGATTCTATCAGTATGAAATCTCTACCGATACCATTTAATGACCTTGCGATAAAAGCGTGCATCCATATCTAACAATAATTCTGCTTCATCAATCCTTATGTAATTTTTCAATTATTTTTGGGGCATTGAATTCAGACATGTAATGATGTGTGAAATAATGACTAAATATTATACTTCTGTTTGCATAGTTTCATTGGAATTTTTACATATTTACTGTTAGTGATGCAGCAAGATGAGTTGATGTGTACGCGTTAACCTAGTGTACTTCAGCTATTCAGGCTATACCTAAAACATGTACATGCATACGTAAAATGCTTGATTTTCTTACGTAGAATATTATCGATGCAATCTCTGTTTTCTTTACATTTAGCATTTCTTGTTTAGTATGTAGACTTAAGATGATTTAGCATGTAGTTTCGCAACTTCTTCTATATAACCAATCCTTATTTTGCATGCGTAAGTAAGCCTTATGCTACAGCAGGAATTTACAACTGATTGTTCTCTTAAGTAACCTGGTAGATCAATCCAGGGAATGGTCTCTTCATGTTATGAAGATTTTTTGGCCAAATATTGACCTTTGTATACCTGGGATATTAAACTGTTTGAATATCGAAAGCTTGTTATTGTGTTTAAAGCAAATCAAATCAACTAAACATTTAGAAACAGGTTTATTCTGAAATTTTAAAGTCCATATCCATAACCATAAGTCTCAGCGTCCTTCTGGTTTCTCATTTGTTCCATAGGTTAGTGTTTATGACACTTTGGTATTTTTGAAGTCAAACAATTTATGAAACATAATTTTCGTTCATTTATGTCTTACAGTGAACTTGAATACAAGAGAATTTGAAGCAATCTGATGAGATACTTTCAAATACTTTAAAATCAACAAGCACTGCATGATGCAGATCAAGATGCATGTCCAGAAAATGCATATCTGTAATAATAGTGAATGAAGAAAATACATCACAATACTCACTGCCTGAGAGACATACTTATGCAAAAATACCAATAATTAGGCTTAGTGCAAAATAATATGAGAAGCATAATTACATTCAATGGGTAATAGGAATGTCTGACTATTCAGAGAATAATTATGAAGTAAATAAATGAAAGTGATGAAACTACAACACATAATAAAAGGATCATTTTTTAAAATGCACACCTTTGCTTGATGAAGTGCTATACTTTTCAGAGTTAGGATGAAACAGAGGTCAAACAAATTTATTTATAATTTGGAAAATGTAGTACATGTATTAAGTATTTAAACCCTTAATTACTCTATGTAAGACAAGTTTTGGTTAAGAGTCAATCACTGAAAATTTCTTAATCATATAGAATTAATTTAAATATTGATACAAGGCTCCTTCAAAGTTATATACTACTGTATAAGCAAGGATTACATTTTTTTTAAAATCAACTAGTTTGCTTGTAATGCAAGAAACCAGTCCTTAAAGGCTAGTATTGTTTATAAATGTATAATTCAAGGATTGACAATCTCCTATTTCTCCTCTGACTTAATTAACATCTGAACCAAATACTTCACGCTATACATATCCGTGTTATACTTTAGCACCAATGTCCGCCTCACAGAGTCAACATTTTAGACTACAAATTTGACTCGATTTTGTTTATAATGAATTTGAGTCTACTTTCGTTTTTGGACTTTTCATTTTCCCACTAAATGTTTCATATTTGTACATGTATGTAAAGGTGAGAGATCTAAGCCAACTGCCTACTGAAAACTTGGAGTCATTGCCACCTTACGGTAATGTCATCTCGTAGCTGCTTATCAGCAGAATTAGCAAATTTTAAACAAATTTTATTTGAAGATGATTTATTTTCTCAAAATTGCAAGATTTATACTTTTAATTTCTTTAATTTGCTTACAGGCATGATGAAACGTCAGCATTGATGAAATAGGACATGGTACTTGCCATTTGCATTGCTTGTCACATGACTACAAAAACCTCTCAGCCTAAGACGTCCCAATTCTAATAGTCACATGACATCAATGGCAATTCCCTTTTTAGTGTTCCAAAATTATAAAATATCAAACAGAAGTAACATACATTTTGTTAGCACCCAATAAGAGAAAACAATTCTCAACATATTGTTTCCTCAAAAGCTTTTGCTAGTGCAGCAACCTGGACAGAGCAAAATATATCAAGCAATGAGTTCATGTCAACAAGACGTGATACTACAAAACCAATGCCTACACATGTTCCAGGCTTCATGAAAATTCTTAGACTAAATATAAAGACAATATTATGTTCTTTAATATTATATATATATATATACATATATATATATATATATATATATATATATATATATATATATATATATATATATATATTACAAACGATGTGCAACTTTCTTGTAATAATTACTTGTTTTTCTACATTTGAAATGTGTTATTTGTTATATCATGGGACAACTGAGACCAAATTGTGATAAACATAGCAATTCGAATTTTGAGTACTAGGTCAAATGTCACCAATGCTGTAGTTTCATCTCATCTGTCAGCATATTAAATACATAACAATGTTAATACTTGTATTTTCTGAGAAGCAATATAAGTTTCCTATCACGTTCATGCCATTATGACTCAATGTAACATCAGTGTTCCCTGCTAGGCTATCTAGCAAGTGGATATCCTATGCTGCAACCATGTTGACGTTTTGAGATGCTAGTCTGATTTTAAAGCCTTCCATGTAGGACAGAAGCCAATATCTAGCTAGTATGTCAACTAACTAGCCTACGGAAAAATCTAATTCACGGAGTGTTTGGAATAACCATACAATTATGATTGTGGCAAGCACTCAAATTGTCTGTACTGCTACCTCTGAATATTCTGGCCAGAAATCAATATATTGAATCATGATCATTTCAGTTACAACTCAAGTATATAACTGTTTAATTTTTATATCAAGTGATGGTAGAAAATTTCCTAGTTGTTCCTGGCATGCTTTTATCATTATTTGCAAAATTCAAGGATTTTTCATTTCTCCTGACTTCTTCCCCAATATCATGCTAACCTAGATTGCACTTAACTACTCTGGCATTCCGTTTAAATGATGCTGTGAGATTGATGAAGTAAATGGGGCCATCTTGAGAAATATATATGTTAAAGTTCATTTACATAAGCGTCCGCCAGAGAATAATCAACATTTTACCATACCGTGTGGAATAGTGCCAGATAACTACAGGCAATACTTACAAATTGAAACTATTATGGAAAATTCATAGCAGTAATAAAAGCATGACAATAAAGCTTTATTTAAATCAGTCAATTTGGATGCTTTTCGTGTTCCGTCTTATTGTCTTTCTGTCATTAAATAGATTTGTTCGTGTTTCTATATAGGCAGTCTGCATATTTAGCAGCTTCAGACACTGCGACAGGTGATTCTTTAGGAAATCAATTATGTCTCCATTATATGTAATATAATAATATAATAAAAATATAAGTAGCATTTCCCAGCCTAATGACTTCTCATCTTTTTGTGATCTTAAAACACTTCAAGTCCATCTTAAGCAGAAAATATCTTTCAAATGATCACAGTATCAAACTGTATGAACAGTATTCATACCAGACACAATCTTTGTTTTTATTGTTGTTTAATGGCATGAAAGACTATATAGTATGAAGGCAGAGACAGAATAGTTAAACGCCCAGAAAAAACATAACTTCTACTGACAGAAGATGGTCTGGACAAGACTATGCACTATTCTGATTCTGACACCAACCAGCTGAACATTGGGTCACAATTGCTTCCAGACACAGCAAATTAAAAGAGGCGAAAAAAAAACATTTAAAAGCTTGACTATAGTGACTTGACCGTTATCATTGATTGCACAGATGATACATTCCTGAAAATGTATTTTGTTTACAAAGTTACACTGGAAATAGTCAATAGAAATTAGCAAAGCCACCTATTTCAATTCATAACACATGAAGAGAAAAATATCAATTGCATTCCAAACTGGAGGCAAACAAATTATAGAGATGGAAAACATGGAAGAATTTTCTTGGTAGACATCCGTTGCTGCAATGTTAGTTGTACTGTCAGTGAATAAGTCTGCGAAGAGCTTATTAAATTCATCAGTTTCTTCTTTAGACCAGGTTACTGACAATATTTATAAACTTGTATGCATAGCAGGCAAACATACAAACTGGGGTGCAGTTCATTCCAAATTCTGCAGGTAGCAACATTACTGGAACGATAAGCTTTGGATGCAAGTCAGATAACTTTACATAAATAAAGTGAATATAAAGAATGAAGTTTGGTGGATCAAGCAGACCGTGTTAATATTATGTATATTTCACAATTTTAATTCAATTTTAGTTTTCAGAATCATGTAAATACATTTTAATAAATTATCATTGTGAAATACCTGATCAATCTCATGATTTATTGGTGATACAAGTGCATATGGTTTATATTATTACTATGAACGTATGTTGTGGTTTCATAAAAGCAATCAGGACAAAGGATAAAAGTGATGAGAATATATCTTTTGAGGCATTTGGGAGTGAAATGACATACCCTAAAACTAACCCTAAGGGTAACCATAATTTCGCTATGGCACTATGAGTTGAACAATGTACTGAAGCCAGAGTACCATAATGACTAAAAATCTTGGGATATGAAAATATAATTATTTTGTTTTTCAAGATTTATTTGCATTTAAAAAATGCAGCATTGTTGATTTTCTATCTCTTACATAGTTAAACAAATCTCCATACTGCACACAGAAGTGACTATCTCTTGCTCATTTACGTCAAGAAACTGTTATAAACTACAATGACTGTAAATTGATATTATTTGTATGTATGTGCATATTTTCAAATATTTCTGATATAAAATTTCATTAATTCATGGAGCGCTCTGGATTTTACCGAGCGACCAACACCATAATACAGTGTACAAACCAGTATTTATACAATGTAAATAGGCAGAGTTTTGCTTTATTCATCGTCTTTACCAAATCTCATTCTTTCAAATCACATTTAAACAATGACGTCTACTGCAAATTTTATTTGTAACCATTATTTAATTATACAAGTCACATAACCAGCCTATAGTACTACTTGCTTAAATGACACATGCGCTCAAGCATTTTGAAAGTTATTTCAGAGATAAATGATACAAGAGCGTAATGTAAATGAAGCATATGATATGAAACATCTTTAATTATGCTAATCACATAACCAGCACATATTATTATTCACTTAAACGATACAATACAGATCTACGTAAATATATATATATATATATATATATATATATATATATATATATATATATATATATATATATATATATATATATATATATATATATATATATATTACTTAGATCTGTATTGTATATTTTGTATTGTATTCTAACCTGTACTGTGTGATAATCCTTTGTCCAAGATTACTTACGTTTGTGTGAAAATAACTAATGTCTTTCTGATATCCACACATAGCTAATGTTTTTTTCTGTGATGTTATATAATGGATTAAGATCATTGTTTCTTAAGGGTGAGCTTTTTTACAGATGTCATGGATGTTTTTCAGACGAGATGAATTTGATGGTAAAGTTCCTTGAAAAAAAAGTATTGTCATAATATGATCTGTAAGGAGGAATATAAAGTTATTTCAATCATAAATATTATGTGTAATAAAACACCAGTCTTTATAGGCAGCATTGCATTTGTGTTCAGTGTTAAGATTGGATATGTTTTTAATGATTAATTTGGAGTACAAAATAGGTATTGATTTACTTAACAATTATTACCCTGGAAGTATTGTGAATTCGTCCTAATAGATATTGTATTTTGTTATTCAGAAACATCAATGCTGTATTCACATTAAATATTAAATAATGCTATCACAGCAGCACACCCAATGCTATAACGCATTCGGACTTGATATTAATTTGTTTACATTTGAACTAATTATCTAGGGAAATACATAATTGGTTGAATTTTTCACTACTATATGTTTATACATTATTATTGTCATTATTATTATTATTACAATTATTATTATTATTATTAGTAGTAGTAGTAGTAGTAGTAGTAGTTGTAGCAGTAGTATTAAGAATCTCGTTCATGTTGTGTAATCGTTTTACTATTCCCCATTTTTTAGACATTGTACGTAATAACAGATGTTTAATTGATGACATTTTATTACTCTGTTTGATCATGCGTTAATTCCGAATATCTCTAGCAATGAAAAACATTTGCCGTATTCATATTGAACATGAAATCCTTAATTTGTATTTATTAAACATAAACATGTCATCAGAAGAGTAAGGTCGGTAGTTTCATTTTATGCAGGATTATTAGTGCTCAAAACAAATCTCGATGTATTACATTCACTTAATATTCACTTAATATATTGCTATTTTGGAGAACGGTGTGTAATTTGGTTCCTGTTGAAGCATTGTGATTCGTCTTTAGAACAGAAAAAAAATACCAAAAAAATTCAAGTAACAACGATTTAATTGCACAGTCATACTATTCCAACAGCATTTGTCATTATCAACTACCGATGCATTGTACAATTAAAAATATTCGAAACTTATGCTGTGGTTATTAATATGAATTTGCAAACATGATATAAATTCAAATAAATATTGCTATATTGAAATCTGGATTCACTTTTATCTTTTTTTAAATATATATCCTTGTAAATTGTTTGACTCAACATAATGCGTACTGCAAGATTAGTTTTTCATATTATTATTATGGTCCTTAATCGATTTCCTAATTTTATATTAATTTTTCTTGACTAAATGTTACCTCTGATAATTTAAAATTGTATTCCCACTATATTAGTATAATCATTATCTCCTCTGTTTTCTTTTTACAGAAATTTCTCTATATTCTCTTCTCTATGTAACGACGTTGCAATGCCTTACCATTGTCAAAACGTGGTTCTATCAAATGTTTTATCCATAGTTGGGGACATAACACCAGACATAAACACCACGTCGTACTGTTCCTCTGTCCTATGAAGATATGTGTGTTTATACACATGGGAATCACCCTCTTTGTAGTCATTTTCTTGTATATGTGATTGTCCAAGTTTATGTTCTCACATTCACAGTTTGGATAACCAGGTTGTTCTATCGCACCGTCTTGTCCTCCTCGAACGAAGATAACGTTATCATAGGGAGCCTGAACATTCTCCTTCTTAGTGTAAGCTTTTATTGATGGCTTAGATGGAAGGTAGGGGATTTGCTTTTCCAGCAATGCGTGTTGCTCTATCATATAATGGGTTGCGCTTAAATTTCCACGTTCTAGCGAAACTAGTCGACTCTACCAATAACTGTGTGACAATAAACATTATGTATGTATGTATGTATGTATGTATGTATGTATGTATGTATGTATGTATGTATGTATGTATGTATGCATGCATGCATGCATGCATGCATGCATGCAAACATGTATGTATGTAGCAGCAGAGAGTGTGAGCCGGACATGTTTCAAGCAAAAAATCACTTTTAACCGTCAAAACGGCAAATAGAGCCTTCCTACGAATTTTCATGTTTTCACCAAAAAAAAAAATAAAGTCTCCATTTGCCAAACAGAGACTTAGTGATTTTTGTCCGAAAACGCGATCTTGCAGGGGTCTTCGAAATGAGTAAAACCTCACCCCGTTAATTTCAACCGAAAATTTTATCAAGTCCGATACGATATCGCGTCCAAGGGTCTGCTAAATTTATCGTCACAAATCCGTGTGGTATTGACTGAGCGTGACTAAAGAAATTTCTAAATTGATTATGATTCATATCACCGCTGCACCAGGTCTGATGAATATTTCTAAGAGTATGAGTATCAACTCCCTTAAATACACACAATAAATTGCAATTATCGCGAATCACTTTTGGTATTTGTGTGTATCGTTGAGTGACATATATCACGTCAGTGTTTTTATCCCTGCCTCTAGAAAAGATCCTAGCAGGATTTTTTTGATTATCTAACATGATATCGTCATAGACAACTAAATTGTTAATACCTCCATCGATATCATCAATGCTTGGTGCATCGTTGATATCAGTAATAAATTCAATAATATCATCATCGATTTGAAATTCTTTTGCTTTCTCGTTAAAATCCCTTAGCACTTCATAGCATCGCTGATCGTCTACACTCGAGGCTATTAAATACAATTTGTTCCATTTCATCCATCTCGTTATCAAATTAAGTAACAATTGTGTCTTACCGCTTCCAGATGGTCCGATTAAAATCATTCAAATTAAATTCGGCAACATTTCATGGTGTTTAATAGGTTCCCGTCGTCGGGAAGCTGAATAATCAATTATATTCATGCTGTTATATATAAACCATGGATCTATATTGTGTGAAGTGTAAAAAACGTACTGGCACTGATGACTTGACGACGATTACAACTAAAATAACCGATCAGCGCTTTCTGGTAAATGCGTACAATATAGTACAAAGAAATTTAGATTTGTTTCTAAGGATTTAAAACAAAACGAGAGGGTGATATCGCAGCCAAATTTGCAAAACTCCCTGGAACCCCATGGGTAAAGTACCCAGGAGAAAAGCACCTTCCAGGATATAGCTACTGTGGACCGGGAACAAGACTTGATATCAGACTCAATAATCATAGCCAACCCAAACCCGGTGAAGAACCAATAAACGCCATTGATAAGGCGTGTCATGTTCATGATGTTGCTTATAAAAGCAGCAATTTGCAACACATGCATCTAGCTAATGTGGAAATAATTCATGCGTTAAATGCTATTCCTGATAAATCCTTCAAAGAAAAATTGGCTTCCTTTTTGATAAAATCGGCTATAAAAAGTAAATTGATGTTAGGTGCTGGTAATTAAAAACAACATGGAATCTATATATTATTTCCCAAGAGGATACTGGAGATGTAAATCAGCAGTCAATAAACTCGCTAGCGCTGCAAAAGTGAAAAAAACCCACTGCGGCTCATTGGTTATCCAAACAGGCAATATGGCAAATTTATTTACCACCGCCTAAACAAATTAATTACTCGCATTTTGATGTGACTGTCCCTAATGAAGTTCATCAAGCTGATATACTATTTCTGCCACAAGATGGTGGTTACAAATACGCGTTAACTGTAGTTGATGTTGCAAGGCGGTACAAAGAAGCAGAACCGTTAAAAACAAAATCATCACCTGAAGTGGCTTCTGCATTTGAAAGGATTTATCAAAGGGATCCTCTGCACTGGCCAAATCTGTTACAAGCTGATCCTGGCAAGGAATTTCAGGGTGCAGTGTTATCAATAATGAAACATCATAATGTCACCATCAGACGGGGGCATACCACGCTACATCGTGATCAGGCAATTGTAGAACGATTTAATAAAACCCTTGCTGAGCGGTTATTTGGATATCAATACGCAAAAGAATTCATCCAAGAAAAGCGATCCCGTGAATGGGTCAAAAGTTTACCAGCTGTGATTACTGCACTGAATAACGAGATTACTAGAACAATCAACATGAAACCTAACAACGCTATTAAAAAGAAGTCTATACCCGTACAACCACAAAATGATTTTAAAGAACCAATTCTTGGTAGTAATATCACTGTTAGGTATTTATACGAACCAGGAGAGCTTGAAGGTGGCAGAAAAAGGGCTACTGATCCTATTTGGAGTGTTACTGCACACAAGATATCTAGTATAACATGATTTAGTGTATCTAGACCAGCAATCTATAGACTGGATTCAACTGCCCGTCAACGAGGATTCACTCGACAACAATTACAAGTGATACCCGAGGATACTCAATTACCACCGCGGGGTCTTAATTAAGATTTTCAAAAACAACTCTTCGAAGTTGATTTATTCTTCGTACTCTGGATACTGCAAGATAGACTAAATTTGACCATCCGATGCGATTATCTGCTATCCAAACAATTGTATCCGATATTGTCAATCCCTGTGAAGAATGTATCGTCGCTGCGTATCCTAGCGTCCATGGGGATTTATTAGCACGCAATGCATCTTCGACGACGCTGATATCAACCAGCACAATATCATTTAATACGAGAATTTGTTTTCTTGACTCTGTCCCTGACTTTGTCAGGCCTGGAATATCAACTTCAATATTTTGTTTTCGTGTATCCGATGGCCTATAACATAACGGTACCGGAATTGTTTGAAATTTTTTTCTATGCGAATCAAATAACTTCATCTGAAGTGTGCCTCTGACTATTTTTCTACTTGCAATTATCAGATCATTTGGTCTCCATGTTTCCCAGAAATGATTCATTGGAGTTTCTGAAATTATTTCACGCGCTATTTCACATTGGATTCTATCCGGTTGTAATCTAATTAGCGCATTGAATCTCGTAATTGTTTATCAAGTGATCTATAATCAGTACTAATTTATTCATAATAGTCCACAAAACCCTTTATCCATTCATGTGGGGATAAACCGACGAATGGTGGGGGTTGGCCGTGATCACCGCACAGGACGACTTTTGTAGTTTTTAATAACATCCACTCAAGAAATATTTGTAATACATCTAATGACACTGTGCATATTTCATCCCAAATGATGATTTCAGGAATAAATTTTTCGCCCATACGCTCAGGAGTCATCTTATCTCCTTTCCATCGAAAAAAAACTGTGATAAGTACAGGCATTTACCCCTCGCTGTATCATCTCTCTTGCAAGTCTGTGAGTTGGTGTTAGCACAATCATGTTTGGATTGGAAACGCGGAATAATTCAATTGCCAGGGTTGTTTTTCCTGACCCGCCACAGCCGTTTAAATAAACTGTTTTGTATCGACATATTGGATCAGAACACGGTGGTGCATTAGAAAATTCTGAAGACTGATTGCTTTCTAAATAATTATTTTCAATCGTAACATCTGCTGATTGAATATAATCATGAAGCATTTCTCGCTAAATTCTCCATGATCCCCAATTCTCGTTGCAAGTAGCTTTGCTACTGCTTATAAAACCAGCCATATCGCTTTTTATGTAAAATGAATCAATGGCGACTCTAACTGCGGTGTTAGGAAATTTATTTATCATTGAAAACAGATTAATAGAAGCATAACCGAGCATAGAAGCTCTCAAATGTGTATACTGCGGATTGTATCCATCGTTGTAAGTAACAATTGTACCCAATTTGGTTCCATCGGACAGAAATGCGTCTTTACGATTGACATATATCCCCTTATTCGTTAGATCCGCGTTTACAAAATCGTATTCAGCATTGTCTATAATCAATCTTGAAGAATATCTTGTATTGTCATATTTGCCACCTTGAGTAAATTTACCGATTATTCTTCATCCAAGATCTTTTGCTTCGTTGTTTCTGATTTCAAATAGATGTTTGGACTAATCCATGATGTGTTGTTCATTAAAATCAGGGAATAGTTTTCGCTGTTCGCTAATTATTTTTTCTATATCAGGTTGTGGTAACCAGACTGATTTCTGTGCTCGATAGGATATAATCGCTTCACTGACAATTAATGATTTTAACATCCCACAATCAGTCATATACCGTAACAGCACTATTGGCATCCAGTGTTTTTCAGACATGTGTTTACCAATAAAAACATAACTACACGGATGAAGTCCTGTAGCCAATTCATATGATACTACACGAGCAAATCCGGTTAAATCAAAATCAGGCAGTGGTCCATTAATCGCAACACGAGCCATTTCGTGTGTGAGGTGTCCAAATCGTTTGAAATATTTAGCACACTCTCCATACCCGAGAAAACTCCCTGGATAACACGCAATCATATCAACGGAAATAACGATTTCAGTGTCATATTTTGTATTCCATAACCCTCCATGACTGTATTCAAGACAGGACAATCTGACATCTGATAAAACTCACTTCGGGTTGGTTTCCACGCGTTTTTCTTCCCAGCAAAATGTGCTGCAACTGATGGTAGTGTAAAACAATTCGTTAATAATTGTTCGTTGTCTTCCCCCCCCCCAGAACTCTGGGGTGAAAACTCACTAGCTAGTTTTTTCATTTTATTATGTAGCTCTTCAGTACGGTACAATTCTCCGTTGGGTCTTACAAACTGATCAAATCTACATTCATTGTCTGCAGCACTATGAAATAGCCACATCGACACAAGATCTTTTTTACTCAAATTGTAAATAGCATCAAATAATTTCTGCTCGGAAAAAACTCTTCGGTTGGTGGTAGATATTTTACGGTTCTATCCCGTGGGAATATGTTACTGCAGATGACCACGCGTGTTCGTTATGATCAATAATTTGTATTGGAGTTCTTTTTTTTGATTGATATTTCGGTTCGTGTAATACTTCTCCGGTTATTGTCGTTACTGATATTGGAAATCTCAATGATGTTTCTAATTTGATTATATCCTGAATTGTTGCCCCATGCTGTTTCACTGTTAATTCGCATTCAGTTATTTTTTTTCGTCTTAGATCATTTTTTCGTCTTAGATCAGTTAATTCATTTCCCCGGGACGCATTTGTGAAGTGTTCTATTATTCGTGTTGCTACACAATTAAGCCCTGACGAAGTCAATGATGACGAATATTTCATGGGTGCTAGTTTTGCAATATCAGGTTTTTCATTTAACGGATATATCCCGTAAACAACTGCTGTTACAGGATAAGATCTTTCGTAGTATGGTTTGTCAATTCCAGTCAAAATTCCTGGTTTGGAATCTTGATTCACAGTGAGAGTTTTTTTGTCCTTGAGAATGGGTTCGTATTTATCCCTAATGATCCAATTTCCAGTGCCGTCACGGATAAGGAATTTTATTCTAAAAATATTCCTTTCTCGCCCAAGATTTGAGATTATCCCTGCTGCTTTTTCATCATTCATGGTAGCGTCAACACTACCATCAATTCGAAATGTTGACCAACAGTGAGATGCCCCATCACGCTTGAATTCATTAAAACAGTCTCTGATTTTACTAATCATGGTTCTATCAGAAATTTTATTCTTTGGTGTATCAGAAACTCTATCGAGATTGAATTTAACATTTTTCCAGGGCTTAATTTTCGATAATCTCTTGAACTCTTTCATACTATAATTAAAACAAGCATTTAAATTAAAGATTTATGTATAATGAATCATTCCAACTGGCTCATGATTGGATCAGTGACTCCTTGTAACAAATCATGCAGAAATGAGTTCTGTGGGTATCATATGCAAAGTTTTCGACGTGGAAGCATTGGTCCTTGTATTCGATGTGGGGTTGGGGTCAGGGGAAAATCACAATTGTGTATCGGTTGTGGTGGCAAACGATACAGGGAGTTGAAGCGTTATTATGATAAAATAATCAAAAATGGATTTTCAATCAAAAATTCTGACCCTGACAAAGTCCCTGACACTGACAAAGTCAGCGACAAAATCATAAGAACTCCTCAAGACTACATTGAAAGATTCTCCAGTGATGTTATTATTAGACCAAACAATGAATTAGACAAATATTATAGTATAGTATACAAATGAACCAAGAATTCAGACCACACCCAGTGATTAAAAATTATGAAGCATCCAGTGATGGTACTGTCAGACACTGTAGGCTGAAGAAACCAGTTGGTGCTGACAATGGTAGGGGGTATTTGAAGTTTGGCGCTGGAAAGAAGAAATATTACTGCCATCGTTTCGTATTTGAATGTTTTTATGGATTGATCGAGGATGATTTTGTTATTGATCACAAGGATTCCTTATCACATCTGCAAGATGTTACACAGAGTTAGAATTTGAAACGAGGAAAGACTGGTACAAACAAAACGGTTGGGAAGAGACCCGTGAAATCATTTAATACGGCAACTAAAGGAGAAAAAATATTTTCTTCTATGAATGAAGCAGGAAAATATTTTGATATTTGTAAACCGTCAGTACGAAAAGTTACAGAAGGAATAACCAATACGGCGATTTAAAAAAAGACCGAAGAAAAAATTCAATTCAGTTATGTCTAATGAGTCATATTTTTCATTTAGAAATATGTAATTATTATAGAATATGAATATGAATTCTGAGAAAATGAATAGCATTATAGCTGAAATTTTAAAATTGAAAAGTCAGGATATTAAACTCTCAGATGGCTTAAATCCTGATCAAATTGTGTCAGATTTTCAGGATATACAATACGGAGTTAACAATAACAAGTATATGCTGCCAAAGAAATATGCGCTCATCAAAAAAATTCAAAATTCTATTCGGGACTCTCTTGCATTTTCCAGTGAAGTAAGTGTGTTTGTCCCGTTATATACTATCGTGGAAGGAATACGAAAAGAATTGGGTAACGAATACGAATTGAAAAAAGAAGTTAATTCTAAAATTAGAAACCTACGGGCGTTAATTCAAGAAAATGAACGATTTTGATTGACCGACCCTCAAAGAGATTTTGTCATTTTTTGATTGTGACCGACCCTCAAAAAGATTTTCATTTTTTTAGCACTTTTTGATTGAAAATGACAAAATCAGTGAATAAAAAATATTTCACACTGAATAAAAAATATTTCACACTGAAGAAAAAATATTTCACACTGAAGAAAAAATATTTCACACTGAAGAAAAAATATTTCACAGCGAATAAAAAATCGATGGATGGTTCAGATTGATCAACGGAAAAGTGGCGAAAGTGTCAGTATTATTTATTTTATATACAATTTGGACACTTTCGCCATCAATGATAGAAGCTTTTTTATGATGAAATAACACTTCCATGACTGTGTTAAAATCAGTGAATAAAAAATATTTCACACTGGTACCCTTTCATGGTATAAAAAATATTTCACACTGAAGAAAAAATATTTCATAGCAATAAAAAATATTTCACACTGAATAAAAAATATTTCACACACACTGAATAACAAATCGATAGACCGTTAATGGATGGTTCTCTCGGTATGATATGATAGATTGATCAATAGAAAAGTGGCGAAAGTGACAGTATTATTTATTTTATATACAATTTGGACACTTTCGCCAAACCTAAAACATCATAATAACACTCCCACGGTGGTGTAAAAAATCATCCGACATGTTAAAAAATATTTCACACATACTGAATAAAAATATTTCACACACACTGAATAAAAAATATTTCACACACACTGAATAAAAAATATTTCACACACACTGAATAAAAAATATTTCACACTGAATAAAAAAAATTTCACACACACTGAATAAAAAATAGATAGACCGTTAATGGATGGTTCTCTCGGTATGATATGTTAGATTGATCAATGGAAAAGTGGCGAAAGTGTCAGTATTATTTATTTTATATACAATTTGGACACTTTCGCCATCGATGATAGAAGCTGTTTTATGATGAAATAACACTTCCACGGTGGTATTAAAAATTATCCGACATGTCAAAAAATGGAGCAAGTGTCAGTATTATATATTTTATAGCAATTATGACACTTGCTCCATCAATGATAGAAGCTGTCTCACGATGAAATAACACCTCCACGGTGGTGTTAAAAATCATCCGACATGTCAAAAAAGTGGGGAAAATCACAGTATTATATATTTTATAGCAATTATGTGACTTTCCCCATGAATGATAACGCCGCTAAAATATCAAAATAACACTTCCACGGTGGTGTTAAAAATCATCCAACATGTCAAAAAGTGGCGAAAGTGTCAGTATTATATATTTTATAGCAATTATGACACTTTCGCCATCGATGATAACGCCGCTAAAACATCAAAATAACACTTCCACGGTGTTGTTAGGTCGGATTGAAAATTGTTTTGCAATTGAAAAATTGTTTTGCAATTGAAAAATTGTGCTACAATTGAAATCTACGATTTTAATAATGGTCAATGAAGCATTAACGACCCGATTGGCTCGTGAACGACTAAATGCAATTAAGAGATTTATACCATTTCGAGACTCTGTAAGGAATAAACTGCAACAACGACAGTGTTTACAAACTGATTTTGCTGCGGGATCTGAAGAACTGTTT
The DNA here is from genome assembly GCA_029339505.1 of Unio delphinus. NCBI lineage: Eukaryota > Metazoa > Mollusca > Bivalvia > Unionida > Unionidae > Unio > Unio delphinus. The sequence goes on along the minus strand of JAQISU010000036.1, from coordinate 10,354,744 downwards.
AAACCAGTAACCACAGCAACGAAGGAGGAAGAGCGTGCTATACGGGGAGATTCGGGAAAATCTCTTATTGGTGAACTTGAAAAAATAGCAGCGGAAACTGAACAAACAAAACAAGCTGTACAAAAAATGGAATCTAAGACACCTGAATCAAAAATAACAGTAGATGATTTACGCGTGAAATTTAACGAGGAAGGGTTAGCAGCAATTGATAAGACTGATCCAGCAGAAATTCCTGCGCTTATTGTTGCGACTTATGAAAACAGAAAAAAAAATGTTGAGACCAGAGCATCACAAGTTTGTTAGAAGTATAACTCACTGGGCTGATATATTCTACACAATCAAAACTAAAAAAAGTCAAATTAAGACAGATAGTGCATCATACATTGAATATATCAATGCGGTGGGTACAGTGTATAAACGATATGAAGAACTAAAACAACGAAAATTGCAAGGAAAGCGACAGCAACCTGCAAAGAAAATATATTTCTCTACTAAAAAACAAAAACTACCACCTGATGATGATGATGATTTTAGCTATTTAAAACCACGGATACAGAAAAACTGGATGAAGCAACTGGATATAGCGGGAAGGGATTAAGAGATTCCAGTGAGACTCCAAGTGGGGTATGTTCTGATAGTGTTATCAATGATATATCACGATTATATGTTCTAATCGGAGGGTTCCGAGCTGGAAATAATTCACCGGAAATAATTAATGAAGCAGCTGATATCTGTAGACGGTTATTTTAAGGTGGTATCATGGATATCAAAACATATCGAGGTTTCATTAGCGACTTAGTGGAAAATGGGTATCATAGTGACTGAAAACGAATCGAAAAATTGTTTTACAATTGAAAAATTGCTAGCAATTTCAAATAATGATCATACACTACAATCATGATAAACCAGCCAGTGTCTATGTAGTTAATTCACGGTTTCCGGTTTATAGAGCATATTGCGGAGATGGTTTCGGTGATACCATTGCGTGGTTATTTACAAGAATGGCCCCAAAAGTGATGCCGTTAGCTAAACAACTAGGAATGAAAGCCATTGGTGTTATTCGTGATAAGGGTATTAGTACTGTTGGAGATCTTGCCGGAAAAGCGTTTTCAGCCGCGAAGAATAAATTAACAGCGCTAGTTAGACGAAAAAAGAAACCGTTACCATCTACAGCAGTTATGCCTGCAAGTGTTAGTAAAATAATAAATAACGCAGTAGATGAAAAACTAGAGTCACTGATGACCCCGGACCAAAGCAACATCGCAAATATCATAGCAGGAAGTAGCTTACAACCACGAAGAAAACGCTAGCGTTTTTCACGACGATGAAAATCGTTTACAATTTCACGATTTAGACTCTGATAAATATAATAAAATGTTCAAAAGGTCACCTGATCCAGCGTTTGATATAGACGCCCCAGTCCCTAAGGATGATTCTGTACGCGGTTATCAATATTAAGCCTATCATGCCATAGACTCAAATAGTCGATCAAGAATTGAACTTCAGGTCCATGATACCAGTAAATATTTTCTACCCGCTGAAGCGTTTATTGAAGTAGAAGGAGAACTTGTAACAGCTGCTGATACTCCTGCTGTACCAGCACCGTATCCAGCTGGTACTCAAGTCGGGTTTGTCAATAATGGTATCATGGCGCTATTTGAGAGTGCTAGATATCTCATTGATGGAAAAGAAATTGAGTTGATAGATCGTCATGTTGATGTGGCTACAACAATAATCGGGTTAGCGAGATATTCTGATGATTATACAAGATCAGCAGGACCCTCTATGATGTTTGCAAAAGATGTTAAAAATACAGCTGGAGGAAACCAATTTGTTGTAAGACGACCAAAGAATAATGCTGGTGCCGCTGATGCTGATGTTGAAAATATGATTATAAACAACGATCCTAATTTCAATCTAGAGGCTGCGACACGTATATCAATGTTGAAAGGGCGGCGTAAATTATTTTCATGCGCGATTCCACTGCATCATATATTTGGATTCTGTAGAAATGTCCGAAAAGTTATTTATGGAGCGAAGCATACAGTAGCACTCGTGCGAAAGAGTGATGATAATGACGCAATTTGGAGGATTCCAGCAAACCCAGCTGCAGATCATATAAATGATGATGCCGGTAAAGTCATTTTAACAAAACTATCATTATGGATGCCAGTGTTGACTCCATCAATTACCGCAGAAGAACGATTATTATCATTTATGGACCAAGGAGGAAAATCAGTACTAAGTTGGCTAACGGTAAGTACAGATGTTAAACCATCAAATATTAACGAGTTATTCACGTGGAATATATCATCAAAACAAGGTGTTGCTGAGCCACGTCATATATTTATTGCGTTACAGGATAACACACGAGTTGGCAATCAACTCTCCAGCCATATGATTTTTGATCCATTAGGTGTTAAAGACGTCTCACTGAGAATAAACGGCCAGCAGGAACCATCCGAGGATATACAACTTGATTACAAAGAAAACCATATTGCATGAGTTTATTATCGTCTGTTGTCGTTTATGGCACGCGATAAAAATGTCGATACTGGTCTGCAAATATCACAATATGATTTTAAGAATTTATATCCGATCTGTTATTTTTCGTTGGAACATCTTGATTTAACAAGACAGTCAGTTGTTGATATACACTTTAGAGCTAATTTGCTTCGTGGTACTATTGATAATTATAGAGCAGTTGCTGTCATTCTCAGTGATAAATCAATGCTACTTGAAGGTGTTGGAGGAAGAATGAGAGTGGTAGATGCGCCAGTAGAAAATATGTAAACGATTTTCTCGATGAAATTGCTTTACAATTTACGATTTAGAATCAATCTATTATGTATAATGTCATACAGTGTTATTCGTGATGCGTTAACACCCGGTCAAATCAAGAAATTGCAATCAGAGCCGGCTAAAAAATGTGGAACCACTATCACGCTGAAACCCAAATCAAATGACTGGCGGTGCAAATACAAAAGCGATGACAACTCGTCAAGTAAAATACTTCAATGATGCACTTGTAGCATAAAAAGGTGTTCAGATTACTATTTCTGCGGCTGCTATCAAAAATATGATTAAAACCGGCGGTATATTACCGTTATTTGCTGCGTTACCAGGATTAATTGCAGCGGCTGCACCAGCAGTTGAAAAAGCTGTCGCATTGGGGGCAGCTAGAGGCTTGGGAGCAAAAGCGATACAAATCATCGCTGAATCATATGAACCGAAGAAAGGACGAGGGTATAAAAAGGCAATAGGTTTAAGACTACCAGGAACCCCGTATTCATGGTACAGCGGAAAGGGTCTAAGACTAGGACCGGTTTACTAGTTGAGGAATCTTTGGTTCCAATGTCCAATTTTGATTTATTTGATGCTGCTAAAAAATTTGCGATTAAAAATTTCAGAGGTGCCTTTATGAAAGATCAGTTACCGGCACAACCAAACAGCGTTGAAACCGGTATTATTAATTTAGATAACAGCACCGGACCCGGAACTCACTGGGTTGCATACGCTATTGATCCACGTGCAATCGTATATTTTGATTCATATGGATTAGCACCGCCAAAAGAGTTTATGCGTTATATAAACCGCTTAAAGACTTTTCCAATGAAGATTTGGTATTCTACGCTACCAACACAACAAATGAATGATCCACCATTATGTGGCAGCGAAGTATTAAATGTCCTTGACGCTATTTCTAACTCCTTGGGTATCCCAAGGGTAAAAACACCACATGTTGTCGTAAATGAATACACTAGTAGTCGCTGGAAATCGAAACGATTTTAAAGAGAGATGTATAAAATATCATGATTTATATTTGGGGGAGATCTTTATCAGCGATGACGAAACCCGGTGCCGATGGCACTGCAGAAATATCTGCAACCGGTGATATAAAAAAATAATCGAAAATGAAATAGCTGAGACGTTGAACTTAACAAGTGTTGATCCCGGGGAAATAGTTGTATTTCAAGATCGTCAGGGTAAATTGAAAACTAGTAATGTGTCGTTGGATGATATTTTAGATAAACAACGAAACGCAATCGAGGATACTATCGCGTTATTTTCCGATCAGGGTAAACTCAAGCCGGGTGTACTTTTTTCGACGATTACAGATAGAGTAAAAACTCTCAGCGATGAATTAAAAAATTCTCTGTTGGAACTAGCAACACTTCAATCTAAAACTGAGGAACAAGGAAAGCAGTTTTCAAATTTTCGTAGAAACATCGTGGATAAATTTATTGGAACCCCGTTGGATAAAATTGAAATAAAACTCCCTGATATTAAAAAATCCATCGATGAGACAAAAAACTTCATCGAAGCAATCAAAAATGATTTTTCGAGGAAGATAAGAATCATTGAAAAAACAAAAATTCCTCATGAGAAAACCAACAACGTAGTATACACAATCCAACACGGATCATTTGCGTGGACACATACAAACAACAAATTAGATATCACTGCAACCGTTAAGGGTATTTTTCGATTAACACTAGTGACAACGACTCAATTTAATATTTCATCGTCGAGTTCATCCGGGGTCAACAATACGATTTCAACGATCATCGACAAGGATACAACGGAAAAGTTCACAATAACATCTACTGATAAAAATTTTGTTAGGGTTTCAACAACGTGGTATGTGGAATTTGTAGCGGATTTAAGTAAGTTTCAATTGAAATCGTAAACTGATTTAAAATAAAATGATTTCATCATCGCAATATCGCTTTGATCAGGTCAGAGAATTTCAAAATAGACTCAAAACCCTCACTGAGGAGTATCAAATAAAAAAAAAAAAATACCAACGAAGAATTACCGCAATTGATGTTACTTTGTACGCTGTGAGTGGTGTAATCACCGGAGCTGGTATTATACTATCCTCGGTAACAAGGATTGCCCCGATAGATGTTCCAATTTGCATTTCTGCGGCAACAACAATCGCGGGAATAATTTCAATTATAACAAAAAAAATATCATCATGCAACCAACGCAAACTACAAGACTACATAATTCAATTTCATGATGTGTCTACTGCATACTCGCAATTATCCTCGTTGATATCGTCATCGCTCGATGATACAATTATATCAGAGAGTGAGTTCTCAGCGATGGTCAGTATTTATGATTCCGCGATGTCAAAATTAGAGCGACAACAACAGTATAGTAACGATGACAACACCGATGGAATTACTTCAACAAATAGTGGAGAACACAAACCCAGTACAAACAAGCATGATCTCAATAACATCAACGAATCCAGAATTCAGTGTGAATTTCCCTATCCCAGTTCCCGTGAAGGAAATCGCGTTAGCAAAATTACGAGTGTATCACAGCTGACCTAACATTAGATCGGCACCATTTGGCGGCCAACAATCCAATAATTCACTGGTGTTCTCGTATAAGAATAAAGACGACGGTACCCCAGACTGGAACGTTGTTTCAATACCAACCGGATCATACCAAATTGAACAAATCAATGCTGAATTGCAACGTAGAATAAAATCGATTACTGGAAAAGAATCAAAAATCGCTATAACGGTTCATGAGCCGACACTATCATCTGCCATTGAAATATGCACAGAAGGATACGTCGTAGATATCTATCAGAGTTCTATTAGAACCGTACTAGGATGGCCTGAATTACCACCCGGGGGAAAAACCGTTAATTTACCACCTGAACCACAAAAATCTGATTATGTCACAAACAGGATAAAATCTGATAATTCAGTAAAAAGCTATAGCGATTACATCAGACGGAATTTTTTGGATAGCCGATACCTTATCAACAGGGAGGTGAGGTGTGTGACAGGAGGGGACTATTATTTTGTTAACGAGCCTAATATCATTGAAAATTTCACAGCAATGAATAATGATTTTTCACTGTTGTTAATATCTCTTAAATCCGGTTCTCTCACCCGAGGTGAATTTATCAGCGTCGTAGAAACATGCAATAAAATTATCGACGATATGGAAACATTTCATCCACAAATTATTCAGGATATATTAAATAATAATAATCCCATAGCGAGAGCAAGATTTGCACTGATCTATAAAATCCGCGTTGAAGATATTCCAGCATGCAAACTACCAGGATATAACGTACCGGAACTAAAAAAACTTCTCAGTTACACCATCGATATTGGTTTTAGAATAATTCATGATTCGTGGAAAAAAACAACAAATCCAAAAACAACTATCCTGACACATAATAATGACACAGAAGGCGGCTTCAGACATATCGCTCCGTTCAATGTGAATATTTCATCGGTGATAGCGATCAATTTAGTATGAGATGCTATCGATGGAAGCTATCAAATAAATCTAGAACGATCAAATCAAGCTCAGCAGGGATATATTTTGTATTCATTTGCACCAACAGCTCCTCCAGGGTTTCTAATAATTGAGGATCCAACTAATCCAGTCTATATGCGATGTCACAATGATTCGCTAACAAGAATTAATTTCAAACTCACTGACTAGTCCAACAATCTGATTGATTTACAAGGCGAAGTTTTACAAATTAGTCTGTTTGTGAAGTTCTAAAAGGATTTTCGTCCTAAGACCCGAGGACGCGATATCGTGTCGGACTTGATAAAATATTCGGTTGAAATCAACGGGGTGAGATTTTACTCATTTCGAAGACCCCTGCAAGATCGTGTTTTCAGACAAAAATCACTAAGTCTCTGTTTGGCAAATGGAGACTTAATTTTTTTGGGGGGTTTAAAACATGAAAATTCGTAGGAAGGTATTCTTAAATCAAAGCTTTACCTTCTAGAGTTCTGTTCATGATTTCGTAGATAATCTATATACTGTAGGAAGACATAGAGTATCTTTATATTCTGTTATAATCATTGAATTTCGTTACCTGTTTCCTCTTTATATAACCATATATAATCATACAGAACAAGGTATTGTGATTTGAAAGGTATCATACATGACTATGATTTATTAATTATCATTCCAACGTCTCATGTATTTGATGTTTATACAGCATTCATGAAATGTGTTTACGTTCGGGATCTGTGATCTGATGACTATTTCAAAATTGAAACCTGAGATTCGAATGTTGTTTGAAAACGTTAAGAGATTATTATTCATTCATTTTAATTTAAATGAAAATTGAGTCGTATGAGTTAAATATTATACTTAATTGTGTGTTTTTCTATTAAATGTAGCTTGCAATAATGTAAATTCCAACATTCCGCTTGCGTTCACTACAAACACATTTTCACGAAACAGATGCCTCTGCTTCCAAACATTTATGTGCAAACTACTGCTTTTACACAGTACATATAGATACAAATATTCATACCAGCAGTTTTCTCAGTGGGTTGTGCTAGTAAACGTGTTTATTTAAAGTATACATTTTGAAAATTGTACATTTTGCATTTATGTTCCACACACACACACACACGCACGCACACACACACACACACAAACACACACACACAGATAGATAGATAGATAGATAGATAGATAGATAGATAGATAGATAGATAGATAGATAGATAGATAGATAGATAGATAGATAGATAGATAGATGCATGCATGCATGCATGCATGCATGCATGCATACATACATACATACATACATACATACATACATACATACATACATACATACATACATACATACATACATACATACATACATACATACATACATACATAGATATTTAATGTAAACACGGAGTATCATAGTCTTAATTTATTACTACATCGGACAAAAACTATGAGGTATATTTACTCAGCTGATATTTGCTTTCAATGTTGATTTGTAGAGTGATTCATTCAAAGATTGGTCTGACTACTACGCTGTAGATGTAAAAGTCATCGTTAAAATCACCTTTCGTAACGTTTTTTAGATTTAGTAAGGACTTGATGATACAAAATAATTTATAATCTTTGAATGTAAATACTCGTTTTATAACAATAGTTTTAAAGGATATCCTTTATACTTCTATCAGTTTATACTTGATTATTTTGAGTTGTTGAAATACCTTTGGATATTGATATAATATTATTCAGATACTATTTCGATAATGTTACATTTACGTGAATTGACATGAAGATATTTGAATTTAAAAGTTGGCTTTTGTACTTTTGACACATCAGTGCATTAGAGTTATCTGAATACCTTCGGAAACCTTTAGAAATCAATGGCATGTATTGTAATTAATAGTTGCGTTTTGGAAATGGAAATACATTATATCACCATATGTTTAATTCTCATTTTATTATAAGGTTTTTAAATCATTGTTTGAATGTTACAAAACGTTCTGCCTTTCCGAGTTTCTGTAACTTAGTTAAAGACGAGCAACATTATCATTGCTATATAGTACTTCTAAACCCCTGTAGCACGTGTACGTACATGGGCACACATTTCCATTAAAAATAAAACCTGATAATGGACGAATAATTATAATTATATTAAGTCATTTATATGCACGACGATGAGGACGTTATCGAGAACACACGGACATAGTTTGTCTTCTCCTAAAACGTGTATAATCATGTGACAAGGCTTTGCTATTATAATGTTTGGACACATGCATGTATGTATGTATGTATGTATGTATGTATGTATGTATGTATGTATGTATGTATGTATGTAGGTATGCATGTATGTATGTATGTATGTATGTATGTATGTATGTATGTATGTATGTATGTATGTATGTATGTATGTATGTATGTATGTATGTATATATATATGAGCCCCTACCCAGTTAGATTTTACGGACACCAGGCAGACCAACACAAACACAAAGATCCTAATGCTGCGCATATAGTGACGCATCGCTAATTAACATTGCTATCAGATTTTGATATGACACGGGCGTTGTTCTAAGCAAAGGCTACCGGAACAGCCTAGTCAAAAATATCACCCGCGGAAAAGTAAGATATAAATTTAATTTGTGTGTACATATAGTGTATCGGGTGTGCATAATTTACTGTGCGGGGCTAACACCTCTGGCTGGCTAAGCACTCATACTACTTCAAAACCATGTCTATCGAAAATGTTTTTTCAAACTGTTTAATTAGTTTATATTAAACATTGTCTTATCCATATCTCCTTTTAAATTAAGCAATATATTTAGTTTACATTTTCATGGAGCATTTCAGCAGCAGAGGGGGTGAACAGACCAACTTTTTAGCCGTTAGATAGACTTCCTTCTCGTTCATATTTACTAGAAAGGTCTATTTGACAAACTGAGGCTTCCTAGTAAATATTTAATAGAGGGGTCGATTCGTCAAACTAAGGCTTACTTGTAGGGTCCATTTGGCAAATATAAAAGACGCCAACGGCGTTGGAATTCACCCCCTCTGCTGCTATGGTTAAGAATTGTTTTTACGAGATTCAGTAAATGATTTTAACCTGATATTTTATCAAGTCCGACACGATATCGTGTTCGAGGATCTGCTAAATTTATCGTTACAAATCCATGTGGGACTGACTGAGCGCGACTAAAGAAATTTCTAAATTGATTATACTCCATATCACCGCAGCACCAAGTCTGGTGAATAATTCGTAGCGTATGAGTATCAACTCCGTTAAACACACACAGTAAATTGCAGTTATCTCTGATCACTTTTGGTATTTGAGTGTATCGTTGAGTAACATATATCACATCAGTGTTTTTATGACTGCCTCTGGAAAATATCCTAGCGGGATTCTTTTGATTGTCTAACATCACATCGTCGTATACAACTAAATTGTTAATATCTCCATCAATATCATCAATGATCAGTGCTTCATCGATATCGGTTATAAACTCAATAATACCCTCGCCGGATTTTTCTACCGCGCTGTCGTTAAAATCTTTTAGCACATTGTAACATCGTTGATCGTCTACACTAGGAGCTATCAAATACAAGTTGTCCCATTTCATCCATCTTGTTATTAAATTAAGTAACAGTTGTGTCTTGCCACTTCCAGATGGTCCGATTATAATCATTTTAATTGATTTTGGCAACATCGCATGATGTTTGACAGGTTCCCGTCGACGGGTAGCTGAATAATCATTTACATTCATGTTATTATATATAAATTATGGATCTATATTTTGTGAAGTGTAAGACGCGTACTGGCACAAACGACTTGACGACGATTACAACTAGCAATAACCGATCAGCATTTTCTGGTAAGTGTGTACAATGCAGTACAAAGAAATTTGTTTCCCTTGATAAATCAAAGGGATTAAAAAAACACGAGGAGGTGATATTGCAGCTAAGTTAACTAAACTTCCAGGGACACCGTGGGCAAAGTATCCAGGAGAAAAACACCTTCCAGGATATAGTTACTGTGGACCCGGGACTAGACTCGATATCAGACTCGATGATCGAAACCAACCTCGACCGGGTGAATATCCGATAAACGCCATTTATATGGCGTGTCATGCTCATGATGTCGCTTATAAAAGCAGTAATCTGCAACACAGACATCTCGCAGATGTAAAATTAATTCATGCGTTGAATTCTATCACTGATAAATCTTTCAAAGAAAAATTGGCTTCAGGGTTAGTAAAATCGGCTATGAAAGGTAAATTGATGTTAGGTGCCGGTAATTAATAACAACATGGAATCTATTTACTATTCTCCAAGCGGATACTGGCGGTGTAAAGCAGCAATTGGTAGACTCGCTATTGCCGCGAAGGTAAAATATACCACTGCCGCTAATTGGTTATCTAAACAGGCGATATGGCAAATTTATCTACCACCGCCTAAACAAATTAACTACTCGCATTTTGATGTGACTGTTCCCAATGAAGTTCATCAAGCTGATATATTTTTTTCTGCCGCATGATGGTGGTTACAAATACGCGCTAACCGTATTTGATGTTGAGAGTCGATACAAACAAGCAGAACCGTTAAAAACAAAATCATCAACTGAAGTGGCTTCTGCGTTTGAAAGGATTTATCGAGGAGGTCCTCTGCGATGTCCAAATCTATTACAAGTTGATCCTGCCAAGGAATTTCAAGATGTTGTTCTATCAACGATGAAGACTCATAATACCGCGTTACGACGAGGACATACTACACTACATCGCGATCAGGCAATTGATGAACGATTTAATCGGACGCTTGCTGAGCGGTTATTTGGATATGAATACGCGAAAGAATTTATTCAACATAAACGATCCCGTGAATTGGTCAAGAGATTACCAGCTGTGATTACTGCGTTGAATAACGAGATTACTCGAACAATCAATATGAAACCTAAAAACGCGATTAAAAAGAAGTATATACCCGTACAACCGCAAAAAGATTTTTCAAAAGAAACAATTCTCGGTTAATGTCACTGTGAGGTATTTATATGAACCAGGAGAGCTCGAAGGTGGCCAAAAAAGGGCTACTGATCCTATTTGGAGTGTCACCGCGCATAAAATATCCGGTATAACCCGATAAACAGGTAGACCAGCAATCTATAGACTGGATTCAACTGCCCCTCAGCGAGGATTTACTCGACAACAACTACAAGTGATACCCGAGGATACTCATTACCACCACGTGGTCTTAACTAGCACCTCTTCGTCTGTTGCACTCAAGACAAGTCAGCATCACATTATTTATAGTATGGCCTACGCTGTTATCTTTTCTATCTACGGTAAATTGTCGAGGATCCGACCAGCACCAGCGCATTATACAATTGCAACTCGCGCAGTGATTATTCTGTTGTTGCGTCAGAGTAATTATTAATTCAGCATCAATATCAAATTCTCTTTTTTTTATCCTGTTGTTTATAACCAGATAGTTTTTTTCTGATTATATCATCGCTGACAATATCATTGATTGTAGTGTCATTATCATCTCCTGACTCTGTTAGGACAACTCTTCGAAGTTGATTTATTCTTCGTACTCTGGACACTGCGAGATAAACTAAATTCGACCATTATCAAAACTATCACTGTGGATGCCAGTGTTGACTCCATCAATCACCACAGAGGGGAAATTACTATCATTTATGGACCAAGGAGGAAAGTCGTTAATGAGTTGGTTATCGGTGTCCACAGATACTATAGATTCTGATATTACTTGTACATTTACATGGCATATGGCAGCTCGCCAAGGTGTTTCAGCTCCGCGTCATATATTTGTTACGCTACAGGATAAAACGCGATTAGACAATCAAACACGTAGCCATATTATATTTGATCAGTTAGGCGTTAGAGAAGTCTCGCTGAGAATAAACGGCCAACAGGAACCATCCGAGGATATACAACTTGATTACGAGAACAATCATATTGCACGCGTGTATCATCGGTTGTTGACATATATTGCGCGCGATCAAAATGTTGATACTGGTCTACAAATATCACGGTTGGATTTTGAAAGCCTATATCCGATTTATTACTTTTCGCTGGAACATCTTGATTTAATAAGACAATCCGTCGTTGATATACACTTTAAAGCCAATGTAAAGCGTCCGACTAATGCGGCGGATGATGTTGTTCTTATCCCGAATTTTAGAGCGGTTGCTGTCATTCTCAGCGATAAATCAATGCTACTCAAAGGTGTTGGCGGAAGAATGAGAGTGGTAGATGCACCAGTAGAAAACATGTAGTGGTCCAAAAACATGTAACAATTAGATCAATCTGTTATTGTATAATGAAATACAGTTATATTAGTGTTGCGTTAACCCCCGGTCAACTCAAGAAATTGCAATCACAACTCGTCAAGTAAAACACTTCAATGATGCTTTCAAAGATAAAAAAGGCGTTCAGATCACTCTCTCTGCAGCTGCGATCAGTGACATGAAAAAATCAGGTGGTATATTCCCGTTGTTAGCTGCGTTACCAGCATTGATTGCTGCGGCTGCCCCAGCGGTAGCTAAAGCTGCGGCGTTAGGAGCCGTTGTTACCGCGGCAGGAATGGCACTAAAGAAAGCAACTGGGAAGGGATATAAAAAGGGAAAGGGTCTAAGACTACCAGGAACCCCGTATTCATGGTTCAGTGGAAAGGGTCTAAGACTACCAGGAACCCCGTATTCATGGTACAGCGGAAAGGGTCTAAGACTACCAGGAACGGTTTATTAACCCAGAAATCTTCGATTTCCAAACCGATGGTTGTAGAGACTTTGACTCCTATGTCCAATTTTGATTTACTCGATGCTGCTAAAAAAACTCGCGATTAAAAACTTCAGAAGCGTCTTTATGAAAGATCAGTTACCGACACAACCAAACAGCGTTGAAACCGGTATCATTAATCTCGATAACAGCACCGGACCCGGAACCCACTGGGTTGCATACGCGATTGATCCACGTGCAATTGTTTATTTTGATTCATATGGATTAGCGCCGCCGAAGGAATTTAACCGTTATATAAACAACTTAAAAACTTTTCCAATGAAGACTTGGTATTATACGCTACCAGCACAACAAATGAATGACCCACCAATATGTGGCAGCGAAGTATTAAATGTCCTTGACGCTATTTCAACAACTGGAAAACCACCACATGTTGTCGTAAATGAAAACACTAGCAATCGCTTTTTAGAGAGAGAAAGAGTTTTACAATAACATGATTGATATTTCGGGAAGACCTCTATTACCGTCGAAGAAACCCGATGGCGTTGCAACCGGTGATATAAAAAAAATAATCGAAGATGAAATCGCTGAGACGTTGAACTTAGCAAGTGTTGACCCCAGGGAAATAGTTGTATTTCAAGATTATCAGGGTAAATTGAAATCTAGTAATGTTACCCTGGATGATATTTTAGTTAAACAAAGAGACGCAACCGAAGGCACTATCGCATTGTTTTCCGATCAGGGTAAATTGAAATCTAGTAATGTTTCCCTGGATGATATTCTAATTAAACAAAGAGACGCAACCGAAGGCACTATCGCGTTATTTTCCGATCAGGGTAAACTCAAACCGGGTGTACTTGTTTCAACTATCATGGATAGAATTAACAATATTGACAAGCCGTTACTAGATTTTCTTGGTAATCCTCCAGTGACCACACCAAATCTTACAGCGATAACAACTTCTATGTTGGAACTAGCAACACTTCAATGCGAATATGAAAAACACGTTGAACAGTTCACATCATTTCGTAAAAATGTCATTGAGAAAATTTTTGCAACAACGCTGAATAAAATTGATATAAAACTTCCTGATATTAAAAAATCCATCGATGAGATGAAAAACACCATCGAGGCAATAAGGGAAGATGCAACGAGGATGATAGCAATCGTTGAAAAAACAAAAATCCCTCATGCGAAAACCAATAACGTAACATACACGATCCAACACGGATCATTTGTGTGGACAACCACAAACAACAAATTAGATATCACTGCAACCGTCAAAGGTATTTATCGATTAACACTAGTGACACCAACTCAATTTAATATATCATCGTCGAGTTCATCTGGGGTCAACAATACGATATCAACAATCATCGACAACGATACAACTGAACAGTTCACGACAGCATCCACTGATAAAAATTTGGTTAGAATTTCGGTATCATGGTATGTGGTATTCGTAGCAGATTTGAGTAATCAACTAAACTGAAAATTGCAAAGCAATTTCATTAGCGGTTTCAATTGAAATCGTAAACTGATTTGGAAATAAAATGTCGTCATCAACGGTACCTTCAGTATCTCATTATCGCTATGATCATGTCAGAGAATTTCAAACTAAACTCAAAACACTCAATGAGGAGTATCAAATAAAAATTAAAAAAATACCGACGAAGAATCACCGCAATTGATGTTACCGTGTACTCGTGAGTGGTGTAATCGCCGGAGCTGGTATAATACTATCTTCGGTGACAATGATTGCTCCGATAGCTGTTTCAATTTGTATATCCGCGGCGACAACAATTGCGGGAATAATTTCGATTATAACAAAAAAAATATTATCATGCAGTCAGCGTAAAATGCAGGATTACTTAATTAAATTTAATGTTGTATCAACCGCGTACTCGCAATTATCCTCGATGATATCGTCATCGCTCGATGATACATTAATATCAGATAGTGAGTTCTCAGCGATAGTAAGTATTTCTGATTCGGCGATATCAAAATTAGAGCGACAACATGAATATAATAACAATGACAACACCGTAGGAATTACATCAACGAATAGTAAAGAATACCGAACCGATTAAAAAAATAACGGAAAATACCACACCAGTGTGAACCAGCATGATATCAATAACCTCAACCAATCCTGAATTCAGTGTGAATTTCCCGATTCCGATTCCCGTGAAAGAAATAGCGCTAGCAAAACTAAGAATGTACCATAGCTGGCCTAATATTAGGTCGGTAGCATTTGGCGGTCAACAACCAAATAATTCCTTGGTATTTGCAAATAAGAATAAACCCGATGGAACTCCAGACTGGAACGTTGTTTCAATACCATCAGGGTCATATCAAATTGAACAAATCAATGCTGAATTTTAGCGTAGAATAAAATCAATTACTGGAGCAGCAGAATCAAAAATCGCTATAACGGTTCACGAGCCGAAGCTATCATCTGCGATCGAGATAAACTCACCTAGTTATGTCGTAGATATCTATCAGAGTTCTATAAGAACAATACTAGGATGGCCTGAAATCCCACCTCGACAAGTTAACATACCACCTGAACCGAAAAAAGTCTGATTATACCACCAACAGGATAAAATCTGATAATGCAATAAAAAGCTATAGAGATTACGATAAACTGTATTATTTCATAAAAGTAATAGAAGAGAGCGACCCAAAATATTACTTAATTGATCAGGATCAAATCACTGAAAATTTCACATCGCTCAATTTCGATATTTCGATATTGTTAATATCTCTTAAATCCGGTACTCTCACCCGAGATGAATTTTCAGTGTCGTAGAAACATGTAATAAAATCATCAATGACATGGAAATATTTTATTTGAAAATTATTTAAGAGATATTAGATGACGATACTCCTAAAACGAGAACGTTGTTTGCGTTAAAAAATAATATATGCGTAGAAGATATTCCAGAGTTCAAACTACCAGGATATAATATCTCAGAACTACAAAAATCTCTCAGTGACACCATCGATGAAGGTTTCCAAAAAATCCATGACGCATGGAAAAAACAGCACCACAATCACACACAACTATCCTGACACATAATAATGACCCAGACGGAGGCGGCAGACATATCGCTCCATTCAACGTGAATATAACCTCGGTGATAGCATTGAATTTAGTATGTGATGTTATCGAAGGAAGCTATCAAATAAATCTCGAGCGATCAAATCAAGCTCAGCAGGGATATATTTTGTATTCATTTGCACCAACAGCTCCTCCAGGATTTTTAATAATCGAGGATCCAACTAATCCAGTCTATATGCGATGTCATAATGATTCACTAACGAGAATTAATTTCAGACTCACTGACCAGTCTAATAATCTAATTGATTTACAAGGCGAAGTCTTACAAATTAGTCTGTTTGTGAAGTTCTAAGGACTTTCATCGTAAAAACAATTGTTAACCATAGCAGCAGAGGGGGCGAATTCCAACAACGTTGGCGTCTTTTTTTTTTGTTGCCAAATTGACCCTACAAGGAAGCCTTAATTTGACGAATCGACCCCTCTATTAAATATTTACTAGGAAACCTCAGTTTGTCAAATAGACCTTTCTAGTAAATATGAACGAGAAGGAAGTCTATCTAACGCCTAAAAAGTTGGTCTGTTCACCCCCTCTGCTGCTATTTCCTTAGTTGAATAATGTATGTCGTTTGTCTAAAATAGATTTGCATATATTTTTGAATCTCTGTAGTAATAAGCTAGATATTATGAAAGGGCGATATGCACAGAGTTCGTAAAATTCGACACATGCCTTTTTTCTCTTGAATAAAAAGTTAATATTTGTAAAAAAATTTCATTGTTTAGAATTAAATACGACATATACTGAAAATATAACTTGGTTTTAGAGATAAGGCCATGCTCTAAATATGATATTATACCTGTAATCTTGAATGTAATAATGCACAGGTGACCTCAAGGGTGATGAAAACATTGCATCGTCAAATGAATCAGATTAATATTATCCAAGATGTCCTTGTCTGAATTAACTATAATTCCAAATGTATAGGTATGTCCAAGATTATTATTTAAGAACACTATGTAAGTCCAGTCTTTAATAAATATAGTTTTTTTTTGGTAGTTATATCATTATTGATGTTATTAAGCGATTAGAACTGCAAACGATTCAGCGCTGTCAAATTCCTTTCTTATTATTTTTACGAACCCTATATGATTCCAATTTATAACACGTTTAATTAAATGAATGAAACCAACTGAAATGCAGAACATGAAAAACATATGCATGTACATGCAATAACACATATATACATGCATGATTATACATAAACATACAAAGTCATCTTACCATAACAGACTGGAATCATAACAACATCATTGATATTATTGATATTTAAAAGAAGTTCAGAAATATGTAGGAATATGGCAACGTGACATAAATACATTCTAGACAATCATATATCATTTAACTGATTATCGGGCCATGCATATTTGAAGAGAAAAAGTATTTAACAGGAGTTTGTCAACATTAAAATAATTATGTGCTATGATAAAAATGTTAATCAATCTCAAACAGTATGTCTAAGGTTTTTGAGCTTAGGTTTATATATTTTAGAGACCAAACTCGAGTATGCTTCTATGTGTGTATATATATATATATATATATATATATATATATATATATATATATATATATACAGCTATGTTTTAGCTATTGTATCTGATGATTTGTAGTAAATGGTTTATAAATTTTAAATCATGTACACACGTACAGTCACTCAGGAACGTATTCTTAAAGTTTGGGACGCTGTATCGTAAATACATAAAACTGATTTTGTTCTCAGTCGGAGGAATGTAACGAATCTGAATAATGCCAGACAAGAACCATCTTAAACGATGACTGCGCAAAATAAACAACGCCTGTACTCATTCATAAGCAATATCTAGTACCTTTACAAACTTTGCTTCTCTGGGACTAAGGATATATAAGTTTAAAGGTAAACAACGAAACCTAAATATTTCAAATCTGGGAGGTTAATACGGAAATATTTACTGAATAGCTGTATCGAACACCAGAACAAACTTGTAAAACTGAATGTAAATATAATGCATGCATGATATAATAATATGGATGACTAGCATTAAAGTCGGATAATAACACGAAACTGCATATTTGCGTAGATCTAAATACTAATGCTTACAAAATATACATATGTAAGAAAATTACTTTGACAAATAATGCAATGATTTGCACGGCAGTCATTTGCTTCAATCAGCACAAAGTCACCCTTTCTTCGGCACGAACTCCAAAACTAGTATTTTTTAAACGTTTTAAAAGATTTAATAATTATTCACAGACACTATAGATTAAAAGCAGTGTTTACAAACATTGTCTGAGCCAATTTATCTTTATACACAAAGTTAACTTTCTCCAGTTAGATATATAACGAAGCATGAACCCTCGAAAACATATATGTTGAAATATGTAAAATAAATATATTTTATCAATTGACGTTGCCTATACAGCTTTTGAGCAACGAAATATATTTCATCGGAACATGATCCTTAACATGCCAATTTTATTTACTTCCAAGGGTGTCCATGATCGGTTAGGGCAAACGTTAATGCTATTAAATGTAAATTCTAAATACCATATTGTATATCCGTGTAAAAAGAATGTATCTTATTAGATAAGCCATTCATCATAAATTTACTTTCCTTCAACATATACTCAAGATGACATTTGCATGTGATTCCTGGTCATATCAGATTGAAAGTGTGTAACAAACTATGAGAAGAGAGAGTTTTCAAGAGAGGTAATAATGACACATATAATCAAAGGTATCAAGTACTAATGTATAAGTATTATACAAGCACATATATAACTTATTTTTTTTAAAAAACCTTCCTTCCGTTCACCGTATGTATCATTAAAACACGATAAAATCCAAACCAATATGTCGATATGTTTATCGTATTCAATGCCGATATTGGTGAGGACATCAGGTGGTCTCATATGTCTGCACAATATGTCTTTGCTTGATTCCATCTGCATTCGGTTTGTCTAAAATTGATATTGGCTTTCGGTCCTCAGACGAAGATCTATTTTAAGTTAAGTCTTTTTATAACTTTCGGTCTGGTTTCGTTTTCGGCCGAAACCAGAAATGTAGTTTTGGTCGGCATATATTTACGATATTTGAAAGGCTGCTTTATTAATTGTTTCGCATTTGTCTATAGAGACACCTCAACGTACTTGAATGTTCATTATTTTATGTCTTCCCTTCCTGGACAGTGTTTGTGGTAAGCAGCTTCTCATCGATGTCTGTAAGGAAATAAAGATAAATGTACATGATTTACCGGTATATAACAGTATAGCTTTTGCAGATACCGGATATATGTATCATTTACCCACATACATACTACACAAAAATTGTTACTTTATATTAATTCACTGACAAAATGCACTGTCGGTGTTCTTGCCTATTTATTTACGGATACGATTCACTCTTGGTCTTCTTGTACTATGCTCACAAATAAAAAAAATATAATTTACATTTGGTTTTCATATATATATATTCTTACTAACAGAATCTCAACTTGTTTTCCTGTCTATGTACTCACTGATCGACTATACTATTGTTATTCCAGTATGTTGCAGCTTTCTGGTGAAATTAATACAGAATAATGCAGCTGAAATAACTTTGTACCACTTCAAATACCACTAATCTTAGCACAATTTGTGATGACAAACGCAACGGGTTGCTTCATTCTAATCAGAAAATGTAATTACAATTTGCCTTTTGAGATCTTGGATGCATAGACGTTAAAACACGGGCACTTCATTGACTACGACAATAACGTCTACAGAAGGCTCATATAAGCGGCAGCTCTTCATCATCTAATAAAGCAACAACATCATAAATAGTATACGAATACAAACTCAGAAAGCTATGAAACTTATGATTAAGCATTATGGCACATGAGATTCAGTTCAACACAAACACGAGTGACAAAAATATGTATATGCTACTTTAAAGATAACCTACGAGCCGCAGTAATCACGAACATATTTAATACTGAGCACAGACAATATAAAACAGTTGAATGACAAAAAAAGAGATTCTTCAATCTAGGATACAACTCGTGTACATATAACTTGATCATCCATAGTTGAACGAATCGGTGAAAACATATGCTGTCAAATCTCAATGCACCTGGACCAGGTGCTATACCAGCAAAATCTGAAAAGGTAGGGACATAACATTGAACATAAACTTACAATTAAAATCGTCCAATCAATGCAGGCTCAGAATCCTATATACCGGGAGTACAAGGATGCATCCTTCGTCCACTTGTACAGGCGGAAAGGCACAAGTCAATACTTTAGATACCTGCTGGACTATATTACCAATCACGGTGGTCAATGTTTCGTCAGGGGAATGCGATGGATTACAGATTCTGGTGTTTGTGAGCTAGTCGACTCTAAGAGAAGTAGCAAGAACAGAACTTCAAACTGTACACATCAATTATCGGCCTTTGACATAATCAGCCGTGGTGACCGTTGGAACAGCACCGCTAATTGTTTTTGTTTTTCTTTTGAACCATATATCGCGATAGATTAGCAAATCCACATAGTAAAGATAGCTGATGATTTGGATGTGGTGAGGCATCTGGATGATTTACTGTCAACAATGAAAATCAATTAACTCTGACAGCCGTCTTCCGTATGAAAATGTGCAAAATCAATCAACGCTGAAAATCGTCTTCGACGACGCTTACCAATGCATTTCCTGACTGTGAAGCTGGGTCAATATCAGATACCGGACTGATTTCAGCCGGAGACGACTACATGCGTAGACGAAGCGACAGGGAATGACTGATCTTGAACTCCTCATTGGTGACGACTGTTTCCTGAATGCCAATCCGAGTCTGACACACAACAGAGTATGCAAAATTATTATTTAATTACTGACAATATCGGTCTCAAAACCACTGTCAAGTTGACAGACGTAATGCACCCATCTGCACCAGGAAAGCCAAGTGTAGAACGTACCATAAATGCAAATGGTAAAGCCATCGTTGTCAACTTGTCGCTTCAGCACTCTCGAGTGCCGTCCGTAGCCTTCGGTTTGTGACATCGTCGGTCTTAAAATCAGTGTAAAGAGACCTTAATGAAGCTCCAACCTTCTCCAGGAAAGCCTTACCTCTACATTAAATTGTCAAACCGTAACAGCATCGGAATTGTTTACCTATCTCCGCAGTAAGCTTCCCGTTGCAAAGATGTGACATTATATGAAAACCCCTTACAAAACAGCAAACAACAAAAGATATTGGAACTTAACAGAGCTTCTTCCCAATCCCAAATCACATGTGATAGTGTTATTGCCTTGACTGCAAGAAAGAGAACGTTATACCAGAGCATATTTTATACATTACATTGGATTTGTATTATATATATATATATATATATATATATATATATATATATATATATATATATATATATATATATATATATATATATATATATGAATATTGCAGGGGCCAATCTTTTACAACTTTGGGAACAGTTGTTAATAACACCATCAATTAGAAGTTAGATATCAAGCCAATAACAGTTTGTTGACGAAATCATTGAATTCATAAGGCGAATGAATAACACAAAATCACAGTTACAATAAACAACCCTAATATCGCAAAGCGCTACATTTTGTCGAATCCTTCGAGATCTGATAGATTTAATCTTACCTGCGTATGGCAGACATAGGAACGATTGAAATTTCATGGAGAATATATGTCTTTCATGAAAAATCCAGCTTTCACGTCGCGGTCTTACTAAATTGCAAATAATTATCAGGTTTGTATTGCAGGGAAATTTTACGCCAATATTTACCCAAATAATTTTGCTTTTTGATAGTAGTAGTAGTAGTAGTAGTAGAAGTAGTAGTATCGAAGCACATTAATGTCTTATAATATTTGCTTCCGAACCTTCTTGAGCAAATCTACTTGGATATATTCTCGCTATCAAATCCGCTTGAAGGCGTTAATCTCTTGTCATGCTGTTTCGGTCATTTGCTCAGAATTTAGAATGAGGTCAAAAAGTAATTTAATATACACAATAATTTGCATAATTTTGTATTGTTGTATCTCTTGTTGCAAATTGCTCATGGTTATTATAATACGTAGGAGTTCAACATTTTTGTAGATTTTGTGTAATGTGTTTGTTCTGTATATGGAAGATCTTTTTTGGCCCACAATAATTTGGAAGTATGATGTAAGAATACACTTACATACGATGTGTTTGTAGTGTGCATGGTTTTTACGGCATCAACTAAAGACATATGACATAGAATTGTATACAGCTCAATAGCACCAGTGTGACGTAAGACCAGGCATGCAGTAACGTAATCATAGTCTAATGAATTATGTAACTGACATTCACCATTCTGATTTACATACACACGTTTATGACACAAAGACAGTACTGCAGCTAAAATCAGCAACACAAACATGACTTAAACATGTGTTTAACAAGTAGAAGGTTCTAAGAAAAACTGTATTTTGTGTTTCTGAAAACTGTTATAACATACTCTCTAGAGTGTATGTGTATGTAGCTGGATAAAACTCCAAATTGTTAGAACATACTCTCTAGAGTGTGTGAGTATACAACTGGGTAATATTTACACTGTTATAACATACGCCATAGAGTGTGTGAGTAGGATCCAAACTGTTATAACATAGGATGTTGTTGTTAGGGTATAACGCCATTTTTTAGCACACGATATATTCATGACGGCCAGTATTATTGGTGGAGGAAGAACCTGGGAAAACCCCGGGAAAGAACCACCGATCCACGAAAAGCTACTGGCAAGCTTTCTCAAATAACCACATTAGCCGAATCTTACACTCGAACACATGCAGACAGAGGTGAGATGGCAGTGATCCGTAACGGAGAGCGATTTAGACCACTCCGGGCCCCTAATTGCCACTCGGCTACTAAGGGACCTCTGATAGTTAGTGTAAATAACTCGATAATAATCGAAGCAAGAAAATTATTTATAATACATTTTTTACAAGCAACTTCAGCCAAATATAAATACAATTGTTTCAGATCTCAAAATGATCAAAACCAAAAATATCATATTTACATGTAAAAATGTTAATAAATGTTTGTATTATATCAGACCAGCTCATCGTCCCCCGGTTCGTGTATGTACTCTCGTGTGTGTGAAACTTTACACAGAGATCATTATTACACAAGAAATGAGCATCATAGTGGTCTATATTATTATAAGTAATAGTAGTAGCAGTACTAGTAGTAGTAGTAGTAGTAGTAGTAGTAGTAGTAGTGACTGTGGTAATGTAGTAGTAGAATTAGCAGTAGTTGTATGAGAAGCAGTAGTAGGAGTAGCAGTAGTAGTAGTGGTGGTAGTAACATTAGTAGAGGTAGCATTTTTTATTGGTGACGGAAGTAGAAGTAACAGGATTAATAGTAGTAGTTGTAGTAGTAGTAGTAGTAGAAGTAGCACTATTAGAACTTGCAGTAATATTTGATAGTGGTAGTAGCAGTGGCAGTATTAGTGGGAGTGGGTATTTTGAAGAATTTTGATACAATTATTACATTACAAATCAACGGACATTTGAAAAATTGTGATACGATTATTACACTGCAAATCAATGGTCATTTTGAACAAATCTGGTATGATTATTACAATGGAAGTCGGTGGGCATTTGGAAGAATTGTGATATGATTATTACAATGGAAATCAGTGGGCATTTTGAAGAAATGTGATATGATTATCACATTTCAAATCAGTCGGCATTTTTGAGGATTTTTTTTAATGGTTTTTACAATGACGATCAGTGGGCATTTTGAAGAATTGTGATATGATTATTACAATGCAAATCATTGGGCATTTTGATGCATTTTGATATCATTATTACACTACAAATCATTGGACATTTTCAAGATGTATGATATGACTATTACAATGCAAATAAGTGGGTATTTTGAAGAATTGTCATATGATTATTTCATTTCAAATCAGTGGGCATTTTGAAGAATACTGATATGATTATAACACTGCAAAACAGTGGAAATCTGAAGAATTGTTATATAATTATTACAATGCAAATCATTGGGGGTTTTGAAGAAATATGATATGATTATTAAAATGGAAATCAGTGAACATTTGGAAGAATTGTGATACGATTATTTCAAAACAAATCAGTGGACATTTTAACGAAATGTGATAAGATTTCTACAATGGAAACCAGTGGACGTTTTGAATAATTATGATATGATTATTACACTTTAAATCAGTCGGCATATCGAAGAATTGTGATATGATTATTACAATGCATATCAGTATGCATTTTGAAGAATTGTGATATGAATTTTACAATGTAAACCAGTGGGCATTTTGAAAAATTTTGATATGATTATTACATTGTAAATCAGTGGGCATTTACATAATTACAATGCAAATTAGTGGGCTTTTGAAAAATTGTGATGTGATTATTACAAGGGAAATCAGTAGGCATTAGAAGAGTTGCGATATTATTTTTATATGGCAGATCAGTGGGCATTTTGGGGAATTGTGACATGATTATTACAATGCAAATCATGGGGCATTAGAAGGCATTTTGATATGATTATTACACTACATATCTCTGGGCAATTTAAAGAATTGTGATATGACTAGTGCAATCCAAATCAGTATGTATTTTGAATAATTGTGATATTATTATTACATTTCAAATTAGCGACCATTTGGAGGAATATAACACGATTATTACAATATAAATCAGTGATCATTTAGAAGAATATCGATATGATTATTACAATGCAAATCATTGGGCATTTGAAGAATTGTGATATAATATTTTCAATGCAAATCAGTGGGAATTTTGAAGAAGTTTGATTTGATTATTTCACTGCAAATCGGTGGACATTTTGCAAACGTGATGATATGATGATGACAATGCAGATCAGTGGGTATTTTCAGGAATTTTGATATGATTATGAGAATACAAATGAGTGGGAGTTTCGAAAAATTCTGATATTCTGATATGAGTATTACACTACAAATCAATGTGCATGTTGAAGGATTGTGATATGATTATTACAATGGAAATCAGTGGGAAATAAAATCAAGGGACATTTTGAAAACTGTGATATGATTATTACAATGGAAATAATTGGGCATTTTGAAAAATTGTGATATGATTATTACACTACAAACCAGTGGGCATTTTGAAGAATTATGATATGATCATTACACTAGAAAACACTGGGTGTTTTGAAGAATTGTAATATGATTGTTACATTACAAATCAGTGGTCATGTTCAAGAATTGTGATATGAACATAAATTATCATGGTATGCCCCTGAAAATGATCCTATACATATGTTTATTCAACAATGTTCAAATAATAGACACTTACTCTGGTAATGTATATATATATATATATATATATATATATATATATATATATATATATATATATATATATTACGCTAGAATAAAGTAGAAGCAAACACTAGTCTTTAATATGGAAAAAAAGATGTGATGTTATCTCCAACATACCATGACTAGATGACGCCATTGTTACTTTAGATGCAGTTGTTACCGTCACCTTGTTTGTTGATTCTTTCATCAAACGTGTGCGTTTTTTGTCTAATTTAGCTTTAGTTACGTTATTTCCAGTCGGTTTTAGTTAGCAGTTTTTTTTAAATTTACTTTTATACACCCCCACCACACATATGCACACACCCACACACACATAGACACAGACAAGTACACGCATATATATAATTTAGATATGATGCATTGTTCTCTACTTTGCAAAGAATATTTCATAGGAAAATAATAAAGTATATCATATTCCGTCTTTAGGATGCAATTTTTATCTTCTTTAATGACGTCCAAAACTTTTAGAAATCAGTGTTTAACATGTTTCAGTGTTGGAATACATTATTTCTATATTAATCCGATGTTGTAAGTCTGTTAGCACTGAAAACGCAGACAATATATTTATATATTTACAGATTGTAGACTACTCTCGATTTAAACATATCTTTAAAATGGAAGAAAACCCGTGACCATGAATGCATGTATTCTCAGAAAAATATACCAACTAAGGTTTCCGCTATTCAAATCCAGATTGGTAACATTAATATAACATTTTGATCAGCGTCATACGCATTCGAATTACAAAATAAGACGAACGTCAGACAAGATAAACATTGGAATTCAATCGTATTGTTCAGGTCTTTTACTTTTGTTTCTGGTGGCGTTGAACACTATTACTGCTCTGTACAGTGTCATGCATGGTGATATTTCAGACTGATTCAGTCATTCTCAACCTTTAACACACATTAGACCATGAGCTACGTGTATTTAGTTTCGTGTCATAAATCCTATGCAACGTAGTACGGAACTGTGTGATAATGTGAAAGAGTGCACATGAATAAGCTAGTTGTATATTCTGAATTCATGATATTTGATATACTCTCATCTACAAGGGTATTGTAATAAGACGTAGAGATAATTATGTTTAGTATATGTTGAATTATATAGTATATGTTTGAGGCGTATTTGTCGTAGCTTGGCATAAAACAATGATTTAGAAAAAAAATGCTTACTGATAAATCATGCCCATGCCCGTTTGACTTCTTCATCAGGACCTAACAAAATGCATGCCTGTGTTTTAGACCTATTTATGAAGATTCTCTTTGCAGATTGTCATCTGCTTATGTTATATCCAGTATGTGTTTGAGCAGTTCATTAAGAATAGCATTCTTTATTATTTCTTATATTATTAAAGTTGATTTTGATGTCAAATATAATTATTAGTTCAACGATATATATATATATATATATATATATATATATATATATATATATATATATATATATATATATATATATATATATATATATATATATATATATATATATATATATATATATAATCCTGGCAAAGCTACTTCGAATATCTAAGATATCTAATATTATAATTTTAGTTTAGCCTCCTAACGGGTTCATGTAACCGTCCAATATGGTATACGACGATCAGTCATTATTGACCGTATATATGCATATATGCTAAATTGATAATGGAATTGGTTTACACGACTGCGTGCTTTTCCTTACGTCACACGGGATTACGGCTCCATTGGCCTCGTGATCAGAGCGTCCGCATTGGAAGCGGGAGGTCGTGGATTCGATGCCTGGCTGAGTCATACAAAAGACTTACAAATATGGTACTAACAGTCTCCTCGCTTGGTTCTTAGAATTACGCGGTTAGTTTTAGTACTGGTCAGTATGGTATCATGATCATGTGACTGGGTAGGACATCATGCTACATGACTACGGCATGATGTCCCCAGTGCTAGACACCACTAAAAAGTGCTTCACTTCAGACATCGTAGCGATATAACTGAAAAATTGATAAAGCTATGTTAAGATTCCTAATCACATACACACACACGCACACACATAATGAATTTGTTACGTACTAAATTAAGCAAACGGTTGGGATTTACATGGCTATTTCATCAACAACCCATGCTTGTAAATCAGATTTAAAAAATTCGTACAAACAAAATCTTAGTCATATATAAATACGATTGATTTTCGTCATAGACACTGCGCATGTAAAAGTTGTCTTAGTAGTAGTTTGAGTTTTAATAATTTAATTCATCACAAAATGCATATTATATTAAGATAGATTAGCTTTGTAAATGGTATAAGTACAAAAGTGCTTACGTGTTCTTTTCTTAGTAAGCAGAAACAATAACTTTGATAGGTCGTAGGGATACATCAAGGCTGTCAGACTCAGACATATTCTTGTCAAATGAAACGAGTTCTTTCCCTTGACTCAGTACAGAACCTAAATGCATTTTGTATTCATTACATTCCCCTTTTGCCGCTTTCTTAAAAGCTTTAGCGAATTAATGAATGCTAAATATAATGGGATTTATAAACGATCGATTTACTTCCTATCAAAGTATATATGTGCGAATTTCATAGAAGACGACTTTCTAGTTCGAATCTTGGTATGTGATATTAAAATACTGACAACATCTATATCGAACACCATAACAACATCCATATCGAACACCATAACAACATCCATATCGAACACCAGAAAAGCATCTAAGATTATATTAATATGTAATAACACGTTGATCAAGCATCTAAGAATAAATAAATATGTAATACAATTGTAATTAAGCATCTAAGAATAAATAAATATGTAATACAATTGTAATTAAGCATCTAAGAATAAATAGATATGTAATACAATTATAATTAAGCATTTAAGAATAAATTAATATGTACTAAAATGTTGATCAAGCATCTTAGATTAAATGAATATGTAAAAAAAATGTTAATCAGCATAATACTGGTGGCCTATTCGCGCTCTATTGGTTAAATTGGAATAACTACATAATTAAAAAAGAACTAATCCTGATGAATAATTCTTTGTCAACTGCACAAAAAAGAACTTGTCATGTTAAAGTCGACTGAAATGGTACGTTCCAACGACGGTGAATATGTGGTTGATTACATGCAATTGTTTAATTAACATCTCAATAAATGGTCTGGAATGTTGGCTGCAAAACATAGTACTGACAAAACCTATGATGTATATTTGCATCGCACACCTCACCTCTCCCATTGATAAGCTCATGTCTTTGAAAAACACCACTATATTTATTATTAACACTATAAAGATTTTAAAAGTGATTATATTAGATCTAATGTGATGGACACACTAACATTAATTCCAATCATGTCGGATATCAATCGAATAATCTGTTCATTGGTATTAACAGAGCGGCATACACAATCTTGGCTGTATTATGCAGAATAATGCGAGCTAACCATCTTTCTCCTAAATGTCTCGCCAAGGCAGACTAACCAGTGTGCACTAGGCAGTTGTCTAGTTATTGATATACGTGTAAGCGCTCAACAGACTGCACAACCGTTTCCCTCATCAGGTGGTACGGTATAACAGTGTCCACATGGAGTGAGCAAGGTTGGATTGCTTGATATGGTATGGATGATGAGTATATTGTTTGTGTGGATCTAATATTTAGATTGGATTGAACACGTACCGTGACATATTATTTCAATTCAAACATATACCCACTTTTGTTTTTCTGTCAGGCGTTGAAGTATTTGTATTTGGTGTGGTCGGTTATTAAGACATTATAATTCCATTAAATATTTCAATCCTAGATTCAGATCGGCTGTAAGGACAAAACGACGTTTCTAAATTGATTTATTGTAATTTTTTCTTAATTTACTTAGTGGCTTATTGGTGAGACCGTCCGCCTCGGATGCGGGAGGTCGCGGATTCAAACCCTGCTGAGTCAGACCAGATACTTTAAAAAATGGTATTAACAGCTGCCTCATTAGGGACTCTGGATTTCGATGTAAGCGTTATGACATGCTCAGTTTTGACATGTAATAGTGGTAAAGCATACTGCTTCTTCTGTGAAAGGAAACATCGTCCTGTACCCAAGTGCATGATCGTGAAGGAACGTAACACATCAAACACGTTGTCTGGCACAGAAAACATAAATGACCAAAGCAAGGGTTTAAAATTTGTCAATGATTATATCTGTGCGTAAGCATATGGATTAGTTGGTAAGTAGGTATATAGGCAGGTGGGTATATATGTACATAGTGACTTTTCCTAGCAATGTACTTGTTGCACATACATGTTTACTTATATGCTAGCTCCCCATTATAACGGCCAGATAACAATGTGTTCTACGAAAATGTTTGTGCCTGTCTTTATTTAGGACTGCACATTTTGTTAAATAATAAAAAAAACAGTAAAACGCTATTAGTCAATCTAATTACTTACAAACTGAAGTATTATCATTCACGCCAGGTATAATATATGTCATACGTTTAGCCCTTAAGTAAAACCTATTATGGAAACTAACGTTTAAGAAAAACCTTTTAAATGTGGATTGCGTAACATAAATTGTTTTCAATATGTGTTCCACAAGAGACATTTTAACAGATAATTTATCGAAGATTTACGATTTGATTCAGAGAGTTCTTTTGTCAAATTATACGTATAAGTCAAAGTGACCAAACCCATTTTATGCCAGTTAAACGTTTGCATACCAATCATCAAGCTCGAAAACACAAATGTAATAAATCATGATGCGGAAACAAATGCAAATAAATGGGACAGACGACACAACGAAAACAATACTAGAAACTAGATGCATCTGCAAGATGCAGCTAGGTAAACGTAGATACATATATCTCCATATATGCACATTCAACAAAAGGATATAACATGATAATATATCTATTCATAAATGATACATTATTATAAATCAATTGATATAAACTTACAAAAACACTGATAATTTGGAGAAGCGATTAAAAGTAACATTGAAATGGATACATGGAAATGGGGATTTTGCAGGAGTATTTTCTTGCTATCATTTAATTTGTTAACATTCATAATCTTTCTGAAATACCAGTGATATTCCGCTTCTAGAAAACATTCGAAATATCCATGACATAGAACAGCAACATAAAATTACAACATAGTAACATTTCAGTAAAGTCCCTAAGCATAGCGTCACATTAATGAGACAATGCATTATAATTCACTCTATATATACAATGCCCATAATCAATTAAACTTTTTTTTCTCTGCAAATACAAGCGTGTTGTAACAAATTCTTAGAAATATAGACTTGGATTTATAGTGAAATTCTACCAAAATGTTATATTCTCGGATTTAATTATTCCGAACCAACTTTTGTTTTGAACATCAATATTATACATGTTATTACAGACACAACAATGCCTTCAGCGGTGGACATGATTTCTACTAGAGTTGATTCGGATAATTACATTATTGTGTCTTTAATTATAGGATGATCTTAGGATTTAATTTGCAGTATCGTACTATTTTTTAATTTTCACTTTGTATTCTAGGAAAATAAATTATTTATTGAATTTTACAAAGCATGTTTTTCACTATTTTATATTACTTTTTGAAGGACATATACCTCTAACACAATTTAATCAGTCTATGTGCTATCATGATTACAAAATAAAAATAAAAATTAAATAGATACCACAAGCGGTTACAATGAATAAATGAGACAAATCAAACGATGCAACTTAATGCAAATTAAAGCAAAAAAAGAAATCAAATTGCATACATTTTAAGAAAATACTTAAGCGTAGACGCTTTGATGTTTCCATCTACTGAATTATGAAACAGATGGCTCAATTTCATTCAATCTGATTGATCAGTAAAAATGATTGACATATTGATCACATGGAACAGTGTCCATTGTTTGACCCAGTACATTTAAAATAAAACAGGTCAGGGAAATTACTTCATTAGGTGAAAATCTAATTACTGTAATATACATGTGAATAACAGCTATTTCTCTATCTATATAAAATATGGTAAAATGTTCAGACGTATGTGCAAGATTTGGTAGTGATTACGTCTTTAAAACAAGCTGAATGCTTCAACACATACTGGTAATTATTTGATTCAATAGTTGAAATAGTAGCAATAACCTAGCTTGGAAACATGTATGCATGGTGATGGATGCCAAGGCTTTTCTTTCCTATCTGATCATGTTGTATTATTTACTTTGCCTCTTGTCGGTTTATTGTTGGGATTTGCAATAAACGGTATCAACACGTCATACAATGGAATGACGAAATAGCGTACATAATGAAAGATAGGATATGTCTTTCTTCAAACGTATAGCCGTAAACGAAGGCAAAGTCTCCAGAAAATGAAACATATAAGGGAATATCAGCAACATTGTAGAAAAACTGAACCATGTATCCGTTCAAACTAGTGTTTACTTCACGAGAGTAAATATTTTGTATTCTTACTTGGATTCTGTAGATATTTTGTGATTACAATATATACGTGTGTCCA
This sequence comes from Unio delphinus, assembly GCA_029339505.1. Classification (NCBI taxonomy): domain Eukaryota; kingdom Metazoa; phylum Mollusca; class Bivalvia; order Unionida; family Unionidae; genus Unio; species Unio delphinus. The sequence continues at coordinate 10,322,758 of JAQISU010000036.1, read as the reverse complement.
ATACAGTGCTTGCCGAATGAAGTTTTGTAATCTTAATCTAATTTCGTGTCTCATACTGTCTTTTTCCCCTTTTTTTAATCTTCTATATTTTCGTTTTGTAATATCATATTTGTTAAGCTGCATTTTAAATTAATCGGTATATCTGAACTAATAATAGAGGTTAATTTAATCACATAGTGAATTTTGGATTATTTAAAATTGTTGTTATGCTCCATGAGACAACCCACATTAAAGGTCTTGCTACTAGTTATTTTGTAGGGTGGAAATTTGCTGTATTATATACATTCCCTTCGATTTGTTGATGCAGCTTAAATTCCTCTTGACAGGTGTCGTAATACGTATTGTCACAGGCGAGAGCATTCCCTTGGTCATATGTGTCAATATCATTCACAGTATTTCTTTGGTCTTGAAGTTCGACATGGTCATATTTTCCATCGTTCGTTTTCTTCATTATGACATGGTCATAAGAATTCTCTTGGACTACCTCTCTCAGAGTGTTTGCTGAAAATGTAACCGCATATGTTCCATCGCCAATGTTGAAATTGGATGTATCATACAGGTTCCCCGTGGGAGCAGAAAAAGGTGCATTATATTCTTTCAAACTGTCGTGATCAGACGAAACATTACCTTGATCGTTTTCTTGGAGTTGGTTTAATGTTTCTGTCTCATGGTCATAATACGTTTGATGGGTTTCTGAATTACGTGGAGCCACAGTTTCAGCAGACTTCAGTTTCGAGGCTTCCTCATTGGTAGTTGCCTTCCCTTTACGCCTGAAAATAGGAATTGTATCCTCTATGAATGATTTGCATATTACAAATAAATAAACATTATTCATGTTTTGACTAAATTATTAGCTTTGGTGCCTTTATATATGTTCATTAACATTTATATATATATATATATATATATATATATATATATATATATATATATATATATATATATATATCTCACAGATAAGTAGTGTTAATAGTATTTCAGTTTAGCCACATTCACTAAAATAAATTTCATTGATTTAGAGATAATATATTTGCTGTATATTGTATTACATATTATAGGCATATTGTTTAGTTTAGTCAACTTGAAAATTATTTGTACACATTATAATTTGCATGGTACAATTATATTTTTGTTCTTGAATCGGACACACTGAATAAAAGTAGCTTCATTATGGGATTGGGTTCAAGAATTGTTATCGACCAGGTGAATATGGGAGATAAGAACCTACATTTCTTTGAAAATCCCAAATGGCTTGCATGTTACTGAGCCTTGACAACCAAATCCAGTTTGAGAAACCATCATGCCTCACTAGACAGCTACCACCCACCTGAAGCTGGGCAGCCCGCAGACAATAATGTGCCGTCCCGCCATACTTCGTTTGCCAGTCTTGATGCGTAGGGCTTAAGGTGATCGACTACCTGATAAAGTGGACTGAAACTATAGCTGCAAAAAACAACAAACTAAAACCAACAAGGACACCTCCAATCCACAAGCTAGGTATCTAGAATAGCCAAACCATACTGACTGGACTCTCATATGAACTCCAGGCAATCAGCAATGTTCGAAAGAATTTAATCATCAACGACGAATTTGCAAGACTCCAGGTCGACACCGCCGAACTACAGGGGACACGGCAACCATATGTTCGGGCACCTCAGAGAAGATAACTACACTTCTTCTGGCAAGGAAGGAGTGTTGACGAAACCAGAGAGTTTGGTTTTTGATTCGCCGTCAGGATCTCTCTGTTGGGGACGATCGATCCCTGCCAACAAAGAAACGGAAGACTGGTATCCCTCTGCCTGAACACCACAACGGGTATATCAATCTGATCGGCGCTTTGTGGCCACTCACGAAGTGTCACCGCAGATACCAAGGTCGAGTTTTACGACGAATTAAACTCGCTCATCGACAAAATTCCAAAGGAGAACATCATGATATTACATGATATTAATTGATATTACTTACAACGCGTAGATGGGTAATGACCATGACTATGAATTTCTGTCATGGAAACGTTAGAATTAGACAGATGATTAAGGAATTTCAACGATTCCTAGAGATGAGCTTGTACCAATTCATACATTCAGACAATGCTACAACATAAAGCGTCTTAGAGGCATTCCCGGTCGAAACACTGGCACAAACTGAGCTTGATCATTACTAGACGGTCTACCAAGAAGAGTATGTTTCTTATTTGTACCTTCCACAGAGCTGACAGCGACACAGACAATTTGCTGGTATGTTGAACAATGAAGTTTCGTCCAAAGATTCACCGCTCTAGACAGAAGGGTAAACCATTCATTGACGAGGCAATGACGTCTTATCAAGGCAAGGCTGAAGCATTCACTTATTATCTCTCCAAGACGTTTTAATCAGAACCTCGCAATTGCATTGCCAGATAGAGAGAGAGAGAGAGAGAGAGAGAGAGAGAGAGAGAGAGAGAGAGAGAGAGAGAGAGAGAGAGAGAGAGAGGATACCATCCGATAGATTGTGCACCGCACAGCCACATGAACCTTTGGTAAGAAGCAGTCAGAGAACATCGACTGGTTTGAGTCTAACTTCGTCACAGTCACGCCAGCCATAGAAGAGCGTCGCAGTGCTCATATGGAATACAAACGATCCCAACCTTGCCCGAGGACACCACAGGCATACAGGTATCACAGAAGGAAAGTGCAGAGGTGAGCACTGCAGTAAGTCGATGATTACTGGCCTCGTCTCTGTCAGATTATTTAGTTAGCACCAGATATTGGAACCATAAACGGTATGTACTACGGTCATTCAGTCGCTTGGCTTCGTGCTGTGCAGACGTGCTATATTTGGCTCTCCAAAACCACGCATTTGCTTCACCTGTTACCTGTTTTCGACAACCACGGTTCACAGTGAATCCCGGATAGTGTATACCATTCCATTCAACAAGTCAACGTAACAAGCTTTTCCAAGAAGGATACAGATTTGTTACCAAGATATTCTATCAAGCTACACATCGAATTAAGGTAACTTGATAAACCTACGGGTTTAAATTGAGTGCCGTTGACTTAGATTCTAAATTAACTAAATTCTAACAACTAACAATCTAATTACAGACTACTGCAGTTATTCTATAATTCAGTTTTTTATAATTCATAAATATCAGATTACAAATTATTTCTACTTCTTAACAACAATTCAAAACAAAATGAATAGAGATAGTGCAAAACTCGCAGCTCTGGTTAAGTGTGGGCTTTCCAAGCCTGTTACAACAAATCCGTCAACCAAAATAGGTGTTATTGACCTTAAACCACAATCAAATAAGAGACCTGTCCAAATTAGACAACTAAATTTCCTATCCTCGCCTGAATATCGACTAAGAAAAGAGCAGGCTGACAGGCTAAATCCCCAATCCCCTATTAGATTTAATCTAGGGGATAATTTTATGACTGAAGCGGTCTCGGATATTAGGAAAACTAAGCCAGTAGGCATTAAAATCATTGATATTGCTTCAACTCAAAATTTAGATGACACTTTACCATACGAAACACCAACCCCCCAGCCAGCTAACATGACAAAAACTAAGTCTATACAAAAGGTAGGGACTAAATCTGCTAAGGCAGAAAGTACTACAGCACATTTGGACTCTACACAAATGATAGAGGACAAAACGGTGCAGACCGGATCTAATTTACGTAAGGAACAATTCACCTATGCCCAAATCCTTCAAACTGGCAGTAAAGTAGGTCAAATCACGGCAAACAAGGCTATATTGTTTCACAGTAGCCAAACACCAGGAACCTCTCATACAAGTAATAGAGAGAATAAAATCACTAAACCTGTAGAACTTAAGGAAAATACCCCCCCCCCCCACTTACAAAGGAAAGGGGAAACAGGTTCTTAATCCTAAATATCAAAGGCCTACAAAAAACTCAACAGCACAAATTCAATACAATTCTAGTAAAACAGAGACAAAGAAGCAAACAAGCTCATACTCCACTAAAATAAATAAACACTACCATAATGTGGATATGACTGTGTTTATCAAGAGCAAAACTAACACAATCTTTGATCTGACAACCATCAGTATTGCCAAGGCATTACTGAAGGTACATACAGGGCAATGCAAAATCATTCGCCCTAAAACAAATTACATAATTTTGCACTGCAGCACACGTGCGCAAGTAGCAAAATTTATGGAAATAAATAGAATTTGCGGCATGCCAGTAATTATGGAGCTGCATAAAAAGGCTAAAACTTCTCAAGCAGTCACCAAAAACAACAACAACAACAACAACATTAGTACCAAAAAAGTAAATACACAAAATCAAGATGAACAACAAAGAGAAATTAAACAACAGAATCAACAACAACAACAAAGAGAAATTAAACAACAGAACCAACAACAACAACAACAACAACAACCTCGCCTAATTAAATATAAAGCAGTTATTAAATTTAAAGGTCAATTAGCCAATTGCACCAATCAACAAATACAAGAGAAACTTACACAAGGAGGGAATAAAATAGTCAAAACTTACAAAATTGGGAAAAGTCAAAGAAATAGCGCACAAAGTGTGGTGGTAGTTGAAACAACGACACCACTACCAACCATAATTAAAGTAGGATCTCTGGGTGTCAGACATAGAACCCAGCCCTTTGTTAACAAAGCACGTTTCTGCACTAATTGTCAACATTGGGGACACTATAAGGTAACTTGTACCTTTAAACATCGCTGTGAAAACTGTGGCGGACCACATACTGGCCAGTGTAGAAGGGAACAGCCTAAATGTGTCAATTGTAAGGGAGACCACCCCTCTAACTCTAAATTGTGTAGCTTTGCAACTCTTGAAAATGAGGTCATTACTCTTATGAACTCGAAAAATTATGACTATGTTACAGCAAACAGGAAATAAATTCTCAAAAACAAAATCCAAAAAGCCAAAATAAAAAGGAAAAGGCAAATAGTAACCAAACTCAAAATACAAATTTGCCTAATTCCCATAAATTAAATAGTAAAACTCCAGAAATGGTAGAGGTTACCAATAAAACAACCTCAAATAGTGAAACTCAAACCGAACACTCTATAGATCTAACAAATAATCTGGGTGTAACTACAATAGGTCTAGCAATTTCAGAAATAGGTCGTTACATTAGTAACGCAAAAAACAAAGACATCAGTTATTTATCTACCCTCACGAACGGGCTCCATGCTCTTATACAACATGTAGAAGAGGGTATAAAAACAGGAAAGTTAAACAGTCAACATGAATAGTACACCAAAAGAAGCAAATAACTCGCACATTAATAAACATAACACTAATTTGACCATATGGCAATGGAATTCACGCAGTCTGGTAGTTAATATTAATGAATTAAAATTAAAACAAAATTAACACATTAATAAAACCAGATATTATTTGTATCCAGGAAACCAAAATAACAACTAAAACTAAATCACTACCAACAATTGTGGGATATTCTCCTGGATTTTTTCAACATAGGAATGAGGGTCGGGGGGGGGGGCCTTGTTATATATTTAAACAATAATATGCCTTCAGCTTCAATAATCCCAGTTAATTCGCAAGCAGTTAATAATTCTAAAATAGAAGTACAAGCACTTCAAATTAATACAGGTAAAATTAAATTTATATTATATAATTTCTATGATCCAGGAGGAGATATTAAAATAACTCACAATCTAGCGTTACGAGCGCTTAATTTGCATATAGGACAAAATGAAGCTATTGTGTTAGGTGACTTTAACTCTCATAATGTAATATGGGGAAGTGAAATAACTAATAGTAGAGGTAAAAACATACAAAATTGGATTAATAAAACAAAACTTGTATTACTTAATGATGGCACTAAAACAAGACTTAATCCGGTAGATGGCACTTTAGCAGCCTTGGATCTTACATTATGCACTTCTAAACTTGCTCATTTAGCAACATGGAGTGTCGATCAAGAAGATAGTATGGGGAGTGATCATTTTCTTATAATAACTACATTACAAAACTCTGCCCAACTTGAAAATGACAATAAAATTCCCAAATGGAATTATAAAAAAGCAGATTGGACTAAATTCCAACAAAATATAAAATATGAAACGCTCGAGGGCATTAAAGTGAAAATATAGATAATTACTATGACAATATAATTAATGCTATAACAAGGGCAGCTGATGCTTCCATGCCTAAAACTAAAGGTAATCCTACTAAGCTTAGAGTCCCTTGGTGGACTAAAGAAATCAACACAATTAGACAAAATAAAAGAAAAGCGCTAAATAGGTTTAAACGTACTAATAATACACAGCATTTCAAAGAATATCAAAAATTAGATACTGAGTTAAAAAATGCCATTAAGAAAGCTAAACAAGATACTTGGAGGCAGTATTGCAGTACCTTAGATTATAAAACTAATTCAAAACAAGTTTGGGATAAAATTAGAGTAATAAGGGGTAAGCATATAAACAATACACCAAAAATCAATAACACTAATAATTACAAAGAGCAGGCTGACTCATTAGCAAAGCACTTTCAAGCTATGAGCAGTAATAAAAATCATACTAAGGAATTTCAGGAATATAGATCTAAAATTGAAACAAATAATAAAAGTACCTTTTCAGATTTGGGAAATAAAAAGTCTTATTTAAATGATAAAATTACAATTAATGAATGGTATCAGGCTCTTAAAACTAAAAAGGATACATCACCTGGAGAAGATACCATAGGATACTCAATCTATAAGAAATTACCTCTTAACTTTGTTAAAATAATACTAAATATGTATAACCAGATTTGGGAGACTGGAAAACTTCCCATTAAATGGAAAACAGCTGTAGTAATACCTATACTAAAACAAAATAAAGATAGAAATGATGTTAACTCATATCGTCCTATCTCCCTTACCAATAACATATGTAAAATTATGGAAATAATAATTAATAACAGACTTAAGTATCACCTAGAAATTAATAATTTTATATCTAAGAATCAATGTGGTTTCAGAAATAATAGATCTACTATAGATCAACTCATTAAATTAGAAACAGCAATTAAATTAGCTTTTAATAGTCATCAACGTAAAAACAGAAACCTTATTGCTGTATTCTTAGATATGGAAAAAGCTTTTGATCTAGTATGGACTAAAGGGCTATTAACGAAACTAAATAAGTATGGTATAACAGGAAATATATTTAATTTTATTAAGGATTTCTTAAGTGAACGTAAAATTATAACTAGATTAGGGACAACATACTCCGAAAAGTATGTCTTAGATAATGGTACACCCCAAGGGAGTGTACTCAGCCCAACCCTATTTAATATTATGATTAATGATCTTGATACAAATTTAGCTACCCCTCATATCGACTTGTCTCAGTTTGCTGATGATAGTGCACTCTGGCGCGCTGGAGATCCAACCAATAAAAAACACATTGCTGAGATACAAGAAACTTTAGATAATATTGGTAGTTGGGCTGATAAATGGGGATTTAAATTCTCTCATCAAAAAACAGTAGCAGTAGTATTCTCTCCCTTTAACTATAATAAAATATATCCTAAACTTACCCTTCAAAATCAAAACAAAGTTTTTGTCAAAGTGGTTAAATTTTTAGGGATGTATTTTGATCAAAATATGAAGTGGACATACCATATTAAAGATTTAGTTAGTAGATGTAACCTTGATCTTAATCTCATTAGAAGTATACAAGGTACACACTGGGGTGCTTGTCAAAATACAATTATGACCCTGTATAGATCTTTGATACGCTCCAAGATCGATTATGGGTGTCATATCTATGCTACAGCATCGCCAACTCTTCTCAATAAAATCACTCAAATACAACGTAAGGCTTTACTTATTGCAACTAAAGCTTTACCATCCACATCAACAGAAGAGTTACAGATACTTACGGGTGAACCATCATTACATCTGAGAAGACAGGAACTCATGTTAAGATATGTTGCTAGACTGTCAACTCAAGATGATACACATCCCACTCTGCAGGCAATTAAACAGTGTAATAAACCGCTAATTAAAAGGGGTAAATACTCCACTTCATTTGGTAAACAAATTCATAGATTTAAATCAAACTTACCTACTGACATATTTCAAGTGCAAAAAAACTAAAAATTCAATAATAATTCCATGGAGACTGAAATCAATAAAAGTAGATACCTCCCTACAAGATAAAGGCAATAAAACACAGGATTCTCACTATCTTAAAATGCTTGCAAATGAAAAACTAAATAATGTGTATAAAAATCATGTTAAAATATATACGGATGGCTCAAAAAAAATAGATCCTGCAAGAACAGCAGCATCATGGGTTGTACCAGAGTTACACATTAAACAAGGTATGCGATTACCAGATTACTGTTCTATATACAGTGTGGAGTTTTGGGCTATGCTTCAGGCACTAAAATGGATACAACACCATAACTTAAACTCCACAAAAGTCCTAATTGTTAGTGATTCATTAAGTGTTCTTAAAACTATTGACACCAACAACTCTAAAAGCAGAAAATTCTTCTTATATTTACTACAATATCAAATAACCAAACTTAATACTCAAAATATTACAGTAGACTTTCTATGGGTGCCTTCACACATAGATATAAAAGGAAATGATTTGGCAGATCAAGTTGCAAAAGAAAAACTAAATGAATTACATTATGAACCAATACAGTATAGTCATACTGAAATTTACAAATTTATTACTGACATGATTAATAATATATGGCAACAAAATTGGAATTCGTCAACCAAAGGGAGGTTACTACATAATATTATTAAAATAGTTAAACGGAAAACTATTCCTTTCGGTAAAACAAGAACCCAACAAATTAAAATGAATAGAATAATGGTAGGAAAAACAAAACTGGCTAACAGTTTTGGTAAATATTTAGGACCATTCCCCCATAATATTAACTGCTTTATGTGCAATCAAGTAGAAGATTTGGATCACATTTTTAATAAATGTTCTAATAACACAATAAATAGAAATATCCTCAAAAATAAGTTAAAAATAAACAAAACAACAAAGTTATACCCAAAACTACTTGATTTAAAACAACCAAATATACAATTAGCTACTACATATATCATGGATTTTATTATAAACTCTAACTTAATGCACAAAATATAATAATATTACCATATATCACTATTTCCCCATTACAATCAAATTGATGAATTAAATTACAAAAAAGCAATACATTAAAAACTTATCAACTAAATATATAGATTATAAATCCATGTCATAAAATTAGTACTCAACTGCAAGGAATTTTAAGCTGGCCTGTGACTCTGAATGAAACATGATGTGAGTGGGTGTCGATACTAAGTCCATAGTTCATAATGGACTTGTACGTTTTCTACGAGTTTACACTCATTCTATATTGTGTTCTGCAGAGATCACCGCTATAATATACTCATGGAATAGGATTTATAACCACTAAAATTAATATTACCGCTATTTCCTCATTATAGCAAAATTGTTAAATTATTTTACAAATAATAACACTACATTAAAAACTTATCAACAAATAATTACATTATAAACTTATGTACTTAACTGCAAGGGATTTTAAGCTGGCCTGTGGCTCTGAATGAGACATGATGTGAGTGGGTGTCGATAGTGAGTTCAAAATGGACTTATACGTTTACTACGAGTTTACACTCACTCAATATTGTGCTCTGCAGAGATCACCGCTATAATATACTCATGGGACAGGATTTTACAATCATTAACATAGCCTGTAACTCTGTTGGAACTGTAAAATAGATGGATGTCGATATTGAGTTCATAATGAACTTACACGCTGATAGCGAGTTTACACACATCTAGGAATATAGAACTGACAGGGATTGCCGCTAGAATGTTAATATAAAAATGTAGTCTGTGATTAAAACAATATTAACACCACTTTCCACTTTCCTTAACTGTTAGAACAAAGTCATTGGCACTTGATATTCCAAAATGTACAATAAAAACTGGAACTAGAAAATGTGGACAGCTTTAAGAATATCAATGGAATTCATGGCGCTATCTATGATGACAATGGAAACGTGGAGGATAGACTACAGCTTCTCAGGATTCTCAAACAGCCCTTCTCAGGGCTATTTAATGTTTTTATCTTATAATTCTAGTTCTTTAAATATTGTGTTATAATAATAGTTCTAATTTTGGTTATTTATTGTTATTGTTCTTGTTCTGTTCTTGTTTTTTCAATTCTTATTTATTGTTTTTGTTTGTTTTGTTCTTGTTACTTAATAATTAATTGAAGTTGATATTAATATAATTGTTAAATGTTATCGTTGTACTTGTCTTGTAATGTTACTTTTCTTTTCCTCTGTGATTCTTGGGAATAGGGGAAGGCTAGTGAAACAGTAGGGACACAGGCAGCAGCAGGAAGGCTGAGCTTCACTTTTCGTCTCCCATTTTGCAAGAAGGCTGAGCTTCACTTTTCGTCTCCCATTTTGCAGGAAGGCTGAGCTTCACTTTTCGTCTCCCATTTTGCAAGAAGGCTGAGCTTCACTTTTCGTCTCCCATTTTGCAGGAAGGCTGAGCTTCACTTTTCGTCTCCCATTTTGCAGGAAGTCTGAGCTTCACATTTTTCATCCCCCCCCCCCCATTTTACAACTTTTAGTCTCCATTCATCAATCATCCACTTAACAAAAAATCGCTAACCTAATTTTGCCAATCATCCACCTAGTGATTTTTCCAACCTAAAAACTTTTAGTCATCCATCATTTAACAAATGATCGCTAACTCATCAATCGATCAAGTATATAATCGATCAAGTCCGATCTAAGTATATACTTAAGGTTACTCAAACATTTTCGTATTTTTTTAAAAGTATTTTATGTTTTTGTTATATAGGTATGCCAATAAAATCTACTCCGTTATCCGAAAAAGACATCGAAGATATTATCGCGATGAAAGGTAAAATTCCTATATCGGAAATTAAGGCAAAATATCACATCGGGTTACAACGAGTATACTCGATTTGGGGTGGTCCGATAAATAAACCGGTAAATAATAAAATATTAAACCGTATGTTTGATATTATCGAAAACTCTCAGGCGTATACGAGAGAGCAAAAAAAAAATTCCAGAGATAATTTTTCACGGAGGAGGAAATGAAAATTTACCGTGTCAAAAATGTATAGATATTGAGGCAAAAGAACAATCTCATCAACAACATATAGACTCGTTAGTAAAGGAACATCAACGATATATAGACTCGTTAGTAAAGAAACATCAACAGTATATAGATTTATTAAAAAATAAAGAGCAACAACAACAGCAGTATACAGATTCATTACTTACCCAAAATCGAAATTTATCCTCAAGTTTAGATCTAGCACAAAATAAAATTTATGATTTATCTGAACAGTTACAAGAACTTAAAAAATCAGGTGGTGGAGATATTATTAACGAGATTAATTCATTAAAATCTCAAAATCAAGAACAATCTGATGAGATTAATTCATTAAAATTGGAAATTGAAAATTCTTATATTCCTATTGTTGAGTTTAATAAGGTTATCGAGTTAAATCAAAAGCAAACTAATATAATTAAAAAATTAAAAAATCAAAATCAAGAACAATCTAATGAGATTAATTCGTTAAAATCTAAAAATCAGGAATACATTAATGAGATTAATTCGTTAAATTCAAATACTTCTATTAACCCTAAAATTTCTAAATTAACTGATAAGATTGCAGAACTTGAGGAGGAATTAAAAGATACTAAAAACAGAGCGTATGAGGAAGAGGATGAAAAACTCATTTCTCAAAAAGAAAACAGAGAATTAAAGAAAAAAATAAAAGAACTTACTTGGAATAATTACTAATTTAATTGATAATAATAATAATAATAATAGAGGAAGTTTTAATATTTTACAAACAGACTAATTTGTAAAACTTCACCACGTAGATCTATCAAATTATTAGATTGGTCAGTGAGTTTGAAATTAATTCTCGTTAACGAATCGTTATGACATCGCATAAAGAATGGATTAACTGGAGACTCAATAATTAAAAAACCTGGAGGGGCTGTTGGTGCAAATGAATATAAAATATAGCCTTGTTGAGCTTGATTTGATTGTTCAAGATTTATTTGATAACTTTCTTCAATAACGTCACATACCAAATTTAATGCAATCACCGTAGATATATTCACATTGTTTGGAGCAATATGTCTACCATCACCGTCTGGGCTATTATCATGTTTAAGAATAGTTTGTGATTCTGGTAAATCAGGCCAACCTAGTACGGTTCTAATAGAACTTTGATAAATATCAACGATATATCCAGGAGATTTTATTTCAATTATAGATGATAACGTCGGTTCATGAACCGTTATTGCGATCTTTGCTTCTTTTCCAGTGATAGATTTTATTCTTCGTTGTAATTCGTTATTGATTTGTTCGATTTGGTAGGATCCAGTTGGTAACGAGACAACGTTCCAGTCTGGGGTACCATCTGGTTTATTTTTATTTGCGAATACCAAGGAGTTATTTGGCTGTTGACCGCCAAATGCTACTGATCTAATATTAGGCCAGCTATGATATACTCGTAGTTTTGCTAACGCGATCTCGCTTACCGGTACAGGAGTTGGAAAATTCACACTAAATTCGGGACGAGTTGAGGTTACTGATATCATGCTTGTTTTCACTGGTGTTGTATTTGTTACTATTTGTTGAAGTAGTTCTTGCGACATTATTATTATTGTTCTGCTCTAATTTTAGCATTGTTTGTTTATATAATTGAGTCATCGTTGAAAATTCGCTGTCTGATATTATTGTGTCATCCAATGATGATGATATCAATGAGGATAATTGTGAGTAGCTACTAGATGCAATATGAAATTTAATTATATATTCATGTAGTTTACTCTGGCTACACGATGATAGTTTTTTTGTGACCCCGGTTAATATACCCCCGATTGTAGCAACTGCGGAAATAGCGATTGGGACTACGACCGGAGCTATCATTGTAATTGAAGATAATATTATTCCAGCAGCAGTCATTACACCTGAGATTGTGTAAATAGTAATATCAACTGCGGTTATTCTTCGTTTATATTTTTTTATTTTTATTTGATACTCCTCACAATGTGAGTTGAGTTTAGTTTGAAATTCTCTGACTTGATCATAACGATATTGATTCGATGATGGAATCATTTGGATTGTCATCTTATTTTAAATGCGTTAGTGTTTTCAATTGAAACCACTACTTGTTTAGTTGTTTATTTAAATCTGCTACAAATTCTACGTACCACGTTACTGAAGCATTGGCTAAATTGCTATCTGTGGTAGTTATTGTAAATTGTTCAGATACATTCTTGTCGATAATTGTTGATACTATATTATTAACTCCAGATGAACTACTTGATGATATATTGAATTGATTTGGTGATATTATTGTTAATCGATAAATACCTTTGACAGCTGTGGTTATATTTAAAATATTAGTTGTGGGAGTCCATATAAATGAACCATGTTGAATCGTGTATATATTATTGATAATGATTTTTTTATCATGAGGAATTTTTATTTTTTCAACAACACTTGTCATCCTCGTTACATCATCCTTCATTGCGTTGTTAAATGTTTTAATCTCATCGATGGACTTTTTAATATCAGGAAGAGTTATTTCAATTTTATCAAATTGGGTTCCAATAAACTTTTCAATGAGGTTTTTACGAAGCGTTGAAAACTGTCTCACATGTTTTTCATATTCGGATTGAAGAGTTGCTAGTTCCAACATAGAATCTTTTATCGAGGTGAGTTTTGGTTCAGTAACTGGTGGATTTCCAAAAAATTCTAGTATAGGTTTATCAATTTTGTCAATTATATTTTTTTGTAATTCAGAAAACTGATCAAATACAACTATATGATCATCATACTTATCGCTGAGTGATTGCAATGAATTCACTGTGTTGTCTAATGTTGTTAATTTATCCGTAATTGTTGAAACAAGTACACCTGGTTTGAGTTTACCTTTATCGGAAAATAACGCGATAGTATCATCTACTGCGTCTCGTTGTTTAACTAAAATATCATTAATAGAAATATTACTAGTTTTTAATTTACCCTGACGATCTTGAAACACAACTATTTCATTAGGATCAACATTTGCTAGACTCAACGTTTCAGCGATTTCATCCTCAATTAATTTTTTAACATCTTTGATATTATCAATAGTTTCAACTCCGTCAGGTTCCGGTTTCTTCAGCGCTGATAAAGGTCGTCCCCAAATATCAATCATTGTTATCATAGAAATCTTTTCTCTGTTTAAAATCAAAGATTTTTAATTAAAAATTTCTAGGGAATTTTGAAGGATTTTCAATCCAACGACCACTAGTATATTCATTCACTACTATATGAGGTGGTTTTTGTCGAGAAATCAAAGATTTTGAAATAGCATCAAGCACGTTTAATACTTCGATTCCACATATTGGTGGATCAATCATCGTTTGCGTTGGTAATGTGGAATACCAATAGGGTATTTTTAAATCGCGGATATAGTGATTAAATTCCTTTGGAGGCGCTAATCCATACGAGTCAAAATAAATAATCCCACGTGGATCAATCGCGTATGCAACCCAATGTGTTCCAGGTCCATCACTATTATCTAGATTAATAATACCGGTTTCAACATTATTTGGTTGTGCTGGTAACTGATCTTTCATAAAAACACCTCGGAAGTTTTTAATCGCGAGTTTTTTAGCGGCATCAATTAAATCAAAATTGGACATTGGAAGATTAAAACCTAAACCGTTCCTAGTCTCAGACCCGATCCTTTGTACCACGTGTGTGGAGTTCCTGGTAGTCTTAGACCTTTCCCTTTTTTTTTTATATCCAGATCCGCGAGTGGGTCCGCTTGTTGCTTTCTTTAGTGCCATTCCTGCCGCGGTACCAATAGCCCCTAACGCTGCTGCCTTCGCTACCGCTGGAGCCGCTGCGGCAATCAACCCCGGAATCAATCCTAACAACGGGAATATACCACCAGTCTTTTCCATATTTTTAATCGCACTTGGAGAAAGAGTAACCTGAACTCCTTTTTTTTCTTTTAACGCTTTATTAAAATGATTAACCTGAGTTTTCGTCATTGATAATTTATTTGCCCCGCCATTCATTTGAATAGGTTTCAGCGTTATTGTGGTTCCACATAGCTTAGCTGATTTGGATTGTAATTTTTTTAACTGACCAGGTGTCAACGACACATTGATATTATTATACGACATTATACAAAACAGATTGATTCTAATGGAAAATCAATTATATGTTTAGAAAACATTATATGTTTTCAACTGGTGCATCTACCAGTCTCATTCTTCCACCAACACCTTCGAGTATCATTGATTTATCACTGAGAATAACAGCAACTGCTCTATAATTAACAATACCAGCAGGACGTGTTACACGAGCTCGGAAGTGTATATCAACGACGGATTGTCTCATCAAGTCAAGATGTTCTAGTGAAAAGTAATAAATTGGATATAGTTTTTGAAAATCCAACTGTGATATTTGTAGACCAGTATCAACATTTTGATCGCGTCCCATAAATGACAACAACCGATGATAAACTCGTGCAATATGATTGGTTTCATAGTTAAGTTGTATATCCTCTGATGGTTCTTGTTGTCCATTTATTTTTTAGTGAGACTTCATTAACACCTATCTGATCAAATATCATATGACTTTGTAGTTGATTATTTAATCGCGCAGTATTCTGTAGCGCAACAAATATGTGACGTGGAGCTGAAATACCTTGTTTTGATGCCATGTGCCATGTAAGTGTACCATCAATATTAGAATCCATGGTATCTGTGGTTGTTGTTAACCAACTTAATACTCTCTTTCCTCCCTGATCCATAAATGATAACAACTTC
This sequence comes from Unio delphinus, assembly GCA_029339505.1. Taxonomy (NCBI): domain Eukaryota; kingdom Metazoa; phylum Mollusca; class Bivalvia; order Unionida; family Unionidae; genus Unio; species Unio delphinus. The sequence continues at coordinate 10,306,882 of JAQISU010000036.1, read as the reverse complement.
GGTTCTACCGATAATGACGGAGTCAACACTGGCATCCATAATGTTATTTTTGATAAAACAACTTTACTAGAGTCAGCATTTGGATTTGCAGCATCTGCTGGAATCCTCCAGATTGCAGCATCATCAGTACCTCTTCGTACTAGTGCTACTGTATGTTTTACTCCATAGATAACTTTTCTGACGTTTCTACAAAATCCAAATATGTGATGGAGTGGAATCGCACATGAAAACTGTCGATTTCGTCCTTTTAACATTGTTTTTCGTGTTGCAAATCCTAGGTTGTAATTATCATTAACACTTCCGAGAATATCAAAGGCAGCCCCTGGTCTATCTCTATGTTCAGGGGTATCAGGTTGTGGATTAGCTGCAGTAGCTTGTGCAGTATTTATTTTAATATGCGGAATGTGATCAGCGTTATTAGTAATATCCTTTGCGAACATCATAGATGGACCAGCTGATCTAGTATAATCATCAGAATATCTCGCTAACCCAATTATTCCCGTTGCAACATCAACCTCGCGTTCAATAGATTCGATTTTTCTTCCATCAATGAGATATCTAGCACTTTCAAATAATGCCATGACGCCATTATTAACAAAACCAACTTGAATAGTTAAGTTATCTGCGTATAATGTATTATCCGCGCGTGTAATTTCACCTTCAACTTCAATAAATGCTTCAGCAGGTAAAAAGTATTTACTAGTATCATGAACTTGAAGTTCAATTCTTCCTCGAAGATCAGGTTGTACTGCGTGATAAGCAAAAAATTGATAATCACGTACTGATTCATCCTTGAGCTGGGGGGCTTCCATATCAAATGCAACATCAGGATTTGGTTTGAACATTTTTATAATATACCCGATGGTCTAAATCGAAAGATTTTTAATTGAATGTAAAAATTGAAAGAGTTTTTCATTATTTTATAATTTTTAATGGAAAACTCTTCGAGAATAACTACAACTATAACTGTAACTATAATTACAACTATAATTGAAAACTCTTCGAGAATAACAATAACAACAACTGTAAATATAATTATAATTGAAAACTCTTCAAATTTAATTATAAACTCTTCAAATTTAACTACAACAATAAAATCATTAACGTCCTTAACGTCCTAGACGTTTACGTTTATATAAATTCTTTGAAATTCCAAGCCCACTTCCTGCAATCATATTTGCGGTTAAGTTATCCTGAGCGTTAGTCACTATTGACGAAGTTAATTGCGCTAGTTTTTTATCTACCGCATTTTTTATTATTTTACTAACCCGCGCAGGCATAACCTCAGTAGATGGTAAAACGCTTGCGTTTTTAGGTAGTGACGAAGTCACTTGTGGTGGATTTCTACGTCGAACTAGCGCTGTTAGTTTATCTTTTACGGTTGAAAACGCCTTCCCCGCAAGATCACCAACAGTATTAATACCTTTATCTCGGATAACATCAATAGCTTTCATCGATAATTGTTTTGCCATCGGGGCTACTTTTGGAGCCATTCTTGAAAATAATCCCATTATAGTGTTACCGAGACCATCTCCATAGTATACTCGGTATTTTGGCAGTCGTGAGTTTACAACGTAGACACTCGTTGGTTTATCATGGTTGTAGTGTATGATCATTATAAAACACTAGTGTTTTCAATTGTTATTTATCTAATCGCAAAACTCTTTAGAAATGCTTAAAAATCTGTAAAAATTCGAAGAATTTTGTATTTTGTATGTAGAAATCCGTTGGATTTCCATTCGAAGATTTAAAAACTCAAAGAGTTTAATCACTATGGTAATAAAAACCTTGTGGGTTTTCTTCGACTAACTCTTCAATAAAATCTCGATATGTTACAATATCTATGATACCACCTTGAAATAATCGCCTACAAATATCAGTAGCTTCGTTTGTAATTTCTGGAGAATTATTTCCAGCTCGTTTTCCTCCTATAAGTATTTCTAATCGTGTTATATCATTGATGACGCTGTTTGGACAGGGACAATTATTAGAAATACTAGTATTTCCAATTCCACTACCTTTCTTCTTCTTTGGAAATAATTTATCATATTCTTTAGTTAAATTTTTATTAAATCTATCACGATTTCTATTTGCTAAAAATACCTTTTCATACCAAATCGGCCTACTATTTATTTTTTTAAGGTAGTCTTTATTTAAAAAAAACACTTCTATTATCAAATTCATCTTTAGCAAATTTAACTAGGTTAATATCATTGTCAATATTTCTGATATTATCTAACGCTTCTTCCTCAAATATTTTTTCAGGTGTAAGCTTTACTTTCTCATCGGGTTCAGTAACATAGGGTTCATCCGGATCAAATTCGATTGGTTGTGGATCAATAAATTCAGGTGGTGGTGGAATAGGTCTATCAACATCTGTTAATTCATTTAATCGTTGTTGTTCTATCATTTTCGTTTGTTCTTTTACTATATCAGCGGGAAGAGTTTTTAAAATATCTGTAGTTTGCTGTTGAAGCGCTAGTAGATTTTTGGAAGCCTTCACGGCCGACTCAACCGACCCTTTTACATCACCCGTCGCCGTTATTACAGGCTTAAATAATTGTTCACTTCCGACAGTAAAATCATCTTGAGTCGCTTGTCGTTCTTGAAGTTGGCGTCGTATTGAATCTCTAACCGGGATAAATTTCTTAATCGCTGCTAATCTTTCTCTAGCTAGTCTGGTTGTGAGTGATTCAGGGATCATTTATTATATAAAAATTATTTATAATTTCTAAATTAGTATTTTTAAAATTCTTCGAATTAAAAATTCTTCAAATTTTAAATTAAAACTAAAAATAAAATTGCTAAAGCAATTTCGATTTAGATTTTTAAATCTGTTATATATAATGAATCAAACAATCGTCGACGAAATCGTAACTCAACTTAACCGATTAAACGGAATCCTAGAAATTACTGCAATAGTAACACAAAAAAAAATACAACACTTCAATGCTGATTACCTTGTAGATGAATTTCGTAAGATTGAGTCCGCACGGGCTAAGGACTATCCAACATATCGATCGGAGTATCGTGTAGTTAAAACATTAATCAGACAGCGTAATATTATAATTTACTATCTTAAAAAATTTGGTAATGATAATGTATTGGTTGAACTTGTTGCTCTCAGTCAACTTCTTAATCCATTATTGAAAGCCATCGGAGAAGTATTTGAGGAAGAAAAAAATATATCTCAGTTTGCTGAGCAATTTGATAATAGCTGTATGTAGAAATGTAAAACATTTCTGAAATTCGTTAGAAATACTTGCGTTTCCATTTTGGATTTTGGATTTTTAATTAAAAATTCGAAGAATTTCTAAATTTATTTTTTTACGTGTATTCGAATGAAATTCTACAACCAAATTTATCAGAATACGTTGATGTTATTATACCCTCAGCGGCTCGTTTTACTGAACCGGCGTTAATATTAAAATACTTGGCGGCAGAACTAATAGAAGGAAAATCTGTGATAAAACTACTAGAATTTCCTAATTCTGTTGCGGTAATGGGCCTTGGAATACGATTTTTACTTGCATCTGGTTTTTTATTAAGATTATTTTCACTGGGAGTTACAATCCTCAAATTATCGACGTGATTATTTAATTTATTTCTATCGATGTGATCAATTACACGTCCGGCGGGGATTTCTCCGATAAAAGTCTCAAAAATAAATTTATGAGCAGTATAATTTTTCATTTTTCCGTTAATATTTATACTGATATGTAAATACCCCATATTATTAACATTTCCAATAGGTTTTCTTCGTTGTCGATGTCTAACAGTTCCATCTCGGGATGCCTCGTAGTTAACGTAAATCGGATGCGTGCGGTATTCGTTCGACATTATTTTATATAGGAATTTCTTTGTTTAATTGGAATTGTATATTTAGCTTCTTTAGATAATCTTCCGGGGTTTAAATAACATCTCCACGGTGTTTTACATGTTGATGTGTGTCGTAATATAATTTTATTGTTCTATAATTTGCAGCGTGATGATCCGCACATAATTCAACTTTACCTTGTACTCCAATACCACATACGATACAAGGTCTTGGCCCTGTACTTCCGCGTTTAATGTTTCTGTTATGAGTGTAACAATAATCTCCGACGCAATTTCGTTGACATTTTATTTTACTACCGATGGGTAACCAATTACATTTATTTCTAGAGTCGTCGTTGGTTATATCGAATTTCGTATTCATATATAATATATATTTTAATTATTTTTTTTCATTTAAATATAAAATTTTATTGTATATATTATAATTGTATATTAATGACAGTATTAAGTAAACAATATTTTTCACTCGATGCAAGATCTGGATTATCACTAAGAGGACTTGACAGAGACCTTAAAAAACTAAGAAAACTCGCCATGAAAGAATTTCAGCGAGATGGAGCTGACAGTATGTTTAGTAGTTTAGGAACAGTGATAAATGATAGATTTTATGACGAAACAACAGATGAAGTTCGTGCGATGAATATAATATCGCTGCTAGGTAATTACAGATATTACTGCAAAGTGAAATCGATAAAATATGAAGAGGGAGAAGGAAATAATCCCGGTAGGTGGATTATCAGAGATAATTATCACCCAATAATGAAAGATGGGAAAAATGTGATATTTAGTAGTGATATGAATCCCGGAGCGTTAGTTGGAATTGATTGTAGGTATTATAATATCAGTTATCCCGTAACTGTTGTGATGTACGGGTTATATAGAATTCATACTGATATTGATCACGATAGAATGTATCCAATGAGAAAATCATCAGTGATAAATTGTGTTGCAGAGCGAGTTATGGAACATTTTAAAAATTCTTCGCGAGGAAATGGATTAACTAAACAACGAGAAGAAAAGATAATGAATTGGGGTGGACAAATGATGGAGAAAGGAGGAGTTTTAATCAGTGATGTTGCTGAATTACAAAAAGTTTTAAAGTATCCAATTATCGTTGAGTCGATAACTGGAGAAATATTACAAGATTGCAAATATAAAAAAAATAAATTACCTCCGATTAGAATTATTGATCATAATGGACACGCCTGGAATTCTGGTATTACAGAGTTTCCTCCATCAAAGACTATAAAATATATAAAAGAGTTTAATGGAAATATATTTGATGTGATCGCAGAGATTCATAAAGATGATCCAACCGGAGTTTGGTTATTTAAGAGTGATGAAGATCCTGAAATGGATTTTGATCAATTTGTAAAAACTAATGGAGAATTATATCGTACTGAAGAATTAAATTTACGTATGAGAAATGTTACAAAGAATTTCGTAGAAAACTTTGATGAAAACATATTATGTAATTCTTTTACAGTATCATCGGTGGCTGCTCATTACGCTCGAGAAAAGAATTCTTGGAGAAAAACTCCGAAAATGTTTCTTGATGATATAAAATTAAGTTGTGTTGAGTATTCACACGGCGGATTATATAATACTAAATACGATATTAATAATTTAATCTCTGCTGATATAATTGCTAGTTATCCAGGGGGGTTTTTAGGAATGGGAGAATGCGCTGAATACTTTAAACGTTTCGGACATCCAACACATGAAATGACGCGTGTTGCGATTAACGGAAACTTACCTGATTTTGATTTACCGGGATTTGCTAAAGTTATTTCTTTTAAACTTCGCGATGGATTACATCCTTGTAGTTATTTGTGGCTTGGCAAACATATGTCTGAGAAATGTTGGATGCCTATTGTATTGCTGCGATACATGTTAGATAATGGGATGTTAACTGTGTTGGTGGTTGGTGAAGCAATAATAAGTTATAAGTGCCAAAAGGATGTTTGGTTACCAACACCGAATTTAAATAAAGAGATTGAAAAGGTGAAAGAAAACTTTCCGGAATACAGTGAAGAACAAATTATAAAAACCGCCAAACAGATGTATTGTGATAGAGAGAAATCAGCAAAGGATTTAGGACGAAAAATCATTGGAAAGTTTACTCAAGGAGGAAGATATAATAATGCTAGAACTTCTTCTAGATTGGTAATTGATCCGACTGAAGAAAAAATTATTATGAAACATCTCACTGATACTAATAGATTTGTAACAAGGAGAAAAGCGTTATTGTCAAACGGGAAAGAATATGGAACTGTTATAACTTACATAGATGGGGAAAGTGTTCAGTATACACATTTAAGATCTTCTATGCTAGCGTAGACAAGTATTAATTTATTCTCGATGATAAATAGATTTCCAGATATCACTGTAAGAGTTGCCACAGATTCTATGTATTTTCATAAGAAACATATTGATGCTGTTAAGCAATATTTAGGTGGAAACGCTAGTTGGGGAACTTGGAGAATTAAGAAAGAGAAACTACATTGTTATAATCATCATGCAGATGTTGAGATACTTGATAGCTATCGTAGAAAAGAAATAGAAAATGAAAATATTTCTAGTGCTCCATCAGTATTTGATCCGATAACTCGCTATAAGATAATTTATTTAAATGGTTGTGGAGGATCTGGAAAAACAGAAAGAGTTATAAAATTATATAAAAATGAAAATGGAAATGGAAATGCTAGCATTTCTAGTATAAAAGCATTGACTCCAACTCACAAACTAAAAAAGATTTAATAAAACGTGAAATTCCTGCTAGTACTTATCACAGCTTTTTTAGATGGAAAGGTGATAAATGGACCCCAGAAAGAATGGGCAATAAATTTATCCCATCAATCATTCTTTGGGATGAAGTGTGTACAGTATCATTAAAAATATTACAACAATTTCTAGGTTGGTTATCCACAAAGAATACTAAAATAATATTCTGTGGTGATGATGGTCAACCACCGCCATTTTGTGGAGAATCACCACATAAGTGGTTGAAAGAAAATGCTGATTACTATGAAGAAATGACAGAAGATCATAGATCTCTAGATGATGAAATAAAAGATTTAAAACGTAGAATAAGACGGCAATCTGATAAAAAACAAAATAAAATTTTTAGAGAAGTTATTGATGAAACTCCTGAAGAAGAATTTTGGAGATCTTGGAAACCAAAGGATATAGTATTTACAAGTATAAAAATAATTCGTGATGATATTCAGCGACGATTATTTGAGACACATAAAAAGAAATTTCCTGATGAGAAAGTTCCATTATGTTATAGACCGTCTGATACACGATAACAAAATATTGATGTTGATATTCCAGGTAGAAACGCTAGTGAAAAATTAGTGTTGAATGAAATTGTATATGTTGATATCAATGTTGTTGAAGACGCGTTAAATATTAAAAATTCACCTTGGATGTTAGGATATGCCGCTACAATACACTCATCACAAGGATTAACTATTGAGGATGCAACTATCTGGATCGTAGATAATCGTATTGAATGGTCGAATTTAGTTTATTTAGCTGTATCTAGAGCTAGACGAATAAATCAATTGAAAAGAGTTGTAATTGGCGATCTAACTAATTTTTCGTGGTGGTAATTGAGTGTCATCAGGAATAACTTGTAGTTGTTCGCGTGTAAATCCTCGCTGAGGTGCGGATGAATCTAATCTATAAATTACTGGTCTAGAAGAAGATCGTGTCGACGATGATATTTTATGTGTAGTGATACTCCAAATAGGATCAGTAGCTCTTGCGCCACCACCTTCGAGTTCACCTGGCTCATACAAATATCTTACAATGACGTTACTAAGAATTGGTTGAAAATTGGAAGGGTTAATGGAAATGCTAGCATGAGAATTGCTAGGTACATACTCTTTTTTTATTGCGATGTTAGGTTTGATGCCAATCATTCTAGTTATTTCGTTATTTAACGCAGATACTACTTTTGGTAACCTTGAAACCCATTCACGAGAGCGAGTTTCTTGAGTAAATTCTTTTGCGTATTGATATCCAAATAATCGCTCAGCGAGAGTTCTATTAAATCGCTCTACAATTGCCTGATCACGGTGTATTGCAGTATGTCCTCGTCGTATAGCTACGTTATGAGCTTTCATCGTAGATGTAACAACACCTTGAAATTCCTTACCCGGATCAACTTGTAATAGATTTGGCCATTTTAATGGACCTTTACGATAAATCTTTTCAAATGCATCGGAGACTTCTTTTGACGACTTTGTTTTCAACGGTATTGCTTGTTTGTATCTACTAGCGATATCAACTACAGTTAATGCGTATTTGTAACCGTTATCACGAGGAAGAAATAATATATCAGCTTGATGAACTTCATTCGGTACAAAAACATCAAAATGAGAATAATTAATTTTTTTAGGACCCGGAAGATAAATTTGCCATAACGCCTGTTTGGATAACCAATCTTTCGCTGTTTTATATTTCACTGATGCAGCACTAGCGAGTTTTTTAATTGCTGCGTAACCTTTCCAGTAGCCAGTAGGTGAGTAATAAATAGATTCCATGTTATTGTAAAATAATTTAGATTTTCAATTACCGAATAATATTTTACCTTTCATGGCGGTTTTTATCAATGCTGAAGCTAACTTTTGTCTGAATTTTTTATTTGGAATTGCATTTATCGCGTGAATTAATTTTACATCTGCGAGATGACGCTGTTGAATATCACCACTGCGATAAGCTATGTCGTGAACACGACAAGCCTCATCAATAGCGTTAATTGGATCTTCACCTGGATTTGGTCGATCTTGATTATTTAACCGAATATCCAATCGAGTTCCTGGTCCGCAATAACTATATCCTGGAAGATGTTTTTCACCTGGATATTTTGCCCACGGAGTGCCGGGAAGTTTAGTTAATTGTGCTGCTATATCACCGGCGACTTTTTTTTATGAATCTAAATTTTTTTATGCCACAAATTTCACAGTTACCTGAAGTTGCTAATCTATTATTTTTAGTTGTAACTGTTGTTTCATTAGTTGTTGGTGTACGTTTCTTACATTTCACACAATATAAATCCATAACTTATTTTATAATAATGGAGATGAGTGTAATTGATTATTCAGCAACACGAAAATCAGAGCCTGTAAAACATCATCCAATATTACCAAATTCAATCAGAATGATTATTATTGGACCATCTGGAAGCGGTAAAACTCAACTATTAATTGATATGATAATGAGACATATGAAATGGAATAAATTATATTTGATAGCACCGAGCGTAGATGATCAGCGATGTTATAATGTTTTAAAAGAATTTAATAAAAAGATATTGGAAATTACAGGTGAAAACGGAATTGAATTTATAACTGATATTGATGAAGCTCCATCTGTAGATGATCTTGACGGTGGAGTTAACAACCTAATTGTGTACGATGATGTGATGCTTGATAAACAAAAGAATCCTGCAAGAATTTTCTCACGTGGACGACATAAAAACGCTGATGTTATTTATGTAACTCAGCGGTATACACAAATTCCTAAAGTGATCCGAGATAATTGTAATTTACTAAGTGTGTTTAATGGTGTTGATACACACACATTAAGAAATATCTGGCAGACGTGGTGTTCTGATATGAATTTTAATCAATTTAAAAATTTCTTTAGTAATGCTCAGCGAACTCCTCATGGATTTATCACGATCGCGTTACACGATCCGCGGACAAGATATCGGATCGGACTTGATCGATTATATACTTGATCGATTGATGAGTTAGCGATCATTTGTTAAATGATGGATGACTAAAAGTTGTTAAGTTTGAAAAATCACTAAGTGGCCGATTGGCAAAATTTAAGTTAGCGATTTTTTGTTAAGTGGATGATTGATGAATGGAGACTAAAAGTTGTAAAATGGGGGAGGGGGTGGGGATGAAAAATGTGAAGCTCAGACTTCCTGCAAAATGGGAGACGAAAAGTGAAGCTCAGCCTTCCTGCAAAATGGGAGACGAAAAGTGAAGCTCAGCCTTCTTGCAAAATGGGAGATGAAAAGTGAAGCTCAGCCTTCCTGCAAAATGGGAGACGAAAAGTGAAGCTCAGCCTTCTTGCAAAATGGGAGACGAAAAGTGAAGCTCAGCCTTCCTGCTGCTCAGGCCTTTTCTATTTAGAAATCGCCTGGATTGGTGTACGCACATGTATACAGTCAGGTGTACCTCTGTGTCTAATCCTATCAGTCTCTCTGGGAAGCTGGTGTTGACTCATTTCCCTTCTCTCTCTAAAATCTCTATGTCCTTGTCTTGTTAAATGTTTATTTTCTATAGTGAATTCTCAAACTCGATTGGTAACAGAGAATTCCATTTGGCTGACCAAACACTAACCTCCAATATGGCTTTTTTGGACCACACCCAATCAAAATTTAAAACTGAAATAACCTACCAAGAACAAACTTACATAGTCACTTTGACACATTCGTGTAGATATTTTGTTTTTTTTTTATTAGGGTAAAAATTCCTCAAAGGAACTTTTACCGATAGGATGGTGGCGTTTATATAGTATACTAAGTACTTACGTTAGGGCATAGCGATAAGTGATAGGAAATTCGTAACTCATATAGCTTGACGCAATTACACAGGTGGCTTACACATAATTGGTATAGGGCCTCCACTAGAAAAACTGGATTAAATTGAAATCAATCGACAGGGATTGCAACCTCATAGACACATACGCATACATTGCAAACACCCACTATGACCTCATTAGAATATATAAGGTAGTCTTAACCCAGGACTATCAGACCCCCGCAACACAATGTTGCAATAGTAGAGAGATATAGTAAGAACATCAAAATAATACACAACACAACAATATAGCATATCCATCTTTACATGTCTTATGGGGGTTGCAAATATTAAAATAAGGGTGTGGGACTTTGGCTCTCCTCGGGTTTGTTTGTTTCTGGGTCCGGATGTGCGTTCACTGCCTCTGCGTGTGGGACGATGGTTGCAGTACCTTGGAGCCCTGCCTTGGACTTTTCCGCTTCCGGACATGTACATTACTAGCGAAGCGGGACAACTTTTTCCTTCGCTACCATTGCTGCTGCTTTGCTCTGTCTGGTATCTAGAGTAGGGTGGGTGTGTGTAGTGCCATTCCTACCCACCTTACAGGCTATCATTTCCCTTGATAGTTACTTTTTAGTAATTCAGGGGAACGCCTATCAATGACTAAAATATGGTGCAATTAAGCACTTGAACCCTAAGGGGAGGGAGTGCTCTTCCCCTCCCTGAAGGAACTAAATGGACACCGATATGGTGTCTATAAAAGCTGCACATATGTCTCTAGTAGACGGTTGCAGCTATAAAATACCCAAGAAAGTCAGTCATGTACTACGGTATAACGAAACCATTGGGTTCCATGAAAACTGTGATATCGCCACTGAAGTCTGCCGCAGGCGATACCAGCAATGACAAAGGCAAGCAGATGGAGCGTTGGGGTAAGTGATCCTCTGAACGGTATTCTAGAGAGAACCACGTGACCAATGATGTGCTTGAAAACTCTCGCGCATGGTCGAATTGGACGAGAAACCTACTGTGGCAGAACTAAAGATGGAACTGTCCTTAGGTAAAGCCCCAGATGGGATGAGGGTGCAGTGTTGCAGGACACAAAAGACGCCAACATCTGAACTCTGTTGAGAGATAAATAAAAAAATCGCAGTGCGGGTACAGAACAGAGAGGTCCGCACTCGATATGATCTTCTATGTGGGGAAACTGCAGGAGCAATGCAGAAAACAAACAAAGCCCTCTTCCTGGCCTTAAATGACCTTACAATTTCGTTTGATCTGGTCAGCAGAGTTAGACTGTTCACAATTCTGGCGAATATTGGATGCACTAAAATGCTGCTAAGGATGATCCATCTTTCCACGATGACATAAAAGGCAACATCCGACCCTTCAACATCGACATCGGAGTGAAAAAGGGTTGCGTACTAGTCTCCAAGCTCTTTGGCACCTTTTTCGCGGTTCTGCTCAAGCATGCCTCTGGTCAATCCACCGAAGGGATCTACTTGCACACGGAATCAGACGGCAAACTGTTCAACCTGGTACGATTAAAGGCAAAGAGCGAAGTTCTTGAAGCAACCATTATAAACATGCACTTCGCAGAATATGCTGCGCTAGCCACTCACACAGAAGTAGAAATACAGCACCTGATGCACAGCGCTGCTAACGCATCCGGTGAGTTTGGGCTGACCATGAGCCTAAAGAGAACAAATGTGATTGCTCAGAACGCTGACCCATCTCAGCATTATCAACAACAGCTACGAACAGTATATGGGATCCTACAGTAACAATTCAATTACAATTCGACAAATACCTAGTCATTGTAACCTGCTTTGTCGGAAAGACTATTTGTCCATAGCAAATACAATTTATTTCTTGTATTCATCAATATTCGTCATTTACATGTTAGTATGTACATAGTTACCTTCTCCTACATACAACAGTTACGGTAACCACTGCAATCGATGCCAGTGCAGCCAATCCTACAAGCAGTATAACCGTCGATACTGGAAGTAAAATAAAAAAGTCTTTGTAATAAAGTATATAGTACACACTTCTCTACCTATTATTCAAATTGGACATACTAAGCATAGCCGACATCATTTATGTTGAACTAATAATCCAATAAGTAACTTATATTGCTAAATACCATCAAAATGTAACTTCCGAAAACATGTATAATATCATAACATATTTAAATGGTTTACTTGCAATAATTATAATACCATTTTTGAAAATATGCCATCAGAGTAGGTGAATTAGTCTTCAAAAGAAGAATATTTAAAACTTTAACAAGATTTGCATTATCAGTACGTTTGGCGATCGGACTTGCCGTCCATCTTATCGGAAACAGTTGATACATGTAATATTTTGTCATATACCACAAATGAATGTGTGTGTGTGTGAGAGAGAGACAGACAGACAGACAATCAGACAGAGAGGCTAATATTTTTAACATATCTTTAATGATTTACGTCTTATCATTACAATGTCTGCATTATGGCAGTCGGTTGAGTCATTCATTGGGACATCATGCCTCCTAAGTGGAGTATCGTGGTGTCCCCACCCGGTCATATTATCCCGACACCATGCCTACCAGTCCTAACACTAATCTCGTAATGTTGATTGCCATGCGAGGCAGCTGTTAGTACCATTTTTATAAGTCTTTCGTATGACTCGGTCGGGGTTGGAACCCATTACCTTTCGCATATGAGGTGGATGCTTTAACCACCTACTACATGTGAGCGGTTCACATAAGTTAACGCTTCTGACAAGAGAAGTAACTTTGCCCACATTTTTGTTAGATTTTGTAGTGACTGAATCAGAATATGTCTATAATTCACAAATGAAACGAAGCCAATCCAAAGAGTGCAAAATTGTTACAATTGTATATCCCTCAGTATAGAAGCATACATGCATCACTCCATCTCTTTACGGATATGTCTGTGATGTTTGGCAGTGGTGAGTTACAAACTTTTTATGCAAATATTTTAAATAACTCGAAGAACATTTGCAAGTCTCTAATCATCTGATTGAATTATGTTCACGGGAAGTTAAGAGAATGATAGAAACATCTAGAATAAGTATTTAATTCATATTTACTAATAAGTGACCCTCATTTAATTTTTAGGATAACGATTCTTATATTTTGTATAGACACAGACAAAATAATATATATGTATTGGTATAATCATTGTTCATTTCGGTTACATTTCAACTACACTTCAATTCATCGAAAAATGCCCTGGTTACGTACGCAATATGCTCAGAGTGTGATAATTTCAGAGCTAGATTGTTACATTTATATCAAAAGCGTAAAATTACAAATAAGTATATCGTGATGCTTTTAATGCCAGATAAAATTATTGGGATTAAAAGAGATTATAATCAAAAATAATTCCAATTGTATTAATTGAACGTTTATTCTGCAATTTGATTTAATGTAAATTGTCACATGATATTGATCTGGAATTTCTTTACACATCGCCTACATTTCGGGTCCCTTTCTCAGGTCTTTTGATGTGAAGTGTTATCTATATCAACATATTACACCCTGATAATAACAACAAAATGCCACTAACCAACCACTCCCACTTTTTCCGATCAACATTTACAAAGTCCAGATTAAAATCGACAGTTATACGCTAAAACAATGGTATTCCAAATACTTTCCTGAATTAAAACACTCTCTTATTTTGAAGAATGCTCAGAAATTAGTGAAATGCGCATCGACACAATGTTCAAGCAGCTGTTATTAAAGGTTATGTTTACAGTTATTAGTTCCTTAGCAGAATTAATTGAATGCCATCCAAATTGTCAAATGTGTTGGATTTCATGGGGTTATTTGAATAATATGCAATAATTTTCTTTGCCTGTTAGGACGATACTAACTATCTTGAGTTAACGATAATTACTTCTTATGTTTGCGTTTGTAATGTTTAAGTAGTCTTGTAGGTTAAGGATCTGTGAAATTATGCAATAGTAATCAAACACGCGTAATGTATGACTTGTCGTTGTGAACCGAGGACAAGGACTGCCGTAAACATTCTTTATGCAACGCGTATATAGCTGGTGTGTTCGGATTAATGAAAGTGAAGACATTTTTTGTATAGCTAGAAAGTGGTGAATAATGAGTTTTAGGGATAATTTGGTCATATAAGGAAACATTTTTCCGAGAGAGTGAGACTCGACAGTCAGAAGACGAAGGTCCGGAAAAAAGAGACGAGACGGGTGAAGTTCGGAAAAAGGAAGATAAGAAAGTGTTAGTGACGAGTTCAGACTAAATGCCAAGAAGCCCAAGAAGGATGAGGCAGTCGGAATAGGAAGACGCGAGGAAAAAGGAAACGTTGACACACGGTCGAGTGGAAGGCAATGCAATCAGTCGTGCACATTGCGCTCTTTTAAACACTCGTAATGATGATGAAAAAAACTCTGAATTAGACACTGTAATTTTATAATGTTAATACAACTTAATTTGAATTGAAATTACCATCATTTATTTGTTTGATTCAATTTGTTTTTTGTTTCTTGTCTAATAGGGCTCCTTGCATTATTTCTTCCCGAATTTATTGCGCGTTCTATGTTAATATTCTATCATTTCAATCAAACCGGGTCATAATATCGATTAAGGTCATTCACTAGATAACGTAGATAATTCTAATTTAAAATACCTATCTTACTAAGAGGGAGATGTTACAATATATAGATAACGATCAAAACAAGTAATCACTAGCATGACTCACCATCACAATCTATCCTAAATTATCATAGACAGACTCAACGACTATTGGCTAGAGAAGAGAGGGCTATATAGTATGTTGCTGTTAAGAGTCCACTCAAAAACAAACGTTGATCGAAATAAAACTCAATGTTGTACTGACGAAATCTACTTATAAGATGATAGAAAGAAAGTAAGTTGGTATGGTAAAATCTAAATGATCATTGATGTGTATTTATTTATATGTAAATTTTACCTTAATACTCACATAGTAAATAGGTTTCGTTTCTGTCCAATATAACGTCTTACGAATGATCTGAAAGGCGTATTTAACGTAAATTACCTGTTTACCACTCTTACACCCCGACAATAGTACCATTTAGATAATTCCATAAAGTGTGAAATGCTGTTTTGTATTGTCAGCAATTCATCATAATAGTGTTACACAAACAGCAATTTGTTTAGCAAATGGTGAAGAAACGATTTAACGAATTACCGACCTGTTTCTAACCTATCATTTTTATTATAAATTGGATCCCATCTTGAATCTCAATGAGTTCAAATATTCCTTTTAGTAATTGTATATTCTAAATACCGCCCTTGCTAAATTACTGAAACTATAATTCGTCATCATCAGCGTGTATTTGATATTCACTATACATCCATAGTCTGGTTCAAGTCATACTTAGACAATATGATACAAACTATGTCCGTAAATTGAAAACATTCCAACCCAGTTGATATATGTTTTGGTGCTACACAAGATTATATTATCCGCCCAGGTATATTCATTATGTACACTCATCAGTTGCAAAGAGTCATTGATCGACTTCCGCTGACGATACTTAAAAATACAAAATCATTTATACAGCTGAAGTTTAAAAAAAAATCAAATACAAATAGTGGTGTATTTCGTATGTGAATTCATGGATGACATGTATCTAGTGTACGGATGAGGTGTGCTATGATCGTGGCTACGGTACAAATCTAAGTTACACACACACACACACACACACACACACACACACACACACACACACACATTCATCAAATAATACTAATACATTTGGTGTAGTGTGCTTTGTCCATGGACAGCCACAACAGCCAACTTGGGCACCTCCATGCCTTGTTGTGAGCATATAAGTAAGTATTCAAATCATGTTATACCAGGTATCAGTGACATCGTTGGTGCTTCAGATGTTGCAGAAGTTATTGGGGTCTCTTCTGGTTCATTAGTACGATTCACGTTTTCATTGCTGGATTGTTCTAAAAAAAACAAATAAAATATAGATTCAGTTTTGTAAATATAATTTACTCCCAATCATGTGAATTGTGTCAAGAAACTATTAGAAATATGTCCTTAGGTGCGTTCGTATAAAGAACGAGGTTCATTGTATTGATATGATAATAAATCGGAGTGAAACTGTGATCAAATTGGTTAAGCTGATATTTCTTGTCACAGTCGAATTGCAGAGTCATTCATGCATAAATTGGTCTGACTACTACGCGTTCATTTTATAAATTTACGTAAAAATCACCCTTCTCAACGTTTGTTAGAATTTCTAAGGACTTGAGGAGAATTATTAGTTTATAATCGTCGAATGTAATTTAAATTTTTCATTAGCATTCATCTTAAAGGAAATTTTTCAGACGAGAAAACAACATACATATTTTCCCTGGCTCATACAAATGTTTACAAACAGGTGCCAAGGCGTGGCTATTAAAATGGCTCGTCACATGTGTGTATGCGTGGGTGTGATTTTGATTTTTAATGTTGTTTTAACAATGTTTCAGTCATGTCGCTTCGATCGGGGGCAGTTTATTATAATGTCTAGTAAAGGGTCATCGAGCATCTGATACGTAGCATGATTTCAAACCCAGTCAGATTGTCCGAACACCAGGCCCGCCAGCACAAACGCAAACATCTTAATGCTGCGCATCTAGCGACGCAACTCTCATTTCCATTAGCAGCAGAGGAGGTGAACAGACCAACTTTTCTAGGCGTCAATTTAGTAAACTAAGGCTTCCTTGAAAATACTTTTACAAGCGTCAATTTAGTAAACTAAGGCTTCCTTGAAAATACTTTTACAAGCGTCAATTTAGCAAACTGAGGCTTCCCGAAATTGCTTTTACAGGCGTCGATTTAGCAAACTGAGGCTTTCTCGAAAATGCTTAATATAAGCCTCCATTCATCAAAATAAAATTAAAAAAAAAAACGACGCCATTTAGTTGACGTTCACCTCCTCGGCTGCTATGAAAATCTTCGATTTTTACTAACTAAATATTTGATCAAGTCCGACACGATATCTTGTCCGAGGGTCTGATAAATTTATCGTCACAAATCCGTGTGGGATTGTCTGAGCGTGGCTAAAGAAATTTCTAAATCGATTATGATCCATATCACCACCGCACCAAGTTTGCCAAATATTTCTAAGAGTATGAGTATCAACTCCGTTAAATACACACAGCATATTGCAGTTATCTCTGATCACTTTTGGTATTTGAGTGTAACGTTGAGTGATATATATCACATCGGTGTTTTTATGTCTGCCTCTGGAAAATATTCTAGCAGGATTCTTTTGATTATCTAACATGATATCATCATATACGACTAAATTGTTAATACTTCCATCAATATCATCAATACTAGGTGCCTCTTCGATATCGGTTATAAACTCAATAACACCATCGCCGTTAATTTCTTGCGCGGCATCATTAAAATCCTTTAATACTTCATAACATCGTTGATCGTCTACACTCGGAGCAATCATGTACAATTTATCCCACTTCATCCATCTCGTTATCAAATTAAGTAGCAATTGTGTTTTACCACTTCCTGATGGTCCGATGATAATCGCGCGAATAGAATTTGGTAACATTGCATGGTGTCTAATAGGTTCCCGTCGTCTCGTAGCTGAATAATCAATTACATTCATGCCGTTATATAATATAATTATGGATCTATATTGTGTGAAGTGTAGGACGCGTACTGGCACAAATGACTTGACGACGATTACAACGAAAAATAATCGATCAGCGCTTTCTGGTAAATGCGTACAATGTAGTACAAAGAAATTTAGATTTACTTCCACGAAACCTTTAAAAAAAAACGAGGAGGTGATATTGCAGCCAAATTGACAAAACTCCCAGGAACACCGTGGGCAAAGTATCCAGGAGAAAAGCACCTTCCAGGATATAGCTACTGTGGACCGGGAACACGATTAGATATCAGACTTGATGATCAAAATCAGCCCCGACCCGGCGAGTATCCAATAAACGCTATTGATAAGGCGTGTCATGCTCATGATGTCGCTTATAAAAGCAGCAATCTTCAACACAGACATCTCGCAGATGTAAAATTAATTCATGCGTTAAATGCTATTCCTGATAAATCCTTCAAAGAAAAGTTGGCTTCTTGGTTGGTAAAATCTGCTATGAAGGGTAAATTGATGTTAGGTGCTGGTAATTGAAAATGCTAGCATTTTAATATGGAATCTATTTATTATTCTCCGAGAGGATACTGGAGAGGTTACGCAGCAATCAATAAACTAGCTAGTGCATCAAAGGTGAAAAAAACTACAGCGGCAAACTGGTTATCTAAACAGGCAATATGGCAAATTTATCTACCAGCGCCTAAACAAATTAACTATTCGCATTTTGATGTTACAACACCTAATGAAGTTCATCAAGCTGATATACTATTTCTGCCGCATGACAACGGTTACAAATACGCGTTAACGTTAGTTGATATTGCAAGTCGATACAAAGAAGCAGAACCGTTAAGGACAAAATCATCTACTGAAGTAGCTTCTGCATTTGAAAAAATTTATCGACGAGGTCCTCTGCGCTGGCCAAATCTGTTACAAGTTGATCCTGGCAAGGAATTTCAAGGTGTTGTTACATCTACGATGAAACATCATAATGTCGCCATCAGACGAGGACACACTGCGCTACATCGCGATCAGGCAATTGTTGAACGGTTTAATAAAACCCTTGCTGAGCGGTTATTCGGATATCAATACGCAAAAGAATTCATCCAGGATAAACGATCCCGTGAATGGGTCAAGAGATTACCAGCTGTGATTACCGCAATCAATAATGAGATTACTAGAACAATTAATATGAAACCTGTCAACGCTATTAAGAAGGCGTCTATCAAAATGGAAATCCAAGGAATTTCACAAAAAGATTTCAAAGAACCAATTCTTGGTAGTAATGTCATTGTAAGGTACTTATACGAACCAGGAGAGCTTGAGGGTGGTAAAAAAAGAGCTACTGATCCTATTTGGAGTGTCACTACGCATAAAATATCCGGCATAACACGATCTACGGGTAGACCTCCAATCTATAGACTGGATTCAACTGCTCCTCAGCGAGGATTTACACGCGAACAATTACAAGTGATTCCCGAGGATACTCAATTACCACCGCGTGGTCTTAACTAGCACCTAAGGTGCTGTCACCCCGGCGTCTGTTGCACTCAAGACAAGTCAACCTCACATTGTTTCTGACATGACCGAGATTGTTATCATTTCTATCTACGGTAAATTGGCGAGGATCTTTATCCGACCAATTCCAACTCATTATACAATTGCAACTCGCGCAGTGATTGTTCTGTTGTTGCTTTAGTGTCTTAATTAATTCAGCATCAATGTCAAATTCTCTTTTATTTTTTTTATCCTGTTGTTTATAACCAGAGAGTTTTTTTCTGATTATATTATCATCGGTGTGTATATTACTTATTGTATTGTCATTATCGTCAACAACAATTCTTCGAAGTTGGTTTATTCGCCGTACTCTGGATACTGCGAGATAAACTAAATTTGACCACTCAATATGATTATCTACTATCCAAAGAGTTGTATCGGATATAGTCAATCCCTGTGAAGAGTGTATTGTTGCTGCATAACCTAACGTCCATGGGGATTTATCAGCACCTAATGCATCTTTAACGACGCTGATATCAACCAGCACAATATCATTTAATACTAAATTCTGCTTTTGTTGTTGTCCAGGAATGTCAACATCGATATTCTGCTTTCGTGTATCCTTAGGTCTATAACAGAGTGGTACTGGAAGCGTTGCAAATTTTTCTTTATGTAGCGCAAACAACTTCATCTGAAGTGCGTCTCTGACTATTTTTCTACTCGCGATTATTAAATCATTTGGCTTCCACATTTCCCAAAAATCATTCATGGGAGTTTCTGAAATTATTTCACGCGCTATTTCACATTGGATTTTATCCGGTTGTAATCTAATTAGCGCTTTGAATTCTCGTAATTGTTCATCAAGTGATCTATGGTCGGTATTAATCTCTTCATAATAATCTACAAATCCTTTTAACCATTCATGTGGAGATCCACCAACAAATGGCTGCGGTTGGCCGTGATCCCCGCACATGACGACTTTTGTGTTTTTTGTCAACAACCATGATAGAAATGTCTGTAATACTGTCAACGATATAGTACATACTTCATCAATGATTATTACATCAGGAATGAATTTATCGCCCATTCGATCAGGAGTCCAATTATCGCCTTTCCATCGAAAGAAGCTGTGATAGGTACAAGCTTTTACTCCACGCGCTATCATCTCTCTGGCGAGTCTGTGAGTTGGTGTTAACACAATCATGTTAGAAACGCTAGCGTTTCTACGGAATAATTCGATTGCACGAGTTGTCTTTCCTGATCCACCACAGCCGTTTAAATAAACTGTCTTGTATCTACAAATCGGATCTGATACGGACGGTGCAGTAGAAAATTCTGATTGAATCTCTGAGATATTATGGTTACTTTTCAAGTATTTATCATCCATAGCAACGTCTGCGGATTTACAATACTCATGTAATGTTTCTTTTTTAAACCTCCAATTTCCCCACGCTTCCTTAGGATCTGTGAATTTAGCTACATCTGATTTGTATTTCTCATGGATATACATCGAATCAGTAGCTACTCTAACCGCGGTATTAGGAAATCTATTTATCATCGAGAATAGATTAATACAAGAATAGGCTAGCATAGAACTTCTCAATTGTGTGTATTGACAACTTTTTCCATCACAGTAGGTAACAACCGTACCTAGTTTCTTACCATTTCGAAGGACATCATCTACCCAAACATTATTAGTTCCGCTCGCAGATTTGTAAGCTTCCTCATCTAATTCCCCTGATAGAAAAGCGTTCTTACGGGTTACAAATTTCCCTTTTTTTATTAAATCAGATATTATGAAATTGTATTCTTCATCGTCTATGATTAATCTAGAAGAGTATTTTGCATTATCAAATCTTCCACCTTGAGTAAATTTACCGATTATTTTTCGTCCGAGATCTTTAGCCTCTCTATTACTACCTTCGAATAATTTCTTAGACCAATCTATGATTTGTTCCTCGCTGAAATTCTTCGAATTTCCATCTAGAAATTGTTTTCGTTGTTCGTTAATTATTTTTTCTAGATCAGGTTTTGGTAACCAAACATCTTTCTGAGCGTTATAACAAATAATCGCTTCACTGACAATTAACGATATTAGCATACCACAATCGATCATATACCGCAATAGCACAATTGGCATCCACGCTTTTTCATACATATGTCTACCAAGCCAAAGATAACTACACGGATGTAACCCTGTAGCTAATTCGAATGATATCACACGAGCGAACCCGGTTAAATCAAAATCAGGCAATGGACCATTAATTGCAACACGAGTCATTTCATGTGTGGGATGTCCAAATCGTTTGAAGTATTCAGAGCATTCTCCATACCCGAGAAAACTTCCAGGATAACACGCGGATATATCAATTGAAATCATACCATCACGTGAGTATTTCGTATTCCACAATCCTCCATGACCAAATTCGACGCAACTCAACTTCACGTCCTCCAGAAAATCACTTCGTGTTGGGCGCCATGAATTCTTTTCTCTTGCAAAGTGAGCTACCACTGATGGAATTGTGAAGCTATCCGTAAGTAGTTTTTCTGTAGAAATGCTAGTGTTTCCTTCTAAATACTCATTAGCGATTTTTCTCATTCTAGTATCTAATTCTTCAGTTCGATATAATTCACCATTTGGTTTTACAAACTGATCAAATCCTATTTCCGGATCCTCATTACTCCTGAGTAACCATACTGACACAGGGTCGTCTTTGGTTAATGTGTGAATAGCATCAAATAATTTCTCTTCATTAAAATGATACTCATTTTTTAAACCATCCCTAGAAAATTCTTTAGGGATATATCGAACAGTTCTTTCTCGTGGAAATATATTTACCGCGGGTGTCCACGCGTGTTTGTTATGATCAATAATTTCAATTGGAGCTCCTCGCGATTGATATTTCGGTTCGTATAATACTTCTCCGGTTATTGTCGCTACCGATATTGGAAATTTTAATAATGCTTCTAATTTAGCTATATCGGAAATCGTTGCCCCGCGTTGTTTCACTGTCAATTCCCATTCGGTTATTTTGTTTCTTCGTAGATCAGTTAATTTGTTTCCCCGGGATGCATTTTTGAAGTGTTCTATTAACCGTGTTGCTACACAATTAAGTGGCAAAGCCACTGATGATGAAAACATTGGAGCTAGTTTTGCAATACTTGGATTATTATTTATTGGATATAACCCATACACAACTGCTGTTACAGGGTAAGATTTCTCATAGTATGGTTTGTCAATTCCAGTTAGAATTCCTGGTTTGGAATCTCTACTCACAATAACAGTTTTTTTATCCTTAAGGATTGGGTCAAATTTATCTCTGATAATCCATTCACCTTCCTCTTCGATAATGAATTTTATTCTAAAAAAATACCTCCGTAGAGAATTGCTTTGCAATTTACCTTTGGATTTCTGGCCAAGGTGTGAAAGTATCACAGCTGCTCTTATATCATTCATAGTAGCATCAATTACGGGTATATTGACATCTTCATCAATAATTCGAAATGTCGACCACGTATGAGATGCTCCATCACGCTTAAACTCATTAAAACAGTCGCTGATTTTACTCAATAGTGGTTTATCATCTACTAGACTTTTAGGTATATCAGAGATTCTATCGAGATTAAATCTAACATGTTTCCAAGGCTTAATTTTCGATAATCTCTTGAACTCCTTCATATTATAATTAAAACAAGTATTTAAATAAGAAAATTTTATATAATGAATCATTGCAAATGGCTTATGATTGGATCAAAGACTCCGTGTAACAAATCATGCAGAAATGAATTCTGTGGGTATCATATGCAGAGTGTGAGAAACGGTTCGGAGGGACCTCTACCATGCTTGCATTGTGGGGTAGGTGTAAGAGGCAAGTCGCAGTTATGCATTAATTGCGGGGGTAAGCGTTATAGAGAGTTAAAACGTTATTATGACAAGCGAAGAATCAAAAATCCTGACGACGTCAATGACGGCAAAATCATAAAAACTACGGATGACTATATAAAAAGATTTGTTAATGTTATAATTCAGCCAATTAACGAATTAGACAAATAGATATATTATATATACAAATGAGCCAAGAATTTCAAAGACATTCTGTTATTGAAAACTACGAAGCTTCTCGTGATGGTGTTGTTAGACATTGTAAAAATAGGAAATCTATTGGGTGGGATAATGGTATGGGGTATTTGACGTTTACTACTGGAGGGAAGAAGTATTATAATCACCGTTTCGTCTTCGAAGTGTATAATGGATTAATCAAGGATGGTCTTGTTATTGATCATATTGATGGTATTAGGACTAATAATTCTTTGAATAATTTACGAGCTGTTACACAAAGTGAGAATACTGCATCTGGAAATACTGGTACTTATAAATCAATTGGGAAAAGACCTGTAAGATCGTTTAATACTGAAGATAACACGGAGGGAGTATTTCAATCAATAAACGCAGCTGGTAAGTATTTCGATATTTATCCGTATTCTATTCAATGCGTTGCTGAGAATAAAACCAAGACCGCTTTTTCAAAACGTTTTAAAAACAAAATTCGGTTTATTTATGTATAATACGTAAATAGAAATCCTACGGATTTTACGGGAGATAACTCCGTTAGGTATAACTCGTGTGACAAATCATCAATGACAGAGTTACGGATCTTAAACACGGAAACGCGTTATCTTCGATTTTTCATTGGCTGTTATAATTAAATAAATCTGAACAAAACACAATCAATTTTGTCTTTTTTCAAGTATTAACAGAACTGTTTTATAAACACGTCGTATTTAAACATTTTTTTTAGTGTCTATTTCAAGTATTATGCGTGTTTTCAACATTGTCAGTGATCGCTAATAAACAAACAAATAATTACAATCACTACACCTATTTTATATCACCTCGTCGTAATGAGTGTATATATACAAATTCGTTCTTATTATAATTGGGCATTTAGCCGAAATTCAAGTGTAAACAAAACCACACCGTCACACGTGGTATGAACGTTATTATTGACATTCAAAACCAAAGTTTCGATTTTGCGGTTTTGTTTACACTTGAATGTAGAATAGCCCGCGTCATCCATTGTCATTGAAATCAATTCATTGTATATACCATTGTCATTGTTCACCTATAATCTATTGTTGTACCGTCGTCATTGTCATTGAAATCAATTCATTCATTGTTCACCTATAATCTATTGTTGTACCGTCGCATTGTCATTGAAATCAATTCATTCATTGTTCACCTATAATCTATTGTTGTACCGTCGTCATTGTCATTGAAATCAATTCATTCATTGTTCACCTATAATCTATTGTTATATGTTTGTCGGTTGTAACCGTTGAGCGCTGCTTGATGTATAAAACACCAAGGGGGTTCAAATGGTGAATTGTGCCGTCTTCATTCATTATATATAATCATAATCACCTATAATCGCATTAAGCTTCTGGGTATACTAAGATGATCAACACCTTAGTGTATCCAGAATTCATTTTGAAATACTTTTAAAGAATTTTCATACTTTGTATTTGAAATACTTTGCATTTAAACAAATATATTTTTATATATATATGAATATTGAAAATCTCAAATTGATTATTATTGAAATCAACAAGTTGAAGGATGAAAATGTAAAATTATGTTCAGGTTTGGATTGTGATCAAATTATGACTGATTTCGAGGATATACAATTTGCAGAACAGACAGGAAAATATGTCCTATCTAAGAAATATTTTTTAATTAAGAATATCCAAAAGCTTATACGTGAGAGCTTAGTCAATACTGAAGATGTTAATGTCTTCGTACCATTATGTAGCATCGTTGAACGTGTACGTAAGCAATTAGGATTAGAATATGAACAAAAGAGACTTATTAATTGTAAAGTGAGACAATTAAAAATGTTAATGGAAAACTCTGAAGGTGATGAGCCCCACGCGTAGAGAGCCTCCTTTGTTTGTATAACCAGTACGGTATGAGGAAGTAAAATTATGTGTGTAACAACAAGGAAGTATTAAAATGATTTGCATTTTTTAGTTAGTGATTTCTTTCGAAATGATTTGCATTTCTAAAATCCTTTGGATTTTTTAATTAAAAATTGCAAAGCAATTTGACAATAGTGATACTCTTTTAATAATGGTAGGAGAATCATTAACAACGAGATTAGCTAGAGAGAGACTTGAAGCTATCCAGAAAATATTACCCCTTCGTGATAGAATCCGCGAAAAACTTCAACAACGGCAATCAATGGCCACCGACTTCACAGAGGATACAGAACAACTCTTCAAACCTATTGTTAGTGCAACTACAGATGTGAAAACAGCAATTTCTAAACAAGAAAGCGCGCAGAAAGAGTCCTTTCTCCCTGTGTTAGAGAAAATAGCAAAACGAACTAAACAAACAAAAAAATCATTAAAAACACTTCCTGGTGATATAATAACTACTGCAAGACGACAAGAAGAACAACAACGAGAACTTCAGGAAGAAATTGAACGATTAGGTGATGTTGATATTTCCTCACTAGAAACGCAAGCATTTCCACCTGAAGAATTTCAAGAAGAACAACAACAAGAAGCTGTTCCAAGGAGGAACTATAATCCTGAAAATATATTTACAGTTGATGCGTTAAATACAATCAGAAATATCCCAACACTTGCTGGATTAGCTAAATTTACCAACGACAACATTAAAAAAGCGAAGAGAGATGAGTATTTAATAGACGACACGGCTAAGGATTTTATAAACAATAAAATCCTTTGGGCAAATAAGGTGTTTTTAGCAAACCGCCAGAAAAATAAAATCAAAAATGAAATAAAATCTGATTATGACCAATTTCTAGCTATGGTAAAGGGGATCACAGTACCACCACCAGTATACACAGCAGACCCAATCCCTGATGAAATACAAATAATGGCAGAGGCTGATTCTAAGAAGGGTGCAACTGGTACAACTAAAAAAAAGGGTAGTGGTTTAGTTGGTAAAAATCCTATAGATTTTCACGCTAGTGTAACATGTCCTGGTAATATTCTCGGTGATATATCCCGATTAGAAGTACTTGTAGGAGGAAAACGAGCCGGGAATAACTCACTGGAAATAATCAATGAAGCAGCTGATATCTGTAGGCGATTATTTCAAGGTGGTATCATGGATATTGCAACATATAGAAATTTCATTGAGGAGTTAGCCGAAAATTCTCATGGTTATCATAGTGACTAGATAATTGGAAATGCTAAAGCATTTGGAAAAACACTAGTGTTAGAAGTATAATACTTCTATATAGAAGAATGATCATACACTACAACCATGATAAACCAACTAACGTCTACGTGGTAAACTCACGATTACCAAAATACCGAGTATACTATGGAGATGGTCTCGGTAATACTATAATGGGATTATTTTCAAGAATGGCTCCAAAAGTGGCTCCATTTGCAAAACAGGCAGCAATGAAAGCAATTGATGTTATCCGAGATAAGGGTATTAACACTGTTGGTGATCTTGCTAGTAAGGCATTTTCAGCCGCTCGGGATAAACTAACAGCGCTAGTTCGACGACGAAATTCTTCGAATTTCCAATCAAAACCTGGAAATGCTAGCATTAGAAACACTAGTGTTTCTGGAATGACTTCACTGCCATCTACTGCAGTAATGCCTACACAGGTTAGTAAAATAATAAATAACGCCGTGGATAAAAAACTACAGTCGTTAATGACTAACGCCCAGGATAATATAACAGCAAATATGATAGCAGGAAGTGGGCTTTCGGGAAGTGGTTTTAAGAAGATTCGCCGGAAACGTTAGAAATATTTATTTGAACAGGATTTCCAATTATGATAGTTATTGTAGAAATATTTGTGTCAGAATCACTTGTGATTCTATTTATTTGAATAGGATGCTCAGTTGTTATGGTTATTGTAGAAACACTAGTGTTTCTAATGCTAGCATTAGAAATATTTATGTCAGAATCACTTGTATCAGAATCACTTGTGATTCTACTAACGTTATCTTCATTATCAGATATTTTCATCATCATTATTAAAATACACCCAACTAAATATTTATTTTAAAAATTATTTTTATATTATAAAATATTTATAATTTGCTAATTTTGTTAGATTTTTTACTTTTTTTACTCATTTTTCTAGTGTTTTTACTCATTTTTCTAGTGTTTTTATGCAATTCATCGACAAAATTTCATGAAAATCGAGGATGAAAACCCCAGGAATTCATTTAGAGAAAATCGATTTTGATCATATTTTTTATCCTGTGAGGCTAAAAATATGTTGTTTCATCGAATTTTCGATGTTTTTTTTTATTGATTTTGTATTGTTTTTTGGCTAATCCGTCGACATAATTTCATGAAAATCGATTTTCTCTAAATGAATTCCTTGGGTTTTCAATTCAAAATTCCTTCAGAATTCTTTCAAAATTTTTGATTTAGACCATCGGATATATAATAAAAATGTTCAAACAGAACCCTGATGTTGCATTTGACATGGAAGCCCCAGTACTTAAAGATACTTCTGTACGTGATTATCAATTTTTTGCTTATCACGCAGTACAACCTGATCTTCGTGGAAGAATTGAACTTCAGGTTCATGATACTAGTAAATACTTTTTACCCGCTGAAGCTTTTATTGAAGTCGAAGGTGAACTCGTACAAAATATTCCACTTAATACAGTATATGCAGATAATATCCAAGTTGGTTTTGTCAATAATGGTATCATGGCATTATTTGAAAGTGCTAGATATCTCATTGATGGAAAAGAAATCGAATCTATTGAACGTGAAGTTGATGTAGCAACAACAATACTAGGGCTAGCAAGATACTCTGACGATTATACAAGATCAGCCGGTCCATCTATGATGTTCACGAAAGATATTACTGATCATCCTAATGGTAATCCATATATAAGAAGAATACCACAAAATCGTGTTGCTGCTGGAGCTGCTGGTGCTGGCAATTTTGCTGTTGCTCCTGCTGCTGTTGTTGCAACCGGTCAGATTGAAGATTTAGTTGTAGATGGTAATCCTAATTACAACCTAGGATTTGCAACACGATTAGCAACGTTACAAGGAGTTCGCAGACATTTTTCATGTGCAATCCCATTACATCACATATTTGGATTTTGTAGAAACGTCAGAAAAGTTATTTATGGAGTAAAACATACAGTTGCACTAGTGAGAAAGGGTACTGATAATAATGCAATCTGGCGCGCTGATGGCATTGCCGATGGTAAAGTCATTTTATCAAAACTAACATTGTGGATGCCAGTGTTGACTCCATCATTGTCAGTAGAACCGCGGTTGCTATCATTTATGGATCAAGGGGGAAAGAGATTATTAAGCTGGTTGACAACGTCCACAGATACCATGGATTCTAGTATTGATGGTACATTTACATGGCATTTGGCAGCACGACAGGGTGTTTCAGCTCCACGGCATATTTTTATTGCTCTACAGGATATTACGAGATTAAACAATCAAGAAAGAAGTCATATGATATTTGATAAACTTGGGTGTAGTGAAGTCTCGCTGAAAATAAACGGACAACAAGAACCAGCAGAGGATATACAACTTAACTATGAAAATAACCACATTGCACGAGTTTATCATCGATTGCTATCATTTATGGGACGTGATCAAAATGTAGATACTGGTCTACAAATATCACAATTGGATTTTAAAGGTCTGTATCCGATTTATTACTTTTCCCTAGAACATCTTGACTTGATGAAACAATCCGTAGTTGATATACATTTTCGGGCTCGTGTACATCCTGGTGTTCACCCTGATCCTGCTCCTCCTGGGGCTACTGCTGGTAATGATGTTAATTATAGAGCAGTTGCTGTTATTCTTAGTGATAAATCAATGATACTCGAAGGTGTTGGTGGACGAATGAGACTAGTAGATGCACCAGTGGAAAATCTATAAGATTTTCTTAATCCAAAATTCTTTAAAAATGACTCGCGATTTAGAATCAACCTGTTTTGTATAATGTCGTATAGTAATATCAATGTCACATTGACACCTGGTCAAATAAAAAAATTACAATCCAAATCAGCTAAACAATGCGGAACCACAATAACGCTGAAACCTAATCAAATGAATGGCGGAGGAAATAAACTATCGCTGACGAAAACTCAAACTAATCATTTTAATAAAGCACTGAAAGAAAAAAAAGGAGTTCAGGTTACTCTTTCTACGAGCGCGATCCGTAACATGGAAAAGACTGGTGGTATATTCCCGTTGTTAGGGTTGATTCCAGGGTTGATTGCCGCAGCAGCCCCAGCGGTAGCGAAGGCAGCAGCGTTAGGAGCCATTGGTACCGCGGCAGGAATGGCGTTGAAAAAGGCAACTGGAAAAGGGTATAAAAAAAAAGGAAAGGGTCTAAGACTACCAGGAACCCCGAGTTCATGGTACAGCGGAAAGGGTCTTCGAATTCCAGGAACGATATAGTTCCGAAATCTTCGATTTCCAAACCGATGGTTCCCATGTCCAATTTTGATTTAATTGATACCGCTAAAAAATTAAAAATAAAAAATTTCAGAGGAGTTTTTATGAGAGATCAGTTACCGGCACAACCAAATGATGTTGAAACCGGTATTATTAATTTAGATAACAGCTCCGGACCTGGAACTCACTGGGTTGCATACGCGATTGATCCACGTGGGATTATTTATTTTGACTCATATGGATTAGCGCCGCCGAAAGAATTTATGCGTTATATTAAAACCCTTCCAATGAAGACTTGGTATTCTACGTTACCAACACAAACAATGCTTGATCCACCAATATGTGGTAATGAAGTATTAAACGTACTTGATGCTATATCCAAAAGATTTTCGAAACCACCTCATATAGTAGTAAATGAGTATACTAGCGGCAAATCTCTTTAAAAAATTCTGAAAGAATTTTAGATTAAAAATCTTTAGATTGAAAATCCATCGGATTTAAACGATGAAAATATTTCTATAATAATGATTGATATTTGGGGACGACCTTTATCATCGCTGAAGAAACCTGATAGTGGAGTTGAAACCGTTGATAACAAGGATGTTAAAAAATTAATCGAAGATGAAATATCCGAAATATTAAACCTAGCAAATGTTGATCCTGGTGAAATAGTTGTATTTCAAGATCGTCAGGGTAAATTGAAAAGTAGTAATATCTCTCTTAATGATATTTTGGTTAAACAACGAGACGCAGCAGAGGATACTATCGCGTTATTTTCTGATGAGGGTAAACTCAAACCAGGTGTACTTGTTTCAACAATTACGGATAAATTAACAACATACGATAACACGGTGAATTCATTAAAATCGCTTAATGATAAGTATGATGATCATATAATTGTATTTGATCAGTTTACTACATTACAAAGAAATATAGTTGACAAAATTGATAAACCCCTGCTAGAATTTTTTGGAAATCCACCAGTAACCACACCAAAACTCACCACAATAAAAGATTCTATATTGGAACTAGCAACTCTTCAATCCGAATATGAAAAACACACGAAACTATTTATGACGTTTCGTAAAAACCTCATGGACAAGTTTATTGGGAGCCCATTTGATAAAATTGAAATAACACTTCCCGATATTAAAAAATCCATCGATGAACTTAAAACATTCAACATCGCAATAAAGGATGATGCAACGAGGATGATAAGCATTGTTGAAAAAGTAAAAATTCCTCATAAGAGCACCAACAATATCGTATACACGATTCAACACGGATCATTTATGTGGACTCCCACAAACAATATTTTAACCGTAACCGCAGCAGTCAAGGGTATTTATCGATTAATAATAGTATCACCGAATCAGTTTGATATATCATCAAGTAGTTCATCTGGAGTCAATAATACGATATCAACGATAATCGACAAGGATACAACTGAACAATTCACGATAACGACTACAGATGGAAATCTAGCCAAGGTTTCAGTAACGTGGTACGTAGAATTCGTAGTGGATTTAAGTAAACAATTAAATTGATTTAAAAATTCTTTCACGATTCAAAATTACAAAGTAATTTGTAATTGAAAATGCTAGCACCTTTAAAATAAAATGACTCCATCATCGAATCAGTATCGCTATGATCAAGTCAAAGAGTTTCAAACTAAACTCAGTTCTCTCTGTGAAGAATATCAAATAAAAATCAAAAAATACAAACGAAGAATAACCACAGTTGATATCACCGTGTACTCGGTGTCAGGAGTAATCACTGCTGCTGGAATAATACTATCTTCGGTTACAATGATTGCTCCGGTCGTAGTTCCAATCGCTATTTCCGCAGTGGCTACAATTGCTGGTATATTAACTGGGATCACAAAAAAACTATCATCGTGTAGCCAGAGTAAACTACATGATTATTTAATTAAATATCATATTGCATCTGCCGGTTACTCGCAATTATCCTCGTTGATATCATCGTCGTTGGATGACACAACAATATCAGATAGCGAATTTTCAACGATGGCTCAATTGTATAAATCAACAATGCTGAAATTAGAGCAGAATAATAATAATAATGTTATCGCAAGAACTACTTCAACAAATAGTAACAAATACAACACCGGTGAAAACAAGCACGATATCAATAACCTCAACACGTCCCGAATTTAGTGTTAATTTTCCAATTCCCGTTCCCGTGAGCGAGATCGCACTAGCAAAACTACGAGTGTATCATAGCTGGCCTAATATCAGATCGGTAGCATTTGGTGGTCAACAACCGAATAATTCCTTGGTATTTGCAAACAAGAATCGTGAAGACGGAACACCAGATTGGCAGGTTGTTTCTATACCAACTGGGTCATATCAAATCGAACAGATCAATGCTGAATTTCAACGCAGAATAAAATCTCTCACCGGAAAAGAATCAAAAATCGCTATAACAGTTCACGAACCAACATTATCATCCGCTATCGAGATAAATACAGAAGGATACGTTGTAGATATTTATCAGAGTTCTATAAGATCAGTGTTAGGATGGCCTGAATTACCACCGGATAACTCGCGAGAAAATTCGAAGGATTTTCCACCCGAACCTAAGAAATCCGATTATATCACCAACAAAATAAAACCCGTCAATGAAGTCAAAAGTTATCAAGATTATACCCCCGATAAGTTCATAAATAAAAAAGTTTTTCATTCAATCTACCTCCCTCTCATCAACGGAAATTTCACAGTAATGAATAATGATTTTTCACTACTGCTAATATCTCTTAAATCCGGCTCTCTCACTAAAGACGAGTTTATCAGCATCGTAGAAACGGGTAATAAAATCATCTATGATATGAAAATATTTCACTCGATAATTATTCAAGAAGTATTAAATGAAGAGATATTACATGATAAGTTTGCGGATCTATACAATATTAATAAAACGGAGATTAAAGATTTTAAAATCCCTGGATATAACCCGGATAAACTAAAGAAACAACTTGACGATGCTATTGATATTGGGTTCAAAAGAATCCACGATAATTGGAAAAAATTGAAGAATCCTACAGCAAATATTCTGAAATATAATAATGATCCAGAAGGCGGCGGTAGACATATTGCTCCGAACAATGTGAATATTTCAACGGTGATTGCGCTCAATTTAGTATGTGACGTTATCGAAGGAAATTATCAAATAAATCTCGAACAATCAAATCAAGCTCAGCAAGGATATATTTTATATTCATTTGCACCAACGGCTCCTCCAGGATTTCTAATTATTGAAGACCCAACTAATCTAGTCTATATGCGATGTCATAATAATTTGTTAACGAGAATTAATTTCAAACTCACTGACCAATCTAATAATCTGATTGATTTACGAGGTGAGGTTTTACAAATTAGTTTGTTTGTGAAATCTTAAGGACTTGATCAAATATTTAGTTAGTAAAAATCGAAGATTTTCATAGCAGCCGAGGAGGTGAACGTCAACTAAATGGCGTCGTTTTTTTTTTTAATTTTATTTTGATGAATGGAGGCTTATATTAAGCATTTTCGAGAAAGCCTCAGTTTGCTAAATCGACGCCTGTAAAAGCAATTTCGGGAAGCCTCAGTTTGCTAAATTGACGCTTGTAAAAGTATTTTCAAGGAAGCCTTAGTTTACTAAATTGACGCTTGTAAAAGTATTTTCAAGGAAGCCTTAGTTTACTAAATTGACGCCTAGAAAAGTTGGTCTGTTCACCTCCTCTGCTGCTCCATTGTTATTAGTTTAAGGTACGATGCGGGCGTTGTTCTAAGGACTAGGCCACTGAAACGGTCTGCTTGACAAATATCACCCATGGAGAGCCAACATAAAAAAATAATTTGTGTTTACATATAGTATATGGGTTGTTTATGGTGTCCAAAGAGGAGGTGACATATCTGACTAGCTAAGCAGTCATACTCCTTTGGGGGTAGCTCGCCCATCTTTGTTTCCCACTTGGCACTCAGCTCTTACCTGTGGTTTCAAGAAGTTCTGACATCCTCAGCGGCCACATCCCGAATACGGAGTCGACTGGATGGTAAACCAGGCTGCAGATGGTCGGCGCATCTTAAACCCTTAATGAGTTAGGCCTTGTCTACCTAGCATGTGAAGACTGGATTCGACAGCCTGCGCGAAGTAACCATAAGCAGGTCAAGGGGCAAAAGACGTCCTGGTCATCCACTGCAGCCAACTCTATTGTCGGCTCTCTCTACATTGTCCCTTTTGTCCAGAAGAAAGCACCTTACCTTCATCAGTTGTTATACTTAAAACACGAACCAAACCATATGAAGAGAACTTCAGGCTGACATTCTAATAGTTGATACGATCATCATTCTTCGCGATGTCAATTCAAAGATTAGCATGTGATCACGTTGCCTGGGATGGAATGGGTCACTGTAACTGCAACGATCTCCTTTTGGTTCACACTTACGCTGAGCTTGACTTGCTGAACTCCAAAACAATCTTCTGCGTCCATACGGCATGTATTCACCCACGCTCAAATTCACTGGCAACTGATCGACATCGTCATTGTCAGGAAGTAGGGACAGGCATTATGTGCGTGTGACCTTGTTCTTGTTCAGCGCTGACTGCTAGACATACCACCGCGTGTTACCCTCCATGCTCATTCCTAAATGACCAAACATCACAAGGCTGAAATTCACCAGAACCTAACATTTTTGTGTGGAAGCCCTGGAAGAACGTCTGAAATCAACCCCTCGGAAATCCTAAGACCTTTACCAGAAAGCATTGTGACTGATTTGATGAGAACTGAGACTATATCAGGCGGTTGATGGATGATAAACACCACCTTCTTCACACTTACCTCAACAGCCCCTATTCCACCTCTAGGAATGATGCGCACAACAACATACGGATAACTGTAATGCAGAAATTCTGACAGATCACGTCGCTGAACAACAAAACTGATGCGATCCAGTGCGAATCAGACCCACAGGATATGAACTTCTGCAATTCCCTGTTAGAAGTGTATAACTCCACATCCTCTGAAACAACGCCCCTTCTCTGTGCAGATGGGAACACACTAATTATTGACAAAGAGAGGATTATTCAGCGATCGGCCTAACACTTTGACAACTTCCTGAATCGACCTTTGTTCATCTATGATGAGCTATCTGTCGTCTCACACCATTACTCATCAACGCATCACTGGACGACTGTCCAACCTCCCTGGAGACACAGAAAGAAAAGCACATGGTTCAGATTATATTTGAGTTGAATTATATAAGGAATAAGGCACAGCCCTAATAGAAAGGCTTCTCGAACTGGGTTTACTGATGTACTACCAAAATACGTTTACCCAGGAAATGAACCTTTATAAGCGCAAAGGGAACAGCTAGCCCTGCAACATGAACTGGAGTATATCTTTAATCTTAATTACATTAAAGGTATTTCGCCAGAATGCTACTGGACCGCCTCACTACATGCCTTGACCAGGGACTACTGCTAGAAACCGAGTGTGGATTCCGAAATTATAAATAGCGATTGTGCGTGCTAATTCCATAGAGACAGGTTCAAATGCAACTAATGCTTGACGCTGAAAATCGGTATCGCAACTGTATGGTGACGAAGAGTCAAGTGAAATTGTGTTGTCGGTGACGAAGAGTCAAGTGAAATTGTGTTGTCAAGCTTATATCTAATGGTTCATGGGAGTACGACTTGATGGAATAACCTGTGGGTTTCAGGTCCGTGCACGTAGGTTTATCGCCTGAAGTTTTTAGCCCTTTTTCGGGATGTTTCAAGCCGGTTATGTGATAGCGGCAATCTGTTTAAAATGATAGACTAATAACTCTGTAGTTATATCAAAAATGAACATATTTAACCTCTTCTGTACGTGTTTGGCTCAGAATCGCAAAATAAAGGCAAATGTTTGTGTCGAGACACCTATAGCTGGAATAGTTAACTTTAACTTGTCACTGCAAATCAATGGCATGCTCTGGATATTTCCTTTACTCAAGAGGCCGCTCCGGTATCCTAAGTGCTTTGAGCGTCCGATTCCAATACGGGAGATCATGGGTTTGATCCCCAGCCGAGTCATAGCAAAGATGTTTACAAATGGTACTAAAATCTTTCTCGCTGGACAATCAACATTAAGGTTGTCTTAGAACTAGTCGACCTCGTGTCGTGATGATACGACTTGGTGGGACATCAAGATAAATGTCTGCGGCATGATGCCCAAGTGCTAGACATCACTAAAAACTACCACACTGCAGACATTGAACAATTTTTAGCGCTACGTTAAAAATCCAAATGAGACAAAACACATTTTACCTCTGAAATACAAATAATGTGGTTGCCACAATTTTGATGGTGATATATTCCTATCAAGATGTATATATTCATATACAAAAATTTTAACTGTACACATTTACTTTTCAATGACCATGAAACTTAAATGTGTGTATTGTTATCTAGGTGAAGTTAACTAAAATTGCATTAGGTATAGACATGCATGCTAAATTTTAACTAGGACATTTGAAGGTGATGATATTATTATTAGTAGTAGAATGTATGTTATTACTACGACTACTATTGCTACTTATAACGAAAAAAACATTAGTTCATAGTATAGATGCATATTACATCGCATTTAGTTTATTTGTTCATCCGTGACTAATGCGCAACGTGTGTCGACCTCTCCGTTGGCCAAATTAGTTACAGCATCCACCTCGGTATCGGAAAATCGGGATTCAAACCCAGTTCGAATCATATCAAAGACTTCTAGAAATATTACTAGCAGCTGCCGGACATGGTTTTCAGCATCAAGAGGTTACGTTTATGACTGGTCGGTCTGGTTTCAGGTGGTACATGTCTGCGACATGATATACCACTGCTGACACCAATATGAATGCCACAACGCAGACATCGTGGCGATATGAGTGAAAAATTGTTATAGCTACGTTACAATTCTAAGTTATATAGACACACACACACACACATA
The DNA here is from genome assembly GCA_029339505.1 of Unio delphinus. Taxonomy (NCBI): domain Eukaryota; kingdom Metazoa; phylum Mollusca; class Bivalvia; order Unionida; family Unionidae; genus Unio; species Unio delphinus. The sequence continues at coordinate 10,269,936 of JAQISU010000036.1, read as the reverse complement.
TTCATCATATAATACAAAGACATTTGGAGTGGTTTTCGTTTTTCATGGACAGACGCGACAGCCATCCGGTGCTCATCCATGCATTGTTGTGCATAAAAAGTATGTATTGAAATCATGTTATACCGGGTGTCAGTGACATCGTTGGTGTTTCAGATGGTACAGACGTTATCGTGGTCTCTGCTTGTTCATTTCTTGGTTGTACTAAAACCAAAACAAAATTTTAAAAATATCAGTTTTGTGAATATAATTCGCTTTCAATCATAATAATTGTTTCACGAAACTAATAAAAAAGATATGTACTTAGGTGCGTTCGTGTCTGTCTCAAATATATAAAATGGACTCCGCATTAATACTATCTACGATCCCATCTAAAACAGTAAATGTGTATGCAGTAGCTCGTAAGTATTTAAAGGAGTAAGAGTGTAATATCTTCAGTGTGGCAAGTTGTGTGTCATAGACAAATCTCTGTAAACATTCAAGTTCTAATTATATTTTATGATATTTAAAGTATTCTCATTTCGGAATTTAAACTGAGTAAGTGCAGACATAACACTTTATCTTAACACAATATGTTTGAACCAGTGTTAAGTGCTTGGTCCCATTTGCTTTTAATCTAATACACGTGACGCATCTAAGGAAAAGGTGTATTGCGGCGAAAGTTATTTTCTACGCAAATTCAACTTGATGAAAGTCGATGAGAAATTTAGGCAATTTGCTAAAATCGTCCAGCACAAAATTGCTTTATTGTCAATTTTAATTATTAGTTGCTTCAAACTATATTAGTATGCCCTCCTCAAACTTTGGGATATTTTAGTTGGTTATTGGCGGATGTGCACGATGCGTGAAGAGTAGTTGTGGGACTAGAGAAATCCTTTCATTATGGAGCGTTCGTCAATGCACGTGACACTGGTGTGCTTTATGATAACAGGATATAGGTTGTAACATCCGGCGCCTTTGGTGCTAACATTTAGCTGCTAATTAAGTATCAAAACATCGGAATTAAACCTTTCTTATGATTTACACACTAACAAATTGCTTAACCGTACAGCCACAGCACCATATAAGAAGAAAAAAAAGGAATTGATAGAAATACAATTCATAGAGTGGTCAGACGTATGCACATATGCAGGAATTCGTCCACTATTTGGCGCAAAGTTTTGATTTCAGTAAGTTTCCAAACCTACACTGGAACATAAGGAACCATTCATTTTCTTAAATTCCTGAACACAATTTTTAGGTTGATGTGAAATGAACCGGTTGTATGTTTGTTTGTTTGTTTACTTGAATTTTAACGGCGCACCAGCACTTTTAGGCTATTTAGCGCCATACAATACGTTACATGTTCAAAAACAAGAAAGGTTTAACATCGACCAGCGATATATATAAAAAAACAATAGTTAAATATAAACTGGTAAGATGTTGGTAACAGGAAAATATGAAGCTTCCCAATCAACGGGAGATGTAAATGGTGTTATGTTGATGATAAGATGTTGTAAATAAAAGGTGATATTTTCATTAGATAAAAATATTCTACGTGATGGTATACAAGTTATAGTTTAAAATAGAGATTTACTTCCTTTAGGAAATCTAAAATACAAGTGGTTTGTATTGTATCAAAAAGTTCCTTCATGTCATGTACATTATAGTATTTAACACGCGTAGGTTGCAGGTCGGAACACTCGGTCATAAAGTGTTTAACAGTGAATGGCTCATTGCAAGAAACGCACTCTGGTGGATCTTCACCTTTCAGTATGTGGGAGTGGGTAATGTATGTATGACCGATTCTGATTCTTGCAATGACAACCTCCTCCTTACGGATAGCTCTGTAGGAAGGAGTCCATTCTCCCAGGGTTTGTTTGATCGCATGAAGTTTGTTATTGACTGCATCATCCCATGACGCCTGCCACTTCTGACGTAGGTACTTTTTGATGCAAGGTTTAAAATCAGTAAAAGGTAATTTAAAATCCGATGGTTCTTGGGATAGAGCCATCTTAGCAGCCCGGTCTGCTTCTTCATTACCTCTAATACCAATATGGCTAGGTAGCCAACAGTATACTATGTTGTAGGACTTACTAAGCTCAGAGTTTTTGACGAGAATATCGACTAGTAATGGATTATCCAGTTTTCTATGGTGTAGCGACTGAAGTACTGACAGAGAGTCACAGAAAATAATGCTATTTAAAATGCGCTTTTGTTCAATAAATTTCAGAGCAAGGTCTATTGCTCTGATTTCCGCTGAAAATATGGACGCATCGTTTGGCAAGCGCACTTTGGTTATGTGCTTGCCACTAACAAAGGCTGCAGCAGCCTTGTCATCAACTTTTGATCCATCAGTAAAAATTTTTGTGTAGTTTTTAAAATCGTTGAGGAGTTCATGATAAGAGTTCTGGAAAACGGCAGGATTCGTCTCAGATTTTCTCCCATCGTGCAACGTAAAAATCACTTTGGGTTGCTTAAGGAGCCAAGGTGGTGTTTCCGAGACAAACGTGTTCTGAACTGTAGGGAGATTAATTTTGATAGTGTCAAAACTGGATGATATTCTGATGCCAAATGAAGGTATGGCATTTGGTTTGTTTTCGTACAAAGTTTTGTATTTTGGTTGAAAAACAGCCAAAAAAGCAGGGTTCAGAGGATTTGATCTTAACCTAAGAGCGTACTGTATAGAAAGCATTTCTCTGCGGTGCGATAAGGGTGGTTCATTCGCTTCCGCGAGAAGGCTTTCGCATGGAGATGTCTTGAATGCTCCTAGAGCAAGTCTTATTCCCTGATGATGAATTGGGTCAAGCATTTTCAAATAAGACTTCCTAGCTGAACCATAAACAATGCATCCATAGTCTAGTATAGAACGGATAAATGTTCTATACAAATTGAGAAGGACTTTTTTATCAGCACCCCAGTCAGTGTGCGCAATTACTTTTAGTAAATTTAAAGCTTTTAAGCATTTAGCTTTTAAATTCTTGATGTGTGGTATAAAAGTCAGTTTTCTGTCAAAGATAATACCCAAAAACTTCGTTTCCTCAACAACTGGAATAAAAAGTGTTCCGTCCAGCGTGAGTTTAGGGTCATCATGATGTCTTCGCAATTGACAGAAATGCATGCATACTGTTTTCGATTTAGAGAATTTAAAACCATTATTACTGGCCCAATGGTGGATCTTATTGATATTTTGTTGAAGTTGCCTTTCAATTGTATGCATGTGCTTTGATCGATAACAAATTAAAAAATCGTCTACATATAAAGAGCAGTCCACACCGGGAGTTAAGCACTTAGTGATGCTATTGATTTTGATATTAAATAGCGTCACAGATAAAATACTGCCCTGGGGCACACCCATCTCTTGCTGGTGCATATCGGAGAGGGTAGCGCCCACGCGTACTTTGAATTCTCTGTCGGAGAGAAAACTGGAGATGAAAGCGGGCAGACGGCCTTTTAGACCTAGATCGTGCAGGTCATTTAGTATCCCGTACTTCCATGTTGTATCATAGGCCTTTTCTAAATCAAAGAAGACCGCTACTAAATGTTCCTTCTTGATAAATGCATCGCGAATAAATGTTTCCAGTCTAACCAGATGATCGTTAGTACTACGACCAGAACGGAAGCCACTTTGGAAAGGAGAAATTAAATTATTACTTTCCAAGTACCATACAAGCCGAGAATTAATCATTCGTTCCATTGTTTTGCATATGCAGCTTGTCAATGCAATAGGCCGATAGCTGTTAGGATCTTCGCTATCTTTGTCTGGTTTGGGAATCGGTATCACTGTTGCTTCTTTCCAGCTCTTAGGTACATTACCAGCAATCCATAAGTCATTAAAGATTTTAAGAAGCAATGTCAGAGAAGATTCTGGGAGGTGTTTCAAGAACTGGTAATGTACTTCGTCAGGCCCAGCGGATGTATCATGGGCCTTGTCTAATGCCTCCCTAAGCTCCAATAAAGAAAACAGCTGGTTATAATTTTCAGTGTTGTTAGATGTAAATTTTAAACGTGACTTTTCTTTTTGAGATTTTAATCTTCTAAAGGCATCTGAATAATTAGATGATGAGGAGTTTTTCGAAAAACTATCGGCAAGAATATTTGTTATGTCACGTTTCGAACTGAAATTGATATTGTTTATTTTTAGGTGTCGAATAGAATTGTGTTTCCTTTTTCCATTTATTTTCCGAATAGTATCCCAAACTTGTTTCATTGAGGAACGAGAGTTTAAAGAAGAAATATATTTCTTCCAGGATGCACGCTTACATTCTTTGATTGTGCGTCGAGTTTTAGCCCGAGCAATACGATATTTATTTAAATTTTCGGGCGTTGGACGAGTGTTGAATGTTTTTAATGCTTCTCGGCGTTGTCTAATGGCTTCTTTGCATTCCTTGGTTACCCAAGGTTTTTGCGATCTCTTACTGTTCGTTGAGGACTTGGGAATGGATTCATCTGCAATTGAAATTAGAACGGAGGTAAAATGCTGTATAGGATTAACAGCGTTGAATACTGTATCATTATTTAGTCTAGTTTTACATAATGCTTCAAACATAGCCCAATCAGCCTTCTTTATATTCCATTGTGGAATTGTATCATCAATTTTAGTGTTATTTTCAAGAGTGATTGGAAAGTGATCACTGCTGTGAAGGTCATCAGCGACCTTCCATTCATAGTCCAAAAGCAGTGAGGGAGAGCAAACTGTCAAATCTATGCATGTGTACGTACCGGTTCCTGGGTGTAAATATGTCGGTGAATTAGTGTTATATAGACACAGATCGTGTCTAGAAATGAAATCTTCTATTTTATGGCCTCTGTCGTTTATGTGATTTGATCCCCATAAAATGTTATGGGCATTAAAATCCCCGAGTAAAACGAAGGGCGCGGGAAGTTGTTCAACAAGATTGTCTAATTCCTTTTGTACTAGGTTGGTGTTTGGTGGTAAGTAAATGGAACAAAAAGTAATCACTCGATGTAGAGTGACACTTACAGCAATGGCTTGTAAATTTGTGTTTAAAGGAATGACTCTGTGAGGGGCTCTATTGTTCACAGCAATAGAGACTCCTCCTGAGGCCCTGTCTGCGTTTTGAAAGTACGCATTAAACAGGGAAAAGTTTTTAAAAGCAATTTTATCTGTCTCTTTCAGGAATGTTTCCTGTAAACATAGTACAGCAGGATCGTGTTCATTTAAAAGCAGAAGAATATCATTGTAGTTAGCTTTAAGTCCTCGACAGTTCCATTGTATGATGGTGTTCTTCATTCTAATGTTATGCTGGAGATTATGGAACTAGGTTAGACTATTCGCGATGGAAGCATGTGTTGTTATTTGTCTGGAGGAAGTACGGGAGTATATTTAGTTTTATTAGGTTTGGAACTACTTTGAGTACATGGAGCAGTTTCTTCTGCATCCATGCTCTCAATCTCTCCAAACCTGTTGTAGAGTTTAATGGGGTCATCTGACCCCTTTTGCAGTTTATTTGTTTGTGCTTTTTGTTTCTGTTTTGGTGATTTTGGTGGTGGATTGTTATTAAAAGTTGTCTGAGTTGATGTTGTGCTTTTCTGTGGCTTATAATTAGGGATATTGGTACTTGTGGTTGAATCGGGCTGATCCGTCTGTGTTTGGGCGTCCTTCGTGCCTTTTGGATTGTGTTTTAAGACTGTGGAAAAGGATGGGCCAGGAAGGGATGTTTTCGCCTGGACAAGTTTTCTGGCCTCTGGGTAGGGTATGTTCGAGGTAAACTTTACCTTCTGAATTTCCTTCTCCTGTTTCCATGTATCACAATCTTTGGAACTGGCGTGATGTTCCTTGCCACAGTTGACACTATGCGGAGTTGCTCTACAATCAGCTTCCTGATGAGAGTGTTCTCCGCATCGGCCACATACCTTGGCTCTGGAACATCGATCTTCGTGATGGCCGTATTTTTGACACTTATAGCATCGAAGGGGGCTTGGAATATAGATCTCAACCTTTACTTGCAAAAACCCAACCTTGACCACTTTGGGCACAATTGGTTTATTAAAGGTGAGTACAAACGTGTTGGTGTCCTGCAGGTTGTTATTACGTTTAATACGTATTCTACGCACTGCAGTGACACCTTCATGTTTCATCCCTTCGATGATATCTGCGTCGTTGACTCCAGCCAAGTCACGACACCGCATCACGCCTTTGGGCGTATTTAAGGAAGTGTGAGCGAATGAGGTCACTGGAATGTCAAAGAATGTTTTCATCTTTTTTAGATTTTCTGATTGACCCCTTCGCTCACATTCAACGAGAAGACAGCCCGATTTCAATTTCTTGACACCTTTTGGTGTGCCGATTAAACCCATCAACGTTTTCTCAATTACAAAAGGAGATAGTGCTGTAATTGGTTTTTCAGTATCTGTTGACTGTATGACCATGAAGCGTGAGAATGACTCCACACCACATGGTTCTTCATCAGAGTCAGATAGTGGTTTTGTTCGTTTGTTTTGATTTTTTTTTTAATTTTCCATGATTTTGTTTTAAAGTTTCAGCACCCATGCTCCCCGCCCACCACGGAGCCCAACAAGGGGACACTTTTCAAGTGCCAGGGATACACAGATGCTATACTCGTTAGATAAAATTACCAAGGATCGGCAAAATTACCTCCCGATTGACCCGTTAAGCCACCGCTATCTAGGAGGTCCTCTAGTACTTGGGAAAATGAAAGCTAGAATGAAGGGGCAACGGTGGTATCAAGAGAGATACAAGAAAGATATAGAACGTGAGCTAGTAAAGAAAGACCTCTTAGTGCTCGGCGTGACCAGCCGATTTGTCGAGACCGGGCCCATCTCGACCACCCGTCTAAGAGAAGTAGAGGCCAAAGTAGTGTATTGCATCGGAAAAGCCTCCGCTCAACTACCAGGATCCTTTCCTCCTCCGACACGGGTCGCAACCCACGGCAAACAGGTCGCCTCTACTTAGTCGCCTTTTACGACACGTGGCGAGGCACGTCGGGTCAATTCTACAACCCCGAACCCGCAGGGGGAGAACCGTTTGTAGATACATCAAATACCATCGAAAGTTTCCGTTAAAGGTTTAGATTGCACTGGAAAAATCAGTGCAACATTTAATGGGGATTGAACAACGTTTAGATTAGAAGGAAAACATGTTTGAAATGACAATAGTAATGGCGTCAAACATCGCTTCAGTTGTGCTCTGCAGATAGCATGTTAAAATGTATCCTGACAATACATTTGGAGTCGAGAACCTTGTCCATGAACCGACAAGGCAGATAAACTGAGGCTGAGCCATGTTAGGTTCATCGCTCTTCTTCTCGTAATTTAAGTACCTAACGTACAAGTAATGGCTTTAATGATTATGTTGTAAGTATAAAATGAACATTTTTGTATCATCTTATACCGGTTATAGTGAAGTTATTGTTGGTTTAGATCTGCAGGTTTTCTTGGTTTTTGCCGATTCTTTGGAACTTGTTTTTGTACTCTATGCTTGTTAACTGGTGGAATGTTCTAAAGTCAAATATAGTTCGCCTTTATGAATATAATTCACTTGATTCGTATCAGCTGTGTCGTTAACAAATACCTTCTTATGCCCGCTCATGTCTGTCGCCGCAAATGTATGAATTGACTCTGCTAACATAATGTCTACGATACCTACAAAAGCAATATGAACAATTGTCCATGCAATAGCTCATAAGCGTTCAAGGTACAAAGAGGGGATATCGACAGCAGATGATGTAATTTTTTTTATCAAGGATGAAATATCCAAAATGTTAAATCTTGCAAAAGTGGATCCAAACAAATTAGTCGTTTTTCAAGATATACAGGGAAAATTCAAAATGATAAATGTTTTCTTTAATGATAATATAGTTATACTTAAAGGATTAACATAATATTCCATAGCAGTGTTTGATTCTACTGGTAGTATTAAACCTGAGGTTCCTTTTAACTGTGTTAGATAATATTTATAATCGAGTAAAAAAATCCGGTGATACAATGACGGGGGAGCTCAACGTGTACTCAAATAAAATAACTGCACTTGGTAATCCAATATCGGACAGTGATACTGTGAGAAAATCTATGTAGACGCGCTGCGAGATTAATATAAAAACCATTGATGATAAATTATCAACACTGTGGGCTGAATATGATGTTCATGTAGATGCGTTTGGAAATCTCCGTAAGAATATTTTTTTTAAAAAAAAAACAGATAAAACGGTGGATAAGTTCTTTGGAAAAACGTCAAATATCCCCATGAAACTTTCAAATATTAAAGCAACTATTGATACCATTAAGATAACACAGGATAATATTTTTCTTGATTTTCCTGCCCTCGCTGCACGGCTTGATAAGATTAGAATACCGCATCAACAAAATAGCATTACCGTGTACTCTGTACAACATGGATAATGCAAGTGGAAACCTCAACATAATATAATTGATGTTACCGTTGAAGGCAAGGGTATCTATATATTAACTCTAATTTCACCATTACAATTTAATGTGTCTTCAGATGTATCAACAGGTGTTAATAGCTTAAGTGAGTTTATACGCAAGGGTTTAGAATAAAACATATCAATGGTAATTTAACAGCTACAACAATCATATACTATGTATAATTTGTAATTGATTTAAGTAATTAGTATAATGAATGCCCAACACTATCGATATGATCAAGTGTGCGAGTTTCAAACGAAACTAAAAAATCTCGTTGACGAGTATACAGTAAAAGTAAAAAATACCGCTGGCGTATTACCCGTATTTGCATAATCGATTTGCGAAATGGAATTATTCATTATTCTTGATGGCAAAAAAGTACCCACGCGTCTTAATGATTTATTTATGGATGATGCTACAAGGCGTGATTCTAAAATGATTGTAAACGAGGTGTATATTAATAATTTTAGAGAAAGAATAATTCCCTAACTCACTCGCGTATTTGGCAGATTATACAATTTACTTGTTAGTGCTTCACAAGATTAATCTGTAGACTTAAAACAACAAATTATCGAAACAATTCAGCATTTAAATAAAAAAATAGGCGATATCGTATAAATTAATCTACGAATTCGTGAACAAGCAATACATTGTATAGATGCTCGCACGTATAATATAAAGGATATGTTCTATGCAGATAAGGTATGTTTTGATCATTTTAAAATAACCGAAGACCAATTATATACGTTTGTAATACCTGAACTTGCAACCGAACAAATACAGAAAACACTCAGCGATCTTATCAACAAAAACGTTCCTCTGATACTCGTTGCATGGAAGGAAATACCTCATCCTCAAGCATAAAATTGATCCAGACTGAGGTGTGAGATATATAGCACCTGGAAATGTCAACATGTCCTCAGTTATCGCAGTAAATCCAATAGTTGGTGTTATCGATGGAAGCTATCAAATAAATCTCTCAAAATCAAATCAGGCTCACCAAGGACACATTTTGTATTCGTTCATACCAATGGTTCCACCCGATTTTCTGATAGTACAAGTTTTAGTGACCCCTTGATATATGCGGTGTCACAATAATTGTTTAAAGAGAATACATTTTAAATTCACTGACCGATCCGGTAATTTGATTCACTTGGAAAATGCAATTTCACAACAAATAGTCTCTATGTAAGATTCTAGGATCTCGATCGTAAGATTTCCGTCTTAAGATCTTTACATTTTAAATGCGGATGCAAAAAATATAGATGTATATATTTCAGTCTATCAGAATGTGAAAATGACGTTAGTAGTAAAACAAAATAATTCTCTGTTCGTTTCGCTACGTCGAAGCCGCCATGGTTTTCGGGAAATGGTTTTCTACTTTATATTAGTATAATCTGTTTAAGCTGTCTAACGCGAAAATTAATGTTTATGCTAGTTTCATACTGTCTTGTTAGTTCCTCTCATATTTTTTCTACTGCGGTAAACATAGATACGAACTTACTTTGCTATTATTCACTAATGATGCGTTAACGCCTTGTTGTATTTCGTTAATGGATATATACTGAGACGGTAGCGTATACTTATTTTCAAGGAAAAGTGCATGTATGTATTTAAAATCAGAATTTTTTATCGCATTCAAGTTTATCTAATAATTGTATTCCTTGATTTTTCAAATTTGTAATGGCAGATATTATATCATTGATACTTTAATAATTCATTATATAATAAGACTATCTTTAACTAAGGTGCTAGCAAGAAGCATAAACCTTTGCTGTGAGCCCCTGAAATGTCAAACATTCCAACAGATGTGGTTTAGTGAATGGCGACACACACAGTACAGTTGGGACGTCACATTACTCATATGAACACTTGGATTGCCATATGACGTTCCAACAGGCTCAACAAGTACATGATTATATACAGGACTGCATTTATATATATCTTGTGCTCGGAACCATATATGGGAAGTTGGTCAGAAAGTGTCTTGCTTTGAAGGGAGATAACTATAACATGATTAAACATATTCTTGTTAGATCGGATTGAGATATATTCAAATTGAATTTTCTTTCAGTTTTTTCTCGAAAAAGCAGATTTAAATACATTTTATGCAACATATTTTATCTCGCGTTGGCAAATGCCAAAATATTTACCAGCTGCATTCGATGATTGAATTATTAATTCTTCGCCCGTCTCTGCATTCACTGATTGTGCGGGTTTTGCAGTTTTTTTTCATGCATTCCTGTGCGAACGCGTTCGGAATTCTCACTTGGAGTGATAGCTTGAAGGTTACATACATAATTATATTTTGAATCCGATTCAATGTGATTAATCACAAAACCATCTGGGATTTCTCTGTTAAAACATTCAAAAACTATCCGATGACATAAATAGATTTTGTCTGCAGCAGTAAATGTAAGATAACCAATATTATTGATAGTCCCTACTGGTCTTTTCGACCGCCTGTGTCTGATTACACCATCACGTCATGTTCGTAGTTCTGATTGTAGGATGCGGTTGAAATTCTTGGTTCATTAATATATCTATATATTATTTGTTTAAATCAATATATGTTTAAATTATTATTTGTTGAGAATCTAGTAATATAATTCTCGAGAGTTCTTATCACTCTGTCAGTGACTCTGTCATTGTCATTATTTCTTTCATCATGATACCGTTTAAGCTTTCTGTATCGATTACCACCACAACGGAGATACAGTTGTTTTTCTCCTCGTACTCCAAAACAGCATCGTATACAAGGTTTCGGACCTAAGCTTCCTCGTCGCACACTTTGTGAATGATATCCACAGAATTCGTTTCTGCAGGATTTGTTACTAAGGGTTACGGATCTTATCATCAACCATTTACACTGGTTCATTATATAAAATATCTTTATTCAAATACTTGTTTTAATCATTATATATGGAGGAAGTCGAGATATTATCCTAAATCAAGCCATCCAAAACCTGTAAATTTAATCTCGATAAAATCTCTGTAGATGCACCAAGTAAGGGTCTAGTAAGTGATCAAAGTGTGATTAATAAATAGTATGATGCTAGGAACAAATTTAATAAATATGGAGCATCTCACTCCTAGTCAATATTTCGAATCAATGGTGGTGTTGAGGCTACAATGAATGATAAACGAGCATCGAGTATAATAGCGCATCTTGAGCATCCAAACTACTGTTTCAGAGTGAAATACTAGCAGAAACAGAAAACTGAATTAATCGTGATATATACGATCCTATCCTAAAAAAAATTCATTGTGAGTCAGCGTTTCAAATCAGGAACATTTGATTGGAATTGACAAATGTATTACGAGCGAGCGGATCCTGTGAACGCATGTTGTTAGCGGAATTTAGCCGATAAATGAAAGGCCAAGTGTTGAGAACTGAAAACTTATGAAACTGACCAGGATAAATGGTGTTGCCGAACGAGGTATAGCAAATTTTACAAATGCGATTCTTGGAAACAATTTGACTGGTCGAAGAAGTAAACAATTAAACAAATGGGCGCTATCATTCAAGGATATTGGCGATACAATAAAAAATGTGGCTTAAACTGCAAACAAAAATAGATGTCCAATAACTGTGCCAACTATAACAGGGGAAGTATAATATGAATCGAAATATAAATCACAAGGAGCCACAATAAATATCATTGCTCATAATGCACACGCGTGGACTAACGACACATAACCGTAGAACAATACACGGAGAACTTGTTTGATTTTATTTACCAGTTAAGTAAAAACGATCCTGTGTCAGTGTGGTTATTTCAGAGTATTGAAGATGAAGAAGGTAAATTTGATCGATTTCTAAAACCTAACGATGAAATATACCGTACGGAATATCTTCACGGCTCGATGAGAAAACTCGCTGGGAAATTTTCAAAGGATAATACCGATTAATTACTAACAAACTGTTTTACAGTCCTGTCAGTTGCAGCTTTTTTCGCCAGAGAGAGAAATCTGTGGAAGCCAACACGATTTGAATTTCACTCCGATGTTCAAGCTAGTTTTGTAAAATATGGACACTGTCGATTGGGGAATACCAAATATGATTCTAAACATATTATTTCGGTTGATATGGTTGCGTATTATTGAGGAAAATTCCTCGGGTATGGAGAGTGTGCTGTGTATTTTAAACGGTGTGGACATCCCACACACGAGATGACACGAATTGCGATAAATGGATTACTACCCGATTTTGATCTTACCTGATTCGCTCGTGTAATATCATTCGAAATCGCTAAAGGACTTCATCCGATTTGTTATGTTTTTTTGGTAGACACTTGTATGAAACATACTGGACACGAATAATATTATTACGGTATATGATCGCTGATTGTCGGTGAGGCAATTATATAATATCGAGAGCAGACTGAGGTTTAATTACTACAACTTTATAGTCTTGATAAGAGAATTGATGATTACAAGGTAAATTGTCCTGATCTCGACGAAGAATATATTGTTAAACGATCCGAGGAGATTTTTTAAATCAATGCTAAAAATGCAAAGGATCTCAGTAGAAGAATATTGATCACAAGCTGCATTATTCACGATTAATTCTAGATGATGCTGAATACGATGTTATAATCGCGGGTGCAACATCTAAAGATATATATGTCAGTAGTGAAAATGCTTACTTGTCTGACGGAACAAAGTTGGAAATTTTAGTTAGCTACATCAATGGCAAATATCCTAAATATAGTCATCTAAGATCGTCTATGCTGGCCTATGTTTCTATAAAACCTTCTATCGATGATAAATATATTTCCTGACACCGTGGTCATAGTCGCCACGGATTTATTTTGTATAGATAACAATTATAAAGAAACAGTGGCTCGTTTTACAAATTCTGATGCGCTGTGGGGATCCTGGAGAAGAAAACAGGAAATATTACACAATTATTCCGAATCAGCGGATGTTACAGTTCACGATAATTGCATGAAACATAATCAAATATCAGAATTATCAAGTGCACCTTTGTTTTCCGATCCGGTATGCAAATATAAAATCATTTACTTAAACGGTTGTGGGATCTCTGGAAAAAACAACACGAGTGATTTAATTATTTCGGGAGAAGTCAGATATGATTGTGCTAACACCCACACACAGACTCACTAGAGAAATGAAACAACGAGGAGTTAATTCCTGCACTTAAGCAGCAGAGAGGGTGTATCGGACAACATTTTTAGACAAGTTTTCACTGAAATCACGCTTAAAATCAATGAAACCAATGACATCAGACCCCAAAGTCAATGACATCAGGTCCCAAATATGTGTGTGTTTCATGGATTAGGTCCAAAAAAAAATTATGAAAAAATCAATGAAATTAATGAAATCAAAAACTTTTCAACTATTACATTTTTTGGGAAAAAGGGACTACAACATCGTTGTCACTCACCCTCTCTGCTGCTATGGGTTAACCGAATATTTGATCCAGTCCGATACGATATCGTGTTCGAGACCTTGTCTGGGGGACGAAAATCACTACGATTTCACAAATAGACTAATTTGTAAAACCTCCTCTTGTAAATCAATCAGATTATTAGACTGGTCAGTGAGTTTGAAATTAATTCTGGTTAATGAATTATTATGACATCGCATATAGACTGGATTCACCGGGGACTCAATTATTAAAAACCCTGGAGGAGCTGTTGGTGCAAATGAATACAAAATATATCCCTGCTGAGCTTGATTTGATCGTTCTAAATTTATTTGATAGCTTCCTTCGATCACATCACATACTAAATTGAGCGCAATCACCGTTGAAATATTCACATTGAACGGAGCAATATGCCTGCCACCACCATCTGGGTCATTATTATGTTTGAGGATAGTTGTTTGTGGTTGTGATGGTGTTTTTTTCCACGTATCATGGATTTTTTTGAAACCTTCATCGATGGCATCATCGAAAGATTTTTGTAGTTCTGAGATATTATATCCTGGAAGTTTGAATGTTGATATATCTCCTATGCGGATCCTATATTCTATTGCAAATAAATCTCTTGTTTTAGGACTACTGTCACCTAATACTTCTTGAATAATTTGTGAATGAAATGTTTCCATGTCATTGATGATTTTGTTACATGTTTCTACGACACTGATAAATTCATCTCGGGTGAGAGTGCCGGATCTAAGAGATATAAACAACAACGAAATATCGTTATTGAAAGCTGTGAAATTTTCAGTGATTTTATCCCGGTTAGCAAGATGATGAATAAGTCGTACTCTTTCATCATATTCTACTCTAATGAAAAAATATGACTTATCATAATCTTTATAACTCCTTACTGGATTATCAGATTTTGTCCTGTCTGTGATATAATCAGTTTTTTGTGGTTCTGGTAATTTAACGGTTTTTCCTCCGGGTGGTAATTCAGGCCATCCTAGTACGGTTCTAATAGAACTCTGATAGATATCTACGACGTATCCTTCTGTGCTTATTTCAATGGCAGATGATAGTGTCGGCACATGAACTGTTATAGCTATTTTTGATTCTTTTCCAGTAATCGATTTTATTCTACGCGCGAATTCATCATTGATTTGTTCAATTTGATATGATCCGGTTGGTATGGAAACAACGTTCCAGTCTGGGGTACCGTCGGGTTTATTCTTATTTGCAAATACCAGTGAATTATTCGGTTGTTGACCACCAAATGGTTTTGACCTAATATTTGGCCAGCTGTGGTATACTCGTAATTTTGCTAGCGCTATCTCCTTCACTGGGACCGGAGAGGGGAAATTCACACTGAATTCTGGATTCGTTGAGGTTATTGAGATCATGCTTGTTTGTACTGGTTTTGTGTTCTCCACTATTTGTTGAAGTAATTCCATCTGTGTTGTCATTGTTATTATATTCATGATGTATTTCTAATTTTGACATCGCAGAATCATATATATCTACCATCGCTGAAAACTCACTCTCTGATATAATTGTATCATCGAGAGATGACGATATCAATGAGGATAATTGCGAGTATGCAGTAGACACAACATGAAATTGAATTATGTAGTCTTGTAGTTTCCGTTGGCTGCATGAGGATATTTTTTTTGTGATTATTGAAATTATTCCAGCGATTGTTGTTGCCGCAGAAATGCAAATTGGAACAGCTATCGGAGCCATCATTGTCACTGAAGACAGTATAATACCGGCTCCGGTGATTACACCACTCACAGCGTACACAGTAACATCAATTGCGGTAATTCTCCTGCGATATTTTTTAATTTTCAATTCATACTCCTCAGACAAGGTTTTGAGTCTAGTTTGATACTCTCTGACCTGATCATAGCGATATTGCGATGATGAAATCATTTTTTATTTTAAATATGCTAGCGTTTTCAATTACGATTTACTTAAATTCGCTACGAATTCCACATACCACGTTGTTGAGACCCTAACCAAATGAATATCAGTAGATGCGATTGTGAACTTCTCAGTTGTATTCTTGTCGATGATCGTTGAAATCGTATTATTGAACCCGGATGAACTGGACGATGAAATCTTAAATTGAGACGATGGTGTTACTAGTGTTAATCGATAAATACCCTTAACGGTTGCAGTGATATCTAATGTGTTGTTTGTAGGTGTCCACTCAAATGATCCGTGTTGGATTGTGTATACTAAGTTGTTGGTTTTCTCATGAGGAATTTTTGTTTTTCCAATGGCTGTTATCACCCTCGAAAGATCACCTTTGATGCCTTCGATGGAAGTTTTCGTCTCATCAATGGATTTTTTAATATCAGGGAGTTTTAGTTCAATTTTATCTAACGGGGTTCCAATAAATGTATCAATGGCGTCGGTTGTTGTTTTTGTTGCTTCGTTGATAACCTTTTGATCATCAACAAACGTTTTAATTTCAGCGATAGATGGTGTAACTACAATTGGGGATCCAAAGAACTTATGAACGACATTTCTACGGAAACTATTGTAGTTTTTTAAATGATCTTCAAATTCTTTATCGTGGTTTGTAAATCGATCTGTAATCGTCGAAAAAAGTACACCCGGTTTGAGTTTACCCTGATCGGAAAATAGCGCAACGGTGTTCTCGATTGCGTTTTGTTGTTTAACCAAAATATCATCCAGAGAAATATTACTGGATTTCAATTTACCCTGTTTGTCTTGAAATACAACTATTTCATTCGGGTCAACACTTGTTAAGTTCAACGTCTCAGCGATTTCATCTTTAATTTTTTTTTTGTATATCCTTGATAGAATCAGAGGTTGCAGTGTCATCGGGTTTGGGTTTCAGAGGTCTTCCCCAAATATCAATCATGATATTTTATATATCTCTCTCTAAAAAGCGATTACTAGTGTAGTCATTAACAACAATATGAGGTGGTTTTCCCCTTGGGTTACCCAAGGAGTTAGAAATAGCATCAAGGACATTTAATACTTCACTGCCGCATATTGGTGGGTCATTGATTTGTTGTGTTGGTAGCGTAGAATACCAAGTCTTCATTGGAAGGGTTTTTATATACCGCATAAACTCTTTTGGTGGGGCTAATCCATATGAATCAAAATAGACAATCCCACGTGGATCAATAGCGTATGCAACCCAGTGAGTTCCAGGTCCGGTGCTGTTATCGAGATTAATAATACCTGTTTCAGTTTTGTTTGGTTGATGTGGTAATTGATCTTTCATAAAAACACCTCTGAAATTTTTAATCGCTAGTTTTTTAGCAGCATCCATTAAATCAAAATTGGACATGGGAACCATAGGTTCCTCAATTAATAAACCGTTCCTGGTAGTCTCAGGCCTGATCCGTGAACGGATCTTCCGCTGTACCATGAATACGGGGTTCCTGGTAGTCTTAGACCCAATCCTTGAACGGATCGTCTCTTTTTTTTATATCCTTGTCCAGCTGCCTTCTTTAGTGCCATTCCTGCTGCAGTACCAACGGCTCCTAACGCTGCTGCTTTAGCCACCGCTGGGGCTGCTGCTGCAATCAATGCTGGTATTGCAGCTAACAATGGAAATATACCACCCGTTTTCATCATATTTTTAATAGCAGCCGCAGAGAGAGTAATCTGAACTCCCTTTTTATCCTTGAAAGCATCATTGAAATGTTTCACCTGACGAGTTGTCAGCGATAATTTATTTTCACCACCAGTCATTTGATTAGGTTTCAACGTGATTGTGGTTCCACATTTTTTAGCCGATTCTGATTGCAATTTTTTGATTTGACCAGGAGTTAACGTAACACTAATAACACTATATGACATTATATATAATTGATTGATTCTAATTCAATGAAAAATCGTTCAAAGATTTTCTACTGGGGCATCTACCACTCTCATTCTTCCACCAACACCTTCGAGTAGCATTGATTTATCACTGAGAATGACAGCAACCGCTCTATAATCAGCAATAGCACCACGAGTCACATTAGCTCTAAAGTGTATATCAACAACTGACTGTCTTGTCAAATCGAGATGTTCCAGTGAGAAGTAGTAGATCGGATACAGATTTTTAAAATCAAATTGTGATATTTGCAAACCAGTATCGACATTTTGATCGCGTGCCATAAATGACAACAGACGATGATAAACTCGTGCAATATGATTTTCTGTGTAATTAAGTTGTATATCCTCAGATGGTTCCTGCTGGCCGTTTATTCTCAGTGAGACGTCTTTCACACCTAATTGATCAAATATCATATGACTGGAGAGTTGATTGCCAACTCGTGCGTTATCCTGTAACGCAATAAATATATGACGTGGCGCAGAAACGCCTTGCTTTGATGCTAGGTTCCAAGTGAATAACCCGTTGATATTTGATTGCTTCACATCTGTACTCACGGTTAGCCAACTCAACAACGACTTTCCTCCTTGGTCCATAAATGATAGTAGTCGTTGTTCTGCGGTGATTGCTGGAGTCAACACTGGCATCCACAATGATATTTTTGTTAAATTGACTTTACCGGCATCAGCATTGGCGGCTGCAGCATTTGCTGGAATCCTCCAAATTGCGTCGTTATCATCACTTTTTCGTACAAGCGATACTGTATGCTTCGCCCCGTAGATAACTTTTCTGACGTTTCTACAGAATCCAAAAATATGATGCAGTGGAATCGCACATGAAAATGGTTTACGCCCTACTCCCAACATTGCGTTTCGTGTTGCGGCTCCTAGATTGAAATTAGGATCGTTGTTTATAATCATATCCTCGATACCAGCAGGAGCAGGAGGAGCAGCACGATCATTTGGTCGTCTTATAATAAATGGATTTCCACCAGCGGTATTCTTACCATCTTTTGCAAACATCATAGAGGGTCCTGCTGATCTTGTATAATCATCAGAATATCTCGCTAACCCTATGATTGTTGTAGCCACATCAACATCACGATCTATGGACTCAATTTCTTTTCCATCAATGAGATATCTAACACTCTCAAATAGCGCCATAATACCATTATTGACAAAACCGACTTGAGTACCAGCTGGATACGGTGCTGGTACAGCAGTAGTATCAGCAGCTGTTACAATTTCTCCTTCTACTTCAATAAATGCTTCACAGGGCAAAAAGTATTTACTGGTATCATGGACTTGAAGATCAATTCTTGCTCGACTATTTGAGTCTATGGCATGATAGGCGTAATATTGATAATCGCGTACAGAATCATCCTTGCCAACTGGGGCGTCTATATCAAACGCTGGATCAGATGATTTTTTGAACATTTTATTCTATTTATCAGAGTCTAAATAGTGAAATCGTAAACGATTTTTCCATTTTCATCGACGTAGTTTTTTAAGGCCACTTCCCGCTATCATATTTGCAATATTGCTTTGGTCCCCTTGATTTACCATCGACGCTAGTTTTTCATCTACTGCGTTATTTATAATTGTACTAACACTTGCAGGCATTTCTTCTGTAGACGGTAACGGTTTCTTTTTTCGCCCCACTAATGATGTTATTTTATCCTTCGCAGTTGAAAACGCTTTCCCGGCAAGATTTCCAACAGTACTAATACCCTTATCACGAATAACATCAATGGCTTTCATTGATAACTGTTTAGCTAACGGCATCACTTTTGGAGCCATTCTTGAAAAGAATCCTAAAATGGTATTGCCGAGGCCATCTCCGTAGTATGCTCTATAAACTGGAAACCGTGAATTAACTACATAGACTGGGGTTGGTTTATCATGATTGTAATGGATGATCATTATTATAAAAACAATAGTGTTTTCAATTGTTATTTAATCGCTATGATACCCATTTGCTAACTCGTCAATGAAATCTCGATAGGTTTTGATATCCATGATACCGCCGGCAAATAACCGTCTACAGATATCAGCTGCTTCATTAATTATTTCTGGAGAGTTATTTCCAGCTCGGAACCCTCCTACAAGAACATCTAATCGTGATATATCATTGATAACACTATCAGGACAAGTGTTTCCAATCCTTGGATTTCCTAATCCACTTCCGCTATAACCAGCTGCTTCATCTAGTTTTTCTAAATCCGTAGTTTGTAAATAATCATCATCATCATCATCATCACGTGGTATTTGTTGTTTTTTAGGTGAAAAAGATATTTTCTTTGCAGGTTGCTCTCGCTTTCTTTGCAATTTTGGCGGTTTTTGTTGTTGTTTTAGTTCTTCATATTGATTATACACGTGATCCACCATCCTGATATATTCGATGTATGATGCACTATCCGTCTTTTTTTGACTTTTTCCAGTTTTGATTTTGTAGAATATATCAGCCCAGTGAGTTAAATTCTTAACATATTTATGATGTTCTGGTTTCAACATTTTTTTTCTGTTTTCATAAGAAGTAACAACAAGCGTAGGAATTTCTGTTGGATCAGTCTCATCAATTGCTGCTAACCCTTCTTCGTTAAATCTCATGCGTAAATCATCTACTGTTCTCTTTGATTCTATTTGTTTTGTTTGTTCAGTTTTCGCTGCTATTTTTTCAAGTTCACCAATAACAGATTTTCCCGTCTCGGGACCATCTCCCAGTAAAGCACGCTCTACTCCTTTCGTTGCTGTGGTTACTGGTTTAAACAATTCTTCAGACCCCAGAGCAAAATCAGTTTGTAAACTCTCTCGTTGTTGCAGTTTATTTCTTACAGAGTCACGAATTGGTACAAATCTCCTGATTGCATCCAGTCGTTCACGAGCCAATCGGGTTGTTAATGCTTCATTGACCATTATTTGAAATCGCAAACTATTTTTCAATTGTAAAACACTTTCTCCACTTTTTTGACATGTCGGATGATTTTTGATACGGTCATGGAAGTGTTATTTCATTCTATAACAGCTTCTATCATTGATGAGGAAAGTGTGGAAATTGTATATAAAATAATTAATACCACAGTTTCCTCACTTTTGTTACATGTCGGATGATTTTTGATACGGTCATGGAAGTGTTATTTGATTGTTTTGACAGCTCTATCATTGATGTTGAAAGTATCAAAATTGTATATAAATAAAATAATACTGATAGTTTCAACATTCTAGTTTTGACCAATCTGACACATCGTCATCGATTTTTGACATCCCCCTTGAGGGTCGGCTAAAAAAAATGAGGGTCGGAATGATAATGGTCGGGCAATCAAAAAATGATACGGGTCGGGCAATCAATGGTCGGGCAATCAAAATTGTTCATTTTCTTGAATTAATGCTCGTAGGTTTCTAATTTTAGAGTTGACTTCTTTTTTCAATTCGTATTCGTTACCTAATTCTTTTCGTATTCCCTCTACGATAGTATACAACGGAACGAACACACTGATGTCACTGGAAAATGAAAGAGAGTCTTTAATAGAATTCTGAATTTTTTTGATGAGTGCATATTTCTTGGGTAGCATATATTTGTTAGTGCTAACCCCGTATTCTATATCCTGAAAATCAGACACAATTTGGTCAGGATTTAATCCATCTGATAGTTTGATATCCTGATTTTTCAATTTTGCTATTTCAACTATGATGCTATTCATGTTTTCAGAATTCATTATTCTATAAGAATGACATATCTCTAATTGGAAATTATGACGCATTAGACATAACTAAATTGAACTTTTTGCCCCGTCTTTTTCGAAATAGCCGATCGATAAATCCCCTCTGCAACTTTTCGTACTGACGGTCCACAAATATCGAAAAATTTACCGGCTTCATATAATGATTGAAATATTTTTTCTTCATTAGTTGTTGTATTCAAAGATGTCACAGGTCTCTTCCAAACCGTTTTGCAAGTGCCAGCTCTTCCTCGTTTGGAATTCTCACTCAGTGTGATAGCCTGCAGATTGGATACAGAATTATTCTTTGGATTAGAATCCTTGTGATAAATAACAAAACCATCTTTGATCAATCCATTAAAACATTCAAATACGAAACGATGAATGAGATAATTTTTCGTTTCTTTTCCCTCCCTAACAGTAAATATCAAGTATCCGTGATTATTCACAACACCAACTGATTTCTTTAGTCTACGGTTTCTGACAGTACCATCACTGGATGCTTCATAATTTGTAATCACTGGATGCTGTCTGAATTCTTGGTTCATATATACTATTCTATTGTTTGTCTAATTCAGTGTTTGGTTCAATAATTACATCACTGGAGAATCTTTCGATGTAGTCTTGCGGAGTTCTTATGATTTTGTCAGTGACGTTATCAGGGTCAAAGACCTTTTCAGGGTCAAAATTTCTGATAGATTGTCCATTTTTTATTCTTTTATCATAATAACGCTTCAATTCCCTATATCGCTTACCACCACAATCACTACACAATTGTGATCTTCCCTTAACCCCAACCCCACATCGAATACAGGGTAACGGACCAAGACTTCCACGTCGAAAACTTTGCATATGATACCTACAGTACTCATTTTTTCTGCATGATTTGTTACACGGGGTTACATTTCCCATCATGAGCCATTTGCAGTGATTCATTATACATAAAACTTTCATTTAAATGTTTGTTTTGTATATAGCATGAAGGAGTTCAAGAGATTGACTTCGACAAATGCTAAATTCAATGCTGATAGAGAGTTCAAGAGATTATTGAAAATCAATCCTAGATTTAATCTCGATAGACCAAAAAAACGTCAAAAACGTCCAAGAGACGGAAACATGAAAGAATTCAAGAGATTATTGAAAATCAATCCTAGATTTAATCTCGATCGACCAAAAAAACGTCCAATAGACGGAAACAAACGTAACAAACGTCCAAGAGACGGAAACATAAAAGAGTTTAAGAGATTATTGAAAATCAATCCTAAATTTAATATCGATAGACCCAAAAAGCGTAACAAACGCACAATAGACGGAAACATGAAAGAGTTTAAGAGATTATTAAAAATCAATCCTAGATTTAATCGCGATAGACCCAAAAAACGTAACAAACGTCCAAGAGACGGAAACATGAGATCATCATGGAAGGATGCTCAATTCAATCTTGATATAGTTTCTAATACACCCAAGAATAAAATTCTTGATAAACCCATCAGAGACTGTTTTAATGAATTCAAGCGTGATGGAGCATCTTATTGTTGGTCAACATTTCGAATTGATGGTGTTGTTGACGCTACCATGAATGATGAAAAGGCAGCAGCGATCATTTCACGTGTTGGGGAAAAAAGTCATTTTTTCCGAATCAAATTCGTTATCCGTGAGAATGGCAAATGGATTATTAAGGATAAATTTGAACCCATTCTCAAGGGCAAAAAAACTATCACCGTGAATCAGGATTCCAAACCGGGAATTTTGACCGGAATTGATAAACCCTACTACGAAAGATCTTATCCTGTCACAGCAGTTGTTTACGGGATCTATCCGCTCAATGAAAAACCTGATATTTCAAAACTAGCACCCATGAAATATTCGACAGGCCTAAATTGTGTAGCAGAACGAATAATAGAACACTTCACAAATGCGTCCCGGGGAAATAAACTCACTGATCTAAGACGAAAAAAAATAACCGAGTGGGAGTTCACGGTAAAAGAGCATGGAGCAACAATTCAGGATATAGCCAAATTAGAAACATCATTAAGATTTCCAATATCGGTAAGAACAATCACCGGTGAAGTATTATACGAATCGAAATATCAATCAAAAGGAACCCCCATTGAAATTATTGATCATAACGCGCACGCGTGGTCATCTGCAGTAACAATATTTCCACGGGATAGAACCGTAAAATATCTATCCCAAACCGAAGAGTTTTTTTCAGAGCAGAAATTATTTGATGCTATTTACCATTTGAGTAAAAACGATCCTGTGTCAGCGTGGCTATTTCATAGTAATTCAGACGAGGAATGCAGATTTGATCAGTTTGTAAGGCCCAACGGAGAATTATACCGTACTGAAGAACTGCAGAATCAAATGAAACAACTAGCTAGTGAGTTTTCTGAGGACGGAGAAGAAGACGATCAATTATTAGCAAACTGTTTTACAGTACCATCCATTGCAGCACATTTTGCTAGAAAGAAAAACGCGTGGAAACCAACACGAAGTGAGTTTTTATCAGATGTCAAATTGTCCTGTCTTGAATACAGCCACGGCGGATTATGGAACACAAAATACACCTCTGATTCCGTTATTTCAGTTGATATGATTGCGTGTTATCCAGGAAGTTTTCTTGGGTATGGAGAATGCGAGAAATATTTCAAACGATTTGGACACCCTACACACGAAATGACCCGTGTTGCTATTAATGGACCACTTCCTGATTTTGATTTAACCAGATTCGCTTGTGTGGTATCATTTGAAATGGCTGAAGGACTTCATCCGTGTAGTTATCTTTGGATTGGTAAACACATGTCTGAAAAACACTGGATGCCAATAGTGTTGTTACGGTATATGCTTGATTGTAAAATGTTAAAATCATTAATTGTCAGTGAAGCAATTATATCCTATCGGGCACAGAAATCAGTCTGGTTACCACAACCTGATCTAGAAAAAATAATTAGCGAAGAGCGAAAACTGTTTCCTGATTTTAATGAACAACAAATCATGGATTGGTCCAGACAGTTATTTGAAATCAGAAACAATGAAGCAAAAAATCTTGGACGAAGAATAATCGGTAAATTTACCCAAGGTGGCAAAGATGTTAATACGAAATATTCTTCACGATTGATTATAGACAACGCTGAATACGATTTTGTAATGGCGGATTTAACGAATAAGGGCTTATATGTCAATCGTAAGGACGCATTTATGTCCGATGGAACCAAATTGGGTACAATTGTTACCTACAATGATGGATACCATCCGCAGTACACACACTTAAGAGCTTCTATGCTCGGTTATGCTTCTATCAATCTGTTTTCAATGATCAATAGATTTCCTACCACCGCAGTTAGAGTTGCTACTGACTCATTTTACATAAATAGCAAAATGGCTGATTTTAAGGCTACTGTCAACGAGAAATGGGGATCATGGAGAATTAAGAAAGAAATGATTCATGATTATATTCAATCAGCAGATGTTACCATTGAAAATAATTACTTAGAAAGCAATCAGTGTTCAGAATTTTCTAGTGCACCACCGATTTCTGATCCAATATGCCTGTATAAAACAGTTTATTTAAACGGTTGTGGCGGGTCAGGAAAAACAACCCGGGTAATTGAGTTATTCCGTCGTGGAAACGCTAGCGTTTCTAACATGATTGTGCTAACACCAACTCATAGACTTGCAAGAGAAATGATACAGAGAGGGGTAAATGCTTGCACTTATCACAGCTTTTTCCGATGGAAGGGAGATAAATGGACTCCTGAGCGCATGGGAGAGAAATTTATTCCTGAAATAATCATTTGGGATGAAATAGACACAGTGTCAGAAGATGTCTTAAAAATATTTCTTGAGTGGTTGTTATTGAAGAATACAAAAATCGTTATGTGCGGTGATCACGGCCAACCTCCACCATTTGTCGGTGCATCTCCCCATGAATGGCTAAAGGGTTTTGTAGACTATTATGAAGAAATTGATACTGATCATAGATCACTTGATAATGAATTAAAAGAATTGAAGAAACTAATTAGATTGCAACCGGATAGAATCCAGTGTGAAATAACCCGTGAAATAATTTCGGAAACTCCCATGAATGAGTTTTGGGAAATGTGGAGACCAAACGATTTAATCATTGCAAGTAGAAAAATAGTCAGGGACACACTTCAGATGAAGTTATTTGAATTGCATAAACAAAAATTTGCAACACTTCCAGTGCCCCTTTGTTATAGGCCATCGGATACGCGAAAACAGAATATTGAAGTTGATATTCCAGGACAAAGTCAAAAACAGAATTTAGTATTAAATGATATTGTGCTGGTTGATATCAATGTTGTTGAAGATGCATTGCGTGCTAATAAATCCTCGTGGACGCTAGGTTATGCAGCAACAATACACTCTTCACAAGGATTGACTATATCGGATACAACTCTTTGGATGGTAGATAATCGCATAGAATGGTCGAATTTAGTCTATCTCGCAGTGTCTAGAGTACGAAAAATAAATCAACTTCGAAGAATTGTCGTTGGCGAAGCCAGTGGAGATGATGAAATTATTGGTGATGATAATGACACCACAATAGATGATATTATTGATAAAAAACTCTCCGGTTACAAACAGCAGGACAAAAAAAAACAACGAGAATTTGATATTGATGCTGAATTAATAATCACTTTGAAGAAACAACAGAATAATCACTGCGCGAGTTGCAATTGTATAATGCGTTGGCAGTATTCGGATAAGGATCCTCGCCAATTCACCGTAGACAGAAAAAATAACAATCTCGGTCATGTCAGAAATAATGTGATGTTGACTTGTCTTGAGTGCAATAGACGCAAGGGTGCTAGTTAAGACCATGCGGTGGTAATTGAGTATCGTCAGGAATTACTTGTAGTTGTTGTCTAGTAAACCCACGCTGAGAGGCAGTTGAATCCAGTTTATAGATTGGAGGTCTACCCGTTGATCGTGTTATACTAGATATCTTATGCGTAGTGACGCTCCAAATAGGATCAGTAGCCCTTTTTGTACCACCCTCAAGCTCTCCTGGTTCATATAAATACCTCACAATGACATTACTACCAAGAATTGGTTGGGAAACGCTAGCGTTTCTAGGGAAATCTTTTTGTGGTTTTTCAGGTATCGACTTCTTTTTAATCGCGTTGATAGGTTTCATGTTGATGGTTTTAGTAATCTCGTTATTCAGTGCAGTAATCACAGCTGGTAACCTTTTAACCCATTCACGGGATCTTTTTTCTTGGATGAATTCTTTTGCATATTGATATCCAAATAACCGCTCAGCAAGGGTTTTATTAAACCGTTCTACAATGGCCTGATCACGATGCAGTGCAGTATGCCCTCGTCTGATAGCGACATTGTGATATTTCATTGTAGATAACACTGCACCCTGAAATTCCTTGCCAGGATCAACTTGTAACAGATTTGGCCAGTGCAGAGGACCTCGTCGATAAATCCTTTCAAATGCAGAAGCGACTTCAGTGGCCGATTTTGTTTTTAACGGTTCTGCTTCTTTGTATCGACTTGCAATATCAACTACAGTTAACGCATATTTGTAACCACGATCATGTGGCAGAAATAATAGATCAGCCTGATGAACTTCATTGGGTCCGGTTACATCAAAATGCGAGAATTGAATTTGTTTAGGCGGTGGTAGATAAATTTGCCATAGTGCCTGTTTGGATAACCAATGAGCCGCAGTGGTTTTTTTCACTTTTGCGGCGCTAGCGAGTTTACTGATTGCAGCGTTACCCTTCCAGTATCCTCTTGGGGAATAGTAAATAGATTCCATGTTGCTATTAATTACCAGCACCTAACATCAATTTACTTTTCATAGCCGATTTTATCAAAAAGGAAGCCAATTTTTCTTTGAAGGATTTATCAGTGATAGAATTCAACGCATGAATTAATTTCACATCTGCTAGATGCCTGTGTTGCAAATTGCTGCTTTTATAAGCAGCATCATGAAGGTGACAGGCCGTATCAATAGCGTTTATTGGTTCCTCACCGGGTCGGGGTTGATTTTGATCATTGAGTCTGATATCAAGTCTTTTTCCCGGTCCACAATAACTATACCCTGGAAGGTGTTTTTCTCCGGGGTATTTTGCCCATGGGGTTCCAGGGAGTTTTGCTAATTTGGCAGCGATATCACCTCCTCGTTTTTTTTTAAAGGTTCCTTGGGTTCCTTGGGTTTAGAAACAAATCTAAATTTCTTTGTACTACACTGTACGCATTTACCAGAAAGCGCTGATCGGTTATTTTTAGTTGTAATCGTCGTCAAGTCATCTGTGCCAGTACGCGCCTTACACTTCACGCAATATAGATCCATAATTTATGTATAGAGATATGAATATAATTGATTTTTCAGCGACTAAAACAAGAGAACCAGTGAAGCATCATGCAGCGCTACCAAACTCTATCCGCGCAATTATAATCGGACCATCTGGATCCGGTAAAACGCAATTGTTGCTCAATTTACTAATGAGATGGATGAAGTGGGATAAGTTGTATTTAATTGCCCCTAGCGTAGATGACCAACGATGCTATGAAGTGCTAAAAGATTTTAATGAAAACGCTTCAGAGATTGCTGGCGAGGATGTTATTGAATTTATAACCGATATTGACGAGGCGCCATCCGTGAATGACCTCGATGGAAGTATCAACAATTTAGTTGTATACGACGATGTCATGTTAGATAATCAAAAAAATCCTGCTAGAATATTTTCCCGAGGCAGGCATAAAAACACGGACGTGATCTATGTCACTCAACGATACACTCAGATTCCAAAAGTGATCAGAGATAACTGTAATATGCTTGCTTTATTCAACGGCGTTGATACACATACGCTACGAAATATTTGGCAGACATGGTGCTCCGATATGGACTTCAATCAATTTAGAAATTTCTTTAGTCATGCTCAGTCTACCCCACACGGATTTGTAACAATAAATTTACATGACCCTCGAACACGATATCGTATCGGACTGGATCAAATATTCGGTTAACCCAGAACTGAAAGTTCCAACAGCAGAGAGGGTGAGTGACAACGATGTTGTAGTCCCTTTTTCCCAAAAAATGTAATAGTTGAAAAGTTTTTGATTTCATTAATTTCATTGATTTTTTCATATTTTTTTTTGGACCTAATCCATGAAACACACACATATTTGGGACCTGATGTCATTGACTTTGGGGTCTGATGTCATTGGTTTCATTGATTTTAAGCGTGATTTCAGTGAAAACTTGTCTAAAAATGTTGTCCGATACACCCTCTCTGCTGCTACTTATCATAGTTTATTTCGGCATAAGGGTGACGCATGGACTCTTGATCCAATGGGCGAGAAATATATTCCAAAAGTCATTATTATTGACGAAATATGTACAGAGTCGTTGAATACATTAAAAATGTTTCTTGATTGGCTCTTACTCAAAAATACAGCTGTGAAAATGTGTGGCGATCAAGGTCAAGAACAACCATTTGTTGGTTTCTCCCCGCATGATTGGCTGAAGCAATTTGTAGATTCTTATGAAGAAATTAATACTGATCATAGAGCGCTTGATCCAGAATTAGGTGAGATCAAGAAATTAATCAGATTACAGTCAGATAAAATCCAGTGTAAACTTGCAAGTAAAGTAATTTCAGAAACCTCGTTAAAAAATTTTTGGGAAGCGTGGAGACCACACAGTTTGGTAGTGGCAAGTAGAAAGATAGAGACACACTTCAGCGACAATAGTAGTGGAGCAGGTGAACATACCATTTTATACAGACTTTTATTGATCCAATAAAGGCTTTTTTGCGTGTAAAAAATTATTTTGGTGGGTGTGAAAATTATTGACGTAGAGCATGTGAACAGACCATTTTATTCAACGTCTTATTTTACCAAAAGAGCCCTGTATATATATATATATATATATATTTAGCCACTATTTATTTTTCGAATGCGAGTGTGAAAATTGTTCACGTGGTAGTTTCTACATAGCCCGCGTGTATATAACACATGTGGGAAAATCATCGGTTGGTTGCCACAATTAAACATTCGTGTTAATGATAATGGGAAATATCTGAGAATCATATTTTACTAGACTAGTTCGAAAGAGATTAGCCGTAATTAAAACGTTTATACCAGTACGATATCAACTTTAAAAAGTCTTCAACAGCGACAAGATTCTCATGTTGATTTTGTAACTAGTACAGAACAATTATGTAAACCAGTTACTACAGCTAGTAAGAAGGCTGTAATATCTACTGAACGAGCTATATTTGGAAATATTACTGATGAAGACGATAACAAAAGGAATTATTCCGTTGTTAATACAGATCGCTGAATTTCAACCACAACCACAGGATCCCATCGAAGAACGGGAAGGTGCTGTTGACGGAACTCCAAGAGAACTTTCTTTGATGAATAAATTAACCGAAGATGATATAAAAACATTTAAACAATTTCCTTTACTAAAATCTAAGGATTATTCCGCTTTTGTTAAATTTGCTGCCAATAGCTATCATTTGAGATATAGTTTTTAACGCCGGGATATGATGAAAATAGATCTCGAAACAAGTGAGTCGAGACGGAGTTGCTAATTATGATATAACACAAGCAGAATAACGTCAAAAAGAAACAAAAAATGTAAGAAACCAGCACGGAGACCAACGAGGAGAAAACAAAAACAATAAGCTCTTCAACAGTCTCCTGACACTCTCTTTGATCTCAATCTCGTCAAAAATAAAGAAAATGGATTTACATGAAATGGTCTCAGTGTTTGTCCAAATAATGTCATCGGTGATGTATCACGGTTGGAAGTTCTCATTGGGGGTAAACGTACTGGAAATAATTCTCCGGTAAAAATTAACGAAGCCGCTGGTATCAGAGATTTTTTCAAGGTGATGTAATAGATATTGGTTTATATCGAGCTCTCATCGATAAAATCATAGACGATTATCACAGTGATTAATTATTTTAGATAAAGGCACATCATATAAGACGATTATACGCGATCAACGACGACAACAGATCAGAGTTGTAAATTTGAGCTTGCCAATATACAAAGTAATTTACGGAGATGAACTGGGAAATCTTTTTCGGGGTTTATCCAACAAAATCGCTCCTAAAGTTTTACCACTCGCAAAACAATTATCGATGAAAACAATTGGTTTCATTCGTGATAAGGCTACTTGCGCTTTTGGTGATCTCGCTTGAAAATCATTATCCATAGTCAAAGATAGATTAATGAGACTAATACATTAACCTTAAATAACCCAACCTGTAAAATTACCCGTTACCGAGGTTATGCCAGTGAGTGTCGTTAAAGTAATACATCAGACACCAAATATAAAACTAGCCGAGTTGGGTGGGAATTCTGATAAATAACGAGAGAGAAATATTACCGCGAGTATGGTAGCTGGGAGTGGTCTTCGTTTTAGACGATAATTAATTATTATAAACCAGCAGATATTTTCTACATTCCGAGGGATATATTGAGGTTGAAGGTCAACTTTTGAAAGTTGATGGTACTGGTTATGGAATCGGTGATCGAGTTGGGTTTGTTAGTAATGGTATCATGGCGCTGTTTAACAGTGCGAGATATATTATAGACGAAAGAGAAACTGAGGCGATTCACGAGAATGTTGATATCGCGACGACTATAGAAGGTTTGGCAAGATATTCAGATGATTATGCATGATGTTTGTAAAGGATTCCATTTATCAACCAGAAAATCGAACAGCAACGATGAACGCTGCTATGGATGCCGTTGCATCTATGAATGAAAATTACCTCTTAGGATTTGCAGATCGTAGGGCGATGTTAAACGACAACGAGGAATTATCATGTACGATTCCTCTTTCTCATATATTAGGGTTTTGCCGTGATGTTAAAAAGGTTATATTTGGCGCAAAAAATACAATTGGACTTTACAGAAAAGGCTATGACAATGATGCAATCTGGCGATCTGGTGCTGTTGTTAATGCTGCTGGTGATGTTGTTGTTGCCGCTGTTGATGATGGTAAGGAAACTTTGACAAAACTCACGTTGTGGAAGGCAACTTTGACCCCGTCAGTTATTCAATAACAACGACTAATCCCTTTTATAGCATCAGGTGGTTTATCACTGTTGTCATGGCTGTCGATGACTACAAGTAGTTCCGTTGGTTATGATGCAGAATTATTTACCTGGCAAATAGCATCACAGCAAGAAGTGTTAGCTCCGAGACACTTCTTCGTCGCGTTTCAGGAAAACGCAAGAATAGGCAAACAAGAGAGAAATACTATACTGCTTGACACACATGGAGATTCCCATGTTTCAATGAGAATAAACGGACATCAAGGACCATCCGAGGATATAGGAATGAATTTTGAAAATAATCACGTTGCACGAGCGTATCATCATTTGATAACTTTCTTAGGACGCGACTTAAATATCGACACTGGGTTTTTAATATCTTAGCGTGATTTTCAACGTTGTATCCGATTTATTACTTTTCGTTTGAACACTTGGAACTATATCGGCAACCTGTGGTTGATATAATCGTCCGAGCCCATGTAGGTTTTAAGAGCAATTGCTATTATTCTTAGTGATAAATCAATGTTACTCGAAGGCGTTGGTGGACGGATGAAAGTCGTTGACGCTCCAGTATAAAACATGTAACAATTAGATCGATCTATTATTTAAATTAAAATGTCGTACAATTGTGTTAAAATCGCGTAGACTTCAAGTCAATCAAAGGAATTACAATCACGAAATGTTAGCACGTGTGGTGCAAAAATAACTTTAAAATGAGAGCAGATTTCAAATGGCGGACCAAATAAACTAAAACTCAACATAATCCTTTTAATAAAGCGCTAAAAGCAAATGCCAGTGTTGAATTTGAATTTGCTTCCTCCGCGGTTAAAAATATGATTAAATCAGGATACATATTTCCTCTCCTCGCAGCGATTCCTTCGCTGATTGCCGAAGCGACCAACGCTGTCGCTAAAAGTGCCGCGTTAAGTGCTGTTGGTACCGCCGCTGGCATAACATTGGAAAACGCTACCGGGAGCGGATACAAAAAAAAAACGGAAAGGATCTGAGACTACCCGGAATTGATATGTTAAAAGGTCTGATACTCAAAGGAACCTGTTTGAGTTAGGTTTTATCCCGATGTCATATTTTGATTTAATCGATGCTGCTAAATCTCGTCGAATAAAGAATTTCAGAGGTGTTTTTATGAAAAATAAATTACCAAATCAATCATACAATCCTGAAACAGGTATTATTACTCTCGATGATAACACCGGATCTGGAAATCATTGGGTCGCGTACGCAATTGATACACGATGAATTATTTATTTTGACACTTATGGATTAGCACCGCCTAAAGAATATCTCAAATTTATCCCTGGGTGGAAAACCCTGTTTGGTATTCCACGTTGCCCACACAGACAATGACCGACCCTCCAATATGTGGTCGAGAAGTTATTAATGTCCTCATCGTGATTTCAAAATCCACTAAAACAGCTCATACAAACTATACGTGAATACACCACGGATAACATTTTAAAAAGATCTGAAATGTATAATGGTTGATATTTGGGGTAGATATCTCTCACGAGGAAAACAAACTGAGGGTGCGTCAATATAGGTTGCAAAGAAAATTATCACCGAGGCGTTATCTGAAACATTAAACCTGGTAGACGTATCCCTCGATGAAATAGTTTGTATTTCAAGACCGACAGGGTAAATGAAAACGAGTAGTGTTTCCCTGAAAGATATTTTAGTTAAACTCGACAACGCAATTGAAAATTTCAATCGTGGTGCTTGATTCAACGGGTAAATTAAACCAAGTGTTCTTTATTCAACCATCGATAGCAAACTTACAATGTTGACCAACGATTATATATCATCGGCGAATATATTAAGAGCGCTACGATCTGATTATGACGCTCATATAAATCAGTTTACAGGTTTACAAAATATTTACAGCAATATTGAGAAACCTGTTTATGATTTCTTCGGAATTCCACCTGTTGTTTCTTTTCACCTCGCTGATGCAAAAACCATCGATGATAAACTAACGTTGACGTAATCGTGTACTCGGTTTCAGGTGTTATCGCTGGAACCGGTGTAATATTATCGTTGGTGACAGTGATCGCTCCTGTAGTCGTTCCAATTTCTATTTCAACAATCACAGGAGTTCTCGGAAGCATCTCCAAAAATTATCATTGTGTAGTCAACGTAAACTACATGATTACACCGATAAATTCCGCACCGCGTCAACCGTGTACTCGCAAATATCCGCCTGGTCTAGATGATACTGTAATATCCGATGATGAATTATCGTCGATGGTCGACATTTACGATTCCGCGATGTCACAATTAGACAAACATATTGATAATAATGTCACTGATACTATCACAGAATCACCACAAGAATTACTTTAACTGATAGCCGAGAAAAACACAGCTGTAAAAACAACGATGATATCAATCACGGAAAACAAACCTGAATTTAGCGTTGATTTTCCAAATTCGATTCCAGTAAATGAAAATCCCACTAACTCAATTACGGGTATATTTCAGCGGCCCTAATGTCCGACCGGACTCATTCGCGGGAAATCTACCTAATAAGACATTTGTGTTCGCGAGTAATAACAAACCAGACGGTACTCCAGATTGAAAAACCGTGTATCTTCCTAAAGGGAGTTATCAAATCGAATAAATCAATAATGATATTCAGCGCAAAATAAAATCCATCACGGGGGTTGAATCTAAGATCGCGTTAACAGTTCATGAACCATCGTTATCAACCGCGATCGAGATAAACTCTCCTGGGTACATCGTGGATATATATAATTCATCCATCCGAACTATATTAGGATGGCCTGAAAAACCACTTGGGATAAAACCGCCTGAGGAAAACAAATGGCGTCCATCCCAACCTAAAAATTCAGATTATATCACAGATAATAAATCATATCATGATGCAGAGATATCATAGGAAGAAATAAATATTTTGGAACTAGTTTATTTTTTGGCTGGATAAAATGAGGAGAGAAAAGTTGGTATCAACCAAATCCAATTTAATTTACTAAACATTACACGGGAATGAAACATGATTTTGACAAATCCATACAAATATTGAGTCAAACATTTTCCGATATAAAAATATTACATTATGGATCCTACGAATAAATTATTCAATCTCCACGGGAGGAAATCATCAAATACATCGAAATATAATCAAATTATAGCCGATATGGAAATATTTAAATTACAAGCTATTCAATTTTTATTAGATTTTAATGTTGGCTTTAGAACCGAATTTGCAAATATATTTAATATTCAGGCTGAAGGATATCCCCACAAATAAATTATATATATGAGAGCTCCAACTTATCTTACCGCCGATCACGAAAAAAAGTAATAGCGTTGCACGGTGTTAAACGACCCGTCTAGGTCGCCACCGAATACAAAATAGGATTATCCATGTTGTATAAAATAGGGGCGAAGGAACCAGTTTCCGCTGTAACTCAAGGTTCCGCTAAACAATTCCGCAAGGCTCAAAGGCAATACGGAGCTAACAAGCAAATTCTATGAGAAGATATTGCCGAGCTAAAACAGAGATAGCTGAGTTAACCGTGTTACCTGATCAATTATGAAAAAATAGAGAAAACTGAGGTTGATTACCAACAAGAGATATCCACGTTGAAGCGCGTCAACGAGGAATACTATAACATCTATGTAGATTTACAAGCGCTCAATAACGAGTACGCGACCAAGATCACAGCTAAGCAACAAAAAAATAAAACGTTAACCGAAAACTATAAAAAAAAACATCGCGGAGATTAATAAACTACAAGCACAGAACGAAAAAACAACTCGATATAGAATTTAACCGGGTGATGCAATCACTTAACAGCGATATAAAAAATATGAACAAAATCTCGAAGCGTCAAAGGCACCTCTTCGTCGCTGAAATTAGGAATTTTATCCCAGAAACGTCTTTTCGATTTTATTCGCGTTTTCGTCTATGAGAGTTTGTTCGTTAAATATATCCCCGACACATTTGAGAATCTCCCTTATAATCCTTGATACTTCGATGAAACGTTCTTCGTCAGGGTTCTTATAAATAATCCCATTTCGTTCCCTAGCGATAATTTTCATTACCCGGTACTCATTTATACGTGGGTAGACCTGATTGTCTCTCGGTGGTGATTTTTTGTACTCGTTGTCGATAAAATTACTAGTGAACGTAACGCTGTTGTGCAGGTGCTGTACACGATCAAGTTTGGATTTCATTATTTATGATATATATATACGCTATTCGTTTAAATATGTTTTCATAAAATCTTTTATGTGAAATTTCCCAACTCTCCCGCTGGTTTTATCGTTGGGTTGAGAGTTATAAGTATTTTACAGAGTGAGACGATTCAGTGAACTCTCAATTCTTTAATAATTATAACTTTCCCACTCGGAGAATAACGCTAGTTTTTCATGTTGTTGCTGATGTTCGTATGCATGCTCGAGTAAATCTGATTTATCATAAAACTCTACCAGAATATCACCCTCACCGCGTTTAACGTCTTCGGATAATTTTTGACTTTGTAATCTCGAATTTTCGGCGACTCCACGACAATATTTTCCTCGATTGTATATTTCGGATAATTCTTTCGGGGTCATTATTATTTTACCGAGGTTTCAATACGTGTGAAGAATTTCGAGTTGTTGCGCGATCGCTGATATCATTTCGTCGTTTATATATAATATATGAAAATATTTTGTAAAAACTAAATTGTAAATTTCATATACTAAGAAAATCACGAGAATGTAAATGACACTCGTTGATTCGATCTTTTCGAGTAGGTTAATATGATCATTCCATTGGCACATCGTACCACATAATATTGGTGAATATCAAAGTATTTAGCGCCGGTATATATTGAAGGAGCTATTTTAATGATGCTATCAATAAATGCAAATACAGACCTCGGTTGATGATTTATATTGTTTTGAGGATTTGATTTAAGAGAATTTTCATTAGGAGTAACAATTCTCAAGTTATCAATGTGGTTGTCAAGAGGGTTTCTGTTAATTTGATCAACGACTAGACCATTACGAAGATAAGTCAATGAGCTTTATTAACTTTTTTATTTTTATTTTTATCATATACGGTATTTGCACATAACCAGAATTACTAACACAACCGAGTTTTATTTTTTGTTTACGATTTATAACGGTTTCATCACCAGACGCTTCGTAGTTGAAGTAAATAGGGTGCGGAACGAATTCGTTTTGATTCATATTCGTTATATAATTTATTTATCTAAACTGTAATTTCTATTAACGTAATCATGAGGGGTTTGTATAATCTTAGTTTTAGTGTAATTATCGTATTAACATTTGAGCTCTCTGTAGTATTTAACTCCACAGCCGAAACATAATTCTTTTTTTTTCGTACTCCAATAAATCACCAGATGCAAGGTTTTGGTCCTGAGCTACCTCGACGGATATTTCGCATATGATACCCACATAACACTTTTCTGCAGAATTTACCACAACAAGTTGTTGATCCAATTGATAACCATTTTCAATTGTTCATTATATATAAATATTTTATTTAAATATTTATCTTATCAGTAATAATGAAAGGAATTTCTAAAATTACGGAGATAACTCTTCCTAGGCAACGTACAGTTTTTTACTTAGATATCCGAATAAAAACCTCACTGTGGATGTCAAAAACTAAAAATACTGTAATAAATTTGGAGTTGCTAGCCCGAAATAGTTAGCCAGTTAGTAGGAGAAAACATCACAGAGAGGAGTGTTAGTGAATTTGAACCATGCTGGGTTCGTTAGTAGTGATTTTAGGCACAAGCCGAATGACTGTCCCTTTCAGTAACATAGTCCATATTAAAATTCAGTGGTGTATACAAGTATTGTGATTGAAAAGGCGGCATTTATGGTTGGAAATCAGTAAATTATAGTATGGAATCAATAAGTTGGAACTTGGTAGGTACCGTTTATGTGTCCATAGTGGAAAATGGGCGTATGTATATGAGCGTGATACGCCGGAAATTCTGTGGATTGACTGGCCTAGAGGCGCGCAGTTAAATATTTCCCAGTTAGTAATGGAATACTAGTGGAATTTCCATGGCATGACGGGCTTGCGGTACGGAAATGGGATGATAATGGAGAAAAACCATGCTAAGGTGCAGTTAATGGACGTTTGGGCAAGTTATCTCCTCTGGGTCGCCAATTGATTAGAGCAAAGATTATTAGTTATAGCAGACACGTCTCTCTTTCCATTTTACAACTCAAGTTGTATGGAAGTCTTTGGAAATTTGGGGAAAACTTATGACTTCCTGCGTGACTCGCGGCAGGGTTTTGACACCGCTCGGTCAAGTGAATACCCCGGTGCGTATTACAATAGTATCAAACACGCAAAGTATGAATTTCTCAAAGACGGCTCTGCGTATGTTTGGTCGACATGTCGAACATCTCGTAACGATCATACCATGACGGATTTACGAGCTGCGTAAATATCATCCAGGATAAATTGCGCAACCAGATATTTCATCCAGGTAAAAGTGAGTAAAATTTATCGAATGAATGTACTGTTTATAATCATCGCGTGTTGACTTAAAAAACGAAAATCGTGATCATCAATGATACAACTAACCAGGATTGTTAATTGGGATTAACAGCAGATATTATAATCAAGCGTATCCGGTATATGTGTTGACTTACGGGATGTATCCAATAAATCAACCAGATATTAATAAACTTTCCAGGGTGAGAGTTTCATCTGGAATAAATTGCGTCGCTGATCAAGTTATTGAACACTTGACAAACGCAAATCGAGGAAACGATTTAACTGATTTAATACAATCCAAGATATCCAAGTGGGGGGAATCAGTTAAAGACACCGGAGCTTCAATAAACGATGTTATCTAGCTAGATAAAAAAATTAAAAATTCCGTTAACTGTAAAACCTATCACCGGGAAGTTTTATATGAATGAAATTATAAGTCAAGAAGAGCTCAGATTGAAATCATCGATATTAATTCGCATGAATGGAGGAGTTATATGAGATTATTTCCTCAGCGGAGGACAATACAATAGTGTCATGGGTATATATTTGATTATATCCACGAGATAAGTAGAAGGATTTCAAGGATATATGAATCATATCGCGAGGAGCTACACAAACGACGTAGAAGAAATTACACGAAACGGTTTGGTCATCCTACGCATGAAATGACCAGAGTCGCTATAAACGGACCTTTACCTGATTTGTATTTGACGGGGTTTGCTCGTATTACATCATTTAGTTTTGCTGAAAAATCTTCATTCGATATTTTATGTTTGGTTTGGAAAACATTTTTCAACAAAAAGATGGGCTCCGATAGTATTATTAAGGTTTATCTTCGATGAAATGATGTTAACATCGTTGACTATATCCGAGGCGATTATATCATATCGGAAACACAGAAGTTTGGTTGCCAGCTCCGGAAAGATGTGATGATTGGGATATGAATCTCTTCGAAGAAGGTGAAACAAAGAACTACGGAAGAAGAGTAAATGGAAAATGTACTCAGGGTGGATCTTGTGTTCATAAACGGCGTTGGACGCGATTAATTATCGATGACGCTGAACTGGATTTTATAATCGTGGACACAACAAAAAAATAGATATTTACCTCACAGAAAACCGCTTCTTTGTCAACCAGGGAACAATTATGAACAATCATGTAATATTTTCAAGGTGAATCACCGCAGTACACCCATTTAAGGTCATCGATGATTGCATATGTTTCTACAAATTTACTGAAGATGATAAACAACTTTCCTGACATCGCGGTTAGGGTAGCTACTGATTAATTTTACTTTAACCACAAACATAGGAAAGTCGTCGATGAGTTTACTACGATGTTGAGTGAATGGGGATCATGGAGAATAAAACAGGAAACATTACACGGATATTGTGAATCAGCCGACGTTCCCAACGATTAGAATTACCGCACGGATACAATAATATAAATATCATCATCACCGGTTGTGTACAATCCAATAACCAGATATAAAACTGTATATATGAACGGTCCAGGAGGATGCGCTAGGACAGCCAGAGTAATCGATTTATTCGGGATAAATTCTGACATTATTGTGCTAACACCAACTCATCGACTTGTAAGAGAAATGACATCCCCAGGAGTAAACGCCTGTACGTATCACAGTTTATTTCGGTATAATGGCACCGCTTGGGCGTCTAAACAAATTGGAACAAAATATATTCCCAAGGTTGTTATTTGGGATGAAATATGTAACGTATCATTGGATATATTAAAACCGCTCTTGGAGTGTATGATAATGAAAAGTATCGCTGTGATAATATGTGGTGATCATGGTCAACCAACGTCGTTCACCGGATTACCTGCGTATAAATGGCTAAAAAACAACGTTGATTATTACGAGGAAATAAATACAGATCATCGATCACTCGACGTTGAGTTTACCGAGTTAAGACCCGATATTACATCCGGATAAAATCCAATGTAAAAAAAACGTGAAATAATTTCAGAAATCTCGTTAAGTTATTTTTGGAAAGCGTGGGGAGCAAACGATTTGATAGTAGCTAGTAGTAAAATAGTCAGAGATACATTTCAAGCGCGGTTGTTTGAAACACATAAAGAAAAATGCGTAACACGTTCAGTGCCATTGTGTTATAAACCAACTGATTCACGAAGACAGAATATTGAAGTTGATATTCCAGGACAGACTGAAAAACAAATACTTGTGTTAAATGATATTGTGTTGGTCGATATCAGTGTTGTTGAAGACGCGTTGCGCGCTGACGAATCTCCGTGGAAGTTAGGTTACGCGATGACGATACACTCACAAGGGTTGACTATCACTGATACGATTGTTTGGATCGAATATGATCTCATCTAGTGGACGAATTTAGTTTACTTGGCGGTGTCCAGAGCTCGAAGAATAAATCAACTTCGAAGAGATGTTTTAGATTCTAAGGACAAAACAATCAGCGATATTGTCAGAGGTGATATAAGAAGAAAAAAACTCACTGGTCATAAACAACAAGATAAGAAAAAAAATAGAGAATTTGATATTGATGTTGAATATATATAGATGCTGAAACAAAAACAGAATAATTACTGCGCATACTGTAATTGTATAATGCGTTGGTCGTGGTCGGATAAAATCCTCGCCATTTTATCGCAGACAGAACAAATAACTGTCTTGATCATACACGAGAAAATGTTATGCTGACCTTTCTAGAGAGTAATATGCGCAGAAGTGCTAGTTAAGACCACGCGGCGGTAATTGAGTATCATCGGGTATCACTTGTAACTGTTCACGTGTAAATCTACGCTCAGGAGAAGTTGAATCTAATCTACAAATTGCGGGTCTACCCGTTGATTCTCTTATGCTAGATATTTTATGCAATGTGACACTCCAAATAGGATCAGTAGCTTTTTTACCACCTTCAGGTTCACCTGGTTCAATAAATATCTTATAGTGACATTACCGACTATTTCGCTGTTTTGAAACATCTTGAATGGATACAATTATACTATTTTGTGATCGCGATAACAGGTTTCATATTGATATTCCGAGTAATTTCATTGTTAAAAGCGGTAATTACACCAGGTAATATCTTGACCCATGCACGTGATCGTTTATCCTCGATGAATTCCTTTGCGAATTGAGAATTAAATAACCATTCAGCTAGTGTTCGATTAAATCGTTTAAGAAGTGCTAGATCGCGGTGTATTGCAGTATGTCCTCATCGCATGACAGTGTTATGTTGTGTTATCGTTGATAATAATGTACCCTGAAGTTCCTTGCCTGGATAAGCCTGCAGGAGATTTGGCCATTGTACAGGAACGCGTCGATAAATTCGTTCAAATGCAGAAGAAACTTCAGATGATGTCTTTCTCGTTAACGGCTCTGTTTCTTAATATCTACTCGCAATAGGAACGACGGTTAACGCGTATTTGTAAACATGCTTTTGACAGTATCATGTGGAAGAAATAATATATCAGCCTGATGAACTTTATTTGGACTGTTAACATTAAATGACACATATTGAATCTTCTTCAGTGGTGGAATAGATTTGCCATATCGCCTGTCTGGATAACCATTCCGCCGCGGTTGTATTTTTTAATCTTTGCAGTGCTAGCGACTTTATTAATTGCAGCATTGCCTTTCCAATATTCACCCGGATAATAATAAATCAATTGAATAACATTAGTTACCAACACCTAATACTAGTTTACTTTACTTGGCTGTTTTATTAGCAAAAAAGCTAATTATTATTTCAACGTTTTATCAGGGATATAATTTAACGAATGATTCAATTTTATATCTGAGTTGTGTCGTTGCTGAAGGTCTTTACTTCGGTATGCAAGTCATGAGCTTGACAAGCCTCATCGATAGCGTTTACTAGATATCCACCAGGGAGGGATTGATCTTGATTTTCGAGTCGGGTATCGAGTCGAATCCCAGGACCACTTTAATTATACACTGGAATGTGTGTTTCACCTGGATATTTTACCCACGTTGCTCCTGCAAGTTTGTTAACTTGGCTGCGATATCACCTCCCTTTTTTATACTGACAAATCGGAATTGTTTTATACCACACTGTGTACATTTGCCGGTAAACGCATCTGTTATTTTAGTTGTAACAGGCGCCGAGTCAATCGTCGGTGAAGGTGACCTACATTTCACACAATATAAATCTATCATATATTCATGTTATATTCATTGGAAATTACTGCCTTTATTGCGTTAAGAAGACAAACACCCGCTAAACATCATACAATGTTGCCTGATATAATTCGAATGATTATCATTGGACAGTCTGGAAGTGGTAAAACAAAGCAATTACTTCATTTAATTATGAAGTAGATGAAATGGGATATACTGTACTTTATATCCCCAACAGCAACATATAAACATTGCTATGACGTCTTAAAAGATTTTAAGGAAAGCGGAAAATCAATAAACGGTGTTGTTGAATTTATCGAGGATGTCGAGGAAGCTCATTGTGTCGATAATGTCGACGAGATTATCAATAATGTGATTGTGTACAACGATGTGGTCATGGACACTCTAAAAGGAACAGCCAGGATATTTTCAATCGGAAGACATAAAAAGCGACATAATTTTCATTTATCAACGATACACTAGCATACCTGGTATGGTAAGGGACAACTGTAATATTATTTCGGTGTTTAAGGGAGATAATATACATACCATACAAAACAATGACCGGTCATTGTGTAGCGGTGATATGGATTATAACGAATTTAAAATCTTCGCTAACTACACTTTTAATATTCAACATGGATTTATAACGATACATTTAGAAGACCCTCAAGTACGATAACTAATTGGATTAGATAACAAATATGTTGTTAAAACTCAGGCAAACACCCGATGATCTTCACACATGTGTTTTATACACGCGCTCTATTTAGAAACATCCACGTGAACAATTTTTACACACACATGCAAAAAAATAGTGGGTAAAATACATATACAAGGCTCTATTTGGCAAAATAAGATTTTCCATAAAATGGTCTATTCACCTGCTTTACGGGGATAATTTTCACACACACCAACATAATTGTTTTACACAAATAATAAAGCCTTTATTTGCTCAATAAAAGTCTGCATTAAATGGTCTGCTCACATGCTCTACTACTACAATTATTTATCGCGCATAAAGAAAAATTCGTAACACTTACAGTGCCGTTATGTTATAGACCAGCTGATACACGAGGACGAAATATTGAAGCTGATAATCCTGGAAAAACAGAAAAACAAACTCTCGTGTTAAATTATATTGTTTTGGTCGATATGAATGTTGTCGAAGATGCATTGCGCGTTAACAAATCTCTCAGGACGCTAGGATACACAATGACGATACACTCATTTCAGGGGTTAACCATCTCTGATACAGTTGTTTGGATCCTATATGTTCGCATTGAATGGTCGAATATAGTTTATCTCGCAGTGTCACGACTTAGAAGAATAAATTAACTTCATAGAGTCGTTTCAAATTATAATGACACCAGAAACAATGAAATTGTCAGCGATGATAAATTCAGAAAACAACCCGCTGGTTATAAACAAAGCGACAAACATAATAGAGAATTTTATATGGATGCTGAATTTGTAATGATGCTATTAAAACAACATAATAATCACTGCGCGAACTGTAATTGTACAATGCAATGGCAGTATTCGGATAAAGAACCAAGACAATTTACCGAAGACAGAAACGACAACAGTCTTGGTCATACACGACAAAATGGTATGTTGACCGGTCTTGAGTGAAACAGACGCAGAGGTGCTAGTTGAATGATCATGGCGGTAATTGTGTATCCTCGTGTATCACTTGCAACTGTTTGCGTGTAAATCAACGGTGATGAGTAGTTGAATCTAATCTATACATTGCGGGTCTACCCGTGGATCTTGTTATTTTAGATATGTTATGTGCGGTAACACTCCAAATAGGATCAGTAGCTCTTTCTCTACCACTTTCAAGTTCACCCGGTTCATATAAATATCTTAGTCACATCACGGTGTATTTTTTGTTTTGAAAAATCATTTCGTCCGTTTTGTAAATGGGATATATATTTTATTTTGATCGCGTTAATAAGTTTCAAATTGATTATTCGAGTAATTTCATTTTTTAACGCAGCTATCACACATGGAAATCATGCAACCCATTCCCGAGATCGCTTGTCTTAAATACATTCCTTCGTGTATTGATATCCAAAAAACCGCTCATCTAGTGTTCGATTAAATCGTTCAACAATTGACTGATCGCGGTGCATTGACGTCTGTCCTCATCTGATGGTGATATTATGATGCTTCATTAATGATAACACTGCAACCTGAAATTCCAAGAAATGATGAACCTGTAACGGTCCTTGTCGATAAATTCGTTCAAACGCAATGCTACTTCTAATGCCGCCTAGGTTAATAATGGATCAGCGTCTTTGTATCAACTCGCAAAATCAACTACAGTTAACGCGTACTTGTAATTCCGTCTTTTGACTGCATCATGTGGTAGAAGTAACATCAC
The DNA here is from genome assembly GCA_029339505.1 of Unio delphinus. Classification (NCBI taxonomy): domain Eukaryota; kingdom Metazoa; phylum Mollusca; class Bivalvia; order Unionida; family Unionidae; genus Unio; species Unio delphinus. The sequence continues at coordinate 10,225,488 of JAQISU010000036.1, read as the reverse complement.
ATGCTTTATCGATAGCGTTTATCGGATATTCACCTATCTTCGCCGTCAAATCGGATATCGAGTCTTGTTCCAGGGCCGCAGTAATGATATCCTGAAATATTTTTTTCACCTGGGTATTTTGTCCGTGGAGTCCCAGGGAGTTTTGTCAATTTTGCTGCAATATCACCTCCTCGTTTTGTTTGTAAATCTGCAGAAATAAATCTAAATTTCTTGGTACCACAATCTAATAATGAGATGGTTAAAATGGGACAGGTGGTATTTAGTAGAACCATCTGTAGATGATCAAAGATGTTACGATGTGTTAAAAGATTTTAACAAGACTGCAAACAAACTTTTAAATGAAGATGAAGATGTTATTAAATTTATCACTCATATCAATGAAGCACCAAGTGTTGATTGCATTGATAGATTTATTAACAATTTAGTCGTATATGAATATGTGATGCTGAATAACCAATCAAATCCTGCTCAGATATTCACCAGAGGCAAACATAAAACACAGATGTGATTTAGGAAACCCAACGGACTACACAAATGCCAAAAGTGATCAGAAATAATTGTAATAATCTTGCTGGATTTAATGGAGTTGATACACATACACTTAGAAATATTCATCACACCTGGTGTAGCGGCGATATAGATTATAATCTTTCAGAAATTTCTTTAGTCATGCTAAGTCAATCCCACATGGATTTATAACGATACATTTACATGACTCCAGATCAAGATATCGCATCAAACTTGATACAATATTAAACAATAGCAGCAGAGAGGGAGCAACGAAGAATATGCGTCTCGAAAGTTCGAGGCGCAATTTCTGTTTTTTGACATTATTTTTTCGGTTTTGGATGAGGCCTAGGTTTTATAAATAGATGCCTTTAAAAAGTTGCCTGATTCACTCCCACTACTATTCGATCTATTTGTGGTAGTCATGGACGGAATTATCATAGTTGCAGTGTATTTTAATCGATATGGTGAATTCTACCTAACCATTTAACGCATATATTAATTTAACATAGTATACAATTCCGTCGCAATCCTTTCTTTTTTCGTTTCCCCTCCAATCTCATATATAAGGGATAAAATACCAAGACATCTGAAGTAAGAGTGAAACAAAATATCAGCTGGATGGAAACCTCGAAACTGAACAACTTGCACAAAGTAACCTACAAAAAATACGGTTTCTCATAATGGTATGTGAACACTTCCCATATATATATATATATATATATATATATATGTGTGTGTGTGTGTGTGTGTGTGTTTGTGTGTGTGTGTGTGTGTGTACAGTGTCCATATGATCAATAATACAAAGTTGCATATGATTTATAAATTGACGTTTACGTATGTGTTGACAATTAGTAATAATGAGATTGATAATACGATCTACAATGGCAACTATGGCTGATGAGATTTCTACGTTTCCAGAATAATTCTGAGGCTTCCCACTGATTTCGTCAGGTTTTATGAAAATGCCTTATTAAAGCGTCAATGCAATAGCGTATGGTGACAAATGGGTCTGTTACGAAGTATAAAAGGGGACAGGTAGGCAGTAAGATTCAATCCAATTTTGTGGAGTCATTCACACCAATCGCGTGCCTGTTGTACGTTTGCCATTTGTGTTGAATTGTTCAGTAGAAAATAAAAAGTGATGATTATTCGGACAAAAAGGGTATTCTGGAACTAATTATTCGAAGGGATTCTAAGCAAAGAAATCTTGATAACCTCACGTTTCTTGGAGGATCAGTACATTTTCGTATTTAAATTTTACAAGGAACGTTTCTTTCATTTATGAAGTTCATTGACATTTATAGCGATTATTATGGATTTACTTCGTAATTCTCTACGTCCGTCTCGCATTTTTCATTTCGTACTTTCATAATTACATTGTTTGTTAAATCTTTTTACACAATTTGTTGATTTTTGCTTCTTTTCTGTTAATTAAGTCTGTGACCATAAAGTTGTAACAATATAATGATTGATATGTGTAACAGGAGTTCAAAACAAATATGAATTGCCACGAGGACTCATGACATTTTATTCGTAAATGTCCACGAACAATGTAGTTTTTCAAACATACCAACACCTGGGGGATGCTTGTATCGTTTGAGTGATCGAGGGACGGCCTATTCTGGAAAACATTTATCATGGGTTGAAGTTAGCGTTTCCATACATCAATTATAACAACCTTATGGAAGGGCGGGCGTGCGGGGCAAAATAAATATGTATTCAAAACAACACTCATATCTTAATAACACCGACTTTGAAGCTAACGTAATTACACTATGTAACGCATTTTTTCTACTGGGTATTAAGTGTTATTTCGCAAAAATGTATGCCAAAATAGTATAGAATAATGGCTATTATTGCCCACAATCTTTGCCTTTTTGACCAGAACAGTCATATTTTGAAATATACCTTTTTCCAGTGAGAAAACGGACGAATTTTTCTTTGTTTCCGCATAACGTCAGAGGAAAACAACGTAAGAATCAAAATTAACATGTATTCATACTGAAGTAATACAAAGATGACCACAAAAGATTTAGAAGTGAGTAGTCGTTCGTGAGTTACGATTATACTGTAAATCACCTTCACGAATCAGCCCCCAAATGTAGCCGCCAATCATCTCGTTATACTGTCCATGGAATCGGCTATCAAGGTCCGGTACATCTTGGCTGAAGCGGTTGCCTTTCTCCTCCGCGTACGCTCTTATGTGCTCCTTGATTTTACCAAGATGAGCATCAAGTTTATGGACTTTGAGGGACATCCTGCATCCTATTGTGCCTTAGTTCTTCACAAGAGTCTCAACCATTTCCACACAATTGCGGCCTTTGATTGTTCAGGTAGCCATGAATCACAAATCTGACAAATCTGATCCAAGCCATCTTCTCCATATTAGTTTTCTTCTTAGGGTATTAATTGCACTCCATGATCTTCTTTTTCTGTGGTCCGACGAAGAGACTGGCTTTGACATTTGCCTCCGACATATTAGGGATTAAATTGTGAACGTGGCCGACTCTTTATGGCAAATAATAAATTAGGATTTATTCAAATTTGCGCAATTTACATAAATCAATAATTAATTTGATGTGCAGTTGTGGTATCATCATCTTCCGAGGGTCCATTAGTGGCTCCCACTAGATGTTGTTCCTCCCCACAGAGAACTATGTCTGCTATGGAGAGTCTGCTATTAGAATACATTAGACGTCATTAGTTAGACGCAACCTGATAAGTTCAGGTATATTTGGGCAGTCAAGAGAAAAAAGTAAGACATTGTACACTTCCACTGCACGAATGCGAGTAGTAAATGCCCAGAAATATTTGACTAATCCACTTCAGAATTGATCGGACAATTGAATGATGAAGATGGAACGATTTAAAACATTGAAATGTGTAAATCTGTTGTTTTTTTAAGGTGGATGAACACGTATAAATTATAGCGTAACAAGTTCAAATTTATTTTGTTGCCATGTTAATTTAATAATTGCTATGTTTGAATTGAGTTATGTAAATTTCGAAAAGTTCAATAAGTTCTAATTTATTAATTACTATGTTTGAATTGAGTTATGTAAATTGCACAAATTTAAATAAGTCCTAATTTATTATTTGCCATTTTTTAATTCAGTTATGTAAATTGCACAAATTTGAATACCGGTAAGTCCTAATTTATTATCTGTCATGTTTGAATTGACTTTAAGTAAAAATTTGAATTCCTAAATGTAGGGCTATCACGTCTTCCTGCACAATCAGCTTGTTATCAACGTCATATTGAATATAGAACGTTCACTACCTAGGTTGGTGCACTTTTAGCGCATGCCATATCTTTATCACGCAGTGTGCTGCAGTACAAAAGCGCAAAACTGCATTGGTATATGTTGTTGGGCATTCATTATTCCAGGCCTAGTTAGGGTGTATATAAGCCAGTGTAACGCCAAACAGTAGGTGAAATCCATAAACGGATATCATAATTCTTTCATGAAAAGTCTTAATATTCACCTCAGAGAATGTTATATTGTTGTATATGTACCGTGCATTATTGGTATAAGCATGATACCTCGTTGACTCCATCACCAGAGACAGAATAAAACTGAGGTGTTTGAAACTCCCAAGATCGACCATATACTTTATTAAAACAAATAAAATCATAAGTAAAATAATATTTACAACAACATCTGTTGATACTGCAACTACTATTTTTACGGTTGTTATTATTTGCGATCTTTCAAGGAAAAAAAGAGACTTAGTGATATTTATCAAGAGTGGTTCCCCCACACCCCACCCCACACACTTTCTTCTTGTTCCACGTATTGGCAGTGGTAGTAGTAACATATTGATATTATAAAGGTGTATATCATTTGAAAGCTTCAGCCAGATAAATAAATAAATATATATATATATATATATATATATATATATATATATATATATATATTATTAAATGGGAGTCATTTAGGTCTTGTATTTTCATCTCTCTAGTGACACGTGACTGAGTCAGATTTCTTTGTGTACCTACCAGACATACACGCTACGAACGTCTTCCGTGAAGATTTTCCTGCACGGACAAATTCTAGTTTTATTCCTTCATTACTGTTTTTCAAGAAGCCTGCATATAAAGGTGCTTCTTTTATTGTCATAGCTATAAAAAATAAAAAATATATGTTCAGCCCAACATTGTATAATCTTTCATATGATCTACAAAAATGTTAAACATGTCCATATTATAAGTTGCGTTGATATAATGAGTCAGATATCGTTATGAAAAGAGAGTTGTATAACCTGAACTACGTACATGATGAAGAATCTTAAAACATCTGAAATCTCAACGATTTTTCAAAGTATCTGAACAATAATAAGATTTCATATTCTGCTAAAAACCAAACCACGTCATTACAATAGATAATGAATTTATAATAATTTACCTCATTGAAAATCAATCTTCTTCATTATAGTAGTTGAAGTGCTAAATAAATACTAAATCATAGCTCTTATCCTCTTTCTGAATATGTGCTCTATACTTTCTCTGATGTTAAATAATACTGTAATTACAGGATGTTTTGAAAACGGTAATGTCATATGAATATTGGTGTCATGTAATCAGTGAACATTTATACTCACTTTCAGAACAATTCCGAATTACGAGATCTCGTACAACGCTAGTCCACCACGATCCAGAATTGTTTGGGAATACGAAATTTTTTTCATTTCCAATAAATGTTGTAGGTTTCTTGCCAGTCTTTGAGCAATCATTTATTGAATATGGCCATTTGTCAATCTTTGGACTCGCCTCAAGATTTAAAGTTTGCCCTAAAATACAGAAAAATCAAACGCAATCCAGATATCATTAGGTGGAAGGTAGGATGCGATCCACATAAATTAAAGTTATACAAATTGCTGATATTTCATTAAGTAGATAAATACGATTTTGTATCTTACCATTGTCCACCAGCTGTGCTGTGTTGTTCATGATTATTTGATTCGATGCATCCATAAAATTAAGTATGATACTGTTTAGTTACAGGAGGTTCACAACAATACTCATTATTCTCCCGATATCATATTTTGCAAACCAATAAACGTCCACTTGAATAGTGTCACATCACTAAGATAATGAACATCCTGTCATAATAGTATTATTGTTAAAGGAGATAAAAGTCCAGGGCACAAAGGAGTTTTGATGTTACACAGCAGAGTTCGGCCAAACATAAAAGATTATAGGATCGTTATTCCTTCAAAATCATTACCAAAGTTTAACAAGTGTGTACAGATCATCTTAAAAAATGATTGCAGAAAGACACGTGTAAACCTTTTATTCAATTATAATGCATGAATACAATTGACGGTGACAATCATTTTCTTTAATTATATACTGCATGAAAAAATTAACGCATCACACTCATTCAGGATACAACAGATAAAAGAGAAGAAATCGGGACAAAAGGTGTGTCGCAAATTAACTTGTATGTAATTTCAATATACGGGAAACCTACCAGTATAACGTTCGCATAGATGACGAAAATTGCTTGTGCAAACCTCGACAGACATTTCATATTCTTTGTCTTTCTTTTTAACCATCAAGCAACCGGTGTCATCGCCTTTTATATAATTTGGTGATGTGGAAACTACAAATATATATATATATATATATATATATATATATATATATATATATATATATATATATATATATATATATATATATATATATATGTGTGTGTGTGTGTGTGTGTGTGTGTGTGTGTGTGTGTGTGTGTGTGTGTGTGTGTGTGTGTATACATAAGAGCCACCCATAGGTCACGGCAAACCTATGGCTGCCTGTATGTAAAGGTGACCTCAGAAGCCAGGTTTATCTCTCAAGATTAGCTCTGGAAAAACGTATGTATTTTGAAACCAATGGCATTAGCGATATTGTTAATTGTATCGTCATTAATATTATTTCACATTTATCTGTAATACTATTAACAGTAACAGTATTCTACAAAGATAGGTGTATTTAGTTTTTCAAAAACGAAAATAACATAATTGGATAAACCAAGTGCCATTCTATCTATCTCTTCTTGTCATGTAATGTGTCATACAACCAATCTGATTTAAATACATCAAGTCAAGAAAAATACAACTGTGTAGATACTCACATATATATATATATATATATATATATATATATATATATATATATATATATATATATATATATATATATATATATATATATATTTATTTATTTATTTATCCCATTAAGATATACACGTACACGAACACGCACACACACACACACACACACACACACTCACTCACATCCATAAAGGAAAGCACAATTAGACAGCACCTTTCAAATACATCACGTCAAGAAAACTAAAACTGTGTACACAGATATACATCTCTTTGTCCCATTCACACACACACACACATACACACATACATACACATACACTACCAAAGAAAAGTACTATCAGAGAGTATCTTTAATTGTGAAACTCTGAATTCAATTTGTGTTAGGTAATTTGTATAACTATGCAAGAAAATAAATTTCGAACTTTTACAATTCATGTATTGAGCAGATGAAAATCAAAATGAGATCGATTGATAGTCTGCCTTTCTATGTCACCTTTCATGTGTGTGCAAGGAAACTAAACTTCCTTGGGCTTTTGTACGTGGCACCTAATCTGTTAGCAGGGTTTAATCTGGCCTTCCCACACCATTGTTGATATTTTTTTACATTTATGTTGTGGTCTATGGTCAGTTAATGGTCTAACGAACAGTAGGAATTCGGCGCTACCACAGAGAGTAGCCTATTACCGACGGGCCTACCAAACTTAAATGATGCTACGCCAAATCAACCCTGCATGGAAGCAACAGTGTTGATGAAATTTTGTCTGGGGCTCACTATTCGCATTTCTAGTCACATGACGTCACAAATCGCGCAACCAGTTATTATGAAAACAACGCGATGAAATGAGACGCTGTCACAGGAACTTGGAGAGAATCAGACATCATAAAGTATATATAAAGTGTCTACCGCATATTCATCCATATCAAATAAGATGATTATACACAATGATGAACGTAGATGTGCCCTGTATGTGTCAGTGTGTAATAGGGTAAAATCATTCGAACAATGACTACCACTACCATTATGGAAAACCACTACCTGCACAAGTAAACCGAGCTAGCGTGTGTTCATGATGGCTCTATGAAGACGTTAAAGATAGACATTCCATGTCGGTAACTGACTTTCATAACGGTTTTTGTATTATATTGTATCATCGTAATATAGGAGGGAGCCATTTTCAGAGTGCTCCAAATAATGCCCGTGTTAATTGTATCAAGTTGTTAACATTTTGAAAAAAGATGCAAAGGATACCTTGTGTCTGTTTTAATACAATAAAGTTTATTATACCTTCAGTACACTATTTTGTTAGTTTATACAAAACGTTGATATCAGTATTAGTATTATTATTAGTATAATTATTAGTAGTAGTAGTAATAATATTAGTAGTAGTAGTAAGAGTAGTAGTAGTAGTAGTAGTAGTAGTTGTATTAGTAGTAGCATTAGTAGTAATAGTAGTAGTAATAAGTTATGTTTTCAATTTGGGTATTTATCTGTTTAAATTCACATTTAGCCTTATTCAATAATATGGTAGTGAGTTACCTTGCATATGGCTTAGAGAAAGAATAGGTACGTATTTGTTTTGTTTTATGCATGAAACTCATACGTACATCAGGATTATGCAAATAATAACACCAAAAGATAAATTAGATTAATTGATTGATTGTATTTTAATGGCGCAAAAGAACTTTCGGGCTATTCAGCGCCAAACCATAGGTTATATGTAAAAGCGTTTAAAAAAGGTAAAAGTGTTTTATATCGTCAAGCGATATCAAAGAACAAATAGTTGAAAGTAAAACGGTAAGATGATAACGGTAAAATATAAAGCTTCCTGATCAATGGGGGGATGAAAATGGTGTATAGTTGAATATATGTCTATCTATCTATCTATCTATCTATCTATCTATCTATCTATCCATCCATCCATCCATCCATCCATCCATCCATTCATCCATCCATCCATCCATCCATCCATCCATCCATCCATCCATCCATCCATCCATCCATCTATCTATCTATCTATCTATCTATCTATCTATCTATCTATCTATCTATCTATCTATCTATCTATCTAAATATAATTTGTTTGTTTTTTGTCCAGCAACCGATTTACCCATCTTATAAACTGATATTTTGTTGTATTCTTGATTTCCACAAAGCATTCCATTTGCACAAGGTAATGGTTTCTCACAGCTTCTGTTGACACTATGTATGTTTTGGGTGGAAAAGTTCCTTCTTTCAATACAATAGCATAGTGTCACCTGAAATGCACCAATAACACAGATAAAACTCTTATAGATAACTTAGCACTTTTATTTATTAATAGAAGCGTTTGTATATTGTGGATACAAGTTATATATTTTCCACGTGGATTATGTATTCAACATGAGGTGCCAACAAATAGTACATAATTGTACTCTAGCAGCAGAGAGAGCGAATTGACCTTTCTTAAGAAGGTTCCACTTGCTAAACTAAGTCTTCTTACAAATAACTTAAAATTACGCCAATAACGTCAAACCGAAGTCTCTGAATAACCGAGAGTCTTTTATATATTCGTAGCTTTTCGTATTTAATGCACGAAATATTACTCGACATGATATTTATTCGTGGTCAAGTCCTCCCTGCTGCTGTAAATTAGATCATTATTATATATCAATATTATGGTATATGAATCTTATATAGCTGTAATATCTCGAGAGCGACTAGAAGCAATGAAGAATGTTCTACAAGTCGAATAACTTAAAATTACGCCAATAACGTCAAACCGAAGTCTCTGAATAACCGAGAGTCTTTTATATATTCGTAGCTTTTCGTATTTAATGCACGAAATATTACTCGACATGATATTTATTCGTGGTCAAGTCCTCCCTGCTGCTGTAAATTAGATCATTATTATATATCAATATTATGGTATATGAATCTTATATAGCTATAATATCTCGAGAGCGACTAGAAGCAATGAAGAATGTTCTACAAGTCCGTGATTCTGTCAGACAAATATTACAAGGGCATTAGGAGTCACGGATGGAACTTGGCGAAGGTTCCAAACACTTATTTAGACCCGTTACAAAAGTTACTGAAGGAAATACAACTGTCATTATGGAGGATATTCTTCCAGTATCAAAACAAACTGATGAGCAAACTGCAAAAACAGCAGAACGATCTAAACAAACAAAAACGATTTTACAAGATCTTCCAAATGCGATAGCTGCAGTTCATCTTGGACCTCCTCAGCTTGAAGACTCTGTTGGCAAAGAACCCGATACGGAAAGGGGCATTAGCTTAACGGAGAAATTTACTGAAAATGGTACACAAAGTATACAAAATAGGGTAATGAAAATCAGTAATGATATAATTAAGTTTGGTTCTTTGCTGCTAGAAGGTATCGTTCAAGAAATAAAGTTTTAAAATCTGAACATTTTTATGGTGTAAGTCGTGAAATGTAGATCGATTGAGTGTTTAAAATAAGCCAAGATATTAATCTGTCATGCTTCATAAAAATGGTACTGATACTCGCGTATAGATTCATCTCTAAAAACAGGTTCATCCATATCAAACGCTGAATTGGAGGTACGTTTAAACATCTTTTTTATATCGTTTATCGTTTAACACGGACACAACTTTCTGAAATGAAACTTGTATGTGCGTCTTGTTCTACTTGTGGGGTACGCGCGGCTAATTCTGATAGTTTCTGATTGGTGGCTTGATTTTTTTCTACGGACACTTTCAGGCATAACATCAGTGCTGGATAATTCTATTGGCGGTGGTTTTGCTGTTTACGGGCACCGTTACCAATAGCACCTAACGATTTTGCACGATTTTGCAAGGAAACCGTCAATATTTTTCATTTATAACTGTTTTGTGATCGGTATTGCTTTTGGGGCAATCCTTTAACACCGTGTACATCTCTGTAAATTGCTTTATAGACTATTAATCGTGTTTGCATCATCCTTACCGTTACCGGTCTACGTTCATCATTGTGTATAATCATCTTATTTGATATGGATGAACCTTGTTTTTAGAGATGAATCTATACGCGAGTATCAGTACCATTTTTATGAAGCATGACAGACACATCAGCGTGGACGAATTGAATTACAACTTCAGGTTACAAGTTCATATTTGTTGAAGCAGAAGGTGAAATTGTGACAAATGACGCCGCTAATACAGAATACAGAGGTAATACGTAAGTTGGTTTTGTTAATAATGATATCATGGATCTATTCAAAAGGGCTATTTATATGATTGATCCAAAATAAATCGAGACAATCAAAGTTAACTTCGATGTTGCCACAACAAAGTCAGGTCAAGCAAGGTATTCAGATGATTATAAAAAATCAGCTTGTTCAACGATGATGTTTGCCATTTATAATTCTGACGATCCTGATGACAATCCATACCTTGCGATAAAAGCATCACGGGTTTCAGCAGCTAATCAAGAAGCAGCTAAAATGATACCTAGACCAGCTGCTGCATTTTCGATATGACAATGCGCCAACGACAATTACAATTTAGGATTTAGAAACCGGAAAGCTATGTTAAGAAAGAAGTACAACATAATATCATGCTCAATTCCACTGTCTCACATCTTTTGATTTTGCAGAAATTTAAGAAGGTTATATTCGGAGCTAAATATACAAGTGTAATTGCGCGACAAGGTGATGATAATGATAATATCTGGTAAGTAAATGGCGCTGCTGATAGTAAATTATTAATGTTTAAACTTTCGTTGTGGATGCCAGTAATTACTCCATCAATCGCTGCAGAACAAAAGCTGTTTTTTTATGGATTCAGGCGGTAGTTCGGTTTCATCACGGCATATATCATCAAACCAGGGTGTTTCTGCACCAAGGCATATATTCATAGAGCTTCAAAATATTGCACGATTAAAAACTCAATAACATTGTTCCATGATTATTGATAAATTCGGAGGTTCTGATGCGTCCTTGAGAATAAACGGACACCAAGAGCCACCAGAAGATATATTATTGAAGTGTGATGAAATCAAAATTACATAGCACGCGCATTTTATCGTCTGATGACTTTTATGGTACGTGATCTAAATTTAGATACTGGTTTATAAATATCATATCTAGATTTTTGAACGCTTTATGATGATGATCCGATTTATTATTTTTCATTGGAACATTTAGACTTAATTAGACAATTTATTGTTGAAATTCACTTTCGAACTCGTCTCAACCTTGCTAGTGGTGTTCATTACAGAGCAATTGCTATTAAAATCAGCGATAAAGCAATGTTACTTGAGGGTTTTGGTGGATAAATGCGAGTTATAGATGCCCTTGTATCAAATATGTAATATTTTCTGAACATCAAGCACAATTAGATCACTTTAGGTATTATCAAAGTCATATCATCATGTAAACGTTACTCTGACTCCGGGTCCGATTAAAAAACTACAAAACGCGTCAGAGAAAAAATCCAGAACCACATTAACACTAAATAACGTTCACAATAAAGGTGGTCAAAGTAAAATGTCATTCACAGAGTGCCAGCATAACAAAAATTAATGATGCGATACAAGACAACAGCGGAATTAGAATTGCTGTTTCCGATATAACTAAAGCAGGTAGTATATATCTACTTCTTGCCGCTATATCAGCGTTAATAGCCGCTGCCGCCCCATGTGTCGCAAAAGCTGCCGCGCTTGAAGCTGACGGATCAGCGGCAGGTATGCGACTATAAAAAGGAACGGGAAAAATATTTTACATTCAGGAAACTTTTAAAAAGAGCACGCTCAGAGAAAACAGGTAGACGTCCAAAAGACTAGTATGCCTCAACCATATCGCCTAAGATTCCCGCCTTACAATACGTAACGGGTCTAAGACTTGCAAAAACCCCCATGGGTACGGAATGGGTTTGAGATTTCCAGGAACGATTTAATAAAAACCGATAGTTTTTCACCGATGTCAAATTTTGATTGACTCTATGCTGCTGAAAATATAATATTATTTTTTTCCGAGCTGCTTTTACCTACCCAGCACAATAACATTAAAACGGGTATCATTAACCAGGACAATATTACTATGTACTCTTTGGGTTGCATACGCAATTGATTAACGTGGAATATTTTAGTTTGATTCGTACGGGTTAGCATTACCAACACAGACAATAACTGACCCACCAATATGCGGCCATGAAGCAATGGTTGTACTTGACGCCGTATCAAAATCAGCCAAACCACCTGATACGCTTGTACACTAATACGCTTGTAATCCCTATCGTTTTAAATATTTATTATAGTATAATGGTTGATATTGATTTAAGATCATCCTCTAAACAAAATCACAAAACAGACGAAATATCGCTTAAAATATTAAACAAATCAATAACGATGAAATATCCGAATAACTATATGAAGCATATGTGGATCCATAGGAAGTATTTATATTTCAGGATAAACAAGGAAAATTAAAAACGGGTAACCTATGATTTCAAGGTATTATAGTCAGAATTATTGGAGTAACCGAAACCAGCATGACCGTGTTAGATAATAACGGAAAAATTAAACCCGGTTTTATTATGTCAAAGATTTTGCATAATATTCGCGTGCGTGTTCAATAAAAAGGTGATACAATGAAGGGGCCTCACAGTATGACTAATAATACAATTATTGGTCTTGGAGAACCAGAATCAAGCAATGACGCTGCAATATAGAAATATGTTGATGTTGAAAACATCCCAATTACGGACTCGAAATAATCAATTAATAGCATAATGACCTTATTTATTATAATAATATCGTCCTGGCAGGGACTACTGCAACAGATCGTAGTTAAAACAACTCCGCCTTAAACAATATTTATATCAATAAGTTCAACTAACCCTGAATATAGCGTAAACTTTCCATCTGCTTTTCCAGCAAAGGAAATTGCGCTTGCTCAATTACGAATGTACCATAATTGGCTGAATAATTATATTCTGAATGCACATAAAATAAACAGCACGAACCAGTCAAGGATCATTCAGCGGTTTGAAATTCTAACACAATGATAATAATAGACACATCTGGAAGTGGTAAGACATGACTGCTGATTAATTTGATAATGATATGCCTCAAGTGGAATAAGTTGTATATAGTGACACCATGTGTAGGTGATCAACGATACTACGATGTACTTAAAGATTTTAATTAAAACGCAAGATTAATAAATGACCACGGTGATGATACTATTAATGCTATCACTAATATCGATGAAGAGCTGAACGTAGATGACCTTGATGGATTTATTAATAAGTTAGTTGTGTACGATGATGTAATGCTGATATAAACAATCAAATCCAGCTAAAATATTTTCTCTGGGTAGACAAACAAATATTGATGTGATTTATGTTACTCAGCGGTATACACAAATACTTAAGTGATTAGAGCAAACTGTAATATTCTTGCTGTACTGACTTGGTGTAGCGGAGGCAAGGGTATTATTAAGTTCAAAAACTTCCCCGTATGGATAAATAGCAATAAATGAACATGATCCACGATCAAGCTCTCTAATCGGTCATGAGAAAATATTTGGATAGTATCAGAGAGGGCGTGACCACGAATAACTGTCACGTCTCACGCTCATACTAAAACAAACTAAGAAGAACAAAACAGTAACAAAATTAACTAAATGCTTCGGTTTGACGTCATTGACGTACTTTTTTTGTTTTTGTACGAAGCCTTAGTCTAGCAAATTAAAAATTCAAAAGAAAGGTCGGATCGCCCTCTCGACTGCTATTTATAATTTGTTTAGCAAACAAGAGTGTTCCAAAATATGCATTCTCACATCAAACAACATTTAGTACATAATGATCTCCATTTAAGAAAACTGCACATTAAATAATGGAAAAACTTACAAGCGTGTCCAAAGATGACTCTGGGATGTATTCACAAACAAATCAAGCACAAAAGAATATATATATATATATATATATATATATATATATATATATATATATATATATATATATATATATATATATATATATATAAATATATATAGATATATATATATATATATATATATATATATATATATATATATATATATATATATATATATATATAAATATATATATATATATATATATATATATATATATATAGATATATATATATAGATATATATATATATATATATATATATATATATATATATATATATATATATATATATATATATATATATATATATATATATATATATATATATATATATATATATAAGGTTTAAGCTGAATATGTTCCGTTTTAAGGTATGCACAATAAACATTTTAAGATGCACTATACATCATTTTTAATTCGATCCTCATCTTTCATTCCAAAATGTAAGAGAATTTATCATTTGAATCCTTTCATTTAACAATGCATAAGAAGAATTCCACTTATGAAAGTCTTTGTTGTTTCAATGTAAAGATTTTGCAAACAAAAACGAAAAGTAGAAATTCATTGTCTATAAGCGTTGACTTGTATGTGTTTCATGTTTTTAAACGAGCAGCATATTTCTTCATCAGTTCCAATTTATATATCTCGGAATTATGACTAAATCAGTCAAGATCTTTGCATACATAGAGATCCAATATACAAATACACTAACAACAATAATATCAATAAGATGAATACTATTCAAGTTCTCATGTATAATTATAGATAACAATCTATATTATGTGTAGTTTCCGTTCATATTTATAATTTGTAATCATAATGAGTCACATAATGTACCAAATGTTTATAAAACTTTTTTGTGAAGATAATAAGATTTGTGAAGATTGAATATGACTTACAAATCTATTTGACGCAGGTGTCATGACCATTGATAATGATATAAATAATAAGAACTGTTCACTATTTTTGGGGTTAATTTGCATTGGCGGGATTAGTTAAGTTGTGTTCTTCAAAGGATTAATTTATTTCCCGTCGGAAAGGAATTTAGAAACATTGGATTGAGCAGAAAGATCTGTCTCGTGAGGTATATTACGACATATTATTTTAATCGACTTTTAAAGGTGTTTATATATGGACAGACGTGAACAGTCAGATCCATTCCTATTTTAATTCATTTCAGATACTTATATCGAATATTTAAATCAGTCTCCAAATATGTTTCGAATTGTGATTAATTTAAGAGGAATATTTTCTAAGATGTATTCATTGCGAGTACAAAGTGCACCGTGGGCAAGACGTTTGTTTAAAATCCAACTCTAGAAGGGTTTGAAGGTTTAAGGAAAGATGAGTTGTTCGAGCTTGCCAACAGGTATTGCTTTCGCATGTAAGATGTAAGATAGTTTTCTTAAAAATAAAATTAAAACAATATTGTCAAATATTTTGTGAAACAAGAAATGTATTATGTAAATGTTAGGATTACGAATCTCTATATGACTTTGAGCTGAAATTAGAAGTCTTGAAATATAAACGCAGATGGAAATATATTTAAGAAAACTTCAGTTTCTCAAATAAAAACAAAAAATTAAATGCAAATGCAGAAAGAAGACAAAGAGTAACAAATTCATGAAGATGAAGGAAAGTTGAAAGCGAAACCAAGAGCAGAATAACAAGAAAGAAATGGAAGACATGGTAATGCGTGTGTAGATGCATACGCAAACCATGAAATATAGATGCAAATGAAAATGTTAATACAGAAAAAGACAATGGAAATAACATTAAAATTACAAGATTTAGAACTGCTACGTAGAAAGCAACCCACTCATGAAAGTTCATTTTGCAATACTACTAAAATATCATGTTATTACTAAATTGTGAAGACGAAACTAGCCAAATCACTATTTTACAGTTGGCGTGCATCTAAAACAATCGATCTAGATTATGAGAAACGTGCACAACGTATGTTGGTTGGAGAGTTAATGAAATGACTCAATACTGACGTCGACACTTACTTCGATAAACACAATGTAGAATCTTTGTAAACTGATACTCGTATAGCTAACAACTATTCATGGACTCACAATGTTTACCTATTAATAAGGTTTCCTCGCAGCATATTCATAGTAAGAAGCCGACTCAGTCTCACGCGAGTATTTATAAATTTCATTCTGGCATAACTTATAATAATTAAACCTCTTATAAGAATGTTCAAAACTCCTGCGTTCTTGTTACGTTAAATCATTGCATGAAAAATGATTTAAGTTCATAAATAAATAACCGAACAAAAACAGAAGCTCTTGCAAATATCGATGGTCATGGTCATGCATTGGTTACTCCGGTCCCTATTAAAATATTTTAGGACACAGAAGTCATTCAGAGTTGCTAATTATCTGGGTATAATCGCTTTTAAGAGAAGTCGCCTTTTAATTCTTGCTGAATGATAATAATGCAGCTTGATTAAAATTCAATTTCATAATGTTAATTTAACACATCAAACTTGGTTTAAGGTCCAGTGACTGTGTACGCTTTAAATTCTTTGTCCATTGAGGCGTTCCCTAATTGTTAGACAAAGTCTTAGCATTGGATTACGGTGAGGTCAATTCACATTTAAATTAAGAAACCTTTTCTGTTTTAAATGGTTGATCTTATTGAGAACGACTTCCATAATATATCCAGATTGAGCAGTTCCTATAGCTATGGCAAAGGGTATCATGAGAAAAAAGTTGATGAGGAAATTATTGGCTTGTCAAATGAAACTAATGAAAAATAAATCTTAAAAGTAGAAAACTAGATAATATGTTCCTATCCAGTTTAAGAAAGTAAGTTACATTATATCATCCACACTCTTAGGAGACGGATATAGAAACATCTTTGTTATGTATATATGTTAAATAAGTATGTTGATAGATAGATCTCTGTAATCATTCAGGCACATTAGAAACACTCCGGAGACACAATTAACATTTAAACGACGACTTTCTTTCGGCTAACCCATCTTCGAACTTCGAATATATTAAATAATCTGAAACACAAACATTCGCATTTACAACAACAATAAAAGAATGAATCAAAGCAAATGTAGCAGACGTTCATCAGCAGCAGAGGGGGTGAATCCTACATGGATTTCAAACAAAATTACGGCTTCTACGGCCAAGTCCAATTAGAGAAGGGGGGTATATGTCTTATGGATGGGGAGGAAACATGGATTTCAAACATGAAAATCGATTTTTCCTACGAAAATCAAAAAAAAAAATTTAAAAAAAATAGTCACCATTTGCCAAATAGAGACTTAGTGATTTGTGAATCCTACATGGATTTCAGACATTCGTCGTGAAAATTCGAAATGGGTTAAAAAAACTCACCCGAATATTTTATCAAGTCCGATACGATATCGTGTCCTAGGACGAAAATCCTGTCAGGATGAAAATCCTTTCAGGATTTCACAAACAGACTTATTTGTAAAACCTCGCCTTGTAGATCAATCAGATTATTAGACTGGTCAGTGAGTTTGAAATTAATTCTTGTTAGCGAATTATTATGACATCGCATATAGACCGGATTCACCGGGGACTCAATTATTAGAAATCCTGGAGGAGCTGTTGGTGCAAATGAATACAGAATATATCCCTGCTTGGCTTGATTTGATCGTTCTAGATTTATTTGATAACTTCCCTCAATAACATCGCATACTAAATTGAGCGCAATCACCGATTAAATATTCACATTTTGAGGAGCGATATGCCTGCCACCACCATTTGGGTCATTATTGTGTTTGAGGATTTTTATTTCCGGTGATGTTGTTTTTTTCCACGTATCATGAATTATTTTAAAACCAACATCGATGGCATCATTGAGAAGTTTTTTGAGTTCTGGTACGTTATATCCCGGTAGTTTGAATGTGGGGATATCTTTGACGGGGATTTTATAGTCTGTTGCAAATTTTGTTCTCGATGTCGGATTATCGTCATCTAATATATCCTGAATAATTTTCAAATTAAATGTTTCCATATCGTCGATAATTTTGTTGCATATTTCTACGACGCTGATAAATTCATCTCGGGTGAGAGAGCCGGATTTAAGAGATATTAACAACAGTGAAAAATCATTATTCATTGCTGTGAAATTTTTAACGATTTTAGGTTCGTCAATAAAATGATACCCTTGCAATAGTCCACCCCCCACCCTATGTTCGTATCCGAGACCAAAAAAATCTATAGTGATTTGGTGATCTTCATAACTTTTTATTGGATTATAAGGTTTTATTCTGTCGGTGATATAATCGGTTTTTGTGGTTCTGGTAAATCAACGGTTTTCCCCCCTGGTGGTAATTCAGGCCATCCTAGTACGGTTCTAATAGAACTCTGATAGATATCTACGACATAACCAGGCGAGTCTATTTCAATGGCAGATGATAGTGTTGGCTCATGAAATGTTATAGCTATTTTTGATTCTGCTCCAGTAATCGATTTTATTCTACTTTGCAATTCGTTATTGATTTGTTCAATTTGGTATGATCCGGTTGGTATGGAAACAACGTTCCAGTCTGGGGTACCGTCGTCTTTATTCTTATTTGCAAATACCAGTGAATTATTCGGTTGTTGACCACCAAATGATTTTGAACTAATATTTGGCAAACTGTGGTATACTCGTAATTTTGCTAGCGCGATTTCCTTCACAGGGACCGGGGAGGGGAAATTCACACTGAATTCTGGATTCGTTGATGTTATTGAGATCATGCTTGTTTGTACTGGGTTTGTGTTCTCCACTATTTGTTGAAGTAATTCCATCTGTGTTGTCATTGTTATTATACTGTTGTTGTCGCTCTAATTTTGACACCGCGGAATCATAAATACTGACCATTGCTGAAAACTCACTCTCTGATATAATTGTATCATCGAGCGATGACGATATCAATGAGGATAATTGCGAGTATGCAGTGGATACAACATGAAATTGAATTATGTAGTCTTGTAGTTTACGCTGGCTGCATGATGATATTTTTTTTGTTATTATTGAAATGATTCCAGCGATTGTTGTTGCCGCGGATATGCAAATTGGAACAGCTATCGGGGCAATCATTGTTACTGAAGACAGTATAATACCAGCCCCAGCGATTACACCACTCACAGAGTACACGGTAACATCAATTGCGGTAATTCTCCTGCGATATTTTTTAATTTTCATTGCATACTTCTCAGAGAGGGTTTTGAGTTTCATTGAAAATTCTCTGACCTGATCATAGCGATATTGCCATGATGAAATCATTTTATTTTTAAATCAGTTTACGATTTCAATTGAAACCGTAATTTACTTAAATCCGCTACGAATTCCACATACCACGTTGTTGAAACCCTAACCAAATTTTTATCAGTGGATGCTATCGTGAATTGTTCGGTTGTATCCTTGTCGATGATCGTTGAAATCGTATTATTGACCCCGGATGAACTCGACGATGAAATATTAAATTGAGTCGGTGTCACTAGTGTCAATCGATAAATACCCTTAACGGTTGCAGTGATATCTAATTTGTTATTTGTAGGTGTCCACGTAAATGATCCGTGTTGGATAGTGTATACTACGTTATTGGTTATGTCATGAGGGATTTTTGTTTTTTCAATGATTGTTATCATCCTCGAAAAATCATTTTTGATGGCCTCGGTGAAGGTTTTCGTCTCATCGATGGATTTTTTTATATCTGGAAGTTTTAGTTCAATTTTATCCAACGAGGTTCCAATAAATTTATCAATGATATTTCTACGGAATGAGGTAAACTGTTTTCCGTGTTCTTCAGTTTTAGATTGAAGTGTTGTTAGTTCCAACACAGAATTTTTCAACTCATCGTTGAGAGTTTTTAATCTATCTCTAATCGTCGAAAAAAGTACACCCGGTTTGAGTTTACCCTGATCGGAAAATAACGCAACGGTGTTCTCGATTGCGTCTCGTTGTTTAACCAATATATCATCCAGAGAAACATTACTAGTTTTCAATTTACCCTGACGATCTTGAAATACAACTATTTCCCCGGGGTCAACACTTGCTAGGTTCAACGTCTCAGCGATTTCTTCTTCAATTATTTTTTTTTATGTCCTTGATAGAATCAAGGGTTGCAGTGCCATCGGGTTTGGGTTTCTTCAACATTGATAAAGATCTCCCCCAAATATCAATCATGATATTTTATACATCTCTCTCTAAAAAGCGATTACTGGTGTAATCATTTACGACAATGTGTGGTGGTTTTCTAGATGCTGAAATAGCGTTAAGGATATTTAATGCTTCACTGCCGCATATTGGTGGATCATTCATTTGTTGTGTTGGTAGCGTAGAATACCAAGTCTTCATTGGAAAATTTTTTATATAACGTATAAACTCTTTTGGCGGTGCTAATCCATATGAATCAAAATAGACGATTGCACGTGGATCAATAGCGTATGCAACCCAGTGAGTCCGGTACTGTTATCTAAATTAATAATACCGGTTTCAACACTGTTAGGTTGATTTGGTAATTGATCTTTCATAAAGACGCCTCTGAAATTTTTAATCGCTAGTTTTTTAGCAGCATCCATTAAATCAAAATTGGACTTGGGTTTTTGAATTAATAAACCGTCCCTGGGATTCTCAGGCCTGATCCGTGAACGGATCTTCCGCTGTAACATGAATACGGGGTTCCTGTTAGTCTTAGACCCTTTCCCATTTTTTTATACCCTCGACCTTTCTTCGGTTCATATGATTCAGCAATGCTCTGTACCGCTTTTGCCCCCAAGCCTCCAGCTGCCCCCAATGCGACTGCTTTTGCAACTGCTGGGGCCGCTGCCGCAAACAACGCTGGTAACGCAGCAAACAACGGGAATATACCACCTGATTTTATCATATTTTTGATAGCAGCCGCAGAAAGATTAATCTGAACACCTTTTTTTGCTACAAGTGTATCATTGAAATGTTTTATTTGACGAGTTGTCAGCGATAATTTATTAACACCACCAGTCATTTGATTGGGTTTCAGCGTGATTGTGGTTCCACATTTTTTTAGCCGATTCTGATTGCAATTTCTTGACTTGACCGGGAGTTAACGCAACACTAATAACACTATATGACATTATACATAATAGATTGATTCTAAATCGTAAAGCGATTCAATGGAAAATTCTTCGGATTTTCAATTACATGTTTTCCACTGGTGCATCAATGATTCTCATTCTTCCACCAACACCTTCAAGTAGCATTGATTTATCACTGAGAATGACAGAAACCGCTCTGTAATTAATAATAGCACCAGGACGGGTTACACGGGCTCTAAAGTGTATATCAAACGACAGATTGTCTTCTTAAATCAAGATGTTCCAATGAAAAGTAATAAATCGAATACAGATTTTTAAAATCCAACTGTGATATTTGCAAACCAGTATCCACATTTTGATCACGTGACATATATGACAACAGGTTATGATAGACACGTGCAATATGGTTGTGATTGTAATCAAGTTGTATATCCTCGGATGGTTCCTGCTGTCCGTTTATTCTCAGCGAGACTTCATTAACACCTAACTGATCAAATATCATATGACTTCGTTCCTGAGTACCAACTCGTGCATTATTCTGTAATGCAATAAATATATGACGTGGAGCTGAAACCCCTTGTTTTGATGCCAGGTGCCATGTGAATGTACCATCAACATTGTCCTGTTTAATATCAGTAGTCACTGATAACCAACTCAATAATGATTTTCCTCCTTGGTCCATAAATGATAACAATTTTTCTTCTGTGGTGATTGATGGAGTTAACACTGGCATCCACAATGATAGTTTTGTTAAAATGACTTTAGCATCAGCAACACCAGCATCACGCCAGATTGCATCATTATCAGTACCCTTTCGCGCAAGCGCTACTGTATGCTTCGCTCCATAAATAACTTTTCTAACATTTCTACAGAATCCGAAAATATGATGCAGTGGAATCGCACATGAAACTCGTCGACACTGTCCATCTAATGTTGCTACACGTGTTGCAAACCCTAGATTTTAGTTAGGGATGTTAATAATGACATCAAAAGTACTAGCTGGTCTTGTATATCCGGCTGGTGCCGGATCAACTGCGGTAGCTTGTGTTGCCTTTACTCTAGAATACTGGACGTGTTC
Source organism: Unio delphinus (assembly GCA_029339505.1). Classification (NCBI taxonomy): domain Eukaryota; kingdom Metazoa; phylum Mollusca; class Bivalvia; order Unionida; family Unionidae; genus Unio; species Unio delphinus. The sequence goes on along the minus strand of JAQISU010000036.1, from coordinate 10,202,863 downwards.
AGGGTGATCAGTAATATCCTTAGAAAACATCATAGATGGACCCGCTGATCTTGTATAATCATCAGAATATCTCGCTAACCCTATGATTGTTGTGGCAACATCAACATCACGGTCAATGGATTCAATTTCTTTTCCATCAATGAGATATCTAGCGCTATCAAATAACGCCATGATACCGTTATTGACATAACCAATTTTGATAGTTGGGTTATTGTCATATGGTGTATTAGCAGCGACATTTGTTACAAGTTCTCCTTGGACTTCAATAAACGCTTCACACGGCAAAAAGTATTTACTGGTATCATGAACTTGAAGTTCAATTCGCGATCGGAGATCTGGTTGTACTGCTTGATAAGAATAAAATTGCAAATCGCGTACAGAATCATTCTTGAGTACTGGGGCATCCATATCAAATGCTGGATCAGATGACCTTTTGAACATTTTATTCTATTTATCAGAGTCTAAATCGTGAAATCATAAAAAGATTTTCATCGTCGTATTTTTTTAAAGCCACTTCCCGCTATCATGTTTGCTATCATGTTATTTTGGTCACTTGGAGTCACCAATGATGCTAATTTTTCATCTACTGCGTTATTTATTATTTTACTAACACTTGCAGGCATTTCCGATGTAGATGGCAATGGTACCGGTTTCTTTTTTCGTCTAACTAAAGATGTTATTTTTTTTCACGGCTGAAAACGCTTTTCCCGCAAGATCTCCAACAGCACTAATACCCTTATAACGAATAAAATCAATGGCTTTCATTCCTAATTGTTTAGCTAACGGCATCACTTTTGGAGCCATTCTTGAAAATAATCCTAAAATGGTATCACCGAAACCATCTCCGTAATATGCACTATAAACTGGAAACCGTGAATTAACTACATAGACACTGGCTGGTTTATCATGATTGTAGTGTATGATCATTCTTTTTTAATTGTTATTTATCTAATCAATTGACTTAGTCATCAGATTCATAAAACAATTTTTCAATTCAGTCACTATGATACCCACTTGATAACTCGTCAATGAAATCTCGATATGTTTTGATATCCATGATACCGCCGGCGAATAACCGTCTACAGATATCAGCTGCTTCATTAATTATTTCGAGTGAGTTATTTCCAGCTCGGAACCCTCCTACAAGAAATTCTAATCGTGATATATCATTGATAACACTATCAGGACATACCCTACTTGGGGTCCCTAATCCCTTTCCGCTATAACCAGTTGCTTCATCTATTTTTTCTAAATCCGTGGTTTGTAAATAATCATCATCATCATCAGGTGGTAGTTGTTGTTGTTTTTTAGGAGAGAAAGATATTTTCTTTGCAGGTTGCTGTCGTTTTTCCTGCAATTTTTGCGTTTTTTTTTTGTTGTTTAAACTCATCATATCTTTTATACACGTTACCCACCACATTGATATATTCAATGTATGATGGACTATCTGTCTTAATTTGACTTTTTTAGTTTTGATTTTGTAGAATATATCAGCCCAGTGAGTTATACTTCTAACATATTTATGATGTTCTGGTTTCAACATTTCTTTCCTGTTTTCATAAGTCTTAACAACAAGCGCAGGAATTTCTGTTGGATCAGTCCCATCAATTGCTGCTAACCATTCCTCGTTAAATCTCACGCGTAAATCATCTACTGGTTTTTTTGATTCCATTTTTGTACAGCTTGTTTTGTTTGTTCGGTTTCCGCTGCTATTTTTTCAAGTTCACTAATAAGAGATTTTTCCGTATTTCCCCGTATAGCATGCTCTACTCCCTTCGTTGCTGTGGTTACTGGTTTAAATAATTCTTCAGACCCCACAGCAAAATCAGTTTGTAAACTCTGTCGTTGTTGCAGTTTATTCCTTACAGAGTCACGAATTGGTATAAATCTCTTAATTGCATCTAATCGTTCACGAGCTAATCGGGTTGTTAATGCTTCATTGACCATTATTTGAAATCGCAAACAATTTTTCAATTGCAAAACAATTTTTCAATCCCGACCTAACACCACCGTGCAACTCTTTTTTTGACATTTTAACGGCTCTATCAATAATGGAGCAAGTGTCCAAATTGTATATAAAATATTAATTATGACACTTTCCCCACTTTTTTGACATGTCGGATGATTTTTAATACCATCAAGGAAGTCTTTTTTTGATGTTTTAAGGGTGTTATCAGGTGTGAGGGAAGTGCCTATTTTCTTAATAAAATAAATAATACTGGCACTTCCCTCATTCTATTTTTGATCAATCTGACATGTCGGATGATTTTTAACACGATCATGGAAGTCCACTTTTGATGTTTTAACAGCTCTATCAGGTGTGAGGGAAGTGTGGAAATTGTATATAAAATAATTAATACCACACTTCCCTCATTCTATTTTGATCAATCTGACATATCGTCCATCGATTTATTCACTGATTTTTGACATTCCCCCTTGAGTGTCGGCTAAAAAAATGAAAATCTCTTGAGGGTCGGTCACACTCAAAAAAATGATAAAGGGGTCAGGCAATCAAAAAATGATAAAAGGGTCGGGCAATCAAAATCGTTCATTTTCTTGAATTAACGCCCGTAGGTTTCTAATTTTAGAATTGACCTCCTTTTTCAATTCGTATTCGTTACCTAATTTTTTTCGTATCCCCTCTACGATAGTATATAACGGGACAAACACACTTATGTCACTGGAAAATGCAAGAGAGTCTCTAATAGAATTCTGAATTCTTTTGATGAGCGAATATTTCTTTGGTAGCATATACTTGTTAGTGCTAACTCCGTATTCTATATCCTGAAAATCTGACTTGATTTGATCAGGATTCAAACCATCTGATAGTTCAATATTATGACTTTTCAATTTTAAAATTTCAACTATGATGCTACTCATGTTTTCCGAATTCATTATTCTATAACAATGACATATCTCAAATTGAAAAATATGACGCATTAGACATAACTGAATTGAACTTTTGTCCGTTTTTTTTTTTTGAAATAGCCGATCGATCAATTCCCCTTGCAACTTTTTGAACAGAAGGTGAACAAATATTCAAATATTTTCCGGCTTCATTCATTGATTGAAATATTTTTTCCTCGTTAGTTGTTGTATTCAAAGATTTCACAGGTCTCTTCCCAACTGTTTTGCAAGTGCCAGTCCTTCCTCGTTTGGAATTCTCACTCTGTGTGATAGCTTCTAAATTATCCAATTTGTTATTCTTTGGATTAGAATCCTTGTGATCAATAACAAGACCATCCTCGATCAATCCATTGAAACATTCAAATATGAAACGATGATTGTGATATTTCTTCTTTCCAACACTAACCATCAAATACCCGTGATTAGTCACAAAACCGACCGGTTTTTTCAGTCTACGGTTTCTTACAACACCATCCCTGGATGCTTCATAATTTGTAATCACTGGGTGTGGTCTTAATTCTTGGTTCATTCGTATACTAATACTATTTGTCTAATTCATTGTTTGGTTTAATGATTACATCACTGGAGAATCTTTCAATGTAGTCTTGGGGAGTTCTTATGATTTTGTCCTTGACAGAGTCAAGGACGTTGTCAGGGTCAAGGACTTTTTCAGGGTCATAATTTCTGATTGATTTTTCATTTTTTATTCTGTTATCATAATAACGCTTCGATTCCCTGTATCGCTTTCCACCACAAGCAATACATAACTGCGATTTCCCCCTGACCCCAACCCCACATCGAATACAGGTTAACGGACCAAGGCTTCCACGTCGAAAACTTTGCATATGATACCTACAGAACTCATTTCTGCATGATTTGTTACACGGGGTTACTGATCCAATCATGAGCCATTTGCAGTGATTCATTATACATAAATCTTTCATTTAAATACTTGTTTTTAGTATAGCATGAGGGAGTTAAAGAGATTACCGAAAATAACACCCTTGAAAAATGCTCAATTCAATACTGATAAGGAGTTTAAGAGATTATTGAAAATTAATTCTAGATTTATTCTCGATAGACCAAAAAAACGTCCAAGAGACGGAAACATGAAGGAGTTTAAGAGATTATTGAAAATTAATCCTAGATTTAATCTCGATAAACCAAAAAAACGTTTAATAGACGGTAACAAGAGATTATTGAAAATTAATCTCGATAAACCAAAAAGACGTCCAAGAGACGGAAATATGAAGGAGTTTAAGAGATTATTGAAAATTAATCCTAGATTTAATCTCGATAAACCAAAAAAACGTTTAATAGACGGTAACAAGAGATTACCCTGGAAAAATGCTCAATTCAATCTTGATATAGTTTCAAATACACCAAAGAATAAAATTATTGATAGAGCCATGATTAGTAAAATCAGAGATTGTTTTAATGAATTCAAGCGTGATGGAGCATCTTATTGTTGGTCAATATTTCGAATTGATGGTGTTGTTGACGCTACCATGAATGATGAAAAAGCAGCAGTGATAATCTCACGTCTTGCGGGAAAAAAGGTATTTTTTTTCGAATAAAATTCCTTATCCGTGATGATGGAAAATGGATCATTAGGGATAAATTTGAACCCATTCTCAAGGACAATAAAACTGTCACCGTGAATCAGGATTCAAAACCAGGAATTTTGACTGGAATTGACAAACCATACTACGAAAGATATTATCCTGTAACAGCAGTTGTTTACGGGATATATCCGCTCAATGAAAAACCTGATATTGCAAAACTAGCACCCATGAAATATTCGTCAGGACTCAATTGTGTAGCAGAACGAATAATGGAACACTTCACAAATGCGTCCGGGGGGAATAAACAAACTGATCTAAGACGAAAAAAAAATAACCGAATGGGAATTAACGGTAAAAGAGAATGGGACAACAATTCAGGATATAATGAAATTAGAAACATCATTAAGATTTCCAATATCGGTAAGGACGATCACCGGTGAAGTATTATACGAATCAAAATATAATAAAAATGGAGCCCCAATTGAAATTATTGATCATAATGAACACGCGTGGTCATCTGCAGTAGCAATTTTTCCACGGGATAGAACTGTAAAATATATTCCCCAAACTCTGTTTGGAACCGAAGAGTTTTTTTCAGAGCAGAAATTATTTGATGCTATTTACCATTTGAGTAAAGGAGACCCTGTGTCAATGTGGCTATTTCATAGTACTTCAGACGAAGAATGTAGATTTGATCAGTTTGTAAGGCCCAATGGAGAATTGTACCGTACTGAAGAACTACATAATCAAATGTAAAAACTAGCTAGTGAGTTTTCACTGGAGGGGGAAGACAACGATCAATTATTAGCAAACTGTTTTACACTACCCTCGATTGCAGCACATTTTGCTAGAAAGAAAAACGCGTGGAAACCAACAAGAAGTGAGTTTTTATCAGATGTCAGATTGTCCTGTCTTGAATACAGTCATGGAGGGTTATGGAATACAAAATATGACCCTGAAACCGTTATTTCCGTTGATATGATTGCGTGTTATCCAGGAAGTTTTCTCGGGTATGGAGAGTGTGCTAAATATTTCAAACGATTTTGACACCCCACACACGAAATGGCTCGTGTTGCGATTATTGGACCACTGCCTGATTTTGATTTTACCGGATTCGCTCGTGTAGTATCATTTGAAATGGCTACAGGACTTCATCCGTGTAGTTATCTTTGGATTGGTAAACACATGTCTGAAAAACACTGGATGCCAATAGTGTTATTACGGTATATGCTTGATTGTAAGATGTTAAAATCATTAATTGTCAGTGAAGCAATTATATCCTATCGAGCACAGAAATCAGTCTGGTTACCACAACCTGATCTAGAAAAAATAATTAGCGAACAGCAAAAACTGTTTCCTGATTTTAATGAACAACAAATCATGGATTGGTCCAAACAGTTATTTGAAATCAGAAGCAATGAAGCAAAAGATCTTGGACGAAGAATAATAGGTAAATTCACCCAGGGTGGTAAATACGATAATACAAGATATTCTTCACGGTTAATTATAGACAATGCTGAATACGATTTTGTAATCGCGGATCTAACGAATAAGGGATTAAATGTCGATCGTAAAGACGCATTTCTGTCCGATGGAACCGAATTGGGTACAATTGTTACTTACAATGATGGATACAATCCGCAGTACACACATCTGAGAGCTTCTATGCTCGGGTATGCTTCTCTCAATTTATTTTTAAGGATAAATATATTTCCTAACACCGCAGTTAGAGTTGCCACTGACTCATTTTACATAAATAGCAAAATGGCTGATTTTATAAACGGTAGCAAGGCTACTGGCAACGAGAATTGGGGGTCATGGAGAATTAAGCGAGAAATGCTTCATGATTATATTCAATCAGCAGATGTTACAATTGAAAATAATTATCGAAATCTCAAAGAGATTCAATCAGAATTTTCTAATGCAACACCGTGTTCTGATCCAATCTGTAGATATAAAACAGTTTATTTAAACGGCTGTGGTGGGTCAGGAAAAACAACTCGTGCAATTGAGTTATTTCGTGGGAAATCAAATATGATTGTGCTAACACCAACTCATAGACTTGCAAGAGAAATGATACAGCGAGGGGTAAATGCCTGTACCTATCACAGCTTTTTCCGATGGAAGGGAGATAAATGGAGTCCTGAGCGTATGGGAGAGAAATTTATTCCTGAAATTATCATTTGGGATGAAATAGACACAGTGTCAGAAGATGTATTAAAAATATTTCTTGAGTGGTTGTTATTGAAAAATACAAAAATCGTCATGTGCGGTGATCACGGCCAACCACCACCATTTGTCGGTGCATCCCCCCATGAATGGCTAAAGGGTTTTGTAGACTATTATGAAGAAATTGATACCGATCATAGATCACTTGATAATGAATTAAAAGAATTTAAGAAACTAATTAGATTACAACCGGATAAAATCCAGTGTGAAATAGCCCGTGAAATAATTTCGGAAACTCCAATGAATGAGTTTTGGGAAGCATGGAGACCAAATGATTTGATAATTGCAAGTAGAAAAATAGTCAGAGACACACTTCAGATGAAGTTATTTGAATTGCATAAACAAAAATTTGCAACACTTCCAGTGCCTCTTTGTTATAGGCCATCGGATACACGAAAACAGAACATTGAAGTTGATATTCCAGGACAGCGTGAAAAACAAATTCTCGTATTAAATGATATTGTCCTGGTTGATATCAATGTCGTTGAAGATGCATTGCGTGCTAATAAATCCCCGTGGACGCTAGGATACGCAGCAGCAATACATTCTTCACAGGGGCTGACTATATCCGATACAATTGTTTGGATGGTAGATAATTGCATCGAATGGTCAAATTTAGCCTATCTTGCAGTGTCCAGAGTACGAAAAATAAATCAACTTCGAAGAATTGTCCTGACAGAGTCAGGCGATGATGACACCACAATGGATGATATTGATGTTAAAATTATTGATAAAAAACTTTCCGGTTACAAACAACAAGACAAAAAAAAAAACAACGAGAATTTGATATTGATGCTGAATTAATAAACACTTTGAAGAAACAACAGAATAATCACTGCGCAAGTTGCAATTGTATAATGCGTTGGCAGTATTCGGATAAAGATCCTCGCCAATTTACCGTAGACAGAAAAAAAAACAATCTCGGTCATGTCAGAAATAATGTGATGTTGACTTGTCTTGAGTGCAATAGACGCAACGGCGCTAGTTAAGACCCCGTGGTGGTAATTGAGTATCCTCGGGTATCACTTGCAGTTGTTGTCTAGTAAATCCTCGTTGAGGGGCAGTTGAATCCAGTTTATAGACTGGAAGTCTACCCGTAGATCGTGTTATACTAGACATCTTGTGTACAGTAACACTCCAAATAGGATCAGTAGCCCTTTTTCTGCCCCCTTCAAGCTCTCCCGGTTCGTATAAATACATCACAATGACATTACTACCAAGAATTGGTTCTTTGAAATCTTTTTGTGGTTGTGCGGGTATAGACTTCTTTTTAATCGCGTTGATAGGTTTCATGTTAATTGTTCTAGTAATCTCATTATTCAGTGCGGTGATCACAGCTGGTAACCTTTTAACCCATTCACGGGATCTTTTTTCTTGGATGAATTATTTTGCGTATTGATATCCAAATAACCGCTCAGCAAGGGTTTTATTAAACCGTTCAACAATTGCCTGATCACGATGTAGCGCAGTATGCCCTCGTCTGATAGTGACATTATGATGCTTCATTGTAGATAACACTGCACCCTGAAATTCCTTGACAGGATCAATTTGTAATAGATTTGGCCAGTGCAAGGGACCCCTTCGATAAATCCTTTCAAATGCAGAAGCCACTTCAGGTGATGATTTTGTTTTCAGCGGCTCTGCTTCTTTGTATCGACTCGCAACATCAACTACGGTTAACGCGTATTTGTAACCACGATCATGTGGCAAAAATAATATATCAGCTTGTTGAACTTCATTGGGTCCGGTCACATCAAAATGCGAGTAATTAATTTGTTTAGGCGGTGTTAGATAAATTTGCCATAGTGCCTGTTTAGATAACCAATTAGCCGCAGTTGTTTTTTTTTTCACTTTTGCGGCGTTGGCGAGTTTATTGATTGCAGCGCTACCCCTCCAGTATCCTTTTGGAGAATAGTAAATAGATTCCATGTTGTTATTAATTACCAGCACCTAACATCAATTTACCTTTCATCGCTGATTTTATCAAAAATGAGGCCAATTTTTCTTTGAATGATTTATCAGGAATGGCATTCAACGCATGAATTAATTTCACATCTGCTAGATGCCTGTGTTGCAAATTGCTGCTTTTATAAGCAGCATCATAAGGTGACAGGCCTTATCAATGGCATTTATTGGTTCTTCACCGGGTCGGGGCTGATTTTGATTATTGAGTCTGATATCAAGTCTGGTTCCCGGTCCACAGTAGCTATATCCTGGAAGGTGTTTTTCTCCTGGGTATTTTGCCCATGGGGTTCCGGGGAATTTTGCCAATTTGGCTGCGATATCACCTCCTCGTTTTTTTTTTAAAGGTTCCTTGGGTTTAGAAACAAATCTAAATTTCTTTGTACTACACTGTACGCATTTACCAGAAAGGGCTGATCGGTTATTTTTAGTTGTAATCGTCGTCAAGTCATCTGTGCCAGTACGTGTTTTACGCTTCACACAATATAGATCCATATTTTATATATAACAGCATGAATGTAATTGATTATTCAGCTACCCGACGACGGAACCTATTAAACACCATGAAATGTTACCGAATTCAATTAGAATGATTATAATCGGACCATCCGGATGTGGTAAAACACAACTGCTACTTAATTTGATAACAAGATGGATGAAATGGGACAAATTGTATTTAATAGCCCCGAGTGTAGACGATCAGCGATGCTATGAAGTGTTATTAGATTTTAACGAGAAAGCAAAAGAATTTGAAATCGATGAGGATTTTATTGAATTTATTACTGATATTGATGAAGCCCCTTCCGTGGAAGACATCGATGGAAGTATTAACAATTTAGTCGTGTATGACGATATCATGTTAGATAATCAAAAAAATCCTGCTAGAATCTTTTCCCGAGGCAGGCATAAAAACACTGATGTGATATATGTCACTCAACGGTACACACAAATACCAAAAGTGATTCGCGATAATTGTAATTTATTGTGTGTATTTAATGGAGTTGATACTCATACACTACGAAATATTCATCATACCTGGTGCAGCGGTGATATGAATCATAATCAATTTAGAAATTTCTTTAGCCACGCTCAGTCAAAATCACACGGATTTGTGACAATAAATTTAGCAGACCCGAGGACACGATATCGTATCGGACTTGATAAAATATTCGGGTGAGTTTTTTTAACCCATTTCGAATTTTCACGACGAATGTCTGAAATCCATGTAGGATTCCCCCCCCCCCCTGCTAAATCACTAAGTCTCTATTTAGCAAATGGAGCCTTTTTTTTTTGATTTTCGTAGGAAAGAAGCCGTAATTTTGTTTGAAATCCATGTAGGATTCACCCCCTCTGCTGCTTCATCATTGTCCTAATGCAGAGTCCAGATAGTATTTACCGTCAGTACACTGATTTCAGAAACGTGAACAGTGTCATCAAAACTGATCCATTTCCAATATCGAAAACTGATGACTTTATTGCCAAAACTAGAAATATTAAATATGCCACCAAGCTTCTGGCAGACTCCACTTTAGGAAATTGAAAATTAAATTCCGACTTTTGTAACTCCAGGTTGATTCTTCTAGTATCAAAACATAACATTGTAATAAAACTTTCGTCATTTAAATGGTGGTAATTATTCATTGATAAAATTGTTGAGGTATTGATTCTAGAATACAAAAGTGTGTGTTGTGCGCGATTTCTGTAAGGAACAGGACATTCATTTTGGTGTTAGAACACTTTTAAGTGTATGGTAATTCAGCTTTTTCTACGGCTATTGTATTCAGGGATTACAGCCTAATTGCTTTGTCAACAACATGAAAACTAAGAATCAGTGAGTATGGAGGTGAAGTTGAAAGTTGCAAGAATATAATATCGTTATTACGCATATCAAGGAAACATATAAACTATTCAACATAATATATAATAAATGCGCTTTCACGTGTATAGAAATTCTATATTTTTTAATTTTCTTTACATTTGTGTACATTCAATATACATATTCCCGTTCATTTTCATTGTAATTATTATTTGTGTGCTTTGTTATTATAGGCAGAAAGGTCATTATTGCTTTCAACGTTCTTTTTTATACAATACGAGGTTTTATGTGACTATTTTGTATTTTGTGTTGAACTCTTGTTTGGTTTAATGTTTAGTTTTATATTTTGAGTATAACTTGAAATGATCTTCTGTAATCGAGATATTAGATAGTAAGTTTGGTATAAAATCGTTTGTAAGATAATAAGAGTACACATGCCGTGTGTTCTATAAATAGTTCATATCATTGGTGTTTACGACCATTAATAATGATATTAATAACAAGACCTGTTTACTACTTTGAATTCATTTCCCAATGGAGGAAGGTTTAGGTTTGGTGTGTTCTGAGACGGATTACGTTATTTTCTCATTGGATGGGCTAAATAAAAATAATAGGTATTGCTAAATATTAAATTAAATAGTAATATCGATAACGTGGTGTATTTTGCGACCTATGGTTGTAATAGAATTTTGATGGTGTATAAGGAGAGAACTGAGCAACAATACTTATTCCCATTTTCGATTTATTCCTTTTTCGAGGTCTTACTTAATAAGTTGTAATCAATCTGCAAATGTATTTGATATTGTATTGAGACCATTCCAGTGATGTTTATTCTGATTATTCATTTTTATTAGAAACAGTTCTAGAACATTTTTCTCGGCCAAATGTGTATTGTTTCATAGGATCCTGTACATTACAACGTGATCAATACAATTAGGAAACACAAATCGATTAGGAAAACTTGAGACCTATTTTACTTATTAAGATTACTTTGGGTTCACTTCATTAAACTGTAAGATACTTTACAATTCATTCTACACCTTGATAATCAAATTGTTAAGTTTAGAAAACGTGCTGCTAGGTTAATGTATGTTACTTAGTGCCGATAATACTACTACTACTACTAATAATAATAATAATACTAATAATAATAATAATAATAATAATAATAATAATAATAATAATAATAATAATAATGATAATAATAATAAATTTAATAATACTAATAATAACAGTAATAAAAATCTGCCGTCACAAATGGAATAATTTTGCCTTTTTGTTTTGTTGTGCTAGGAAAATAGTCATGGACGTATTGCGTTAAATAATAATCTATTATCATCATTAGTTGGCCTCTCTTAGTCCAAATATGAATACTGTGGGTGAAGTCTGTTTTATCAAGTCAATTTTCCAGGACAAATATCAAATTAAAATTCTTATAAAAATCTAGTATGTATATATATATATATATATATATATATATATATATATATTGTGGTATTCAGAGAAATATACATGATGGAATGTTTACTGCTCTTTAAGTATTTGTACCCTATACGTTTTCTTTCTTTGTATGGTCTTATTCCTCGATGCATCTATTACAATACATTACGCTATATAAATCATTCATACAATACCTGTAAACCGATATATCCCTGTAACCCGCAGAGGGAATAGCACATTCCTGGTCGGTTGTCGTCTCTTCGAACGTTGAACTTAGCAGATACTGATGATTCTATTTCACTTAAAGGAACACAAACTGAAACATAAAATCACAAAACAGTCCAAATAGGAAATGTCGAGCTTGTATAACTTTATACGAAGCATTGATTTGTAAACACGCTAGTTATTGTAAGGATTACTATTTTGATTGTTACATATTGCAGATGGGCAAACTTTTTGGCTTGAGTAAGTACCCCAGTTTAGAAGTCTAATAAAAATGACATTCTGTTATACACCCGAATGTAAAGCAGGTTGCAAAAAAGGACATTTGTGATTGCATATACACAATATTGCATATACTGAGTAGTTTCTAGTTAGACTATAATACTAAAACTCTTCCACTCTCCATTCAAAAGGTTGTTACTCAATTAAAAGGAATATACATGTTGAAAAATACATATGCCACCTGGCATGATGTCTATTTTTCTGTTATATTGTTCTTTCTAGCTGGGATAGCATCTTACCTATGAAACGAAAATATTCGTATGTCTGGAAGTAGCCAACCCAGGCTTCTCCTTGCAAATCGATTTTGTCTAATACTGTCATTGAGCTTAAATTGACAACAGGGACGGCAAAGATCAAATTTCTTCTCATATCATGACAACGGTTTAAGGCTGTCTGCCATGATAATGAGTCTGGGTACTTCGTGACTTCAAATACTGAGTGAACCTCATCTGTAACAGATATACATAAATACATCTATCTATCTATCTATCTATCTATCTATCTATCTATCTATCTATCTATCTATCTATCTATCTATATATATATATATATATATATATATATATATATATATATATATATATATATATATATATATATATATATATATATATATATATATATAACTAGATTTTAATTATAATCACATATATAGAAGATCGATAATGAGATGGAAATAAGGGCATATAGATCGATATCGAGATGGGAATACTGGTATGGAGATTGATAACGTAATGGAAATAAGGGCATGGAAATCAATAAAGAGATTGCGGGTATCCTCAAGCATCTTATGGACCATTAAATGGTGACGTCGGATCCGTTTCAGATTCTGTACTAGGACTTGATTTAGTCATACACTTAGAAAAACCTGGTTCAAAACCCCCATACCCACCCCCTGTATAGCCTTCGGGGAGACGTTGTTTGGGTAGTTCCACGGTACGGTATAATCCACCTCTGGATTTACATCAACAGGTTTGGTACACTATCTTGCTGATCTCCGCCAAAATACGGAACAGCATTTTAACGTCACCACAAAGAATAATTAGTTTTCGATCTGGGTCCTTGCTCCGCGATAAACAACCACGAACATGCCAGGCGAATACAACATCATAGAGAACTAAATGAAAATGTCCAAACTGATGGTAGAAAACGGACAAAGCACCGCGAACATCAAAATCGAACCTAATTAGTTCAGGATGCAAACCAGAATCAATCTCCCAAGCCATTACCGAGTTTGATTTGACATCAAGAATTCAGTTGGAGCTATTCTTGATTTTAGTGTTTCGTCGTCATCTCACCAGTTCAGTCTCCAACGTGATTTATTCCAAAGAGAAAAGTGTCCCACCGGGAACATTCACTCAGATTCGTCCTAATCCCTTCAATTTTATCCCTGACCTGAACATGTACGCAATCTCGGAAATAAACCTAGTGGCCCACTCATCAGTCAGAAAATAATGTCGATAATTACCAAGAATGAATGATATATTTTATGCATGTGCGGCGGATGTTACATGCAACGTAGACTTAGAATGACGACATAAAATGTTCACTGATAAATTAGTATATGTTCGAAATAATCCAGTTGCGAGTACATCGGTGTAAAATAGTGGGTGAAATTGTATCCACGCGGTTTCATCGGTGCGGGAAGCTTTTCTCGGTATTGCAGATATCCGACTGCGAAAGCGACAGCAATTGCACCACTGAGCTGGTTCCCCAATGAAATGGCCATTGGACAACAAATAGCCAGCAAAATCATTTCTCAATTGACTACATCGATGTGTCCGTTGTTAACTTCTATTATGCAATAATCTCTGCTGTCCGGTCATTCTAAACAGGTCAAGCGCGCTCTTACAAAAACTGCGATGGTACTCAACGAATAATCCGATTGAATTTTACATTAATTTGAAAAAAAGGTTATGATCCCCAACACTGTCTTCTGGTGTCATCATGTCAGGTTATCGATTAAAAAAATTTGGTAAAAATTAGAATGTCCTTTAATGACATTGCTCATTTTGTAACACTATAATAACATAGCGAAGTTATGTATTCGACTTTTGTTCTCACTTCTCTTATTCTCAACGATGACACTCCCATCCACGACTGTATACAAGTACGTCGAATACGAGGACACGAACATCAACAATCTCAACGCGAGAACGCATATCAAAATGATTGCCACGGAAGAATCTTCGGTTGACAAAAAAACGGTCACAGACGTCAAATAATTTTGATCCAGATTCAAACTAGCGGAGCTACATCATAATTAGCAGACACAATATTACATTTCAAATGAGATGCAGCACTAACACGACGACGTTTCTGAAATTATTGTACGTGCTATTTCACATAGGATTTTATCCGATTGAAGTCTGATTAATTTCTTGAACTCGCTTAATTCTGAATCAAGCGCTCTATGATCAGTATTAATTTCTTCATAATAATCTACAAATTGCTTTAGCCAATCATGCGGGGCCAAACCGACAAATTGGGGTGGTTGACCATAATCGCCACACATTATCGAAGCTGTATTTTTCAGTAAGAGCCAATTCAGAAACATTTGTAATGCATCCAACGACACTGTGCATATTTCGCCAATAATAATGATTTATGGAATATGTTTATCGACCATTCGGTCAGGAGTCCATGCGTCACGCTAATATCGAAACAAAATGTGATAAGTGCAGGAATTAACTCAACGTTGTTTCATCTCTCTTTCAAGTCTGTGTGTGGGTGTTAGCACAATCATGTCTGACTTCTCCGGAAATAATTCGATCACTCTTGTTGTTTTTCCTGACCCGTCGCATCCGTTTAAATAAACGGTTTTGTATCTACATTATGGATCGCTCGCTCGATAATTCTGATAGTTGATTATTTTTCATGTAATTATCTTAAATCGGAACATCCGCTGCTCCAGAATAATCATGTACCATTTCTTGTTTTATTGTCCATGATCCAAAATCACATTAGAATTTGTAAAAAGAGACACGGCATCTTTATAATTGCTATCTATATAAAATGAATCCGTGGCGACTCTGACCGCGGTGTAGGAAATCTATTTAGCATTGATAGCAGCTTTATTGAAACATAACCCAGCGTGTACGATCTTAGATGCTTATACTGAGGTAATTCGTCATCATTGTAGTTCCTAACAATATTTCCTAACATTGTTCCATCAGACAAGTAAGCATTTTCTCGAGTGACAAATATATTTTTTACTTTGCATCCGCGATTATCAAATCGTATTCAGCAACATCTATAATTAATAGTAAATAATACCGAGTGTGATCATATGCTCAGCCTTGGGTGAATTGACCGAATATTATTCTACCGAGATCCTTTGCATTTTTAGCATTGATTTCAAAAAATCTCCTCGGATCGTTTAACAATATAGTCTTCGTCGAGATTAGGAAAATTTCCCTTTTAATCGTTAATAGTTGTATGTAGGATATCAGGTTGTGGTAACGAAACCTCAGTCTGCGGTTGATATGACATAATTGCCTCACCGACAATCAGTGATATTAGTATTTTACAATCAATGATATACCGTAATAACACTATTGGTAACCAATTTGTTAAGATAAGTGTCTACCCAACCTAACATAACAAAGTTGATGAAGTCCATTAGCGAGTTTGAATGATATTACACAAGCGAATCTGGTTAAATCAAAATCAGGTAGTGATCCATTAATCGCAACTCGTGTCATCTCGTGTGTGGGATGTCCAAATCGTTTAAAACCTAGCACATTCTCTATATCCGAGAAAACTTCCTGGATAACATGCAACCATATCAACCGAGATGACACTTTAGAATCATATGTGTTGCTCCACCAATTGCTGTGTCTATGTTCTACACAACTATCTTGAACATCTGATCAAATCGTGTTGGTTTCCGCATATTTCTCTCCCTGGCGAAATAAGCTGCAACTTACGGGACTGTAAAACAGTTTGGTAGTAATTGTACGATATTATCCCTTGAAACTTTCTCAGCGAGTTTCTTCATCGCGCCGTGAAGAAATTCCGTCCGGTATATTTCACCGTTAGATCTTACCAATTGATCAAATCTACACTCTTCATCTTTGAAAATCTGAAATAACCACACTGATACAGGGTCGTTTTTACTTAACTCGTAAATAAAATCAAGCATGTTACTGCCAGAACTCTCTGAAGGGTAATATCTTACAATTCGATCTCGTGGATATATTGTTACAGCCCTAGTCCACGCGTGCGCGTTATGATCAATGATATTTATTGGAGCTCCTTTTGATCTATATTTCGAAGGTATACTATTTCTCCTGTTATCGTTTGGGAATCTTAATGATGTTTTAAACTCAGCCACATGTTTTATTGTATCATCAGCATCCTCGACTAATAAGCCCCATTTCTTTATCTTATCTACGTCTTAGATCTGTCAAACCATTTCCTCGCATCGCATTTGTAACATTCTCTGCTATTTGCTCAGCGACACAATTTATTCTTGATTCTGTCAACGGTGATCGTTTCATAGGTTTCAGATTCCCAACACTTGTTTTTTTATTTATCGGATTGATTCCATAAACAAACGCGGTCACAGGATAAGCTCGCTCATAATACGGTTCATCAATTTCGTTCGATATTCCTGGTTTTGAATCCTGACTCGCGATTAGATTTGATAATTACCTGACATTACAGAATCAATAAATCAATCAGAAGTTCTATCTGGGTATTTTAATTTACAAACAATAGAGAATTATTCGGTTGCTACCCTCGAAATGATTTTGATCTGATATTTGACCAGCTGTAGTATACTAGTAATTTTTATAGCTCGATTTCCTTTACAGGATTTGCCGTTGGAAAGTTTACGCTGAATTCAGGGTTAGTTGAAGTTCTTGAGATCATGGCTCTATTTGCCGGAGTTGTGTTCGCAGCTATCTGTTGCATTAATTCCGTTGTCGATGTCGATGCCATTATTTGTACTGTTATGTTTTTCTAATTGTGATATTGCTGTGTTTTAGATGTTAGTCATCAGCAAGAACTCGTTATTGGATATCACAGTATTGTCGGGAGTGGATGATATCAACGACGATATCTGAGCAAATGCATCCGTTGGGATGTGTAATTTAAATATACGTTGGTTGTTTATTTTCACTACATGTGAATATTTTTATTGCAATGATATTAAGAAAATCCGTAATTGTTGTTGTCGCTGAAACAAAAATTGTGACAACTGCAGGTGTAATCATTGTACAGTTGATAACAATATACCCGTTCCAGCAATAGCAGATGAAGCCGAATACACGATTATGTCAACACGGGTATTACGCCTGCTGTATTTTTTTACTTGTACTGTATATTCGTCAACGAGATTTCTTTACTTTAGTTTGAAACTCGCGCACTTGATCGTATCGATAGTGTTGGACATTCATTATACTATTTACTTAAATCAATTACAAATTATACGTAGTATCTGATTGTCGTTGCTGTTAAGCTGTCATTGATGGGTTTAATTTTAAACCTTTAAGTGGTTCCCTTGCGAATAAACTCACTTAAGCTATTAACACCGGTCGATACATCTGATGACACATTAAATTGTAATGTTGAAATTAGAGTTAATATATAGATACCCTGGACATCCCTGGTAACATCAATAACATTATTTTGAGGTGTCCAGATGAATTATCCAAGTTGTACCAATCATACCAGGAGAATCTAACAACGCAATGGAAATTTCTGTTACTCAATTAAGTCTATAAAATATCATTCAAGGATACATGGCTCGTTTTGTATTTCTCTGCCTATCTTGAAAAAAGACTATTTCGTTAGGATCCACACTTGTGAGATTTAACATGTCAGATATTTAATCCTCGATACATTTTTTTTACATCATCTGCTTCCGCAGTTTCCCCGGTGTCTTTTTTTCAGGCTCAAGAGAGATCTCCCGTAAAAATCATTCATTATATTTTAAGATCTCTCTAACAAGTGATTATTCTGTATTAGTGTACGATTTTTTTCAGTCGATGATGATATGGCATCAAGGGCATTTATTACTTCCTGGCGCAATATTGGCGGATCGGTGATTGACTGTGATGGTAGCGTCGAGTACCAGATCCTCATTTTGTGAGGAAATTTTAATTGTTGCTTATAGCGCGTAATTTCCCTTGGATGCTGACCCGTATTAATCAAAATAAACGATTCCGCGTGGATCAATCACGTACGCAAAGCAGTGAATTCCAGGTCCAGTGCTGTTATCGAGATTAATAAGACCGGTTTCAGCGTTGTTTGGTTGTTGTGGTAATTGATCTCTCAACACCTCTGAAGTTTCTTATTCTTAATTTTGTAAAAGAATCAAGTAAATAAATATTTGATAGCGGTGTTATTCAATCGTCCTTGACAACCTCAGGCATTTTCCGCTTTACCATGAATACGGAGTCCCTGGTAGTCTTAGATCCAATCCTTCTACAGATCGCCTCTTTTTATATCCTTTCCCAGTTACTTTCTATAGTGCCATTCCTGCCGCTATTACAACTGCTCTTAACGCGGCAGCCCACGCGACTGCGGGAGCGGCGGCGGCAAACAGCGCTGGTAACGCGGCGAGAAGAGGAAATATTCCGCCTGATTTAATCATATCTTTAACCAAGGATGGAGCGAAATAAAGTTGAACTCCAGTTTTTGCTTTCAGTGCCTTATTGAAATAGTTAAGTTGAGTTTTAGTCAGCGACAATTTATTTGGTCCGCTGCTAGCAATCTAATCTTGTTTTAATGTGATCGTTGTTCCACATGCGATCGCATTTTTCGATTATACTTTCTTCGCCTGACGAGTAGCCAGAGTGGCATTAACGTGATTGCATGACATTTTATTAATAATGAGATTGATCTAATTGTTTATATGTCTTTGGAAAACGTTTACATGTTTTCTACTGGTGCATCAACAACTCTCATTCCTCCTCCTCCACCTTCGAGTAACATCGATTTGACGCTGAGAATGACAACAACTGCTCTGTACTGAGCGATAGCCCCTCGTTTCATACGAGCTCGGAAACATATGTCAACGACACTCTGTCTGGTTAAAGCAATATTTTAAAGTGAAAAGTGATAAATCGGATACGAGCTTTTAAAATCATCTTGCGATATTTGTTGACCAGTATCAACATTTTGATCACGCCCCATAACTGTTGATAAACGATGGTATATACGCATTTTGTGGTTTTGACCGTAATCGAATAAAATAATGTTCGGACAGATCATGTTGACCGTTTATCTTCAACGAGACTTCATTAACTCCGAGTGTATCAAATATCATGTAGCTAAGCAATTGTTTATCAGCTGATTTATCTCGTCCAGTATTCTGTATCACAACAAATATATTGGCACCAAAAATAACCTTTCTAACATTTCTACAAAACTCGAAATAACGGGACAACGGCATCGCGCAAGAAAATCTTTCATGCCCATCTAACATATCTTTGCGTGATGCGAAACCTAAGTTGATATTATCATTAAAATAGTTTACATCAAAGTTATCAGAAGGTCTCGTATACCCAACTGGTGCTGGATCCACCGCAGTAGCTGATGTTGCTTTAATTGTATTATATTGAATATGATCAGCGCGATCAGTAATAATCTTAGCAAACATAATAGATGGACCAAACGATCTTGTATAATCATCGGAATATCGTGCCAAACCAGCTAGTGTTGTGGCTACATCAACAGCATGCTCAATATATTCGATTTATCTTCCATCAATCAAATATGTAGCTTTACTAAACAGCGCCATAATACCATTGTTGAGAAAACCGACTCGGTCATTTTGTCCATATTGTATTGGCGCATTATGAGCGTCTATAGTAGTTGTTAACAGTCGACCTTCAACTTCGATAAAGCTTCAGCGCGTAAGAAATATTTGATTGTACTTTGAACTTGAAGTTCGATTCTAGATTGGGAATCGGGTTCTATCGCGTTATAGGAATACAATTGATAATCGCGTACGGAATTACTTTTGAGAACCGGTGCGTCTATATAAAATGCTGTGTGGGGTAAAGATTTAAACATTTTATTATATATTTATTGATCTAAATCGTGATCTCACTCCCTTTTAAAGACCACTTCCCGCTATCAGATTTGCAGTAATATTTCTCTGCACATCATATTCTTTATTTATGAGTGCTGATAGTTTTTGATCCGCCGCTTGGTTTATTATCTTACAAACATTTGCGGGCATAATTTATGTAGACATTAAATTTCTTCGTCGGATCAAAAGGGTTAGTCTTTCCAACATCGCCAACAGCACTCATACCCTTATCACGACAAACATCAATTGCTTTCATCAACAAATTGTTTTGCGATTGGTACTATTTTGGAGCCATCCTTGCAAATAACCCTTGAATAACATTACCAAGGCCATCTCCATAATATACTTTATAAACAGGCAACCGTGAATTTACTACGTAAGTCATAGTTGGCTTTTTGTGGTTGTGGTATATGATCATTCTATTTAATTATTATTTATCTAATCGTGTGACTAATTGTCACCAGGACAATCAATCACTGTGATAACCATCTTTGAGTTAATCAATCAATTCTCGATATACCGGCACACTGATATCCACGGTACCACTTTGAAATAATCCTCTACAGACATCAGCGGCTTCATTAATTATTTCCGATGAGTTTATTCCAGCTCGTTTACCACATATGAGGATTTCTAATTGTATTATATCGGAGATAATATTTTTAGGCAGGCAACATAACCATTACCGCGACTTCCACTTGGAGAAATTCCACTATCAGTTGCTTCTTTATCATCCTTTTTATTAAATTGTCTTAAGAGTGATCTTTCTATCTTTTTTAATTGTTCGCCAGCCCTGTCCAATTTGACAACTGCGGTAGGAAAGAATGAGGTTGAGGAAGCTGCTCAGATGGAAAATGAAATTGTAGTTGCTGAGACTGCTTTTCAAGTTTTCTTATTTGTTCATCAAGTACATCAAAATTATAATCACTCTGACTTGTTATTATTGTAATATATACGATATACCCATTTAAGAAAACTCATCATTTACATTTTCATAACCTGACTTAAACATTTTATATTTATAATACACACCAATAAGTATTTTTACAGGTAAAGCAGGTTCTTTAGTATTTGTAATATCCTCAATAAATTCTTCTGAAAACGTTTTAATAAGATAAATAACCTCATTTCGTATGTTCGGTTTAGGTAAAGCATCAGCAAGTTCTTCACCGCCCGCGGGCGACGGGTAAAATAGGTTGTTGTTGAGCAGCAGCTATTGGTTTTAATACTGGAAGAGTACCCCTATTTCGTTACTCTACATCCGTAGTATCTCCCAATATAGCCCCATTCAGTAGTTATTGCAGCTTCATCAGTAGCTGTAGTAACAAGTATTACACTGTACAAAATCAACCGGAGATTGATATTGCTGTTGTATTTTTTGTCTGACAGAATCTTTCACAGATATAAATTTCGGAATCGCTGCTAATTTGTATCAAGCTAGTCTAGTTGTTAACAAGTATCCTATCATTACTGTTATATGGTATGAGTCAATTCGAAACAGCAGAGAGGGTGTGAAAATGAATATGCGTCAAAAACTAAATGATCAAGTGCGTACTATTTGTTTTTAAAATGACCAAAACAATTAACATAATTAACTAACACCCAAGAGAAGCTCGGTTAGTTAGAAGTTTGGCTTAGTGTTTTTGACATTATTGTGTTTCGGTTTTGGAGGAGGCCAAGATTTGCCAAATAGACGCCTCTATAAATTTATCCGATTCACCTTCTCTGCTGCTACAACTGATACAAATTATTAAAATCACATCGCTTCAGCTTCTTTTGAATGTAGTGTTGCTGATTACATTGTGATCAATATAACTACGCCTCACCAACTGCCCGTTCTCACCTTTGTATTCACTCTCCTCACAATATATCATCTCAGGAAGATAACACAAATCGCTATTCGCATACGCTATAAGCTCATTTGCATGTTTCATCTACTCACTGGACTCATCTAACATATTAACAGTGGCGGAATAATGCTGTACTTACACACACCAAGTCGAGCAATACTCCAGCGATAACACGAAAGATACGTCTTCACTATCCTACAATCGCATCTTTAATACCACCAATAGTTATCTGGAACCAGCGCTGAAAGGACTATTCACTGGAACAGAACCAGACTATTGTACCTGTGGGTGGTACGTGGTACAAAATCACTAACATTTATACGTTGGAGTGACCACTCCATGAACAAAACCCCAATTTCTGTATCCAAAACACACATTTGTTTCTCTCTCCAGGAACTATAAATTGTAATTGAGAACAACATTTACATGTACTACTTACTGGTGCATCCGCATATGATCCGCCCATGGCACATTATCGACCCGACCAGCCTGTTACCGGCACCGGTTATGGATATATGTCAAATAATCTGATTCAACACTACTCACACTTGCAAGACTTTCGTCATGAACTTCGTTATGTTCCATTATAACCAATACTATCGACGTCTCATTAATATTATAAGTCACGTAATTTCTCACTCAAACACATTTACCTTGCGACTTTTCACATTTGCACTAATTCATTCCCTTTTGCATGAGAGAGAGAGAGAGAGAGAGAGAGAGAGAGAGAGAGAGAGAGAGAGAGAGACAGACAGACAGACAGAGAGAGAGACAGAGACAGAGAGATGATTCAATGAAATGTGCCGTTTGAAAATATATTTAGGAGGCCATTATTAGCAATATGCTTTGGTTATTTTATTAGAACACTGGTGATTAATCTGTTGAAATTCATCACAGATTTGAGAGTATAGAAGCCTACTGGTAAAATGCATCCTAATGTTGAAATACTACATAAATATCCGCATTATTGATTGGATCACAGTTTAATATACCAAACAGTATTGGGAAAGTTCATAACGGGTTCCTTTATACCAAAACTGTTAAAGCCATATTATTACTAATATACCGGTATGTGGTATGAAGGCGGGTAGATAGATAAGTAGATATGAGCAAAATTTGCGACCATGATATCACTGCCGATATATAAATCATTGATCTCTGGGCTTAAAACTATATTCGAATCAAGTTTCTAAACACCAACTCCGAAAAGAAAAGACAGAAAGGGAAAACATGCCTCAGGCAGGATTATGAATGGTTAAAATATCACACAAGCTATTGACACATATGCACACAAAACATAAATTCTGAGAGAAACTGCTAGAATACAATAGATGGAGATATTGATAGGTATCTAAAATAACTTTCTGCATTGACCCACTCAGGCAGCTTTCATACACACTGTACCTTGTTTACAAAATACAATCACTCTGTATCTGTCTGGAAGATATTGTACATGTTAATACGTACCATTTAAAAGAAGACTAATTATGATGTACAGTAGTCCCATGGTCCGTTTTGTTCCACTATGTTGTGTCCCCAAAGACAGCCATGCCATGTTAACTAAATTGAAGTCAATGTACTTAACACCATTGCGTGTATGTCGTCTGTTTCTGAATAACTACCGATATTACTTGCATGCATCATGTCCTACTGTCTAATTACTAAGATTTAAACAAGGAAACAAATGTCATGACGATTTCTTCCTTGATATAAGTATACATATATATATATATATATATATATATATATATATATATATATATATATATATATATATATATATATATATCATTACATCCTTATAGATGTAATGATGATTAACCACTTTCCGAATGGATTTTGGGAACGAAAATGTATGAATCATGTATAGTTATGTCTGTTGTTTTCTTGCTTAGAGTTGATCATTATATATTAAATCTCTCTCTCTCTCTCTCTCTCTCTATATATATATATATATATATATATATATATATATATATATATATATATATATATATATATATATATATATATATTATTCGGAACTTCAATTTTAACATTTTCACAAGCTAGTTGACACCAGTTATATCAGAATATAGCACGTTTTCCCTGTAGATTAGTAAATTGTCACCAATCCACTTTTTCTTTCATTGATATGGAAAGTATGTAAAAGCATTCGTTAATATGATAAGTACAACGTGTTGGTGAAATTATTAATTTTATTGTTGCACTTAAAGCATCGCACGTTATTGTAATGTATGATTTCGTAGAATACAATTTTGTCTTTGAAACGTTTTTGGGAGCCATACGTGTTTAATAAGAACACTTCTAAATCATTTCAGAAATGCGAATTATTATCGGAAATATATTATGCACACACATGCACGTTGGCTGATTCAGTTACCGTTAGAATAGTCTGGCATTCTGCCAATATGGTCTTTCCAACTCATCTGTGATATCATCAGAAGGATGTGTATGCATGGAAGGTTGTCATTGTGAAAACCTCTGAGCCTGGGACCCTTTTGCTTTCCTTCAGATTTCTCATGCAGTCAATGTGGAAACTTGCTCAGATTCTTGTCACGGTGCCCGTACATAGTCCAGCTAACAGATGAAGAAACAAATTGCTTAGTAAACATTCAACTTTGTTTGCAGACTGATACCGCATAACATCAAGAACAAATTGATATACATTGCCAAAGGTCTTACTTGTTTTAGCTGCTCTGGAATTGCTATCAGCATCGATTCGAACTGCACGTGATAGTATATGGAAAACAAACGTCTGCACTACTACAATGCGGTTTTGTACAGTTATCTGTATTTAAGATCCCATTCAGAGTTGAGTATTTCAATGTTGCATGTCAGACACTGATTTTATATTTGAGTACTATTCGTCTACAAACAGTAGATGACAAACTGTCTCTGTCGATATTTTGATGACACTTTCTGACACGTGGTTCTCTGCTAGACTAAATTTGGATATGGATCCTGGAGACTGTAAACTTGCAGTGTGTCCACGATTCTGAACTGTGGTATGATTCAAGTGGCACTCTTGACTCGGACATACATTCACTTGGACATGCATTCACTCGGACATACATTCGTGTACATTGAGTGCGTGGGGTATGGGAACATATATAACTTCATGTGTTTTGCAGTCGTGTGACTCAATTGGTGATCAATAGGTCATGTTGTCGCATTTCCTGAATAGTAGGAGTCCGTTTGGCCCAGTCAAGTCACGAACGTTTGTATGCTTAATACTTATATTTAGTTTGTTATAGACTTCAGAACTGGTAAATATTTAGATATACACCATTGTGTAAATCCATAGGTAGATCACTCTTTGTGACTGGTTAAGAATTGTTTTCAGAACTATATTTGTCTTCAATGTCCATTTATTAGTTATTGATGATTACTCGTTAAATTTTCCATTAAGATATATTTAATTGAATGCACGTCAGTTTTGTAAAATACTTTATTTGATTGTATGAGCACTGGTGTCATATTTAATCAGTTTTCAATGACATGATACATAAACATCTCATTCACGACATTGCTTTAAGAGTGTTTGTTTTTATCTATTCCCAATTCGCGTCATCAGTGAATAGACTCCTGACCATGAAAGTTGTGTGTTCTAAATCTAGTGTTAAAGTGACCGTTTTTGATTAGTTCATTTGCATTTGGTACGTCCGCTATAAGAGTGTCTTCATGATGTTTGTCCCTGAATTAGACAGGATTCGTAATTATTTCACATCTGTATTCTGTATTTTGAGTCTCGTTTGCATTAGCTACATGAGATAGTGTAGAGGGCATATGAAATGCCAATCAAACATTAAAATGAGGTATACAAAAGAAACTAAATAAATTGACAGTAAACATTGAGATTATTCATTGCAATCCTACTTGTGACAAGATATAGAACACGCAAGTCTAGCCTGCTTTATTTACAAACAAATATTGTCATGCCCATGAGGGGTGAGAGTTGGGAATCAAATGTTGCTCTGCCATTTAGGTGCGTTGGTTAGCAGTCAAACTTTCCTACTCCAAGCTGTGACATGTATCATTTCCCCAGCCTGTGGATGAACATATTGAGAAACAAGCCGGAAATGAAGGTTGTAATCTGACCGATTATGCAGGCTTCATCATGTGGTGGATACTCAGCACAGGGAAGTCGGGACTTATGTCATTTCAACATTATCTAGTTACATAACCATTTTCACATATCAACACAACATAATCTTTGGCAATGTGGAAAGGGGTGAGGAATCACCAGACCTCAACCGGTCGCCATATGATTATCGTCACTGATGCTTTCAGAATCAGATAATAGTCAAGTCAGGGACATTCGCTGCCTGCGCAGTGTACTGGTCAATAGGTATAACGGATGTGCTCTAGAGGTCATTCTATTCCTTGACCTTTGTTTCGAACCCAGAAGCATGTGCCCTCGATATTTTTAAAACGCTAGAGGTAGTGTGGCACACTCCTTAACTTCACCATCCTTGATGATGAAAATAATTCAGGATATAAAGGCAATTATTGAGAGATATCGCTCATTGTCCGACGAACATAAAATACAAATCCATGACTTTTAATTCATAAGAGTATATCTTTTGTGTTTTATTTAACACCTCATGTATATTTAATATCTTAGTAGCACGTGATATAAATGATCACGTGACTCCTTCCCTTCGTGATTTCGCAATTTGTGTATTTTTTTATAAACTGCGTATTATATTAATATGTAGTTTATGTTTTAGTTAAATATATTCAGTCATTTATTTTCGTTGCAGCCGTGTTTCTAAATCCATGTTATCAGATCTTCAAATAATTTGGATTTAAAAGGATTAATTCCTATATCAGGAACTAATGGGTGTGCTTATACAAAATTACTGGATATAGATAGTTCATCAAAATGTTATTAGGAATCCCCCCAACGGAGTTATAAACCTTGTGATTCATCAAAGAACTGTAGATAAACACACACATAAACTTCAGCATACGCTATCGTCTCCCAACTTGGATTTTCCAACAAGACTGGAACTAAGTCATCGTCTTCAATCTTTATTTTCTGACAGGACTCCTACTTAAATTTATTTGAACATTTAATTACAAGAACATTTTTTAATTTAGTACGTGGAGTATTCATCTTAAAATTATAAGTTATTTTTTTCCATTTTTACGGTCTTTATCCAGGGAAATAAATTTTTTGTTCATTTTTACAGAGCTGGTTGCTTTTACTAATTCCTTGTTAACGTTTATTAGAGTCTAAATTCGTAATACAATGTAACTCTCAATGGATTTGGTATGAAGAATGAAAACGTCAGCTCACAGAATACGTTTAACCGTGGCATCAAACAAAATTGCCTCAATTTGTGTCACTGTGGAGTCAACCAATTGGCATCGTCACCATAAAATATCTAAGGCGAGAACTGATAGTGACGCATCCCTTCATTTAAGTTTCAAACAAAGCTATACTCAAACATACATTTTACCGCAGTTTGCTGGATTCAATTAGGAAACATTTAATCAAAAGACAATAACTCTATGCGGAATCCCATAACTGTGGATCTCCACATACAAGTAAAACAAAATTGCAAGTTACTGTACGATCATACCGTTTGTGGAAGGTCATTGTTTTAATACATACAGCAAGCATGCTTTCCGTGGACGATATACGGAGAGGCTGAATGCTAAGCATTTAGTCTTCCTCTTACGTATTATTTGTAATCTTAAAATATTTAGATAATGTAGTTTACCCAGATAATGAATGTGTTGTGTAAATTATTTTTCAACGATATTACTCATATAATAAGATTATCCAAACCACTCTCGAACTTCCACGCATTTGTGTTTTGTAACACAGCATTGCAAAGGACAAATATTTCCCGTGTATACTGTGATATTAAACAATAAGAGATGAGCTTATAAAGAGAGACAAATACACGTATATGTTACGAAAGAGCTGAATTCGGATGTAGCAGAGACTAAACCTACCGTACAGCTAGTTCAGTGATTATTACCGTAGAAATACACATTACTTACACAACTTCTGCTTTATTGTCTACGCTTATCACGTACATTAATGAGTAGGATTTGTCCCTGATATTTGTTCATACATTGAAACCACATGACCGTTCATGTTTCATTTTACCGTTAACAAGATGGATAACTAAACCAGAAAACAAAAGGCTTTGAATTCTATTCAGCCTTGTATGATTTCCAAACAGGTCAGATATATATATATATATATATATATATATATATATATATATATATATATATATATATATATATATATATATATATATGTATGTATATATATATATATATATATAACTTCCTCAGCTGATTTACGATAGACGATATATGTCGAAATAGAGAGATAATCTTGGTCCCAGGTGAGAAAAATGCTTGACATCGACTTAGGTAGGTACAAAATATTATTTTGAAGGAATATAAGATAATTACAAACCAGAAATGTGCATTGGAAAAAGAGCAACCAAGAGATTGATGACCCGAAGAAGCCAGCAAAAAGAGAGAGAGAGAGAGAGAGAGAGAGAGAGAGAGAGAGAGAGAGTGCGAGACAGACAGACAGAGGCAGACAGACAGACATACAATGAATGAGGGAAACGCCAACCAGTAACAAGGAATTTTTTAGGAAAATATCATAAAGATAGTCAAAACATAATACATTTAAAGGATTCTTTCCAGTAGCAATATTCATGTATAGCGTTCCAAACACAACTGATTTTCTGTTTTATTTATGTTTCGTGTCTATGTTTCGCATTTTCCTTTGAAAAAGACACAAAACGAGTCGAAAGCGCTCAGTCTTGCTAGCTACTATAATACAAGTCACACGGGAAATGTAGTCATTCAACATGACTATTTACTATGGTACAAGTCACACGGGAAATGTAGTCATTCAACATGTCTGATTATTTACTATCGTACAAGTCACACGGAAAATGTAGTCATTCAACATGACTATTTACTATAGTACAAGTCACACGGGAATGTAAGCATTCAGCATGACTATTTACTACAGTACAAGTCACATAGGAAATGTAGCCATTCGACATGAATATTTACTATAGTACACGTCACACGGGAAATGTAACCATTCGACATGACTATTTACTACAGTTCAAGTCACACGGAAAATGTAGTCATTTTACATGAATATTTACTATAGTACAAGTCACACGGGAAATGTCGTCATTCAACATGACTATTTCAGTAATGGTATCATGGTTTAGAATTTTATTTTGTATGCCTTTATGTGGAAAGTTTTCACTTCATCTGGATTCTATTAAATCCATATTCCTTTGGAAAGTCATCTGTTAATGTTAAAGTACGCAAACAGTCTTTAAAAAATTTACCTAAATGTATGATTCAGTTCAATCCTGAATAAATGTCGCACGCTGTTATGTCACAATGAAAGTTACGCATATTGATAAACAAATTAGTACTACCCTCGATTGTGATGATTGTACTGAACACGTTTTAATTGTGTCCGACTTTTACTACATGACCACCAATTATAAATGTAAATAGCGATAGGCAATTTCGTCTGGAAATTTCTTGGGGACAATTAAGGTGCAGAACATTCAATAATCAGTATTGAAAAGACTGTTTAACATAAAATTAGTGTTACTTTATAAATTAAAAAGTTATGTTAAATTTAAAACTATTAAATGTGCATGCATGACCCATGTGACTTTTATAGTGTTTGCCACCGTTCGTCGTCATTTCATTCCATTTACCTTAATCAATCTTTGACACAGGTAACCACTTGCTTTATCTAGTATACTTGAAGGTACTTATTCTTCATACTATTTGTATTCTTTATATATATATATATATATATATATATATATATATATATATATATATATATATATATATACACACACACACACACATATATATATATATATATATATATATATATATATATATATATATATATATATATATATATATAAAAGCATGTAAAGGTTGTCATTAATAAGAACTTGTTTAAAGGTTACGAATTCAAATGCAATGAAAATACTGATATTTAAATTAGAGATCAACCCTTTGCTTAAGACAATGATAGTAGATATGGAGAATTCACTAATCCCATAATTCCGTGTATCGACACCTGCAACCAATAATATGACTTTCATTTAAATTACAATGATGGTAGCGTAGACATATTATGCAAGTCAGCGTTATAACAGGTGATGTGATCCGTCGTCATATCGACGGAAAATACACTTCTAAGCCTAAACACATTATGACATACAATTACAACGATTGTCTCAAACCCTATATATAATCCTTAAATTTCTTTTATGTGACCTTTGTTAGAAAAGTCTTTTAGGCAAGTATGATTTCCGGTTTCGGTGAGATGCGTTATCAAAAAGCAAATTAGATAGTTGAAACAGTTTATTTTCTTGTGACATTTCCATGTGTCGGGTATTACGACTCTACGATCTGAAGCTATGATACATAAGGAAGCAAAATCTACATTTAAAATTCAATAAGCAATTTATTCCCTAGAATAACAATTAAAACATTAAAATGAAACGTAACGATTGCAATTTAAATTCCAAATAATCCTAAATGTTCCATAACAATTTCATAAGTGTGGAATATTATAAATGAATACTATAGTCTTAAAATTGGTATAATTTTATTTGAATTTAGTTTAGTATTTATATCCGAATATTCAGTGAGGAATTTGTAAATCTAATGACTAATTTAAATAAATAATTTATGTTAAATCATAGATAAATACTTATAATTATGATTCTAAAATACTGATATTAACATATGAAGGAATGTTTATTATTGATCGTTGGTTTTAAGACTATCATATGACTCATGACACAATACAATGCCATGGACGGGGATTTTATCTAATAGCAGATGTCCATCCAATATTGTCACCAGGCACGCATCCATAACCTTACAAAGTTCTAGGCATGGATAGATCCTGGAGTAAAGTATAAACAAAATATGAATCAAAATGACGATAATCAGGTAGGTTAGATGACAACTATAAAGCCCGGAGAGAGTCTAACAATATGAATGAAAATGACGATAATCAGGTTGGTTAGATGACAAGTATAAAACGCGGAGAGAGTCTAATAATATGAATTAAAATGACTATAATCAGGTAGATTAGATGACAGCTATGAGGTCCGAAGAGGGTCTAACAATATGAATGAAATTACGATAATCAGGTAGATTAGATGACAACTATGAATGTATATTTTAGGTGACGTTTCAACACATTTAAACTTTCAAAGAACAGTGTTTGTGTTGGTTATTGTATTAGCAATATTCAGTATTTTAATTTGCACAAATGTGAACAATGAAGTCAGATCTTTTCATCAGATTAAATGACACATACATAAAAGTAATGATATAGTCACCGACTCATTTTATTTTATCTAGAACTGACTTACCCTTTATAACTAATAATGAGAATATAAATCTCCATACAGGTTAAAATAGCAGCAGCGGTTTCTTCAACTGGTCATTCGATTAAGCAATACTTACATATAGTTAGATTGATCGATGCGGACCAGTCTCATTGCGACAGACTTTGTACAACCACTACTGTTTTGGGTAGGAAATATTTGCTAGCTAATGTTTTTATTGAGCATTGATATAGAAGGCTAAAATTATGATTGGCAGGTTATTATGCTTTGTGCGCACTATCATCGAAACATAAGTTCAATGTCACCATAAAGAGTATTTGAGCTGAATAATAGACAGGGACTGTACTGGTGGTTTGCCCAGGAAAAAAAGACCATACACATATACGACTGTATAATAAAACTGATATTGTTGAGCTATTATGTACAACGAAGAAAATAACTTTGAAGACATCATAGGCGAGACAAACACATTCACATTTTCACAAAACTAATGCTTAGAAATAAGATTGACAAAAGACAGAGCTTTCATGTTGTGATATTTTCAATGATATCATGAATGCTCAAATATGGCAGCCAACTTTACGCAACCAAAAATATTTTGTAGAAGATGCCTAACCAAATTAAAAAAGTTTCGACTTAATAATTGTATATACCTACACAGTCCTATGTAATGTGGAATCTTATTCTATTTTCATTAAAATGTTGATTTTCTTACGTTAAACATTTACCTGAATATTAACAGGCAATACACATTGATTTGGAAAACATTATCAGTCTTTGGTACATTTCAAGTTGAAATGTGATTTTGTTTACTTTATAAGGGTTGTCAGGCGTATTTGTTTAAATCCTACATAACTCAAACAATATTATATTTTGCTGGTAGGAAAGATTTACACATAAGACACTGACCCAACTTCAAATTCCTAGTGATCAAGTTGAAATTTTAAATTAATTTTCTGTCGCACATTAATCATCAGATATGGGTCCAAAAAGCTTATTCCTTTTGTCCAGCAGGAAGCCATATCTTTTACAACAAATATTAAACAATAATCCTTGTGAGTGTATTAGCACTGTCCTTGACTAGATGTCAGGGGTTAAATTTTAATGTTCATCCTGGTATCAACAAATGGTAATAAAGCACCCCATGCACTACCCTTATCTTTGAATACACACTGCGGGAAGTACACATCATTATCTCATTTTGTTATTCACCACTTTCTGCCTCTCTCCTATTTAATATATTTACGCTTGAGTTTTGTCTTGTAATTGTCTAATTTGTAACTTTTCGCTGGCGCCCGTGCACCATGCAGAAAGGTCCTCATATTAATTTGAAATTTTACATCATTATGTACTAAAGACACATTTATCCTAATGTTTATATCACAAGTCCAGTTTAAAAGAGTATTCCCAATTAATTTAAGAGCATGAATGCGAGAATGTAGCCATCATATTTTGAAATTCAAACAAATATTATATCACAATGGCATTATTCAAGGCACATTAATGCCGAAATGTTTATTTTGTAAAGTAAAATGAGCATTCTTAATTGTAATACATAATTTAACTAATGGCATAATATAAAATTACACTTAGAAACAAATATTAAACATTCTGGTATTAAAACAAAAAAAATGTTCGGGAATAGGAAATTATAGCTGTGACTATAGTTGCATACCTCTCTCTTCTCTGTTCTCTCTCTCTCTCTCTCTCTCTCTCTCTCTCTCTCTCTCTCTCTCTCTGTATTCATACATACATACATACACACACACACATATATATATATATATATATCATCGCGGCATTATTATTTCAAGCCTACATTACAAAAGTCACTACTACTTACCATACGTGATTTCATTATCGAATCCGAAATGTATCTAACCTCGTAAACATTTTTCATATAGAAATTAAAGTTTTGTTCATTTTATCAATAACCCTTCCTGTCACATAATCTAGATAGACGTGTACAAAGTAAAACAGAAAACACACACACATACACCAACACCCACGCACACAAACACACACACACACACACACACACACACACACACACACACACACACACATGCGTGTGTTCATATACTTGTGAGGACCTTGATATATTACTATATTTCGAGGACCATAAGAAGGAATGACAGTATATGTTAGAAATTTGAACGTAAGCTTAACTGTAAGATAGGCAATATCTGTATCACTTCATTTTTGCCATATACTTCTTTATGCATTATGATGACTACGTTGACTTTGCCATCATTGTGAGGACGTCATTGTGAGGACTAATTTACACACAGTCAAAGACTACCATCAACCTGAGGACCTGACATTTTTTTCACTTCTTATTGCACCTATACTGGAAAAACATGAGAAGATAGTTAAACGTTTAGGAACAAATTTATCTGCAATTAAAACTACAGATAGACAAATAGATACACGAGCTTAAATGCTCAAATCTTATTAAAATACAAGTTTTAAGTTCCTTTGCAAAAACCTAAATCTCAGGCACTGTTATGCAACTTTGTGACCTCTTTTATTGACACAATGAATACTATCATCCAGAATAGCAATTATATCAAAATTGTAAATTCGTCTATTAAAATAAAAACTGTGATTTCTAAAAATGTAATTTGACACGAAAGCAACTCAAATGCCAAAAATCAGTTTGCCCAATGCAAATTCACTGGAACTGAAGTTGCCTTTGGGAAATCTGCGCTTGACTCATATGATAATATATCACAACAAAAGTTTAAATATTATGCAGCATAAAACGGGAAGTTAAGGAAATTGCGTTCCATTAATTTTCAGTTATTTTTTTCTTCATTTTTTTATTGTTCATGCCTTAAAATCATACGCCCATAAGTTAGCAAAAAGAGTAAAAAATAAATGAAGATAAAATATGTATGTGATAAGGAAAGGAAGGGTTAGAATGCATATATATGCATCTGTATATACATACATAAATATGGTATGGTTTTTAAATATTTAGAAATGAGAGAGGATAGATAGAAAGGGGGTTAAAATACATTGAACTGAAACATTAAATATTGTGTCTTCTAACGGCTTCATCTAACTTGCTTATGGAACCGTTATTAAATTTACTTATATACGCCATGATCTGCTACAATATCAACATGTGCAGTAATGAAAGCTAGACTTTAGGAAAAATATTTTGTTCTAAATACTAATTGTTTTCAGAACACTGGCTTATACATTTGCTTAAATATAATCATCTAGTCACCATGAAGTCTGCGATATGCATTTAAACTCACTCTCTCTGACGAGTTGAATTCGGAGGAGTTAAGTACACATATTTTAATTTACTTCTTTTCCATCAATAAAGAGTTATTAGCCTTCTGTAATTTGCAGATAAACACTCATACAATTGATAATAAACGTTGATTAAGTTGCAAATGTTTAGGTTGATTGATTAGGCATTTAAAGAAAAAGAAATAGAACTTCCCTATTGCATGTCTTAATAACATCAGTTTTTGATGACTCAATTTGGGCTGCATTTTAGTTAACATATTAACCCCTGGAGGTCTTTGCTGTTTTCGCATGCAATGCGAATTGGAAACACATTTTGGGGACTATTTCTGAATACATCCTAATACACCGACTTCCAAGGAATATTCCATAAGACAAATGGCTAGTTGTGCTAAAGAAAATGTTTTTCTTTGGTTAGTTTGCTGGCGCATAGGCAGAAGGTGAAAACATGTGTGCGCTTTCAGATTTGTCTGCCGTAGATCTGTGGCCATAAAGTCTAAAACATAGACACAAATTCGGAATAAATTTATTATTTTTTTTCTCTGTATTTTGCAGTGCAATTAAAAGGTCCAGATTATTTGCTATCATTGTAGAGCTATATCTGTCTACCTTTCTATAATACCACCCACTTTAGTATATCATGCATGACCTTGACACTGCAAACATTGGAAGTAGGCTACTACCTTCTGCCTCGTAAAATCGTCACTAGATTTTAATGTGTTAATATTTAAGAAACTAATTTCTTTAAATTATGAACTGGCATTTCGAAGTTCTTATTATTACATATTAGACTAAATTACTATTTTGGAATGGTACTGAACTGATTTAAGACGTTTGGATTATATACCCCCCCCTCCGAGACATGAAGAATGTTGGCACATTAGTACATTCTAAGCTATTTACATATCTAGTTCAGTATTGGAATTTGGCTTGCATCACTAATGGTTATCATGTGAGAAAAAGTCAAGTGCAATTTCATAAAGAGAGTGTTGCAGAAAGAGGAGAGCGAGAAGATATGCAAATTGAGTTATGTGCATGTGTGCGATTTGGATATTTATCATAGCTTTAACAATTTTTCAGTCATATCACTATAAGGTCTGTATCGTGGCAGTATATAGTGATGTCTAGCACTTGTGTATCATGCTGCTGTCCTACCAAGACACATTATCCTAACACCAGGATAAGAAGTGCCAACATTAAACTCTTACTGCTGAGCATCTATCGCAAAAGCTTCCATTTTTATGTCTTTGGTATATTACTCGACCTGGGTTAAAACCAGCACCCCCACCCGAATCTAGGACTGACACTCTTGCAACTAAATCACTGGAGTGGTCTATAAGACAAATGGAAATAAAAAAGAAGAGATAAAATAGAGAGAAAAGTCAAATGGAGAAATGCAGATTAAATATTTAGAACTGGAAAGTGAAGAAAAAAAAACAACTCTTCCGTTACATACATGATTGTGTTTTGATGCTATCATAAATAATAGGTTAGTATAAATTATTAAAGAAGAGGAAGTAGATCAATATGGCCAAGACAGCATTGAAATATGTTTGTACATAATGTACTTATTGGCAAAACTAATACAATCTACACTTCATTGCCATTGCAACAAAGTGTTAATAATGATGTGCTTCAGGTACATATCTTGAGGCGTGACGAGTTGGTACCTGACGTATATTAACATACTAAAAAATTTCAAAATGGAAACTGGATAAATCTACATTACAAAAAGAAAGTGCATGCTATTTCTGACTGCTAAAGATTGAAAAATAAGCAACATAATTGAAACAGACTAGTCAAAGGCTCCTATATTAAGAGGCCAATGTCACAGACCTGTACTAAAAGCAATCAATTTGTTGGATCAAACAAATCAGTCTGATTTTATGATTGATAATTATAAGCCATTTATGTTGAAAAGCTCTTTATCACCTGTGAGCAATTCTACAAAACCTATCCCAATTAAAATATTAAGGGACACAGAAGCTTTTCAGTCTTTTATTATCAGGTACATTGCCTGTTTCTGAGCACAACTCTGGTCACAGTGTTCTTATTTAGGCTGTAAAATCAAGCTTTGCTTTTTCTCTCCAGTTAACTGAACTCATGACCATTGGATTACAACATGCAGTATCCGCCTACTGAGCTGCTATGGCCACCTATCTAATACTATTTGAAACCAATAAATTAAAAATAAAAAAACAGTAGGACGTTCATAACAAAAAGAAAGAAAAACATTAAATGGTTAAATTGCATTAGAATTTAATTGAGCGAAGCATGTACAAATATGACACATATTTCATTGCATAAGGTAAATGTTCATCTCGACAAAAATGATTAATATAAAAGATGCAACCCAAATAAAGTCATTTCAGTCATTATGTATGTCATTATTGAATACATACAAGAAGCTGGCAACAGCCTGCATGTTAAGTCCAGTCACAAACATTCAAAATGTTGATTACAATGGTATTAAAGTGAAATAAAGTAAAACAACTGTTTCATTGAAGGTAATTAAACGGTGTTGACAGATGAATGAAAGGACATCACAGGAAGACATGCAATACTGCTGCATTGTTAAATGAAAACATCATCTTATTAATCATTAATATCTGCATGGACAGTCTCTATTATATAACGATATGGTAATTCCTTCCAACCTTGATGAAACTTCACACTGTCAATTTGTTTTTGGAAGGAACATCAGGAAGCAAGACAATTTCCTTTGTAAAGAGTAAATGCATTTTAGTAATTCAAATAATTTCATCTTTACTTATTTAATGAAAGAAGCAAACACAATTGAAGTTAGCTGTACCAAAATTCCAGTTAGATTGTCCCCTTCAAGGCTTGAGTCCAAACTGCAGAATATTAATAATAAATGAGAAACGGCTAGCAGACCTTTGAACACATTCAAAACTGGTGCTAAAATGCAAGTAAAAAATGTAGATGTGGCATAATCTCATTGGTTAATATTTTAAACATATGACAAATACAACTGTTACCTAAACTAATTCATCTGAAAAAATGTTAAGTTTTGCATTCAGAAAATTTAGACAAACTTAATTTGGAGAAAAGACATTTTACTGTACATGCATTTACAAGATGCAATATCCAATTTCAAAACTGGATTTTATTTCTTACCAAAGTAAACATGTCTCAATGTACTATGAGAAAAGAAATTAAAATCCAAACTAATATGAAAAATATAT
Organism: Unio delphinus; assembly: GCA_029339505.1. Taxonomy (NCBI): domain Eukaryota; kingdom Metazoa; phylum Mollusca; class Bivalvia; order Unionida; family Unionidae; genus Unio; species Unio delphinus. The sequence goes on along the minus strand of JAQISU010000036.1, from coordinate 10,164,672 downwards.
ACAGGAAGAACATAATTGTAATATTTTTATTATTTTAAAAACAACACAATTTAATAATCATGATGTCAGAGACTACACTATTTTCTGGGCAATATTCAAATTTATAGTTTTGAAACATGGCAATATTTCAATGTTTCTTAATGAGTGACAAAAATCAAAAGAACTTCTCTGCCTTGAAAATATATTTGCTTAAGAAAAATATTTAGAAAAAGCAAATAACAAAACTATATATCTGAACATTAATTTAAACTTTCATGGCTTGGATGCAAATTAATCAAATGACCAAACTGAAATCTAAGAACACATCATAAACACAACTGGAGAATCTATCCTATTTGTTGGCCTATAAGTCACTGTGAAACTTAAGCCAACTTAGCCAGTTTCTGGTCCTTCATTCATAAACGAGTAGATGCCAAGTATAAGACAAGGCCAGAACAATACCTCAACTTTGTTTTTTTCACTACTGTTTGATACACACATGAATTTTATCCTAGCTGTAACTCCACAAATTTACGTCAGTATAGTTAAATGTAACTAAACAAAACTTACTGGTAATTTGTTTCACACCAACTATCTAAAATAAATAGGATACTTTTAGCCACAAATGACCTGTAAATTTACAGAGTTACAGATAGGATAAAATTTGTAATGCTGCGTGAAATGTAGGATAACAACTTCTGTTTTCAGGAATATTACACTGTATGCATAGCTGCCAACCCTCCAGACTCACATTTTTGTGAAAATGGTGATAAAAAGTAGTGAATTTTGACATGAACTCATGAACTGATCCTAGAGTCTGCTAATATTTGTCGATACAAATGAATGCATGGCAAGTGTTTGGTATATTCCAAACTAAACTTCATTGTATGCGTAATATATTTCCTTTTACTATTCCGAGTTTCCTCTGTCCCTTACCACACCATTTTTTTTATATTTGGAGATTTATGCTGGGGTCAATGTCCATTCCCTATCGAAAGAGTTGGAATTTGCCGACACAATTTGGTGTCAAAATGGGATAGCCTCTTACTAGCTGGCACAGAAAACTTGAAAGACCTTTCCTTGAGATATAACTGCTTGAAATCGAGAGGAAAATTATTTATTTTCTAAAAAATCATTAACATAGCATTCGTCATGTCTTTAATCTGCTGACAGGCAATATGAAAATGCGTTCTTGCTGAAATTTGACCTGGATCTGGCCATTTTGTCTCAATGACATAACCAAACAAATCTCGCCACCTAGATGTCAATTAGGTCAAATAGTCACGTGACATGGAAAATAAACAAATTTCCAAAGTAAGAGTTTGATAACAAGGGTCAGAGAAAATGGTGAGACATTTTCAAGATTAGTTGCAGGTGCATGCGAGGAACAACATTTTGGTTGGGCACCAGTTTCTCTTAAAAGCATTTGTTGTTGTTGAAGGGTATAATACTATTTTTCAGCACACGATATGCTATACATGGCAGCCATTATTAATGGTGGAGGAAAAACCCGGGAAAACCCCTGGAAAGAACCACTGACCCACACATACCCACATTGGCCCAATCTGAGACTCGAACCCACGCAGACACTGACTGACACATTTGCACTACTATTTTAGAGAGTACCCATTCCACTAGAAGAAGAAGAAGATGAAGAAGAAGAAAAAAAATAACACTTCTCTAAATCGGTTGACTTGTCACAAATCAAAATGAAATTATTAGAAGATAAAATGTACCAAGCCTTCAGCACCTAAACTATCGAGTACCTTAAAAAACCACAAAAACATAAACAAAACCAAGTCCATACGTTAGCCACTGTCGGAATTCCAATTTTATGTTCAGTGAGGATTTAAACTAAAATATATACATAGAACATTGTATTCAAGAACAATGTTTGAAATCATCCACAGAAAACCATACAACTTTAAAGCAAAAAAAGAAATATGTAACTTTCGAAGAAAAAAAAGTATTTCTTAAAACTGATGAATATTGTTGTGTACGGTTAACTGGTGGGTCAATTTAAAAACAAGAAGCAAGTACAAAGATCGGTACTTTAACGAAAAATGTATTAAAGTTCGAAAGGCTATATCATTTCCAAAGAAAACATTTAAAGGTAAACATTTTATTTGTCAATTAAGTCTTCTACTGCAGCAACCCCAAAAACCATAACATATTAAGAGCATTATATTTTCATGGCAGATATAGATTTCTTTGTATTAATGCAGAACTGTAGAAACAGATACACTTCAAAATGACCGTGTTTTATGATACACGTAACTACAAAAAGATGATATTTTGGTTTTCCTGATATGAGAAAAAAAAGATACTCGGATAGTGTAATTAGCTGAATACAAAAATACCGTGGTTTAAGAAGTAAGCTATATGCCTTTAGGACAAATTAAAGATGAAAAGTAAGTATTCTATGGTATTTAATAAACAATATGTAATCGCAAAAAGTATTGAAAGTAAGCAACAATATTTATTCAACAACCTGTTATCACAAAGTAGCAAAAGTATGCAGTAGGATTTGTTGAACAGTCTGTAATCACTAACTATTTAAAGTAAGCAAGTATATTTATTAAACAACCTGATATCGCATATTATTTAAGTGAGAACGATATAACATATCGTCTACTTAACCAAACTATAAATCTACAACAAGTCGAGACTAATGAACTTATTAGAGTTAAACCAAAATGGCATTAGTGAAATCTGATGAAATATTGCACAACCAAAATATATAAAACATAGCAAACACATCAGCAGCGAAGCAGAGGAACTAAGAAAAGCTAATTGCGATACATTTTACAGACTGTTAAAATACAAACAAACAAAAAACATTTAACTGAACATTTAACATATTTAGAAAATACTTTTAAATACAAATTTTTAATAACATAACAAAATTTACTTTTTGGCGAAAGGTTAAAATGATTTTTTCAAAGAAAAGGTGTGACACCTGCAATAAGCAAATACATCATGTTGTATGGCATCAGAAAACCCTTGGTCTAAACATAATAAATTTGGTAAAATGTCTTATAGGAGGAAATGGACGGGTAAAGGTAACACATAAGCACCAGTTGGTGACACATAGACACCAGTTGACAATGTAAACCAAGAGATCTAAATGCTGACATTATTTGTTCGAGTCAGATTAAAAGCAGAAGCATCACTGATTATTTATTTCTGAAAGAGTAAAAAAGATGGCGTTTAAAATAAGCTGGACAACTTGTTCCTTAATTAACTGATGATGTCATTCTGATTATTTTCGGCCGTAATTAACTTGTTGTATGCAATTCAAAACTCATGTTAACATTTGGCAACAAAAGGAATGAACATAAAATAATAATATGGGTAAGAAAAAAGAAAAAAACTATTTTAAGAAGTAAATTCAGTCAGATCACGCAACCACATACGTAACCATAGACGCTTGTTTATTTTCTTAGTGAATAAAGTAAATTAGTTGTTTTTTAATCATCAGCTGTTTTAACTGTAGACCAATTACAATCACCGTTCTTCCTTTTGTCGAGATAAGAAGAGACCAATTACAATCTTGCACCATTTTTCATAACTGCTAATCACATTCTCTTCTTTACGAATTGTTACTGACTGCTGTTCAGTCATTGTTATTGTATTATTTACCAGGTCCGTATCTAAGCGTGTCAGATGGCTGTTGTATCCAATAATACCAGTTTTCATTCCCATATCACGAGGTAAACAAAAATAATCCATCCCCATCATCAATAACATAATCTAGTTTTAACTTGTGGTTAGAGCGTCCGCCGCAGAAGTGGGAGGTCGTGGGTTCGATCTCCGGCAGAGTGATAAAAAAGACATACAAATGGTACTAACAGCTGCCTCACTTGAAGCTCAGCATTAAGAGGTTAGTGTTAGGACTGGCTGGCCTGGTGTCAGGATAATGTGACTGTGAAACATGACATGTCTGCGGCATGATGCCCCAGTGACATCACTATAAACTGCCTCACTGCAGACATTGTAGCGAAATGATTGAATTTCTTTTAAAGCTACATTAAAATTCCTAACCAAACAAACAAAGTAATATTGCTCATGCTGTACGGAGCACGTCCGTTGTCAAATCGTTAATTTCGGAGGTTCATAGATTGACATGTTGTCAAGCTCGTCAAATCTGGATGCAAGTCAATCTTGAATGCAGACAACAATCCCACAATACCATGCAATAAGTGATTGGTTTTGAGAAAAACGGGAACTTATGACGTCTGGTGATCGGTTTTCAAAATATGTTTGCTTTCAGTTTTCTGAAAGCTGCATTTCCAATGGCTAATTCACAGGTCAACAAAACATGTTTGCTACCATGGTAAAGACAGTACCTATCAGCTATAGTTCACTTGTACCACGACCAGTTGTACCGGACCTATTCAGCAACTGCCGATATAATAAATAATAATAATAATGAGGACTTTGTATAGCGCCTAATCTTACTAAGCTCTTAGCACATTACACCATCTATAATGATATTACTACGCTACAGAAAAAAAATGAAATTGGAAAACATAAAAAACATGCTGAAAACATATAAGATACAAAACAAATGTTACTGATATCATAACTAGCGTTTAATGAGAAATTAGTTAATTTTAAAAACATTTTCAATAATTGAAAATTGGGGAATTAATAAAAATTTTTGCATGCAGCATGAATTTGTGAATCACTGAAAAATGGTTGTCAGCTATGTGTATGTATTTCAGATTATGGCAACAGGGAAACTGTATCGATAATGCTAAAATATATTTTCCAGAGTTCTGTTAGGATGAGAGAGGGTATTTTATACCTTACTACTGCCCCATTCATCTTAAGTTTTTTTGAAAGAGAAAACAGTAATAAACTAAACTTCCAATGCAAACTTAAATACAAACCAGAATTCTTCAGTTTCTAAGTTTAAGTAATCACAATATTTATATCCAAAAATAATCAATTTAAATTCTGAAATGACCATTTGGTCACATTTTGTAATTTAATTTTTATGCACAATAACCTCACCATGCCCAACATATAAGAGTATTTGCACTTTTAGTAGCTCGGATGCACGTGGTTTCTATATTTGCTCATGTTGGGCTGTTGCTCTAAATGACACTTCTGTACAAAATGCATCACTGGTTGAGAAACCAACACCATTAAGCACCTGGCAATACATGGTAACATATTCACAATATCCTATGGTTAGCCTAATTTTCCAATCTGATCTGCTCTGCCAAACATTAAGCTCACACCGGTTTTGACAAGAATGACCGGACTAAATCATAACTAACTATATTTAATGAGCATATAATTAACAATGCAAACGATTTGTTTTCGAGACAATGGATACCATAATTTAGACTAGAAGGATTTGTTGACAGTGATATCAATTGATAATGGTTCATTGCCTTTGTACAAGGAGTATGATCACTATTGTCATCTAACTTTACTGCAGGCTACAATTCTCCGGAACCCTCTCATATCAGGCCATATTATATCACAAGGTTCAAAAATAAAAATGGATTGAATACCTGTCTTTGTCATGGATATTCATTTTCTAACTTATCTATTATATGTAATCAAATTACTAGTACATGCTGCTTTCGCACAATTACATAAGATGCACCAGAATTTAATACTGAAACGCATGTATATATTTTGACATCCTTCTAATATCAGGTTCTAACTTTTTGAATGAAAACTGAATGAAACAATTATCTGAATGGCTAATTCAATATACAGCTTGATGAAGAGTATAAGACAAAGCCCAGACTTTATAATCCATTATTATGGACTTATAAGCCAGCAAATATTTATTATCTCTGTGAAATTTTTAGGCAACTGTTTTTGTTCTTTAGCTTTAACATAGAAGGTTTATATTTTAAATATTTTATAAAATATTTGATCTGGGTCCATGGACGCCTTGCCAGAATAGGCATCTTTCTCTTTGCCTCTTCGCATGCTGATATTCCTAGTAGTGATGCTGTTCTGATTAATTGTCCAGGTTGTCTTTCTACAGCTGCCGTATCCTTCTTTAGCCATGGTACTCTTGCTGTTTTCTTCTTCTCTGCCTTAACAATTGATTTGCTGCTTTTACCTACAAAACAAATAATCCCTCTTCATTTTGGATGATAGATTCACCAAACATTGATACTATTTTAACTACAAATTATTCAACTGTTTACCATTTAAGAAATGTGAAGAAACCAATACTGCCAAAAGGAAACATTGAAATTGGGATCTTGGGTTCACACTAACAAATATATTAATTTACCATTTGCTTTAACAGCAACAGCTACAAGTGAATATCAATTACAAACACAGTAAACATTAGGTAAAAAGTTTAACCTCAGCATTACAGCCATATAGTATATGAAATCTAGCCAGTGAAAGAAAGAAGTTCAGTTGTTAACATTCTCTAGGTACACATCAAATCACAAAAGTATTACTGTGCCATTAACAATATATTAATTACATTTATTGAAACAATGAGGTATGACATAAAATAAAGTTAAATTGTTTGGGATCACTGATTTTATTAAACAATCTTAAGTTTATAGTACAGATGATAGTAATTCACAGTAATTTCTTTCATTATAATGTAAAAATCTTGTGGTTTTGTAAAAATATATTTCTAGCAGTACTCTTATGCTCTGAAATATAGTTATAAGCATACAGCAACGGATCCAAACATTGCAGTATGATACACTTACATTACATGTGACACTCATATTTCAATAGATATTACATAAGTGCATATACTTAATGTGCAAGCATCTATTGTTTCCGGGTATGAATAATCGTAGGATCTGGAAAGTCGTTGTGTGTGACAACCATAAAGATAGTGAATTCATAGTCTTAGTAGTGTGTCAGGATCACATCAGTATCTTTTATTTTGGTAAGCATTGCACATCAACTTATTTCCGGTGCTAATCTCCAAAAGCATAAACTGTAATACATTACCTTCACAAAATTATGTATTTTATTCTTCTTCCTCCACTGAACAACCATCTTGAAGGTCTTCAATAATATCTGTAAAGATAATGTTCAAATTTATTTTATATTACATACAATGTATGAACTGGATACTTGCCAATTGTTAGATACTTAACAATTGTTTTCATTAATAAAAAAATAGTATAACAAGGTAACCAAATTATCTTCTGAAATTTAAAATTGGAACCTGACTATCAAATATGTGACAATGTCCAGCTATCATTTTTATTTGCGAATGCTTTCATCATATTTCCTGAAGTTACAAAAGCAAATACATTGAACAAATTACACAGAAAATGTTCGCTTGACATAACATACTGTCTAGCTATGATACATATCTGGGTTAAATATCAACAAAAGGACAAATGAATTGACAAGCAACACTGCAGAATAATAGGACAGTTTTGTTTTTGTTTTTGATGGTTTAACGCCATTTTTCAGCACCATATAGGCATTACATGGCGGCCAGTATTAATGGTGGAGGAAGAATCCGGACAACCCCTGGAAAGAATCACCGACCCACCAGAAGCTACTGGCAAGCTTTCTCACATAACTATATTTGCAGAATCATAGACTCGAACACACGCAGACAGAGGTGAGATGGCAGTGGTCTGCAACAGACAGCGCTTTAGCCCACTCGGGGCCCCATAATAGGACAGACTTTGGATAATGGTGATGTTTGTAATGATAATGACAAATACTGGATTGCAAAAGAAACCGAAAATGAATGATTTTTAATCTACAATAGGTCAGTAAAATCAAAGAGATTATATTTAAACCAGTTATCTGAAAATTTAACACGCTGAATGTCATCTATATGTAAACTTTGTGCTTTACGTCGTTTCTTTATTTTGAGGACAATTCATCAAGTCCTATGTTGAGAGGAGTCATGATAATCAGTCTTTCGTTCTTTCAACAACCCATTCGCAATTTTTCTATGCATCAGAAATTAGAAGCTTTTTTAAAAAAGCTCAAAAACTACCAAAGTCCTTCATATGAATTACCTGCAATATCATGTGACAGAAATATCCCTGCTAAGTTACCTTCAGAAGAATCAAAGAATTTATTTACATATTTTGCAAAGTTTTGGTCACTGAATTAATGTAATATACAACTATTCACACTTGATAAAAATTCACATTGACCTACCATCATTATCAATCTTTATCTCGTCTAGACTTTGTCCTATGTTCAGCATATTTAAAAGATATTTAAAATATATTTCCTTTGAAACAAATCAGGCTCCATGCTGTACACCGCGTTATAAGAGTGTTTACAAGTTTTCGAGGGAGTGGTGTACTTGCCATTTTGATTACATAATGCACCATAAAGTACACATACCGTATCTTAAAAAAAGCCAGGAAACTTGCAGCTAGTTTTTCCCTGTATTACTTTTCCCTCTGGCTACCTTTTTTGTATAGTATCAGTTCTCCCTGATATTGTAAAATGTAATCATTTTTCTTCACGCTCTTTACAGCAAATACACCATGTCCTGCAATATAGAGAATGTTGTTCATGTCTCAGTTAATAAAAGCAAATCATGGTCACTAACAAAGTCAATCTGTCAGATGAAACGTAGAGCTGTACCGACGTCACTTTTTGCCAATTATTCTGATACCGCGTATGGCCGATTATTAAAATTGCCGATACTGATTATGAGATTATCACAGTGTAAATACTCGCGTATAAGCTTAATAATTTAGGGAGAATAACATTGCCTGGAAGAGGGGGGGGTGGAGTTGGCTTTTCCATGGGCCAATGTCTAAACTTTACAGATTATAGGTCTTTATGTTTACTACTGTAATGGCTGTAAATCTTGGAACATTAAACAATATTTTTTTTCTGTGTCTTAAGACATAGGCATGTTAGAAAATTAACTTTCGGTGACCCGACAATTATTAAACTGTTATAAAATACTATGATTGATTTTGTTATTATTTTGCATGTGCATATTTTCTGATTTCTCCAACATAACATGGAATTAAAAAAAGGCAAATACAGACTTCATAATTCGTGGGCCGGGGAGACCATGTACTATAACGTACAGTACTTACACAGTGCAAAGTGTGCATAGCATCACTTAAATCCATATTTATTCCCAATCATATTGGATGCATAATTTGCTTTATTCGTCGTTTCGACCAAATTGCATTCGTCTAGATAACATTTTTGATAGTGCTTAATAGCTGTTTCATTTACAATGAATGTTTCAAGAGTTACTCATTTTCAATGATAAAAGCGATCCTACAAATTGAGGCAATATGTTTAAAAAGATATGCATATTTGATTGTACAAGGCACATAACTATCATAATTTACATGCTCACGAAGAGAGGTAATAATAAAAGCTAAAATTCTCATATGGATTGACTAAGATCAAGTTCAATCAATTTTATTTTTGTCTTTTGGCTGAACAACTATCACAACTTTCCACACAATGAAAAGCTTGATGTTTCGCTGTCTCCTTTGATGATAGTCTTTGAATTTCTCATTAGATTTGCGACAGCAGTACAGGCCAGCTAATCATTAAAATGCCTGAAACTAGCTTGTGACAAGAGGAATTTTGAACGCTAACTATACCAGTACATTGATGAAGAGGCATAACTAGAGTGTTTGGAGCCCGGGGACAAGATTCATTTATACGTTCCCTGGTTCTTCCTCCACCAATAATACTGGCTGCCATGTATAGCCTATCGTGTGCTGAAAAATGGCGTTAAACTCTACAACAACAGCTACAACAACAACATTTAACGATGGTAATTAACATTGGCATATACAGTCTAAAAATGCCAGATGTTAACTCGTGTAAGTTTCTTTCGTGGGAATGGCATTGGAGTTAAGCATTCATAGTGTGACATTCTATTTATTGAAGATGCGAATTCTTTATAGAAAAGTTATTATTTCATCACAACAATAATTCACAGGTGATGCAACAGAACATGTAGGACTTTTCTTGTTTGGAAGAAAATGAAAATCGAGGACATAATGTAATAATTGGGAGTTCTCAGCAAAAATCAGCGGTAGTTACATTTAAGATTTCGTCTTTCAATTAATCCCCAAATAAAATGTTTCTTCTTTAGTTTCCACTATTTAATTGTGTTTTAAAATTCAAGCCATGTCAAGGTAAATGTTATAATTGAAATTATATTTACGAAATTTATGTGCATCGGCACCGATTATTTATGCCGATAACGATTATACCGACTGTTCTAATAATCGGCTCGATTATGAGTATGGGTGATTAATCGGCTCAGCTCTAATGAAATGCTTAATAATTATTTTAAATAACTGTACAGTCCATTATGATGCAGTGGATAGCGCTGAACATAATGTAGAGATATAACCAAATAAAGAAAAAAATAAAAACGAGTCAGTTGGCAGTACAATTGGTGTCCAGCAAATTATACAAAATGTGCCCAGGACTGATCAAAATGACTTATCATCTGCAGAAAATGATGTGAATTGGAGGCCAGGTATATAGTGATGTTCCAAGTGCACCCATTGACTTGCCTGAGACTAGAGTAGATTATTGCTGAAGCTGAAGACAGTTGTATGCAATGCACTATAACAACTAAAAAAATTGTTTGCATTTTTTAATTATTCTCTAACTTACCTCAACTAAATGCCAAAGTCAATTTCCACTATAAACTACACATTCATTTGTTTTCAATTTACATGGCAACCAAAGTACTGGGCTTAGCAATGTAAACTTTGAAATGGCGACTAAAATGTTCAAGTAGGTTGTCCTCTATGGTTATAAATGTTTAGGTACTTAGAATGCACAAGAGTTTTTCATCTTCTGATCTCTGAATTATGCAGGCCATTGGCAACCTTCTATGCATAGTAGGAAAAAAAGGATATACATTTTCGGGCCAGTGATGAGCTTCCAGTCAATTTTGTATGTTAGTCCCATATAAACTCATGATTAGATCTTTCAATTATAAAATACAGAGAAAAAAAACTGTACAAAGAAATACAGGGGGACTAGATGAAAGTAAAAGATCAATCAATTACTAAATATAGTATTACATACATTTTCAAAATGTGACATACAAAAATGGTACTCAATAAATAATTTTTTAATTCAGTTTAGAAATGACCGTTTTACTTTTTAATCATCCATTAACTAAGAATTTATATCTCCACACAAATTCTTGTGATCTACAGGAAAAGTAAATGAATTCAGAACCTTTTGTAGGTGGGTTGTAAGCACAAATAAAACAATTTTTTAAAAAATTCTCTAATGAAGCAAGGAAGACAAGAGTTTTGAGATCAGAAATGATGTTAAGTAATGACTTGATGGTCTTAAACTGACATAAATGATCAAAACAACTTTTGTAAAACCAAGCAATCCCAAAAATATACTAAGTAAATTTAAAACAAATTTATTCTCATAAAAGTCCAAAACGTTTCATCAAAAGTCCTAAATAATAAAGTTCTAATTGAATTCCTGTAATCTCAAACTGACTGATGTGCCAGTAATGAAATAATCCAAGATATCCTTCTCTTAATTCACTATAACTACAAATTATTGTTTCAGACCAAGATTATTTAACACTTTGTAATGCCAGTAAATAATTTAAATAGTTATTTGCACCAAAACTAAAAACAGAACATGACAATAAGACTGATTCCACCAAAGATACTAAAATAGGAATGAGTAATTTTTTAAATAACCAACATTGATATGTACAGCTAAGACACAATATTAGAGCCATAATGTAGGTCAGTTTATTTTGGAAACATTTAACTTGCAAACAAGTGAGTTTCCAAATTAAAAGCCAATGTCATAGACTAAATTTTTGTGATACCTTTATTGATATTAAGTCTAATATTTAATCCATATTCACTGAAAAGTATTAACTATGTATAATGTAGTTTACAAAATCAATCACAAAATACAATTACACAAAATAAAATCATCAAGAAAGTTAACAAATAACGCAAATTAACCGGTTACTAGAAAAACCGATATATGCTGAAAAACCGAAATATGTTGAAAAAGCGAAATACACATGTATTTACATGTTCCCTCAGTATATATCGGTTTCCACACATAAGTTATTTTTTGGTTTTATTTGAATAATTATATAAAGCAAAATAAAATATGATTTGTGATTTTGATATGAATTATTTACTTTTGTTTCCTATTTATAGCACAATTCATGTAATGATGTCACTAGATCATACTTGGTTTGATAGACCCGATACATGGTGAATTCTAGTAATACATACGAAGGGAAAGGGAAAAGTAAGGAAGTATAAAAATAAAAGTATTTGCAGACATAGTATATTAATTAATTACTATAGCTTTTAATAAAATAGTTTTTGACAAATTAATAACAAATAATTTAATATTTGTTTAAAAGGTTTCCAAAATAGTTGGTATTTCTATGCACCGTTGCGAAATGAGTTCATCAGCTTTGACATTAACTCACGCCCACTCTGCGGTGGTGTCATCCTGAATGACTACAGCGATGGAGAGATGGCCACCCACCCCCACCCCCTCTGTATCTTGCTCTCTGCACCACCCACCACTGCATTGCGTGGAATTCCGAAAATATACGCGAGCTGTACTGACATCAATATAAGCTCATTGCTGAAAATGGGATAAAACCAAGTTGTCACAAATAATAATTACAATAATATAAAAAGTAGTTGTACCCTTACTCTTACGTCGTGGACAATCGACCACAACAAATCAATTTGAGGCTACGACATCGTAGCTAAAAAAAAACTAGTAGCTATTTTGGAGGAATACAGTTAACAACTTGAAAAAGAATTGTTTTATTACTTACCAGTTTGATTCAGCATGTCCGTCCATCTTCCAAGAATGTACTGTAGTGTATTAGAGGCTAATCCTTGCAGGAATATAATCAATGTACGCAATATAAACAATATTAAAAAACGCGCCATGACACCGCACAAACGGACGCCCCGGGCTTAAAATACCGCACTCTGTTCAGGCATCGTCAGTTTGCAATTATTATAAAAAAAAAATTTAAACCAGTAATTATTTTTAAAAGTCACATTTATCTGTATATAAAATTTACATTGAAACTGCAAAGTAGCGATGTTCTGATTGAACGACAGTCTGAGATCACACGCCTTTTGATTGGCTAATAGTTTGCACACTAGTCAAGCTCCCAAAGCGCCAAAACGAAGGCCGCAAATTGCGTGACCTTTACACACGAGTGTAACTCTATGTCAAGCATTACCGACTTCGTGAGGACTTTTACAAAAACACGTATTTCACCTCATCTGATCATTCTCAAACATTTTCCGATATATCATTTCGAGGACTAGTGTGTAAGTCCTCGAAATGTAGTATAGTCTTCGAGATGTTGGTGTGCAACCCAACTCAAGTCCTCGCAAGTATATCAAAACACACACACACACACACACACACACACACACACACACACACATACATACATACATACATACATACAGACAGACAGACAGACAGACAGAGAGACAGACATACATACATATATTATAGGTTATTGAACAATTACCGTTATTTCTTATATTTCACATTTCCGATGTGCTGTTGCTCTGCTTTAAACAGGGAAGAAAATTGGTTTGAACTTTCTTTTGAATCGTTCCCTATTATTCGTATGAGCTTTAACACACACACACACACACACACACACACACACACATATATATATATATATATATATATATATATATATATATATATATTGTCATTCTATGGTCTTATTCCATCCCTTTCTCTGTATCGTGCATGGTGGAGTTTACTAGGATACACATGGAATATATAGGACGGCAACAGGCGATGCTATCTCAGATAATCACGTATATAAACATGTATTTTACAATCAAGGAAAATACAGTTTCCTTTCTGTTTGGTGTGATATTATATGATTACCGTATCTGACAAAGAAGACGTCTTGTGTATTAGTGATTAGACCCAGATATTTTACCGTATGTAGCTTACATATGTTGAAGTTGTAACGACTTCGTTGAATTTTACTGTTTTCGTGCGACCCTCAAGATTCATAGTTCAGTACCAGAACATTTAATTACATAACCTTTTAGAGATTCACCTCTACTTTTCTAAATTGTTAAAGAGATAATATCTTATACCCAATGCAATTTGTGTGCTAGGAATTCCAGCATTATAAAATATAACCTGGAATACGATTGTTGTATTATATTTTGTTATGCTATGTTCAATTTATTTAGTTTCTCTGTGCTACAAAGTGCGGATATTTTGGCTCATTTTCACAACTCCATGTATGTTATAACTATATTGGGAGAGTTGTCGTTTCTGATCTTTTTGTGTTCTTGAAGAAATACATTGAGTTACTCGGACATGAGACTATCTTCCTTGTCCTTTAGGGCATATTCCGCATCCGTTCTTCTTCCACACTTAATGGTCACGGAATTATGTATGACTGGTATCAATATGATCAAAAATGTACTCGTGTTCCGCTGCCGCGTACAGCGTCACCAAGAGTGGTTTATTAATTATCGGCTCTTGTTATTTCGAAATATTGAGCGAAACTCAGAACATGCTGCATGTGCAAATTGCCTGCAGTTTAAACGTCTAAGTACTTAGCTGCGCATATCGGTCACAGCCAGGGTATATGATAAAGACATTCTCTGTAAACATCACACTACAATCCAGTCTTGCCAGAAAGCTTCTCGCTTTAAGGAAACAAAACTTTCAGCTAAAGAGGTAAAATAGATTAAAAATTATATTTTTATCGATATTCGTTTTATAGGACATAATTGTTTCATATATCAGATATTTTATTATTTATTCTAAATTCTACAGAGTAAATACGTAGATTATGCAGCGCTATTATATTAGTAATACTATCGTCTGCTTCGAGATAGTCTTTTTGTTGTAACTGAACAGACAAATTGAGCTTAATTATACGCTGGATGCATTGAACGTTTAATGTTCATGGATAACTAATTTATGTGAGCGCATGCGCAACATATATGAATGTAGAATTACTTAACCGTGTCTTATGTATTACACTGTTTGGTTGTTTTAATTTTATCTGACCTTGGGTGACCGTGCGTGCCCGTGTGTGGTGCCGTGTGTGACCGTGTTGTGGTGCCCGTGTATAGTGCTTTGTGTATGCTGCCTTTGGGAATGCTGCGTTATATGTATGTATTATATATAATCGGGTGATGTGAGGTCGCAGAACTCTTTTGTTATATGTATGTATTATATATAATCGGGTGATCTGAGGTCGCAGAACTCTTTTGTTATATGTATGTATTATATATAATCGGGTGATGTGAGGTCGCATAACTCTTTTGTTATATGTATGTATTATATATAATCGGGAGATGTGAGGTCGCAGAACTCTTTTGTTATATGTATGTATTATATATAATCGGGTGATGTGAGGTAGCAGAACTCTTTTTTTTTTGTGTCGTATGCGCAATGTCTGGTGACGTTAGTTCGGAATAGTTTACTGGTGTTCTCGATGCAAGGGACCAAGGCTTCATAACCATCGGGTATGTGTTGAATGTAAGGGCTCTCGAGGGATTGTTCAAACATACGTGGGGGGGGTGAGTGGACCATGCGTGGCAACTACGCAACCATTGACTAGATCGTGTGTAACCGGATATCCATCTTGGACGTCAAATGGACGCCACGATAGTTATGAAATACGTGTTCATATTATTGCTATTACCATCTGAGCAAATATTTCACATTTATGTATCAACTTTGTTATTTGAACGATTAATTCATAAATTCATAATTTCATATTTACATCTCAGTCTCGTTATTTGAACGATAAATTCATAAACTCATAATTTCAGCTTTACATTGATAAATCGTTACATGAACGGTAAAATCATAAAAACTAACGATATAACCAAAATTACTGTCATTTACATCTGTATCGTTATACCAGCTATATATTTCTAAATTCATACATATACTTGTATTTGTTGATTGGGTGATAAGACGTTATTCACGTCAGTTTTAAATGCCTTTCGATGAAATAATCCTTTGAGGTTTTTATTTCATTGAGTTACTTGTTGTTGATAGTTTCATGTTAGGAACCTTTTAATCTTTCCTTATCTTTTGTTTATTATGGTGTCAGAATTTATTATATTTAAATTACGTTTATAAATAAAAATCTTATTGATGCAGTTGCTCTCTGTGTCTTCACTAATCCAGTCCCAACCCGGCTTCATATATTGTGATGCATTTTTCTGTGCATATATTTAGTCTACAACTTATATTCATGTGTTGCTGTCAGAGACCTGGCACTAATGGTATCCCATTATTTCAAGTTGCATATTTTTATAATGTTAACTCCACTCCATACATCGCTTTCCAGAACAGAGAACAATACAAACGATGTGTCGCATGTGTCGTATGTTTTCCTTAGATTTTACCTTTAAAGTATATTTGTAAACATATTTGACACCATTCTCATAAATATTGCGTCATGATGTACAATATATACTATGAATGCATAGGCAGCCATTATAAACAAAGGATTTGGCTTAATTTCATGCTAATAAGCACCTATATATTCACGTAAATACATTCAGGTCTTAAAGTTATATAAATAGTTAGATGATACAGAAAATTGGAGAGACAATGAACAGTATTTCCAACCCGTATGACTATTCGTGTACAATTACAACGTCACTTGTACAGTTTCATATGAACATTTTTTAAGTGACTTCGGCTGTATAAGTAAATTGAACAATATTTAACAAAGACAAAAATCTCATTCAAATGTCACTGTTCCATCATCTTAAAGCTGATAAGCTAATGCTAGTAATCAGTAACAATTATTCTTCGTATTGTGATATATATGATTTTAGCTTCATGCTACGTAAGGTTCTGCTTCTAAGTTATAAACAAATGTTTAGATAGCTAGTTTGGTCCATCATTTTAAGTTGATGCAACCATCGCCGTATAGTAGAGTTTTAATTCAATAAGGGTCTTTTTATGGTTAGAATATTATTTTCCATTGAACTCTTTCATACTATTTTACGTCGTAGATAAAGTGAAAATATGTACCACAATGAAAATTATTGGTAATCTTCACCAGCGATGTTCAATGTCAGCAAGTATATATTAAGCTCCAAAAAACTGTATAGAAAGGTTTGCAATTACAATTATCGATGCACCCTATTTTACAAATTAAAACAATATATGTCTCCAATATATCTAGAAAGGATTATTCAACCTACACCTAAATCATAGCTAGCACAATCGAATTGAGTTCCACAAACAGTGCTAAAGGAGTGATGACTACCTCAAAGTCCAAGTATCTCTTGTGTTTTTAGATATATATAAAACAAATGGAGAAGATCCAAACGATAAGTATGTGACTGCATACATCATGCGTTTATGTTCAAAGTTGTTTCAAGTTCTCAGAGATATGTAGCAGAAAGCGATTTAGAGTGTTAATCCTCCCCCAAACACATTGCCACCAATAATTAAAGACACTTTGTCGCTAAATGTGGACCTACTCAGCATCTACAACAATCGCTTACCCATCTTGAAAAGCTCTAATAAAATGCCCCAGTAGTATGGAAGGAGAGATGAAACGTAACCAAACTCAGAAATATCCGTTGACCCTTCCTGCCTCTAACCCTTTCTTCATAGCTGGGACAAAGGACATAATTAATCCTGAATTAGTATCGAAACAACCGGTACAAGAAGCTTTATTAAAGCCACCAAATAGTGTTGGCGAAGAACATCCGACGCATTTTAAGAGATATACGCTCCGCCAAATTTATTCATGCGGACAATGCCATAATGCTTGCTCTTCACAAATGTCTGGCACGGATTTAGAAACGAATTTGCTCTTGTGCTGTGATTTTTATAATTTGTGTCAACAATAACTCACTCTAGAGATGATGTTCTACAGACTGATTATGGATGGACCAACTTATTATCCATTTCCTCAGTCAAGCAGACTAAACCAAAATATTAGCGAACAACGATTGGGAGGGAACACCTTCAAGTTTCAATCCTGCATAATTTGTTTTCTTTCCGTGCCTTTTTAAATACGTTTCGTTGAGTCTTGTATCAAAGGCATGTGTTAATATCATGCAGTTAGTGTTCCTGTGCATCTATAGAGTTCGACAATGACATGGATATTACTGAGTGGTAATTTATGTATGTGAGTAACTGATGAGGCCAATTTGTGCTCTAACCCATCTCTGAGACAGCTTCTGATATACTGCTTGGGTTCGCTTAATCAATAGCTGACATCTCGGGTTTCCTTAGATGTACACTACTCACGTGTCTACACAGCCTCTTCATTTTTCTTAAGCTCCAGTATGAACGGGACACTACCAAGTGGAATTATCATGTATGAGATCTTTGCAGTGTTAAACGCTTTCAACTATGGCCTGAGGTAACCTTTCATGTGCTCCTTCCCAATCGTGATTCACACATATTTTGGTTTAGTCTGCTTGACTACATAAATTAGATTGTTATATCTGGGTAGCTTTACCATTTTACTTTCCAATCTTTAATTATGACATAATCCATGTGTGTGTGTGTGTGTGTGTGTGTGTGTGTGTGTGTGTGTGTGTGTGTGTGTTTGCGTGTAGCTGGATTATACTCATAATCAGGCAATATATTTTAGAGAGTATTTTCATAACCTAAACGATGGTAGGAGAGATTTCCTAATGTATTATTTAAATCCATATACATGTGTATGTTTTTAAAGCTCTGATAACGATTAAAAGCAAGGGTATGGTTTATACAGTGAACTATATGAATGAATGCGTGTATTATGAATATCCATCTCTTCGTGAACAAATAATGTAATCAAACATAAAAACAATTTATTCAGATTAATCCTTTCTTCAAAATATGTGTACATCTTAAATAATATTACCTTGTAAATATTATAAGTTTTATCTTTCTGATGCAGTTCAATGTATACAAGTGCTGACAACAAATATTAAACTGATATCACTGAAGAAGCTCATGATATTGATTTAAACACTGTTGTGATATACGCTAAATTGCATTATTGCTCAAATGTGAAAATGTTTGTATCCCGTTGTGCAGTAGAACATGTATTGAAATATATTCATTACTATGTACAAAGTATTTACGAAACTTAGCAACATGACCATTATGTTGGCAACTGCTAATTGTGTATCAACTAAAGGATATAAGATGCACCTGGCAAATATATAAACCACATAAAGAATTGTTTTGGTTAGTCATAAGTCAAATCTTGATCCAAGCGGTATGGTATACTTTAAAACTTATTGCAGTAGAGGTCGTCTTGTTGGCTTTTACTTTTGATGATTTTACGGTCGAGGTCTTCAAAGCCTTTGTTCGCTGATTCGTCTAATTATACTGTTGAATGCTAATTTAGTTAATTTTCGTACCGCTCGTTCAATTATATGATAATGCCTAAATTCATTCTTAAGGGTCAAAGTTTGCGTTGTGCCATTAATCCAGGTATATGTTAATTCGCTACCTGACCACGTTGACGCGAGTTCTGAATCGAACAGGCTAACCTAATTTCTAATCTTGATTGTAATTTCAAAACATTCTATAAAAGAATAAAAGTCTTATATTGTGTATCTGAAACTATTTAGTAGATTTGTATATTAGAGATGTTTTCTGGGGAATTAGACATTTGTCATAGCAAATACCAGTTTTAAATATATTCAGTTGTATGTAATTTATACGATTCATTCAGTTAATTCTATCAGTATTTGGAATTACAAAATGCTCGAACCATCCAGAATATTTCGAATGATAGCATTTATGGAATTAATGTGTATTCATTTAGTATTGTGAATTCAGCAAAAACAATTGATGCACCAGTATATTAGTGACCATCATTCTGTATACCATCACAACATATTTATATTGCTCGATAATTTGGACTGGACAAATTACTAAGGTTTTACCTTTTCACAGTGCGTTATAGATAACTAAAATATTTTACATTAGTAATTCAACGACGGTTAGATAAATTGAATAAACGTTTTCAAACACTGATTTATTGCATGCATCTACAGCTCGTCTATTAGAATAATTACAGTGTATATATTCCATGTCTTATACCGTGTATTGATATTGCTGTGTTCTCCTCTCATAGGCAACGTAAGGTACATATGAAAACAACTAAGTGGTATCTTAAAATAAAAGAGGCATTATATCGAAAACTTTCACTTCTATGCAAATCATCCAAAGTAGTAGAGGAGCTGAACCCTACAAACTTTTAAAGGTGTCTATTTTTCAAACCAAGGCCTCCTAGAGGGGGTGAACCCAGGTGTTTATTTGTTAACCAAAGGTCTGTTACGAAACCGAAAAAGAGAAATTGCCTCTAACGATTGTCGTGGTTGCGTTAGCTATTATGCTTTTAACCAAATATTTGTTCACGTCCGATACGATATCTTGATCTAGGGTCACGCAAATTTATCGTCACAAATCCATGTGGGTTGACTGAGCGTGACTAAAGACATTTCTAAATTTATTATAATCCATGTCACCGTCGCACCAGGTTTCATGAATATTTCTAAGCGTATGTTTGTCAACTCCATTAAACATCACTAGGATATTATAATTGTCTCTGATCACTTTAGGTACTTGAGTATACCTCCGAGTAACATATATCACGTATTGTTATGCCTACCCCATGACAATATCCTAGCAACACATCATCATATACAACACAATTCTTAATACTTCCATCAATATAATCAATACTCGGAGCTTCTTCGATATCGGTTATAAATTCAACAATATCGTTATCGAATACTAATTTTGCTCTCTCATTAAAATCTTTGAATACATCGTAACATCGTTGATCGTCTTCACTCGGGGCTACCAAATATAATTTATCCAGTTTCATCCATCTCGTTATCAGATTAAGTAACAATTGTCTTTTACCGCTTGCAGACGGACCGATTATACTCATTCTGATTGAATTCGGCAACATGGCATAATGTTTAACAGGTTCCCGTCGTCGGGTAGCTGAATAATCAATTACATTCATGTTATTATAAATAAATTATGAGTCTATATTGTGTGAAATGTAAGACGCGTACTAGCACAAACGACTTGACAACAATTGCAACAAGAAATAACAGATAAGAACTTGCCGGTAAGTGCGTACAATGTGGTACAAAAATATTTAGTTTTGTTTCTATGAAATCGGGTAATGATTTTTTTAAAAAACGAGGAGGTGATATTGCAACAAAATTGACATAATTTCCCGGGACTCCATGGGCCACATACCCAGGTGAAAAACACCTTCCGGGATATAATTATTATGGTCCTGGAAACAGACTCGATATCCGATTTGAAAGCAAGTCCAACCCCGACCCGGCGAATATCCAATAAACGCTATTGATAAGGTGTGTCATGCTTATGGTGTTGCTTATAAAAGTAGTAATCTGTAACATAGACACATCGCTGATTTGAAATTGAATCATGCGTTGAATGAAATTAAAAATAAATCTTTCAAGGAATCTTTAGCTAACTGGTTAGTAAGATCTGCGATGAAAGGTAAACTGGTATTGGGTGCAGGTAATTAATATTAATATGGAATATATTTATTTGTATTTCCCAAGAGGATACTGGAGAGTTAAATCAGCAATTAATAAACTCGCCAGCGCGGCAAAAGTAAAAACAGGTACCTCGGCAGATTGGTTATCCAGACAAGTACATTTTTATGTTAACGTCCCCAATGAAGTTCATCAGGCTGATATATTATTTTTGCCGCATGATACTGTTAATAAACGGACATACAAGTATGCGCTAGCCGTAGTTGATGTTGCGAGTAGATACAAGGAAACTAAACCATTGTTGACAAAGGCGACAACAGAGATATCTGTTGTATTTGAATGAATTTCTGGACGAGGACTCGGACAGCAAAGTGGTCTGCAGTGGCCAAATCTATTACAGGTTGATCCTGGCAAAGAATTTCAGGGTGTAGTGTTATCAACAATGAAACATCATAATGTCACCATACAACGAGAACACACTGCAATACACCTCGATCGGGCATTTGTTGAACGATTTAATCGAAAATCTTGGATATCAATACGAGAAGAAATTTATTCAAGACATGAGATCTCGTGAATGGGTCAAAATATTACCAGGTTTGATAGCTGCGCTAAAAAATGAATGGCAATGTCACTGTAAGATATTTATAAAACCCAGGTGAACTTGGAGGTTGTTAAAGAAGAGCTACTGATCATATTAGTATTGTCACATCGCATAAAATATCCAACATAACAAGATCCACGAGTAGACATGCAATCTATAAATTAGACTCAATTACTCCTCGAGTGGATTTACACGTGAACAGCTACAAGTGATTCCCGATGACGATCAATTACCGCCGCGTGGCCTTAATTAACACTCTAGACAGGTGTGCACAACATTATCTCTGGTATGACTAAGACTATTTTCCTTTCTATCCACGTTAAAATGCCGAGGATCTTTATCGTAATACTGCCATATCATTATCCAATTACAGCTAGCACAGTGATTATTTTGTTGTTGTTTCAGCGTAATTATAAATTCAACATTAATATCAAATTCTCTGTTATTTTTCTTATCTTGTTGTTGATAACCAGCAAGTTTTTTCTTATTATATCATAGCTGAGAATATCACTGATTGTGGTGTCATTAGAATCTACAACAATTCTTCGAAGTTGATTTATTCTTTGAACTCTGGAAACTGACTCTGACTATCTTTCTACTTGTCACTATCAAATCATTTGGTCTCCACGCTTCCCAAAAATCATTTAATGGGGTTTCTGAAATTATTTAATGCGCTAGTTCGCACTAAATTTTATCCGGTTGTAATCTGATTAATTTCTTGAACAAACTTAATTCTGGATCAAGATATATATGATCAGTATTAATTTCTTCATAATAATCTACAAAATTCTGAAACCAATTATGTGGAGACAATCCGACAAATGGTTATCTGTTTTCAGTAAACACCAATCAAGAAACATTTTTAATATATCTAACGACACCGTGCATATCTCATTCCAAATAATGTTTTTCGGAATATATTACTCACCCATTCCATCAGAGTCCATGCGTCGTCTTTATCTCGAAAGAAACTATGATATGTGCAAGGTATAAACTCCTCGTTGTTTCATCTCTCTTGCAAGTCTGCGTGAGGGTGTTAGCACAATCATGTGTGACTTCTCCCGAAATAATTCTATCACTCGTGTTGTTTTTCGAGATCCGCCATTTATGTAAATGGTTCCATATCTATATAATATATCGGATAACGAAGGTGCACTCAATAGTTCTGATATCTGATTATTTTCCATGTACTTTTAATCAATCGTAACATCTGCTGATTTAGAATAATCGTGCGAAATTTCTCTTTTAATTCTCTATGACCCCTAGCGCTCACCAGAATTTGTTAAAAGAGCGACTGCTTCTTTATGTTTGATATCTATATAAAATTAATCAGTGGCGACTCTTACTGCGGTGTCAGGAAATTTATTTATCATCGATATCAAATTGATAGAAACAATCCAGCATAGAGGCCCTTATATGTACTTATTATGGAGATTTGCCATCAATGTAGCTAACAAGTTTACCAAATTTTGTTCCATCGGACAAGTAGGCATTTTCACGACTGACAAATATATATATCTAGCTGTTGCATCTGAGATTATAAAATCGTATTCAACATCATCTAGAATTAATCGTGAATAATCGCTTGTGATCATATGCTCCATCCTGGGTGAATTTACCGATTATTCTTCTACCGAAAACCTTTGCATTATAATTATTGAATTTAAAAATCTCCTTTGATTTTTTTTACAAAATATTTTTCGTCGAGATCAGGAATTTTTTTGGTAATCTTTAATTACACAATAAAGACTATCGGGTTGTAGTAATCAAGCTTCAGTTTGCGCTTGATATTATATAACTGCCTCACTGACAATCAGCGAAATCAGTATTTTACAATCGATCATATACCGTAATAACACTATTGGTATCCAGTGTTTTCAGATATATGTTTACCAAACCAAACATAACAGCATGGATGAAGTCCTTTAGCAAATTCAATAAAAGATTTTATGTCTAGATTCGTTTTTGAATGTTTCCACGGATTGATCAAAGATGGTTTTGTGATTGACCACATTGATTCAGATTTTACAAATAACCAATTGCATACTCTTCAAGAAATCACTCAGAGTGAGAATACAGGAATGCATAAAAATCGTGAAAACTGTCAAATTTATAAATATTGATAGGGCGAAGAATTACAATTTCAATCGATGAAGGAAGCTGGTGAGCATTTCAATATTTGTATGCCTTGGTTCAATATGTTGCAGAAAATATATCATTCGTCTTTTTCAAAACTATTCCAGCGCAAAATTCCAGCAACATAGAATGAACCTTTACCGAAGAGATAACTCCTCCAGTGATGTGTGAGCGTGTGTGATGAGTTTCTGTTTTTCATGGGATTCCCATACATTTATAAATAGACATAAATCACGGTCTGACTGAATTTTTATTTATTCTTGTTTGACTATTTTTTTTTTAACTACAAATATATTCTTGTTAAGTTTATTTCAGCTACAAATATATATTCTTGTCAAGTTTATTTCAGCTACGTGTATGTCTCAGTTAACTATATATTAATTTCAAAATATGGATGTGTTAGATTTGGTAACGCGGTTACAGTACCCAGCGTTCGAATCTCGTGGCAGGCATTTTTATCGACGTTACCGATTGTATGGTTTTCTATATAGTGGGGTCTGCCCCAAGCTCAAAATTTCAACAGAAAAAAATACGCACCCTCCCAATGCAGTTAATTGGGAGGTATTGTTTTATAAATCCCCATCCACCCACCCGGGAATTAATTGCTTGGGGGAGGGTTGCAAAAGGATCTGTTGAATTGAGAGAATGACCACCGTTTTTGCCGTCTTGAATATAATTGAAAATATTGTTTCATCATCATTCATCTGTCCAATTGAAGTTCTAGCATGTTGTTTCGGCAAGCTAGAAATTTTCATATAGGGTTGTTTCATCCTTATAAGCTGTGTTTCACCGCCCACCCCTTTTGAGGTTCTAGACTGTTGTTTGGCAGGTTATAGCCTCACAAGGGAGGCTGTGTTTCGTGCTGCCCTTGAGCCTACTGAGATGATATGGATTGTGCCGTCTTATATATGTGACCCCTGGATTTCTAAGATGTTATAGGACACCTTATGAGTTCAAATGGGTCGTTTGTGTACGTATGTATATCTCTAGATGTGATACGATGTCATATAACACCTTAGCACGAGTGGAGATTGGGCCGTGCTAAACTGAAAACGGGTCAAAATGGACCCCATTGTTTTGGGATATATTTATATATTAAGGATACATTTATATATTAAGGATATATTTATATATTAAAGATATATTGATGATGTAATTTATTATGAAAATATCAATGATATAATTTCAACTATTACGAATTTGAAAAATCAACAAATACAATTATCATATAAATTAGATCAAATCCTTTCTGACTTTCATTCTTTAGAAGACCTAATCCTTGAAAATACATATACGCTACCGTCTCAATATAAATTTATTAAAAGATACAACAAGCCGCTAATGAATCATTAGCTGTAAACAGTGAAATGAACAAGTTCGTACCTTTGTTTACCGCAGTAGAGAAAATAAGAACTTATTTATCTAAATAATATGATATTAAAAAGACAATCAATTTCCGTGTCAAACAACTAAAACAACTTATTGAAACTGAAAGTAGTAACACGGGAAGCGAAGACGTCTTCTAAGAACGAAGCAAAATTAGGTCAGTGTTATTAGTTAGTTTTACCCCCAAAGGAATTTAATATTATACCGTACACGCGCTATATCAGCGCTATCAAATAGTCCGAGTTTGTAACTTTTGTAGGGTAATTATCCTACACAATGCACTCGATTAACACGAAATCTTAAGACGAAAATCCTTTGGGATGAAAGTTTTAAGACGGAAATCTTAAGATTTCACATACAGACTTATTTGTAAAATCTCTCCGGCGAGGTCCAGTGAATTATTAGACTGGTTAGTGAGTTTAAAATTTATTCTTGTTAATAAATCGTTCTGACATTGCATATAGGGTGGGTTCACGGGTTCTTGTATTATTAAAAATCTGGGTGGAACCAGTAGTGCAAACGGATATAAAATGTATCCTTGCTGGGCCTGATATGATTTTTTGAGATTTATTTGGTAACTTCCATCAATAACAATACATATTAGATTTACCGCAATCACCGAGGATATATTAACATTTTGAGAATAAATACACCTTCTCCCTCCGTCTGGGTCATTATTATGTTTGAGGACGCACATATGGGGTATTAGTTTCATGTAGAAAGTATCAGAGGAACGTTTGCATTTATATGATCACTGAGTGTTTTCTTTTAGTTGTTCGGTTGCAAGTTCGGGTATAACAAATGTTGGTAATTGTTCTTTGATTATTTTATAGTGGTCACGAAATACCATTTCTGTCTGATACAATACCTTCTTATCATATTATATATTATTTGGTACCTTTATTACTCGATCAAGAATTCGTAGATTAGGGTACTTGATATCTTCTATTATTTGATTTATATGCTGAATTATTTCGATAATTTTAAATCATCAGAATAGTTTTGTACAGCACTAACAAATACATACCTTAATTTATTAAACGCGCAAGTGAGTTCTCGGTTTATTCTTTCTCGGAAACTATTGATATATTCCTCATTCACAATGGTTTTAAGAGTCCCCTTTATAAAAGCACTCTTAAATAGATTATTAATATTAGTGTGTAGTTTTTCACCATTAGATATACTAATGAATAATTCCTTTTCCCAAATTGGTTCTCTGTACTCTCGTTCTGCTATAAATGTGTTCTCATCTGTGGTAAAATCATTCAGGGTTGGTTCTCGCGGCAATTGATATTTAGGTAGTGGGATTTCAGACCATCCTAGCCCAGTCCTGATCGAACTCTGGTAGATATATACGACATAGCCGGGTGAGTTTATCTCAATTGCGGCTGATAATGTTTGTTATTGAACTGTTATAGCGATTTTTGATTCTTTTCCCGTAATTGAAATTCATTATTGATCTGTTTGATATGGTAAGTCACAGATGGTAGAGAAATAACATTACATTCATGGTTTCCATTTTTTCATTTTTACTCGCAAGTACCACCACATTAATCGGTTGCTGGCCACCAAATAATTTTGATCAAATATTCGGCCAACTATAGTATACTCGTAATTTTCCTACTGTGATTTCCTTTACCAGTATTGCAGTGAGGAAATTGATACTGAATTCAGGGTTGGGTGAGGTTATTGAGATCTTGGTTGTCTTTGGCGGGTACTTTTTTGTGTCTATCCGCTTACATAATACCGTTGTTGATGTCATTGACATTGACATTGTTGTTATTATTGTGTTGTTTTTCTAATTTTGATGTTGCTGTATGGTAGATGTTCATCATCGCAGAGAATCCCTTATCTGATATTGTTGTGTCATCGAGACTAGTAGATATCAGCGACGCGGTATATGCAATATGTAACCTAATTATATACTCGTGTAGTTTATTTTGTCTGCATGTGGATATTTGTATGTGATGATGCTAAGAAGCCCTGTAATTGTTGTAGCTGATTACACACAAATTTTGACAACTACAGGTGCCAGCGCTGTTATCGCTGATAACAATATATCCATTCCAGCAATTACACTTGAAGCCGAATACACAATAATGTCAGCTCTGGTAATTCGCTTGCGGTATTTTTTTATCTTCGTTGTATATTCGTCAATAAGATTTTCATAGTTTAGTTTGAAACTCACGGACTTGATCATATCGATATTGAGGACATTCATTATACTATTTACTTTAATCAATTCCAAATTCTATGTAGTATGTCACTAATTCCGATCTAAATTGCCACTGACAGAGGTTATTGTAAATGTTTCCATGGCACCCTTATATATTATTGCACTTGCAGTATTAATTCTCGTAGATCTACCCGACGACACATTAAACTGTACTGCTGAAAGCAGAGTCAATCTATACATACCCTTGACTTCCGCGGTAATATTAATCATATTAATTTGAGGTGTTCAGGCGAAAGATCCATGATGTGTCGAGTTCATGGTATTGATCTTTTGTTTATGTGGAATTCTGATTTTATGAAGCCGGGTCGCGATAGCAGAAAAATCACTAACGATAGTGTCCTGTGTTTGTTTAATCGTATCAATATTTGTTTTTATATCAGAAAGTTTTATTGGGACAGTCAGCGAGAACTCCTGTCATTGTGTCACTGGATGTTTTCACTCGATTGCTAATACTATCTATCACAGTTGGTAAAATAACTCCTGGTTTAATCTTACCGATGCAATCAAACACTGCTAGGGAATTTGCGGTTACTGCATTATTTTCAACCATATTGTCATTCAAGGAAACATTGCTCGTTTTCAATTTCCCTTATTTGTCATGAAATACAACTATTTTGTTTGGATCCACACTTGCGAGGTTTAACATCTCCGATATTTCATCTTCGATTATGTTTTTTTTACCTCTATTGTTGTAGATATTTCCCCCGTTGGTATTTTCAGGCTTGATAGAGCTCTCCCGTAAATATCAATCATTACATTTTAATATCTCTCTAGAAAGCGAATACTAGTGTATTCGCGTACGGTTTTATGGGGCGGTTTAGTCGATAATTATATAGCTCTAAGTACATTTGTTACTTTCTGGCCGCATATTGATGGTTCGGTCATTTTTGTGTTGGTAGTATGGAGTACCAGATCGGAATTTTTAATTGATATATATAACGCATAAATTCTTTTGGTGGCGCTAACCCATGTGAATCAAAATAAACAATCCCACGTGGATAAATCGTGTATGCAACCCAGTGAGTTCCAGGTCCGGTGCTGTTATCGAGATTAATGATACCGGTTTCAGCGCTGTTTGTTGTGGTAATTGATCTCGCATAAAAACACCTCTGAAGTTTCTGATTGCGTGTTTTTAAGTACCATCGAGTAACTCAAAATTTTTTAATGGTGCTTGCAAACTGTACCTGGAAGTCTGATGCCTTTTCCGCTGTACCATAAATACGGAGTTCATGGTAGATTTAGACCCTTTCCCTTTACTGATCGTCTCTTTTTTGTATCCTTGTCCGGTAGCTTTCTTTAATGCCATATTAGCGGCGGTACTAACAGCTCCTGAGAGCGGCCGCTTCCGCGACAGCGAGATCGGAGGCGGCAATTAACGCTGGTGACGCAGCGAGAAGTGGAAATATACCACCTGATTTAATCATGTCATTGATCGCGGTCGCAGAGAGAGTGACCTGAATACCTGTGTTATCCTTGCTAGCATCATTAAAATGCTTAATCAGTGACAGTTTTTTTTCTGACCACCAGACATCTGGTTGTGTTTTAACGATATCGTAGTTCCACATTTCTTAGCTGCATCCGATTGCACCTTTTTAATCTGATCAGGAGTCAAAGTAACACTAACATGACTATATGACATTTTATTTAATACGAGATTGATCTAATTGTCTAGAAGTTTTCTACTGGCGCGTCAACTACAAGCATTCGTCCACCAACACCTCCGAGTAGCATTGATTTGTCACTGAGAATGATGGCAATTGCTCTGTAATCACCACCAGCAGAAGGAGCGGTTACAGGAGCGCCGAAGTATAAGTCAACGACGGATTGTCTAGTTAAGTCAAGATGTGCCAGAGATAAATAATAAATCGGATATAGGGATCTAAATTCGAATTGTGATATTTGAAGACCATTATTTATATTTTGGTCAAGTGCCATAAATGTCCGCAAACGATGATATGCACGCGCTATTTGATTTTGGTCGTAATGAAGTAAACTATTCACAGATATATTCCTGTTGACCGTTATTCTTAACGAGATTTGTTGCGAGAATTGATTAAATGCCACAAGGCTGCGCGTTTGAGAATTTAATCTCGCAACATCCTGGAATGCAATAAATATGTGTCGAGGGGCAGAAATTCACCTTTTTGATGTAACAAGCCATGCAAAATCTCCATTAATGGCACTCCGTAGACTAGCTATTGATGTTGTTAGCCATGACAACAATGATTTACCACCTACACTCATCAATGATAGTAATTTTATATTTGCGACTATCGCTGGTGTCTTTGTTGGCATCCATAATGTATGTTTTGTTTACCAGCAGCGAGTGGAGCGTCAGCAGGGCCTGCGTCTCGCCAGATTGCATCTCTATCGTCACCTTTTCGCATGGGAACAACTGTATGTGTAGCTCCAAAGATAACATTTCTAACATATTTACAAAATCCAAATATATAATGCAGTGGAATCGCGATATCAACATTATTCTGAATAGATTAAATCTCGCTATTATCAGTCATATATACAGCGCTACTAATTAATGCCATAATATAATTATTGACAAAACCAACTCGGAGATTTGCGTCATATGGCGTATTAGCATCAACAGTTTGTACACGTTATCCTTCAACTTCAATATATGATTCAGCGGGTAGATAATATTTACTCGTATCATAAACCTTAAGTTCGATTCCCCCTCGTTCAATTGGATGTATTGCGTTATACGGATAAAACTGGTAATTATTTAGAGAATCATCATTGCCCACTGGGACATCCATATCCAATGCTGGGTTGGGTGAAGATTTGAACATTTTATAATATATTTATCGATCTAAATCGCGATTTGCTCGGGATTTCAAACCACTCCCCCTTATCATATTTGCAGTGATAGTCCCTTGCGCATCAAATCCTTCATTTATTCGCTCTGCTATTTTTTGATCCACCGCTTTGTTTATTATTTTACTAACACTCGCAGGCATAATCTCCATACATGGTAGTTTTCCAGATGGTTGATTTGTTCGTTGTCGAATCAGCGTGATTAGTTTTTTCTTGGTCGCGGAAAATGCTTTACCGGCAACATCACAAACAGCGATATCACAAACAGTTATCACGAATAACATCAATAGCTTTCATCGATAATTGTTTTGCGATTGGTGTAATTTTGGAGCCATCCTTGCAAATAACCCTTGAACAACATTGCCGAGACCATCTCCATAATACATCTTATAATGGGGCAATCGTGAATATACAACGTAGGTCATGGTTGGTTTGTTGTGGTTGTACTGTTTGATCAACTTATCTAATTATTATTTATTTAATCGGGTGTCACTTACAATTAATCACTATGATAATCATCACCGAGATCATCGATAAATTCTCGATATACACCGATATCCATGATACCACTTTCAAATAGTCGTCTGCAGATATCAGCGGCTTCATTAATTATTTCCATTGAATTATTTCCAGCTCGAGGAGAATTTCTAATCGTGGTATGTCGGAGAGAATAGTATTAGGACAGGGAGCAAGACCACTGCCATGAGTTCCAGAATGAGATAATCCCTTCCCGAAGGTACCAGTTGCACCTTACGTATCACGAGATATTTCATCCAGTGATCTGTTAATTCTTTCTAAATCATCATCTGTTATTTCTTATTGTTGAGGTGAGAAAGACTCTTGATTTGAAGATTTTTGTCTTTTTCGTTGTGATTTTCGCTGTTTTAATTCTTCTTTTCGTTGTTTTAGTTCTTTTCTTCGCTATTTTTGTTCTTCCATTTTTTGTCGTAGTAGTTCTTCCTTTTGCTGTTTTAGTACCTCTAGTTTTTGTTCTTTTAGGTCCTGACATTTATTATTTGCTTTATTTAACTCACGAGATATCCTATATACGTTCCACTTGTATCAATTCGGCTTGTGATAGTTTTAAATTTATAAAGTACATCAGCCCAGTGTTGCGAATCTTTAATGTATGTTTTATGCTTTTCTTTCAGCATTCCTTTTTATCTTCGTAACAAGTAGCAACAAGTTCGATACATTCTTTCGGACCACTTTTATCGATATATGCTAAAGCTTCCTCGGTAAATTTATTTCGTAATTCTTCAACTGTTTGTTCATCGGTTTTTGTTTGGACCGGATTGAAATCTTTCTGAACCAGGAAGATTTTAAAAAAGTTTTGATGTTTGTTTAGTTTCTTTTGCTATTCTTTTAAGTTCCGGAAGAACAGCTTTCTTTGTTTCTTCCTCATCTCCTTTTCCATATAAAACCTCTTTAGTGGTTGTAGTAATAGGTTTTAATAATTGTTCAGCACCTATTGCAAAATCGACTTGAACTTCCTGTCGCTGTTGAAGTTTTTGTCTGACATAATCTCTCACGGAGATAAATCTTTTTATTGCCTCCAATTGCTTTCTAAAAGTCTGGTTGTTAACGATTCTTCTACCATTATTGTTTTATGATTCAATTAGTAACAGCTAACGAAACCGCGACAACAAATCGTTAGAGGCAATTTCTCTTTTTCGGTTTCGTAACAGACCTTTGTTTAACAAAGAGACACATGGGTTCACCACCTCTAGGAGGCCTTGGTTTGACAAATAGACACTTTACAAGTTTGTAGGGTTCAGCCTCTTTCCCTATTTCTGTTTTCTGACACTTTCTTCCGGTTAGGTAACAGGCTTTTTGGTTTTACTAAAAGACACCTTTAATTGTTTGTAGGGTTAAACCTCTCTACTACTTCCAATCATCGCATAGACAACGTAAGATACATATAAAACAATTCCGTCAGTTAGTAGGAAGGTAAAAGAAAACTGATGTGAATTATTTCCCTACTATGTAAAGCATCCATAAATCAATCTTTAAGACTTTGCCAAAGTGGAATACATTTTTCTTTTATTAACATTTTGATTTAGATTTGATTGAGGTAGTTTAGCACTGAAAAGTTGGACCATAATTTACCGATTACAGACAATTTGCAATTTAAATATTTATTTGCAAACAGGGAAGGAAAAGCAGTGACCTGCAGGCATTTTCTAATTAATGTGACCCCTATGCACATCCAGTTAACACACAGTAGCATAACATTGACAGCAGTGTAATATGTAACCCGAGTACAGAATCAAGGGAATGGTTGAGAGACGTTGTTTAATAGTCTTAATTTGCAGACCTATTATATTGTTTCTATTACGAAATGATAAAATATTCAACCTTGTTATTGATATGTACAGTGTCAGGAATTTTTTATTGTATGATATCACAGTCTTCGGTGTGATTTAAGATACATTAGCTATGACTTATGTAGTCGATATATCGTAGTACGTTTGTGTCTGACAGTGTGAAATCTGTGTTTGAAAACAGAAATGTATATGTGTTATTTAATTTAATACATTTTTATATGGTCTTAATGCAATCATCTGAAATATCCTATAAGTGTTTCGCTAAACTATGTGGGATGATATAATATATATTACATGTCTGTGGCATCATAACATGAAATAAAGATCTATAGCAATACAATGTTTGCTAATACATCATTGAAAATGACGAAAGGCAAAACTTAGTGTAGTCTTATGACTATGTTGTCCATATGATAATAGGATGAAGAGTATTTATGAAGTTGCCGTATGTTAAGCCCCTTTATGTTATACCCTTTTGGGCAAGAATGGACATCTTTGATTGTATGAATGATCAATCATGGCAGGCATTTATGTGTGTTGTAGCTGATGGAATATACACGATTTACAGAGCAAGTGAACTTGAAAACAATATCTGATTGTATGCTTGTTGAGTATATTAGGCTAATGAACTCATTCGTTTCTATCTAATAAATATTACACATGTGTTCGAAGTGAGAGAGAATATGATAATCAAATTAAATTTTTTCAGTCGAATGTAAATAATTCTAATTTATATCTTTTATTCTCTAAATCTATATTGCGTAGATAACTCGTTTGTAATGAGCTATTTCACACACGTGTTTACATATTGCGTTGTCTTCACTTGTGTTGATATACAGGGTACAGTTAAGTCCTTTAATGCCAAGATATGTTCCCAAATTTTCGGTATTAGAAAATGAACATTCATCCTGACGCATATTTGTGTACAAGTAAAGCGTCATTTAACTGGTGGTTTCAATTTGGTATATGACGGTATAGGTCTATGGAAGGATATGCCGCGAATATAAAATCTAATTTCAAAAGATACAATACCCACTGTGCTTATGTTTGGTTTGCTTGGAAGTTGCAAACATACAATTTACATAGCTAGATTTGGTCCGTGATTGTAAGATGCAAACATAACTTTTCCGAAGTAATTGTGTTCACGAAGTCATGTTTACATTCAGAATGGTATTTTCCTCTGGAAACCTTGATTGTAATTTACGACTTTGATCAAGTAAAAAAAGGTATTAAAATACATTTTAAAAGGATTTGTTCAATCCTTCTTAGGTGAACCAGAATTTGCAGTTGCGTTGCTGACATCAAATATTATTAAATAATAATTATTTATTTAAATATTCATCGCAATTACTACAGCGTTCATTTACTGTGCAACTTGCATACGCTTAGATGGTTTATTGTGAGTGCACTTAAAGAGCTTACTGATAACATCGTTGTGTTCCATCAGGACATGCCACACTGTTGCAAGACATTCACACTGTTACAAGACATTCCACACTGTTCCAAGACATTCCACACTGTTCCAAGGCATTGGCACAGTTCTATATGTTTACACGTGTGATAGGAAATTTTGATGAGTCTGAATTCAGTTTACAAACTATATGTTGCTTTGAATTGAATTATTGGGTCTACATCTGTTATATATTTGATGACTTAGAGTCTTAACATTCCACTGTGCGTATAATCGTGATATTTGTCCCAATATGTTCCGTTGGTGATTATTATCTAGTTTGCGCTACAGGAAATTGTTTTTGGAAAACCAATATGATATAGAAGTAGTAATATGGGGCACTCTAGCGTCAAGGGAAAATCCAGTCAAAAACAGCTTGGGCTAATCTAGCGTCAAGGGGAATTTAACATGGTGGGCCTATCTAGCGTCAAGGGGAATTTAACATGGGAACTATTTGGGCCTATCTAGCGTCAAGGGAAATTGAACATGGTGGGCCTATCTAGCGTCAAGGGAAATTGAACATGGTGGGCCTATCTAGCGTCAAGGGGAATTGAACATGGGAACTATTTGGGCCTATTTAGCCTCAAGGGACATGGAACATGGGGAATATGATTTGTATGGGTATAGGGAAACTGTCTAGGGACAAGGGAAAAAAAGGGTGGCAATGAAAGCTACTATCTTTTCGAGACTTATGAGTGGCCCTGAAAAGAGCCTTTGGATATTTCTTCTTCTTTTATTTTCTGCCATTGTTCCACCACCTTTTGATTTTACCAATAATTCCCTTCTTCTTCTTTTCGTCGGGAATCCAGTCAGGATGCCCCATAGCTCTAAACTTCTCTTGTATCTTTATCCAATTGTTATTTAATCTTTCAAAGTCCTCTTTCTTTTTTTGGTTTTCATTGTCCTTTCTTTCCTTTCTCTCCTTACTCCAGTTATCTTTTATCTTCTTCACTTCTTCTAATAGTTCCTTTCTCATCAGTTCTTCAGCTTTCTTGAGTGGGTCCAAACCCTTTTGGACATGGGGGTACTCTGTCAAGATATTATCCAAAAAACACTTGACGTTTTCGACAATATCTATTACTTGCTTCAATGTCCCCACTCTAACATAGGGTGGATTAATGCAGCCTCGTAACTTTTTGGCTTCTTCTTCTAGCATTCCTCCTAAGAGCTCCCTGGCTATTTTCAGTCTTTTTGCAAAGTCCAAACTCTTCGCAATCTTCCATTTATGATGTAGTTTTTCCACTTCATATTCCCCGTCTAATATCCAGAAATAGCTGTGTCTTAAATTGTTGAATAAACTTGATGCTTTTGCCATCTTCTATGGTTATTCCGTGGAATGGTTCTAATGTCAGTCACTTTGAGTATATATATCTTAAGCACGGACGTGAAAGTAAACACCCCCTACATTCACTTGTCATATTAGATACTATCCACAAACCCTATCATTTACTATCCAAAATCACACCCTATACTAACCACACACACGGGGAAGCAGCCAAAACACACCCTATTATTTACTATCCAAAATCACACCCTATACTAACCACACACACGGGGAAGCAGCCAAAACACACCCTATCATATACTATCCAAAATCACACCCTATACTAACCACACACACGGGGAAGCAGCCAAAAACAAACCCTACTATATACTATCCAAAATCACACCCTATACTAACCACACACACGGGGAAGCAGCCAAAAACAAACCCTACTATATACTATCCAAAATCACACCCTATACTAACCACACACACACGGGGAAGCAGCCAAAACACACCCTATCATATACTATCCAAAATCACACCCTATACTAACCACACACACGGGGAAGCAGCCAAAACACACCCTATCATATACTATCCAAAATCACACCCTATACTAACCACACACACGGGGAAGCAGCCAAAAACAAACCCTACTATATACTATCCAAAATCACACCCTATACTAACCACACACACACGGGGAAGCAGCCAAAACAAACCCTATTATATACTATCCAAAATCACACCCTATACCATCTAAATAGAGTCAGTGTTTATAATCACACTACTCCTCTCTCACGCCCATTGGCAATTGACATAGTATTTCTTTTCTTGTTATTTGGGTAGCCCTGAGAAGGGCTGTTTTTAAAACTTCAAATTGCACCTGGTTAATGCTGGCATCTCCCAGGTCTAGCCCCACACACACATCTCCTACTCCAATCATTCTCCCAATTCACTCTTGTGATTGGGAGTGCAGAGGGAGAATGAGTGGCTTCACTATCCCAATCTTCTGTTTGAGGGATAGTGAAAGTCTCTTCATTTCTTCCTCTATTCCGCAACCGTGGATGCGGCTGAAGTTGTTGCGGTCGAGGCTGTGGTTGTTGCGGTGGGGGCTGTGCCTGA
Organism: Unio delphinus; assembly: GCA_029339505.1. NCBI lineage: Eukaryota > Metazoa > Mollusca > Bivalvia > Unionida > Unionidae > Unio > Unio delphinus. Next base: position 10,127,827 of record JAQISU010000036.1, on the reverse strand, counting down.
AGTGAACGAACTGGTTCTGGTGGTGAAGGTGTCCTCACCATGGGCTTGACTTCACTAGTCTGTCTCATCATGCGGTGAGGCAAGATGGGACTTTTCTTCTCCTCTTCTTCTTTCTTTTTTCTTTCCTCCTCTTCTTTTTCAATTTTGGCCTGCTCTGCTATGGCCTCCATAGCCAGTTCGTCCAGGAGACGCCTAGCATTCTCCAAATGCATTTGAAGTTCTCTTATTTTCTGTACTCTGCTCATCTTCTTTGATGCGCCAAAGATGGGTAGCCAGACTGACGAGTGCTTCTTTATATATAGTTCAAGCGCGGACGTGATGGAAAACACCCCCTAGATCCAAAAAACTTACAGTATCCTTATCATTACCAAAACACGCTGACGTGATAGAAAACACCCCCTAGATCCAAAAAACTTACATTATCCCTATCATTACCAAAACACCCCACACTTTTATACTTGACACCTATTAATTATACATTGAACAAGTTATTTTGAAAAAATACGTTGTGCTTATAGACACACTTCAAAACAAAAGTAAAAAGAGACAGTGATTATAGACTCACTTCTAATTTTTTCTAACTTCCTCACATACCATAAGCAAATTGAATGATTAATTCTTTTCGAGAATATTGGGTAGCCCTGAAAAGGGCTGTTTTTTTGTGTTTGTGTGTACGAGGAAGGATGACAATCTTTTATCGTCTAAGATTGCGTCCTCGTTTGGCTACACGATAGGGTCTGCTTCTTCGGAAAGAGAAAGAGAACTCTTTCGTATCCACACGACAGTCGACAAAACTTCTGTCTGGGTCCTGCTGATGTTGTTGCTGCTGCTGCTGCTGCTGCTGTTCTCTCTGCACTCTCTGCTGCTTTTGAAGTCGATACTTCTCAGTCCATTCATCTTTCTCTTTTTGAATTTCCTCTCTGAAGAGTTCTTCTATGAGGTCTTCCGTTACTTGTAGCATTCTCACATTCTCTATCTCTTCAGGCTTTGGCATCAGATTGTGTCTGATACGATGCAGAGTGACATAAGCTTCGTTCAGCTTAGCTAGTCTTGAGCACATCTTCGTAGGAGGATGAGTCAAACAATGGATGGCCAGACTGGAGACTACCCCTGCATTATATGGTTCAAGCGCGGACGTGATGGAAAACACCCCTCGACGGTTTAGGGTTTTGAAACGTTTAGATAGTTTGATGTGAGGGATAGAAAGAAAAGTCAAAGAGCATTTATATGAATACAAATGTAAAATAAACGACAGACACATTGGTTTTCAAAACACAACATTTTTATTCAAATAACAAACATTATTTCAAAGAACAAACATTATTTCAAAGAACAAACATTATTTCAAAGAACAAACATTTTTTCAAAGAACAAACATGTTTTTCTTCCATAACACTAATACATTATCTTTGACATGGTTGACAACGTTGTGAATTAAATTGAGATTTCCACTGTTGGAAGTCATTGGGCGATTGATGTACACTACGTTTCCTAGCTAAAGACAACAGATAGCCATAATGGTCACAAAACCATCGATCTACTTTGTCGTCGTTTCGAGACGAATGACGATCAAAATAAGTCACTAAATGTTCTAAAGAATATCCAAGACTGCGATGATGCAGATAATAGATACAATATTGTCCACACACCATAGAATCAGTGCCTTGTAATTTCACATTATTGAATCGTGTCGTCTGGGCATTTCTTCTCATAAAGTCAATGATATCATCTTCGAAAGGAGGCAATCCATACGAATCAAAATACTCCGCACAACCCTTTTGAGGAAAGTAGACAGCTACCCAGTGAGTTCCTGGAAGATGACTGTCATCTGTGTTGATGACATAAGCTTGATTCTCTTGAGGTTTGCGATGAGGTAGTTCATCTTTAGCACACACGACAGGATTCCAAGAAGCAGTGTACGAACTACGATTCAAAAGATAATAAAGTTCCCAAGTATCCATTTTTTGTTGTGTAGCCTTGTTTTTTTTCTCTCCTTTCTTCACAGGTGATGATAAGTCATCAATTCAATCCAGACTTTTTGTTTGAAACGGTCTGACAAGTAACTGATGGTTTGTTTCGTCTCTTTACTTTTGGCCAAGAGAGCTTCGATGCGATCGATTTCTCGAGCAAACAATGGAGGAGAGGAATGATCACGTAAGCCTTTATACCACTGAAGTAACACGGCTTCTTCGGAGATGAGACTCCAAGCTTCGTTCAGATAATTATCCAATTTTTCTTCTTGACTCATCATCATACATTTATCGTGTTGAATTTGACTGGGATGATCGATTTGACATCCATAACAATCTTTTTTAATCAGGTCCCTCATTGTATCTTCCAAGTGTTGTGCAAAACAAGCCACTAACTGTTGTTCCTGTTCTGGCCATCTGGATTGCATGATCACTACCTCTTCTTTTTGGTCTTGGGGATCTGCTTTTTCTGTAACCTCCCATTCCATGGATTCTCCACTATTCAAAGAAGGACAAGGGTCTTCCATAATGTCTAATAGTCTAGAATGACTTCTCTCAAACTGTTGATTTCTATGGTATTATCGAATTCAGCATACAGAATGACATTCACCGTTTCGGGAAGTTCTACTGCAAACTGAAGTTCCACACGTATCTGCCCAGATTTTATAGGGTGAAAATGTCCCTCGTCGCTGCCTTGGTCTGGAGTGAAATCAAAAGCCCACAACGTGTAACCTCCTGCATAGTCCTCGTAGGAAATACCGTGACTGGTGTTGGTTCCTAACTGTCCTGTGGCTTCGTACAGTGACAAGTATGACCTCAAGTAATTCTTCACCTCACCAAACTTGGGTTCGAAGGGTCGGGTACACAATGTTTTGCCATCGCGACTGACTTCGATTTTGGATACATTGTAGTGCTTAAACTGGAAAGGATTTTCATTGTGGGCACCGTTGAAAGCTTTATTGCTGACGATACCAAGGAATAAACGTTTGGGTAACTGTCCTTGGAACAGATGATCTTCGATCTTGGATCTTAGGTCCTTGGCAATGGTGAAACTTTTGACTTCCACGCGTCGTATCGGATACTTGGCTGTCGTTCTGCTCAAAGTGTGACTGATATCATTTCCCACTTTAGGTAACACTTCCACACGACGCACGTATAACCTGGCTTCTTGGATAATGGTTTTGTATGTGTTGGCATCAGCCATCAAATGGAAAGCAGCACTGCTACGATTCAGTCTCAAGCGAATATCTACTCCGTTTAGCAAATACTTCTCTTGAAACCACATGTCCAAATGCAAACGATCGAACAGTTCTAAACTACGTTGTCCCAGAATTTTCTTTCGACGCTCGTTAAAACCCACATTGTGAGGATTGGCAGGAATGGCAGGAGCGTTACTCGTAGCAGCTACTGCTGCTACGGACAAGTCTGTGATGTTAAACTTATCTGCGGTGTCAGGTTTCCATACTACGCAAGCATCTAGATGAGTGTTCTTGGCTTCTTTTCCGTACGTCAAGAGATTTTCGAGGTACGCTCGGTAAGGGTAAGTATCCGTGCTACTGCTGATCAGTTTGTTATTCATGTACAAATCCACATCACTGAACAAGGAATGCATGAAATTGTTGACAGGAGCTACTTGGGCATCGTCTGCCGGCGGGTTGCCGTTGTCCGTTCTGACCACTTTCACTTTCAAATACAAGTAACTGTTGTTCAGATCGATGTAATCTTCGGGTTGTCCTTTGATTTCAAACTCGATGGGAGCTGAATCCGTCAAAGAGGAGACGGGATGAAATTCGACCCATTGGGCTTCTTGCATGGTCATCATCGTGGGTGGCATGGCAAAGAGATCCAGTTCCGACTTGGAACAGGCACAAGATTCTTGGTGCATCATTTTTTCTTTATGTTTTTTTCTTCACTTTTAATAATCAAAAATGTCTAAGTCTCGAGCGGTTCTTTTTTTCTTCGTCTTTCTCACTTTAGAGGTACGGAGACTTTTGAAAGGGTGTCTTCGTCGACGCTTTCTACCTTGTCCTTGCTGTGTCCTCAGGGAAGTAGGAATGTCAGACTCTGTCCCGTTCAGGGCATTTATAGGACTTTCTCGTCGACCCAAAATCTCTTTACCCGTTTGAAGCAAGGTATTTTTGCCTGCTCTCAAAAAAGCTTCTTTGGGGTTTTGTTTGTCAATGAGAACATTGTAAAGAAAATCTTTGCCGTGAGTCAATGCGGCATCTTTTAAGGTGTGCAATCCTCGTGTCACCATTGGTTTTAAAACAGGGACCACGGAACGAAAGGCTGATTTAAACATATCTCCTAAACCATGTCCTCGTTGTCGAGTGACTCCTTGGTACACAGGATACATCACTTTTTCAGTTGTTGGAGAATCGTTTTTGAAAATGGAGTTTCACTGTGACTTTCCCTTTGGTAAATGGAATATTTTGTCCTAGGTCTCCTTTTATAGTAATGTTGACACTGTCGAAATACGACTTACTGACGGGTAAATAATGAGGATGTACAAATTCACGGTGAACGTGATAGGTATTTCCACCTTCCTCGTCAGCGGTGACAGAATCCACTTTGAAAGGAATGACACGCAGTAACGGTACAGAGGTGTGTCCTACTACGTTGTACTCTACCACATCGGAGTACACAAACATCAAATTGAGGCCTTGGTTCAATTCTACAGGGAATCGAAAATATTTTGCAAAATCCAAGTTACTGGTTATGCCTGGTATCTCATTTTTCTTGGCCAACATCTTTAGGTCTCCACCTAAAATATCATACAATTCAGGACAAAAAGTAATGGCTATCATTTTCTTCTCTGAAAATGTTATCAGGAGTCGACGAGCCACTTTATGGTACTCAAAGGTAACACTTCTTTCTCCATGGCTTTACCAAACACAGCATTGAACCTGTTTTGAATCGTAGTCACTAAATGTTGACCACTAAAATAATAGCCTGCAGGAATGGTGATCACATAGGTGGACCGATTAGTTTTGGGGTGAAGTGTGCTAGTGTGACCTCGTGCGCCTAAGGCTTGTTGCAATTTCTCGTCATACACTTCTACTGAAAAAGTGTTTTGATTTTCGACGATGTTTTTGATTTGTGTCGGGTGTATTATTTCCACTAAAGCTACTTCCCAATGATCATCTTGATCCAAATGCATGGCTTGAGGTAATTTAGACGTGTAACAACACAACGTGTTGTTAGGAAACACCTCCATGGAACTGTCACTAGGTAACGTTAAGTAAAATTGGTTAATAGTGTTGTTCATATTTCCAATGTTGTTCTGTCCGAGGAGTCACTCGAGGTTAAAGGAGTGTCTAAAAGAGGATTGTGATTGGAAGGGTGACTGTCAGGAGAAGGATTAACGTTAGCCGCCAGACTCCCAATATTGTTACTGTTGTTCCCGTTGTAAGAGTATTTCAGGGAAGGATTGGGAAGAAGATACCCGATGCAACTGCTGAGTAAAATAGTCCACAATTGTTTGTCTCCTTGTTGCAAACTCAAATTAGCAATGGCTGCACCGATGACACAATATACCACAAAGATTTGACAGAAAAAAACGATTTGCGTTTTAGGGACACGTTCTCCACACCACACCCACAAGGGTTGCTTTTGTAAATCTTGCAGAGATGACGTGGGTGAAGGAGTAGTCACTGTGGTTGCTGAAGCTGTATTGAAGGGCATGATGGTCACTTCTTTTTATAGTCGATGACTTGGGTAGCGTCAATCCAAGAATCAAAACTAGGAGGATATCCTTTCCAACGTACTTTGACTTCTTTGACACGACGTTTTCCTACTTTACGGGTTCTTCGTTCGAGAATGCTTTCAATGTCGTACACGTCGTCTTCTTTTTTGGTGGCACGTTGTAACTCAGGCAAGTAAAATGTTCCTTTTAATACTTCTCCGTTCATGTCTTCCAATTTATAGACGGTAGGATGACGATCGCGCACTCGTCCAGTAACACGAAACAATTCGGTGGTCCAGTTGGGTAAGTAACCTTTGTCGAAAGTGCGTTTGGTTTTGCCAATGCGTACCCAATCTCCCGGGGTTAACACTTCTCTACCTTTCTTGGGGACAACCCTCGTCCGGGACGTGCAAAACAGACGCTCAAAAACAGTGACTTCGTTGTCGGGTGTCACCTCTTGTGGGGCACGTCCAATGCTTCTATGGTAAGATTGATTGTAGGCTTGGACTAAGTGTGGTAAGACGTCGATGTACTTGAGAGTGTGTTGATGTGTAAAATATTTCCACATGCGTTCTTTCAAGGTACGTTGAAAACGTTCCACGATACTGGCTTTGGTTTCAGGATTTTCGGTGGTGAAAAAATGAATGTCACGTTTTTTTAATTCTCGTTGGAAAGCTTGGTTCAGAAATTCGGTACCTTTGTCGGTTTGCCATCGAAGAGGGTGACGACCGCTTTGTTTCAACACCAGTTGCAAAGCTCGTACTAACTCTCCGCTCGATTTGGATGTCAATGGTACGACCCAGGCAAATTTAGAAAAGACGTCGATGACACAAAACAAATATTTGTAGCCACGATTGTAGGTGGCTAAATGAGAGACATCAGCTAAATCGGCTTGCCATTGATGATCGATGCCTTCCACTTGAGTGCGACTTCTGTGAAATTTTCGTCGAATGGGTTTGTGTAAAGTGTACGTCGCTTGTTTTTGTAACCATCGTTGTACTGCTGGTAAACGGAGCTTTTTCAGGCGAGTTTTGGCAGCACGATACAATTTCTGAATGCCTCCGTAACCTGCAGGGTGAGCTGGATCGTAGTAAATGCTGGCTAAGACCTTCTCCATGGTTTTCGTTAATAAGGGACCCACTCTTCGAGGATATTGCTTTGGGTGGGACGAAATGCGGGTTGTTTGGAAACGGTTTTACGTGTCCGATGTGCCACAGGAGTTGACGTCGAGGGTAATGGTGGTGGCGGAGGTAATGGGATAGCTTCTTTGGCCTTCTTTTCTTTTCTCACTTCTGGTTTCCTTTCTTTCTTTTTCACATCTGTCGAAGAAGGAGTAGCCATCATCTTTTTAACCCAAGTTTTGAGTTCTTCTCGTGGGGGAGTGGGGGAAGGGGTCAACAAGGAAGCAGCAATCTTACTCGGAATGGGAGTAGCAGTAGGTGTTTGAAAGAGATCATGGGGTTCTTCTTCCTTGGGTAATGGTGGGGTAACGTCTGTTTTAACTGCTGTAGAGGGTGAGGGTGAGGGTGACGGGTTATTCATTAGAGCCTTAAAATCGGACAAAGTGGGTTGAGCTGTTTGTTCCACAGCTTTCTGATGAAAGAGTTGTAGCCGTTTCAAGAGTTGACCGTACTTTTGTGATTTTTCGGTTTCGGATAAATCGTGGCGATGGATCAAGGATTGCAATTCGTGTTGTAATTGCGACATCTCAGCCAAATTGGGATTGGGTGGTAAATGGGGGGATCGTTGTTCTTGCCAATGATGGTATTCCATCCATCGTTTGTAAGGAACCAAAGTTAGTTTTCGTCCTTCCATGGGCTTTCAAAGGTTATGTCTGAGATTGTGGTGCTCCATAGGGCCCTTTTATCTTCTACCCATCCCTTGAGTTAACCCTTGGGTCATCCCTTGTATCAAACCTGGTATTAAGCTTGTCAACATAGGAGCAAGAATGGGTAAAAATCCTCCGCGTTACACCAACATCTTTTTCTTTTGACGGACGGATATTTTCTTTTGGACCATTTGACGAAGAACGTGTCGATGTTTGGCGAAGCATTTTTTCTGGTGTGGAGACAAAGGTATCGTGCCTTTCAAAACATTCAAACAACATTCACACACGGTATCGATGACATCTTTGGAGGCTGTTTTAATGATTTGTTTTCGCATGGGCGGAGAGGCTTTGGACAGGACGGACAACACGTCTCCGTGTTTGGCTAAACGAGGAGGTAGTCCTTTCCTTTTCTTTCCTTTGTGGGGTGAATAAGAATGTTTTTTGCGAGGTGACATCTTTGCTTGTTCGTTCCAGAAATACACTGATGTCAAAGAATTGGTACACACCCTCTTTTATCTTCTTTTTTCTATTGGCTTCTCCAAAAAGTAGCGGCATGCTTCGCTAAATCCTCAAAAGCAGGGCTAAAGATACCAGTTCGGTTATTAGCTGCTTTGTCTAGTTTCTGCATACCTTTAATAAGACCAATAAATATGCCTCCCCTTTGATGACTTCTCTTTTTCTTTGGATGACTGTGTCTTTTTACGGGAGGACGTCGTTGTTTGGTTTTTGAGCGTTTGGTAGGATGACGAGATTGTCTTTTTCCTTTTCCTTTTTGGACGGTAGAACGTCGAGGGTAATGGTGTGCACGTTTTTGAGGAGGCATCCTTGAGTGTTCATCAGTGGTACAGAAAAAAATACTGATTGACGTCGTGGTTTTCAAGTCATATTTTTATACTGGAATGCGTCGCCACTGATTATCTTTGCGTCGTATCAACTTCATGGCAGGTAACACACGTCGTGAAGGAGTTCGCAATGGACTCAATCGGGACAGTTCTTGTTTGGACAAATCTAGTAAACTCTTTAACATGCCAGATCTTTCTTGGACTTTGACTTTGGGGGCAGGTACTTTATGAGCAGCCGCTACTGACGCTAAGGTGGACGAGGGTGTCTCCGGTGGAGGAGACGTTTTGGGAGACGCAGATTTCCAATGTTTCATCAAATTAGGAAAAACGGGTGTCAAATTGGGTTTGGCTGGCATCACCCGCAACGGAGAAGTGGCAGCCCCTGAGGCTACTGGCAACGTAGTCCCTGCCAAACGTCCTTGTAGATCTTTTCTTACAGGTCGTGGTTGACGAAGGTAAGGTTGTGTCCTGGCCGAAGTGCCTCTTTTGCGGGTGACCGCTTTTTTCTGTGGACTTTTCTTTTTCTGTGCTTTGGTCTTGGTACCCTTGTTCTTTTTCTTAGGGGCTTGTTTGGCTTTTTTTGTTTTCTTCTTGGGGTGAACTTTGGGAGTATTGGGATCCCATTTTAAAAGGGAACGAATGATGACACCTCCTAGAGAACCACTGCCTCCAGGTTTCAATATGATTTGCTTTTTGGTGTGAGTGTCAATGCGAGGATTGGCCAGTTGCGTCAAGGCTACTTTGTTTCTGTCAAAAAAGCGTTTGGTTTGATGTGGAATGTGAATGATGCCTTGCAGTATTTGACGTGCTGTCACCGTAAACCATCGTAAGACTTCTTTGAGACTGGCTTCTAAGACGTGAGCACGTCTTTGTGGATTTTTTTCGCGACTGATGCCGTACAAGGCACGAATCAATTTGATCGGAAGATGAGACTGAAGGGACGTCATGTTGACGATGTATGAGACCAGGTCAAAGTAACCCAAGGTTTTTATAGATTTTTTTAGTGCTTCATAGTGTTATGTCAACGAGGAGGACGTGTACACGACAGGTCCTCCGTCTTGACACCAGTCGTGAAACAAATCGGTACGAAATCGCAAATAATCAGGGGTGGTGGGTTTTAAATCCACGAGTAAATAGGCGTGTGGCGTTTGAGTGGCATCATCGTACGCATGAGTTAGCCAAGGTGTTCCTAACTGTTTGGCTAAAACTTGCACTTGTGATTTATCTCGAGGACTTTTAAACAAGACCACGTAATGAGCATTGAGACTAATGGTACGATGGGCTTTACTTTGTTGAAATAAATTTTGTGTAATGTAAATGACACTGGCATTACGATGATGCCCTTTACGTGTAAACCACAGTTTAATTTCTTCTTCGTCTTCTCCTAACATGTCGTCAAAAATAACCCAATGAGTTTGACTAGGGTCAGACACGATCCCCTCGTCTTCTTTAGGAATGCCTGCTACAAACACAATGGAATCACCTTGACTTTCTTGCAAGAGGCTGTATGCCGATTGCCACTCTTTGTAACACCACACGATGCGTTGAGGTGGACGATCGATCAAATGATGTTTATGTTCGATCAAACGTTTGACAAATTCGGTTTTGCCTGAACCGCTCGGTCCAGCAATTAACATGTTAAAAGGATGACGAAGATACAAGGCTTTCCAACTAGCCTGATCTAAGTGTTCGTCAATGACTTTGAATGTGAAGGAGGAAGGAGTAGTAGAAAGAGTAGAGTGAGCCATAGTCGTGTAGTGGTATGACAGTATTGACACAAAAACAGACAAGACAAGAGGTTTTTATACTTTTTTCAAGACACGTTTATTTGAATGTATGTTTAAATTTGAACAACACGAAAACATAAAAGCCAAATGGATAAATACAGGAATAAAATACCTAGGCAAACGATCAAAGTGGAATATAAACAAGTCACTGTACAACGTGGTTTGGGTAACGAAGGTGTCCTAGAGGTAGTATGTAATGTTCTTATAGTCTCCTCTACAGGGGGTACAGTCACATAGGTGTCTTCTCGAAAGGGTCTTTGTGGGGGAATGTCCATGACAGTTATGTCTTGAACAGAAGGGTTGTCTTGGGCCATAGATTCTTTTTCTTTTTCTTCTTCTGGTACTGTTACTAACACAGGATTAAAAGTGACTTTTTTCACACGACGATGCATTTTAGGAACACAACGCTTGGGCATAATGGGATACTTCGTTTGTCCAAGCCTCAAAATCCCAACTTTTCCAGTCACGTACATCTGTCCAATGAGGGTGTAAATCACAAGCTACACACACATCTTCGTACACTGCTTCCGTACGTAAAAGTTGACGAATCTTTTTTTCTTGGAAAGGTCGAGACGTATCCAGATGAAAGCGTAAGGCTTTGAACAGAATAAGTCTCTCGTGGACATTTAAAGGAACCACCATACTGTCTTATTTTTTTGATAGGTAGTGTTCGTAAAGTGTCCACAAGGAATCGGCAGGTAAACGAAATCCCAGAAAGCAAGTCACTAAAACACACACGACACGTCGACCCCAATTCATAGGGTATAGTTCTTGTAATAAGTGTTCGTAATCTTTCACTGTGTGAATCTTCTCATTGATATCCTTCCACGGAATCTGTTGGATCACCAATGATAAAGGTTGTGGCATGGTCGTTCTCTTTTATACTTCTTTAGGTCAAAGACTATCAGTGTAGATTCAACCCAGAATTAAACATAGAATTAAATTTGCTCAAAAAGCGAAAGTGATTAATATAACGTGTAATTTCGTCCCACTGCCATTCAGGGTAACGGTTAAGAAGGATCAGAGCATCTTCAGAGGTGAACGTAGTAAATTGGTAACAGAGCAAAAAAATACCCTTAATCCAGAGAAATCTAACACGTTGGTTAATTTTTGTCACTTGCCTCTTGTGAATTTCACGACACAAAAGTTCTACAGTCACCCATTGCGATTTTTCTTTAGCAAGACCCTGCCAAACGTCCTTGTAGATCTTCTCTTGTAATTCTTGTGGTAATCCTTGAATATTATGTTTTATATTATATACTGGTCTAGGTGTGTTACACGACATGGAGTAGTAGTGTCACTTCCAATCACTAGGTCCCACTAAAGGTAGGTATTGACAATTCGGAGACCATCGAGCATGTTCCAGGTAAGCGGAATCTTTCTTTTCCCACTCGTAAATGGATACACCACAACTGAAACACTTGACTTTATCCCCTTCGCCCAAGTAGAAAAATCCAGCTCTGGCTAATTCTTCAGGAGTTGGTCCAGGCAGATATTTTGGCCATTTATCTTTGAAGGTTTGAAATCGACTTTTGAAATGACAGTATTCAGGTAAACTCGTCGGGAACGAATATTCGACTCTCCTCACTTCTGTTCGATGCAGGTACGGTGAAATTCCTAGGAGTCCACGATAACGTGTCGCACCGCTTTCGCATCCCTCAGGTTTGACACGCACAGCATCACTTTCCAGGGTAGATATAGGGGTAGTAGTCATAGCAAAGTTCCTACGATATCCTGCTGAATCGCTAACGTCACAGAGCCTGGCATCACTACAATCGCAAGGTTTAGCATCGCACTCCACTTGAGAATTCCCAAATTTGAATGATGTCTGTTTAAATGGATTCATCTTCTTTTCGCTGGGTCGTTGTAGTGATAAATAAACTATTGATCGTGGACGATGTCCCTTTTTATATGCTGCCCAATTTTGACGTGACCGTACGGTAAAGTGAAGTGATTGGGAAGTCGTACTCTCTTTTGGTACACGATTTGATAGACTTTTTCCAAAGGTCGGCTAACAATTTGGTGTGTGGGTAAACGGACAATCTTGTGCGGCTCGTGGGTAGTCACTTGAAACGTTTCATCCTGTCCCGACTGCAAGGCATCTTGTAGTACGTCAAAGTTCACCACTTGACTGGTGCGATAATTAAGAGTCAATCCTTTCACTTTACATTCGGTGTGCATTTTTCCTTGGGGGTCTCGGTATTCGTAGCCGTAATTTTTAGGACCGCCACTTGCAAAACTTAGAATCTTGTCGTCGGGATGTTCATCGGTCCAGGCTCCTAAACGGTCTCCTTCGATGACAGGGTTACACTGGTTCGGTCGGTGAATGTAGATGCAACTGTCTGTGTCAAAATACAACACGCGATCTCCTAACAGTTCTAACACTTCGTACAATTTTAAGCGAGCGTGGGCTGTCACGTAAGCCGCAATGATGACATTTCCAAATTTGTCGGCTTCTACAAAGTCTAGTTCTTCTTCGTAATTGACTAAGATCAAGTCCTCACGAATGACGTCCACGTGTTTGATGACTTTGGTTGGGTCGTGAATCATCTGGAAGTAGCGAGACGGTTCGGACAAATACTCCGTCTTGGGTAAAGACGGACGTTGTGCCATTTTACCCCACAAACAATTGAGCATCACTTTGGCAAACGACCGCCTTCCTTCGTTTTTCTCGATGTGGTCTAAAGTGATACCTTCCTGCTCCCGATATTTTTCTTTGAATATCTTTTGGTCTTCGGGAGTGTGACACCAGGAAGGATAGCCACTAGCTTCTTGTTTTAGTTTTAAAAAGGCATCCACGTAGTCTGCAAAAATACCTTTCTGTCTCTCGTCGCCCTTGCAGTATTGTTGTGTTTTGGGAAAGTGGTAAATTTCGTACACTTCTAACAGTTGATATCCCAGGTCCAGAGCTTTAAACAATTCCACGCTCACCCACGTTCCTGTCAAGGCACGTTCTTCCTGAGTGTGATGACAAGGTTGGTCTTGGTTGCACGTTTCGGCACATGTGCGACACAAAGGAAACATCAGTTTTCCTTGGCAATGGTGAGGTAAAACGGGATGGTACAAGTCTGTGGGTGGTAAGACTTTACACTTGATCAATCCTTCGTACTGTCGAATGTGGTCCAAATCAATGTGTTCTGTCATCAATTCTGGATGCCCTACGGGAAAGTGACAATATTTGCACACGTAAGGATACAACGAACACACGTCCAAGTATTTGATTTCTTCTCCCTTCTCCTCGTCCGCTTGGTACAGTAAACAGGTAGCATTCGTTCGTCCTCCGTACAAACTATCCCGAGGGTTCAGGGGGTCCACCCACTTGTAACTTTCTACGATGCGTTTAAACTCGGGATCGGTTTTCAAACGCTGATCGTACTCGTGTTCCCACATTTCCACCACCTGGTATCCTTGCTGTTCTAACTTCAAACGTCGCTGACACGTAGTCTGGTACAAGTCTTCCATGGTTCGTTGTAAAAACTGATTTTTGGTGTCTCGTTGAGGGTAGCATAGGGGACATCCGTGAAATAAACATCCGTTAAACTCGTACACAATCTGAGGGTTTTCTAAGTCCCAACCATCTACCGAATACGTTCCGATGGTCTTTTCGCCTCCTCCGTTGCGAGCGTGTTGGATCCATTTGTCTTCCTTGTCGCACAAGTAATGGAGCCAGCGTAGGGCTTTGACCGAGTATTGACGTTTGACAAAATTTGTCGTTTGAGGACTGATGACCGCTAGAGTATTTTCAGGCATAAAGCGTTTTCGGTACACTAAAGAACATGCTTTGGCGATGGTACAAGCTTCTTTCAAAGGATCGATCCCTCCGTATTCCATGAACAATTCTCGAAATTTTCCACAACAGCGTCGTAAAATGTCCACGTCAGATCGACAGTACTTTAACATTTCTTCTTGAAAGTCAAAGGGGTCCGAGGCGTGAGTCTGGTACCAAGCATAGAAAGCTTCTCGTTGTTCGGTGCGCATGTTGTCGGGGTCGTAGTCGTCAGCCTCAGGCAAATGGGGTAGAACGGTATGTTGATTGGCTTCGGTATTAAAAAAGTGTGGAAAATAACCTTTAGCCATTTCTGTCATTCCAAACGTTTTAGGCATGCGACTTAATGGCATGGCCAAGTAACACATCGAATCTTTAAACTGTACTTGTCCTACTTGCATAGAAATGATTTTGACTCCGTTCAAAGTCACTTGAGGCCGTTCGGTACTTTGTTCCGCATAGTATCTAAGCAGAAATTGCCCATCGTATCCCGAGAAATTGTGAGCCATGACCGTGGCATGGCAATGACAATTGCCGTAACGTTCGATGTCTTCTGGACTCCACGTTTCGTCGATGGGGTTTAGGATCCATTGGGCAAAATCGGCTAGCGTGTTTGACCCTCGAAAGATTTTTTCACGTCCTCCAGGAATCTTGCTGCAGTAAGGGCAATGACTAAAGATAGGTTCTTGGATGCACTGCTCGCACGCACGGTGAGCTACGCAGAAATTAGGAATGTGAATACCAGTTTCTTGCATGCATTCGAAATCAAAAAAGATAAAATTCCCTTTCTTCTGGGTATCTTTTGGTTGGGGCTGATATTTTTGAATGAAGCATTCGTGCTCCAAGTCCACGATTTGGCGACAAATGTGACATCGTTTCTTCCCTCGACAAACGTGAAACTTGGCATTACTAGTACGTATGCCTTGTCCACAAGTAGGGCACAATCTCAGCAGTTGACAAGCACTTTTCTGCTGTGAACCTTGCATCTTCAAATGTTGTTGGTAACAGGTAGGACTGACAAAAGTGCGCTGACACACAGGACAATGAACTCTTTCTTGTCCTTGGTCCAGACAAGGTTGTGAGGCCAAACATCCCTCACATTTTGATCCACAATGCTTGTGTTGTTCTCGATTGTTATAACCATAGTCACATTTTTCACAGTAGTAACTGTATCCCAGGAATCCAGTGATACTGGTAATGGTATCAAAATGACCATCGTGATGATAGACGTGAATGTATTTTCGGTCTTTGAAATCGTGGCCTCGAAACAAAAGAGGTCCACGCACTTCTTGAGGGTGTACTTTCAAGGTGTAACGTGGAGCCAAGACGTCTTGCAACTTTTGCATTTCTGGAATGCCACAAGGAGTGTCTTTGGATATCCCCGCTTGCTGTAACAGGAGTTCTGCTTCACTTCTTTGTTTGGCTCGGTCCGATTGTTGAATAGTTTTCCAGGCTCTTTTCCATTCTGCCGTGTCGTTCTTGTTGGCATACGTTCGTCCCACGACGACAGCACGGGCTAAACACATCTGGTCTTGAGGATTGTTAATTCGGACGAGGCTTAGTTTGGTGTTGCGAAGGTTGTCGAGCAATAATACTTTTTTGCGTCCTGTCCCCTGGGGAAGAGACACGTGGGTCATAAACAGTGTGGCTTTTCCATCGTCAATGTGAAACTTGTCGTTGGATTGTTGCACATGTTGAATTTTGTCGATGACTTTGGAAGGTGTTAATTCTGATGGGCTAGTAAACTCGATCCAAACGGGAGACTTCAAATTATCGTGATGAATAGAAAGTCTCAAGCGATCGTCTTCTTTGGCTTGACATTGCTGTTTCAGTGCAATTAACACAGAATCCCACACCTCAGTAATGAACCCTTCTGTATTCTCCAAAGGTACATTGGCCTTGAAATCTTTAAACTTTACGGCATACGTGTAAGCCGTTGTTCTAAATTTTCGAGAGGAACGCTTTTCTGTCTCTCGAATGTGATAGTAATTTTCAGGGTTTACTAAGGGTGGTGCACTTTGCTTGGACGTGGATTGTCTGGGTGTGGATTCGGGCTCACTCATGTCATCTTCAAAATCACTGGCATGAATTTGAGCCAAGACTTCAGCTACTGTGCTAGGCAATACATTACGTTTCTGTCTCTTACTATCTTTTCCTTTCTCCACAGCATGATGTGGCCTTTTCATCTTGTCTGCAAAAAGTCAAATGACTACCTTTTAAAGACCATAACCCCTATATATTCATGTTCGATCCGTGCATATATATATAAAGGGTTAGTGTCTAACGGTTCAGTATTCCTTTCACTCTCACATTGACCAGAACGATGGAAGAACCTACACAAGTGGAACTTCTCATTAGAGCTTTACGTGGGGTCATACGAAAGTTTTCGTCAGACCAGCCGACAGCCTACTCTCCCTCCTATCGAGATAAAAGTCAAGATACTTGCTATATCTGTAAGAAGAAAGGACACTGGGCTACAGAATGTTCAGATCGTAACAAAAATAAAAAAGGCTACAATAGAGACAAAAGTCAAGATACCTGTTATTATTGTAAAGAGAAAGGACATTGGTCTCCAAACTGCCCTAAGAAACAACAGGAGCAGGAGGAGGAGGAGGCGGAGGAAGAGGAGGAGGAGGAGGAAAGAAATTCTGAACAGGAGGAGAAAGAGGTACCCTCCTCCAAGGAAGAACCCCGTCACGTTCACAAAAACAAGAAAAGAAGACGAAACGAAAGTGAAGAGGAAGAAAAAAAAGCTGTGACAGTAAAGAAAATGAAAAAACAGAAAGAGTGAAACAGAAGAAAACCTATGAACTTTTTAAAAATGGTCTTGTGTTATGTTATGTTGTGATTTTGAATTGTGACGTTTGTACTAGAATAAACTAAACAGAAAAAACGTAAGTGTCTCTTGGTTTTGATTTGATAGTATAATTACCTACACTCACACATTCATTCACTCACACGTACATCATGGTTTTTTTAAAAAATAAAGGACTTTTGAGTTTTCATTGAAATAGGCAATTGACATAGTATTTCTTTTCGAAATAATTGGAGTGGTCCTGAAAAGGACCGTTGGTGTTTTGTGTGTTTAAAACAAAACAAACTCAGAAACGGGATGAAATCCTCTTGAGCTGTCTTAAGCCTTTGCCACGGCCAAGGCCTACTTCGGGACTGGTGGTTCCTGTCAATGATTTGGTAGAAATCACTAACGGTGGTAAGGTAGACGTAGTCACAGAGAGATCGGGTTGTTTCGCTCGAGAAGGTCTTTTTCTCTTCGGTCGTGATAAAGAAGTCTGATACATTTGTTTCAGACTCTTTAACTCAGCTAAAATATCTAAAAGTACCGTCGTAACCGTTTGATTTTCACTATTTTCTTTCTGTCCTTGGTCTTCATTCTTCTCCGTTGCTGCTGCTGCTGCTGCTACTGTTTCTTCCTGGTGTTTTCTTCTTGCTTCTTCTTCTTCCTGCTGTTGCATAAGAAAAGCTTGTTCTTCTACTTTCTGTTGTTGTAAAAATCGCTCCAATGCTTCTTTTTGTCTTTGTTTAAAATCATCGACGTGTCCATAAGAAGATACAGAAGGCAACGAAGGTTCCGGAATAAATTCTTGCGATGTTAAAAAATCCACAATATCCCAGTTAAAATCCACTTCTTCTGGATGTAGATTTGTCATGACTTTAGTAGTCACTGTTGGTCCATGACTTGCTGTCTCTACTCCTGTCTCACTCCAATTCATTGTCTTCTTACTGTCCGCCATGATTGACAACTCTCTTGAATCGATTGACTGCGCACAGGCGCTAGTACCTCTATATAGAAAAGGTGACGTCACAGACTGCTCTCTTCCGATTGGATGGCTGTGTCTGACTTTTGTAGCGCACGTTTGGATTGGTGGATACACTCAATCCGTTTCAATCCGCTCTTCCCCTATAAATAACCGCAGCACACGGCATTCGCTTCACCTGTTCTCATCAGAAGATGTGGACTAATGTTGAATCGTCAACCCTTGTGTCAAGTATGCTGTTTAGGACTGACATACCCATGTATGTCAGATCATCATGGAGTGTCATTCATAGGACGGAGACAGCCTATTGGAAGAGAAGAGTCTATGTGGAAAGACAAGGTTGCTTGAAGAGAGTTCTCTTCTATGGACCCACAGTAAGGAGAAGTTTAAGGAAGAGAAGAAGATCTGTGAGATGTCCTCTGTGTTAACAAGACATCGTTAACATTACACCTAACGGCCCTTTTCAGGGCCACTCATAAGTCTCGAAAAGATAGTAGCTTTCATTGCCACCCTTTTTTTCCCTTGTCCCTAGACAGTTTCCCTATACCCATACAAATCATATTCCCCATGTTCCATGTCCCTTGAGGCTAAATAGGCCCAAATAGTTCCCATGTTCAATTCCCCTTGACGCTAGATAGGCCCACCATGTTCAATTTCCCTTGACGCTAGATAGGCCCACCATGTTCAATTTCCCTTGACGCTAGATAGGCCCAAATAGTTCCCATGTTAAATTCCCCTTGACGCTAGATAGGCCCACCATGTTAAATTCCCCTTGACGCTAGATTAGCCCAAGCTGTTTTTGACTGGATTTTCCCTTGACGCTAGAGTGCCCCATATTACTACTTATAGATATATATTTTTTGACAACTGCATATCTTCGGCAGAATGAAATGCGATCATATTGCAAGTTTCTCTCTCTCTCTCTCTCTCTCTCTCTCTCTCTCTCTCTCTCTCTCTCTCTCTCTCTCTCTCTCTCTCTCTCTCTCTCTCTCTCTCTCTCTCTCTCTCTGAGGACAAGTGGTACATCCAATGCACGTGTGTCTCTAATATTTGAATTCCATTTTTTTATATCATGCCAACGTATTGTTTTTCATATACCAATTTCAGATTTTGCCTTATGATTGACTGTGATCAAAGTCGGAATAAATGTTCTAGCTTATTCTGACGACCTGGATATCAAACAAGTATAATTCTACCAATATACATTTTCGCCATAATATTTGTTTTTTTTAGAAAGTATAATAAATTTATGGACACACACACACACGCTCGCGCGCGAGCACCTGCGAGCGCGAGGAGACACAACATTATAATACAGAATAAATTTTATATAAAATCTTTCTTAGACGTTTTCAGCAGGAGTCATCCTATAATCCTCTTGTTAAAAAGACTTTATCTCTGTATATCAAGATGTCAGCTGAAAATAATTGATTAACAAATGTATTTTAAGCAATTATTTATGGGTGCAACCATAGTATAATACAATTAAGAGAATGTCAACCGGCTAGGTGGGGATTTCAGAAATGATTTCCTTTTCGCTCTTCAGTAAAATATTCACAAGGTATATAAGTTAAGCAATGAAGTGTTTGGAAAATGTATCTTTTTCGTAAAAACAATAAGCAGTGTATACACGCCGCTAAACATAGAGTACAACTATAATACACAGTACTATACATATTGCACGACTACATTACACATTATATACACACCGCTATACATATTGCACGACTACATTAAACCTTATTTACACACCGCTATACACAGTGCACGACTACATTACACATTTTTATATACCCACCGCTATATATATTGCACGACTACAATAAGCAGTGCATACCCACCGTTTTACATTTTGTATGAATACAATTTACAGTGTATACACACCGCTATGCCTATTATATGACTATAATATACCGTATATACACTCCACTATACATATCGTACGACTACAATAAACATTATATACACACCGCTATACATATTGTATGACTACAATAGTGTATACACACCGCTATACATATTGTATGATTACAATAGTGTTTTTTGTTTTTGATGGTTTAACGCCATTTTTCAGCACAATATAGGCTATACATGGCGACCAGTATTAATGTTGGAGGAAGAACCCAGACATCCCCCGGAAAGAACCACCGACCCACGAAAACCACCGACCCACGAAAAGCTACTGACAAGCTTTTTCACATAACTACATTTGCCGAATCTTAGACTCGAACACACGCAGACAGAGGTGAGATGGCAGTGGTCCGTAACGGACAGCGCTTTACACACGGCCACTCGGGGCCCCTACTACAATAGTGTATACACGCTGCTATATTATTCGACTACAATGTAGAGTGCATACACACCTCTATACAATTCGACTATAATATACAGTGTATACACACTGCTGTACATACTTTACGACTTAACGCTGTTCAGATATCCTTTCATATCAATCATAAAGACCCATATTGAACACCACACTGAGATAATACGTGTGCTTTATCTAGCGAACGTGCAACAGGTAGCGATACAAATCCTATTTACAAAGCGTAATGGAATTCGAACCGTTACTTTAGATTGCCGTTATCGTTTGAGATATTTGTATCTAATTTACATTAAACCCTTAACCTTTCAGGTACGATAAATATGTCCTGAAAAAGTGTTAATGTCATACCCGATGCAAATGGTAATTGACAATCAATGTTAATTTACGGGGACGTTGTTTTTGTTATTTTTTGCCTTGTTTTTCGGTGAAGATCATATTTATTCAAGTAAAATATAGTCGCAGATTTAATTAAATTGTCCACATTAATTGATGAAAATGTTTGTGATGTTTACTATGAACTCAAAATCTGTTTCAAAGATGTGCAATTTTAAATTTAAAGGATTTTATATTGATTTTGTCTCAAAAATACCATACTTATAAATATTAAAAGTGTAAAGATATTTGTATTGATACTACAACAACTGCTACATATGATACTGCTTAGTATTTCTTCTACCGATGCATCTTGGATTATTGTTGGAGTTAGTTGCAGTACTGTCTGAGATTGGTTTCGAAGATAAGACGAGATGTCATCCTTTGGTTTCACGCCTAACTGCTCTTACGCCGTTAATGATTAAATCATTTCTAAATTGAGCAGGATACCTTGGGTTATACAGCGGATCTATAGACTTGCTCCACTGTTTTTGGAAGGTGTTCTGTCGTAATTGGGGTGGGGGGGTCAATATATTTGCATGAATAAGCCAGCCACCATCAAGATCAGTGACAGTCGTTTGTTCGGAATTTATTATGATACATAAATAATCGTATTATTGATCCACCCTCCTCATTGTTTTCGTAATTTCATTTAATCATCATCATCATCATCATCATCATAATAATACTAATCATCATCATCATCATCATCATCAACAACAACAACAACATCATCATTAGTAGTAGTAGTGGTAGTATTGCAGTTTTAAGTAGTATTAGTAGTATTGTTGTTGTTGTTGTTGTTGTTATTATTATTAGTATTATTATTAGTAGTAGTAGTAGTATTAGTATTACACTTTAGAGATAATGTTTCAAAAGATGTGTCTCCAAAAGCTTGGGATATAACACATATATGAAGAAAAATGCGCTGCCATTTGCGATACAACTCTGACACGAACTATTTCATTATAAAGTGTATATCTGCTGCACTGTACTATCTTCATTGTGTGACTAACGTTTGTCCAATATTGTCGATTGTGCTTTAAGCTAATGTACATTTGCAAACATATACATATTGCTAACGTTTATACTCGATTGTATGTTGTGAATAAGATATTGAAATATGTGTTTGATTTCAGAATATACTAGTAAAAGACATGTTGACAATTTTATAGAATATTCTCTTATAATGACATATTTAGGTCAAGTAAAATGTGAATGTATACGAATTTTGTAAACAAATACAGCATCATAAATATCCAACCTGTTTAATAAGTGACAGTTTACAATTTGAATGATGTTGGATAACGACATCTCGTAGAATTACAATCTAGCATGTTCAAGAAGAAGATAGGAATGTGAAATTGTTACTATATCCTTAAATGGTGTAGGTCTCTTGCCAGATTTTACATAGGATATTATTTTTCGGCTGCATAAAGATAATTTTATTTGTGAATATATGGTTTTTTTTCTTCTAGACTTCTTGGTTTAAACCACATGGCTTCCATATTTTAACGCGAATCCAGTAAGATTCTTTTTCTTTCCTGGATATTCAGCCACAGAATATTGAAACCAACCCATGAATGAAAAGGAACCTTACTGGATACGCCGCCATATTGTACGAATGTTTTGCTTTTATTTTATTTTTTCAGTTGTTCTTAAAAATAGGAAAAGCACATACTGTTTCGCTTTACCTTTCTTTTATGAATTATGTTTTAAAGGTGATAGTTAGCGACCCTGTTAAAAGTTACAGACCCTGTCAATGTTTCAATACTCTTCTGGACCAATCCATAAACCTATTGAGCGTTAAATGACAGTTAAATGTGTCTTCTCCTACCAGACATTCTAATAACTTAAATAACTTCAATATCTTTATTCGGTTTATGGTCAATAGGAATTATGTTGCTGGAGGAAAAACACATCCACTTTCTTGTCATGATGGTAGGAGTATATACCTTTATCATAGTGATGTTGAAGGGAGATGCTTTCCGACGGTTGTTAGCCACCAGGTTAGACACTGACAGCAACTGATGTCTGCACTTACAGTTATCTTACGTACCATTCATTGTGACTACAAGTTCATGCTTACTTGCATATCGGCGGAGGTAAATAATTTGTCTTTTATCTGTTTATTTCTGTCCATAATTCTTCCAGCCTTTCTCGCAGAGTCCATGGATGTGGTGTCTTCCCTTATCATGGGTTACTTCCTCAAGGTTCCTTGTTGGTTTATTCCAGACATATCGCTTGCCCTTATTTTGATTGTACTTTTACCAGAAGTAAACTTATCTCATCGAGCGCTATTACTGATAATACCAGATTGCGATCGATCATATATCTATATATTCTGATTAGACATATCTGTCATAGCTGTTTTAACTGTGCGGAGCCAATCCCTCTCTAGGCTGTAGTCCGAACCCGACATGCATGTTTTGTTATGGCCCACCATGGTCTATATGGAGAGAGAGAGAGACAGAGACAGATGGAAATACTGAGAAAGAGATACAGAGAGAGAAAAATGGAGAAAGAAAATGGATTGTAGATTGCTTTCCAAACAAACGTTTGAGTCGATGTTGATGCATATATACAAAAAAGGGTGAAACCGTAAAATTATAAGCATTTGAGTTTTCTCACTGCTTATTTCGTACTCTTTGCTTTTCCTTACTCGGTTTGTGGTTGATAGAGTCATCGAAGTCTCTTGCATTAATAGCTCACAAACATCTGACATATATTTGCGGGTTCGAGTCTCAGTCACGTCCAGCATGGATATATAATACAGGTTGCCGGTCTTTTCCATTGCATCACTGGAATTTACCTGGTTATTACTGCACCAAATACTCCGAATATCGATGGCATATCAAAGTGCTGAAAAGGGCGTTCAATATCGCATCACCAACATCTTCCCTCACAACCGGGTACAGTTTAAGCCATGGCAACACTGCTGTTGATCAGTACAGCGCGATATGTCAGGAATCACTGAAGGAAATAAATATCCACTATATAAGGGCCAACCAGAAATGTTCTGTCGTATACATGCTTCAATATTATTATATCTCTTCAGGCTATTGAGCAGTTTGTATTCTTTAAACTTGATTTGTAGTTAACATGTTTCTCTCTTTTGTTTCTGATGATAGATTGTTGTCTATCCCAAATTTTGCCATTGGTCGGTATGATATCGCTTAGAGCCACCCATGAAATCTAGTTAATAAATTGAGAGAGAGAGAGAGAGAGAGACAGAGACAGAGAGACGAGGTCATTGTGTCCAACGTTGCAACAGACACTATTTTATTTATACATTGTTACTGTTTGTGTAATCAGTTAAATCAAAATGAGCATCCACACTTAAAACATCAAGAGTCATGCAATACACAAATTAATCAAATGAAGCTTGATTTTATGCCTAATATAAGCAAGTCATTAACATTATTACTAGTACTAATTATAAAGGTTTTTAGCATTAAAGATATGATATAGAAATGCAAGTTGTATCCTAATAGCATGGCAGATCTTATTGTGAAATATTACTAATAAAGATGCTTAAATATTATCGAGATATGCTTTAAATATGATCGATACATGGCTTAAGTATATATGGAATATGCCTTTAAATAAATCCAAGCGTGGTTTAAATATAATTGAGACATGGCTTCACATACTTCGTGGAAAGTCTATTTTAATTCGGATATATGTGATGTTGTAAGCATATTGCCATATGGTTTAAATGAACTAGTCTTTATACATTACACTATACATGGATGCGTGAGATACAAATGTTAGGTCAGTAACATGCAAAAATAGAAAACAGCGCATGTGCAATTAACCCTTAACATTACGAACACATATTTCAGCATGATAATCTATATCAACCATGGACACCATGTAGATCTCTCGGTACATGACAGAACACGAATAAGTTAAGATATCGTTTATAAAAGCATTATTATTTTTTCAGTATGAAGCAACAATACAAAAGAGAGCTTTTCTCTATCTAAACTTTGAAAACTAACATTTGAATATACTGGATATACATTTTTTAAAAGTAACTTTGTGAATTAATTTTTAAAAACAAAAGGTTTTAAAATTCGGCCTTGTCATTTAAACATAATTTATACCGCTATTACGAGATGTACCTTTGATAAGGAAATATAATATCTTTGATGTGTTGCAAAATAATATCGATATTTATCAGTATACATGGAACTAAGCAATATTAAACGTTGAGGTTATATAGTGATGGATTCTACATGAAGATATGTGTGTATTTGTGTAAAACACAATCTTATACACTTCAAAGTCATTTAATTGATAATTGATTGAGAAACTAGTTTAATACTTTTTTTGTGATACAAAATACATTTTCTTTAGGGTACGTGTATCTTTCTTTCACTGTTGCGTTTCTTGCATTGAGTGATTATTTATTTCACTAATTTTACAATATTGTAATCGAAGACTTTACCCTATTGGCTTACGTGTCTTTCCAAATTATTTTTTTTAATCCGTATTTTTTTCTTTCACTACAATCCATATAACTTTCATCGACGCGTGTCAGCAAAGTCTTAAGTTAAACTTCCGACTTATTTTTTTATTTAATTCAAATTATATTCATGTTGTACATGGGAATAAATCATTTCTACTTTTAATGTCAGTAAATCTTTAATAGATCAGTAGGTGAAAATCACTGATTATTAATTAACAATTATTAATTATTATTGATTAACAGTTAGGTTCAGACATCACGTTGCAGTCATATGGTATTGATATGTTACGATTGCCTCTATGTTGCTACCACCTATTTCGCATTCTGCGTGATTTTGAGAACCTTTTAAATTGGCATGGTCACATCAATGACAATCACCATAAGCATGATGCTCTTTATAAACTCTTGACTTGCCTATATAAGTTTTGGTACACGTTTCTTCGAAATGTCAACAGTTGCATAAACATAACTTTGGTCATTGCTGTCACATAACACTCTACCGGTCTCTTGACGTGCCTTGTCATCAATATGTATTGTGTAGTAATCAGAGTCAGGTTGTCTGTCACAAGCATCACTAGCATCTTTGTCGACATTATGCATTTCATTATCCTCAAAGTTCATTAGATCCAAGTTGACGCTGTCCGACGATTTCATTCCACTGGTATAATCAGAAGGTTCGACTGAAGTTTGATGAGAACAATAATTTCCCTTGTCAATTCTCTTTTTCTTGCATCTGTAATAATTAACCAATACATTTAGATAAACTGTCAATCCATTCGATCAACGATAAATATGTATACATTATTAAACGAACAATCAAATTACAAATCGTTTGTAACAAGAATGAACAATCAATACATGACATGATATGTGTACGGTTAACATTTATAGTATGTATTAATCAATCGTTTAAGTTGAGGCCAACACATAGTTTGACTTTTGTTCTCTATCTATGAAATGTCAAATCTAAAAAGATCAACGGAAAACAAATCAATACTACGCGTGCATAATCCATAATGTATGTCAGAATACCTTTTCAACTGATAATTGCCGAAATGTTACAACCACATTTTAAAAGCTATATATTTGTCAACATCGTCATCGAAACCATCAATAACAGCATGTTCAATGGTTCAAGTTCTTCGTATTTAGAAATATGTGTTATCAACATAAAGAGTGGCGTCTTTAATGATTCGTAATTCTATAAAATTGTCAAATGAATATAACAAGTATGGCTTTTCAATATAGACGCATGATGCACATACCTTTGGATAACTAAGACAATAACGGCAATGATTAATACAACAACTATTCCAAGTCCTATCCGGCCAAACATAGGAAATTCTGAAAATAAAATAGAGCATAACACTTATAGACTTAACTATTTCTCTAGAATAATACGCGATGCTTAATAATCAATAAATGGACATTAAAGCAAAGTACTCATATGTACTTTTATAAAGAGATCCTTTACAATAAAACAGAATATTACAACAAAAGTATATTACACAAAGCTTAGATGATACATATAGCAAATGTAATACAGAAGGGTTAAAACAAAATTCTTTCTAGAATGTCTGCTGATCAATAACGTAATGTAAAATGTTGTCATTTCACAAAAAATTCATCGGAATACCTTGGCAATACTACCTAATTTATCTGGACGGTTATGATTCCATGTTTCTATGACATTGTCAAATTCAACTCAAAGTTTTGATATACATTTACAATCATTAAGTATGTTTTTTAACAAAGGTTTACATTATTTACACTATTTCATTTCATCTTATCAACATTTAAGGAAAAGCAGCTGTGCAAAAATCTCCAATAATGGTTAAACAACTTAATCAATCTCTTATAGGTCCAGGACCCTTCATGTCGACCAAAACCAGTTGTGTTTCGTGCCTATTATGTGTCACTACAGAAGACTTAAAAAATGAATATCTCTTCGCTTCATTCAAATCAAAATCTTACTAAGGTTTCCACTATTACCGAGGCAGCTGCTAAACGTTACAGACCAATGGCACAGTTTGACGAATTTAAACGAAATTATTAAGCTGACAATAGTTAAAAAATCTAACATTTACCAGTATGTATGTTCTTTGAAACTTTATGTTTCCATAATGGCTATTTGTATTAAAGGATAAATGTAAATTCAGATTGAAAGCTCCTTTTTTACCTTTTGTTAAATATTGTCTCAAGAGAAATTAAACGTGGATTAAATGTATGTGTGCGAATTAGTCAATTATTATCTGGTTTGTCTTAAAAGGAAGTCGCTAGAAAGACAAATTTTCTACATATAGTTGTACATGTTAGGATTGTTTATGTGAGCATTTAAATACTATTAAAATGTATATGTTTCTCATTTGATTGATTCACAACATGTTTGTATATGATCGTGAATGTATGTATTTCCATATATTGATATATGTAGGAGGTTTTGCTTGTTATTGAAATCACGTTTCAACTGTTCTGAGTGAGGATCTGACATCGATCGCTTATGGGTCATGTTCTGGCAACATTTAAGTTAGCCAGTTGAAATGCCGCTTTCGGAAATTGGATCTGATTGGAAACTAGGACGATTACAAATCGTGTTTTGCATATACTTTGTGCACTATTTAGATTTTAAATCACAAGCAATATCTCTGCAAATGCAAGGTGATACTTCTGATTTCATAACCATAGAAAATAATGACTCCTTAAATATAACGGATATATTATAATATTAACCAATATCAAAAGTATCTTACGGACACCTTACCATTGTTTACAATTGCTGATTTATTTGCTGGAAGTTCCTGTGTCGAACCACTTGATTCACTAATT
The DNA here is from genome assembly GCA_029339505.1 of Unio delphinus. Classification (NCBI taxonomy): domain Eukaryota; kingdom Metazoa; phylum Mollusca; class Bivalvia; order Unionida; family Unionidae; genus Unio; species Unio delphinus. The sequence continues at coordinate 10,100,175 of JAQISU010000036.1, read as the reverse complement.
CCGATTGATGTCGATGGTACAGAGATTTTTCCTGATATCGATTGGGGTTCAGATGATGTAGGCGTCTTGATATCAGGAAATTGCCGGGAGGACAAACCGGATGTTGTTGATGATGATGACGCAACCGTTGACAAAAATGATTTTGCTGCTTCTACTGATGTCGTAGACCGTATGGAGGTTATTATACTAGTCGTTGTTGCTGTTGTTGTTGTCGTCGTACTCGTTGTTCCTTGCGTAATGCCTGTGAGCAAATACCCTTGTAAACGTGTGAAGTCATTTATTAGGATGTATAGGATGATCTAGAGTTTTATAATAAAAATCTTACGTATGTGTATAAACTATTTCCATGTATCTGCACATTTGAACGCAATTGTTTAAATACAGAATTTTAAAAACAAAATCTCAAATTCTCGCAAACGTAATTGGTTTCTTGTCAAATATCTGTCATACTCAGATTCATGCGTAATCATAAAATATCCCAAAATGTGGAGTTCAAACTTTTTTGTTCCACCATAAGAATAGAATCCATATTGACATTTAATTGCCAAACCAAGCACCATCAAGCAGCTTTTAAAAAATAAATACGCCAACTCTAATTATGTGGCAAGTTCATTTATTTAAAACGAGCTTGTACGAATATAATAAATTCCCACATACATATCAATAATGGGATACAAACAGATGACATGAAGCACTCACACCAATTATAAAGTGTATTCGCATGTGGGAACGTATAAAGAAACAAAACGCTTAAAATGTTGTATGTATAAACACAGAAACGAAAACTCTGTCAAACACTTTATACTCTGGTAGCTAGACAACAAAACCGTGTTAAGGAAAGTACACTCTGGTTGATAGCCAAACTTCAAATGCCTACTAATCTGAGAGACTTTATGGTAAGGCCAGTAAATGTTTACGATAAGTTCAATGTATAATTAAAACATATAACACAGTTGATAGACATTTGCTATTCGATAATATCGGCCCAGATTATAGTTATTTCCGGTCTGCAGATTCGAGATGATTCCTTGATCTATACAATGTTTACTTGGCAATATAATCTGCTAAATTCATAAAATGAATAATACGCACACATTGAACCAAAGTTCAATTCCACGAGGACATCCTACTATGATATAATTCCTTTAAATAATCCCTGGGATCTAAAGCTGATCTTTGTATCCCATAGTGCATATCACATTGATGAGATCTATAACATTATTTCAGGATCGTTACGTTTCTTCAGAGATCACTGTGGATGGTGGGCCTGCTCATTTGTGGAATGGACACAGATCAAGAAGTACATGAAACGAAGTCGCCCTGCAGCAAAATGAAAGTAGTGAAGGATACATAATTTACTCACCGGAAAGTCACACTATATGGATGTAACGCAAAATTCAAAGTGAATGGCTTATTTGTATCTGAAATGCATAACCGAGACTCTTTCAGACTATATAAACTCTTTCAGGTGAAACGAACAGAAAGAAACTTATTCCCTGACAGCTCCTTTTTTCTAGCAATTATTGATATTAGTCCCACGGTATAAAATAATTTGGAATGAATTGTAAAGCATAATTGGTGATATGGGGTGCGGGATCTTAACGTCGACAGCATCACACTTTCCGAGTAATAAAATATCTGCTTTGGTACTACCGGACAAATAATAAACGTTATTCATGAAAGCAATTAAATTTTTTGATAGTATATAGAAAACTGCTTTGGATTAGATGTTCAGAAACATAAGCTCACCATTCAGCGTTACAACACCCAACACCAACAATGTTTTCGTAAATACAGCTACTTGTCCTAGGCTGATCAATTAAATAACGTAAAAGAAAGGTATACCTGGTGTTCAAAAACATTTTAGCACTTTGATAATAACAACCCTTAAGATGGACACATTTTGTAATTCCATGTTTTTGTTACCTTTACAGTTTGAGGAAACATCATGATTCATAGCTTTTGGCTGACTGACTGACTCTAAACCAGACTGTGCAATTTTCTGGAAGCAATAATGTAAATGACCTCAATTTTGTCAGAAACTGTAATGCCCTATAGAGCAGAAACATTTCATATATCCTATCCTACGCACCAAGCTCTCTAATACCAATATCCTGAAGTGCTCTACCAACATTTTGGGCTACCACATCATAAAATCCAATCCAAATCTGGAGAACTTTAAAATATTTCCAAGCGAAAGTCACATGTCCAGCAAAAACACAACAAATGGAGGGCTTTATAAACATTTGCAAAATCAAGAAACAGGAAAAAGCAGTCCATACACTATGTGCAAATACGTCTGCAGATAGTACATTCACCGCGTAGAGGATTGGTTGGCAGCCAGGCAGATTATTTCCTATAATGAAAGCCATATAGGTCATTGTTATGTTCATTACCGACTATTTCAGTAACGAGAGGGTTTTTATCAGAATTAGATTTTGAATAATTTTACATAGCGAGTATTCACTATATTTGAATCCGCGTGTATCCGTATTCCCATAATAGGTCATTATTTACACGATCCTCAATACACAATGTTGAAGCAAGCGTATATTGTAAAATATATAAACCAGTACACACCGGATTGAATCTCGCGTTCTATAATGTCACAATGAAAGTTTCGCATGTTCATTTATACACACTATAACACTTTATTATCGTATGTCTAGAAGACTATTCCCAAAATGAATTTTTTTTTAACTAGTCTAGTAACCAGTCAGCAGTTGAAGTTTCCATAGCGATTAATAAGTTTCGTGTGCAAGTTTCGCGATGATGTGAAAATAGTAGAAAAACAAAATTGAATATTTTGTTGAAACTCAATATTCAAATTATCATGGGTAGAAATGCACACAAATGACCGCAATGTTATACACTATATATATGTATAATGTCTACCTTAAAGCGTGAATCTCAACAGGCTCGCACCGGATCAAACAGATCATTGTTATCTAAGATGGTAGTTATATTCAGTTAAGTAATATTTAGCTTAAACTGATACATGAGAAAGAAATAAAGTGTTAACTTTGTCACTGAACTTACCAGTAACTCCACTTTGTGATGTAAGGTTTCGTTGTCGGATCCTCTTGAACGTTTCCACAAACGTCGCGTGTTGCTTTCATACGCTGACTGTTCTTAATATTATGTTAAACGTTACTATTATTAATCTGAATACCCTTGTTGCATTAAAAATATTCAGTTGTTCTGTATCATGCATATACAACATTTTGTTGAATTTACAAAATATGTAACGATTAGCTTCGGATTAACTTTGAGATAAATTATGCATTGAGGTAGTCAATCAGTTGATTGATTAATCGCTTTCTTTCTCATTTTCACCCTTAAGTATAGTTAATACAAAAAATTCTTAAGTTTTTGGTGTAGAACATAATTTCACCATTGATATGGAAACATCTGGTTTACTCATGAGTTAAATATTTTCTTTTAGAAGAGATAGATATTCTCAATTTACCTTTGTTGCTTGTACATTTTCTCTGTTTCAAAGTTAGCAAAATCAATTTTTACACAATAAATATGTATATCTAGGTAATTCATTGATTAGAACTTTAGCATGAAATCGTTATTCCTTAGGATGAAACAATGTATTTTACCTTCATAAATGTATAATTTGGTACAATCATATAAACGTAAAATACATTAAACAGTGTCTTAGACTGCGTAATCATAGATTTGAAGATTTCAAATATAACCTTCAGAAATATTTGATTGTATGTCCATTTAAAATACATTGCCAAAAGGCTCAGCAATACATCAAACAATAACATGAAAATACTAAGGTGCCTTCTAAGTAACTGTGTATGAAATTTGTTAAATTGTGTACATATTAATATATGTATATACCTTTTGAATCACACAAACTAATGAAATGTAACTTGTTCATTTCAACAAAAGGTAGCTTCCAATCAATACATGGAATCTGTCATTGTACTGGTATAATCCATTTTTTAATTCAGTTTTGACATAAGCAGGCGGATGATATTTAGTTCAATACTAGTTTTCCATATTCTATCTTATTCTTGCTTTGTTGCCATAAATTGAGCCGTTTAGGTTCGTTACTAATCAATACCAAGAGTTCTTAAAAGTAGCCTGCCTTTGTTTATATGAAGCAGGCTATTTACAACTAGGTTTATGAAAAGGCATTTTATAAGAATCTAGACAGGAAAATGAAATGTATTTCGGCAAATCTTATCATTTTTCTGCGTTTAAATGCCGAATTAAACGTATAGCTAAATAGAATGGTCCTGAAAGCCTTTTATACCTGTAGGACAAACGGCGGGTAAGTTATCTTCACAGTTTTCTAAGTGAAACTCTGGTTTTCCGTCTGACACTGACAAGCTTAAACACCTGATTCGGACCTCAGGAATCAATTCCAATCCTGTAAAAGTATTATATTTTCAAAATAAAAGTTTTAGACGATCTATATTGGTAGTTAGTCTTCATAGTAATGATAGGATACACTTCATATTCTCATCAAATACTGCCCTAATATTGTACAATGACGTGCAATTTTTACAATGCCGCATGCCCAAATATGTATAGCTCTTTCTGTTTTATTGACCTCAATATGCTAATAGTGAGCGGAAAGTGATGTTTAGATGCTTGCATTGTAAATATCAAGTGAGATCCTTTTGTCGGTATCGGTTGCATCTTTTATTACTTATTGCAAAGTATCTGGTACTGCTTGATGCACTTTCCTCTCTGCCTATATATCTATGTTAGATCTTCGTTCTTTAATATATTGTAGAACGCGTAAGGGGTGGTGTGGTTTGTTTTACTATATACTAGTCTATTATCGGTATGAATGGATCAGGCGTTTCTTCCCTCTCTGACATTTTGTTAATTGAATTACTTTATAAGCGACCAGTCTATTTACATATGCTTTAACAAAATCTGATATTTTTACAAGGATTATTTGTTTGTATTACATTTGCATCCAGAGCACAGAATTTGCTTATTGCTAATATGGAAGAAAAATGAATATTCTATACTACTAAATACATAACGCACTGATAGATATAATGTAAACAGTTGACTGCTTCTAACTAATCGTTGACATTCGTCAAAGACAACAATACAACTGGCTTAATTTACCATTTGTGTAATATATTTGTAAATTATATATGACACAATCAACATTATCTTACTATTTACCTTTCTTTTGAATGACTTCATCTCTGATACACGCTGTCCATGCCTCTTCAAAATCTTGGATGTGGTAATGTCTCCAATTATCATAATTAAACTTAGCAGGAGTTTCGGACTTATTAAAGCAGTTTAGTGCTGCTTCATACCAAGATGTTAGTAAACGGAGCCCATATGTGTCATAATCTAGAATTGTATCTGAAAAATGAATGCAACAAATGTTTAGAGTTTCATTAGCATTCTTGATTAGAAATATAGATTTGTATCAAATATATATAGAAGGTTATCATTGGGATATTAACATGTATACTTTCAATAAATAATACAGTGTGCCTTTCGTCATCCATGCATATACCTTGTCGTGCCAATTATGGAAACTGTTTTCATCAGCTCGAATTGAATTGGTTATATGTTTACTTGAATAAATCAGATAATCTTGTCGCCTGATGAGGAACTAAAATAAATTTGTCGCCCTATTAAATACCCATGTTGCGGCCATAGTAGCACGGTCGAACATGCATTATTACGTTGTATGTTTTTCAAGAAGAAGATCATTTATAATATTTTTCAACACTGATATCATTGGCTTTTACAAGTATCTTGTTTTTAAACAACACGAAAATTATTTGTCTGTTCATCTATTACATATATCTTTTTTATCGAAAAATTAGAATTACAAGCTTAAGACACTGGCTTTTGTGAACAAATAAAAAATAAGGTACTTTATGTGGTTCTAGTTTAAAGTTTAACGTTGGCATCTATTTTAAAATTTCAATTATTTTGGCATCTATTTTAAAATTTCAATTAGAATTTATAAACCGGTACATTCACTATTATAACATGAGGCAACCAATATATTGACAGAGAAAATAACATTGGCATCTGTTAAAGCGTTTCATCTAATCATAGGACTGGAAAAGTGTACATTCAGACGACAGAACCACAAACTTAAACTTCGGTACAAAAATATAACCAATGTTTCAAGCTTTCACCGTTGCATATCTTTCATTGTGGTGGTTGGTGATGTTATGTCTAACTTTTACTAACGCAATGTAATAAACACAAACCATAATCTTTACGAAAACTAGCTTTGCCATTTATAATTGGTAAAATGATATATAACTAGAGTCGTCAAATTCAATACATGCCTAATAGTAGAAAGTACAATTAAATGAGCGTAATAATAATGTCGAATCTTAATTTTAGTTTGGATATTTGTAAATTCTTCATCCTCCATTAAGGATAATTTAAAGATCACTTAATCAATAATTCTCTAGCGAAAAGTAACGCATTAATATATATATATATATATATATATATATATATATATATATATATATATATATATATATATATATATATCTGTGTGTGTGTGTGTGTGTGTGTGTGTGTGTGTGTGGACTGTATGATGCAGAAAAGCGATCGCTTTCACGTCATTATATAGGTTTTATGTATAAATACTTTGTATTGTGTGCATGATCTTGCAAATCACACACAACAGATGTTTGGTGAATATCTGCCGTTTGTACTAATTCTAAATTTTAATGGTTAATGTTCCTATGTCTCTGATTTCATATATAAGTGTTGAAAAGCTTGTGATGTCGCATGTACTATTCTTCACTCTAATGAATCAAAGCTGAAATTAAGGTATTGAAATACAACCGAAAGGAGTTTTTAAACTTCTTATCTCTTGCTCTTGGTCAGACCTAGAACTCTCTTCGGGATCAAAGGTAATCTCCTTATGCATAAAGAAATTAAAGTAAATGTCTTTCATACAATCAAAAATAATCCTAGGAGACGGAAACGTAAATGATTATTACAATATGAGCACATGTTTCCTGATTTGCAACCAGGGAAACGAACAAATTAGATCTACAATGATTCTGAAATTGTCGATTCTACACTTCAGAAAAAACATCAATACAAGATGGAAAATATCAAACAGAATTTTTCAAAACAGCAAATACATAAGTGCTGGAGAAGGGTGTTATTGAACCAAATAAAAGTAACTGGACATCGATATGTATTCTTGTGAATAGCCCATATCATATATTTTGTTTGGGTGCCGACTATGGAGAAGTAAGCAGTGTTACCGAAACATATTCAAGACTTCAGCCAAGAATATATGATTTCAATGATAATATTCTATATGCAAATTATTTCACCAATTCTGCGAGGATTACAGTTAATTACACTCACATAAAAATTAAAAGAAAATTAGGAACTTGCAATGAAAATTATGCTGTTTGTAATGAAATATTGTCAACTTTGGTCATTTAAAACCCATCTTAAAAGAAAACATGGCTACCAATCGGAAATTCATTGATCGAATCAGTGATGCAACTTTGCTAATACATTTAGGTAACAATGACTTGTACTATAGCGTTTTAATATATTGTGGGATACGGTCAATTTAAGCTTATATAAATTAAGGACAAGGTTACCTCTGAATTCCCATTGGTTGTTTGTAAGAACGTAACGGATGTTTTGGGTTTGGCTATAATTGTACCCACATACATATTTCTTGATTAATATTGGCATGGGCCTGACAGGAACACGGCATTATCATTAGGCACATCAAATGTTAAGATAACCTAGTAGCAGATGAACTTTCCAGTGTATATAAGTATTATACTACTTAATGTAGTTTTGGCAGTTTATAGGAATATTACCATATAATTATCATTATTAGTGTGTTATATGTATGTTTCATTGATAAGTAAATGAAAATCGCTTTAATATAAATCTTTCGCTTCGTTATGATGCAAGGTAAGAATAATTTCCTATTGTGTGTTTGACCTTTATCTACGATTGACGTTTTAGTTATGATTTGCATCTGATTGTTATATTGGTTGTAAGTTACAAATTAGATTTGTGCTCAATGTTTACATGTAGTTAAAACTTATAATATCCTAGAAGCGAACTGCTGACCCATATGATGATACTTGTATTCTTAGGTTAGTATATCATGTTGTGATTATCGCAATTACTCATTGCCTTTTTTATGATCAGTATCTAGAATTATTGTATTCAAGACTATTAATACATAAGCTAATTCAGTATCGAATACTTCATATGTTTGGACTTGCGGTAAAAAATTTGAGATTATTTGTGAATTAATTCACAGTACTCTAAATTACTCTTAAAGGTGAATTAATGTGTTCCTTGTAGTGAATATTCTCTTTTCACTTATTTCTGTTCCTTAACATAGAACCATCAAGATATAACATTGGTATTCTAATGTGATGGTGAGATTATGCTCCAAAATGAGCTACATATGTTTGAGAAGTTACTTAGGCGCAATATTTAATGACACATCCTAGATCCACAATCCTGTAAGTTCTATTCGATACTGCAACACTGTTCACTATTCAATATCCCTTTTCTACCTTACATATTTTCTCAACAAATATGCTCTGATTGTTTGTCCTTTTCACATCTTTCATTTTTCGATTCTCATCTTTTATCAACCATTTTTGCATTCATATTTATTGTTTTGTATTTCCTTTGTTTTTTGGCAATGTTTAATTAAGACATCATTCAAACTTCAATATGAACAGACCATAGTTACATATGTTTATATCGTTATGATGTCAAAGGAAGTGTCATTATGCACTCAAATCCCGTTGACATTTTCATCTTTGAATTTATATTTTGTACCTTTTTAATTTCAACCATAAATATTTTTGCAATAAACTATATTAAAACTTAATAAAATTAACACCTTTCTCCAATTACTTTTAAACAAATGGAAATAAAATATTATCCATAACATGTTTATATGCACCGATTAGTACAATATAATTGAGGAAACCTGACCACATATCATTAAAAATAGTTATAGTTACGAAATTACCAAGTATGTGCATTCAAGTTGGTATTTAATATAGTTATGCACTACATAAATATAACTTTCGATAGAACGTAATTTGGGCTTTACAACCACCATTACGTCTAATTGACGTCTCGGTTGTTTTCAAGTAAACCAGTAAATTTTGGGAGCGGTGACATTTCAGAGATAGGAGAAATATTCGGCAAAACACAACATCTTCAAGATCACTTCTACCTACACTTTTCACTAGTAATTTTGTTATAATAAACTAATAATAGCAGAGTATAAAGCGGAACCACGCTCTTTTATTACAAAAGTGAATGAAGAAGACATTGAAAGTCAACACAGTCAGACGCTTCCATGCACGTGACTATAATTTTGGTATTTGGCGCTGATCTTCTCGATGACAATCTTAATTACTTCCAAGAATTTATTACTATTCTGGAACTCCTGTCTAAATATTATATTTCCGTGTATGGTGTAAAACTCATGAGATAACTTAATGCCAGATATGACATCAACTGAACATTCCTTTATATATAACATTGTTTCCTCGTATTTTCAGAAGCCTTATTAGCAGTCCTGTACCTCTCATGTAAAATTGTGGGATAAAAGAATCAAATGTATTTTCCAATGATGTCATGTTCACAGAGCGAAAACTAATTAATGACAAACACTATTGACAAACACATCTTAGTGACTCTAAGCAAGACAAACGGTAACATATTAATCTGTATACTTGTATATCTATTTAACATTATATTTTCGGCCAATTGTTGCTTCAGTATATAAACTTATTGTTACGGGCTTTTATAAATCTATCGTTTTATTATATTAAATACATGTTCTCTGCTTCTTGCTTTGTGTACGAGTAGCCTTGTCATATGGCAGTCTTCTTTAGTGAGTCGTGATCGCCAGCTACAGAGCTAATTGATTGGAGCTGATTGATTGGTGGAGTGAGTGATTATTGATCTTCCAGAAGTAGAAATAATTTACTGGTGGAGTGATTGATGATTGATTGACTGGCAAGTGTTTGACTAATGGTTGATTGACTGGTAGCCGAGTGTTGTACTGGAAGAGTGAAGGAGTGATAAGCCTATGTCCACATATGCACCGGATTCTTGGTGTATTTTAGCCGTGGTTTAAGTTATGTTATACACAGTGTGGAGAGCTGCAAAGATATCTTCTAGATACCTAACAAACTATTGTCAAGGAACAAATGTACACTACTTCCAACTAACTTCGCTCAGGTAGACCTTCTATTCCTATTTGCACATTTCTTCACTCACAACGTACAAACCATTAGAGATAAGCGTGACAACACAATCGTACTGGACACATTTTCACCATACAGCTACGATACAGAATTGCAGCGACAACCACAAGTAGCATTGTAATCTCTCTATATGGATTTAATACGGATAATCGTGATAAGAGTGCAACAAAGTCCTGTTAAATTCATCTAATTTTAGCATCACTGGTTGCTTGAGAGCTTAGACCCAATATTGTCTTCACTAACCCATAGTATTAATACCTCTTTCACATCCCGGGAATTAACATTTTTCAAAACTGCTATTGTAAAGCCCCTGCCGAAAAATGCAACACTTGACCATAACGATTTAAAGAACTACAACCAAGTTTCTAATCTCCCGTTCATATCATCAATCGTTTAAACAATGTACAGTCTGCACATCGCCCTTGCCACAGTACTAAAACTACTCTTCTGATGCCAAAGATAAATCTTCAAAGCGATATTCTTCCACAAAGACGAAATTTCTTAATGTGCCAAATGATACTTATTTTCATTAAGATGCCACTCACTGCATATAGAGTTAAAATATTTGTATTCAGTAAGCCAGATATTTTCAGTATGATTTTCTGTGATCTTTACATATGCAGATTAATCAGTGTGTCGTTGTACTCTATTCATTAAGAATAATTTGTTTCAATATCACATGCATGTATCCATGTTATATATTTCTAGCTGATACTCCATAAAATTGTAACTGTGTAAATAGAGGATGATATTGATTTGTTTTATAATACGATTTTTTGAACGAAAATGAAGATAAACAAATTAATATTGAAACTTCGCATAAATATACAATTCCATGAGCAACAATATAATAATGTTTCAGACTTGTATATGTATTGTTTTGCAAATTTATATTTACTTAAGTATCTGTATATTAAGTCTATTTAAAACAACATAGCACATCAAACATAACTACAGCTGTATTAGCTAAATACAAACTACCATGGTATGATGCGATTAATAAATGATTGCCTAAGATAACATATCTGTCACCGTTATTAACCCACTCATAGATATATATTTATTTAATATGCGTCAGTGTGGTATGTTAATGTAATTACCCAGCATTATATATTGTTACTAATATCTATATCAAATATACTACTTTTATGACATAGTTATAATTGGCTTGATTTCAATTAATGCTATTCTTATTCTAACAAAATACATTTGATTTTAAAGGTGAGATCATGTCGCGTAATGATATTTATACATATTTTGCGGTATTGTTTAAATTAAAAATTTAAAGCCGAATTGTCAAATTGAAGTCAACTACTAATTCGTTCAAATACGGAGATAATTGTGGAAAAGAAATAGGGAATAAATCACGTCATCTTAGGAGAATTTTTGTACCCTTCATTTGTCATGGTCGCTTTAGATGAAGTTTGGCAAATTTATGAGGAAAAAAAAACAACTAAAGTGTAAGATATCACGCAATATGACATTCATATCTAAATTATATTCTAGTGCTTTCACATCTTTTATCTGCTGTGTATATTGGTGTAATATTAAGAAATAAAATACGTAGCATTCTTATTCTACACTTATAATTCAATTAATAATAGAGTAAAAATGAATCTAGTTTTATTTGTTTTTTCCTTTTGAAATTTGCAGATTTTATAATATTTAATCTGCACAGACAGTAGTTTACTGGATTTATTATGAAACTATTTATTTGTGTACTTATTAATTTTATTGGATTACATTGAAACAATCATAGATTTGTGTGACATTGAACTTTCATTGGATTTCCCTTGGCTTGAACATTTTTGGATATTAGGGAAGTGATTCTTCGGTAGTGCTAGCACATGAGCACATTATAGCTTTATATATATATATATATATATATATATATATATATATATATATATATATATATATATATATATATATATATATATATATATATATATATATATACCTTATACAAAAGTGATGATTTAGGCATTAATCTTACATACGGGTTACATACCAATGTAGAGAGATACAAAGATACCATTGATGTCTCATCCTTATATACTTTACTGTGTATATAACCAAGTTAATATCTCAATTTTTAACTTATAACGTACGAGCGACTTCGGATATTCTTTATATTTAAAAGCTGAGTTGAGCTTCATGCGCTGTCTGGTTGTTATTAATGTTGTTTGCCTTGTTCCTATTCTTTCTGAAATTATTTTTAAAGATACGGTAAAAAAACACACCACATACACATACATACCAAGTGTGTGTGTGTGTGTGTGTGTGTGTGTGTGTGTGTGTGTGTGTGTGTGTGTGTGTGTGTGTGTGAAGGAAATATATATGTCAATTAAAAGTTCAGACAAAACTCCTACTGTTTAATTCGCATAGCGATTTGTGATGATCCAAACAGCTGCTAAACTTCCAAGCTGCACCTCCAGAATACATCTTATACTGGGCAGATAAGCACCGGTTTGCATTATTGGATGATGTTGCCAGCTGATCAAGGCCTGTAGTATTCCCTGTAGTTTCATAAGAAGACAAGTACAAAATTACTATTGGAATCGAATACAAGGGAATTATTTTATGTTTACTCCTGACTGTTGTTATAAACATTTCAAGAACGTACACACCAAATAACAGTATGATAGAAATGGAATACTATTTAAAATGGCAGTAAGAGACAGGAATACAAGACAAATTTTTTAAGTTATCGTTTTACTATCTGATCTTGATATATCAAACGTGACACATCGGCAATACAGAAAACTAACATTTTTACCTTCATGTTGAGAACATATCATATTTAAATAAAAATATATTTTTCATACCATTTTTAACGCCATAAACCCACATTTGTCCTCGAGTCCCACAGAAGAAATGTGTTCCACTGCACATTTTCGTTGAACACGTAACTGCATTCTTAAAATGTGATGTTCCTATGACCGTCTCGTTCAAACAATGGCAAATGTTATCCTATATGAAATATGTGAAAGTATAAAATTATATATAGCAGAAAAAACTAATACAGATATACCTCATAGCAATTTTCGTTTTGCTAAATGTGATAGAAAAAGTGCAATGACATATTGCATTATCGAATTTCAATCAAAATGATTTTAAATGTTGATGATTTGTGGAAATCTTTTAGAAGTAAAATAACGACTCAATTAAATTAGACGCTCAATATTTTACATTTATGATCTTTAGTGTTTTGTCTCTGCCAATCAGCTGACACACACCGTATCGAGTCGAGAGCGTATATTGAAAAAGAGCATGTTTCTCGCCAAGAGCTTTTTTAAAAAAAAAAAACTCTTATAGAAAAGTATAATTTCTTTAAGCAGTACCGATTACTGGTGATTCCAATATTTTCTTACCATGCAAGTTCTGAAATATTTCATAATCGTCTAAAACTTGAAAACGTTTATCTTTTTTAAGCAGACACAATCGTTCCCATTACGAGTATGTGTTTACTAAATTACCTCCAAGCCTATATAATTGCAACTTCCACAAGCCGTCGCGCATCTACCGGGTGTATTGTCGATCAAACTCAGGCTGCTCTCAGCATTTACGGACAAACATCCTGTTGTAGTCACAATAAAGTCGAATGCTTATTCTCATGTAGGCAAAACATTCAAGTGATAGTCAACATTTATTCTGGCATCATAATGATGCTTTAAAAGAAAAACTAAATCACATAATAACCGTAATAAAATATTGACTTTTTATTATTACAGCGTCTAATGTTGATATTTCGGAACGAGACGTATACACTACGTTAATACATACGTTGTATGAAGAATCATCTTCGTTACAATTCTAAATTTTTAAAAAAGAGCATTTAATATAATATTACTTTTACGAATAATTATTATGAAGATGTTTGTATCTACTTACCTACTAAATTAAAGTAACCGAACCTCTGGTAATAACCAATCCATGCTCTATCAGCTCCTATTGTAGATGAAAGGTTCGGCGGAATATTCATTGGGTAAAATTGGATACCATCAATTACTGCAGGTCCATTGCCGAAGCAAGCTTTGTTCCACGTAGAGCTCAGTGACGTCAGTATATACGTATCATTTGCATCTGCTGTAAAATTATCAATGGCATATACTGACACGAAGATTTCTTCAGATTGTTCACAAGTCTTGAAGTAAAATTGTACTCAAATGTTTAATTATTTTAAATCAAAGAAAGTGTAAATGCATTTGGAGGAAAACGAATGTCGAGAACAATTTATTTTAAAGAACATGAATCTATTCTCATGATAAAAAGAAACCAATGTAGTTTTGAAGGTCCGATGTAATTCTAGTCTCAGCGAATGAACAATCAACATAGCAACTTAAATTATCACAATGGAAAAAGCGATATAAATGAGCTCATTTTCCATCCATGCGAAGGTGAAAAAGACCACTTAGGAACAACGATTCCATTTGAATATTAAAAAATGGAATTCTTTTGATATAAAATGAAAATTATTTTGATGACCAACCCTCATAGAAAAGAAACAGATGACATATAGATTTTGGAAAACTATTAAAACTTTTATAAGCACACTCTCATAAAAATCAAAGAAGTACAGTTTTTGAAGTTCCAATCAAATACAAAGAAAATATTGGTTTCTATTCTGAACACACAGTACTATTGGCTTTCTAAATACATCTTTAAATATATGATGGCTACTTTTCTCAACTATGCCAGGTCAATCGCCACTTGGCAATACATTTCACCTGAACTAGCATCCCGTGTTTTTATACCAGTCTGTTCTTTAATGGACGCTAAATTGTAGCATATTTGATGAAAATGTAGATTAATGTTTTATTAAAATTGCCAGGATTTTAGTTTTATAAATTGCATACAGTACAACCTTAAAACGTCACTGGTAATTAAAATATCTAAACACCTTATTTTACACTTCAAGCCTGCGTCACTTTAGTTCGCTCGTTATTTGCGTGTAAATAGTAAACTTTTTTAGTATCATCATTGGAAACCTATTGCCTATTTAACACACGGTATGAAAACATAGCACTAGAAAGTATGTATTCATTTCTGTTATACGATTTGATATCATTTTGTTAAGAGCCTGCTTTAACAGCAATTTCACAAGGTTACCACGTGAATATATCCCGATCCAGATTTTTTGATGTCGCTTAACATCAAAAATGGTCTCAGATTAGAAATTGCATACGATAACAACTATACAATACTGCATAGTAACGCACATGTTTGATTAATGCAGTTCTTTATAAAGTATTTAGTCTCATATATAAAAATAACCTATAACATTTAGTAAACTATGGAAAGTTTGAAAGTTGATAAAAGATCCATCAAATAGTTTATATCTCTTCAAATTACTTCACATTAAACCACTGGTATTGTTGATAGTATCAATTCATTACAAGTGTAAACTATTAAAACTACGCACATTATTGATACGTTTCACATCTTTAGAATATGAATAATACATCAAAAGGTTCAACAAATTAATCATCTTCTGTTAGATGCCGCTCTCATGTGTCATATGTCATCGCGCAGTGTCTTACGACTTGTATGCTGATGCCACCCAAATATACAGGACTACCCTCGTTGTTGTTACCACCCAAGGGATAGAGAGGTGCATTTCTGATGTGAAGTCAATGATGACATGTAACAAGCTGCAAATGAATGATGATAAAACTAAAGCCATTCTGATCACAAAATAAAGACCTTCTTATTCACATCCTTTACCTCAAACAATAAATATGAGCAACACCAACAGTGAATAAACACAGTCAGTACGAAACCTAGGTGTTACTCTGGAAAGTACTCTCACATTCCACCAACACGTCATGAACATATGCAAGGCTGCATCTCTTAAGCTGAGACGCAACAGCTCTATTTGCAAATATATTTCTAGCTCAGTTCTGTCTGGTTTGTCTCATAATCTAGTCCAGAAACTTCAAAACCTACACAACACAGCTGCTCGGATATCCTTAGATTACCACGATCGGAGCACACCTCCCCGCTGATTGGTACCCTAAAATGGCAATCCATTCGATCCAGAATCAAATACAAAATTAGTACTCTGTGCTACGTTTCACTGAAGGACTTCAGTCCAACATACCTAACGGGCCTCATCCACGTGTATACGCCAGCAAGAGACTTACGCTCCGCTTCTGACATTTGTATACGCATTATTCCCACTATGAACGGAAGTCATAGAGACATTGTTCTTTTGCATACCAGGCCCCAGCAACATTGAATGAAATGAACAGTGAATAAGGACACATATACACAGTGATCCCCTTCAAGAATGCTCTTACAACGCACCATGTGTAGCTGCAAGAACAAATTTAAAGACCTAAGAATGTTTGCTACCTTAAATATCTTCAGCATGCCATATGTTATGTTTTCTACTTTCATGGTGTTTTTGTGTTTCTTGTCATATCATTTATATGTTTTGTAAATCGCTTAGTGCGTCTAAAGATTAGGCACTCTCTTAAGTCCAAATTACTAGTAGTAGTAGTAGTAGTAGTAGTAGTAGTATATACTTCATCAAAAGCTTGCATTCCGTGTGCATTTTGAAACAAAATTACATTTGCACACATGTATGTTTTAATGTTAATGCAGCAGCAAATACAGCATCAGCGGAATGCTAGTTGTTTCCTAAACTAATCAATGAATTTGGCGTAAGTATTGCACATATCAGAGGCAGATAGATGGCTAACGAAATCAATATCATACGTTACAGATATAGTTTAATTTGTTTCACAAACGCTTTCAGCGAAAAGCAGAGCATTTATTAGACTTTCAACTGACTTGATATCTATTTTGACTCTTTCATTATGAAGACTGGAACAAATGAGCCATGCGCGTATATCAGACAATAATGTGCGTGGTTCCGATAAAATGTCGCTTTCTGGAGATATATTTTACAATTTATGCTGGATGTATATTTTTATTTCAAAAAAAAACCTACCAGTATGGCGAGATGATATAACTGATATCATAGTATTATCCGTCCTAAAACGGATTCGCAAGACACAGGTCAATCCTGTTGTATGCAGTTCACGTGATGAGAGGCGGTAGGAACGATTAACTCGATCCTTTTTGTCCGAATCACATTGTAGGTTTGATTCGTTTGTGTATTTTACTTTACAATACCGAATTAGGAAAGTCAAAATTTAAAATCAGCTTATTCTTAGTGAATGTCTTTTATTAACTGTTAATTGGCATCAGGAGTCTTTTAAGTGCGTTTAACTATATACCTGTCCGGAAACGTTTCCCATACCATACAGATGTTTTGTTTAGAAGGCAACGAATCCTTTATTGAATATAGAATACAAAACTAATTATCAAGGGAAGGCGCGTTCTCTATGCGGATAACGTTTTCTCGATTCGCATTTACGGTAGATACTATCTTACATATTTTAGACTTTGAAAGTCGCGTGTTTTATCAACCAGTTACCTTGCTAATCTCGTGACTTTGCAATCAAATAACAGACACACACACACACATATGTACACATGGATGAGGGTGAGCGGGCACCAATCAGTGTGTGGTGAAAATCGACATATTAGTTAGATTCTTAATTGTATTGAATATGTTTCCGTATCTTGATCAAGGGTGTGTCGAAAAGTATATTGCAAGATACTCCTACAAGTAGATTGTATGAATTCTATTGTTCCATAGATTAGTGTTTTTTGTTGAACTTTAGAATAAGAATATAAACGCAGTATATATCTCAATGACGTATTCGATCTTTTACGACTCTATAGTCATAAACAAAGTATTAAAAAGAAGCAAAATCAAAGATTTTGCAAATCTCCACCAACAGTTCCAGTACAAAATGTATCACATAAAAATGTCAGAGTATAGTATTGTGAATTATGTCCAAACTAATCCCATAATGTTCAATTCAAGTTTAAAAGAATCGACTGTATAGAATATTTGGTTCGATCCAGGAATGCACAGGTATAATAACAGTACTAATATATCAACATGACATTATACAGAACTCCTTTGAATAATTCACAATAGTCCCGAAATAGGATTTCAGTCTAATGAGCAGTTTTAAGTTCCAAATAATATTCTGCAACACTTTTACCGCTACAATAATATAGTAACACATCATTGAATACGTCTGATGAATGATGCAACAGCAATAACATACGAAGCAGTACTTGTTAAATATGTCCGGCTCCACTCCGTTATGTAAAATCATATAAGGACAATATTTTGCTTCTGCTCCTATGCATGTATGTATGTATGTATGTATGTATGTATGTATGTATGTATGTATGTATGTATGTATGTATGTATGTATGTATGTATGTATGTATGTGTGATTGGATAGATCAATAAAACACGATATAACATGTCTTAAATTTGCCTTAAATTTGCCTTTAAGTATTTTTCCAACCTATTTCCTTTCGAAATGTATCAGTCCGTGAAACCTTTCTGATGTTAGGAAAAAAATAAAGATGGACGTTCTCTCAATGTAACCTACCAATATATTCAATAAATGCACAGCGGTAGTTGAATTGACTTACCCAAGATCGTACAAATTAGCAAGACAGACATGCAGATTCCGATCAAATTTGAAAGTCTGGACTCCATTCTACTCATCTGCTTTTGAATTTATGCTGAATGTATTTACAAATTGATTGTTGGTAGAGGTTCAAAGTGAATTTATATCTTGCATATTCCAGTAATGCATAAGTATCTTACTATACAATATTGAATGTTGACTATAACTGATTGCAGCACTTTATCTATAGACCACTGTATGGTGCAGTACAGCTTTGTTGCTAATGTTTTGACCTAAACTGATAACACTGGAATTTCAACTGACAATATGTGATATATACATATCGTCGCTACCTGTTGTTTTGTATCTTAATGCACATGCATCTATATAATTCTTCCGTAAAATTACTGTTTACGATTATAATGTTCCACGTAATTTTAAGCTTTCAAGATAAGATCCCGTATAGATTATAAGTATGTTCAATATTATTAAATGTCCACCTGTACAACATGACAATTTATATTTAAATATCGCAAACTTAAATTTCCAAAACACTATACAAAAATTAGAATGACCACGTAAACTTCAGGACTAAACTCCCTTCTTTTACTCCGGTCATTATCGACTTTATGGATATGAAACTTGAATATGATATATACAATTTATATTACCCAATTTTAACTGATTGAATTTAATGAATATACTATACTTAATTGTTTGTAATACCTATACAAATGGTAACTTATACCTACTTCCCTACAATTATCAAATTAAGATATAACTGATTACAGTAGGAAACTTCAATCTATTGACTACCATCTATGCAAACAAATACTAACTTGTACATACACTGAAATGATTTTATAAATAAATTATTTATAATTTTTTTTTAAAAAACAAACGAAACTCGACCAATATAACGCCAGTCCAAACCAAAATGCAAAAGGTAACGTACAGTACAATATAACAACATACACTATAACATTCACTGAACACAATCAATCCTCCGGATAGGATCACTTATTTGAATAACTCCGAAACCAGCCAGATTTAGAGTTGTCTTTCTGTTTTGTTGGAAGGTCTGTTCGGCGGGTGCAGTCTCGTTTAATGTCTGAATCTATCCTGTTTCTTTACCGTCGATGATCGCCAGGTTTGTAGGTGTATAGCAGTTTGACGGCCCTTTCCTTGCCGTTTTCATGTGTTTCAAAGTTGGAGGTGTGATTTTAGTTCTAATACAGATTGACGAGACTCGTTGGTGTTTTTAATATCCTTTGTGATGCTGTCAGTAATAGTGGTGATTCATATACAGATAGTTGTTATCTAGTGTTAATAGACCAAACCTTCTGGACCAAAGGGTCTTCAACTGATAAGTATCTCAATTGGGGGATACTGCAGCAGACTGGAATAGGCGGGCCATCACAAAATTAGGCGAAAATTGAATTTATTTCTTCTCGAATTACAAACTAATTTCATCATTTTTTTGTTTCGTCGTACATGCATTACCTGGGGTGAATAAGTGGTTTTTTACCGAGGTAAGTGGCGCGTAACGATTTGCATGTGCCTGACTTCGTATCACTTGAAGTGAGGAACATTAGAATCACGGCGAATACGGTAATTTTGCCGTGAATTCTGCTCACCTATTTGAGGATATATAAGGCAGAATATTTCTGATAATATTACGGGACCAAAGGTATCTTATCACAGGAAAGATAGCTCGTCATTCTTTCTCCAGCCAAAGGGGTAAGTGTTAAATTTATATTTCGTTTTATTGTGAATTTTATTCAATTTATCATTTCATGTAATGATGCCTTTATTACAATGCAGATTTAAACGTTGAATATTTGGAATTGCTAGTCACTATTAGACTTTAATTGCAATAGTATAATCTAAGTTGTAGATTGTTTTAGAAAAAACTATTATTAATTTGGTCTCTTTATTGTAGCTGATATTGTAGCGGAACGTCTCTGATATTGCAGCGGAACGTCTCTGATATTGTAGCGCGGAGCATCTCTGATATTGTAGCAGAGCATCTTTCATATTGTAGAGGAGCATCTCTGATATTGTAGCTGAAATAGTTGCTGATTGTAGCTGAACGTCTCTGAACGTATCTGATTGTAGCTGAACGTCTCTGAACGTATCTGATTGTAGCTGAACGTCTCTGAATGTCTCTGAAATGTATCTGAATGTGACTAATTGTGCCATTTGATTATGAGATCAAATTGAGGTATCTGACTGTCTTTCTGTCATATTGTCTGTCCGTCTACATCTGTCGTGATGTGTAAATATCCGGAAATCTAGAAGTCTGAGTGTCGGAGCTGTCTAGGGGTGTAAACATCCCGGGTGGCATCTAGGTATTTGGGAACGTTGGTTCTAGTAGATGCTGTATGCTGTCTGTACGTATAACTGTGGTGGATCCGTGAAGGGCAAGTGACCGATAAAAATACTGAGTCAACCCTAGGGATTCGGAGAAGCTGGGCGGCGATTCAACAGTTGGTGAATCGTACGGTTATACAGGGTCGAGACACATGTGTGTGTTGCAATTGTAGTACAATTGAATACATTGTTATATTTACATAGTTACTTCAAATCACAATAGTATTTCAAGGGATTACATGAATCTCAATAAAAGTTAGCAACTTGATTAAATACATGTATATGTTCGTGCTAGTTGTCGCAATCCATACGTGCGATGTTTTGCATTTGTTATCGCAATTTATACTTGCGGTAATATAACTTTTGCAAAGGTTCCTTGGATCTGTGTATAGTCCAAGAGATTGCTTTGTATCTGTGTTTTATTTTGTATTAATATTTAATTTATTGTTGAATGGTGAATAGTTGTGAAGCGAGATTGTGGGTTGAATGCATGAGTTATTGTGTTGATACGTCATTATTTTCCATTAATAATTTATTTCATAAATTTACATTATCTTTCACACATTGTGTTTGTGTTGTTCATTTAATCCACCATCCACTCGGTAACAATTCTGTTACACGGGCCATGAGTGATGGCTCCTTGATCATCTAACAGAGTGGAAAGACTGAAGATAATCTGTGGTCTTAAATTAAACGACACAAGTAATATGTTCAGTTTACTGTGCATATATATTCATCTGATACATGTAGGTAAAACACATTTCGTCATCAATATTGAAATAATAAATTATACAGTATCAAGTTTTGAGTGAGAATCACATATATATCCCTTTGTTTTGCATTTTAAAGGTGTTTTTCTTCCCGAAATATTCTCTGTGAGCCTGCTTCTTTAAAACAAGTGATATATTACATGATGGGTACATAGTTATCATTGAATGTTGTAAATGCTGTGAGTCACGTTTAAAATAACATCGAGCAGCAAACATTGCAAGAAAAGGTTTTCAATAGCCTAAGCAATCATCAAACACAATTGCAGAATAGAGACAAAGAACAAAAACAATAACATGAAAACAGTGCGCTGAACGTAATTGTTTTAAATGATTAAGGGTTAAATAGAATTGTGTTTGAAAATTAAGATATCATTGACTTTTAAACAAATAAGGCTCGTCATTGTCCTCGGCTATTGTAATATATTCGAAATGCTTACAAAATGTATCTACCTCATGGAGTTTTTCTTTTGTTTCTAAAAAAAAATACGTACGACGAGAATTTGTATCAGCCTAACATCGTGTCTGTCGATTTGTTGCACTTAACTAGTTCCGTTTGTCTTGATTCATGAACAATAGTGTCTAAACATTTGGCATGGTTGTACAGATTGATAGCATCCTTAAGTAAATATATAAATTGAGGATTGCTTCTATTCAATGAATAGATAACTGGCAACTGAAATTGCTCTGATTGGATGACGCAACTACTGATACTGTTTTGGTGACTTATTCTTTATGAATTAAAGTGCCCCACTCAGACATTGAAGGATCAATCCCTTTTAGTTAATGTACTCTCATTTCATGAGATTGTGTTAATCGAAATTGCCGATTATTTATAAGTAATTAATTTGTTTTCTTCAAAGTGTTACTAACAAACGAAAAATGCTATAAATGAGTTTCTTGAATCAGTGCTAAATTTTTCTAATATGTAACACATCAGTAAATAATATTATCACAACAAAAATTTATTTAAATATGAAGTATTTTGCAATAGAAAAGAAAGGTAAGAAACGAAAACCTTCAAGCCCATGAATTATAATATATAGCTTAGTTAAAGAGTCGCATGAAAACACAAAATATAGTATCATGCTGTTGTTTTTTTCTTTAGTTTTTTATATTCATATCATTTTAGAATGACTCTACAACTTCATTCAACTTCATTCCTATTCAAATTAATAACTGAGACTTAATACTTGGAAATGTACGAAATTGCTAATTATATAATACGATATTTACAGTTGTTGATTTAGGCTGATAATGTTAACATGCAAATGGATAGAGTTTATATTTCACTGGTTTGCGTAAGGTCCAAGGGCAGATGTAATAAACCGTTTTTGATCATCTAGGACCGAGAGGATGCTGTGAACTAATGTCTTTGGCGAGATTATTAGAAGACGACGCCGATTGATTTAAATTGTCTTCATTAATTGTCAAGTTCTACTACTGACTAATTATGACCCTCCTTATTTCGGTAAGTATTGAATTAAAAAGCTTTGCGTGAACAGTAATTGTTGTGCTGATGAATGCATGCGCATACTTATTGTATTCATGTCCAATTCCCGTGTTTAAATATTAATATGTTTACTAATGGCATGCGTCATTGTACTGATTAGTAACATTAAACATAAACAGTTCCACTTAGACTTTCTTCAAACTTTGTGCAATAGTACACTACGTACATGCAAGAATAATATGAATTGTCATCTACATCGAAAAACGATGTTCTTTTAAAACTGCATTTAATTTATATAATTAGAGTATGCAGGGTTATAATGAAGAAGTGTTGCTGTATGTAATACATGCGCTGGTATAACGGTACCAATTCAGCAAGAATTAGTTCAGGTGGATGGAGCTTAAGGTGTAGGGAACCTTGCATTCGAAATAAACAACAACAATAGCTATGATTGGTGGATTATGTAAGAGTTGTACTTTCTGTTAGGCTTAAAAAAAGTTTAGCCTCTTGACAACATGTGAATCTATGCTAATTCCTATATAGATCATATTTTGTATTTTTTATGATTTTTTTAAAATGTGATACACATGACTAAAAATAAGTATGTTGTGACTAGATAGCTCATACCCCTGTCTAGTTCCAGCAGAGTTATTTCTCTTATATGCAATGGCTTACCTGGTTCTGTCATTGTCACATGGACAATCTGGCATTGTTCTCTATGACAGTGTGCGACATTTATGCTGAAATAGGATAGAAAGTATATTTATTTCACAAAACGTTGGCATTGTGGTCTATGGAAAAACAATTGGTATCCTGATACCCGCTAGGATGACCATACAGTCAGTTTTAAAGCATCAAATAAACCATCCCTTGTCATTGTATGGTATAGACTGTGTTACATAATAATGATTCGTAAATGATTTAACAATCTTATAAAAATACAAAGGTTTTAGAAGCATTCCTCTGAGACCCATGATATGTATTATGCGTAGTTTCTTAATATTAGTTTTTGCTCCCAATATCTGATATGATTTTCGAACAATTTTTTAAAAATATAAACTGTTGGCCTAAACTACGCTCTTCAGTTGCGGATTTCGGATCGTTCCGAGAGTGTCAGATTGGTATTTTAATCATCTTGGACATTTCAGATAAGACTAATAATAATAAGAAGAAGAGGAAGAAGAAAAAGAAGAAGAGGAAGAATGCATATAATAATAATAATTGTAATCATAAATTTAACTTGTGATAAGAGCAGCGCATTAAAATTTAAAGTATAAAACGTTAAGGATTATAAACAATTTTTTGAGAAAATCCTCCCAAAATAGCGTTATTTATTGCCACCATCAGAAAACGAATATATCGATGCTTTTGACTGTTTAAAAAGTCTAACCCTAACTGTTTTCTTTGATTTTCGCTCTTCTACTATTTATATTAATAAAGTCAAAAGTGTTAAATAGACCAAACGACGTATGTTTGATTTCCTGAAATATATGTTACATCAGTTACTCCAGGCATATAACAAGCCAAGTACTCGCTATATTTCTATAATAACATATGCTTTGGTATTCGTTAAACTTCAAGTTAAGTTCAAGAACAAATTTCAGAATCAATACTCTCGTGTATTTCCATTACATTAGACAATACACTAACGTTTATTATTTCTTGAATATGTTTCGGTTCAATAGTTCATAATTGGTTTGTTTTCCTTTTTCAAATGTTTTGTATTCTGTCAAATATCAGTACATTTTTAGAGTACTTCCTGTAGATATTGTTTACTATTCTCGCTATCATGGGAATTATATTGTTAACAAACTTAAACATAAATTATTTTTTTCTTTTTTTTTCTTTATTCTTCTCATAAATGCAGACATCGGAGCACCAAATCAACTGTCACCGTGCTTTTATGTATTATCATCCATCCGTTGTATGTCTTGTGTTTGTGCAACGGCATCATTATTCACGTACATAATATAGTGCATTCAAATGTAAATGCATTTAACTATTATGTCCGATGGGAAATGCATGAATATACACAACTTCATCTAAATTAGGTTACTAGCCTAAAGTGACGACATTTGCTCGGATTCGACATAATATGTACATTGTTAAATGCATTTGAAATAAATTTTGCCTCTTTGATCTTCACTGCCTATTAAACTTTACACATTTTTCTAAACAGATTATCCAGTTTGTGATTTCTAATGTTTCATTCCATATGTACATGTATAGTATATATTTATCAGGTATTATTTCCTGTGAATTTTTATTTCCAGATAATAATAAAGGTTTTAAATAAACATTTCGTGTATTGTGCAAGATATCAAGATTAATGTTCAAATACGTATATTGGAACGAATACAATTAAAAAGATTTGTTCTAAATGGTCTTTTGTTAAACCATATTTATATTTTGAGTTTATGGAAACCAAAGTACTCAAACATAGAGAAGGGAAATAATATCTGTAATAAGACCTTTATCAGATAGTTATCGAGAATATGCATTTACATTATTATCCAAAGAATTGACTCAGCTGGTGATGATGATAATTCCGTATCATAAATAATCAGTTAATGTTTCGACTCTTATCTATTTCAATCTAGATACAAAGGTTGATATTTCCGTACGCTAATTTACTGATAACGGTTACTATTCAACTATGTATTTTAAAATATATTCTCGAATGTAGATAGCACAAATGATGACCTCCCACCTACAATTAATATATTACAATATTCAATAGGAATAAAGCACAAAATCCTGCAATTTGAATCAGAATCTACTAGGCAGCCTTGCTCATTAGTATGTACTAGTGTACTTTAGTTCACCACAATATATATATATATATATAAATATATATAAATATATATATAAATATATATAAATATATATATATATATATATATATATATATATATATATATATATATATATATATATATATATATATATATATATATATATATAGTATCCGATGATAACAAACGTATTGAGAATATCAGCTATAATGTTCTATGCAAACTATTCAGTCACTCAGATACATATACATTACCTTATATAATATTAATAAATGTAACATTGCAATCAAAGTTCACTAATGGGGTTAAACAGCTCCCTTATAGGGCCCTCGCAATACAGTATTATTTATGAAAACTGGCCCCATGGAGTTAAAGACAACTTAAAACACGTCAGAAAAGAACATGCAAGGGAGAAAACTGCTATGGACTTATTCAGTAAAGGATGAAGGCAACTATATGTCCAATCTACAGTTCTATTTCATTCGCGAAAACTAAAAGCACGTGTAATGCTTACTTTTAGGGTAATTCTAGTTTGAATTCAAATAAGGCAACAACTACGGCTTCTCATTTACGCTAGTAACGAAAGGATATTAATGGTATATAATTTAAAGATCAGTTTTCTTGACAATTGTTTGGCATTTGCTGCTTTAGAAGTTAATCTAACCTCATCTGTACGCAAATTATAGAAGATGATTTTTTGCATTATTCGACTACATGAAAAGAACACTGGAGCGAGAATTACATTCGTATTATTTTATCAACTATGCTGACGGTGTATAACGAATTTACAATAAAACAAATGTATGCATCAAAGTCGTATTCTGAAATATAAATCATGATATTTCTGCATTATTTGTATTTTCACTGAGGCCAAAAACAGAGTAATTGAAGATGGATGACATTAATAGTAAAATGTTAATAGGAGAAATTTCCAGTTTTGTCCCATAAGTATTTTTAATTATACCTTGGTTTTCGCCTCCATCGATTTGGGTTGAGTTATAATTGCAATGCTATCAAAATCTGATTTGGTTTCCTATTTGACGGACGAAGTTTTTCTCCAAGAGAATGTGTCATACATGTTTCAAGCATCGGCGTGATACTTGTGTTATCCACTTAATTCTTTATATAGTGTAAGCTCCGAATATTGGGTGCTAGAAAGTCGGCTAAATTGTTTTCGTCATCGACGTGGTTTGAGGTGTACAATTCGGTTAACAGAAGAAAATTATTATTATGCTTCTGTTTATCTGTTATTAGCATTTTAAGGATATTGGTACATGTTACGTGCTTATGCTCGAATAAACAGTAACATATAAAGAGTGAAAATAACAAGTTTGTAAAACTTAACAAACAATTTATTGAGTACAAATATTTTCAGAAAAGAAAAAATAAACTTTTTTAAGTTTTAAGAATCAAATCCAAAGTTAATCCAAAAAGAAATTCAGAATATAATCCACTATTGGAATTGCAAAAGTCCTGATAATAAAATGTCCTAATTATTCCCGGTTCAAATCTCGACGAAGCAATCCAAGATGGCAGACGATGTCACGTGATGAAGTTAGTTCTGATTTATGAAAGTCAATGATCACAAGTTTTCTCAGATAAATAACACAATAAATTCCTCTTGATCCAAACGAATGGAAATACTTTCCGATACAAGATAATTTAAAATAACTCAAACAATAAAACATATCTTTGTATTCTAAAAGCCCAAATCTTCTACTGAACTGTTTGCTCTCCCAAGCACAACTATATACTGATTTTCACGTAAACAGGAAGGGGTCACGTAATATTATGGAAGCTTTTCGAACAAGTTCACGTTTACCAAGTCACGTATACACCTTATGAGAATAAGCCACTTCTCATCCCAAGAACTAAAACTTAAAAGATGTCCTTGGAATCAGCCAATCATTTGAAAAGCTTGTTTATAACTCTGAAACCAGGTCAGAAAAAGGTCAACACCTGATAGGAGTATAGGTCAATCCGAATTTTCTAGAAAACACTTCCCAATTTAATGAATTTTAAACCCAAAATGTCAAATTTTAATCTGACAAAATAATTAATGATTTAAATCAAATATACGTAACATTTTCTCCTATAAAATAAAGAGAAAGGTTTATTTGATAAAACTTTCTTTCTATCACAAACCAATTTACACCTGAGGTTAAAAGCACTCTTATAAATTACACAGTGTATACAATATAATATATTGTTATACACGGTAAAGAGCGTTTGCAATTAAATTATCTTTTATCTTGATGTCAAGATTATATTCCTGTAATAACAAACTCCACCTTAGTAATCTTTGATTTTTGTTTTTTCATCTTGCCGATAAAAGTAAAAGGGTAGTGGTAACTAAAAACTATAATCGAAGAAGGAACTGAACTAAGATAAACTTCAAAATGTTGTAAAGCCAAAATCAATGGCAAACATACCTTCTCGATAGTTGAATAATTTCTCTGGTTCTTGTTTAATTTCTTTTTTAAAAAAAGCACATTGGATGTTCAATACCATTTTTGTCTTCTTGAATTCTAAACTGCTCCAATGCCATCATCACTTGCATCGACAGATAATTTGAAAGGCTGATTAAAATTTGTAGCTGCAAGAACGGGTGCTGTTTCAAGTATGGCTTTTAACTTGTCAAAAGCCTACTGACATGTTTCAGTCCAACAGAACTTGTTCTTTTTTTTTCAATAAATTTGTCAGGGGATCTGCAATTATAGAAACATTTGAACAAAATTTACGATAGTTTCCAGCCATACCTAAAAACCGCATCAGTTGCATTCTATTTTCAGGCATAGGGAATTTAGAAATAGCCTCAAATTTATCATCTATTGGTTTAACTTGTCCATGTCCCACAATATGTCCTAAGAAAGTCACACAAGCACGGCAGAACTCACTTTTAGATAAATTAACAATCAAACATGCATCAGTGAGTCTGTCAAAGAATTTTCGAATTGATGCTAGATGTTCTATCAAGGTGTCGTTGTAGATGATGACGTCATCTATATAGGCATCACAATGTCCTAGACCAGAGGTGATTCATGAGACGTTAAAATGTACTTGGTGACCCTCTGATCCCAAATGGCATTACTTTATATAGGTAAAGTCCATCTGGAGTCACAAATGCCGAGATTTCCTTTGCTCTTTCCGTTAGTGGAATCTGCCAAAATCCTTTCAAAAGGTCAAATTTGGTGACATACTTGGCATTCCCGATTTTATCAATACAATCGTCAATTCTTGGTAATGGGAATGTATCTGTTTTTGTCACACTGTTCACCTTCCTATAATCAGTGCGCATACGGAAAGTTTTATCTGGTTTTAGAAAATGTATGCATAGTGAACTCCAAACACTTTTATTGGGCTCGATAAAATCATTCTCCAGCAAATATTGAATTTCCTTTTTAAGTATTCCTGTTTGAGTGGATTCATTCTGTATGGATGTCGTTTGACAGGTTTGGAATTTACAATTTCAACGTCATGAAAAATTTTGTTTGACGTTATAGGAATATCTGGAAATGAGTGCTCATATTCAAATAATAACTGTTTCAGTTCATTTCATTCTTGCACTTGCAAATGTGAAAGTTTCTGGTCTAGATTTTTCATAACTTCTGAATAACAAAGATTCGTCAATTCAATATCGGTCATCATTTCAATATCAGTAGAATCTGATGATATTCCTTCCCTGATTGGGACAGGTGCAACTAAATTAATTACATGTTTAACATGGCTATCTCTTTCAATATACTGGTACTCCTATAACTTATTTCGATCCCATTAGCACTAATACTATAATTTAACTAATTCATTTTCTTCTCAACTTTGTAAGGGCCATAATATCTAATCTGACGAAAAGTATGAAGAATGAACAAGAGTGACACAACTCCATTATCAGACTCAAACGTTCTCTCCATTGTAGTTCTTTCAAACCATAGTTTCATTTTTAACTTGAATTGCTGAATGCCCAATTCATACATATCTTGCTGGAAAGTTCCAGACATGAAGCCTGAACCTTGATCACACAGAACAGAACCGAGTAAATAACGTTATCAAAGCTTTTACTATTGTTTTAGATTTTATATTGCTTAACGGAATCGACTCTGGAAACCTTGTTGTCGCACATATAATGGTCAACAGTCGTTGGTCACCTGACGTGTTCCTGGGACCTACACAATCTACCATAATTCTACTAAATGGTTCGTCAAAGGCAGGAAAAGGTTGTAGATGAGCCTTAGGTGTCTTCTGATTTGGTTTTCTATCATTTGTCAAGTATAACAAGATCTACTGTATTTGTCTACATCACTTTTGATTTTTGGGTAATAGAAGAGAGATCCTGAAACTAAGTCTGATGACAAATGTACAGAATGGAGAGGAACATTAACAAAGACGCACTCTACTCCCTGAAAAAGAACATTTTTTTCATTAGAAGAAGGCTTCTCAAAAAAAGGCAAAGTACCTGACAATATAAGACTCTGAGAAGCTCATGTGTCCCTTAAAATTTTAATAGGGGTGGGAGTGGATGAATCACCCAACAGTGATACAGAACCTTTTGATATGAATGGTTCATACTTCTTCATAATAAAATCAGACTGAGATTTATTAAACCCAACAAATGTATTGCTTTCAATACATGACCGGGACCATGACCTCTTATAAATAAGTGCATTTGGAACAGATCTGTCTTGATTATGATGCCTACTTTTCAATTTGCAGCAATCAGAAATAACGTTTCTATTGTTCTTGCTATCGGTACACGTTTAATTGGGGAAATATAAATTATTTTTTTAAGAAACATAAAATCATAAATTTCATAACTAAACGCCAAGTTTGAATCTATATTCACCATTTTGCCCAGGATATCAATGGATTTAATTGGAGAAAAAAGATGTTAGGCACTAGCTCTTGACAAGTTGAATCCAGTTTGAGTTTTCTGGTTTCTTGAAGTGAAATTTGAAGAATAAGTAAAGCGACAATGCTGCCTACATTCGTCTTTCATTTAACCCCTAACATTAATTAACATGCAAAAGATATTTCAATTACCAAACTGTATATGATTATTTTTATATTGCCAATCCAGCTTGCTAATGTTTATAATGAAATATTAGGAGATTAAACAGTTTAAGATATTCATGCATGGCATAATGTTATGACATTGATAATTTATACATTACAGTATACGTTCTTGTTATAAAATAGCATGATGTTTTTAGTCAAAACAACAGATACTTTATATTCAGGATAATTCCAAAGTAACTAGGTTTGATTTTCATCATAGTTGTGCATTTACATATGGGTTATATGTTAGTGCAGACTATTTACAAGTTCAAGGTCAAAATTAGTATTGTTAAACAAATGGTGTGTTTATTGATCTACTTATGAGCCAGTGTTTTCTCTAACTTTCAGAGTAAGGGTTCTTAATGGCTAGTGTTTAGAATTTTGGGGCATTTGTTACTATTATTATGCCCATATTATTTATTTATTGTTTACCATCATCTTATTACTTGCTTATAATACTAATAATAATAATAATAATAATAATAATAATGTTTAATACAAATGAGGACTTTATATATATAGTTCATAATCTTTAGAAGCTCTAAGTGCTTTACAACATATATAATGATATGACTATGAAAGAAACACCATGAAATTAGAAAAGATAAAAACATGCTGAAAATATTTAAGTGTTCTTGCAGTGAAAAAAGGTGAGTTTTAAAAGCACTCTTGAAAGGGATCACTGTCTCTTTGTGTCTAATTTCAAAGGGAAATTTGTTCCATATTGCCTGGCCCTGGTACGTCAAAAATCGTCTATATGACTTTGTTTTCATACTGGAATTAATGAGTGTACGATTGTCAGAAGAGGAGCGTAAGTATCTTGCTGGTGTTTACACATGGGTGAGGTCGGATAGGCATTTTTGACTAAAGTCTGTCAGTGAAACGTAGCACACAGAACAAGTTCCGTGTTTGATTCTGGATCGAGTAGACAGCCATTATGGGATACAGAGCAGCGGGGAGGTGTTCTCTAATTGTGGTACTCTGTTGATGATCTGAGCAACTGTGTCTTAAATTTTTTAAAGTTTCTGGAGTACATATTTTAGATGAACCAGACAGAACTGAGTTACAATAGTCCAGTCTTAAAAGTACTAATGAGCACACAAGTGTTTTAGTGGCATCAACTGAAAGATATTTGCAAATGGAGCTGATGCATCTCAGTTCAAGATATTGAAATGTTTTGTTTTTTGCTTCTGTTTATATTTAAATAATGATGAATGTAGTTCGAGTTAGGTTATAGTCTAGAGCACAATGTAGTGTGGAGAGCAAAGGAATGGTAATTTAATGCAATTAATAAGCATCCATCATATCATAAACAGGTTGACTGGTGATCATGTAATGGTCTTTTGTTCAAGAACAGAGGACGTTGTAGCAGTGGAGCAAGACAGCTGAGAAAAATTATAAATCCAAAACAAGGAGATGAAGAAACACATAGGACTGAACAACCAGTGCATGATGAAACACAATAATGTAGATGAAGATAGACAACAAGCAAATAAATGGAACAGCTGCTTCTAGCTGGCTAGGCGATGGAGGCTCTCTTGTATCAACTAGATACAAACATTTATTATAGGAAATTCTTTTGAATTACTTTAGTAATGTTGCATTGTGTTTCTCACTGAAATTAAGTTATTGATAAACTAATTTCCCATATACTTAGTCAACAGATATTTGTGTCAAGCTGTACATTTTGTCAGTGCATATATTCTTGCTTCTAACTTCTGAGACAGTTTGATGTATTAAGAAATGATTATCTGACTAATGTTACTCTTGTAATATTAATACTTAATCAATGTTTCCCTTCCAGGCTGGTGCTGTGGGCTACCCTGTTACATGGTTGACTGCTTCCAGCAAGTTGTCTCTCTATGGTGCTCATATATATTTCCTTAAATTGGTCGCAGACAGGTTAGGTGCCTCTTTTTAAAGGCAGAAAAAACATAACTCCCTTGGAGTTTATGATTGAGAGCACTTGCAGAGAATCAGTAAATGTCCTATGATACATTGACTGGAATTAAAGCTTTGAGTATAAACCAATTGGGAGAACCAGTCCAGCTCCAGTCGGGCATTGGGGCATATGGATGCACCTGCAGTATTTCTTCCAAGGACTTCCAAAGTTGGTATAGTGTATTAAGTCTAGGTAGAGTCTTAGGCAGTTAGTTAAATGTAACATTGTAACCTTTTGAGTATTTGGATATATCAAATTAATCATTAAATTGTTATTCACTTGGTATGTAGTATCACGTGAATTATATTCCCAATATATGTGTCCATATGTCTCTCAATAAACATTTCCTTTTCCAGGGCAAAACTCTTAAAGGAATATCAACGAAGCCAGGTAAGCATGTCAAGTTAGTTGCATAGGTGGTCTTTTCATGCTTATAATTGTCAGCTTGTTACAATAGAAACATTGTATCATAAGAAACATATGATTTGAGAGTGCTGGCATTTTCATTAGGACCTTTTACATAAGCAAAGTGGAAGAGGAGATATATCATCTCTCTATGATCCTTGTTACTGTATAATAATATTTTAAATCAAAACTTGCTATTTTGTAAGTGCGATGAAATATAATTTTAAGGGAATGCATTTTTAGATCATTAGTTTTCTTTATAGGTATGTCTTGTTTGTAGAAAGTTTACCATTTTAGATTGTAAAATGAGTTTAAACCACTGGGCAAAGCTCACCTTTTATAACTGACTCTTTATAATTAATTAATGTAACTTCGAACTGATGAGATTAATATGTTGATGAACAAATATTTTAAGAAGATATTTATCGTTTCACAATTAAATATGTATACAAAGTACATTCATGTGGCCTGAAGATATTGTCATTTGTGGACATATATGCCTGGTATAGAGTTTAAATTGTACTGACTTTATTGAATAGGTGCATTCTGTTTGCAGGATATGTATTACCCTACTCATCTTTTTCATCTACTATCCCAACATTTTAAAAATTTCATAGACATTCTTTTTACCATGTATCATATACTTAACAGTTATTGTTAGGTTATTTCCCTCTAATTTTTTTGTCAGTAATTGATGCAGTTTTAAGAGACCAGTTGTTGCTCTGTGATGCAGCTATTCCCATCTTATAAGATGACCATCCTCTGCAGCAAGAAAGTGGCCTTATAAGATGGGTGGTCTTTCAAGAGAAGGATCAAACAAATATAAATGATAATTACATTCAAGAATTGCACCTGCATGGTATGGGATCATTATGATAAAATTTGAAATAATTATAAGTATTTATTACTTGCAGTTAAACAAAATTGGAAACGAATTCAATACAATTTAGATACCAATATCATTCTCAGTCTTATCCATTTTCCAACTGCTGTAGAATGTATAACAAATTTTTTTTTAGTTTTACTGGCATAAAATTTCTCATTTATGCTCAAAGATCTCTCCCATGTTTTGTTGATTCAGATCGCTTTTCTTTTTTATCCTAAAATCAGAATCTTTGCAAGAATATTATTCTTTACCACAGAATGCTCAGAATCTGCAGTGGACATTAACATGACATGTGATTGACTGGTTTTAGTCTTGAAAGTTTTTAAATACATTTCTTAATCTATTAGAAAATAATTCATTATGGTGAAGATATGGTGACCTCACTTAAGCTAAACAATATGTACATTATTACCATTTTGTTAGTGTTTTCCTTTTTATGAAGGAGACCATGCTTATTGGATTATCATGTGAATCAATGAAAGAACATTTCTTATCGCGTTTGAACAAACTGTGTTCCAATCATATTCTCATTGTAACTCGAAGGTGTATGTAAGTCATATTCAAAGTAATCTAGTTTTTATCATTTGATTCATGATCAGAACAAGTTATTTCCAGGGAAAAGTAGTTGTGTTCTTCCAGCAGAACTGGAAGTTATCATTTCTGCCAGTGTGATGGGTATAGTATATATAGCTTGATATCTTCATCCATTACCAGTGAACTTAAGTCACCTTTGATGAAAAATATTAGACACATCCCTTTCCATTAGAGGCAGGGACCATTGACTTGTCTGTAAAGTCAGTTCTAGTTTGTTATGAAGAACAGTCATATATAGCTTCCTTTGATTCCCTATTCATCAAAGCCTCTCACATAGAATGACTGTATTTTGACCAGAATGAGTTGAACAACTGGGTAATCCAGATTATGTTTAAAGTGTGAGCAGCCGTTCTGAAGACAAATTAATAGAAGTTGGCCAACCAAAGAACCAGTCATTAGTTCACATTCCAGCATATGCAATCAGTTTTGAAATCAGTGTTTTCTCATTCAGTACAAAGCAAGCTAAGATCAGTGATATTTTTAAAAAGGAGTCTACGATGATTTAAATTCTGGAATATATTAAAGTGATCAGGATCCTTCAATCTTAAATGGAACAAAACAATAGGATAGGATGACATAAACATATATTTTATGATATTGTTAAAATGTGCAATTCCCAGTTGAGATCATAATGTTAGGCTCATGTTATTTTTTTCAGAAACCAAGTGTGAAAGATACACTTGCATACTTATGTAACCTGTATAAAAGTCAATTTTGCCTTTTCTCATGTGTTGCCATTGACAGGGTTGACTGCATGTTTAAAACTCCTATTGTATGGTAATTTACAACAAGATAGCATCATGTTTACTTTAGCTTTCTAGAGCAATTATACAATTCATTTTAAGCATGATCTAACTTTGCTTCCTTATCTGAGAAAAAGACTGAATACTACATTTTAGGGAACCCTTGTATTGATCATATTTTATTATGACTGTTTTCTACACCTGTCTTTACCAGCAATATTTTCAGTTCACAGGCTGTTTTGTCAAGAATTGTTTTAATCGACACACAAAGGACCACTTAATTGTGTTATGGTGGGCAGTTTCTTGCTACAAGTATCCACCAAAAGACAATTTGGTGGTACTTTGTGTATCCATTAAAATTGTAAGGTTGAATTGGACATATTACTAAGATACATTTTCTATACATTCTTTAATTTTCCATTCCCTCTAATTTTCTATAGATTAAAAATCACAACAGTTCTAATTATTTTTTATAATCTAATATTTTGGACAGCTGAATCTTTTTTCAGTAACTCAAATTTCACATATCGAAAAAGTTTTGGTAAATTTTTGCTTTGGATTGCTTGCACACCTGGATATTTGCTTTAAAAAAGAGCAAGATAATATGCAATATAGTTAGTGAATAGTGTTCAAAATATGTTAATTTCCTATCATGTTGACCATTCCAAATTTATCATTTATTGTAAACAAGTAGTTAATATCCTGTGATTAAGTTATTTAATATTGATGTTTAACTGCTTTTCTGTTTTAAAAAAAGTGTTTTAAATCATGTTTTGACTTTAATGTCTTTCATCCTGTTTGTGCTATTTGTTTTCCTTTGTAAAAATGTTTGTTTATTTATATTTGTAAATAATCTATGATAGGAATTTGATTATTTACAAGTATCTATTTACATTTTAACTAAATGGGTATTTTCAACAAGAATGTAAACTATATAATATTTTAAGTTTTTACTGTACAGTTATAATTTCAACTCATATAAATATTTTCAATATTCATAGGATAAATCCAGTAGGACATGTATGTACTACCCAGATTTTCTTTTATATTTTAATATTCTTTAAATATTTATTGAAAATGCATTTTCTAAAGTTGATTATTTACTATGTTTGACAGTGTCTGATTATGACAGCTTGAATTAGTGTATCAGGTTTATTTTTTCTGTAATACCCTTAAATTAGTCTCGGGTAAAAAAATATGAGTTATTTCATAATATATTATTGACGTGTTATTTCATGATTAAATATCTTAAAACTATAGTTTATCCATGACAAATGCACATTCTGGTACCAGTGTTTGGTGCTAAGCTAACTCGGAAGACTCGTGACTTGAGTAATTTTGTAGATTTTGTCAAATGTAGTTATGTTTCTATTTGAGTGTTAAACAGTTTTCTATGTGTGAACCATGTGTTTACTGTAGAAGGAAAAGCAAGGATCTGAATGCAACACATGATTTGCGGAATTAAAGCTTAAACCCCAGAATTTAATAATATGCAAATTCAAATCATAATATAGCTATTGTTTATTGTTTTGTGACAGAAATTTAAGTCTATTAAACACTCACAGCCAAAGTATTTTTTATTTTATTTTGAAGGCCATGTTTGAAAGCAACCATAAAGCTATAAATGTAGATAGCATATGGTTGATTGTTATTTATCTGCCTGTGTTACGAAAAGGATAAAAATCAAACACTACTAGAACCAACAGCAAGTAAGATCCCAGGACGGAGCAGCTTTTCTCGGCAGCAACAATTTTTTGGCTGATGCCAGGTCGAGTTTATAGATGGATCCTATAATTTAATAACACATAAATGCTATTCTTGATTTCCATGATCGCGTATTCTCATAATATTTAAGTAATTATTCAATGGAAAGTATGTTACTTTGTTAAAATTAAGTCAAAGTACTGTATGTCCAAGCCAAATTTCACCGACCTGGATGTAATCAAAACTTCAAAATGGTGCAAGTTTCGAAATTTTTAATAGATCTGAGACAGTCTTACACATTTAATCAAGGGCTACTAATGGAACCAGAAGCCACAGTGGTTACTTGGTTAGCTTAGTGGACTCACGAGTTTGAGTTTCTTGCACAAAATATTTAATAATAACGTTCAAAGTTAAATACATTGTCAATGATGAAAGAAAAACCAAAGAAATAGACAACATTGCAGAAATACATTATATTCCAAGAATTGCATTTTGTTCTGAATATCATTATTAACAACTTTTAATGAATGTTTGAATGAATAGAAATTCAGTTTATGAATGAACACAATGTAATGTATGTTCTGGATATTGTATTTACATTACTCCATAAGTATATTTTATATATACATACAGAAGTTACAAAAGACAACAGTTTTGAAAAAGAGCAGCATGCATCAATCAAAAAGTTTGAAAGTTTTCTCCTTGTTGAATGCGTGCTGAGACATGTAAGTTTATTATTAGCCATAAATTCATGTTTAGCTGGTAAATAAATGATACCAGACTTATAGTTCACATAATTTCTTGTGTAACAAGATTTGTTGTCAATATATTGAAGTAAATAAGAAAATATAGTGATTGTGAAGAATTTTTTTAATTTCATAACTCTTCCTTGCTAGAATTCCTTTATTTTAACACAGTTTATGTTATAAGGTAAATATTTTCATGAATCCCATTTTATTAGGTGGTAGTATCAAGTACTTCATAATAAAGCAGAAATTCTATGAGTCAGTATACCCCATTTACTCTCATGGAAGGGCTGTAATAAGAGAGTGGTTTATTGTGACAATCACATTCTTATATAAATACATTTTTAATAAATGGATACAAGCAGATTTTATCTAAGTAGTTAAATATTCATATGTGATGTCATTGAGTAGGTATATTTATTGAGAATGTTTATTTATTATGAAAAGAAGAAGAAACAAATATGACAAATTTATTAATTTGAATCAAGATAGAGTGAATCAGAAGTTCTTGTTAGAAGACAAATTTAATAATTATTGAAGTAGCTGTATTGATATAACTATGTTAGAGCGAATGGACGACATGTAAACAAACTATTTTGTTTATTCATTGTCATTTGTACAAGCAAACTGTGAATTAACTTGTTATTTTATCATGAATTATTTTAGTTGGCCTTTTTAGAATAATTTTAGTGCTTCTTATACAACATTTGTAAAATTGTTCCACTTTCCACAGTTTGTTTATCAATGAGTATGGACAAACTAAATGTATGATCTTAAATTGAAACATATATTGTTTTATTCTGCTTGATTAAATATTCTCTAGTTGTTTCTCACTATTTACTAGTCTAACATTTTTGTTTGCTAATCATTCATTTTGTATTATGCGCCACAGTCTTAAAATATAGTGTATTATAGTTCTCAAATAGCTAAACTGTTACCTGCTTAGGCTCAAATAAGCAGCAACATAGAAAGAAGTGAAAATAACAAGCTCGTAAAATTTAACAAACAATTTATGGAGTACAAATACCTTCATAAAAGAAACTATTCAAACTTACGGTTTTAGAGAATCAAGTCCAAAAATTAATCCAAATAGAATTCACAATACAATCCAATAGTGGAATTGCAAGAGTCCTGATAATAAAATGTCCTATGAGTTCCCGTTTCGAATCTTGACGATGTAATCCAATATGGACGACGATGTCGCTTGATTTAGTCAGTTCTTGTTAATGAAAATCAATGAGCACATAATATTCTTTTCCAGATAAATAATAAAATAATTCCTCTTGCTCCAAGGGAATTGAAACAGTTTCGAGTACACGGTAAGTAAACATAACTCAAAAAGAAGACACAACTTAATATTATAAAAGCCCAACTTCTACTGAACTGTTCTCTCCCAAACAATAATTAAAATACCTGTTTTTACGTAAACAGGAAAGGGGTCACGACCTTCCAGAATCTCTCAGAACAATCTCACGTTCAAGAAATCATGCAAACATCATGATCTAGAAAGATGTCCTTGTTTACACACTGAAACAAGGTCAGAAAATGAGGTTAGTATCTGTTGTTTACTTGTAGAGTGTATACGTCATCCATTTCTAGACAATCTCTCCCCACTAACGAATTTTAAACCCAAAATGTCAAATTTGAATTCGACAAACAAAATTAAATGATTTAAATCAAATATACGTAACAAAATAAACAATCATATTACGGTTACCTGCATTCATACGTGTGTTACATACGCAGTACGCTGGCGACACAAGTTAATAAATGGTGGGGAAAAAATCACCAGTTTAAATGTACACAAACTCATACCTTATCTGACTCATCTAAATACTAGTTAACATTGTGCCGACATCCTGGTTCGTGACTTACAATGTCCTTCGTACTGATAGCGTGTAATTTGTAAATACGTATGAGGAAGAACATTTGTCTGATAATAAGTAACACATGGCATGGTAAACATTAAAGATCACAAGGTCAAGAAATCAAAAGGCAATGGAGAAACTATTATACAGGTAACATGCCTAACGTAGTACTTGGAATAAGACCTTTCTTTGGACTGACACGATTCACTCTTACTAATAGATAAGCAAGGACAACATGTCAGTGCTGTAAAGAAGTTAGAAAACCTCGATGATAACCATTGTTTGTACTTGGAAATATAACCATTTTAGTTATGCCCAATTTGCCTCTGGTAGGAGACTGCAACCGTGACTGTGGGACTCCTGTTTTTCCTCAAAATGGGAGTCTTGAACTCCTAATTTTAAAATCATATCAATACCTCTGTAACGCATGACGAATATAATAAAATAACCTATATGTGCTTGTATTAGTTCGACATTTTACGGCACAGTAACAAAAGTAGAGTCTTTGGTACCGAAGTAATTCAATCAAAGAGTACTCACCAAGGACACAGCATGGTAGATAACCCAACAGACCAAGGCTGAGGTAGGATACTTTATTAATTGCGAAAACTGGTTTAAAGTGGTCGAGTGAGTTTATATTCGCAATTATCATATTAGTAATACACCACGGGATTTTGTAATGGTGTCAGGTACAGCCAAACCTGGATAAACTATAGTAGTAAACTATCGTCTGCAAGTAAACTTAAAAATCATGCGATATCTTTATCAGCTAAGCTAACGTCGATAAGAATATTGGCTCCATACTACATACATTCAGCCGATAGCAATCTGATATAACTTACTCACTCGTCAATGTGGCTCCAATCACTTGTAATCAACTAGGTTCCCTCGTGCTCTGATGTCATATTTACTTTTCTTTCAAGTGTGTATGTTGCAAAATTCACAATGTAAAAAATAAATTGTCACTGTGTAATTAATTGTAATAGAATATACCATCATCTGCAATATACATTATTCAGCATTTGAAATCACTTTTCAAGGCCATTCATATTTGCACATGTAGAGTCATATTACACGTTTTACTCTATATATGTTGTGTCTCCGCCGTTTTCTTTTTCTGCAGTAACAAAAACTGAGATTTCTGACAATTTTCTTTTTCTTCGGCATGATTGCATTGTATTTGCTTCAAATTGTTACAATTGTCCTTTGCCACATGTCTGCAATGCGGAAAGTGGTGGAGACGTATTACCGCGGGTACATATTTAAGTTGCCCATTAAATGTATGAGGTTTTGCCTTAGCAAACAGTATATCACAAATAAGGCAGAATCAACCAAAACACGCATTGCATTTTATTTAACCTGGCATATAGTATGCCTGTAACAGCAGTTCAGTTTTTCTTAAACAGGTATTCAGCATGCCAGTAAGAGACATTGTATTTGCCTTGACCATAATTTTAAATGCACCGTTGTAGTTTAACTCGTCAATCTTCTTGACCATTTTGTGTTGCTGTGCTATGAATCACCAGCCGACCAAACCTGACCGAATTAGATCCCGTAATATTGTATTAGTAGCAGTTGTTTTTATCTTCTTGGCCTTACAAGAAACATTAGCACTTTAAGACAATATGTTTACTGCTATATCGTTTTTCGAAACTGCAGAATATAGCAGCGTTTTTGGCTATCTCTCATACTGTTTTTCACTGATATTGTC
The DNA here is from genome assembly GCA_029339505.1 of Unio delphinus. NCBI lineage: Eukaryota > Metazoa > Mollusca > Bivalvia > Unionida > Unionidae > Unio > Unio delphinus. The sequence goes on along the minus strand of JAQISU010000036.1, from coordinate 10,058,358 downwards.
TCGTTTGTATGGTAGCCGCTGTATGAAGTTACATTTCATATTGCACCATGTAAAAAATCCGTTTGTTACTAGAACCCATGTGTCTGTCAAAGTATTCTTAGAAATTGCCATGTATAGCCATGTATGAAGGCTTGTTTTAAATTGCCGTTGAAAACCACACGTTTATCGTCTAACTCGAAATGCCCATCCCTTGAGCTACAAGATGACCATGGCATCACTTACTGGTTTGGTTTCTATGAATATGTGAGTGGTTGATTAGGTCAATGTGTGTTCTGACCTGCCCTGAAATTCTCGTCGTTATAAATATCTACCTTTGGCATGAATAAGACCACGCCGGGTTAAGCAATCCTGTGCGAGATATTTTCAAGCTCCATGGTTAATGTTGTTTTGTTGCTACCATGGACGCTGCCCTGCTTTACAGGTGTGGATGGACTATTGGCTCTACTGACACGATCATACCATTTCAGCTTTCTCTTTTCGACAGTGGTGAGGAGGTCTTCATAATATTATACTTTGTGCCTGATGATGTTACGTACTTCTTCATTTGTGATGTAGTCCATGTAAGAGATGCCAAGATGGTTGTATATCATCTCATTTCAAGTGCCTTGATTCTTCGTTGTAATTCGACTGTCAGGGTACAGGTCTCACATGAATACAAAATGAATGAGATGTCTAGTTTTCTAAATAATCTGAATTTAGTTTTCAGACAGATACTCGTGTCTCCCCAGATGGGTTTTAGCCGTGACGAAGCTGTCGTTGTTTATGCTGATCGTGACAAACTTTCTGCTCTTAATCCATGTTCGGTGATTATGGAACATAGATATTTAAACTAGCCCACTGTTTCCGGTTAATGTCAACTGACCTTAATCTTGGTTGAGATTGGTTTGCCACTATTTGTCACCAGTCAGTATGTAAGTTCAGATTTGTTTAGCATTATCAGTGTTTCTTGGGCAAACGTCACCTGGCGGAACCCATCCCTCTCCAGATCAAGAAGTTGCCAGAAAGGGATGTAGTAGATCGTCCAACTGCCTTTGGGTCTCCACTCCGGATTTTCTTTTAGGGTTTACTCTCTTAGCTTTTGCCTAACCAAAGCCAATCTGCAAGGCACCAGGAGACTCGTGTATGGACGGGTTACATAACAGTGTTAAGGTATATTGCAGTTACATAATTGTAGTAATTTAGGCCATCGGATCATACAAATACACATTGTCGTACACAATGAGGTTACTAGGTGATGACATTGAGATACGTCTTTGATGAATTCAAAACGTCGTTGTTGCCGATGCTCTTGGCGCCTTCGTTGTAGTGTCGTATTACGTTATTGCACGGTTAGTCATCGGCGGTTGGTACAAGTAAGCAGAACGTATCATTATCATAACGAGGTTTAACAACAACTAAGTCTCTCCAAAAAACACGTCCATTAAATCGTCGCACGTACAATGATGGGTAGGGCCAGGTTGTTTTACACCGCGTGATTGATTTTAAAGCGGGCCCAGCAGATGAAAGGCCTCAAGTTCCTCGACGTCGGTTACACTCTAGGTCTGTGAGGATTACGATACCCATTGCGTGATCACTGCATGGATAACATCGTTGCGTGTCACAACGTCGTTCATATACTGTTTTGTATGTTATCTTGGTGCTAATTAAGAAAAATCGACTTTTGCTGTTGGAGTCGTTTGTGTCGACAAGTACTACCCAGGCAAATTGTGAGAGATACGACTCGCGGCACAGGAATTCAATAAATGATTGGACCATTCTACGTGATTGTCGATGATTCAGAAACTGATTGGGTGGTATTTGGTTAATCTTTGTGATGCGTTATCAATATACCTATACGGCATTGTCAACGGCGAATCTGTACTTAGCATCAGTCATACTGATGCAGCTCTGAAAACTGAAATTCCGTGACATCACGAGGATGAAGATTAATTGATGGTTTTGCGATCGTTGGTTGAACGACTGATAGCCTTTTGTATTCTTTTTAAGTAAGGAACTTATCAACTTTCTGATTAGCGAGAACCTTATGTACAGACGCATTAAAGTTTAATTGCAGTATGCTTATAATACATGTACTGTATCTGGCAAGACTTGGAATGACCATTTCATTATGTCATTATATATATATATATATATATATATATATATATATATATATATATATATATATATATATATATATATATATATATATAGTCTATTGAAAAAAATATCATCCAACTCGCTATATATGCTATATTGCAACTTTCTCCATGAGTGATTATTTCCCAGTTCATTTTTAGATTTGCTGATAACGTCGAATTATTCGTATATACATTTTCATCATTGTTCATTGATCAATGATAGCGGGTTTATATATAAAGTAGATTCCATCGCACCCATATTATGTTTCGACCACCATGTGCGGAGCATAAAGGTATTTTCTCGTGAATTCCCGTGTGAATACTTTTCACGAAACGGGACATCCTTTCTTTTTAATTCTGGCAGGCTTGTATTCGACAGTACTCGCGAACACACTGGTGAATAGAAAATGCTGTCGTTCACATAAGGAGCTATTAACACTTGTTTTTTGTCTCCGATTCTACGTGTCGGATTAAGTAGCCATTTTGTGTCACAATGCGACGTACATATCTTACATATCTTACATATCGACGTACCTGATATACAAAAAGTCATTTATGGACCAAACGGACAACCTGGCGCCCAGATACCTCTGTGGTCAAGAGGGCAGCATAAATTGACGCGTTTATTTGCACTAGCGAGGTTTCCACGCCAAAATGTTCGCGCCCGCAGGACCGGAAACAACTATATGGCGAGGTGCAGTGGCTCTTCCTGCTGATATGATTTATCTGAACTTTAGATTACTATAGTTATGACCTGATACAAATATATATTGCTATCAATATTTATGCCATGTTCTGATTGATTTAATTTCTTTTACAATTCCATCTGTGTTTTCTATTATAGTCTACACAACAGGCCCAGATCTAGAATGTGAGGGTGCAATAAAAAAAAAACAACAACAAAAAAAAAACAAAGCTGCATTGCCAGAATGCGCGCGGCCCAAGGCCGTTGCCTCGCTGGCCTTTGCATAGGACCGTTCATATATAGTAGGTTTGCTATCATACTCGGAAAGTTGACAAATACGTGAATGCATTCAGAAATTCGGTAAAGCTATTGATATGTAATATCGCTGAATTGAGGAACAAACAGCACCTTGATGGAATGTGTTAAACCCTTTCCTTTTACTTAATATATTTATTATATATGAGGCTCCGCAACATGTCTGTGGTGTGCTGCACGGATATTTCGTGCACGTTCCTGCTATACTTTGAAAATACCAGCAAGCAACATACGAGAAAATTAAGTTATAATGGTGACTTATAAATTAAACAACTCGCTTCTCTTCAGGCATTATATATATATATATATATATATATATATATATATATATATATATATATATATATATATATATATATATATATATATATATTTCTAGCAATAATAATGATCAGAATGACAACGTGTCTGACGCTATTAGTCTCAGTTTTTCGAACCGGTTTTATATAGTTTGTAGCATGTGAGGTGTCGAATTCCTTCCAAGTGTTCATATAATTTTACATATGTATAATTTTATACCCAACTGCCTCTTTTTGCACGATTCTTTCCTAGATGTTAGGAATACTTCCGAGTATAAATGCTCTTTTTGTAATATACATAGTTTTAGGAAGAGCCTGAAGAAGTATTTTTGTGTGTGTTTTTACTCTAGAAACAAATGCTGTTTTATTCTGCATTCTATTTCATGACATTTGAAAAATTCCATATGGCTCTCCGACATTCAAATTTGTCTATACTCTTTCGTAAATAAACAACCGTGATCATTTAAATGTTGATGAAACAAACAATAACTACAGCGCAAAAATGGAGGCTCTTTTAAAATCCATTCGAGGGGAATACGGAATTCAATATATAGGCTTATTACTTTAATTACAAGTTGGGCATAATGAAACTACACATGAATCATAATGGAACCTAAACAATGTATATAAGTTTTATTTCTCTCTTATTATGAAATTTCTCATATCTATATATATTTTGTTTTATATTTAATATGTTACCTTCGTAAGACAAAAACAAAACACGATAGAATGGCAAATAATGATGCAATCATTTAAAAGATTATGTATATTACAACATCATCTCTCAATAATTGTCTACCTATTCGGTTATATGTAAACGTAAATATTGATTGGGTATGTACGTCTGGTCGATTTAATTACATTGAATCAAACCACTGAGACAAATTAAACAAAGTTTCTTGTTCCATGCCTGCATCATTATACAATAGTTAAATAAGTATGCCTTTTAAGGAACCGTTGGTTGTAGATTGTCAAGCTGTTATTTGAATCATCCAAAATTATTCAAACATTATCCATTGTGAGTGTAAGACGTTGCAAAAGTTTCAAATATGATTTTGTTCCGTCACCTTTTTAACCATGTACACCTGATATTGAGGAAACAAATACTTATATCGGATTGGCATCAGTTGCTATGGTTACTTTCGGTAGAGTGATTGGTCTGTAGGGAATATCGGGTTTCTCACCATCAGAGATACATTCATCCTGGAGAGCTTTGCTCAGGGAAGAATACTCGTTAGTTTCAGCATTCTTTGCAGTCCCAAGTTTAACATATCTCTCTTCGCTCTCCTTCGACTCGTTTGTATTCAAGGAATTGTCAGGTATGATATAGTATGTATCTTGTTCGTCTTTAATTTGATCGTAAACATCTTCTGTTATACCATAATATTCTTTCTTCCTTTCAATTTCCTGTAACTCTTGGTATTCCTTTTCTCTTTGTTCTTTCTTGTACTGTTTGCTAAAGTTATAAATGTTATAAAGTATGATTTCCAGGGTAACATTGAACGGATTAGCGATATGTATATAAAGTTATAAATGTTTTAAAGTGAAATTTCCAGGGTAACATTGAACGGATAAGCGGTATGTATAAAAAATTAAAAATGTTTTAAAGTGTAATTTCCATGATAACATCGAACGGATTAGTGATATGTATGTAAAATTATAAATGTTTTAAAGTGTGATTTCCAAGTTAACATTGAACGGATTAGCGATATGTATATAAAATTATAAATGTTTTAAAGTGTGATTTCCAGGCTAACATTGAACGGATTAGCGATATGTATATAATCCTATAAATGAATCAAAGTGTAGTTTTAAGGATAACATTGAACGGATTAGCGATATGTATATAAAATTATAAATGTTTTAAAGTGTAATTTCCAGAATAACATTGAACGGATTAGCGATATGTATATAAAGTTATAAATGTTATAAAGTGTGATTTACAAGGTAACATGGAACGGATTAGCAATATGTATATAACAATCACTGATTGGCAAACGTTTTTCAATGGTAACGTGTTGTTAATACTAGACGCCAATATCCTTCGAGACTTACGTGATTCCTATGTGACAATGTCATTGTGGCTTAGAACATGAGGTAGATTTTTTTCAAATGGGCACATTTCTTTAGATGAAACTAAAATTCACATGTTTCAAATATTTAAAAATAAACATACATGTACGAACGGGAGAGAAATAGTTTGATGGTTATATGATAATTAAAAGAATAATTGGCTCGCAAACATATTTTCTTATAAACAATTTATATTAATGCATATATATATATATATATATATATATATATATATATATATATATATATATATATATATATATATATACATATATATATATATATATAAATATATATATATATATATATATATATATATATATATATATATATATATACATATATATATAGTTTCAGAAGAATTATCAGCATTCAAATACAAGTAAAATGCAGATTTCTGATTCCATCATAATACAAACATTTCGTTAATAGAGTAATCGATTCTTTGTATTTGTTTCCAAACAAGAATAACGGTTGTCTTAGTAATAAAGATCACAAGATTACGTTACCTCTTTCTTCGCTGTATCACACAACACAAAAGAACTAGGCTTACAAGAAGTACCAGGGCTGACCCCATCGCCGCGGCTATGATCATTACTTGTTTAGATTCTATACGGAAGTAAAAATGTATTGCAGCAATGATAGATATCCAAAATGATTTATTTAAATCATAATATAATACTTACGATATTATTAGTATAAAATGCTTCAGGATATTGTATGACAAATGAATCATTATTTGAGAAATCGTTTTCTCATTTCATGAATGGATTAACACAGATTTCTCCCAATTGACAATGGGGTAAAATATATCCAAATCTTTGGTTTATGCATTGTGAATAATCTTTTAGAGATGTCATAGACATAAAACAACTTTCAGTACAAATACGATCACTTTGACTGTAGTCATAGTGAATTTTATTACAAAACGTGTATCGCTGGAGATAACATAACATGCATGTTTCTTCATTCAGAAGAGTCCATATACTATCCATGAGGCATATTATCCGTGAGGAAAGATTTCCCAAACACAATATATTATTTACACGGTTTCATTATTATTGCTGGTTGAGCAAGCAAAGCAAGTGATACAATGATTGAGATATTTAAAGGGAACAGTGGTAATGGAACTTGGCTAATTATTATGTTGAAGATAGTTTCTTAGTTCATCTATACATGCTATCTTATCGACATTAAATATCATTTGCTTTTCTACTAGCCTGAACGTATTTTGTGAATGATAATGCGTTATTGGTAAATGTTCGCGCAGACCAGGTTCCAGTCAAAGGGAAGAATTAAGATATAGTTCTTACGGTGTGATATTTATTCAACGTTTGTCCCATTACAACACTGTATCAAGGTTCTTATTATACCGAGTAAAACATAAAGCGTGTTAATAGTGAGGGGGTTGGTATCTTCACCATTATTCTATCCAGTATTAAGTCATAATGTAATGCTGGTATTTCAATCTAGAAAATGTTTTATAATCTTCCAGTTTTCTTGAGAACCAGATTCTCCTTAATTATTGAAAGGCTGGTAATATATCAAGACTCAATTGTTTCTTTATTTGAATGCTAGTCAAACGGGAACAAAACATATTGCTGTTTGATATGACTCTGTCGGATTATGACGAATGATAAACGTTTCACCTGCCTTGAGGTCTTATCTTTACACGTATCATCGACAGAAAAAAGTGTCTGTCTTGGCTTCGCGCGCCATGTTTTCCGCGACCTGAGGCGCTTGTTTAGAGATTATTATGTCATCAAGTAAATCAACAACATTCGTTGACATGACAGTAAGTGATGATCAAGATATATTCAACAAAATACCGCGTGATTACTAATTAAAAATTAATATCAAAGACAAAGACAATGAAAATGTCCATTTTAACTTATTCCATATTGTCAAACGTTTCTTGCCATGGAATGAGCTACTCAAGTCAAGACCTCTGTTCACGTGCTGGTTTTCATAAATTTTGATTAACTGGCAACTCATGTTAGGAAAGAGCAATCGAATGGACAACTATACAGTATGTAATCTTTCATCGAAATATTTTGATTTGAGGGGAAACAAATTTGTTATGAAATAGCACGAAATAAAATATGTGAGCAATTTCTGCATTTTTAAATATGACAATGTTATCGAAACACTTAAAAACGAATCACTTTTCTTTCTTTGATATTTTTGTATATAATTGTTTTATTGCTTCTACAATGCCTGTGAAAAAATGAAATATATTACAGATGCATATATAAATATGGCAGGGACACCATAAACGATTGATTTTTACACCTTGGCTTTATTGTCACATTTTAATCTTACCGTCACGTGGCATTGTTGCAGCGTTACGAACCATGGATGTACTTCATGTACGAATCAAAAAATGACACATTTGGAGAAACAGTAGCTTGTAAAGCATTGGATACTTTTTTCAACGATAAATAATTTAAATATTGTGAACACTTTCGATTGCTATTTTAATAGTTTATAATACAAGCATTAAACTATTACTAGGATATTACTAAAGAGCAAGGATCGAGAATAATTACTACTTATACATGTATAGGTGTAATAAGCATGATGTGACCCTATATGCTGTATCAGATTTCAGCCTGTTAGCAGAGACATTTGGCCAGAACATTAATCCCAGAATTCTGAATATTTGTGACCAAAGACTGTCAACACCTTCAGCCTCTGTTGTTTATCTTTCCAGGGCTAACTGAGCTTGGACTTCTTGACTTCTGATAAGGCACACATGTTAAAATAATTATAATCCATTGTCTGTAACCCTGTCTTAAACAAGAGCAGAGTGCTAGAACAGGCAGTTAAGTTATGGGCTTGGTACTGTAAGGAACACTGGAATTGTTTGTATCTAGATTTTGTGAAAGATTTTAGCTTGATTTTATATAAAGTTTTAGGACCCTTTCTTGGTGTTTGTGTATCCTTTGGAATCAGAATGTAACAATAGGTATTGATGTTAATGGGAAGGGAAAATATCACGTTGGTTTACAAAGTTGTAATACTATATTTTAAGACAGTATAATTTCAAATAACACTCGCTTACCTGTCGGTGTACTTGGAGTAACTTTCTTAATGCATTTTCTATTTTCAAGGTCAAATCCTTCCTGCAAGTTAAACAGAGTCCTTTAAGACAATCTTGTCTTTTTTTGTAAATCGTAGAAAAGACCGTCCACTTGATTAGATTACACTTGTTAGAAACAAGTATTTTAAGGCATTTCTTTTCTTATTAAAGTAAAGTGTATATCCTTAGTGGACTGTTTTCCTCTACTTTATACATCAAACATTGACGATAATTGGAGAATGATGTAAACAGGATGTAAAGATGATAGCTTCCTTGACAATAACCTACCGTTTTCATTAAAAAATACACAAGAAAGTCGGGCTATAATAAGACAATGTTATTCCTGGAACAGACTATGTAAAGACAAATGTGTCTGACAATAAACAGTATGTTATCGATATTATCACGTTCCGTTTTGTTAAAGACTCTAAGCGAATAAGGAATTCAACCTGAAAAAAAAGTAGTAGATTGCAGCCATACTGTATGGGGGTTTTTTGTTTTTGATGGTTTAACGCTATTTTTCAGCACAATATAGGCTATACATGGCGGCCAGTATTAATGGTGGAGGAAGAACCCGGATAACCCCCCGAAAGAACCACCGACCGACGAGAAGCTACTGGCAAGCTTTCTCACATAACTACATTTGCCGAATCTTAGACTCGAACACACGCAGATAGATGTGAGATGTAAGTGGTCTGTAACGGACAGCGCTTTAGACCACTCGGCCACTCGGGGCCCCTGCCATATTGTATGGTCGTGCAGTTACGAGCTGAGCAAATTATGATTCCTATTTCTACAAGATCTCCCTGCGTTTGCACGTATGAACGATTTGAACTGTATTTCACTATGCAAATACGATGTTTAAAATTCACAAGTCAGATATCCACCTTGTGATTTGGATACCCCAGTTCATTCTGAAAACGTACAACGGGGTATTTAGAACAACGTTCTTAATGCATTTTATATTTTCAAGGTCACAGCATTCCTGCAAATTAAACAATGTCCTTTAAACAAAATCTTGTATTTTTCGTACTGTAGTAGGAGATCCTCTTGATTAGATTAAATTAGTTAGTTACCGGTATGCAAATAATGTCCATTTACATTATTACATTATAATTATTATAATTATTAGTACATTATTACATTATAATTATTATAATTATTAATACATTATTACATTATAATTACTATCACATACCTTTATAACGAATGATACTCATCAAATCACTTAAATTTATCTTGGTGTTAAACATGTCCATTATAAGCAAGTGTTTACTTTCGAACGCCCCATCGTGTCGTGTTGACATGGAGTAAAATATTTTGACTCACACTAGCCGACTTAAAAGGTTTCCTACAGACAGTAGAATATATCTACCAAATAACAAATACATTTTTTATATTTATTAACCATTTTCATAACACTCGCTCGCAGATGCAACACGTTCGTGGACTTTGTGAGAATGCACATGATGTATTGATGGTGGATGGTGGGAAGACAAATATGTTTTACGCAAAATATAATTAATTACACTGTAATATATCACACATACAATGAAATTAGAATACAAACTAAAAGATGTGTTCTACCAAACATATATTTAGCTAAAGCTGATATGGAAAGGTGAGAAGACGAATCGGTTTCTCTCAAAATTAAATGAATTACACCTTAATAGATCAAATATATATTGCAAACCATTTTAAATAGAAGCAAAAAGGTGTCCTCTATGAAAGATATATTCTCAAATATTTGTATACTTATATTTAATGTTTGACTTAATGCATCATCATGTATAAGAAAATTTCAGTATAACTTATTGCAACTATTTTGATTCTTCGAACCTGTCAGTAAATGTAATTCTGATTGACCACAGCAATAAACGAAGCAAACTAAAAGTAAGCAAAACACGATACAAATTCAACGAAAGTATCTGCAGCTACAATTACAGTCAAACGGACACCTCTACATATGCATACATGTGATACATCAAAGTAAATTAAATTTATATAAAATTGTTTGCGAAGATGAACAAAACCGCTCGTGAGCATAAATCTTACCGTAATCTCAAGGAAATTGTACATGCTCGATACCTAGTAGCAGGTATTTCATATATTAATTCGTCAACTATTTTTACGAATCATTTGAAGATTTCTTCAAGATTGTTATGTTTATGTTCACTGCTAATACGTAATAGCCCAATATGAAATAACGCCTGAGCTATTTGCCAAATATAAAATAAATTACTGTATATATTATGCTCTATGATAATACAATGGCAGATAAATCTGATGACATGATAAACATCATTAAAGATTATGGCATCCAAATTGTGCAACAACCTTTACACAACTCTGATTTATCTTCGACTAATTTTTGCATGAATTAAGTTTACAAAGATTTGCTTAGGTGAAGACGATCTGAAAGTCTCTATGCGATGGTTGAAAGCGTGGTTTTCTTGTGTATAAACACTATGCTAAAATGTGAACTCATAATAACATTTATTGTTAGGGAAATTTTATTGTTCAACTGTTTTGAGGTGTACGGCGATTACGCTGAGAGGATGCACTAACGAACTGTCCACTAATAAAGGGTTTTGTCATGGATCTCATTCCGAACATACTGCATTTAATTAACTTTTATGATGATAAAATATTCATTTTCGTTTCATCTAATTTTATAAAAAGACGTTCATTTTAAAATGGAACTGACCCAGCTTTATCTGCGCGTAGCATGCATTTAGTACACAGTGACTGCACAGATAAACTAGTCAACGTGTCTGACTTTCTGTCATCTCTTTCTATCTCTCTCTGCGACTTGGGCTTTTCTCGGGACAAGTATTAATCTGAGCTTTACTTCATGACGCAGTATGCATTTTTAATTAATTGTTAATAATATAAATAAATAATAGTCTATAATATGATAAACCTGAAGATGGGTACATATATAGCACTAACTGGAAAATGGGTGCACATGTCATACCATTGAAATTGGAATATAACATTAACCTAGCTGCTAATAACGTTGTAAAAGATTGTTATGATTATGCAAATTGCTTAACTGGAGGTCTATTTAATCTGAAAATTGATCTAATGACAGAATACGGTTCAGTTATGAAACTGTTGCATATATTATCTCAGGCGTAAGAAATTGCAAAGAACTAACCTTTTTTTTGCATCCAATGTTAAATGAAGCCTTCGTACAATCAAGACAAAACGAGTCGTAAAGTAACAAGCTGGTATCCTGGCTGAAATTAATCTTATTATTACTAACAGCGACACCATATACAATGGCAACCGTGTCAAGGTCATCACTGAACTGTACAGACCGTTTAAATCGGACATCTTCTATCTTACATGATACCTCTGCGAAACTGATTCTCTTGCCTTTTGTAATATAGGACTGAGTATCTTGAATTATTGTCCCATTTACTTTGATCTGAAATACATGAAAGATTTATAAATACATGTGGCTACAAAGCGCTAAAGCTAATATAACTATCATCGAACCATTTTGTTATTCGACCATATTATGTATGTATGTATGTATGTGTATATATATATATATATATATATATATATATATATATATAAATATATATATATATATATATATATATATATATATATATATATATATATATATATATATATATATATATATATTTGTGTGTGGTAAGTGTTAATACTGCTTATACAAATATTTAATTTATTTGGAGACGTACAAAATGCACACAACGGATTGTTCTGGAAAAATATAGACTAAGCTTGTTTGCAAAATAAAATTATGACAGGTGAATAACTACTTGTATTTACTTTAAAAAGTGTGAGTCGACAGGATAGTTTTTCGGACTCTACGAAGTTATTTCCAAGAACAGATACATTTTCACATCCTTTCTTCTGTAGATCACAGATACCTCTGTCAGGAATTCCGTATACCAATGGCGGCTCACGTAAGTCGACTGAGCAATCATCATCACCAAATGTACCTTCACAATAACATGTTCCTGTTGAAGAAAGATTAAATTATCTCCCTTTATGACTCGATCGACACTTGGAAGTTTACAACTGCTCTAAGATGATTTGGTACCTTTTTAGTCGGTCGTCTATCTTAATGCAAAGTTGTACTCTTCTCATAATAAAATCAGAAATCATGATCGCAAGCATTTTACATTAACATTCTGAAGCAAATTATAATATTATATATATATATATATATATATATATATATATATATATATATATATATATATATATATATATATATATAACTGGAGTTAAATATAAGATAAAATGTTAAAACGCTTTGATTTCTACTAACACTAATGATTGTTAAAAGTCACAACTTGTACAGAACACTTTATTTTGAACATCCTAAGCAAGAAATGCATAAGGGTATCACATTTGTTTTTAATCGCCTTGTACCGTTCCAACAAATTCCATGACCGCTGCAGTCCATGGGACACGCCAATTGCTCGATTATTTTTTTTAAGTCAGGAGTGTATTTATCCGTTCCTTTCCTGGTCCGATTGCTTGAGTCTACGCTGCTGTTTTGAATTACCGAAGCATTGTATTTTTCCAGAAGATCTTGTTTAAGTGGCTGATGTACTTTTACTTGGTACAGACAGCTTTTTTGAGCACTGTCAAGGTGCGTTGGAGCCCAGTTCATCGTGTAAGTGATCTGGAAAAAAAAAGAGATAGCGCACATGTTGACATTATATAACAGCTGTGATAGAAATGACAAGTATTTCATCTGCAGAAAAATCATCAGATGACATTGTACAGAGTATCCTGTTGTTGTAGGAGGGGTGTGGTGGCAATATGCGCTTTCTAATTTTGCACAAGTTAGAGATCTTATGCAAAATTAACAGGTGTATAGGTAAGGTCTAACTACAATTGGAAACCAATCATGAATATGCAGAAAAAGTTATGAAAATGTAGTTATCAGTCATTTTGGGCAACCAAGAATAATCATGCTAATATCTTAAGGCTTTTAAACTGCACACTATATTTTGGAAGATTCTGTAAAATATTTTGTTTATTTCGCATTGATAACATAAATTTATCAAAACTGTCTTGTTTGATAATTAACTTAGCCTTCACCAATTTTCAAATGTTTTCAACTTTTATTTTCATTTTTATGCGAAACAACATTACTTACAATAGCATCTTTAGCGCACGTCTTGGCAAAGGACGACGGATCTATATCAGGTATTTCAGAGCATTTTTTAAAGAGCTTAGAGCTGTTTAAAAAGGCCCAGCATTCAATGGCAGCACTATTCTCTGTATAGTTCCTCATCGAAGGGATTTCCTAGGGAGAGAAAGTTTGGTAAACATTAACTACGACATTGTAGAATAAACTTATTTTCCAGACTGTGATACTTGAAGCTGTACCCTCTCGGCGTATGCAAAATACCAACGTTTCGATCAAATTTATATTGCATAAAATAAATTGCATCGATGTCCGAGTTTCGTCGCCTTTGATAAGGTCACGAAATGTATGCAAAACGTGTTACGAAGAATGTCTAATTGGTCAGGATTAGCGTTGTAATCTGCTAGTTTCAAATAAGGCATGAAGATCTAACGCATATACAACAAGTCTTAAGCGACTACGCTCACATCTAAAGCCATTGATTTATATATGTAACATTCCAGTTAATTTTTCCTGTCAGTTACTATGTCTAGTAGTACTCAAGACGAATTCGTTAAGGAGATTCCACTATGGAAAATATCTCCTAGATGGTCTCCTTTTCACTGACACAGTTAAAACATTCACATTTGTAAAGCGCAGAATATCAAATTCTTTTAAAGATCTACACTTGTTAGCTATGTTTGCTATTATTACCGTCTTGGTGTTAATGTTCCTGCGGCTGACGTTATGGTCATTTTGATCAACTTCAATAGTGGCCCATGGCTCGTCCATGAGAAGTCCATTACACATGGCGGCCAGACTGTCGTTCAGGCTGTTGTCAGGACAGAAATTTCGAGAATCAGGGCTGCAGTTGTCTGACTGACCGTTGTGATCGCCTTGATACTGGCCACATATACACATATTCATTTCTTTTGGCCACATCTGCAGGAACTTGTAATTCGAAATATTGAAGAGATTTTCTTCTGGATTAACTCTAGAAGGAAAGAATGTGATATGTTGATATACCATAGGCGACGCCATGGAGTTTTATAAATAGTTACTATCAACTCATAAAATTATTCGGCAGTTATCTGTTTTGCATATGCCATTTTGTGATGGTTAATATATACTGCTTGATGTAAAAGAAAAGAAAAAAGGTTTGGTAGTATTGCCATATGTTTTTTTTTAAATTGTAACTGAATATTGCATTTCCAGTTTTTAAGATTCATCATGTGTCTCCTCATTTTGATATCTTTTATAGTCCAAAGCTTGGTTAGAATCCTCAAGGTTGAGAGTTAGATTTACAAAACTAACCTTTGTTGTTAGACCCTTTTGAGAACAAGACTCTTACAATGGGTCGCTTGTTGATTCTTTTGGAATGTATTCAATTCAACTTTGCAATTAACAATATTTGAAACTCAAAAGGTGCTTACTCCCAATTCGAGTTGAAAGCTTCAAATTCATTTTCAGGAACCCATGACCCATCGCGAAGAGTATAGTCATTATTTTGGTCGTTGTCCAGGTACCCACAGAGTCCGGATGTAGCCCTTCGATCTGACACGGATGGATACAAATATATGTTGAAAGAGATTCCGGCGCTAATTTTCACCAATGATCCAGTAGGGAGGTAGATCTGAAGAATATATCAAGGAATCTGCTTTGAAGCAATTAATACAGTATTATATTCTAAACAAGAAACAATACTTTCGCCAAAAGAACAGAATAAACAGGGTTCACTTACACAATATCTGTATTTAAGCTGATTGTCTAGAACCTCTCTATTAATGTCAGGTATAATATTTCCCCATTTGTAACAATATCAATGCATATTTAATTGTTTATAAAGTCCATATGTGGTGAATAAAAAATACATTAATGAATGCAGGATGGAATGTATATACTTTGAAGGAGCTTTTGTTCTTGTTGTTGTAGTGTTTAACGCCATTTTTCAGCACACAATAGGCTATACTTGGCAGCCAGTATTAATAGTGGAGGTAACTCCAGCAAGAACCATCGACCCATGAATAGGTACTGGCAAACTTTCTCACATAACCACACTGGCCGAATCTGAGACTCGAACCCAAGCAGAAGGAGGTGAGATGGCAGTGATTCGAAACGGGAACCACTCGGGGTTCCCTACATTGAAGGAATCGACGTGTCATTCTCTCTATAGCTTGGAAATGCTATACAAGTTACCATTCATAACTTGATGTCAATGACCCGGTAGTATACGGATCACGATACTCTCGTCTCTTTGGTGCACTATATATAGGGCACTTGGGTGCACTATATATATATGTGTGTGTGTGTGTGTGTGTGTTATATATATATATATATATATATATATATATATATATATATATATATATATATATATATATATATATATATATATATATATATATATATATATATATATATATATATATATATAATGGGGGTAAATCGTGTCGATATAATATGATAGTATTCCCTTGACCATTTATAAAAGTACAACGGATAACACTAACCTCTTAATGACGACCACCTAGCGAGTTAGCTGTTAGGACAATTTGTTTGTCTGTTTAATAACTCGACGGGGGATCGAATCCACGAACTCCCACATACGAGGCAGACGTTTTAACCACCAAGCCACCCGAGCGGTCTCGTGGTACCTGATATTTATGTATGTTCATATATACTCGGTACCTGAGACAAACACACACACACACACACATACACACACACACACACACATCGCATGTAAATACTATCTTAAGAATGATCTCTGTTAATCACACTAAGCCTGGCTATTTTTCTTACCTGATACGATTTGCCATCGGATTTTACTTTCCCTTTAAGAGTTCCGTCATCACATCTTGGCATATAGATCTTGATAGGTATGCTACATCTATCAATAACAAAGACATCTCTTCCGGCTGCAATGGCCACTCCACATGGGCAAAAGGGGGGGCCTTGTGGTATCCCATAACACAGGCCTGTCTTCATTTGAACCTGCATATATGGGAGTGGTTTATATAATCGGGTTAAAGCATACATTTATCCATTTACACAATTGCTTGAGTAGTTTGATTAGGCTATGCTTTAAGGTCTATGAGATACAAAACAGTTACACTCGATATATTACAATATTCTATAAGACATTATTACAAGATAATTCAATTGTTACTTATTGTAAAAGAGGATATGATCAAATATTTTGCAGTGAGTCTTGTAGAAAGAATATGAAATATGTTACTATATTCAGTGGTTAAGCCCATCCATAAGTGGTTTCTTCAATGTATGAGATGAATAAGTTATGTTAACTTTTGACAAATACTACCTTTGAACTATGTGATTAAATCCAAATTGATGTTTGATACCACTTTGTTGTACAATGACCGTTATATACAAATCTTCAAACCAAATTCAAGACTGGGATTTGTAGCAAAAGCACTTACGTGTGGAAATCGTTTTTATTTTGTTGATGAAGTATACAAACGCAGTACAGATAGGTTATATTGTACAATGTGTCCTCATCAGTATAATGAATGGATATGTAACTATACCGTTTATTAAAGAGTAATATTTGTAGGCCATTAATATTCCACCCATATGGACTATTATATCTTTTTGATGGTATTCCCATTTAATACGTGTAACATTTACATATGCTGCTGAACCGAAATTTCCTTTTTCATTTTACTGTGGTAATTTAATTGTAGTATGGTGCACGAAATTAATGCAATACTGTCATGTAACTGTAGTATAATGGGCATATGGTCTACATGAACACTGTTATGTAACTGTATCATCATGGGCATATGGCATACATTACCACTGTTTTGCAATTATAACATTATGGGCATATGGCCTACATTAACATTGGTTTGTAATTTTAACATTATGGGCATATAGCCTATATTACCACTGTTTTCTAATTATAACATTATGGGCCTATGGCCGACATTAACACTGTTTTGCTATTATAACATCATGGGCATGTTGCCTACATTAACACTGTTATGTAACTTGAATATATGGCCTTGGGCATATGGCATACACTACCAATAAAGCGGTGTCACTTGTCAAATGTGAATAAAAGTTATACCTGGGTAAGCTTCGTTGAATGCTTGTAAAGTAAGTACGTTCCATTGTTCTGATTCTCGTAGTATCTGTAAAAAGAAAACTTATGGTCTTACTGCAGAATTAATTGCAATCCAGTCTAACATTTAAAAGTAGATTTAAAAACTAATCAAATAAATGAATGATATTGTCTTCAATTATAATTGTTATAAAAGCACAAATAAAGATAATTTTTACCGTTTGATTTTATTGTTCCATTAATACATATAGTTTTTAAAACATCCTAATCAATCTAAGAATATTCACCTGTCTGTAGCAAGATGAATCATAACTCCTTCGCTATCGACCTTACAAGAGACCTACATCAGAGAAAAATTTTTTGGACTGGAGTCACATGATGAACATGATGTTGATCAAGTGAGCAAACGCCCTCTAGATTCTTAATTAAAATCGTATGTGGTATCTGTCATTGACACATATAGCATAATGCTTTCAAAACAATTACAACACATTCTAATAGAGCCTAATCAACGTTATAGTAGTAATTCTTCTCTCCAGTATCATTTAATTATGGCATGGTTGAAATATAGCCTCTTGCATGCTTGTTGTGAGATAAATTGTATGCAGTTGCAGTTCACAACATATGGACGCATAGGCAATATCTCTGCTGTTGATTTTACAAATTTACTAATTACTAATTCTACTAATACTAGTACTACTAATGTTTTGTTATTAGTATTGTTTTTGCTAAGGTGACTTGTGGCAGTTGTGATGGCGGATATGGGGATGAATACTTTCTCTTCTGTGACTTTTCCTATCGAGATTACTTCTCAGAGTCATTCTGTTCTCAGGTGTGATGCCTTTAATTGAAAATTGCATTTACCAAGATACCTTGCGAAATAATTACTGTGACGAGGTGCAGCATCTTTCTTAGTGAACACCCATATCATACTATGTAATGAAAGGCTGTATTATACCACAAAAAAACGAAGAAAATAAAGTGAGATCCGCGCACTATGGTGATTTATAGCGGCATCTGTATCTCATTAAACTTTCACGTCTGCATCTCTAAGTCCAACTGAAGGTACATAATTAGTTTATCGCGCGAACTATTTCAGCATCATTCTAATCAACATAGAGACGCACATGTCGCATAGTACAAGCAGATACAGAGTGGACAATTAACATCAAATTCTCTGACGCCGCCATGATATGTGCAAGAATCAATTTATTTTTAAGGAACAATCCGTTCTCCAATTTGGCTATCTTTGGTCAATATAGAGTTGACTCCGTGTTGGCTTGCTATTGCATCGCGATAGAGGCAGCTCTTTTTCTTTGTATTGAATTATAGTTTTTCTTGCGCTTCCGACAAATCAAAGAATAAAGAGACATTTCGTAGAAAGGTCAAAAATAGCTTTTTATCTTTTTCAATCTTTATCCTACGACACATTTCATATCAACATCCACAATGAAGAAACTATTTACGAGGCCATTCATTTCTAGGGTATCTTTTTCAGAAGTATTTAGATAGTTGAGTAATTTAGTATTATCACATCCTATTATATAATCTATTGTAATTATTATTTTTGCAAAAACAAAATATAATATGAAACAAATCAGAAAAATCTTTGATATATGATATTCCATGCTATCTGCTTTGAGATTGCTATTTGCCTCCTGAAGTTAATTTTGAACATAACCGGACAGTGGCCTTGTTTATTCGCGAGAGAGAGAGAGAGAGAGAGAGAGAGAGAGAGAGAGAGAGAGAGAGAGAGAGAGAGACTTACATTGAAGGTTATGATCACAATGATACTAACGCAAACATGCATCGGATTTGGCTAGATATGTTTCAATGGATATATAGTGAAGGTTCCATTAACCTATAATACTACAGCTTTCAGGTAATGTTTTCAAAGTAATACTTACTAGCCATATTCGTCATGTTAACATATCCTATGAATGTAGATGTTTGCGTTTTATTAATATTATAGTGTATATTTTCACTGAAGGCATGCGTGAAGTAGGGTTAATTTCACTGAATTTAAAGACATGATTTGCGTCAGTTGTTTCAAGATGTAATGATTTTTATGGAAATTGTATCGTAACTTAGGAGTATGCCATCGTTCATAAAGACTAATTCAACTTTGGCAAGTCCATGTTATAGTTTCATTTTGTCACTTGATACAAAATTATTCCTTAGTCATAAACTTGACCACTCAGCCACTGTGTCTCCCACTAGGCTTAGTAAACTGTAATTATATGACATTTAATTATTTTACTATCGTTAAATACCATATAAGCAAATTGGTATTGGCACAGATTGTGATTTAAAAATTACATATAATGCTTTTTAAATATAAAATTTAATTAAACTATGATGTAAGACAATATGAAAATAATGTGCAAAAGAGACAGTATCACATTGTAATACATCAAATATTGATGAGACATTGTATAGTGGAGGTAATGCTTTTGTATTTTAAATGAAATTTCAGATAGCTGATATTTTTTGTGTGTCCAACATAAAGTTTACCATAAACCCTTTATATAAATTACATCTATAAATACTATCCATTTTAATAAGCAAAAAGAACTCTTGACCGTGTTGTTCCAGAATTATTAAAACTTTCATGTTCTCATTGTGTGCTTAACATTGTCATAGACTGATGATGTTCCGAAAATAACCTTGCTTGACTTAGTAGAAATGTTGTAATTTAATTTAATTTCTCTCACATGATTCTGTTTTTAACTTTATATAACAGATGAAAGCGTTCAATGTCCATTTTCTCCGAATTGATATTGAAAGGTTAATAAAGAGCACGCTAGTCACCTTGCCATATAGTTAATGGTCAATTATGTTGCATAGTCACCTTGCCATATAGTGAATGGTCAATTATGGTGCATAGTCACCTTGCCATATAGTGAATGGTCAATTATGGTGCATAGTCACCTTGCCATATAGTTAATGGTCAAGTATGGTGCCTAGTCACCTTGTCATATAGTGAATGGTCAATTATGTTGCATAGTCACCTTGCCATATAGTTAATGGTCAATTATGGTGCCTAGTCACCTTGTCATATAGTTAATGGTCAATTATGGTGCCTAGTCACCTTGCCATATAGTGAATGGTCAATTATGGTGCATAGTCACCTTGCCATATAGTGAATGGTCAATTATGGTGCATAGTCACCTTGCCATATAGTTAATGGTCAAGTATGGTGCCTAGTCACCTTGTCATATAGTGAATGGTCAATTATGTTGCATAGTCACCTTGCCATATAGTTAATGGTCAATTATGGTGCCTAGTCACCTTGTCATATAGTTAATGGTCAATTATGGTGCCTAGTCACCTTGTCATATAGTTAATGGTCAATTATGGTGCCTAGTCACCTTGTCATATAGTTAATGGTCAATTATGGTGCCTAGTCACCTTGCCATATAGTGAATGGTCAAGTATGGTGCATAGTCACCTTGCCATATAGTTAATGGTCAATTATGGTGCCTAGTCACCTTGCCATATAGTTAATGGTCAATTATGGTGCCTAGTCACCTTGCCATATAGTTAATGGTCAATTATGTTGCATAGTCACCTTGACATATAGTTAATGGTCAATTATGGTGCATAGTCACCTTGCCATATAGTTAATGCTCAATTATGTTGCATAGTCACCTTGCCATATAGTGAATGGTCAAGTATGGTGCATAGTCACCTTGACATATAGTTAATGGTAAATTATGTTGCATAGTCACCTTGACATATAGTTAATGGTCAATTATGGTGCATAGTAACCTTGCCATATAGTTAATGCTCAATTATGTTGCATAGTCACCTTGTCATATAGTTAATGCTCAATTATGTTGCATAGTCACCTTGTCATATAGTGAATGGTCAATTATGGTGCATAGTCACCTTGCCATATAGTGAATGGTCAATTATGGTGCATAGTCACCTTGCCATATAGTGAATGGTCAATTATGGTGCATAGTCACCTTGCCATATAGTTAATGGTCAATTATGGTGCATAGTCACCTTGCCATATAGTGAATGGTCAATTATGGTGCATAGTCACCTTGTCATATAGTGAATGGTAAATTATGGTGCATAGTCGCTTTGTCATATAGTGAATGGTCAATTATGGTGCATAGTCACCTTGCCATATAGTGAATGGTCAATTATGGTGCATAGTCACCTTGCCATATAGTGAATGGTCAATTCTGGTGCATAATCACCTTGCCATATAGTGAGTGGTCAATTCTGGTTCATAGTACAAGACAGAATGCACTGACTAATGGTTTGGTTTGCTAATAACAACAAAGCTACTAAACTATCCAACATATCTTAACCCAGTATTTGTATGGATATATCATATCCTATAGTTGTCCGTTGTAGATTCAGATGATCGGAAGTCATAGTACAGTGTTGCTTTAAGCTGTATATAAATATACCCCACTAATATTATTTATCCTGTTTCACTAGTTTATCCCCATTGGCTACGCCATTACTGCAACTATCACGAGCACCGCCGAAACCATTATATCAACATTAACTACTACTACTACTACTACTACTACTATTACTACTACTACTACTACTACTAATAATAATAATAATAATAATAATAATAATAATAATAATACTGGCATTGCAACTACTATCACTACTACCATACCGTCCATCGAAGGTCAGCATATGCGGGTCGGAGATTGCATGGCATTCTTTTCCATTCAAGTCTGACGTATCTGTGCTTACCTTGACCTGGAAAATATTTTCCAATACGAAGACAAAGGTAAGCTTTTGTGTGTGACATCTAAGCCCTTTATCCTTTACGAGTTCCACATTAACAACTAATAGTAGCGAGGTAAGCATTACACTTCTGAATATAAACATTGATGCCCGTTACAAAGACTACAACATTAAAAAATTGATGCCCGTTTATAAGATTGAGAAATTTGACATGCTATTTAATTACATTTCGGAAATCTAGCAAGGATACCCGTTAACAAAAGTACAATATTCAACATTTATTCCCGCTAATATATTTCTAAAATAAATACTGACACCATGAAGAAGATTACGAAATGAAACATTGATATCAGTCAACACAAATATGAAATTAAACACTGATGTTCGTAAATATGATTAAGAATTTCAAATTTGTTTCTCTTTAAAATGATTGCAAACTTTATCATTGATTTCCGGTTAATATGATTACTTAATTCAACACCGGTGCCCTTTAACGAGATTACGAAATGTGTCATTGGTGTCCGATGTTAAGAAAATCAACATTTATTCCCGTATATAAAATTCCGAAATTAAACATTGATATTCGTTACTAAGATTATAAAATTGAACATTATTTTCCCGGTTAATATGTTTACAAAATGTAAGTTTGAAGTCCGTAAATACGATTGCGACATTCAACATTGATGTCAGTTAATGAGGTTAATGAAATTTCTCACTGCTACATATAACACCAGTTCTGGAGACCAGTAAGATAATCTAAACATAGATTTGAAACATAGACGTATGCTATTCTTGCAGAGTAATTTGTATAGTCGTCTCCAAGAAACAATCCGCAGTAAGATCCCGCGATATCACCGGGATGTAAACAATTTAACATTGCTCAGACCGTAAAGAAACTCCGTTATATAATTACATGACTATTACAGCTGGGCGCTAAAAGTATCACCATTATTTTATTTAATATTCAAGATCGAGAAATTCCAATTTGATATTTCTCGTTTACCTGGATCTCTACAGGAATCGTATAATTCCGAAATATTTCATGATATCCAAAGTTCTCATCGGTTTTAAATTTGATATGGTATATTCTGGATATACTGTGCAGATTTCGTGCATGTCTTACGCCGATCCTTAGAGTATGTGTTTCATTCCATCTGCGTGAGCTGATTCGAACGCTACAAGAGATAAATGCTGCTGCGGCCGGTAAAAAACAGTTGTCCGCCTCTGTTTCTCTGTAGAGCATATTAACATTCAAGAAGCATTCTTCGTTCATGTCAACACAGCTGAAGGGAACAGTTGATTGAATGTAAAGGGTGGCTTCCTCTGAATCTTGAATGTTAACATCATCGCCAGGAGTAATCTGATGTTTGTTGGGATAAAACATATTATCTTTGATATATACAAACGGGGCTTATCACCAGATATAGAAGAAATCAGCACGACAGAAACAAATTAAAGACACTTTACAACATATTATCACGGTAACATTAGAAACATTCCTAATCCAAGTGGCAATGCCCTTTCTGAAAATGTCGATAAGAAATATCCTGATTGAAAGATGAATGGCTTTATTGGTTCTTATCAGTCTGAAAAAAGACCATTCTCAGCTAACCAGTTACGTAGAAATGTTCCTAGTTGTGAAATGGTATTTAAAAAGAAGTAAAACAACGAGAATTTTTACAAGGAAGTATCTCTGTTCCACATTACCGCAGACAGAATATATTTGCCATTAATGTAATTATTCCTCACTTTATCACAAAGAGAGAGAGAGAGAGAGAGAGAGAGAGAGAGAGAGAGAGAGAGAGAGTAAAAAATTAGTAAATGCGCAATTGATGTTAGAACTATACTTACCTTAAACCCAGCAAAGTAAGGTTCACTAGGTACAGTGATATCAAGTTTCTTTGCAGAGACCGTACAAAAGAACTGAAACGGAAATATTTAACTCATCTTCATATGATTTCTCACAATAAAGCTGACCTGTCACAAATATGGGACGAACATATGAATAAAAAAGAACAAATATAAAGTTGACCTGTCACAGATACGTGTCGAACGTATGGATAAAAAGAACATATGTAAAGCTGACAGGTCACAACTATGTAACGAACGTATGGATAAAAATAACAAATGTAAAGCTGACCTGTCACAGATATGTGACGAACGTATGGATAGAAAAGCTGACTAGTCACCAATCTATGACGAACGTATGGCTAACAAATAACAAATGTAAAGCTGACCTGTCACTAATCTATTACAAATGTATGGGCAAAACGTCACCAATGGGCAAATTCTATAAATGTTTCTGTTGACTAGTCGATATACCCGTTCCTACATGTTGAAAATAAACTGCAAGACAAAATACCTGGCTTCTTGATTACAAGATTATTTGGCATGTAAAGGAGTTACGAATTATACGGGCCAGATGAACGGTGAATCATACGCTTTCATATTTGTTTTAAAACGTTATAATTTTAAGAGACCAAGGTGATAAATATTAACTTTACGTTATGATTTGATTATCAGACTGATGATAAACATATAACTAAGGCAATTTCAACTGTTTTTTAAACTGAATTCAATACCAGTCAAGTCATAAGAACGACATTTTAATCAAGAACTATTTCAAACATCCATGCACGTGTTGTATACTTTACATTATATGTATACAATGTCATAATGCAGCATGCGAGATCATGTTCTTGTAAATGATCTCATGTTGGAAAGTTTCTTCACTAGTAAATAGTATGCAGAATCAGTTCCATGTTTGTTTCATTTTTTGAACTTATTTTTTTAAACTTCAGCGAGATTTATTACCGTTATCCCAAGTGTTATATTTCTTTCGCTCAGGAGTGTCGTTGATCTAAACGTTTCCTTGGAGGAATACTTTAGCTGTGTAGAGGACGTCAATAGAGACCATTCATCTATCCGGTCCATGTACCAGCGTACAGTATACACCACTGTGGGATCTGATGATGGTTCAAAGTCACAATAGAAAACCAACTGATTTTTGCCTGCTGGGAGACGCTTAATATCGGGTTGTACCACTGGTCTGGATATAGGACCCGTCACTAAAAATATCGGAAATAGTTTGAATTTTTTATGGAGAAAAATTGATACGCTGCACACGAGGATTTATTCTTAATATTAGTCTTCGATACATTTTATTATGTACCTAAGGAAATATAAATTCTCATTCCTTGAAAAACTGTGTTCGATCGAAAACATTTCATTTTTCTTAATATAAGTCAAAGAATAAAGAGGGAGTTTACGTGTTTTGTTCTTCATACGTCGAATACAATGCAATACATGATTTTGGATATCGTTGGATAAACCTAGTTACCATAGCATACATCATTCTTGACCACAGGCTCACTTCTACCGGCCCATTGTCCAGAGCCACTTATGGCTCTGATTTGGAGATCGAAACAGGTTCCAGGCAGGTCCGAAGTGGTAAAGTTGTGTGAAATAGAAGTCTCAGTGGATCGAAATGTCCCATTTTGTATTGACACGTCCCCTCCCGTGACAGGCGTGCCAATTATTTCATAGGATATTGCTTGTCCGTCACCCTTTGTAATCGTCACTTCAATGCTCTGAATACTCTCTGGAATGATGTTAACGTTTGGTTTGGACGGATCTGCAAAAATAGGCACTCTTGTAATGCGTGTCCACAAACCTTAGAACAAATTATAAAAGGTTACAAAATAATCTTACAAAATAGTTTAGCTTCTTGCGGCACATTGTGTTTTAAACGAGACATAATTAATAAATATTTATTAAAACCTTTTTCGACTCAAATCAAATTATGTTTACTATATGTTATAGGTGCTGCTAATGTAATTAATGTGGATCATGAGGTTTTGTAATTTCTCAAGCGTTATTGTTCAAACGTAAATTCAGATTGCATCGTCTAAATACAATGATTTAATTTATTTTTAAAAAAATTTTATTAAACAATTAAAGAATCAAAGGTTATAATATTGTTTTAAGAAATAACATTGTATAAAAGGCTTACTATACTTATATTCTAGTTCCATGAACTCAATGCCGCTTGTCATAAATCGTGAAATACATTACAAGTTTTAAAAAAAGATGGGGATGTCTTATGGTTACCTGTATGATTAACATACCATAACATATCCCACTGACAGCGACAGGTTCACTTCTTTGAGCCCCAGATCCGTAACCACTGATTGCAATAATTTGAAAATTAAAACATGTTCCAGGCTCGTTGTCACTGGTAAATACATGCACGCTTGTGTTCAGGTTTGGCGGAAACGTTCCATTATCAATTACCTCATTTCCTCCTATAATTGGCGTGCCCGTTATTTCATAACTGGTTGCTAGTCCGTCGACGATTGTAATGGTCACTTGAATACTCTGGGTTCCTATCGCTACGAAACTAACATGTGGCTTGGATGGAGCTGAAGCGTAGAAGAGACAATTAAGATGGATGTTGCTTTAAACGAAAACAATAATCAACTCCTTTTATATTAATTTCGCATATAATTGAATATTGGTTATTGTCATACAAAATCAAGGGTTTGGCTTTAAATCAATTATAACACATAATCCGATGTAATATATTTGATGAAACGATGTTATTTTTCTTGTCTGGACAAATTACAATCCTGTATTTACAATATATATATATATATATATATATATATATATATATATATATATATATATATATATATATATATATATGATTAATTTTCATTTTGCAAATACTACTAGCAGGCCAGTTCATTAAAACGAATTTCACTTTTAAAAAAGCAGGTTTGCATACTTCTTGAAATATATAAATGGAAGTAGAATGATGTCATCGACAGTGGCTTACAACTGCCATTGTGTACGTTATTCACCGTGTTTTTCAATATTTAGGTTTATTTCTTTTACTTCTTTTCCTTCCCCCCTACCTCCCTTCCTTATATCTCTCACACTACATCATGCTGTACAACACAGCACGTATATGTGACTACACCACAACAGGAAAAATCTGCTATCCCAAAAATAATGTAAACTTAAGAAATGTCATTTAGGAATGTATCAATACAGCTACTACTGTCATTATCACACAATGGTGCAAAACCATGTTATTAGACAGAGGAAATCCCTTGTGCTAATTTCATTTAATTTCAAGGGTCTCTAAGATTCGAAAGCACAACATCGTTTAAATTAAAAACTTCTGTTATTTTGGATATTTCATGCACAAACACATACGTTGTTTTTCATAAGACATACAAGAAATTTCATAACTAGACATATATGAGGTATTTCATAATCAAACACATACAAGGTATTTCATAATTAAACATACACATTATTTCATAAACAAACATATACAAACAATTTCATAACCAAACATATACAAGGTATCTCATAACCAAACACATACAAAATCCCATGTTCTCTATCCATATCTATCCCGGGTATGTATTGGTAAAAGAAACAATTGAAGCTACGATATGTATTGGTTTTGCAATAAGTTGTTACTTCCGTAAACTATTTCCAATTAATACAGGAAAGAAATTCAATTGTGGCTTGGAATGACTTGAAGATATTAGGATACTTCAGTTGTTCAAGGTTGAATTTGAGCATGAGTTTCTCTGGCTTTTTAATTTGCTTCAGCCCCACTCGGAAATTCATAATGACGAGGTCGTGATCACTTCCAACATCAGCACCTGGGAACGTTCTTGTTTTTGCTCTATTGATGTCAGATCGGGAATGGTTTTGATCCAGTATGCAGTCAATCTGGTTATGATGGGTTCCATTTGGTTAGTGCTATCTTCAGCATCGCGAAGCTTTATGTTAGTCCAGGTTGATGACTAGTATTAAGTTGTTTTAGTTTGCAAACTAGAGTAGCCCTCTTCCTCTTTTATTGGTACGTTCATTGTAAGAATGTACTCAATGATCATCCCAGTCGTTTAGAGCATCTTTGCCAACTTAGGCATTCCAGTCTCAATGGATGAAGAGGATATCTTTTTGGCCTTCCATATTTATAATACCAATGATTTTGTTGTTCATGATCAGTAGTTGGAGCATAGACTTGGATAATTGTGATGTTAAAGAAATATGCTTTCAGACGAATGGATTTGATTCTTCGGAGGGCGGGGAAGGGGGGGGGGGGTTTAAGCAGAGATTCCTTGATGGCTTTGTTTACAAGGAAGACACTCCATTTATGGACTTGTATAACTCTCCACTATAGTTGAATATACCCATCTCCAGATTGGTGTTCTCCTAGGTCTTTCCATCTGACTTCAAAGAGTCCCTGAATTTGTCGTGTGTAGTGTTCCATTGCATGTGTCAACTCTTGGAGTCTTCCAATATGCGCCAGAGTTCTAATGTTCCAGGTTGCAATAGAGATGCTGTCTCTCGCTCGGATTTTATGTAAAGTATCAGTAGCACACTTATCATATCCGTCCTGGTGGATAACAGCAGGGCGACGACATATCAGGTATGGTAACTTTGGTTTATCTAGTAGTATCGGTTTGTCCAGTAGTATCAGTTTGTCTTGGGTAAAAGTTGTCAGGCGGAGCCCATCCCTCTCCAGACCAAGGAGTTACCAGAATTGAATGTAGTATATCGTCCAACTGCTTTAGGGTCTCCACTCCGGATTGTCTTTTAGGGTTTACTCCGTTACGCTTTGACTAGCCAAAGCCGACCTGTAAGACTGGAAACTTGTACATGGGGCGGGTGCGTCCACTTCCCGAGCAGATAAAGCATCTGAAACTGCCCACCACAATATCACGGAGATACCCGCAAAATCATTTCTGTATCTATGTTAGTTCTACTAGATGAAAACGGCTAAGTAACATTTGAAGTGGAACCTTAAGAAAACGACTCGGCTTCATTTACTATGTGTATTGAATTAATCACTAAACAACCACCTACATAAATAATGAGCTGCCCAATCAATGTGCAATATTATTGGTACAATCAGGTGCGTGAATGGCAAAATTAACTAAAATAATAACGTTGATGAATATACATCAAAAGTATAAAAAAAATTATCACAGACTCTGTAGTTGTTGTTGCCCTAATTGTACATTAGGTGCCTAATGTTATCGCTGGAACCGGTGTTTTATTATTTACAATAACGGCACCAGCAGTTGCAACAATCAGTGTTTTAACAGCAACAACAAATTCTTTTGTTGTTAGTATTATTTAGAAATAAAATACATACATGTAACCAAAATAAACTACACGAGTATATAACGAATTTACACATAGCGACTCTAGCATATACTCCAGATTATCTTCGCTGATATCATCACACAGATTAATATCAGACAGCGAGTTCACATAAATGATTAAGAATAACGATGAGTCACTGATGTAGAAAAAAAAAAAGATTAATACTTATTTCATCATCGCAAAAACTACTGCAACAGATCGTCGTTAATACAACTTCATTAAAACAATGCTGATATCAGTAAGCTCCACTAACCCTAAATTTAGCGTCAACTTTCCAACTGCTATTCCAGTAAAGGAAATTGCGTTTGCACAATTACGAGTATATTAGAGTTGTCCGAATATTAGATTCAGATCGTTTGGTGGATTACCGTCAAAAAATTTTTTTGTGTTTACGTATAAAAATAAAACATATAAAACTCCTGATTGGAAAGTTATAGGAATACCGATGGGAACAAATCAATGAATTTCAGCGCAGAATTAAATATAATACTGGAAATGGATTATTAAAAAATAGCTACTACGGTTCACGAACCAAGAGTATCAGCTGCGATTGAAATTCATGCTGATAACACTGTTGATATATATCGATCAGATCACTGTTGGAATGGCCTGAAATTTCAGCAGAATATCAAGGACCACTAGAACCAAAATGAGATCATTTTACTACTAACGAAATTTGTTTATGTATAAGGAAACCAGAGTATAGATATTTTGGGTAATTATTTATTCTATACTGGATTTGGTGATTAAATAATAAGAAAACTTATTTTATAAATTACAGGCTTCCAACTAGGTTTATAAATATATTTAAAAAATGCATTTTACATGAAATTTAGACAAAAAGTTAAACAAATGAGATGTATTTCGGCAAATCTTAACACTTTTTTCTCTCGTTTAATTGCCATACAGCAAACTAGTATTGTCCTGAAAGTTTTTATACCTGCAAGACAAACGGCGGGTAAGTTATCTTCACAGTCTTCTAAGTGTAACTTTGGTTGTCCGTCTGACACTGACAAGCTTAAACACCTGATTCGGCCATCAGGTTTCGATTCCAATCCTGTAAAAGTATCATATTTTCAAACTTAAAGTTTATACGATCTATGTTGGTAGTTAGTCTTCATAGGACTGATAGGATACTCTTCATATCCTCATCAAATACGTACCTGATATTGTACAATGACGTTCTATTTTTACAATGCCGCATGTCCAAATATGTATACTTCTGTATGTTTTAATGACCTCAATATACTAATAGTGAGTGGAGGGGGATGTTTAGATGTTTTCATTGTAAATATCAAGTGAGATCCTTTTGTTAGTATTGGTTGTCTTTTTTAGTAATATTGCAAAGTGTCTCTAAACTGTGTTATACACGTCCTGTTTGTCTATATGTCTATGTTAGATCTTCATTCTTTAATATATTGTAGAATGCGTAAGGGGTGGAGTGGTTTGTTTGACTATATACTCGTCTATTATCGGTATGAATGAATCAGGCGTTTCTTCCCTTTGTGATAATTTGGTAGTTAAATTATTTTATTAACGACCAGTCTTTTTACATATGCTTCAACGATTACCAGGATTATTTATTTGTATTACAATTACATCCAGAGCACAGACTTTGCTTATTGCTATTATGGAAGAAAAATAAATATTCTGTACTACTAAATACACAACGCACCGATAGATATAATTGTACTAGAGATTTTTAGATGATTTAACTGTTTTCCAGTTTCCTAGTCTTCATCTTCCAAAACAATACAAGCAGAATTTTTACTGAACACTCACCCCATGACCTTAAAGACATTATTCATCTGGGTTTAACAAGTCAAGTGAAAACAGGCAGTTGTGTTTTTGCAAATTAATTAAATGATTATTTACAGGACTTAAAATGATGTTTAGATTTTGAAAATGCTGATGATATTAGAGACAAGATATAATATTATGTTTCTCTAATTAACAAGAGTATCTCATATTTAGATTTTAAAGAAATTTATATTTTATAATTGGACTCTGACAATCTTTGTCAACCTTTAAATCTAAACCACATTTATTTCACATTTGTATTTTGAGGACGTGTGAGTCTGATCAGTTATAGAAATATGATATCAGTTGTCTCCTGTGAAGTTCGCTCTATGCTAATATAGATAACAGAGAAGAACTGGCTGGGGGAGAGTTTGAATTTGAATTAAAGAAAATATGTAACCTAGATGTTTGTTTGTTGGCTCTACCAGCTAATTCCCCTATGTAGCTGCCACCCACCCCATATCAGCTTCAACAGTTTGGTGGAATATTCAAAAATGGAAAAGTTGTGTTAAATTATATTTTACAATTTTATTGGAATTAGGGGAATTAGCTGGTAGACACCTGCTCAATCTATCAGAACTTATATTGATGAACAACAGCAAAACTGGGCTGATGTGTTACCAGGCATTATCATGGCATCTCGGAAAACAAAGTGTACAAACTCTACTGGATTTTCTCCTCATGAACTTCCTTTTGGATATGAAATGCGTCTTCCTTTAGATGTTACACTAGATTCAAATGAAAATGTAAAATTATCAGAGTCAGCAGCTGAATATTGACAAAAGTTGAAAAACAAACTTCATGTTTTGGACAAATCAGCACAAGATAACATTGGAAGAAAACAGAAACAATACAAAAAATATGTGGACCGTAAAGCATCCGAGCCAAACTTCTAGTTGAGTCAACGTGTATGGTTACACAACCCAAAAGTACTTGTTGGGAAATCTTCATAATTCCACAACAAATGGACTGGACCATACTATATTAGTGAAATTGGTCCTATCCACACGTTTATGTTACGTGACTGCATTACTCTTAAGCTGCAAAGAACCCTGGTTCATGCTAATCGCTTGAAAGTATACAGTGATCCAGCACTGCGAGAGCAGCACTCTATGACCGAAAAGCCAGAAAGAGGTCATGGTGACCTACTGATTGCACCAGACGTGGAGGTAGAGTCCTCCCAGGAAGAAGATCCAGTGAGACCTACAAAGAGCCCATCACATGGATCAGACCAGTTAGAACTCTTGAGGGGCCCATCCCGAGAGTCAACGCAAAACTGGGGAATAGTTGATAAACTATTAGCTTGTGCAAGACATCAAGGAAAAAAAGTCTACAAAGTGAAGTGGCAGGACTATTCAAAAGCAACATGGGACCCGGCAGACAATTTAAAAGACTTTTTGATTCGTGATTTTCATGCCAACAGAACTCTAAAAGGAAAAGTGCAAAAATCTAACAAACGGTCATAAAATGGCGAGATTCATATGGAAAATAAGGACTGGTTCAAGATTTCAAATAAACAGTGTAAACTTAACTATTCCAATGTCATATAATGTTGAATTTTTTCTCTACAATCTTCTGACTTTCCTACAACCTTGCTTTTCTGAACACCCATAACATGACACTGGAAGATACCTGGGATTGAAATCTTGACTATTTTAATTCAGTCTCTTCTAAAGGCTGACTGCCTAAAGAAACTGTTGCAATATGTGCAATAGGAACTCTAGAAAGCACCTAAAACTCTGTAGCAATTGAAAATGCCAATTAAATGGAGCAACATTTATATTACTTGATTGAAAGCTTCAACGCTGAATAAAACTTTATTGTGTTGCATTGGTATAGTATACAGCTACTGCAAATGACCAGTGAACTTTTAACGATTTATGTGCATTTCTGGATTTTTTTAGGATTTATAACATGGAACATTATCTGATTCATGTTTTGATTATCTTCAGAACAATGTAAACTTTATCCGTTTATTCAATTTAGCTTTATGAAAAAAATGTATTTTGTATTTAGAAAACATTTTTCCCACTTTTGAAGTAGTTTTGCATCATTAATATATAACCTGGTGGTAGAAATTCTAGGTTTGTAGTGAAATTGTGTGTATAATATGTGACTTATTTTGTAATCGAATTTCTTAAGAAAATTTGGGAACAAAATTTTAGAACCGATGGGGGGGGGGTGCATGTAGTAGGTACTTTTATATGATTTAACTGTTTTCCAGTTTCCTAGTCTTCATCTTCCAAAACAATACAAGCAAATTATTTACAGTACACTCAGCCCATGACCTTAAGGACATGAATCATTTGAGTTTAACAAGCCTAGTGATAACAGGCAGTTGTGGTTTTGCAAATTAATTAAATAATTATTTACAGGACTTAAAATTAGCTTTAGATTTTTGAAAATGCTGATGATATTAGAGACAAGATATTAGATTATCTTTCTCGAATTAGCAAGAGTATCTCATGTATAGATCTTAAAGAAATATATATTTTATAATTGAACTCTGACAATCTTTGTCAACCTTTACACTTAAACCACATTTATTTAACAGTTGTATTTTGAGGACGAGGTTGAATGTGAGTGTGAGTCTTATCAGATATATTTTATAATCATTTATATGTTTTCAAATCAACTTCTAGACAACTCATTAGTGAGATATCAAATGTTTAATTTAATTTAGGAAACACAAATCTATGTACCTCTGACACAATTCAAGCCAGTTATAGAAATATGATATCAGTTGTCTCCTGTGAAATCCGCTCTAAGTTAATATTGATAACAGAGGGGAACTGGCTGGGGGAGAGTTTGATTTTTAATTAAAGAAAATATGTAGCCTAGATGTTTGTTGGTTGGCTCTACCAGCTAATTCCCCAATGTATCTGCCACCCACCCCATATAAGCTACAACATAATGTCAACAGCTGACTGCTTCTAACTAATCATTCGTCAAAGACAACAATAGAACTGGCTTTATTTATTATCTTTGTAATACATTTTTAAACTTTGTATGACACAGTCAACATTATCTGCCTATTTACCTTTCTTTTGAATGACTTCATCTCTGATACCCGCTGTCCATGCCTCATTAAAATCTTGTATGTGGTAATGTCTCCAATTATCATAAGCAAACCTAGCAGGGGTTTCGGACTTATTAAAGCAGTTTAGTGCTGCTTCATACCAAGATGCTAGTGAACTGAGCCCATATGTAGCAAAATCTAGAACTGTATCTGAAAAATGAATTCTACAATTGTTTAGAGTGTCATTAACATTATTGATTAAAATACAGATTCTTATCAAATATATATTGAGGGCTATCACTGGGATATTAACATGTATACTATCAATAAATAATACAGTGTGCCTTTCGTCATCCGTGCATATACCTTGTCGTGCCAATTATGGAAACTGCTTTTATCAAATTGAATTGGTTATATGTTTACTTGAATAAATCAGAAAATCTTGTCGCCTGATCAGGAACTAAAATAAATTTGCCTCGCTATTAAAAAGCGATGTTGCGGCAATATTAGGTTGGTCGAACATGCATTATTACGTTGTATGTTTTCCAAGGTGAAGATCATTTATAATATTTTTGAAAGATACATTTATGTTTTCATTGTAAACACTGATATCATTGACTTTTACAAGTATCTTATATTAAACCAACAAGACAATTATTTGTCCGTTGCTCTATTGAATGTATCTCTTTTATCCAAAAATTAAAATTACAAGTTTAAGGCACTGACTATTTTATGTGAATAAAAATAAGGGACTTAAAGCGAATTCCTAATTCCATGGTAACTTCTGAACACATCAACTCTAAACTGAAACCAATCAACCATTGTAAAGGAAAATCCCTGAAAATCTAAAAGACAATTAATTAACAGGTACATCCGCTACTAAAACATGACAGGCACAATAACATTGGAATCTATTAAAGCGTTTCATCCAAACATAGGACGCGACAATTCTACTTTCAGATCACAGAACCACAAACTTAAAATTCGGTACCAAATAACCAATGTTTCAAGCTTTCCTCGTCGCATATCTTCCATTTTGGTGATTGGTGATGTTATGTCTCACCTTAACTAACGCAATGTAATAAACACAAACTATATTAAATCTTTACGAAAACTTGCATTACCACTTATAATTGGTTAAATTACCGAAACTCGTCAAATTCAATACATGGACAATAGTAGAAAGTACAATTAAATGAGCGTAATAATGATGTCCAATGTTAATTATAGTTTGGTTATATTTAAATTTTTCATCCTCCATTAAGGATAAAAAAGATCACCTAATCAATCATTCCTTAGGTAGAAGTAACGCAATCATTTAAACATATACAAATATATCTGACTTCCATAAAGATGGCCGCCATCGCTTAACTGCTCGACAAAGGCTCTTCCGATTTTGTGCTATTTTTACGATATTTGTGCTTGTTGTCTATCGTCGTCTACATTATTTTGTTTCATCATGCATTGGCTGTTCCGTTCGTATGTGTTAATTCATCTCCTTGTTTTGGAAACGAGAACAATTAGAATTTTTCTCAGCTGTTTTGTTCCAATGTTAAGACGTCACTGGTTTTTGAATAAACCGCCGTCACGTGACCGCTTACAATATCACGAACTCTCATTAATTGGATTAAATGACCACACCTTGGTTCTAGATACTACATTGTACTAAAGATTGAACGAACTGGGAATACAGTCATCATTATTTAAATGTAAACGGAAGCAAAAAAGGAAACGTTTCAAAGCTGGCCGGCGTAGAACAGGAAGAAGGATTCCAGTTATCTCCCTTTCGCGCGTAACAGATAAACAATTTAAAAATTCTGCCGTTAATTTTAATAACCTGGCTCAAATTCCTCTTAAGTCGTCAACAGTTGTGTCAACTGCCAAAGGATACCACTACGTATTGCATTATTCAACGCTCCATCAGTAGGATCACCGGAAAAAGCGCACAGAACTCGTTAATTGTATCAACGACCAGAATATTGACGTCTTCTTCCTGACAAAAACTTGATTACGATCGTCAGTTGATGAACCTAAGTGTGCGGATTTAACACATCAAAACTCCTAGATTCCATTCATGTTTTCAATCTTAAACAGTCAGTTAACCAACCCATTCTTAAGCTTGGTCACATTTTAGACTGGTTTCATTATAGACCTGATGATAATATTCTGCAATCCACCCTTGTATCCCACGAACTTGGATCGGATCACACCTGCATTGTATGCCATCTCGACGTATCAGTCTCTAACCCTCCACCTCTATATGCTACTAAGAGAAACCTCCGTATGATCAATAGAACCAAATTCATGAATGACATCCAAGAAAACCTAACAACTTTCTTACATCCAACAGCGGAATAACTTGACAGCTGCTCGCGTTCATTGCTTGAAAAACATTCCCCAGCCACCAAATGCAGATTATCAATAAAAAGTGTTCACCATGGTATAGCAGTGTTAGGGACCAGCTTCGCGCTGCTAAAAGACATCGCCGAAAATCAGAGAGGCTTTGGCTTTCCACCAGACTCACTATTGATAAACAAATTTATGAAGTGGCTAAGACAAACAGAAAGACATCGCCGAAAATCAGAGAGGCTTTGGCTTTCCACCAGACTCACTATTGATAAACAAATTTATGAAGTGGCTAAGACAAACGTCACAAACATAGTCCATTTAGCCACAACAGTACTAAGATCACGGAGAGTTCCAGCTGCAAAGAGCTCTTCGACATAACTAACAAACTAATGTCAAGGAACAAATGTACACACTTCCAACAATCTTCGCTCCACCAGACCTACCAGACCAATTTGCAAATTTCTTCCGTGACAAAGTACAAACCATTAGAGATTCGCTTGACAGCACTATATATTCGATACAGAATCAAACACAAAATTTGTTCTCCGTTGCATACTTTTCATTGTGGTGATTGGTGATGTTATGTCTCACTTTCACTAACTCAATGTAATAAACGCAACCTATATTAAATCTTTACGAAAACTCGCTTAGCTATTTATAACTGCTTAAATTATATATACTGAGACTCGTTAAATTCAATACATGCCCAATAGCAGAAAGTACAATTAAATGAGCGTAATAATAATGTCGAATCGTAATTTTTGTTTGGATATTTGTAAATTCTTCATTATCCATTAAGGATAGTGTGTGTGTGTGTGTGTGTGTGTGTGTGTGTGTGTGTGTGTGTGTGTCTGGCGGAGGGGCTGTATGACGCAAAAAACCGTTCGCGTTCAAGTCATTATATAATTATGTATAATTATTTTGTATTGTGTGCATGATCTTGCAAATCACACATAACAGATGTTTGGTATATATCTGCCTTTTGTAACAATTCTAACTTTTAATAGGTTAATGTTCCTATGTCTCTGATTTCACATATAAGTGTTGAAAAGCTTGTGATGTCGCATGTACTATTCTTCACTCTAATGAATCAAAGCTGAAATTAAGGTATTGAAATACAACCGAATGGAGTTTTCAAACTTCTTATCTCATGCTCTTGGTCAGACCTAGAAATCCCTTCGGGATCAATAGTAATCTCCTGATGCATACAGAAATTAAAGTAAATGTCTTTCATTAACTCAATAAGAATCCTAGGAGACGGAAACGTAAATGATTATTACAATATGAACACTTGTTTCCTGATTTGCGACCACGGAAACGAACAAATTCGATCTATAATAACTCTGAAATTGTCGATTCTACACTTTAGGAAAAACATCAATACAGGATGAAACCTATCAAACATACATTTTTCTAAACGGCAAATACATAAGTGCTGGAAAAGGGTGTTATTGAACCAAATAAAAGTAACTGGACATCGATATGTATTCTTGTGAATAGCCCATATATATTTTGTTTGGGAGCCGACTATGGAGAGGTAAGCAGTGTTACCAAAACATATTCAAGACTTCAGCCAAGAATATATGACTTCAATAATAATATTCTTTATACAAATTATTTCACCAATTGTGAAGTTCTGCAAAGATTACAGTAAATTACACTCACATAAAAATTAAAAGAAAATTGGGAACTTGCAATTCAAGATGAACCTAAGCAATGAAAATTATGATGTTTGTAATGAAATCATAGTTGTCAACTTTGGTCATTTAAAACCCATCTTATAAGAACATATAGCTATCAATCGGAAATTCATTGATTGAATCAGTAATGCAATTTTGATAATATATTTAGGTAACAATGACTTGTACTATAGCGTTATAATATATTCTGAGATACGATCAATGTAATCTTGTATAAGTTAAGGACAAGGTTATCTCTGATTTCCCATTGGTTGTTTGTAAAAACGTAACGGATTTTTGGGTATGGATGGATAATTTCGGACATTTTCCTCTATAAGTGTACCCACATACATAATTGTTGAATAATATTGGCATGGGCCTAACAGGAATACGACATTATCATTAGGCACCTCAAATGTTAAGATAACCTAGTTGCAGATGCACTTTCCAAAGCATCGAAGTAGCAAACTGCTTCATGTAGTTTTCGCGCAATTTATAGCAGTATTAAAATATAATTATCATGATTAGTGTCTTATATGTATGTTTCATTAATATGTAAAAGAAAATCTCTTTCATATCAATCTTTCGCTTCGTTATGATACAAGGTAAGAATAATTTTATATTGAGTATTTGATCTTTGGCTACGATTGATGATTTAGTTAAGATGTCCATCTGATTGTTGTATTGTCTGTAAGTGACAAACTAGACTTGTGCTCAAAGTCTTTTATTAATTATTGCAAAGTGTCTGGTACTGTTTGAGGCACTTTCCTCTCTGTATATATATATATATATCTATATATATATATATATATATATATATATATATATATATATATATATATATATATATATATATATATATATATCTATATCTATCATTAAAAAATAATTATAGTTACGAAATTACAAAGTATGTGATTTCCAGATGGTATTTAATATAGTCATGCACTACATAAATTTAACTTTCGATTGTACGTAATTTGGGCTTCACAACCGCCATTGCGTCTAATTGACGTCTCGGTTGTTTTCAAGTAAACCTGTGAATTTTGGGAGCGTTGACAATTCAGATACAGGAGAAATATTCTGTAAAAGACAACATCGTCAAGAACACTTCTACCTACACTTTTCACTAGTAATTTTGTTATAATAAACTAATGATAGCAGAGCATAAAGCGTAACCACGCTCTTTTATTACAAAAGGGAATGAAGAAGACAATGAAAGTCAACACAGTCAGACGCTTCCATGTACGTGACTATAATTTTGGTATTTGGCGCTGATCTTCTTCTCGATGACAATCTTAATTACTACCAAGAATATATTAATATTCTGGAACTCCTGTTTAAATATTATAATTCCGTGTATGGTGTCAAACTCATGAGATAACTTAATACTTGATATGACATCAACTGAACATTCCCTTGTTTCCAACAACTTTTCGTTTTATTTCCAGAAGTCTTTTTAGCAGTCATGTACCTCTCATGTAAAACTGTGGGATAAAAGAATCAAATGTATTATCCATTGACGTCGTGTTCACAGAGCGAAAACTAATTACTGACAAAAACTATTGACAAACACATCTTAGTGACTCTATGCAAGACAAACATTGACATGTAAATATGTATCGCCTTGTATATCTATTGAACATTATATTTTCGGCCAATTGTTGCTTCAAAATATAAACTTATTGTCACGGGATTTTATAAATCTATCGTATTATTTTTATTAAATAAATTTTCTTTGTTTCTTGCTTTGTGGACGAGAATCCTTGTCATTGGGCAGTCTCCTTTAGCGAGTCGTGATCTCCAGCTACATAGCTGATTGATTGGAGCTGATTGATTGGTGGAGTGAATTTTTATTGATCTCCCAGCTGTAGAGTTAATTTACTGGTGGAGTCATTGATGATTGCCGAGTGTTGTACAGAAATAGCAAAGGAGTGATATACCGTATGTCCATATATGCACTGGTTTATCGATCTTTGTTAGCCGTGCTTTAAGTTATGTTATACACAGTGTGGAGAGCTACAAAGATCTCTTCTAGATACCTAACAAACTATTGTCAAGGAACGAATGTACACTACTTCCAACTAACTTCTCTCGGGTATACCTTCCAGACCTATTTGCAAATTTCTTTGCTGACAACGTACAAACCATTAGAGATAAGCGTGAGAACACGATCGCACTGGACTCGTCGTTACCATACAGTTACGATACAGAATTGCAGCGAAAACCACTAGCAGCATTGTAATCTGTCTATATGGATTTAATACAGACAATTCTGATAAAGAGTGTATCAAAGTCATGTGAACCTGATCTAATTCCAGCATCACTGTTGCCTGAGGGCATAGACCCAATATTGCCTTCACTAACCCATAGTATTAATACCTCTCTCTCTCTCTCATCCGCGGAATTCCCATCATTTTTCAAAACTGTCATTGTAAAGCCTCTGCTGAAGAAACCAACACTCGACCATAACGATTTTAAGAACTACAACCCAGTTTCTAATCTCCCGTTTATAAAATCAATCGTTTTAGCAAATGTACATTCTGCACAATGCCCTTGCCACAGTACTAAAACTACTCTTCTGATGCCAAAGATAAATCTTCAAAGCATAATTATTCCACAAAGACGAAAACCTAAGTATATTTCTGAATGTACCAAATTATACTTATTTTCATTAAGATGCCACTCGTTGCAAATAGAAGTAAAATATTTGTATTCAGTACGTCATATATTTTCAGGATAATTTTGTGTGATCTTTCCATACGCAGATTAATCAAGGTGTCGTTGTACTTTATTCATTAAGAATAATTTGTTTCAATATTCCATGCAGGTATCCATGTTATATATTTCTAGCTGATACTCCATAATAATTGTAACTGAGTAAATAGAGGATGAGACGATTTGTGGAATGAAAATGACGATAAACAGTTATTTTGGGAATGGACATATTAATATCAAAATTTCGCATAAATATTCCATTCCTTGAGGAAGAATATAATAATATTTCAGACTTGTATATGTATTGTTTTGTACATTTCTCGTTCATTAAATGACCCTAATTATTTTTCAACATGTATTAATAATTAGAAACATTTTGTTATATCATATTTCCAGAAGTTATATTTTAATATAAATAGTAGTCTTTTCATTCTAATTGAAACAAGGTGTATAATCTTAGTTCATTCTGCAAATATTGCAAGTTTCAAAATTGCTAATTTGACAAGTTTTGATCAGAATAATAACAGTAAATATGTGAAACGGTTTGATATTACCTCATTGCTCTGACGGATTAAAGCTTGCTTGATAGAATATTTACGATAAATACGTAGGGCTGCAATGGAAGATTGGAACTTTAAAAGCCGACATTGCCCATAAGAAAACCGATATGTTTGATAGTTTGTGCAAACAAAGCACTGTGCAAACAAACTATTCATGAGTGTGGAATTTGTACAGTCTGTATATAAGTCTATTAAAAACGACATAGCACATTAAACATAACTACAGCTGTATTAGCGAACCAAAAACTACCATGGTATGATGCAATTAATAAATGATTGCTTTAAGGTAACTTATCTGTCACATTATTAACCCAATCATAAATATATTGATTTAATAGGCAGCAGTGTGGTATAGTAATGCTGACACTGACAAGCTTAAACACCTGATTCGGACGTCAGGAATCAATTCCAATCCAGTAAAAGTTTTATATTTTCAAAATTAAAGTTTTATACGATCTATATTTTTAATTAGTCTTCATAGTATTGATAGGATACACTTCATATTCTCATCAA
Source organism: Unio delphinus (assembly GCA_029339505.1). NCBI lineage: Eukaryota > Metazoa > Mollusca > Bivalvia > Unionida > Unionidae > Unio > Unio delphinus. The sequence goes on along the minus strand of JAQISU010000036.1, from coordinate 10,016,015 downwards.
ATACTGAAGTGATATTGTACAATGACGTTCTATTTTTACAATGCCGCATGTCCAAATATGTATAGCTCTATCTGTTTTATTGACCTCAATATGCTAATAGTGAGCGGAAAGTGGTGTTTAGATGCTTTCATTGTAAATATCAAGTGAGATAATTTTGTCGGTATCGGTTGCATCTTTTATTAATTATTGCAAAGTGTCTGCTACTGTTTGAGGCACTTTCCTCTCTGTATATATATATATATATATATATATATATATATATATATATATATATATATATATATATATATATATATATATATATATACATATATATATAAATGTTAGATCTTCGTTCTTTAATATATTGTAGAATGCGTAAGGAGTTTTCATACTTGTTATCTCTTGCTCTTGGTCAGACCTAGAAATCTCTTCGCGATCAATGGTAATCTCCTTATGCATACAGAAATTAAAGTAAATGTCTTTCATTAAATCAATAAGAATCCTAGGAGACGGAAACGTAAATGATTAATACTATATGAACACTTGTTTCCTGATTTGCAACCATGGAAACGAACACATTAGATCTACAATGATTCTGAAATTGTCGATTCTACACTTTAGAAGAAACATCAATACAATATGAAACCTATCAAACAAAATTTTTCAAAACAGCAAACACATATGTGCTGGAGAAGGGTGTTATTGAACTAAATAAAAGTAACTGGATATCGATATGTATTCTTGCGAATAGCGAATAGCCCATATCATATATTTTGTTTGGGTGCCGACTATGGAGAAGTAAGCAGTGTCACCGAAACATATTCAAGACTTCAGCCAAGAATATATGACTTCAATGATAATATTCTATATGCAAATTATTTCACCAATGACAACTATGATTTCATTACAAAGAACATAATATTCATTGCTTACGTTCATCTTGAATTGCAAGTTCCCAATTTTCTTTTAATTTTTATGTGAGTGTAATTTACTGTAATCTTTGCAGAACTTCACAATTGGTGAAATAATCTGTATAAAGAATATTATTATTGGAGTCATATATTCTTGGCTGAAGAATGTTTGGGCATGTCTGGACATTATCGGACATTTTCCTCTATAAGTGTATCCACATATATTATTGTTGAATAATATTGGCATGGGCCTGAGAGGAACACGGCATTATCATTAGGCACATCAAATGTTAAGATAATCTAGTTGCAGATACACTTTCCAGTGAATATAAGTATTATACTACTTAATGTAGTTTTTGCAGTTTATAGGAATATTACCATATAATTATCATTATTAGTGTGTTATATGTATGTTTCATTAATAAGTAAATGAAAATCTCTTTAATATACATCTTTCGCTTCGTTATGATGCACGGTAAGACTATTGTGTATTTGACCTTTGTCTACGATTGAAGATTTAGTTATGATGTGCATCTGATTGTTGTATTGTTTGCAAGTTACAAATTAGATTTGTGCTCAATGTTTACATTTAGTTAAATCTTATAATACCCGAGAAGCGAACTGCTGACCCATATGATGGTACTTATATTCTTAGGATAGTATATGATGTTGTGATTATCGCATTTACTCATTGCCTTTTTTATGATAAGTATCTGGAATTATTGTATTCAAGATTATTGATACATAAGCTAATTCAGGATCGAACACTTCATATGTTTGGACTTGCGGTAAAAGATTTGTGATTATTTGTGAATTAATTCACAGTACTCTAAATTACTCTTAAAGGTGAATTTATGTGTTCCTTGTAATGCATATTCTATTTTCACTTATTTCTGTTACATAACATAGAACCATCAAGCTGTAACATTGGTATTTTAATGTGATAGTGAGATTATACTCCAAAATGAGCTAAATATGTTGGAGAAGTTACTTAAGCGCATTATTTAATGACACTTCCTAGATCCACAATCCTGTGAGTTCAATTCGATAATGCAAAACTGTTCCCTATTCAATATCCCTTTTATACCTTACATATTTTCTCAACAAATATGCTCTGACAGTTTGTCCTTTTCACATCTTTCATTTTTCGATTATCATCTTTTATCAACCATTTTTGCATTCATATTTATTGTTTTGTATTTCCTTTGTTTTTTGGCAATGTTTAATTAAGAGATCATTCAAACTTCATTATGAACAGACCATAGTTACATATGTTGATATCGTTATGATGTCAAAGGAAGTGTCATTATGCACTCAAATCCCGTTGACGTTTTCATCTTTGAATTTATATTTTGTACCCTTTTTAATTTCAACCATAAATATGAATGCAATAAACTATATTAAAACTTAATTAAATTAATACATTTGTCCAATTACTTCTAAACAAATGGAAATAAAATATTATCTATAACATGTTTATATGCACCGATTAGTACAATATAATCGAGGTGACATGACCACATATCATTAAAAATAGTTATAGTTACGAAATTACGAAGTACATGTATGTGCTTTCAAGTTCGTATTTAATATAGTTATGCACTACAAAAATATAACTTTTGATAGTACGTAATTTGGGCTTTACAGCCACCATTACGTCTAATTGACGTCTCGGTTGTTTTCAAGTAAACCTGTAAATTTTGGGAGCGGTCACAATTCAGAGATAGGAGAAATATTATGAAAAAGACAACATCGTCAAGATCACTTCTACCTACACTATCCACTAATAATTTTGTTATAAAAAACTAATAATAGCAGAGCATAAACCGGAACCACGCTCTTTTATTACAAACGTGAATGACGAAGACAATGAAAGTCTACACAGTCAGACGCTTCCATGCACGTGACTATAATTTTGGTATTTGGCGCTGATCTTCTTCTCGATGACAATCTTAATTACTACCAAGAATGTATTAATATTCTGGAACTTCTGTTTAAATATTATAATTCCGTGTATGGTGTAAAACTCATGAGATAACATAATGCCAGATATGATATCAACTGAACATTCCTTTGTATCCAACAGCTATTCCTCGTATTTCCAGAAGCCTTATTAACAGTTCTGTACCTCTCATGCAAAATTGTGGGATAAAAGAATCAAATGTATTATCCAATAACGTCATGTTCATAGAGCGAAAAATAATTAATGACAAACACTATGGACAAACACATCTTATTGACTCTAAGCAAAACAAACGGTAACATGTTAATTTGTGTCGCCTTGTATATCTATTGAACATACCAATTGTTGCTTCAGTATATATATGCTTCAGTATATAAACCTATTGTTACGGGCTTTTATAAATCTATTGTTTTATTAAATACATGTTCTCTGCTTCTTGCTTTGTGTACTAGTAGCCCTGTCATAGGGCAGTCTTCTTTAGCGAGTCGTGATCTCCAGCTACAGAGCTGATTGATTGGAGCTGATTGATTGGTGGAGTGAGTGATTATTGATCTTCCAGAGTGGTTGATGATTGATTGGCTGACAAGTGTTTGACTAATGGTTGATTGACTGGTAGCCGAGTTTTGTACTGAAATAGTGAAGGAGTGATAAGCCGTATGTCCACATATGCACCGGATTATCGGTGTATTTTCGCCGTGGTTTAAGTTATGTTATACACAGTGTGGAGAGCTGCAAAGATCTCTTCTAGATACCTAACAAACTATTGTCAAAGAACAAATGTACACTACCTCCAACTAACTTTTCTCAGATAGACCTTCTAGACCTTTTTGCACATTTCTTCACTGACAACGTACAAACCATTAGAGATAAGCGTGACAACACAATTGTAATGGACACATCGTCACCATACAGTTACGATACAGAATTGCAGCGACAACCACTAGTAGCATTGTAATCTGTCTATATGGATTTAATACGGATAATCGTGATAACAGTGCAAAAAAGTCATGTGAACTTCATCTAATTCCAGCATCACTGTTGCTTGAGTGCTTAGACCCAATATTGTCTTCACTAACCCATATTATTAATACCTCTTTCACATCCGGGGAATTAACATCATTTTTCAAAACTGCTATTGTAAAGCCTCTGCCGAATAAAGCAGCACCTGACCATAACGATTTAAAGAAATACAGCCCAGTTTCTAATCTCACGTTCATATCATCAATCGTTTTAGCAATGTACAGTCTGCACATCGCCCTTGCCACAGTACTAAAGCTACTCTTCTGATGCCAAAGATAAATCTTCAAAGCGAGATTCTTCCACAAAAACGAAATTCCCTAATGTGCCAAATGATACGTATTTTCATTAAGACGCCACTCACTGCATATAGAGGTAAAATATTTGTATTCAGTAAGTCAGATATTTTAAGTATGATTTTGTGTGATCTTTACATATGCATATTTCTCAATGTGTCGTTGTACTCTATTCATTAAGAATAATTTGATTCAATATTCCATGCATGTATTCATGTTATATATTTCTAGCTGATACTCCATAATAATTGTAACTGAGTAAATAGAGGATGAGATTGACCTGTTTTATCAGACGATTTTTTGAACGAAAATGAAGATAAACAGTTATTTTGGGAACGAACAAATTAATAAAAAAAACTTCGCATAAATATATAATTCCATGGGCAACAATATAATAATATTTCAGACTTGTATATGTATTGTTTTGCAAATTTATATTTACTTAAGTATCTGTATATTAAGTCTATTAGAAACAACATAGCACATCAAACATAACTACAGCTGTATTAGCTAAATACAAACTACCATGGAATGAATCAATTAATAAATGATTGCATAAGATAACTTATCTGTCACCATTATTAACACACTCATAGATATATATTGATTTAATATGCGTCAGTGTGGTATGTTAATGTAATTACCCAGCATTATATATTGTTACTAATATCTGTATCAAAAATACTACTTTTATGACATAGTTATAATTTGCTTTATTTCAATTAATGCTATTCTCATTCTAACAAAATACATTTCATTTTAAAGGTGAGATCACGTCGCGTATGTATATTATACATAGTTTGCGGTATTGTTTAAATTAAAAATTTAAAGCCAAGTTGTCAAATTAAAGTCAACTACTAATTCGTTCAAATACGGCGATAATTGTGGAAAAGAAATCGGGAGATAATCACGTGATCTTAGGAGAATATTTGTACCCTTCATTTGTCATGGTCGCTTTAGATGAAGTTTGGCAAATTTATGAGGAAAAAAAAAACAACTAAAGTATATGATATCTCGCAATATGAAATTCATATCTAAATTATATTCTAGTGCTTTCAAATCTTTTATCTGCTGTGTATAATGCTGTGATATTAAGAAATAAAATACTTAGCATTCTTATTCTTTGAAATTTGCAGATCTTATAACATTTAATCTGAGCAGAAAGTAGTTTACTGGATTTATTATAATAATATTAATTTGTCTAATAATAATAATTTTATTGGATTACATTGAAACAATCATGGATTTGTCTGACATTGAACTTTCATTGGATTTCCCTTGACTTAAACATTTTTGGATATTAAGGAAGTGGTGACTCTTCGGTAGTGCTAGCACATGAGCAAATAATATATATATATATATATATATATATATATATATATATATATATATATATATATATATATATATTGTACGCGTTCTTTAAACTTTACACATAACAATTTAATGCGATCACACCTTATACAAAAGTGATGATTTAGGCGTTAATCTTACATACGGGTTACTTACCAATGTAGAGAGATACAAAGATTGCTGTCTCATCTTGTATACTTTACTGTGTATATAACCAAGTTAATATCTCTATCTACTTTACTGTGTATATAACCAAGTTAATATCTCTATCTACTTTACTGTGTATATAACCAAGTTAATATCTCTATCTACTTTACTGTGTATATAACCAAGTTAATATCTCTAATTTTAAAATATAACGTACGAGCAAATTCGGATATTCTTTATATTTAAAGCTGAGATGAGCTTTATGCGCTGTCTTGTTGTCATTAATGTTGTTTGCCTTGTTTCTATTCTTTCTGAAATTATTATTACAGATACGGTAAGAAAACACACCATACACATGCATACATACATACATGCATACATACATACATACATACATACATACATACATACATACATACATACATACATACATACATACATACATACATACATACATACGTGTATATATGTGTGTGTGTCAAGGAAATATATATGTGAACTAAAGGTTTATACAAAACTCCTACTGTTTAATTCGCATAGTGATCTGTGACGATCCAAACAGCTGATAAACTTCCAAGCTGCACCTCCAGAATACATCTTATACTGGGCAGATAAGCACCGGTTTTCATTACTGGATGATGCTGCCAGCTGATCAAGAGGTGAAGTATTCCCTGTGGTTTCATAAAGAAGAAAACAAATACAAAATTACTATTGGAATCGAATACAAGGGAGTTATTTTCTGCTTACCCCTGACTGTTGCTATAAATAGTTCAAGAACGTACACACCAAATAACAATATGATAGAAATGGAATACTATTTAAAATGGCAGTACTATCTGCTCATGTTTTATCAAACGTGACATGTCGGCAATACAGAAAGCTAACATTATTGCCTTGATGTTGAGAAAATATCATATTTAAATCAAATATATTTTTCTTACCATTTTTAACGCCATAAACCCACATTTGTCCTCGAGTCCCACAGAAAAAATGTGTTCCACTGCACATTTTCGTTGAACACGTAACTGCATTCCTGAAATGTGATGTTCCTATGCCGGTCTCGTTCAAACAATGGCAAATGTTATCCTATATGAAATATATCAAAATATAAAATATAATATAACAGATAAAACTAATATAGGTATATCTCAAAGCAACTATCGTCTTGCTAAATGTGATAGGAAAAGTGCAATGACATTGCATTATCGAATTTCAATCAAAATGACTTTAAATGTTGATGATTTGTGGAAATCTTTTAGAGCTAAAAAAACGACTCAATTAAATTAGACGCCCAGTATTTTACATTTATAATCTTTAGTGTTTTGTCTCTGCCAATCAGCTGGCACACACCGTATCGAGTCGAGAGCGTGAATTGAAATATAGCATGTTTCTCGCCAAGAGCTAATTTTAAAAAAAAACTCAAAGAAAACTATAATTTCTATAAGCAGTGTCGATTAATGTTTTTACCAATATTTTCTTGCCATGCAAGTTCTGAAATATTTTATAATCGTCTAAAACTAAAAAAGTTTCTTCTTTTTTAAACAGACACAATCGTTCCCATTACGAGTATGTGTTTACCGAATTACCTCCAAGCCTATATAATTGCAACTTCCACAAGCCGTCGCGCATCTACCGGGTGTATTGTCGATCAAAATCAGGCTGCTCTCAGCATTTACGAACAAACATCCTGTTGTAGTCACAATAAAGTCGAATACTTATTGTCATGTAGGCAAAACATTCAAGTGATAGTCAACATTTATTCTAGCATCATAATGATGATTTAGAAGAAAAACTAAATCACATAATAAGCGTAATAAAATATTTACTTTGTATTATTACAACGTCTAATGTAGGTATTTCTGAACGAAACGTATACACTACGTTAATACATACGTTGTATGAAGGATATTCCTCGTTGCAACTCTAAATTTCAAAAAAAAATAATATAATCTTTCTTTTAAGAATAATTATTATAAAGATCTTTGTATCTACTTACCTACTAAATTAAAGTAACCGAATCTCTGGTAATAACCAATCCATGCTCTAGCAGCTCCTATTGTAGATGAAAGGTTCGGCGGAAACTTCATTGGGTAAAACTGGATACCATCAATTACTGCAGGTCCATTGCCGAAGCAAGCTTTGTCCCACGTAGAGTTCAGTGACGTCAGCATATACGTATCATTTGCATCTGCTGTAAAATTATAAATGGCATATACTGACACGAAGATTTCTTGAGACTCTGCACAAGTTGTGAAATAAAGTTGTACTCACATGTTCAATTATTTTAAATCAAAGAAAGTATAAATGCATTTGGAGGAAAAAAAATGTCAAGAACAATTTATTTTAAAGAACATAAATATATTCTCATGATAAAAACAAACTAATGTAGTTTTGAAGGTATGATGTAACTCTAGTCTCAGCGAATGAACAATCAACATAGCAACTTAACTTATCAAAATGGTAAAAGCGATATAAATGAGTTCCTTTTCCATCCACGCGAAGGCGTACAAGACCACTTAGGAAGAACGATTCCATTTTACTATTAAAAATGGAATTCGTTTGATCTAAAATGAAAATTATTTTTGTGACCAACCCTCAAAGAAACAAAACAGATGAAATATATACTTTGGAAAACTATTAAGACTTGTATAAGCACACCTCTCATAAAAAGCAAAGAAGTACAGTTTTTGAAATTCCAATCAAATACAAAGAAAATATTGGTTTGTATTCTGAACACACAGTATTATTGGATTTCTAAATACATCTTTAAATATATGATGGCTACTTTTCTCAACTATGCAAGGTCAATCGCCACATGGCAACACATTACACCTGGACTAGCATCCCGTGTTTTTATACCAGTTTGTTCTTTAATGGACGCTAAATTGTAGCATATTTGATGAAAATGTAGATTAATGTTTTATTAAAATTAGCAGGATTTTAGTTTCATAAATTGCATACAGTACAACGTTAAAACTGCACTGGTAATTAAATTATCTAAACACCTTAGAACATATTTTACACTTCAAGCCTGTGCCACATTAGTTCGCACGTTATTTGCGTGTAAATAGCAAACTTTTTTAATATCATAATTGGAAACCTATTGCCTATTTAACACACAGTATGAAAACATAGCACTTGAAAGTATGTATTTATTTCTGTTATACGATTGGATATCATTTTGTTAAGAGCCTGCTGTAACAGCATTTTCACAATGTTACCACGTGAATATATCCCGATCCAGATTATTTGATGTCGCTCAACATCAAAAATGGTCTCAGATTAAAAATTGAATAAGATAACAACTATACAATATTGCATAGTAACGCACATGCTTGATTAATGCAGTTCTTTATAAAGTATTTAGTCTCATGTATAAAAATAACTTATAATATTTTGTAAAGTATGGAAAGTTTGAAACTTGATGAAAGGGTCATTAAATAGTTTATATATCTTCAAAATACTTCACATTAAACCACTGGTATTATTAATAGCATCAATTCATTACATGTGTAAACTATTAAAACAACGCACATTATTGATACGTTTCACGCCTTTATGAATATGAATAATACATTAAAAGGTTCAACAAATAAATCATCTTCTGTTAGATGCCGCTTTCAAGTGTCATATGTCATCGCGCAGTGTCTTACCACTTGTATGCTGATGACACCCAGATATACAGGTCTTCCCACGTTGATATTACCACCCAAGGGGTAGAGATGTGCATTTCTGATGTAAAATCAGTGATGACATGTAACAAGCTGCAAATGAATGACAAATTTTGTACTCTGTGCTACGTTTCACTGAAGAACTTCAGTCCAACATGTCTAACTGACCTCATCCATGTGTACACGCCAGCAAGAGACTTACGCTCCGCTTCTGAGATTCGTATACACATTATTCCCACTATAAACGGAAGTCATATGGACATCGTTCTTTTGCATATCAGGCCCCAACAACGTGGAATGAAATGCCTTTTAAATTTAGACACATATACACAGTGATCCCCTTCAATAATGCTCTTACAACGCACTAGGTGTAACTGCAAGAACAAACTTTAAGACCAACTTTCATGGAGTTTTTACATTTCTTGTCATATCATTTATATATGTTTTTATATTTCTTGTCATATCATTTATATATGTTGTAGAGCGCTATATATATTTATATATGTTGTAGAGCGCTTAGTGCTTCTTAAGATTAGGTACTATACTAAGTCCTCATTAGTAGTTGTAGTAGTAGTAGTATATAGTAGTTGTAGTAGCAGTAGTATATACGTCATCAAAAGCTTGCGTTCCGTGTGCATTTTGAAAAGAAATTGCATTTGCGCACATGTATTTGGCGTAATTATTGCACGTATCAGAGACAGATAGATGGCTAACAAAATCAATATCATCCGTTACAGATATGGTTTAATTTGTCTCACGTTTTCAGCGAAAAGCAGAGCATTTATTAAACCTTCAACTGACTTGACATCTCTTTTGACTCTTAGCAGCAGAGGAGGCGAGCCGGACAACATTTTTAAACAAGTTTTCAATGGATTAGGGCTTAAAACCCTATCAAAACAATGAAACAGGCAAAAAATCAATGAAATCAGGCAAAAAAAATCAATGAAATCAGGCCAAAAAAAATAATGAAAAAATCAATGAAATCAAAAAAGAGAAAGCCTCCATTTGCCAATGGAGACGATCATGCAATGAGTAAAAACTTTTCAACCGAATATTTTATCCAATCCGATGACGAAAATCCTTCAGGATGAAAATCCTTTCAGGATTTCACAAACAGATTAATTTGTAAAACTTCACCTTGTAGATCAATCAGATTATTAGACTGGTCAGTGAGTTTGAAATTAATTCTGGTTAATGAATTATTATGACATCGCATATAGACTGGATTCACCGGGGACTCAATAATTAGAAATCCTGGAGGGGCTGTTGGTGCAAATGAATACAAAATATATCCCTGCTGAGCTTGATTTGATCGTTCTAAATTTATTTGATAACTTCCCTCGATAACATCACATACTAAATTGAGCGCAATCACCGATGAAATATTCACATTGAACGGAGCAATATGCCTGCCGCCACCATCTGGGTCATTATTGTGTTTGAGGATTTTTATTTCCTGTGATGTTTTTTTCCATTCGTCATGAATTATTTTGAAACCTTCATCGATGGCATCATTGAGAGATTTTTGTAATTCTAAGAGATTATATCCTGGTAGATTGAATTCGGAAATATTTTCTACGCTTATATGATATTTTGTCGCAAATTTTATTTTCGTGTTAGGATGTCTTGCAAGGGATACCTCTCGTATGATTAGTGAATGAAATATATCCATGTCACTGAGGATTCTGTTACATGTTTCTACGACGTTGATAAATTCATCTCGGGTGAGAGTACCGGATTTAAGGGATATTAACAACAGTGAAATATCGCTATTGAACGCTGTGAAATTTTGAGTGATTTTATCCTGTCGAGTTATGTAGTATTTATCCCCTCCCTCATCTAATTCAGTGAAAAAATTCAATTTGTCATAATCGCTATAGCTTTTTATTGGATTGTCGAATTTTGTCGTGTATGTGACATAATCAGATTTTTTTTGGTTCTGGTAAATCAACGGTTTTTCCCGGGGGTGGTAATTCAGGCCATCCCAGTACGGTTCTTATAGAACTCTGATAGATATCTACGACATAACCATCTGTGCTTATTTCAATGGCAGATGATAGTGTTGGTTCATGAACTGTTATAGCTATTTTTGATTCTGCTCCAGTAATGGATTTTATTCTACGCGCGAATTCATTATTAATTCGTTCAATTTGGTATGATCCGGTTGGTATCGAAACAACGTTCCAGTCTGGGGTACCGTCGTCTTTATTCTTATTCGCAAATACCAGTGAATTATTGGGTTGTTGACCACCAAATGATTTTGATCTAATATTAGACCAACTGTGATACACTCGTAATTTTGCTAACGCGATTTCCTTTACGGGGACTGGGATAGGGAAATTCACACTGAATTCTGGATTCGTTGATGTTATTGATATCATGCTGGTTTGTACTGGGTTTGTGTTCTCCACTATTTGTTGAAGTAATTCCATCTGTGTTGTCATTGTTATTATACTCATGTTGTTGTATTTCTAAATTTGACATCGCAGAATCATAAATACTGACCATCGCTGAAAACTCACTCTCTGATATAATTGTATCATCGAGAGATGACGATATCAATGAGGATAATTGCGAGTATGCAGTGGACACAACATGAAATTGAATTATTTAGTCTTGTAGTTTCCGTTGGCTGCATGATAATATTTTTTTTGTTATTATTGAAATTATTCCAGCGTTTGTTGTTGCCGCAGAAATGCAAATTGGAACAGCTATCGGGGCCATCATTGTCACTGAAGACAGTATAATACCGGCTCCGGTGATTACACCTCTCACAGCGTACACAGTAACATCAATTGCGGTAATTGTCCTGCGATATTTTTTAATTTTCATTGCATACTCCTCAGTGAGGGTTTTGAGTCTAGTTTGAAATTCTGTGACCTGATCATAACGATATTGCGATGATGAAATCATTTTATTTTTAAATCAGTTTACGATTTCAATTGAAACCGTTATTTACTTAAATCCGCTACGAATTCCACATACCATGTTGTTGAAACCCTAACCAAATTTTTATCAGTAGATGTTATCGTGAACTTTTCAGTTGTATCCTTGTCGATGATCGTTGAAATCGTATTATTGACCCCGGATGAACTCGACGATGAAATATTAAATTGAGTCAATGGTGTTACTAGTGTTAATCGATAAATACCCTTAACGGTTGCAGTGATATCTAATTTGTTGTTTGTAGGTTTCCACGCAAATGATCCGTGTTGGATCGTGTATACTACGTTATTGGTTTTCGCATGAGGAATTTTTGTTTTTTTCAATAATTGTTATCATCCTCGTTGCATCCCCTTTGATGGCTTCGATGAAGGTTTTCGTCTCATCGATGGATTTTTTGATATCCGGGAGTTTTAGTACAATTTTATCCAACGGGGTTCCAATAAATTTATCAATGATATTTCTACGGAATGATGTAAACTGTTTTCCGTTATCCTCAATTCTAGATTGAAGTGTTGTTAGTTCCAACACAGAATTTTTCAATTCATCGTTGAGAGTTTTTAATCGATCTGTAATCGTCGAAAAGAGTACACCCGGTTTGAGTTTACCCTGATCGGAAAAAAACACAATAGTATCATCGATTGCGTTTCGTTGTTTAATCAAAATATCATCCAGAAAGACATTCCTAGTTTTCAATTTACCCTGTTTGTCTTGAAATACAACTATTTTCCCGGGGTCAACACTTGTTAAGTTCAACGTCTCAGCTATTTCATCTTCGATTATTTTTTTTATGTCCTTGATAGAATCAGGGGTTGCAGTGCCATCGGGTTTGGGTTTCAAAGATCTCCCCCAAATATCAATCATGATATTTTATACACCTCTCTCTAAAATCGTTTTTGACGACTTCGATTACTAGTGTATTCATTTACGACAATGTGTGGTGGCTTTCTAGATGCTGAAATAGCGTTAAGGACATTTAATACTTCACTGCCGCATATTGGTGGATCATTCATTTGTTGTGTTGGTAGCGTAGAATACCAAGTCTTCATTGGAAATTTTTTTATGTAACGCATAAACTCTTTTGGCGGTGCTAATCCATATGAATCAAAATAGACGATTGCCCGTGGATCAATAGCGTATGCAACCCAGTGAGTTCCGGGCCCTGTGCTGTTATCGAGATTAATGATACATGTTTCAGTGTTGTTTGGTTGATGTGGTAACTGATCTTTCATAAAGACACCTCTGAAATTTTTAATCGCTAGTTTTTTAGCAGCATTCATTAAATCAAAATTGAACATAGGAACCATCGGTTCCTCAATTAATAAACCGGTCCTAGTCTCAGGCCTTTTCCGCTGTACCATGAATACGGGGTTCCTGGGAGTTTTAGACCTTTTCCGCTGTAATATGAATACGGGGTTCCTGGTAGTCTTATACCCCTTCCCTTTTTTTATATCCCTGTCCAGATGCCTTCTTTAGTGCCATTCCTGCAGCAGTACCAACGGCTCCTAACGCCGCTGCTTTAGCCACAGCTGGGGCTGCTGCTGCAATCAAGGCCGGAATCGCAGCTAACAATGGAAATATACCGCCTGTTTTAATCATATTTTTGATAGCAGCCGCAGAAAGAGTAATCTGAACACCTTTTTTTGCTACAAGTGCATCATTGAAGTGTTTTATTTGACGAGTTGTCAGCGATAATTTATTTGCACCGCCATTCATTTGATTAGGTTTCAGCGTGATAGTGGTTCCACATTTTTTTAGCTGATTCCGATTGCAATTTCTTGATTTGACCGGGAGTTAACGCAACACTAATATTACTATATGACATATTATACATAATAGATTGATTCTAAATTGTAAAGTGATTCAATGGAAAAATCAAAGATTTTCCACTGGTGCATCTACCACTCTCATTCTTCCTCCAACACCTTAAAGTAGCATTGATTTATCACTGAGAATGACAGCAACCGCTCTATAATTAGCAATAGCACCAGGAAGAGTCACATTAGCTCTAAAATGTATATCAACGACATATTGTCTTGTTAAATCAAGATGTTCCAGTGAAAAGTAATAAATCGGATAGAGGCTTTTAAAATCCAATTGTGATATTTGTAGACCGGTCTCCACATTTTGATCACGTGCCATAAATGACAACAACTTATGATACACGCGCGCAATATGATTTTGACCGTAATTAAGTTGTACATCTTCAGATGGTTCCTGCTGGCCGTTTATTCTCAGTGAGACGTCTTTAACACCTAATTGATCAAATATCATATGGCTGGAGAGTTGATTGCCAACTCGTGTGTTATCCTGTAACGCAATAAATATATGACGTGGTGCAGCCATGCCTTGTTTTGATGCTAGATTCCACGTGAATAACCCGTTAATATCTGATTGCTTAACATCTGTACTCACTGATAACCAACTCAACAACGACTTTCCTCCTTGGTCCATAAATGATAGTAATCGTTCTTCTGCGGTAATTGCTGGAGTCAACACTGGAATCCACAATGATATTTTTGTTAAATTGACTTTACCAGCATCAGCATTTGGATTTGCATTGTCTGATGGAATCCTCCAAATTGCGTCACTATCATCACTCTTTCGTACAAGCGATACTGTATGCTTCGCCCCGTAGATAACTTTTCGGACATTTCTACAGAATCCAAATCTAGGCGTAATATTGATAATCGCGTACAGAATCATCCTTGCCAACTGGGGCGTCTATATCAAACGCTGGATCACGTGACTGTTTGAACATTTTATTCTATTTATCAGAGTCTAAATCGCGATTTTCCATTTCATCGTCGTAGTTTTTTAAAGCCACTTCCTGCTATCATATTTGCAATATCGTTTTGGTCACTTGGAGTCACCATCGACGCTAATTTTTCATCTACTGCGTTATTTATAATTTTACTAACACTTGCAGGCATTTCCGCTGTAGACGGTAACGGTTTCTTTTTTCGTCTCACTAATGATGTTAATTTATTCTTCGCAGCTGAAAACTCTTTTCCGGCAAGATCTCCAACAGCACCAATACCCTTATCACGAATAACATCAATGGCTTTCATTGATAATTGTTTAGCTAACGGCATCACTTTTGGGGCCATTCTCGCATAAAACCCTGCAATGGTATTACCTAAACCATCTCCGTAGTATGCTCTATAAATTGGAAACCGTGAATTAACTACATAGACGGGGGTTGGTTTATCATGATTGTAGTGTATGATCATCTTATTATAAAAACACTAGTGTTTTCAATTGTTATTTATTTAATCAATTGACTTTTCAATTCAGTCACTATGATACCCATTTTCCACTAACTCGCCAATAAAATCTCGATATGTTTTGATATCCATGATACCGCCTTGAAATAACCGTCTACAGATATCAGCTGCTTCATTAATTATTTCCGGTGAATTATTTCCAGCTCGGAAACCTCCTACAAGAACATCTAATCGTGATATATCATTGATAACACTATCAGGACATACCCTACTTGGGGTTCCTAATCCACATCCGCTATAACCAGTTGCTTCATCTAGTTTGTCTGTATCCGTGGTTTGTAAATAATCATCATCATCATCAGGTGGTAGTTTTTTAGGCGAGAAAGATATTTTCTTTGCAGGTTGCTGTCGCTTTCTTTGCAATTTTGGCGTTTTTTGTTGTTGTTTTAGTTCTTCATATTGATTATACACGTGATCCACCATCTTGATATATTCAATGTATGATGCACTATCTGTCTTAATTTGACTTTTTTCAGTTTTGATTTTGTAGAATATATCAGCCTAATGGGTTATATTTCTAACATATTTATGATGTTCTGGTTTCAACATTTTTTTTCTGTTTTCATAAGTCGCGACAACAAGCGCAGGAATTTCTGCTGGATCAGTCTTATCAATTGATGCTAACCATTCCTCGTTAAATCTCACGCGTAAATCATCTACTGTTCTTTTTTATTCCATTTGTTTTGTTTGTGCTATTTTTTCTAACACAGGGAGAAAGGTATTTCCTTATTCAGAGATTATTGACACTACTTCCTTCGTTGCTGTGGTTACTGGTTTAAACAATTCTTCAGATCCCGCAGCAAAATCAGTCTGAAGACTCTGTCGTTGCTGCAGTTTATTCCTGACAGAGTCACGAATTGGTATAAATCTCCTAATTGCATCTAGTCGTTCACGAGCCAATCGGGTCGTTAATGCTTCATTGACCATTATTTGAAATCAGAAACAATTTTTCAATTGCAAATCCCGACCTAACAGACGAAAACAATTTTCCAATTTGACATGTCGGATGATTTTTTAACACCATCGTGGAAGTGTTTTAACAGCTCTATCATTGATGAAGGAAGTGACCAAATTGTATATAAAATATTTAATACTGACACTTCCTTCATTCTATTTTTGACACATCTGATGATTTTTAACACAATAATGGAAGTGTTATTTTGTTGTTTTAACGGCTCTATCAATGATGGAGCAAGTGTGGAAATTCTTATAAAAATAAATAATACTAGCACTTGCTCCATTCTATTTTTCACATCCCTCTTGAAGGTCGGCTGAAAAAATGAGGGTCGATGATAATGGTCGGTCACAATCAAAAAATGATAAATGGTCGGGCAATCAAAATTGAATTAACGCCCGTAGGTTTCTAATTTTAGAGTTGACTTCTTTTTTCAATTCGTATTCGTTACCTAATTCTTTTCGTATTCCTTCTACGATAGTATACAACGGAACGAACACACTGATGTCACTGGAAAATGCAAGAGAGTCTCTAATAGAATTCTGAATTTTTTTGATGAGTGCATACTTCTTTGGTAGCATATATTTATTGTTGTTAACTCCGTATTCTACATCCTGAAAATCCGACTTGATTTGATCAGGATTTAACCCATCTGATAGTTTGATATCCTGATTTTTCAATTTTGCTATTTCAACTATGATGCTATTCATGTTTTCAGAATTCATTATTTTATAACAATGACATATCTCTAATTGAAAAATATGACGTATCAGACATAACTAAATTGAACATTTTGTCCGGTCTCTTTTGAAATGGCACATCGATAAATCCCCTCTGCAACTTTTTGAACAGAAGATGGACAAATATCGAAGTGCCTACCGGCGCTTGTTATGGATTGAAAAATTGTTTCTTCATTAGTTGTTGTATTCAAAGATTTTACTGGTCTCGCTTTTTTCGAGTATTTTCCAGTCCCACCTCGTTTCAAATTCTCACTTTGTGTGATAGCTTGCAGATTTGATAAAGAATTGTTCTTTGGATTAGAATCCTTGTGATCGATAACAAGACCATCTTTGATCAATCCATTAAAACATTCAAATACGAAACGATGATTGTAATATTTCTTCTTTCCAACAGTAAACATCAAATACCCATGATTACTCACAAAACCGACCGGTTTCTTCAGTCTACGGTTACTGACAGTAACATCACTGGATGCTTCATAATTTGTAATCACTAGGTGTGGTCTGAATTCTTGGTTCATTCGTATACTAATACTATTGTTTGTCTAATTCATTGTTTGGTCTAATGATTACATCACTGGAGAATCTTTCAATGTAGTCTTGGGGAGTTCTTATGATTTTATCCTTGATACTGACTTTGTCAGCGTCAGGGTCAGGGTCATAATTTCTGATTGATTGTCCATTTTTTATTCTTTTATCATAATAACGCTTCAATTCCCTGTATCGCTTTCCACCATAAGCAATACATAACTGCGATTCCCCTCTGACCTCAACCCCACATCGAATACAGGGTAACGGACCAAGGCTCCCACGACGAAAGCTTTGCATATGATACCTACAGAACTCATTTCTGCATGATTTGTTACACGGGGTTACTGATCCAATCATAAGCCATTTGCAGTGATTCATTATACATAAATCTTTCATTTAAATACTTGTTTTTAATATAGCATGAGGGAGTTAAAGAGAACACCCTTGAAAAATGCTCAATTCAATACTGATAAGGAGTTTAAGAGATTATTGAAAATTAATCCTAAATTTAATCTCGATAGACCAAAAAAACGTCCAATAGACGGAAATATGAGGGAGTTTAAGAGATTATTGAAAATTAATCCTAAATTTAATCTCGATAAACCAAAAAAACGTCCAAGAGACGGAAACAAGAGATTTTTGAAAATTAATCTCAAACGTCCAAGAGACGGAAACTTGAAAGAGTTTAAGAGATTATTGAAAATTAATCTAAATTTAATCTCGATAGACCAAAAAAACGTAACAAAATTAATCTCAAACGTCCAAGAGACGGAAACTTGAAAGAGTTTAAGAGATTATTGAAAATTAATCCTAAATTTAATCTCGATAGACCCAAAAAACGTAACAAAATTAATCTCAAACGTCCAAGAGTCGGAAACATGAAGGACCAAAAAAACGTTTAATAGACAGAAATATGAAGGAGTTTAAGAGATTATTGAAAATTAATCCTAAATTTAATCTCGATAAACCCAAAAAACGTAACAAGAGATTGCCCTGGAAAGATGCTCAATTCAATCTTGATATAGTTTCTAATACACCCAAGAATAAAATTCTTGATAAAGCCATGATTAGTAAAATCAGAGACTGTTTTAATGAATTCAAGCGTGATGGAGCATCTTATTGTTGGTCAACATTTCGAATTGATGGTGTTGTTGACGCTACCATGAATGATGAAAAAGCAGCAGTGATAATTTCACGTGTTGGGGAAAAAAGTCATTTTTTCCGAATAAAATTCCTTATCCGTGATGATGGAAAATGGATTATTAGGGATAAATTTGAACCCATTCTCAGGGACAAAAAAACTGTCACCGTGAATCAAGATTCCAAACCAGGATATTTGACCGGAATTGATAAACCATACTACGAAAGATCTTATCCTGTCACAGCAGTTGTTTACGGGATATATCCGCTCAATGAAAAACCGGATATTGCAAAACTAGCACCCATGAAATATTCGACAGGGCTCAATTGTATAGCAGAACGAATAATGGAACACTTCACAAATGCGTCCCGGGGAAATAAACTAACTGATCTAAGACGAAAAAAAATAACCGAGTGGGAATTAACGGTAAAAGAGAATGGGGCAACAATTCAGGATATAATTAAATTAGAAACATCATTGAGATTTCCAATATCGGTAAAAACAATCACCGGTGAAGTATTAAAAGAACCGAAATATCAATCAAAAAAAGGAAACCCAATTGAAATTTTTGATCATAATGAACACGCGTGGTCATCTGCAGTAACAATATTCCCACGGGATAGAACCGTAAAATATCTACCCCAAACTCTGTTTGGAACCGAAGAGTTTTTTTTCAGAGCAGAAATTATTTGATGCTATTTACCATTTGAGTAAAAACGATCCCGTGTCAATGTGGCTATTTCATAGTACTTCAGACGAGGAATGTAGATTTGATCAGTTTGTAAGGCCCAACGGAGAATTGTACCGTACCGAAGAACTGCATAATCAAATGAAAAAACTAGCTAGTGAGTTTTCACCCCAGAGTTCTTGGGAGGGAGAAGACAACGATCAATTATTAGCAAACTGTTTTACACTACCATCAATTGCACCACATTTTGCTAGGAAGAAAAACGCGTGGAAACCAACCCGAAGTGAGTTTTTACCAGATGTCAGATTGTCCTGTCTTGAATACAGCCATGGAGGGTTATGGAATACAAAATACGACCCTGAAACCGTTATTTCCGTTGATATGATTGCGTGTTATCCAGGAAGTTTTCTTGGGTATGGAGAATGTGAGAAATATTTCAAACGATTTGGACACCCCACACACGAAATGACCCGTGTTGCTATTAATGGACCACTTCCTGATTTTGATTTAACCGGATTCGCTTGTGTAGTATCATTTGAATTGGCTACAGGACTTCATCCGTGTAGTTATCTTTGGATTGGTAAACACATGTCTGAAAAACACTTGATGCCAATAGTGTTATTACGGTATATGCTTGATTGTAAGATGTTAAAATCATTTATTGTCAGTGAAGCAATTATATCCTATCGAGCACAGAAATCAATCTGGTTACCACAACCTGATCTAGAAAAAATAATTAGCGAACAGCGAAAACTGTTTCCTGATTTTAATGAACAACAAATAATGGATTGGTCCAAACAGTTATTTGAAATCAGAAACAACGAAGCAAAAGATCTTGGACGAAGAATAATCGGTAAATTCACTCAGGGTGGTAAATACGATAATACAAGATATTCTTCACGATTGATTATAGACAATGCTGAATACGATTTTGTAATCGCGGATTTAACGAATAGGGGCCTATATGTCAATCGTAAAGACGCATTTCTGTCCAATGGAACCAAATTGGGTACAATTGTTACCTACAATGATGGGTACAATCCGCAGTACACACATTTGAGAGCTTCTATGCTTGGTTATGCTTCTATTAATCTGTTTTCAATGATCAATAAATTTCCTAACACCGCAGTTAGAGTTGCCACTGACTCATTTTACATAAATAGCAAAATGGCTGATTTTAAGGCTACTGGCAACGAGAATTAAGAAGGAAATGCTTCGTGATTATATTCAATCAGCAGATGTTACAATTGAAAATAATTATTTAGAAAGCAATCAGTGTTCAGAATTTTCTAATGCACCACCGATTTCTGATCCAATATGCCGGTATAAAACAGTTTATTTAAACGGCTGTGGTGGGTCAGGAAAAAAAACCCGGGCAATTGAATTATTTCGCGTTTCCAATCCAAACATGATTGTGCTAACACCAACTCACAGACTTGCAAGAGAAATGATACAGAGAGGGGTAAATGCCTGTACCTATCACAGTTTTTTCCGATTGAAGGGAGATAAATGGACTCCTGAGCGCATGGGAGAAAAATTTATTCCTGAAATTATCATTTGGGATGAAATAGACACAGTGTCAGAAGATGTATTAAAAATATTTCTTGAGTGGTTGTTATTGAAAAATACAAAAATCGTTATGTGCGGTGATCACGGCCAACCACCACCATTTGTAGGTGCATCCCCACATGAATGGCTAAAGGGTTTTGTAGACTAATATGAAGAAATTGATACCGATCATAGATCACTTGATGAAAAATTAAAAGAATTTAAGAAACTAATTAGATTACAACCGGATAGAATCCAGTGTGAAATAGCCCGTGAAATAATTATGGAAACTCCCATGAATGAGTTTTGGGAAGCGTGGAGACCAAATGATTTGATAATTGCAAGTAGAAAAATAGTCAGGGACACACTTCAGATGAAATTATTTGAATTGCATAAACAAAAATTTGCAACACTTCCAGTACCGTTATGTTATAGGCCATCGGATACACGAAAACAGAACATTGAAGTTGATATTCCAGGACAGAGTGAAAAACAAATTCTGGTATTAAATGATATTGTGCTGGTTGATATCAATGTCGTTGAAGATGCATTGCGTGCTAATAAATCCCCATGGACGCTAGGATACGCAGCAACAATACATTCTTCACAGGGATTGACTATATCGGATACAATTGTTTGGATGGTAGATAATCGCATCGAATGGTCAAATTTAGTCTATCTCGCAGTATCAAGAGTAAGAAGAATAAATCAGCTTCGAAGAATTCTTTTCGATGATAATGACGCCACAATAGATGATATTGATGTTAAAATTATTGATAAAAAACTCTCCGGTTACAAACAACAAGACAAAAAAAACAACGAGAATTTTATATTGATGCTAAATTAATAATCACTTTGAAGAAAAAACAGAATAATCACTGCGCAAGTTGCAATTGTATAATGCGTTGGCAGTATTCGGATAAAGATCCTCGCCAATTCACCGTAGACAGAAAAAATAACAATCTCGGTCATATCAGAAATAATGTGATGTTAACTTGTCTTGAGTGCAACAGACGCAACGGCGCTAGTTAAGACCATGCGGTGGCAATTGAGTATCCTCGGGTATCACTTGTAATTGTTGTCTAGTAAAACCCCGCTGAGGGGCAGTTGAATCCAGTTTATAGACTGGAGGTCTACCCGTAGATCGTGTTATACAAGATATCTTGTGTACAGTAACACTCCAAATAGGATCAGTAGCTCTTTTTCTGCCCCCTTCAAGCTCTCCTGGTTCATATAAGTACCTCACAATGACATTACTACCAAGAATTGGTTCTTTGAAATCTTTTTGTGAAATTCTTCGAATTTCCATTTCAGGTATTGACTTCTTTTTAATCGCATTGATGGGTTTCATGTTGATTGTTCTAGTAATCTCGTTATTCAGTGCAGTAATCACAGCTGGTAACCTTTTAACCCATTCACGGGATCTTTTTTCTTGGATGAATTCTTTTGCGTATTGATATCCAAATAACCGCTCAGCAATCGTCCTATTAAACCGTTCAACAATTGCCTGATCACGATGTAGCGCAGTATGCCCCCGTCTGATAGTGACATTGTGATATTTCATTGCAGATAACACTGCACCCTGAAATTCCTTGCCAGGATCAACCTGTAATAGATTTGGCCAGTGCAGAGGGCCTCGTCGATAAATCCTTTCAAATGCAGAAGCCACTTCAGTGGCCGATTTTGTTTTTAACTATTCTGCTTCTTTGTATCGACTTGCAATATCAATTATGGTTAGAGCGTATTTGTAACCGTTATCATGTGGCAAAAATAATATATCAGCCTGATGAACTTCATTAGGAAAGGTCACATCAAAATGCGAGAATTGAATTTGTTTAGGCGGTGGTAGATAAATCTGCTATAGTGCCTGTTTAGATAACCAATGAGCCGCAGTGGTTTTTTTTCCCTTTTGCAGCGCTAGCGAGTTTATGGACTGCTGATTTACCTCTCCAGTATCCTCTTGGAGAATAATAAATAGATTCCATGTTGTTATTAATTACCAGCACCTAACATCAATTTGCTTTTCATAGCCGATTTTATCAAAAATGAAGCCAATTTTTCTTTGAAGGATTTATCAGGAATAGCATTTAACGCATGAATTAATTTCACATCTGATAGATGCCTGTGTTGCTAATTGCTGCTTTTATAAGCAACATCATGAAGGTGACAGGCCTTATCAATGGCGTTTATTGGTTCTTCACCGGGGTTGGGTTGATTATGATTATTGAGTCTGATATCTAATCGTGTTCCGGGGCCATAGTAGCTATATCCTGGAAGGTGTTTTTCTCCTGAATACTTTGCCCATTGGGTTCCAGGGAGTTTAGTTAGCTTGGCTGCGATATCACCTCCTCGTTTTTTTTTAAAGGTTTCTTGAGTTTAGAAACAAATCTAAATTTCTTTGTACTACATTGTACGCATTTACCAGAAAGCGCTGATCGGTTATTTTTTGTTGTAATCGTCGTCAAGTCATCTGTGCCAGTACGTTTTTTACACTTCACACAATATAGATCCATAATTTATATATAACAGCATGAATGTAATTGATTATTCAGGTACCTGACGACGGGAGCCTATTAAACACCATGAAATGTTACCGAATTCAATTAGAATGATTATAATCGGACCATCTGGAAGTGGAAAGACACAATTGTTACTTAATTTGATAACGAGATGGATGAAATGGGTCAAATTGTATTTAATAGCCCCGAGTGTAGACGATCAGCGATGCTATGAAGTGCTCAAGGATTTTAACGAGAAAGCAAAAGAATTTGAAATCGATGATGATTTTATTGAATTTATTACTGATACTGATGAAGCCCCTTCCGTGGAAGACATCGATGGAAGTATTAACAATTTAGTCGTATACGATGATATCATGTTAGATAATCAAAAGAATCCTGCTAGGATTTTTTCCCGAGGCAGACATAAAATTTCGGACGTGATATATATCACTCAACGGTACACACAAATACCAAAAGTGATTCGCGATAATTGCAATCTGCAGTGTGTATTTAACGGAGTTGATACTCATACACTACGAAATATTTGGCAAACTTGGTGCTGCGGTGATATGAATCATAATCAGTTTCGAAATTTCTTTAGTCATGCTCAGTCAAAACCACACGGATTTGTGACAATAAATTTAGCAGACCCGAGGACACGATATCGTATCGGACTTGATAAAATATTCGGTTGAAGAGTTTTTACTCATTTTGAAAACCCTTCAGGATCATGTTTTTGATTTCATTGATTTTTTCATTATTTTTTTTTTGTTGCCTGATTTCATTGATTTCTTTTTTGCCTGATTTCATTGATTTTTTGCCTGTTTCATTGTTTTGATAGGGTTTTAAGCCCTAATCCATTGAAAACTTGTTTAAAAATGTTGTCCGGTTCGCCTCCTCTGCTGCTCTCTTTCATTACGAAGACGGAAATAAATGAGCCAGGCGCGTATATCAGACAATGATATGATATGCGTGGTTCCGATAAAATGTTGCTTTCTGGGGATATATTTTACAATTTATGCTGGATGTAAATTTTTATTTGAAAAACAATTAAAAGTATGGCGAGATGATATAACTGATACCATAGTATTATCAGTCCTAAAATCCTGTTGTATGCAGTTCACGTGGTGAGAGGCGGTAGGAACGACGCACTCGATCCTTTTTGTCCGAATCACATTGCAGGTTTGATTCGTTTGTGTATTTTACTTTACCGAATGAGGAAAGTCAAAATTTAAAATCAGCTTATTCTTAGTGAATCTCTTTTTTTCAACTTTTAATTGCCATCAAGAGTCTTTTAAGTGCGTTTAACTGTATACCTGTCCGGAAAAGTGTCCCATACCATACAGATGTTTTGTTCGGAAGGCGACGAAGCCTTTATTGAATATAGAATACAAAACTATTTATCAAAGAAAGGCGCGTTCTCTATGCGGATAACGTTTTCTCGATTCGCATATACGGTAGATACTATCTTACATATTTTAGACTTTGAAATAGGCGTGTTTTATCAACCAGTTACCTTGCTAATCTCGTGACTTTGCAATCAAATAACAGACACACACACATGTGTACACATAGACGAGGGTGAGCGGGCACTAATCAATGTGTGGTGGAAGTCAACATGTTAGATTCTTAATCATTTTGAATATATTTCCGTATCTTGATCAAGGGTGTGTAGAAGAGTATATTGCAAGCTACTCTTACAAGTAGATTGTATGAATTGTATTCTGCCCTAGATCAATGTTTTTTGTTGCACGTTAGAATAAGAATATAAACGGAACATATAATACAATCACGTATTCGATCTTTTACGACTCTATGGTCATAAACGAAGTATTAAAAAGAAGCAAAATCAAAGATTTTGCAAATCTTCACCAATAGTTTCAGTATAAAATTTATAACATAAGAATGTCAGAGAAAATATAGTATTGTGATTTATGTCCAAATTAAACCCATAATGTTCAATTCAAGTTTAAAAAATCGCCTGTATAGAATATTTGTTTCGATCCAGGAATGCACAGGTGTAATAACAGTCCTAATGTTTCAATATGACATTATCCAGAACTCCTTTGAATAATTCCCAATGGTCCCAAAATAGGATTCTAGTCTAATGAGCAGTTTGAAGTTCCAGATAATATTCTGCAACAATTTTACTTCTACAATAATAAAGAAACACATCATTGAATACGTCTGATGAATGATGCAACAACAATAACATAAGAAGTAGTACCGGCTAAACTAGTCCAATGGAAAATGATTTAACTTTTATGGGAACTCTTGATTTGACTGACTTGTAAACGGGTTTTATTATTAAGATTGTTATTAATGGTCGTAAACACCTACATCAGTAACTGTTTAAAGACCCTATGCAACCTCTACTCGTAAAATTTTATCCATATACGCAATATAGCTATAAACAATTACTACAACTTACAGACGTGAATAAACTTTACAAAAAATAATAGATATATATCTCAATGTAAAGTTCCAAACATGATATCTGATCTATATCTGTGTGACTTGATGCAATCGTCCCATAAATCCCAGATATATATTTTTTAATGTGTCATGTGTGATGTCATGCTATAATCCTGTTTGGATGTATGTGCCTGAAGTCTGGTTGCAAGAAACATCTGTATAACACTTGTATGAAATATATAAAGTCAAACTTATCAGTATAATAACCAGTGTACCAGTCCTAATAAGCCCGTAAGGAATTTACGTTATAACAGCCAGTGTACCAGTTGACAAAAAGCCCGTAAGGAATTTACGTTATAATAAACCAGTGTACAAGTCGAAATAAGCCCGTAAGGAATTTACGTTATAATAAACCAGTGTACAAGTCGAAATAAGCCCGTAAGGAATTTACGTTATAATAAACCAGTGTACAAGTCGAAATAAGCCCGTAAGGAATTTACGTTATAATAAACCAGTGTACAAGTCGAAATAAGCCCGTAAGGAATTTACGTTATAATACACCAGTGTACAAGTCGAAATAAGCCCGTAAGGAATTTACGTTATAATAAACCAGTGTACAAGTCGAAATAAGCCCGTAAGGAATTTACGTTAAGTTGAGTAAGCTCACTATCGTTAAAACAAGAATGAAATCTAAGAAAACTTTGAGATTTCACGAGTCATATACAAAAATGTACTTCTTTGGATGATTCTAACTTGTGTCTTTTTATATTTATTCATATACCGGTACGGTGATGTTATTATACATGTTGTGTTAGTTCCGAAATAAAATCTACATATGTATGTATGTATGTATGTATGTATGTATGTATGTATGAATGTATGTATGTATGTATGTATGTATTTGTGATTGTATAGATCAATAAATCACAATAAAGCATGTCTTAAATTTGCCTTTAAGTATTTTTCCAACCTATTTTCTTTCGAAATGTATCAGTGCGTGAAACCTTTCTGATGTTAGGAAAAAAAGTTAAAGATGGGCGTTCTATCAATGTAACTTACCAATATATTCAATAAATGCGCAGCGTTAGTTGAACTGACTTACCCAAGATCGTACAAATTAGCAAGACAGACATGCAGATTCCGATCAAACTTGAAAGTCTGGACTCCATTCTACTCATCGGCTTTTTGAATTTATGCTGAATATATTTACAAATTGATTGTTAGTAGAGATTCAAAGTGAATTTCTATCTTGGATATTCCAGTAATGCATAAGTATCTTACTATACAATATTGAATGTTAAATATAACTGAGTGCAGCTCTTTATCTATAGACCACAGTATGAAGCAATACAGCTTTGTTGATAATATTTTGACCTAAATTGATAACACTGGAATTTCAACTAACAATATGTGATATATACATATCGTCGCTACCTGTTGTTTTGTACCTTAATGCACATGCATCTATATTATTCTTCCGTAAAATTACTGTTTACGACAATAATGATCCACGTAATTTTAAGCTTTCAAAATAAGATCCCGTATATATTATAAGTATGTTCAATAATATGAAATGTCCACCTGTACAACATGACCTTTTATATATATCGCAAACTTAAATGTCCAAAACACTATACAAAATTTAGAATGACCACGTAAAATTCAGGACTAAACTCCCTTCTTTTATTCCGGTCAGTATCGGCTTTGAAAACTCATCCTTATATCTATCAAACCTTCACAAAATATTTTATTTAAACAAGAAACGAAATCTACAGGACCTAAGACGTGTTAAAATATAGTATGAATACATACAACAAGATATCATACCTCACAAAATATGCTGCTTGAACATATATCACTTAAATCGTATCAATATCGCATGAAAATTATCTATGTCCTTGCTATACATTCAATGATTCTGTATCTAAATATTACTCTTACACCTAACATCTACAGTTCAGACGATATGATATGAATATGATTTATATTTTTCATCGACCAGTTAAAAACGTTATCGACATTAAGTGACGTTTGTTTTGACTTCAAGGCTAAATTCAAGGCCTAGAGGGTATATTATTTCAGTGGATTAATAATGTAAACATTTGCCTATCTTTCACTTTCTATATTGACCATGAAAACCTAAAAAATTATATTTTTGTTGGTTAATAATCATCTTGCATACCACTATCCGTATCCGGTGGTATGGTAAATATAACCCTTCTAATTTTTTAACGGAGAAGCCTGCTGTCGTTTAGGTCTAATTTTGTGATCTCCATCTTCCAGATGGTCCGTAATGGTACGGAACGTCTTGTCAGTGAGCGCAAGGGCTCCGAGTGACCGAATGATCTAAAGTGCTCTCCGTTACGGATCACTGCCAACTCACATCTGTCTGCCTGGGTTGGAGTCTCAGATTCGGCAAATGTGCGTATGTGACAAAGCTTGCCAGTAGGTTCTCGTGGGGCGGTGGTTCTTTCCTGGGATTTTCTCGGGTTTTTCGTCCATCATTAATACTGACCGCCATGTATAGCCTAACGCGTGCATTAAAAATGGCGTTAATCCCTACAACAACAATTGTCAGTGAGCGGTGTAGTTTAGTGATGAATCATGGAAACAAAATGGAAAAGGACAATGAATTATCAAAACGGAACTACTAAAAAAGGTAATTTTGTACTTTGAAAGTATAAGGAAGTGGGAATGACATCGAATATTCTAAATAAAACGAGTAACATTTGAATTAAAATTGAACTTTATAGAAACCACTTTGAACTTGTACAACGGAACAAACATACAATGGTGAGTGTTTTCGTTTTGAAATCTAAAGGATCTGGATACTCTGTTCACAGTGAAATGGGAATGGTTATGCCGGTGAACTAGACCTTTTTTGCTAGCGCCATGACTGAAATCCCTCGAGAACTTCAACAATACAAAATCTCACGTGAAAATAAGATGGACATGCGAACCTTTCCAGATGTATAAATATAACTTTATATTATGAAATTTTTAATCTCTATAGACCTTTGATAATAGTAACGGAACCCCGCGAGTTTCTAGCTTGAAGTGCAGAGGAACTGGGAATTGAAGATGGAGAAATGGGGATTGATATGTCGGTGATCCTGACACATTGCTGTCACAACGTCTGAAATCTCCATGGATCACGAACAATCTCATGTGGATATCAAGATGAATATGTGACAAATTTCGAGCTTTGTAGTAACTCTGTCGGAAGTCTAAAGACAAGTTTATACACAATTTTAGGATCAATGTAAAGCTAAAAAGAAGACCTCAACAATTTACTCATGGACATCTGAACATGTATTGATTTAAGTTTGATTCGATTATGAGACTGGCAAAATTACTCCTACGAAAATCAACATTGCACTGAGCCATTAGACAATAAACATGCAGCAGGAGGCAGCAAGACAAACGCCTACTGGTTGGTGCAAAATGCAAATGCTGCACGTGCATAAACCTTTTGATTTCGATTTTACCTTTATGTTAAACAAAAAAGAAAAATATTACCAGTGCTTCAATTGAACTGGATTATAGAAACTTGAATATGATAGATACAGTTTATATTACCCAATCTGAACTGATTGAATTTAATGAATATAGTATACTCAATTGTTTGTAATACTTATATAAATGGTAACTTATACCTACTTCCCTACAATTATCAAATTAATATATAACTAATTACAGTAGAAAACTTCAATCAATTGAGAACCATCTATACAAACAAATAATAACTTGAACATACACTGAAATGATTCTTTAAATGAATTATTTCTAATTTAAAAAAAAACTGAAATGAAATAAGACCAATATAAAGCTATTCTAAACCAAAATACAAAAGGTAACGTACAATACAATATAACAAACTACACTATAACATTCACTGAACACAATCAATCCTCTGCCTCGGATCACCTATTTGAATAACTCCGAAACTAGCCAGGGTTGCGGTGTAGCGATACATTGGTTAGGGAGGTGTAGAGACCCTTTTTCAAAATGTTTAAAACCTGAAATGAAAGAAGCTAAAAACAAACACACATATTATGGTGTGAACAGAGAAACATAACATTCATTTACTTTCGATACTAGGGGCTCCATCATATGATGTTAATCTGAGACGCACCACACGAATAATCTACCAGATAGTCAATATTATAGGACACATGCAGCACCTAAAAACAAAGTATCTGCTTCATTCTAATTTCACGATTTTAAACTTATTTCGTCCGTTTCACTCGATGCTGAACGAGAGAGGTGCTTGGAATGGGAAAACCTATACACCCTGAGCTCACTGCTTCATCATATCCAGGTATATAGATTCGAGGTAGACAACTTTACAACATAAAACATTTTCTCATAAAGCTGTTCACTTTACAGGGGCGCTATCGTATGATGTAGAGGAAAATGTATTTAAAAATTATGTTCTGTTTTGTCTGCATTATGTGAAATTTAGAATTTTTAAAAGTATTGGATATTCCGGATTTTATTCTAAGTTTTAAAGATAATCAAGCAGATGGCATATATCGTGTTGGGTTTTTTTTAATCCACTGTATGGAGTTTTATACGTTATAAATTTTATGACCACAAAAATCTTTTTAATTCTTGCATATATTAAAGGAAAGTCTTCCAGTTACAACTGTTATGTAGCTTTCTCCTTGTCAGATACAGAGTTACCAACGATCCTGGTTGCAATGATGTTAATCTTGTCCGATAACATTATCTTGTATTTAATAATCAACTCCCCGTACACGATTAAAAACGTGCATCTGTAAATGACCGTCTCGCACGTGGAAACGTCTATAGACATTACATTTTCAGCTCTTTGATGGTTTGACATTCCGTTCGACAGATTTAGAGCTGTCTTTCTGTTTTGTTGGCAGGTCTGTTAGGCGGGTGCAGTCTCGTTGGATGTCTGAATCTATCCTGTCTCTTTACCGTCGACGATTGCCAGATTTGTAGGTGTATAGTAGTTTGACGGCCCTTTTCTGGCCGTCTTCATGTGTCTCAAAGTTGGAGGTGTGATATTATCTCTAATACTTATTGACGAGACTCGTTGCTGTTTTTAATATCATTTGTGATGCTGTCAGTAATTGTGGTGATTCATATACGGATAGTTGTTATCTAGTGTTAATAGACCAAACCTTCTGGACCAAAGGATCTTCAACAGATAAGTATCTCAATTGGGGGATACTGCAGCATACTGGGATAGGCGGGCCATGAGTGATGGCTCCTTGATCATCTGACAGAGTGGTAAGACTGAAGATAATCTGTGACCTTGAATTAAACGACACAAGTTATATGTTCCGTTTAATGTGCAAATATATTCATCTGATACATGTAGGTAAAACACATTTCGTTATCAATATTGAAATAAACAATTATACAGTATCATGTTTTGAGTGAGAAACATATATATATATATATATATATATATATATATATATATATATATATATATATATATATATATATATATATATATATATATATCTTCATTTTGCATTTCAAAGGTGTTTCTCTTCCCGAAAGATTCTCTGTGAGCCTGCTTTTTTAAAACAAATGATATATTACATGATGGGTACACAGTTATGATTGATTGTTGTAAATGCTGTGAGGCACGTTTGAAAAAACATCGAGCAGCAAACATTGGAAAAAAAGGTTTTCAATAGCCTAAGCAATCGTCAAAAACAATTGCAGAGTAGAGTCAAAGAACAAAAACAATAACATGAAAACAGTGCGCTGAATGTAATTGTTTTAAATGATCGAGGGTTAAATGGAATTGCGTTTTAAAATTAAGATTTCATTGACTTTTATACAAATAAGGCTCGTCATTATCCTCGGCTATTTTAAGATATTCGAAATGCTTACAAAATGTATCTACCTTATGAAGTTTTGTTTTTAAAATAAGATACGCACGATGAGAATTTGTATCAGCCTAACATCGTGACTGTTTACTACCATAAATTCAATGAATAGATAACACAAATTGTGTTAATCAAAATTGACGATTATTTTATAAGTAATTAATTTGTTTTCTTCAAAGTGTTCCTAACATACAAAAAATGTTATGCTATAAATGAGGTTCTTGAATCAGTGCTAGATTGTTCTAATATGTAACACAATCATGCTCATCAGTAAATAATATTATCGCAGCATAAATTGACTTAAATATTAAGTATTTTGAAATAGAAATGAAAGGTAAGAAACGAAAACCTTCAAGCCCATGAATTATAATATATAGCTTAGTTAAAGAGCCACATGAAGACACAAAATATAGTATCATGCTGTTCTTTCTTCAGTTTTTTATATTCATATCATTTTAGAATGACTCTACAACTTCATTCAACTTCATTCCTATTCAAATTAATAACTGAGACTTAATACTTAGAAATTTACGAAATTGCTAATTATATAATACGATATTTACAGTTGTTGATTTAGGCTGATACTGTTTACATGCAAATGGATAGAGTTTATATTTCACTGGTTTGCGTAAGGTGCAAGGATAGATGTAATAAGCCGGTTTTAATCATCTAGGACCGAGATAATGCCGTGGACCAATGTCTTTGGCGATATAATTGGAAGACCACGCCGATTGATTTAAAGTGTCTTCATTAATTGTCAAGTTTTACTACTGACTTATTATCACCCTCCTTATTGCGGTAAGTATTAAACTAAAAAGATTTGCGTGAATAATAATTGTTGTGCTAATGAATGCGAGCACATACTTATTGTATTCATGTCCAATTCCCGTGTTTAAATATTAATATGTTTACTAATGGCATGCGTCATTGTACTGCTTAGTAACATTAAACATAAACAATTCCACTTAGACTTTCTTCACGCTTTGTGCAATAGTACGATACGTACATGCAAGAATAATATGAATTGTCAGCTACATCGAAAAACGATGTTCTTTTATAACTGCCTTTAATTTATATAATTAGATTATGCAGGGTTATAATGAACAAGTGTTACTGTATGTAATACATGCGCTGGTATAACGGTACCAATTCCGCAAGTTCAGGTGGGTGGAGATTAAGGTGTAGGGAACCTTGCATTCGAAATAAACAACAACATTAGCTATGATCGGTGGTTTATGTAAGACTTGTACTTTCTGTTAGGCTTAAGAAAAGTTTAGCCTCTTGGCAACATGTGAATCTGCTAATTCCTATATAAATCATATTTTGTATTTTTTATGATTTTTTAAAATGTGATACACATGACTGAAAATAAGTATATTGTGACTAGATAGCTCATACCCCTGTCTAGTTCCAGCAGAGTTTATTTCTCTTATATGCAATGGATTAAATGGTTCTGTCATTGTGACATTGACAATCTAACATTGTTCTCTATGACAGTGTGTGACATTCATGCTGAAATAGGATAGAAAGTATATTTATTTCACAAAACATTGGCATTGAAGTCTAAGGAAAAACAATTGGTATCGTGATACCCGCTAGGATGACCCTACCGTGAGTTTAGTTTTAAAGCCTCAAATGAACTATCCCTTGTCATTGTATGGTATAGACTGTGTTACATAATAATGATTCATAAATGATTTAGCAACCTTATAAAAATACAAAGGTTAGAGAAGCATTCCTCTGAGACCCATGTCATGTATCATGCGTAGTTTCTGAAGATTAGTTTTTGCTCTCAATATCTGATATGGTTTTCAAACAATGTTTCAAAAATATAAACTGTTGGCCTACAACACGCTCTTCAGTTGCGGATTTCGGATCGTTCTGAGAGTGTCAGATTGGTATTTTAATCATCTTGTACTTTTCAGATAATACTAATAATAATTAGAAGAAGAAGAAGAAGAAGAAGAAGAACAAGAACAAGAACAAGAAGAAGAAGAAGAAGAACAAGAAGAAGAAGAGGAAGAGGAAGAATGCATTAATAATAATAATAATAATAATAATAATAATAATAATTGTAATCATAAATTTAACTTCTGATAAGAATAACACATTAAAATTTAAAGTATTAAACGTTAAGCATTATAAAAAAATTGAGAAAATGCCCCCAAAATAGCGTTATTTATTGCCACAATCAGAAAACAAACATATCGATGCTTTTGACTGTGGAAGAAGTCTAACCATAACTGTTTTCTTTGATTTCCGCTCTTCTACTATTTATATTAATAAAGTCAAAAGTGTTAAATAGACCAAACAACGTATGTTTTATTTCCTGAAATATATGTTACATCAGTTACTCCAGGCATATAACAAGCCAAGTACTCGCTACATTTATATAATAACAAATGCTTTTGGTATTCGTTAAACCTCAAGTTAAAGAACAAAATTTCCGGATCAATAATCTCGTGTATTTCTATTACATTAGACAATACACTAACGTTTGTTATTTCTGGAAATTGTTTCGGGTCAATAGTTCATAATGGGTGTGTTTTCCTTTTTCAAATGTTTTGTGTTCTGTCAAATATCAGTACATTTTTAGAGTACTTCCTGTAGATATTGTTTACTATTCTAACTAATGTGGATATTATATCGTTAACAAAATTAAACATAAATTAATTTTTTAAATACTTTTCTTTATTCGTCTGAAAAATGCAGACATCGGGGCACCGAATCAACTGTCACCGTGCTTTTATGTACTATCATCCATCCGTTGTGTTGTGTTGTGTTTGTGGAACCGCATCATTCAGTCACGTACACATTATAGTGCATTCAAATGTAAATGCATTTAACTATTATGTCCGATGGAGAAATGCATGCATATACACAACTTCATCTAAATTAGGTTACTATCCTAATGTGACTACATTTGCTCGGATTCGACACAATATGTGTATTGTTAAATGCATTTGAAATAAATTTTGCCTCTTTGAACTTCACTGCCTATTAAACTTTACGCATATTTCTAAACAGATTATCCATTTGTGATTTCTGATGTTTCATTCCATATGTACAATTATAGTTTATATTTATCAGGTATTATTTCCTGTGAATTTCATTTCCAGATAACAATAAAGGTTTTAAATAAACATTTTGTGTATTTTGCAAGATATCAAGATTAATGTTCAAATACCTGTATTGGAACGAATACAATTAAAAAAATTTGTCCTAAATGATTGTTTGTTAAACTATATTTATATTTTGAGTCGATGGAAACCAAAGTACTCAAACATAGAGAAGGGAAATAATATTTGTAATATGACCTTTATCAGATACCTATCGAAAATATGCATTTACGTTATTATCGAAAGAATTGACTCAGCTGATGATGATGATAATTCCGTATCACA
This sequence comes from Unio delphinus, assembly GCA_029339505.1. Taxonomy (NCBI): domain Eukaryota; kingdom Metazoa; phylum Mollusca; class Bivalvia; order Unionida; family Unionidae; genus Unio; species Unio delphinus. The sequence goes on along the minus strand of JAQISU010000036.1, from coordinate 9,980,646 downwards.
AATAATCAGTTAATGTTTCGACTGTTATCTGTTTAAATCTAGATACAAACGTTGATATTTTCGTACGCTAATATACTGATAAAATTTGTATTCAACTATGTATTTTAAAATATATTCTCGAATGTAGATAGCACAAATGATGACCTCCCACCGACAATTAATATATATTGAATCAGAATCTACTAGGCAGACTTCCTCATTAGTATGTACTCGTGTACGTTCGTTCGCCACAATATATATATATATATATATATATATATATATATATATAGAGAGAGAGAGAGAGAGAGAGAGAGAGAGAGAGAGAGACAGAGACAGAGAGAGACAGAGAGAGAGAGAGAGAGAAATAGATAGTATGCGGTGATATCAAACGTATTGAGAATATCAGCTATAATGTTCTATGCAAAATATTCAGTCACTCAGACACATACACATTACATTAAATGATATTAATAAATGTAACATTAGAATCAAAGTTCACTAATGGGGTTAAAAAGCTCCCTTATAGGGCCCCAGCTATAACTTATTATTTATGAAAACTGACCTCAGAAAAGAACATGCAAGGGAGAAAACTGCTAAGGACTTATTTAGCAAAGGATGAAGGCAACTATATGTCCAATGTACAGTTCTATTTTATTAGCGAAAATTAAGAGCACGTGTAATTCTTAATGTTAGGGTAATGCTAGTTTGAATTCAAATAAAGCAACAAATACGGCTTCTCATTTACGCTAGTAAGGAAAGAATAGTAATGGTATATTATTTAAAGATCAGTTTTCTTGACAATTGTTTGGCACTTGCTGCTTTAGAAGTTAATCTAACCTCATCTGTAGGCAAATTATAGAAGATGATTTTTTGCATTATTCGACTACATGAAACGAACACTGGAGCGAGAATTACATTCGTATTATTTTATCAACTATGCTGACGGTGTATAACGAATTTACAATTAAACAAATGTTGCATCAAAGTGGTATGCTGTAATATAAATCATGATATTTCTGCATTATTTGTATTTTCTCTGAGGCGAAAAACAGAGTAATTGAAGCTGGATGACATTAATAGTAAAATGTTAGTAGGAGAAAATTCCAGTTTTGTCCCATATGTATTTTTAATCATATACCTTGGTTTTCGCCTAAGTCGATTCGGGTTGAGTTATAATTGCAATGCTATCAAAATCTGATTTGGTTTCCTATTTGACGAACAAAGTCTTTCTCCAAGAGAATGTGTCGTACATGTTTCAAGCATCTGTGTGATACTTGTGTCATCCACTTTATTCCTTAAACAGTGTAAGCTCCGAATATTGGGTGCTAGGAAGGCGGCTAAATTGTTTTTGTCATCGACGTGGTTTGAGGTGTACAATTCGGTTAACAGAAGAAAATTATTATTATGCTTCCGTTTATATGTTATTAACAATTTAAGGATATTGGTACATGTTACGTGCTTAGGCTCGAATAAACAATAACATACAAAGAGTGAAAATAACAAGCTTGTAAAACTTAACAAACAAATGTATTGAGTACAAATATTTTCAGAAAAGAAAAAATAAACTTACAGTTTTAAGAGTCAAATCCAAAGTTCATCCAAAAAGAAATTCACAATATAATCCACTATTGGAATTGCAAACGTCCTGAAAATAAATGGTCCTAATAGTTCCCGGTTCGAATCTCGACGAAGCAATACATGATGTCAGACGATGTCACGTGATGAAGTTAGTTCTGATTTTATGAACGTCAATGAGCACCAGTTTTCTCAGATAAATCACACAATAAATTCCTCTTAATCCAAACGAATTGAAATAATTTCCAATACAAGATAATTTAAGATAACTCAAACAATAAAACACATCTTTGTATTATAAAAGCCCAAATCTTCTACTGGACTGTTTGCTCTCCCAAACACAACTATATACTGATTTTTACGTAAACAGGTCACGTGATATTCTGGAAGCTTTTCGAACAAGTTCACGTTTACCAAGTCACGTATACACCTTATGAGCATCAGCCACTTCTCACCCCCAAGAACTAGAAATAACAAGATGTCCTTGGAATCAGCCAAACATTTAAAAAGCTTGTTTATAACTCTAAAACTAGGTCAGAAATAAGGTCAACACCTGATAGGAGTATAGGTCAATCCGAATTTTCCAAAAAACACTTCCCAATTTAATGAATTTTAAACCCAAAATGTTCAATTTGAATCTGACAAAAATAAATAAATGATTTAAATCAAATATACGTAACATACAAATTTAATTGCTTTGTTGCTGTGTGTGTGTACTACTTATTTTGTTTTAACATCTTGATTCCTTTTTTCACTGAGAAACACGTTGAATGAGTTAATATTAATGATTTTAAGTTATAAAGCTACAACATATTCGTGTATAGCAAAAACTTGAATAATCAATCAGTGTTTGAAGATTGTTAAATGTAGTATCTAAAAATATCATTTTAACATATAACTACTGCCACCACTATAAAAGGACTACTAATGTTTATATGCCATCAGACCTCTTGAGTTTAGTTCACCATTCACCCGCTGTTTTTGAGAATTAACATCCATCCATCTACATTTTGTTACTGCTTCAGATCTTGCATGGCAATTCATTCGGTAGAGGTCTGATGTTTAATATTATCCGATGGAATAGTGTTAAATGGTATTTCAAGAATCATTCTTTCGCGCCTATATTACTGTTATGTTCTATGTATATTGGCGAAACTCTAATTGTAAATAAGCACTTAAAATCGACATATACAAGTTCCTTCAAAATAGACTCTTACATGTAATATATGGCTAATATATGGAGTTGCTGCAATTTTCGATTAGAGTATGCGCACTCGCATACTTTCCCATTCAATTAAGCTCGCACGTTTGCTTCATGTACACTGTCCTTTTATTTCGCTGAAATACACACATTACATATTGATAATATTGTTTAAGTATTTAGTCATTTTTCTGTGTAAGTACAACATCTAATAAAGTTATTACCAATGCTTCGATATGGTAAAATCCGACTGACATGAAAAAGAAACAAAAAACTCTTGGAATCTGATTTTAAAAAAACGACAAAACACATTTTAAAATTTAATGTTCGATCTTTTAGGGTCAAACTATAGTGTGAGATATGTTTGTAATATTTGTTAGGGTGTATATTGTTTCTATAAACCTCTCGCGATCTTTACGTGGTACAGATTTTCGCATTCTGCAGGCTCCACCACATATATATTTATATATGTACCTTAGGAATTCCTCACATAATGGTTGAAGTGTAAAACATCTCTGCTAAGATAATGAAGCTATGCTTACATTCAGACATACTCAAATTACACTACCAAGTTTAGATAAAATCATCTAAATTAGAGTGATTTTAATTGTTCTTGTGTGTTCCTATTTGTACTTCTTTACCGATTTGTGTGTAAGTTCATTATTAAAGTTTTCTGTTAGATTACACGATTTCTCAGACAGGATATAAGTAATTACTTTTCACCGTTCTTTGCCATTGTTTTAATCATATATTCTCTTTCTGCCAGAACAACCTCCTACATATTTGAAAGATCTGGACAGATTGCCACATGCCAGAAAATGGAGCAGTTATATTACCATATGGATGCTAATCGTAGTGTTGCGTTAGCTGGTGTTCCGAACAAAAATTAGATCTTATTTATTCACTCGATTTTAGACAATACTGACTCGTCACTTTTAAAATGTTCCGAGTAATTGATTTATAGTTAAAACGCTTTATAATGCATCACATGTGATAATATCACACAGCACGTCCATTAATCCCCCTCTGGATTTCGTAATTTTTTTATGCTTATAAATTGTTTTAGCAGTTTACTTGTTTCTGGTTTCTGCAAGAAATATTTCCCTTTTCCTGCACAAGTAAATCATTTTCGTGCCTATTGGTGGATATGTATGTGGTAGCACAATATGCACAAAGCTAAGCAGCAATTAGTTAGGTGGCAATGTGATATACATTACGGCACAAGAGTACATATTATTCCCTACATATCATAACATAAACTCCTGCCCTTTCCGGTTTTCTTTACCTGCAATATCTGTCTTGCTATTTGGGCGTTTTGTTAGGTCATCTGAATACATCATTACTGTTTTGTCCAATCTTCCATACTCTTATGTCAATAACTGCAAGATGGCTTTTAATTATTCCACCTCAGTAACCAGGATTTATGCTCCGATAAGATCTTTAAAGTTAGCTAAGGAATTAACGTTGGAGATTTCTTCTTTCATTTCGATCTTGGTAAACAAATTATTATGTAACAGGATGCATTTCAATGTTCATGTTAAATCTGCAAGCTATCTTTCATAACTCAATTTGTGTAAAGTAGATTCTTTATATGTTTCATGTATTATATAATAGCAATATCCAACTGATTATGACGTACTTCCACTGAGACTGGTTTCTAATGCTTAGTAACACCACTAAGATTGATAACCAAATCAATTCGTCAATCAATTTGATCCCGTAGTTTCCATCCAATCAGCGTGGTCGCAGTTGATAGGAGACTGTGGGTGCTGCTCGAAAATTACCCGTGCAGATGAAGTCAATTATTTCTTTCCACCATTTCCGGTTCCGCGTGGCATTTTCTCTGGCAGTTGCCGAGGTGATGCCATAATTTGCCAGGTCTTTTTCCACTTGTTGGATCCAAGTTTTCTTAGGTGCATTTCTTGAGACCTTAAAGGTTTCCGGTCTGGTGCGCCACAGGGCTCGATACGGTAGACGCCTCTCATCCATTCGGCAGACATGGCCAAACCAGCGAAGCCTAGCACGTCTAATCAGTGATTCCATTGTCGGTTGGTGAGAGCATCGAGCCCGGATTTCCACGTTTGGGATTCTGTCCAGAAGGTTTACTCCCAGTATTCGTCTGAGGCAGCGCATTTGAAATACCTCCAGCTTCTTGAGGTCAGCGTATAGGAGGAACCACGTCTCTGCTCCATATAGGAGTATTGGGAGGATAGATTTCGGTATAGACGCACTTTGGGCACCACTGAGAAAGCTTTTTTTCTCCATATGCACCAAGCTAGTGATCCGAACGCAGACGTTGCCAGTCCCAGGCGATGCGAGATGTCAGTGGAGGCCTCTTTTGGTCTGCTTCGGATTATGAACACCAGGTATTTAAATTCCTTCACTTGCTAAAGATAGACTCCGTTAAGGCAGACGGTCACTGGGGTGTTGTCCGATGTCATGACAACTGTTTTGGCGGTGCTGATCTTTAACCCAAATCTGGCGGCTAGCTTCGTTGGCTTCATCGGCGATTTCTTGCAGAATTTCTGTTGCTTCGGCTTCGTGCTCGGTGAGAAATGCACTATCGTCCGCGAACATTAGATCTGTGGCATGTTCATCGAACCCTGCCCCAAAGGTGATCCCTCTACGTCCCAGGAATACCTTGCGCATGACACAATCGACCACAATGTTAAAGAGGCTAGGTGAGAGCACGCATCCCTGACGGACGCCCGTTTTGACCGAGAAATCCTTCGTGTTTGCCCCTTGGATTCGAACTTGACTGGTTGACCCGTCATAGGTGTTGGTAAGTAGCCGAATGTATTTTGGCGGGTATCCTTCAACTGTCAGGGCTTTCCACAAGGCCGGGCGATGGACGCTGTCGAACGCTGCGGAGAAATCAATGAACACCATGATTGTGCGTTTTCCACACCGAATTTCGATAACCAAAGAAGAATAATAAACTCTTTTTTCAGTGTACTATTTAACGTTCAAGGAAAGGCAAAACGTTATCGTTATTCGCGAATTACATTTATATTTTCCGCAATTACTGCTACTCTTCATTCAAATATATTAATTGTAACTACTGACTGTTGCTTCATTCAGTACATTGGCTGGAGATTACCATCGTAATGTTATATTGTTAGTCGCCCAAGATAATTGACAATCATCGTTGTTACCAAATATGATGATCAATATAAAAGGATGGCATATTTTTAGGATGTTTGCTATAAAAAGATAAATAATTTAATTTTGCCTAAGGAAATTACATTCTAATCTAAGTGAAATTATTTCATGTATATTTTAGCAAAAGCATGTTACACATCAGTCTTTGTTAACAAACGATCAGAGATTGTAGTTATTGTCAGGTTACGTCTAATGTGCTTAAATATATATATATATATATATATATATATATATATATATATATATATATATATATATATATATATATATAATGGAATTATTCATGTATTTAACGACTAGATTATCCATGGTAGGAAAGAAAACAACCATATAATTTAGGCCAAAGTCGAGCGTCATCAGCGTTTGGCTGAAATGGAGCATGCAAAACAGTACCACTTGCCGCGGAAGCTATGATGTATCTGAATAAGGTTGCTGTTTTTCACCTAACACTCACTTTCCTGTGGATTAAGGGAAGTCTTTTGATACACTGCCACACTCGTGCTTGGGTCTTGTCAAGGATTGAACGTTCTTCATTTTTGTCCTCTACCCACAGGGCTAAGTGTTACATTTGTATTTTATTTAGTATGTGAAGCATATTCAGATTTTATTGTCGGATCGTGAAATGACGCCTTAACTACAGAATTAATGAAGTAAACGGAAACAGCACAGCATTGTTGTATTGAATTAGTCGCTATGGTATGACATACTTAAATATAATGAGCAGATAATAATACAAGTAAGAACAGGTGCGTGAATCGCAAAATACACTAAAACCATAGTTGATGAGTAACTAAATCCAATAGGATCACATCTCAATTAAGTTTTTTTTTTTATTTTCTTTGAAGTATTTAAGAGTCATGAAGAAAAACATAACCATGTGCAACTATTCTCAAACATAATAATGATCCTTATGGTGGAGGTAGTCATATTTCAACAGCAATTGTAAATATAATATCTTCTATGTGATGTTATTGATGGCAGCTTTCAAACGAATCTTAAAGAGTCGAATTCAGCAAGGATATATTCTATATAACTTTACTCCACACTTACCTCCTGGATATTTGATTGTACAAGAACCCATTAATCTAGAATATGTCATAATCTGGTATTATCAAAGATACATTTAAAACTTACGGACCAAAGCAAATACCTTCTTGACTTGGGAAAAGAATATTTGACAATAAATCTATACGTAAAATCGAATTAATCAAAATAATATGTTATAATAATGTACCAAGACCTGTACATATTGGTACACGACAAAGAGGTACTTAAAAACGACATGGAAACAATAATTGCACTACTCCCAGTCGCGGTATAACAAGTTAGTGTTGACATAATTATTGATGAACAGGGCAACAATGATATTTTGTTGACGCATGAACAATTAAATCAACATTATCATGATCATGTGTGATTGAGACCAGACGCTGAATTATGCACTTTCCTGCAGTAAATTTGATTTGATTTTTAAAAAAAATGTTATATAATCCTTCAGATTGATGGGAATATTACCTAAAAAGTAATAACAGAATAACTTACAAGATATTTTTTTTACAGATTGTGGCTCAGATTTCAGATAAATCATAAAAGGAATCTTGGTAAAATTTCTTCAAAGTCTCAGAAAATCAACATAAATGAAACATTATCATCAGAATAAAAACTATTATAATCAGAATAAAATTAAATTTTACCTTCACAATCACTAGTCATAACTTTCATTTTCATCAATATTGACGTCGTTAATATAATCGCTTTCATCGGTGACAGCGTTTTCGTTTCACGATCTGATATCTCTTCCATTGGTCATATGGGTGTATTGGTATTTTTTGGGCTTCATATTTGTTAGGTAATTTTGAGCTAATTTTTTTCAACCCCGATTTAAAATGGGACTAAATTTTCCATTTCTGTCTCTTTCACTATTGATAATGCTTGTAACATAAGTTAATGGACTATTTCAATCAATCTAAAGTCCGCTCAGAGTGTATATCCACCTTCAAATTTACGATGTTTAATGATTCAAGATTATAAATATTTTTAAGATGAAATAGAATATTTAAACCTTCATGTTTTAATCTTTATGCACAAATAGTAGCATTAATAGTTTTAAAATTTATTTTATTGTATATCTTATAAAATATATATTTAAATTGTATTCCTTTTACATGAGAATATTAATACAATTGTGTAATAGAGCGCAAACACATTATCTAGATGACTAAACAATGTTTCACTTAAAATGTTTTACCAAATGCACTTTCATTGAAATCTGACTGGGATAGAGAAAAGTCTCCGCTTTTATAGTCATGAACAAACCCACGTAAAATGTTCTATAAATTCACGTGACGAGCTATTATTTTAACCATCACCATCTCCAGAATATTTCAGGACCTTTAGATTCATTACTAAACTCACGCAGATCCTAAAAATTCACGTGATGAGCTATTTATCTTGTAATCCCCATTATCTCTAAAAAGTTATATGCTTTTATTGGGATGAATAAAATAATGTTTTGGTTTTGAATTCAAGCAAGGAATTTTCTGGAATATTCTACGAATAGGCCATTAATGCAGAACATTTCTCCTCAGGCTGACTAAAACTGAATTCAGACAGAGGACAGATGTAAGTGAAACATTTGATTAAATAATTTATATCAATTATTGCACATATGAGTAATAACTTAATTACAGTGACACAATGAATTATGATCTACGGAGAAAGGTATGCAGCAGAGTTAACTCCCTTTTTTCAGGTTAATCGCACATAGAAAGGAAGATAACGACAGAATTAATATGCTAAAAAGCAATATTATAGAGATATCAGTAAAATAAATAATTATTCTACCTCGATAGAATGATAAAATAATAGTGTACCTTTATAGTTTAACAGACACAAAAATGTCTTGTTTTATGATCTTGAAACTACCGGATTTTAATATATTATGTAGGATTCCGATAGTGTCAACAGCAACAATAAAATCTTTAGAATGAAAATATCAAATACAAAGCTAGTAATATCATAGTATATAGTAACAAGCGAGATAAACACTTAACTCTACCGAAAGAAGATTTGATTGACAGTTATCTGTCTTCAACAATACTGAAATGTTTATTTTATGCGTATTTGTTTTCGTAAACGCCAATCTGGTAATATTTTTTCCGACAGAATGTTCGGAAACAGAATATTTACCAGCTATATTCATTGACTGATATACTATTGCTTTCCCGTCTCTCCATATGTAGATTTAATCGCTGTTTTTTCTTTCTTTTTTTTCTCAATTATTTTGCATCTTCCAGTATTTCCAAATTTGCAATTTTGACTGTGTGACAACTCTTAAATTATCCTAGGAATTACTTTTCTTATCTGAATTTATATGATTGATTACAGGACCTTTCTTGATTAAACAGGTGAAAAATTTGAAAATGCATTTTTGGAAAAAATATTAGTTTTCATCAGCAGTAAATCTTAGCTAAAAAGAATTTATAACATGACCCAATAAGGACTTTTTAATCAACTGTGTCTGATTTCACCATCACCAGATTCTTAATCTTTGATTATAGCATGTTTAACAAACTCATTTTGTCTCAATTATTTAAATTCATTATTTGTATAAAATCATTACTTTGACATTCTTGATAAATAATCTTCAGCGCTTCTTATAACTTCGTCATTATTGTCAGTGTTAATATTTTACGCTCTCTGTATATTTTCCAACCACATTACGCACACAAGTCTTCTAACTCCAACACCGTATTTCAAACATAGAGTTGGTCATACACACACATTTTGTAAATGACAACAGCAAATATCGTTTAGTCAGGCTTTATTACAAGGAGTTTTATATCATTGTCAACATGCATTTATTCTTTGCTATATTGTTTGTATGTTTGATTAGGAGTTTTAACGTAGCTTTAAACAAAATTAAGTCAAATCGCTACAATGTTAACAGTGAGGCAGTTTATAGTGATGTCTAGCATTAGTGCATGATGCCACAGACATGTAGCATGATGTCCCACCCAGTCACATTAACCTGAAACCAGGCCGACCAGTCATAATACTAACCTCTAAATGCTGAGTGTCAAGCGAGGCAACTGTTAGCACCATTATTGTAAGTCGTTGGTATGACTCCGCCGGTGATCGAGCAGATGACCTCCCGCATCCGCGAATATGTTCATTCATATTTTAAATGTACTGTTTAAGGGTAATTAGGTTAATTTTCTTCCTGAGCATAAGACGCGTAATTCTTTGATCATGCCTAAATTCATTCTTATCGGTCGAACTTTGTATTCAGCTATTAATCCAGGTATAAGTAATTTCGTGACCTGACCACGATGACGTGAGTTGTTGAAGGAACAGGCTAAACTAATGTCTGATCTTATTTGCGATTTCAAATAATTTAAGGAATGTACGTCTTCTTTTGTGTATCTGAAACTAATTCGTTACTTTGTATATTAAAGAGGTTACCGGAAAATTAGACATTCTTCGTAGCAAATACCAGTCTTGGAATATATTCAGTTGTATTTAATTTAGAGGATTCATTCAGTTAATGCAATCAGTATTTGGAATTACAAAATGACTGTAAGATCCAGAATATTTCGAATGATATCATTTATTGAATTAATGTAAATTATTTTAACGACATTTTTTGATCATATTATTGTGAGTTCAGCAGAAATATTGGTGCACCAGTATATAAGTGACCATCATTCTGTATACAACCAGAATATATTTGTATTGCTCGATAATTTTGGACTGGACAAATTATTAAGGTTGTACATTTTCACAGTGTAATATTAATCACTAAGATATTTTACATTGGTATATCAACGATGGTTAGATAAATTGAAACAGCGTTTTCAAACAGTGATTTATCGCATGCATCTACACCACCTACCTCGTTTAGAAATCACACAAGCAGCAGGTCGTCTATTAGAATAATTACAATGTATATCATGAATGTCTTATACCGTGCACTGATGTTGCTGTGTTCTCCTCTCATAGGCAACGTAAGGTACATATGAAAACACTAAAATAGTATCTTAAAAGAAAACACAGGCATTATGTCGAAAACTTCCACTTCTATGCAAATCATCCAATCCAACAGTAGCAGGCATGTTCTAATTAAAGTGACCTATCCAGTTAACAAATAATATCAGCCATTTTCTAACTCGGGTGACCTATCTAGTTAAGAGACAGTAGCATAATATTGAGCGCTGCCTAGTATGTAACCCGAGTACATACTCAAGCGAATGGTTGAGAGACATTGTTGAAAATGCTTAATGTGTAGACCTGTTCTATTGTTTCTATTACGTAATAATACAATATTGAACCTTGTTAATGATAGGTACAGTGTCATGAATTTTATATTTTATTATGTTACAGTCTTCGTTGTGATATAAGACACATTAGCGATGAATTATGTAATCGATACACCGTAGTACGTTTCTGTTTTACATAGGAAAATGTGTGTTTGAAAACGGAACTTTGTCTTTTTATTTAATTGAATACATTGTATAGTCTTAATACAATCATCTGATATATCCTATAAGTGTATGTAGCATCATGGCAATATGCTTCGTACTGCTACATAATTCAAAATGAAAAAAGGCAAAATTTATTATAGTCTCATGAATGTGTTGTCTAAAGGATGGTAGAAGGAAACGTATTTATGAAGTTGCCGTATATTAAACCCCTTTACTTTATATCCTTGTGGGCAAGAGAATGGACATCGTTGATTCTACGAATGATCAATCATGGCAGGCATTTATGTGTGTGCTGGTTGATGGAATTAGACACAATTTACAGAAGAACAAATGAACTTAAAAACGATATCTGATAGTATAATTGTTCAATACATTGGAGATGGGCCCGTTTCATTTCTGTCTAATAAATATTACACTTATCGTCTACGTGAGACAGAGCTTGGAAATCAATTTAAATTGTTACAGTCGAATTTACATAATTTCAATTCCTTTATCTTCTTCTCTTAATATATATATATATATATATATATATATATATATATATATATATATATATATATATATATATATATATATATATATATATATATATTGCGTAGATAACTCGTTGACAGTGAGTTCTTTAACTCTTTCACCACCCCATGTACGTACATACATACATACATACATACATACATACATACATACATACATACATACATACATACATACATACATACATACATACATACATACATAGTAGTGTCCCAGGTGGTAGAAGGAGAGATAGACAGATAAAAAAGTGGAGTGACAAGATCACAGAATGGACCAGGAAACGTTTTGCGGAGACACAGGCATTGGCACATGAACGAGACAAGTGGAGGGAACTGGTCAGATTTTCAGCAGTACCATGCCTCAGCCGCAACACTCGGTCAAGAGACTGATGATGATGATGATGATGATGATGATGATGATGACGATGATGATAATGATGAAGCATGTTTGTGTACACTGTTGCACGACATTCCACACTGTTGCAAGACATTTGCACTGCTCTATATGTTTGAACGTGTGATAGGAACTTTTGATTAGTGTGAATTTAGTTCACAAACTGTAAGTTGCTTTTAATTTAATTATTGGGTCTACGTCTGTTACACACTTGATGACTTAGAGTCATAACATTGTCCTGTGATTATCATCGTGACATTCGTCACAATATGTTCCATAAAATCCAATGTTTAATATCATGCCAATATATTGTTTTTCAGATATCGTTTCATGATTGACTGTCATCAAAGTCGGAATAAATATTCTAGCTGATTCTGATATCAAACAAGTACAATTATACTAATATACATTTTCGCTATAATATTAGGGGTTTCAGGCAGTATAATAAATTAGAATTTATGTTGTACTAAATCCCCTATGTTATCTTTCGGTGTTGAAGACACTGACAATACAATTGGCGAAACATTAACACATCCTTGGACACACACACACACACACACACACACATTATTATAATAAAGAATACATTTTGTATAAAATCTTTCAAAAACGTTTTCAGCCGAAGTCGTCCTATATTCCACTTGTTAAAGAGACTTTATCTGTGTATCACAAGATGTCAACTAGAAATAAATGATCAACAAATATAGTTTAAGCAATTATTTATTTATTATTTATTTATTAAGTACAATACAATTAGAAGAATGACAACCGGCCAGATGTGGTTTCAAAAAATGATTTCCTTTTCGCTCTTTAGTAAAATATTCAAAAAGTATATGTGATAAACATTGAAATGTTTAGAACATGTTTCTTGTTCGTATATACACACCGCTAAAGATAGAGTACAACTATAATACACAGTGTATTCACACCACTATACATATTGCACGACTACATTACACATTCTATACACACCGCTATACATATTGCACGACTACATTGCACATTCTATACACACCGCTATACATATTGTACGAGTACAATACACAGTGAATACACACCGCTATACATTTTGTATGACTACAATAGTGTATACACGCTGCTATATTATTCGACTACATTAAACAGTGTATACACCCCGGTATACACATTTTACGACTGAACGCTGTTCCGATATCCATTCAAATCAATCATAAAGATCCATCTTCAACACCACACTGAGATAATACGTGTGCTTTATCTAGCGCACGTGAAACAGGTGACGATACAAATCCTATTCACGAATCGTAATGGAATTCGAACCGTTACTTTAGATTGCCGTTATCGTTTTAGATATTCGTATCTAATTTACATTAAATCTTGAACCTGTCAGGTAAGATAAATATGTCCTGTAAAAGTATTAATGTTATGCCCTATGCAAATGGCAATTGAAAATCAATGTTAATTTACAGAGACGTTGTTTTTGTTATTTTGCCTTGAATTAGCAACAGTTTCCTGTTACGCCTCATCATTACATAAACAACATATCGTGAAAACCTAGGTGTTTTGTTCGGGGTCAAACCATCGCATCAGGCCCTGACTGATACAGTGATAGAATTTAGACCTTCACCTTTGGTGTCTTTGAGTTAGGTAAACGAGGAATCGCATCGCAATTATTATTTCCAGTTCAGTACACATGAATGTAGTTCTAGTCTAATTTTAGAACATTTTTTCCTCTCTTATTTTGGTGGTGATAGAAGACTTATATTGATGAATGTTTGGTAGGGATTTAAAGGTAATTGTTTAGTCTTGAGACTATGAGCTGAGAGAGTGGTTGTCAGTGTGTATTTTGGCGACATTCACATTGAGTAACAAGGCCTTGGTGATGATCCGGAAATGAAATCTGTGTTCTGTTTACATCCTGTTCTCTTTACAGTGCAGTCGCTCAAAAAAGATTACGGTGAACCCTTGACAAGAACTTCACAGGGAAGTCATCTTTGGATGTATTTTAGATTAACATATGATTTGTATTGATTGTCACACAGTTGAAAGGTCAGTAATAAGAAATATATGTACAGAATATATAGTAAAATTAATTGTGATGTATGTCCACTAACCAAAAGCTGACGAGGTTCGTCATTAACCTAGATTATGTAAAGTATTACTCTATATTGTTTTGTATATACCGAATATCCGTTACGTCATTCTTCCTTTTGTTGTTATAGCTAACATCATATTATTTGCTTCGTTCGGTTGACATTAATTTTGGTGTCAAAGCCCATTTTTCTGATATTAAATTCCCCATGCTCTCTCGTGTGGCAGGAAAGAAGACGAACGTAATAATTTTATACGCATAATGCAACTGAATTGCATAAAATAAGTGAATATATTGCTTGGTAACTATGCATTATGGCGATTTTGTCTCGAATAATGTCATCATGTTCTGTTAATATTTAGAAGACTTTATATAATTAACTAATACATAGTTGTCTCTCCAATGAAGTTGTTTGCTAGTTAGTGGAGGAAACACGGTTATCATTAGTGCCAGCCTTTATTAATTAAGTAGAAGGTACAGTTTTAGATTTTGATTATATATAATATATATGTCTGATGCCTGGGGTAAATCTAACGCGGATATAGAAATTCACAAATATATAAAAAAAATAGCCAATCCTATATGTTTTGAATTTCAGCCTTGCCATTTGAAAATAATTTATACGGCTATTACGAGATGTACATTTCATAAGCAAATATGATGTCCTTGATATGTCGGAAAATATTATGGATAGTTATCAGTATATATCAAACTAAGCAATTTAAAACGTTACGTAGTGCTGGATTCTTTATTGAAATATGTGTGTATTTGTGTGACGCACAACCTTATACATTTCAAAATCATTTAATTAATTAATTAATGATCTAAAAACTAGTTTATTATTTTTTTCTTTATTTCTTTGCTTCAAAATAAAGTTTCCTCAGAGTACGTTTATATTTTTTAATTTCAGTGTCGTTTCTTTCCTTGAGTGAATACTTATTTCACTAATTTTACAATATTGTAATCGTAGACTTTAGTCTTTTGGTTTATGTGCACTAGCAATGTTGTTATTTTTTTTTAAATCCGTATTTTTCTTTTTTCATTACAGTGCATATTACCTTTCATAGCAGCGTGTAGTCACTGTTTAAGTTAAACTTACGACTTATATTATCTAAATCAAACTATATTCACGTTGGATAAGTCGTATACAAGGGAATAACGTATTGTTTTTTAATCTCAGTTACTATTTAAAAGATCAGTAGCTACAAATCATTGATTATTAATTATTATTGGTTATCGGTTAGGTTCAGACATCCCGTTGCCGTCATATGGTATATATATTTCACGGTTACCTCCATGTTGTTACCACTTCTTTCGTATGTTCACATCAATGATAATCACCACCAGCATGATGCTTTTTACAAACTCTTGACTTGCCTTCGAAATGTCAACAGTTGCATAATCATAAATTTGGTCCTTGCTGTCACGTAACACTCTACCGGTCTCTTAACTTTCGTTGTCATCAATATGTATTGTGTAGTAAATAGAGTCAGGTTTTCTGTCACAAGAATCACTAGTCTTTTTGTCGGCATTGTGCATTTCATTATCCTCATAGTTCATTACATCCAGTTTCACGCTGTCCGACACTTTCATTATACTGGTATAATCCGAAGTTTCGACTGAAGTTTGATGAGAATAATATATTCCCTTGTCAATTCTATTTTTCTTGCATCTGTAAAAATTAACCAATAAGGTTAGATAATTTGTAAATCCGTTCGATCAACGATAAACAAGTATAGATTATTAAACAAACAATCAACATTACGGGTCGTTTGTAACAAGAATGAACAATATATTGGCCAATACATGGCATGATACATGAACGGTTAAAATTTTTAGCTATATATTTGTCAAGTTCAATGGTACTAGTTCTTCGAATGTAGGAATATGTGTTATCATCATAAGGAGTGGCGTCTTTAATGATTCGTAATTCTATAAATATAAGGAGTGGCGTCTTTAATGATTTGTAATTCTATAAATATAAGGAGTGGCGTCTTTAATGATTCGTAATTCTATAAATATAACGAGTGGTGTCTTTAATGATTCGTAATTCTATAAATATAACGAGTGGTGTCTTTAATGATTCGTAATTCTATAAATATAACGAGTGGTGTCTTTAATGATTCGTAATTCTATAAATATAACGAGTGGTGTCTTTAATGATTCGTAATTCTATAAATATAAGGAGTGGTGTCTTTAATGATTCGTAATTCTATAAATATAAGGAGTGGCGTTTTTAATGATTCGTAATTCTATAAATATAAGGAGTGGCGTCTTTAATGATTCGTAATTCTATAAATATAACGAGTGGTGTCTTTAATGATTCGTAATTCTATAAATATAACGAGTGGTGTCTTTAATGATTTGTAATTCTATAAATATAAGGAGTGGCGTCTTTAATTATTCGTAATTCTATAAATATAAGGAGTGGTGTCTTTAATGATTCGTAATTCTATAAATATAAGGAGTGGTGTCTTTAATGATTCGTAATTCTATAAATATAACGAGTAGTGTCTTTAATGATTCGTAATTCTATAAATAAGTCAAATGAATATAACAAGTATGGCGTTTCAATACAGACGCATGATTCACATACCTTTCGATAACTAAGATAATAACGGCAATGATTAATACAATAATTATGCCAAGTCCTATCCATCCAAACATTGGAAAATCTGCAAACAAAAATAGGCATAACACTTATAGACTTAACTATTTCTCTAGAATAATACTCGATCCTTAATAATTATTAACATGGCATTAAAGCAAAGTACTCATACGTCCTTTTATAAAGAGATCTTTCTTTACAATAGAACAGAATATTATAACATAGGAGTACTACAGAAAGGTAAGATGATAAATATACCAAATGTATTTCCCGAAATAGTTCATCAAGTCTCCACACCCTTGGTCTTAAAGTTGCTCTAAGTTCACCAGCAAATATAAATTAGCATGGTAATCCATGTACGATTACTATTTTGATTATTGGAATGGTTTGTTTATAACAAAGATGTCAGACGAAGAACTAAGGGTTGGTAGCGATTTCGTCAACGTGTCGCTGCGTATTTATAGGAAACGTTTAGATATGTTATGTACAATTTATACTGTGAGCTGGACCTTGTTAAGTAATTGAATTTCGGGTCGACATGTCAAAACCATTGCTATCTTCTAAAGAACGTATTGCATAGCTAATATTTCTTTATGATTTTCTGATTATATATTCAGATCAGTATTACTGGAGGCAACGGTATTTATTTAATATTGATTTTATGACAATGGTGTTACCCTTCTGACTTCCTGATGTACTTGCATTTCTACACGTTCCTTAATAAATATTTTGTAATTGACATGGCTTTCATAATAATTGTGTTTACTTCAACATTAATCATTCTAAACTTAACATCCGAAATGGAATGTTATTTCCGATCAGGTTTAAAACGATCTATATATTTAAAATATTCACTGGAATTACGAAGTACTCCATTCTGTTCAGACCAAATCACTTCCTTGGGATTATTTTAAATTCATTCGGCTTCCAATCTTGGAAGAAAAGATAAAACAATGGTAGAATTACCTCAACGAAAGACAATACAGCATTGCATACACACAAGAAGCAATATTAAACCTCAAGAAAACTTCGCAAATGCATATTTCAAAGCTAGGTTTAAACATCTCGATCTGATGTGTTGTCTTCATGTCATTTTCGACACCTAAGGAAGATACAATCAATTCATCCGTAAATGGTTAGTAAAGTATGTTGGGTTAGAGCATATCCATATAATGTCAAACTGACGAAGGTGTGAAATCGATTGATTATTCAGACTATATGACATGTAAAGAGAATTTCAATATAATTCCATTACAGTTACACCATGATTCAAAAGTGTATAGCTAGAATTTCGATATTTAAGATTATTTAACGTCACGGACACGAAGCACTGTCAAAAATAGTGATCAGTCAAATGCTTTCGGAAAGCAAGTTGAGCACACTGGAGGACCTTGATATATTATGAAATTATTTTCCACTCTACCATTATTCTCCTCCTCAGTTTAACGTTTAGAGAAAATGGTTGCAATAAGTCAAATGGATATATAAGGTAGTTGCCATTAATACGACTTGGTGTCTTAAACACTTTGATACTGATTAAATGCATTAACAAAATGTTATTCTTTCATCTGTGTAATATTTTCTTAACAGGAATTGTAAATGGAAAATGCCAACGGAAAGGCGAGTTCACTACCCGAGGACGTATTTCGTATATTGTAGTATCGAATATCATTCTGAGCAATATTAAAACATATAAAACAGCCGTTTTCTATTTCATTGGAAATCCAAAACGATAAAATAACTTTTTTCTACGATACTCGAGTACCTGCTTGCTAAGCAGCACAAACTACATTTTAACATAGTTTGCAACCTTGTTTCTTTTTCTAAAATGTCTACTGATCAAAAACGTAGTGTATGTATGTTGTCATTTCACCATATTTTCATCGGAATACCTTGTCCCCCTGCGGGTTCAGGGTTGTAGAATTGGCCTGACGTTCCTCACCACGTGTCGTCAGAGGCGACTAAGTAGTGGCAACCTGTTGCGAACCGTGTCGGGGGAGAAAAAGATCCTGGTAGTTCAGCGAATGCTTGTCCGATGCAAAATAATGCTTTGACCTCTACTTCTCATAGACGGGTGGTCGGGATTGGCCCGGTCTCTGTTGATACCACCGTTGCCCCTAATTTATGTTCTTTAGCTTTCCTTTTCCCAAGTTTTAGAAGACTTCCTAGAAGTCGGTGGTTAACAGGTCAATCGGGAGGTAATTTTAATGACCCGAGAAGGAATCTCAAGGTAATTTTATCTACCTAGTATCGCATCTGTGTATATCTGGCACTTGAAATTTGCCCCATCGTTGGACTCTATGGCGGGCGGGGAGCATGGGTGCTAAAAGTTTAATAAACAATAATGGAAAACTCCAAAACAAAATCACAACAAACGCACCAAACCATTGTCTGACTCTGATGACGAACCATTTGGTATGGACTCGTTTCCACGCTTTATGATTATTCAGTCAAAGGATGAATGAAAACCACTAGCTGCACTGTCTCCATTTGTTATTGAAAGGACCATTACGGGATCTATTGACACACGAAAAGTGTCAGAAAACTAAACCTGGTTCCCTTCTTGTTGAGTGTGAGCGAAATGTTCAAACGGAAAATATCAAAAAGATGAAAACGTTCGTCGACATTTCAGTGACTTCATTCGCTCACACTGCCTTGAATGCGTTCAAAGCCGTAATGCGGTGTCGTGACTTGGCTGGAGTCAACGACACAGATATCGTCGAAGGGATGAAACATGATGGTATCACTTCAGTGTGAAGAATATGTATTAAACCTAATAACAAAATGCAGTACACCAATACATTTTTATTCACCGTTAACAAGCTAACAGTACCCAAAGTGGCCCAAGTTGGGGTTTGGCAAGAAAAGATCGAGATATAGATAACAAACTCCTTCGATGCTATAAGTGTCAAAAATACGGACATCACGAAGACCAATGTTCCAAAGTGAAATATGTGGCCATTGCGGAGACTATTCTCATCAGGAATCTGATTGTAGAGCAACCCCGCATTGTGTCAACTGTGGCAAGGAACATCACACCAATTCCAGGGATTGTGATACGTGGAAACAGGAGATAGAAACTCAGAGGGTACAGTTTACATCAAACATTCCCTACCCAGAGGCCAGAAAACTTGTCCAGGCAAAAACATCCATTCCTGGCCCATCCTTCTCCACTGTAGTAAAACACAATCCCAAAACCACGAAGGACGCACAAACACAAAAGGATCAACCCGATTCAACAACAAGCGCTAATATCCCCTATTACCAGCGACAGGAAAACAAAACATCTACCCAAACTACATTCATTAACAACCTACCACCATAATTGCCAAGCAATAAACATAAATCACACACAAAAAAGCAGCAAAAGGGGTCAGATATTCCCATTAAACTTAACAACAAGTTTAAGACTTTAAGAGCATGGATGCAGAAGAAACTGCTCCATGTACTGAAGGCTATTCCAAACCTACTAAAAGCAACTAGACTCCCGTACTTCCTCCAGAGAAATAACAACACAAATGTCCTCAACGAATTGTCTAACCTAGCTCCAGAATCTCCAGCATAACATTATAATGAAAACCCCATCATACAATGTAAATGTCGTGGACTTAAAAGTAACTACAATAATATTCTTCTGCATTTACATGAACACGATCCAGCAGAACTATGTTTTACATGAAACATTCCTGAAAGAGACAGAAAATTACATTTAAATACTTTTCCGTTTAACACGTACTTTCAAAACGCTGACAGGGCCTCAGGAGGAATCTTTGATGTTGTGAAGAGAGTCATCCCTTTACATACAAATTTACAAGTCATTTTTGTAAATTTCACTCTATATTGATTGATTACATTTTGCTATATTTACTCACCTCCAAACACCAACCTAGCAGCAAACGAATTAAACACTCTCGTTCAACAACTTTCCGCGCCTTTCGTTTTACTCTGGAATTTTAATGCCCATAACATTCCATGTGGATTAAATCACATAAACGACAGAGGCCACAGAGTAGTAGATTTGATTTCTAGACATGATAAGTGTATATAAAACACTAAATCACCGACATATTTATACCCAGGAACATGGTACATACCCGTGCATAGATTAGACAATTTGCTCTCCTTCGCTGCTTTTGGACTATAAATGGATGGTCGCTGATGACCTTCACAGCAGTGATCACTTTCCAATCAACCTTGAAAATAACTCTAAAATTGATGACGCAATTCCACAATGGAATATAAAGAAGGCCGACTCGGCTACGTTTGAAACACTGAGCAAAAATATACTAAATAATTATACTGTATTCAACACTGTTAATCCGATACAGCATTTTACTTCAATTATAATTGCGATTGCAGAAGAATATATTCCAAATGTCCTAACCAAACAGCACAAAAAACCGAAAACATTGGGTAACAAAAGAATGCAAAGAAGCCATTAGACAACGCCGAGAAGAATTTAAAAACTTCAACAATCGTCCAACACCCAACAATCTAAACAAATATCATATTACCCAGGCTAAAATTCGATCCCCACTCAAAGAATGTAAACGTGCATCATAGACGAAATATATCCCTTCCTTAAACGCTATTTCCTCAATTAAACACGTTTGGGACACTATCCGAAAATAAACGGAAAGAGAAAAAACAACTCTCTCCGACACCTGAAAACAAACAATAACAATTTTAGTTCGAAACGTGACAGCGCAAATATTCTTGCAGATAGTTTCTCAAAAACTCCTCATCATCTAAGTATTCAGAAGCTTTTCGAAGATTATAACTTAATTGAAAAGTCATATTTAAAATTCACATCAAACAACTCTGAAAGCTATAACCAGTTGTTATCACTATTGGAGGTTACGGAAACTTAATGTAATGCCCATGACACATCCGCTGAGATTGCTGAAGTACAATAACTAGTTCTTGAAACATCTCTCAGAATCGTCTGTAACATCTCTACTGAAAATCTTTAATGATCTATGGGATGCTGATAATGTACCTAAAGAGTTGGAATTGAATTTGTTATCGATCAAAATACATGCATACAATTGAGAGACAACTACAACAAAATATTTAACAAGATCCAAAATTGCGCCAGTACTAACGGTTTGAAGTTCTCAAAATCGAAAACAGTATGCATGCATTTCTATCAGTTGCAAAGACATCATGATGACCCAAAACTCACTCTGGACGGAACACTTATTCCAGTTGTTGAGGAAACAAAGTTTTTGGGTATCATCTACGACAAAAAACTAGCTTTTACTCTACACATCAAGACTTGAAAGCTAAATGCTTGAGAGGTTTAGATCTACTGAAAGTAGTTGCACACGATGACTGGCGTGCTGATAAAAACAGTCTTCCTTAGTTTGCACAGAACATTTATCCAAGCTAGACTGTGGATGAGTTGTTTATGGTTCATTAAGGAAGTCATATTTGCTTTACCCAATTCATCATCAGGGAAAAAGACTCGCCCTTGTAGCTTTTAAGTCATCTCCATGTGCACGACTTCTCGCGGAAACGAATGAGTCAACATTATTACATCGCAGAGAAATGCTTTCTACACAATACCCTCTAAAAGTAAGATCAAACTCTCTGAACCCTGCTTTGTCAGCTGCTTTTCAACCAAAATACAAAACTTTGTGCGAAAACAAACCAAAATGGCATATTTTCATTTGACATCAGAATATTATCCATCTTTGACAATATCAAAATTAATCTCTCTACAGTTCAGAAAAAGTTTGTCTCGGAAACACAAACTTGGCTCCTTAAGCAACCCAAAGTGATTTTGTACGTTACACTAAGGAAATAAAATCTGAGACTAACCCGGCTAACTTCCATAACTCTTATTATCAACTCCACAACGAATTTAGAGACTACACTAACATTTACGCTGATGAGGCAAACACATAACAACAGTTGGTTTGCTAAAGATGTGTCCATTTTGCAGCCGGAATCAGAGCAATAGACCTTGCTCTGAAATTTAATGATAATGCACGTATTTTAAATAGTATTGTCTTCGTTGACTCATTATCAGTGCTTCAGTCAATGCACAACATAACACTGGCAAACCCATTATTACCCAATCTCCTCATCAAACATACCGAGCTTAGTACCTCGTAGAATAAAGTATACTGTTGGTTACCTAGCTGTACTGGAATTATAAGTAATGAAAAGGCAGATCGAGTTACTAATATGGCTCTATCCCAAGAACCATCTGATTTTAAATTACCGTTTACATATTTTAAACTACGTATCAAAAAGTACCTTCGCCAGAAGTGGAAGGCATCATGCGATGATGCAATGAATAACAAACTTTATGCCATCAAACCAACCCCGAGAGAATGGATTCCTTCCTACAGAACCATCCGTAAAGAAGAGGTAGTCATTGCAAAAATCGGAATCGGTCATTCATAAATAACCTACTCCCACTACTAAAAGGTGAAAATTCACCAGACTGCGTTTCCTGCAATTAACCATTCACTGTTAAGCACTTTATGACCGAGTGTTCCGACCTGCAACCTACGCGTAATAAATACTATTATGTACATGACATGAAGGAACTGTACATTTCACTTGTATTTTAGATTTCCTGAAGGAAATAAATCTTTATTTTAAACTATAACTTGTGTGCCATTGTCTACAGCATTTGTATCTAATGTAAATACCGCTTATTATTTTCAACATCCTTTCACCTGTACTCATGAACATCCACCATTTATAACTCCCGTTCATTGGGAAGTTTCATACTTTACTGTTACTAACATATCACAATTTTATGTTGAACAATTTGTTGTTTGATATCGCTGTCGATATTCAACTTCTTAGTAGTTTTAAACGTGTATAAGTACAACCAGTTGTATGGCGCTAATTAGCCTAATATTGCTGGTACGCCGTTATAAACCAATCAATCAATCAATCAATCAAATCGGAACACGTTGGCAATGATTCTTAATTAATTTTGGACTGTTATTATTCCATGTTTTGATGCTATTGCAACATTCAACTCACTTTAAGTTTTGATTTGGCTGAATATCGATCTACATTTCCAATTATTAAGTATGTTTTATGACAAATGTTTACCTTATTTATAATATTTCATTTCTTCTGTTTAACCTTTAAAGAAATGCAGTAATGCAAAAATATCCAATAATGTTACAACAATTGAATCTACCCCTTAAATGTATAGAAAAGTTCATGTCGACCAAAACCAGTAAGTCTTATCCATTCCGTACCTATTATTTCTCACTACAGATGTCTTAAAACCTGAATATCTCTTCGCTTCATTCAAACTAATATCCTACTAAGGTTTCCAGTATTATTGAGGCAGCTGCTAAACCTTACAGACCAATTTGACAAAATTAAACTACCTTTCTAATCAAATTATCGTTGTAAATCTAGCATTTACCAGGATGTATGCTCTTTGAAACATTATGTTCCCAGACATGATATTTAGATTAAAGGATAAAAATAAATGAAGATTGAAAACTCCTCTTTTGCTTTAATCCTTTACAGTTTGTTAATATTGTCTCAACATAATTTAAACGTGCATTAAATGTATGTGTGCGAACTAGACTTAGTTATTATATCGTTTATGTTTCAAAATGAAGTCGAGGGAAAGAACAATTTTCTACATGTAGTTGTATGTGTTATGAGAGTTTATGTCAATATTTAAATACTATTAAAATGTATATGTTTATAATTTGATTGATTTACATCATGTTTGTATATGATCGTGTATGTATGTATTTAAATATATTGATATGTAGAAGGATTAGTATAGTTTTGCTTCTGATTAAACATTAAATTTCAACTATTATGAGTGAGAATCTGACAGCGACCGCTTATGAGCCATGTTCTGGTAACATTTAAGTTAGCCAGTTGAAATGCGACTTTCAGAAATTTGAAATTGAAACAAATCGATAAGCACAAATTGTGGTCTTCAGTTATACTGCTATTTCTTCCATTCGTGAAAACATAAGAGTAAATATGATTGACCATAAAAGCTAGCGATTATGGAAATAACTCTTGTCACCAGAAAATGACCACAAAGCGGTCATTGTCAAATCTTCACGTAGGACAGAGGGGATCTGATTGGAGACAAAGAGGACGATTACAAATCTTGCTTTACATATACTTTGTGCACAATTTAGATTTTAAATCACAAGCAATATCTCTGCTAATGCAATTCCTAACCATGGAAATGCATCTAAGTAAAGCAGTTGTGCAAAAATCTCCAATAATGGTTAAACAATTGAATCGATCCCTTAAAGGTCCGGGAACTTTCATGTCTACTGAAACCAGTGTGTGTTTCGTACCTATTATTTGTCACACACTCTTCGCTTATTTCAAATCGAAATCCAAATAAGATTTCCACTATTACTGAGGCAGCTGCTAAAGGTTACAGACCAATGGCACGGTTTGACGAATTTAAACAAAATTATTCAACTGATAATCGTTATAAAATCTAGCATTTACCAGGATGTATCTTCTTTGAAACTTTATGTTTCCAGAATGGTTATTTGGATTAAAGGATAAATGTAAAAAAAGATTGAAAGTTCCTCTTTTACAGTTTTATTTAATATTGTCTCAACAGAAGTTAAACGTGGATTAAATGTATGTGTGCGAATTAATCTCTTATTATCTAATTGGCCTTGAAAGGAAGTCGCGAGAAAGAACAATTTTCTACATGTAGTTGTATATGATAAGAGAGTTTATGTGAGCATTTAAATATTATTAAAATGTATATGTTTTTAATTTGAGTGATTCACATCATGTTTTTATATGATCGTGTATGTATGTATTTAAATATATTCATAGGTACGAGGATTAGCATAATTTTGCTTATTATTAAAATCAAATCTCAACTGTTATGAGTGAGAATCTGACAGCGACCGCTTATAGGTCATATTCTGGTAACATTTAAGTTAGCCAGTTGAAATGCCTCTTTCGGAAATTTGAAATTGAAACAAATCAATAAGCACACATTGAGGTCTTCAGTTATACTGCTCATTCTCCCAAACGTGAAAACATAAGACATCATCTGATTGACTAATACAACTAGCGATTATGGAAAAAACACTTGGCACCAGAATAAGACTACAAAGCGGTCACTGTCAAATCTTCACGAAGGAGATTGGAGATCTGATTGGAGACTAGGAAGATTACAAATCTTGCTTTACATATACTTTGTGCACAATTTAGATTTTAAATCACAGGCAATATCTCTGCAAATGCAATGCAATAATGTTGATTTCCAAACCATAGAAATGCATCTGAATAGAAAATGAAATCTCTTTAAATATAACGGATATATTATAATATTAACCAATATCAAAACTATCGTACAGAAACCTTACCATTGTTTACAATTGCTGATTTATTCCCTGGAAGTGTTTGTGTTGAACCACTTGATTGATTAATTCCTATCGATGTGGATGATACAGAATTATTTCCTGATAGCAGCTGGGATTCTGATGATGTAGGCGTCTTGAAGTCTACAAATGGCCTGGTGGACAACGCGGATGTTGTTAATAACTAAGCAACCTTTGACCAAGACGATTGTACGACTTCTGCTGATATCGTAGACAGTATGGTGGTTATTATACTAGTCGTCGTTGCTGCTGTTATTGTTGTCGTCGTCGTTGTTCGTTGCGTAATACCTGTGAGCAAATACCCCCGTCAACGTGTTATGTATTTTTAGGATGTATAAAATGATCTAGAGTTTTATTTTTAAAATATCTTACTTTTCGGTCTATACTGCTTCCAGGTGTCATGGTCATTTGAATTATATACAAAACAATTGTTTGAATAATTTTAAGAATATTAATCTCAATTTCTCGCAAACGTAATTGGTTTCTCGTCAAATACCTGTCATTCAGAAATTCATGCGTAATCGTAAATTACCGCAAAATGTGTTTAAGCTTTATTGTTTTACTATAAGATTAAAATCCATATTGACATTAAATTGTGAAACCAAACACCGTCAGGCACCATTTAAAAAAGTAAATACGCCAACCAATATTACGTGGCAAGTTCATTTATTTAAAACACGCTTGTACAAATATAAGAAATTCCCGTATACATAAAATGGAAATATATTCATTACATGATGCACTAACGCCAATTATAAAGAGTATTCGCAGATGGGAACGTATAAAGAAACAAAACGCTTTAAACGTTGTATGTATAAAGAAAGAAACGAAACCCGTGTTAAACACTTTACACTCTATTAGATAGCCAAGCTGTAAATGTCTAAATAACCTGAGAGACTTTATGGTAAAGCCAGTAAATGCTTGTGATAAGTTCAGGATATAATGAAAGCATATAACACAGTTGATACACATTTGCTATTCGATAATATCGGCCCAGATTATAGTTATTTTCAGTCTGCAGATCCGAGATGAATCCTTGATATATACAATTTGTACTTGTCAATATAATCTGCTAAATTGATATAACAAATAATACGCATATATTGAACCAAATTTCAATACCACGAGGACAACCCGCTATGATATCATTCCTTTAAATAATCCCTTGGATCTGAAGCTGATTTTTTTAACTCATATTGTATATCACATTGATGAGATCTATAACATTATTTCAGGATTATTACGTTTCTTCAGAGATCACTGTGGATGGTGGGCGTGCTCATTTTCGAATGGACACAGATCAAGAAGTACATGAAACGAAGTCGCCCTGCAACAAAATGAAAGTAGTGAAGGATACATAACCGAGACTCTTTCAAACAATATAAACTCTTTCAGGTGAACAGACAAGACGAAAACCTAATCCCTAACAGTTCCGTTATTTATTCTAGCAATTATTAATATTAGATCGGTATAAATATCTTGGAATGAATTGTAATGGAGCGCGGGACCTGAACTGAATTCTTAAAAGTGCTCAACATATAACAAGTATATAGGAATCTAAAATAATAGCACTGACTAAATAGTTCATAGCAAATAGGTCATTTAATATCAGATATTTTTCGTCGCATGGTATAAACAGATGAGGTTTGTTTTACAGTCGACGACATCACAATTTCCGAGTAACAAAATATAGTTTTAGGTAATACCGGACCAAAAAAAACCGTTATTTAAGAAAGCAATTAAAATTAAATTATAAAGAAAATTGCTATATATTAGATGTTCAGGAACATAAGCTCACAATTCAGCATAACAGCACTCAACACCAACACCTTTTTTGTAAATACAGCTTAGTGCCTAAGGATGATTAATTAAATAACGTGAAAGAAATGTAGAATTAGAATGACCTAGTTGTTCAATACATACTATGTGAACCACAAATCAAATCTAATTAACGGTATCAATTAAGTTTCCATAAAAACGACATGCAAACAGTTCGATAAAGAAAAGGAAATAACATTAAATGTATGAATGCTCAAAGATTTATTTGTGAGTATAAATACATCCTTTATGAATGATTCTGGAAAACCAAAAAACGATATAAAACTCATCACTGTATGTATTTACTCATATTTGAAATATTGTAATTTCAGTTCCACACCAAAACATCTTGTGGAGCTTTTATCAGTAATAGAGTTTCTAAACTTAGTAATGTAACAGAAATGAAGTTCCATCAATAAAACAATGTCGCTCTTATTTCTGAAACTATTCAACAAAACCTCGCCAACAAAACATATATATATATATATATATATATATATATATATATATATATATATATATATATATATATATATATATATATATATATATATAACATCATTTATGTCTATACATTGTTCCACATTCCTCCCAATCGTTAATTCTGTGATTGCGTTATCAATGTAGTAAACGGAAAGATTTCATAGGGAGACCGCATTTTTCAAGCAAAAATGTAATGCAATCTATATTTCCCTGTCCAAAAAGGACTAGACTTTCTTGCTGCAGACATAACATCAAGAGATATATAAGAAATAATATTTTCTCAAATCAAAATATTTAGAAATAAAAATGGTATGAAGTTTAATTAGTCAATAAATAATACATAATATGCAAATGTTTGGGATTTAAAAAAATAGAACTTGTAATGAAATTCAACACCATCAATTTAACATCAACATTTTATCCAATCGATGTTTTGTAGATTCAGATATAGAAATATGCCTTCAAAACTGTTTTTAGTGTACATTTTGTCTACATACTGTGGCTTTAACCAAATTATGCTAGCAATTTATTTCCCATTAAGGAAAACACAAATTACAAAAGATTGAAAATCTGATAATCATGTATGTTCATATATTTATGACCATGATCAAGTTGACAAATTTTATGTCTGTCCATGTTATGTGTTTTGTCCTAACATGAATTACGGGCAGCTATGTCCGACATATTAATAGATAACAGCACCATAATCTTCCGTCTTCTTGAAATGAATGCAAAATATGAATATCAGATGCACATAAATATATTCCTGATGTTCTAAAACATTTTAGCACATTGAATATAACAACCCTTAAGATGGACACATTTTGTAATTCCATGTTTTTGTTACCTTTACAGTTTGAGGAAACATCATGTTTAATAGCAGTTGGCTAACCGATTGACTCGAAACCAGATTGTGCAATTTTTTGGATGCAAGACTGGAAATAACCTCAATAACTACAGTAACTGTAACGCCCTATAGAGCAAACACATTTCATATATCCTATCCTACGCACCAAGCTCTCTGATACCAATATCCTGAAGTAAAGAGATACAAACATTTTGGCCTTTCCCATCATAAAATCTAAATCAAATATGGAGTACTCTAAAATATGTCCCAGCCAAAGTCACATATTCAGCAATAACACAACAATAGAGGGCTCCATAAACATTTGCAAAATCAACAAACAGAGAACAGTCAAAACAATACGTTTAAATACGTCTGCAGATAGTAAATTCACTCGTATAGGATTGGTTGGCATCAAGGCAGATTATTTACTATAGTGAAAGCCACATAGGTCATTTTTATGTTCATAATTTACACAGCGAGTATTCACTATATTTTGAATCGACGTGTATCAGTATTCCCATAATAGGTCATTACTTACACGCTCCGCAATACACAATGTTGAAGCATGCGTGTTTTGTCAAAGATATAAACCAGTACACTCCGGATTGAATTTCGCGTTCTATGATGTCGCAATGAAAGTTTCGCATGTTCATTTATACACAATATAACACTTTAATATCGTATATTTAGAAGATTATTCCCGAAATGAGGTATTCTAGAACCAGTTTAGTAACCATTCAGCAGTTCAAGCTTCCATAGATTTGCGTATGTAATTTTCGCGATGAAGTGATGATAGTTGAAACACATAATTTAATACTGTGTTTAAAATCTGCTAGTATGAAATATCAGGGTGACAATCAATATTGAAATAATACGTGTAAAATTGCACATTGATGACCGCATTGTAATACACTATATATATATATATATATATATATATATATATATATATATATATATATATATATATATATATATATATATATATATATATAATGTCTACCTTAATGCGTGTATCTCAACAGGATCGCACCGGATCAAACGGATCATTGTTATCTGTGATGGTAGTTATATTCAGTGAAAGTAATATTTAGCATAAACTGATACATTAGAAATAAACAGTGTTGACTTTGTCACTGAACTTACCAGTAACTCCACTTTGTGTGTAAGGTTTCGTTGTCGGTTCCTCTTGAACTTTTCCGCAAACTTCGCGTGTTGCTTTCATACGCGGACTGTTCTTCATATTCTGTTAAACGTTACTATTATTTATCTGAATACACTTGTTGCATTAAAAATATTGTTGTTTTGTATCATGCATGTACAACATTTTGTTGAATTTACAAAATATGTAACGATTTGCTTCGGATTAACTTTATGATAAATTGTGTATTGCGGTAGTCAATCAGCTGATCGATTAATCGCTTTCTTTATCATTTTCACCCTTAAGTATAGTTAATACAAAAAATACTTAAGTTTTTGGCGTAGAACATAATTTCACCATTGATATGGAAACATCTGGTTTACTAATTAGTTAAATATTTTCTTTTAGAAGAGATAGATATTCTCAATTTACTTTTGTTGCTTGGACATTTTCTCCTATTCAAAGTTAGCGAAATCGATTTGTACACAATAAATATGTATATCTAGGTAATTTATTGATTAGAACTTTAGTTTGAAATTGTTATTCCTTAGGAAAAAGCAAGGTATTTTACCTTCATAAACTCATAATCTTGTAGAATCATATAAATGTAAAATACATAAAACAGTGTTTCAGAATGCATAATCATAGATTTGAAGATTTAAAATATAACCTTCAGAAATAATTGCTTGTATGTCCATTTAAAAGACATTGCCAAAAGGCTCAGCAATAAATCAAACAATAACTTGAAAATATTAAGGTGCCTTCTAAGTAACTGTGTATGAAATTTGTTAAATTGTGTACTTATTAATATTTTTCTATACTTTTTGAATCACACAAAGTAATGAAATGTAACAAAAGGCAACATGCAATCAATCCATGGAATCTGTCATTGTACTGGTATAATCCATTTTTGAATTCAGTTTTGACACAAGCAGGCGGATGATTTTTAATTTAATACTAGTTTTCTTAGTCAAGATATTCGGACCATATGCTATCTTATTCTTGCTTTATTTTTATCGATTGAGCCGCGAGGTTCATTACCAATAAATACCAAGAGTCTTTATAACTATCCTGCCTTTGTGTATATGAAACAGGTTTATAAATTACAGGCTTCCAGCTAGGTTTATAAATATTTAAAAAATGCATTTTATATGAAATTTAGAAAAGAAGTAAAACAAATGAGATGTATGTCGGCAAATCTTAACATATTTCTCGTTTAAGTGCCATACAGAAAAATAGCATTGTCCTGAAAGATTTTTATACTTGCAAGACAAACCGCTGGTAAGTTATCTTCACAGCCTTCTAAGTGTAACTCTGGTTGTCCGTCTGACACTGACAAGCTTAAACACCTGATTCGGCCATCAGGAATCGATTCCAATCCTATAAAAGTATCATATTTTCAAACTTAAAGTTTTATACGATCTATGTTGGTAGTTAGTCTTCATAGGACTGATAGGATACTCTTCATATCCTCATCAAATACGTACCTGATACTGTACAATGACGTTCTATTTTTACAATGCCGCATGTCCAAATATGTATACTTCTATCTGTTTTAATGACCTCAATATACTAATAATGAGTGGAGGGGATGTTTAGATGCTTTCATTGTAAATATCAAGTGAGATCCTTTTGTCAGTATTGGTTGTCTTTTTTAGTAATATTGCAAAGTGTCTCTAAACTGTGTTATGCACGTCCTGTTTGTCTATATATCTATGTTAGATCTTCATTCTTTAATATATTGTAGAATGCGTAAGGTGTGGAGTGGTTTGTTTGACTATATACTCGTCTATTATTGGTATGAATGAATCAGGTGTTTCTTCCCTTTGTGATATTTTGCTAGTTAAATTACTTTATAAGCGATCAGTCTTTTTACATATGCTTCAACGATTACCAGGATTATTTATTTGTATTACAATTGCATCCAGAGCACAGACTTTGCTTATTGCTATTATGGAAAAAATATAAATATTCTGTACTACTAAATACACAGCGCACCGATAGATATAATTGTACTAGAGACTTTTAGATGATTTAACTGTTTTCCAGTTTCCTAGTCTTCATCTTCCAAAACAATACAAGCAGAATCTTTACAGAACACTCACCCCATGACCTTAAAGACATTATTCATTTGGGTTTAACAAGTCAAGTGAAAACAGGCAGTTGTGTTTTTGCAAATTAAATAAATGATTATTTACAGGACTTAAAATTATCTTTAGATTTTGAAAATGCTGATGATATTAGAGACAAGATATAATATTATGTTTCTCTAATTAACAAGAGTATCTCATATATAGATTTCAAAGAAATATATATTTTATAATTGAACTCTGACAATCTTTGACAACCTTTACATCTAAACCACATTTATTTCACATTTGTATTTTGAGGATGTGTGAGTCTGATCAGTTATAGAAATATATCAGTTGTCTCCTGTGAAGTCCGCTCTATGCTAATATAGATAACAGAGAAGAACTGACTGGGGGAAAAATTGAATTTGAATTAAAGAAAATATGTAGCCTAGATGTTTGTTTGTTGGCTCTACCAGCTAATTCCCCTATGTAGCTGCCACCCACACCATATCAGCTTCAACAATTTGGTGGAAAATTCAAAAAGGGAAACGTTGTGTTAAATTCTATTTTAAAAATTTTATTGGAATTAGGGGAATTAGCTGGTAGACACTTGCTCAATCTATCAGAACTTATATTGATGAACAACAGCAAAACTGGGCTGATGTGTTACCATGCATTATCATGGCATATCGGAAAACAAAGTGTACAAACTCTACTGGATTTTCCCCATATGAACTTCTTTTTGGATATGAAATTCCTTTAGATGTTCCATTGGATTCAAATGAAAATGTAAAATTATCAGAGTCAGCAGCTGAATATTGACAAAAGTTGAAAAACAAACTTCATGTTTTGGACAAAGCAGCACAAGATAACATTGGAAGAAAACAGAAACAATACAAACAATATGTGGACCGTAAAGCATCTGAGCCAAACTTCTACTTGAGTCAACGTGTATGGTTACACAACCCAAAAGTACCTGTTGGGAAATCTTCAAAATTCCACAACAAATGAACTGGACCATACTATATTAGTAATATTGGTCCTAACCACACGTTTATGTTACGTGACTGCAGTACTCTTAAGCTGCAAAGAACCCTGGTTCATGCTAATCGCTTGAAAGTATACAGTGATCCAGCACTGCGAGAGCAGCACTCTATGACCGGAAAGCCAGAAAGAGGTCATGGTGACCTACTGTTTGCACCAGACGTGGAGATAGAGCCCTTCCCAGGAAGAAGATCCAGTGAGACCTACAAAGAGCCCATCACATGGATCAGACCAGTTAGAACTCTTGAGGAACCATCCCAAGAGTCAACGCAAAACTGGGGAATAGTTGTTAACTATTAGCTTGTGCAAGACCTCAAGGAAACAAGGTCTACAAAGTGATGTGGCAGGACTATTCAAAAGCAACATGGGTCCCGGCAGATAATTTAAAAGACTTTTTGATTCGTGATTTTCATGTCAACATAACTCTAAAAGGAAAAGTGCGAAAATCTAACAAAGTGTCATAAAATGGCGAGATTCATATGGAAAAAAAGGACTGGTTCAAGACTTCAAATAAACAGTGTAAACTTAACTATTCCAATGTCATATAATGTTGAATTTTTCCTCTACAATCGTCTGACTTTCCTACAACCTTGCTTTTCTGAACACCCATTACATGACACTGGAAGATAACTGGGATTGAAATCTTGACTATTTTAATTCAGTCTCTTCAAAAGGCTGACTGCCTAAAGAAACTGTTGCAATATGTGCAATACGAACTCTAGAAAGCACCTAAAACTCTGTAGCAAATGAAAATACCAATAAAATGGAGCAACATTTATATTACTTGATTGAAACGCTGAATAAAACTTTATTTTGTTGCATTGGTATAGTATACAGTTACTGCAAATGACCAGTGAACTTTTGATGATTTATGTGCATTTCTGGATTTTGTCAGGATTTATAACATGGAACATTATCTGATTCATGTTTTGATTATCTTCAGAACAATGTAAACTTTATCCGTTTATTCAATTTAGCTTTATGAAAAAAATGTATTTTGTATTTAGAAAACATTCTGCCCACTTTTGAAATAGTTTTGCATCATTAATATATAACGTGGTGGATGAAATTCTAGGTTTGTAGTGAGATTGTGTGTATGATATGTGACTTATTTTGTAATCGAATTTCTTAAGAAAATTTGGGAACAAAATTTTAGAACCGAGGGGAGGGGGGGCATGTAGTAGGTACTTTTAGATGATTTAACTGTTTTCCAGTTTCCTAGTCTTCATCTTCCAAAACAATACAAGCAAATTATTTACAGTACACTCACCCCATGACCTTAAGGACATGAATCATTTGAGTTTAACAAGTCTAGTGAGAACAGGCAGTTGTGTTTTTGCAAATTAATTAAATGATTATTTACAGGACTTACAATTAGCTTTAGATTTTTGAAAATGCTGATGATATTAGAGACAAGATATTAGATCATGTTTCTCGAATTAGCAAGAGTATCTCATATATAGATTTTAATGAAATATATATTTTATAATTCAACTCTGACGATCTTTGTCAATCTTTACACTTAAACCACATTTATTTAACAGTTGTATTTTGAGGACGAGGTTGAATGTGAGTGTGGGTCTGATCAGATATATTATAATCATTTATATGTTTTCAAATCAACTTCTAGACAACTCATTAGAGAGATATCAAATGTTTAGTTTAATGTAGGAAACACAGATCTATTTACCACTGACACAATTCAAGGCAGTTACAGAAATATGATATCAGTTGTCTCCTGGGAAATCCGCTCTAGGCTAATATTGATAACAGAGGAGAACTAGCTGGGGGAGAGTTTGATTTTTAATTAAAGAAAATATGTAAGCTAGATGTTTGTTGGTTGGTTCTACCAGCTAATTCCCCAATGTATGTGCCACCCACCCCATATAAGCTACAACATAATGTCAACAGTTGACTACTTATAACTAATCATTCGTCAAAGACAACAATGGAACTGGCTTTATTTATTATCTTTGTAATACATTTTTAAACTATGTATGACACAGTCAACATTATCTTACTATTTACCTTTCTTTTGGATGACTTCATCTCTGATATACGCTGTCCATGACTCATTAAAATCTTGGATGTAGTAATGTCTCCAATGATAGTATTCAAACCTAGCAGGAATTTCGGACTTATTAAAGCAGTTTAGTGCTGCTTCATCCCATGATGCTAGTGAATGGAGCCCATATGTGTCATAATCTATAATTGTATCTGAAAAATGAATGCTACAATTATTTAGAGTGTCATTAACATTCTTGATTAAAAATACAGATTCTTATCAAATATATATTGAGGGTTATCACTGGGATATTAATATGTATACTATCAATAATTAATACAGTGTGCCTTTCGTCATTGATGCATATACCTTGTTGTGCCAACTATGGAAACTGCTTTTATCAAATTGAATTGGTTATATGTTTACATGAATAAATCAGACAA
Source organism: Unio delphinus (assembly GCA_029339505.1). Classification (NCBI taxonomy): domain Eukaryota; kingdom Metazoa; phylum Mollusca; class Bivalvia; order Unionida; family Unionidae; genus Unio; species Unio delphinus. The sequence goes on along the minus strand of JAQISU010000036.1, from coordinate 9,944,413 downwards.
TACTGTCGCCTGATCAGGAACTAAAATAAATTTGCCTCGCTATTAAAAAGCGATGTTGCGGCAATATTAGCATGGTCGAACATGCATTATTACGTTGTATGTTTTCCAAGGTGAAGATTATTTATAATATTTTTGAAAGATACATTTATGTTTTCATTGTGAACACTGACATGATTGGCTTTTAAAAGTATCTTATATTTAACCAACACAACAATTATTTGTCCGTTGCTCTATTGAATGTATCTCTTTTATCCAAAAATTACAAGTTTAAGGCACTGACTTTTTTATGTGAATAAAAATGAGGTACTTAAAGCGAATTCCTAATGCCATGGTAACTTCTGAACACGTGAACTCTAAACTGAAACCAATCAACCATTGTAAAGGAAAATCCCTGAAAATGTAAAAGACAATTAATTAACCGGTACATCCACTACTATAACATGACAGGAACAATAACAAGCGTTTCATCCAAACATAGGACGCGACAATTCTACATTCAGATGACAGAACCACAAACTTAAAATTTAAAATTCGGTACCAAATAACCAATGTTTCAAGCTTTCCTCGTCGCATATCTTCCATTTTGGTGATTGGTGATGTTATGTCTCACCTTAACTAACGCAATGTAATAAACGCAAACTATATTAAATCTTTACGAAAACTCGCTTTGCCACTTATAACTGGCTAAATTACCGAAACTCGTCAAATTCAATACATGCACAATAGTTGAAAGTACAATTAAATGAGCGTAATAATGACGTCCAATGTTAATTATAGTTTGGCTATTTGTAAATTATCCATCCTCCATTATGGATAAAAAAGATCACTTAATCAATCATTCCTTAGATAGAAGTAACGCAATCATTTAAACATACAAAAATATATATGACTTCCATAATGATGGCCGCCATCGCTTAACTGCTCGAGAAAGGCTCTTCCGATTTTGTTCTATTTTTACGATATTTGTGCTTGTTGTCTATCGTCGTCTACATTATTTTGTTTCATCATGCATTGGCTGTTCCGTTCGTATGTGTTAATTCATATCCTTGTTTAGGAAACGAGAACAAAGAGAATTTTTCTCAGCTGTTTTGTTCCACTGTTAAGACGTCACTTGTTTTTTAATAAATCGCCGTCACGTGACCGCTTACAATATCACGAACCCTAATAATTGGATCAAATGACCACACCTTGGTTCTAGATACTACATTGTACTCAAGATTGAACGAACTGGGAATACAGTCATCATTACTTAAACGTAAACGGAAGCAAAAACTGAAATGTTTCAAAGCTGGCCGGCGTAGAACAGGAAGAAGGATTCCAGTTATCTACCTTTCGCGCGTAACAGATAAACAATTTAAAAATTCTGCCGTTAATTTTAATACCTGACTCAAATTCCTCTTAAATCGTCAACAGTTGTGTCAACTGCCCAAGGGAAACCACTACGTATTGCATTATGCAATGCTCCATCAGTAGGATCATCTGAAAAGCGCACAGAACTTGTTAATTTTATCATCGACCAGAATATTGACGTCTTCTTCCTGACAAAACCTTGATTACGATCGACAGGTGATGAACCTAATTGTGCGGATTTAACACCCAGCGATTACTCCATTACGTCGTTCCCCCACAACTCTCGCGGAGGTGGAAATAATTCCATGATCAAATGCCTTAAGTACAACACAACCTTCAATTTCCGCCACACATCGTTTAAACTAGTCCAAATCTTATGGAGCATGGAAATTCAATAGGTGGTAACCTTATTATTCTTGAATATTTCAACTTTCACTTTGACTGTCCTGGAAAACCATACACATCAAAACTTCTAGATTCCATTAATGTTTTTCAATCTTAAACAGTTAACCAACCCACCCATAAACTTGATCACATTTTAGACTGGTTTCTTTATAGACCTGATGATAATATTCTGCAATCCACCCTTGTATCCCACGAACTGGGATCGGATCACACCTGCATTGTATGCCATCTCGACGTATCAGTCTCTAACCCTCCACTTCTATTTGCTACTAAGATAAACCTCCGTATGATCAATAGAACCAAATTCATGCACGACATCCAAGAAAACCTAACAACTTTCTTACATCCAACAGCGGAACAACTTGACAACTGCTTGCGTTCATTGCTTGAGAAACATGCCCCAGCCACCAAATGCAGAGTATCAATAAAAAGTGTTCTCCATGGTATACCAGTGTTAGGGACCAGCTTCGCACTGCTAAAAGACCGCCGAAAATCAGAGAGGCTTTGGCTTTCCACCATACTCACTATTCATAAACAAATTTATGAAGCCTCTAAGAAAAACGTCACAAACATAGTCCATTTAGCCACAACAGTACTAAGATCACGGAGAGTTCCAGCTGCAAAGAGCTATTCGACATAACCAACAAACTAATGTCAAGGAACAAATGTACACCACTTCCAACAACCTTCGCTCCACCTTACCTGCCAGACCAATTTGCAAATTTCTTACGTGACGAAGTACAAACCATTAGAGATTCGCTTGACAGCACAATTTCAACTGACTCGCCACCATACAGTTATAATGCAGAATTTCAGCGACAACCTTTAGGAACATTTGTACCTGTTTCTATTGATTAAGTACGGACAATCGTGATGAAAAGTGCACCAAAGTCTTGTGAACTTGATCCAATTCCGACATCACTGCTGCTTGAGTGCTGACACAAAATATTGCCCTCACTAACTGATGTCATTAATATCTCTCTCTCATCTTTCAAAACTGCCATCGTAAAGCCACTGCTGAAGAAACCAACACTTGACCACAACGATTTAAAGAAATACCGCGCAGTTTCAAATCTCCCATTTATATCAAAAATCTTAGAAAAGATTGATCTCATCCAACTTGTATCTCATTTGAATTCAAACAGTCTTTTTAGCAATGTACAATCTGCATATCGCCCTTGCGACAGTACGGAAACTACTCTTCTGAAAGTATTTAATGACATTCTCTCTGATTTGGATAGTGAAGTAATGACAGTCCTCACTCTCATGGATTTATTTGCAGCATTTGACACAATAGACGATGACATATTACTTCACCGTTTCCAGCATGTATTTGGCATTCAGAATAGCATGTTAATGTGCTTCAAGTCCTACTTATTCAACATGACACACATTATATCTGCAAATGTAATACATTCCAGCCCAGTTGACGTATGTTGTGATGTTCCACAGGGATCTGTTCTTGGACCTGTTATCTTCATTCTGTACACTAAGCCGCTCTCAAGTGTCATAGATCATCACCAAGTGTCTCACCAACTGTACGCTGATGACACCAAAATATACAAAAGTCTAGCCACCCAACTGAAGTTGTTGCTACCATCCATGGAGTAGAGAGGTGCATTGCTGATGTGAAATCATGGATGACATGTAACAAGCTGCAGATGAATGATGATAAAACTGAAGCTATGCTGATCACAACACAAAGACATTCTCATTCATATCCTTTACCTCAAATAATGAATATCAGCAACACCAACCTTAAATTTTCACAGTCAGTACAAAACCATGGCGTTACTATCACATTGTACCAACATGTCATGAACATATGCAAGGATGCATATCTTGAATAGAGCCGCATCAGTTTATGTATAATTACTGTGTATTGTGTGCATGATCTTGCAAATCACACATAACAGATGTTTGGTGTATATCTGCCTTTTGTAATAATTCTAACTTTTAATAGGTTAATGTTCCTATGTCTCTGATTTCACATATAAGTGTTGAAAAGCTTGTGATGTTGCATGTACTATTCTTCACTCTAATGAATCAAAGCTGAAATTAAGGTTCATTAAATCAAAACTAATCCTAGGAGACGGAAACGTAAAAGATTATTACAATATGAGCACTTGTTTCCTGATTTGCAACCACGGAAACGAACAAATTAGATCTACAATAACTCTGAAAGTGTCGATTCTACACTTTAGAAAATACATCAATACAGGAAACCTATCAAACATATATTTTTCAAAACAGCAAATACATAAGTGCTGGAGAAGGGTGTTATTGAACCAAATAAAAGTAACTGGACATCAATATGTTTTCTTGTGAATAGCCCATATCATATATTTTTGATTTGGGTGCCGACTATGGAGAGGTAAGCAGTGTTACCAAAACATATTCAAGACTTCAGCCAAGAATATATGACTTCAATGATAATATTCTATATGCAAATTATTTCACCAATTGTGAAGTTCTGCAAGGATTACAGTAAATTACACTCACATAAAAATCAAAAGAAAATCAGGAACTTGCAATTCAAGATGATCGTGATCAATGAAAATTATTAAGTTTTTAATGAAATATTAGTTGTCAACTTTGGTCATTTAAAACCCATCTTATAAGACAATATTGATACCAATCGGAAATTCATTGATTGAATCAGTAATGCAATTTTGATAATACATTTAGGTAACAATGACTTGTACTATAGCGCTAAAATATATTCTGAGATACGGTCAATATAATCTTGTATAAGTTAAGGACAAATTTCTCTGAATTCCCATTGGTTGTTTGTAAAAACGTAACGGATTTTTGGGTATGGATGGATAATTTCGGACATCTCCTCTATAACTGTATCCACATACATAATTGTTGAATAATATTGGCATTGGCCTAACAGGAATACGACATTATCATTAGGCACCTCAAATGTTAAGATAACCTAGTTGCAGATGCACTTTCCAGTGCATAGAAGTAGTAAACTGCTTCATGTAGTTTTCGCGCAGTTTATAGGAGTATTAAAATATAATTATCATGATTAGTGTCTTATATGTATGTTTCATTATTATGTAAAAGAAAATCTCTTTCATATAAATCTTTCGCCTCGTTATGATAAAAGGTAAGAATAATTTTCTATTGTGTATTTGACATTTGTCTACGATTGATGATTTAGTTATGATGTCCATCTAATTGTTGTATTGTCTGTAAGTTACAAACTAGACTTCTGCTAAAAGTTTACATTTAGTTAAAACTTATAATATCCTAGAAGCGAACAGCTAACCCATATCATGGTACTTGTATTCTTAGGTTAGTATATGATGCTGAGCAGCAGGAAGTGCGACGGTGACAAATCCGTCACCATTTTACAACTTTAAGTCTCCATTTATTAATCTGAGACTTAACAAAAAAATCACTAATTCGTATTTTGGCAATCGGCCACTTAACAAAAAATCGCTAAATTAAATTTTGGTAATCATCCACCTAGTGATTTTTTGTCTCCGACCAATTAAGAATATATTCGATCAAGTCCGATCCGAGTATATACTTAAGGTTACTCAAATATTTTCGTATTTTTTTAAAAGTATTTTATGATTTTGTTATATAGGTATGCCAATAAAATCTACTCCGTTATCCGAAAAAGACATCGAAGATATTATCGCGATGAAAGGTAAAATTCCCATCTCGGAAATTAAGGCAAAATATCATATCGGGTTACAACGAATATACTCGATTTGGGGTGGTCCGATAAATAAACCGGTAAACAATAAAATATTAAATCGTATGTTTGATATTATCGAAAACTCTCAGGTGTACACGAGAGAGCAAAAAAAAATTCCAGAGATAATTTTTACAACACCAGAAATAAATGGAGGAGGAAATGAAAATTTACCGTGTCAAAAATGTATTGATACTGAAGCAAAAGAACAATTTCATCAACAACATATAGAATCGTTAAAAAAGCAACATCAACAGTATATAGAATCATTAAAAAATAAAGAGCAACAACAACAGCAATATACAGATTCATTACTTACCCAAAATCGTAATTTATCCTCAAGTTTAGATTTATTACAAAACAAAAATTATAATTTATCTGAACAGATACAAGAATTTAAAAAATCATGTAGAGATATTATATCTGACGAGAATAATTCATTAAAATCTCAAAATAAACTTCAAGTTGATGAGATTAATTTACTGAAAACTCAAATTGAGAATATTTCCATTGATAAAACTGAATTCGATAAGTTAAATGCGGTAAATCAAGAACAACTTAATGAGATTAATTCATTAAAATCATTTATTAACTCCACGGTAGATAAAAATAAGAAACAACTTAATAAGATTAAAAGATTAGAAACACAAATTGATAGTTTGAAGAGTTCCATTGACAGCTCTGAATATGATAAATTGAACTTATTAAATAATTCTCAACGGGATGAAATTGTTAAATTACACGATAAACTGTCAGTTGCTGATAAAAAAATAACTGATTATAAAAACGAGATTATAGGATATAAAAATACTATAATTGTTCTTCAAAAGAAGAAAATATATAATTGAAAATCCTAGGATTTTACAAACAGACTAATTTGTAAAACTTCACCACGTAGATCTATCAAATTATTAGATTGATCGGTAAGTTTGAAATTAATTCTCGTTAACGAATCATTATGACATTGCATAAAGACTGGATTAACTGGAGACTCAATAATTAAAAAACCTGGAGGGGCTGTTGGTGCAAATGAATATAAAATATAACCTTGTTGAGCTTGATTTGATTGTTCAAGATTTATTTGATAACTTCCTTCAATAACATCACATACCAAATTTAATGCAATCACCGTAGATATATTCACATTGTTTGGAGCGATATGTCTACCGTCACCGTCTGGGCTATTGTCATGTTTAAGAATAGTTTGTGATTCTGGTAAATCAGGCCATCCTAGTACGGTTCTAATAGAACCTTGATAAATATCAACGACATATCCAGGAGATTTTATTTCGATTATAGATGATAACGTCGGTTCATGAACCGTTATAGCGATCTTTGCTTCTTTTCCGGTGATAGATTTTATTCTTCGTTGTAATTCGTTATTGATTTGTTCGATTTGATATGACCCCGTTGGTAACGAGACAACGTTCCAATCTGGAGTCCCGTCTGGTTTATTTTTATTTGCAAACACCAAGGAATTATTTGGTTGTTGACCGCCAAATGCTACAGATCTAATATTAGGCCAGCGATGATATACTCGTAGTTTTGCTAACGCGATCTCACTCACGGTAACGGGAATCGGGAAATTCACACTAAATTCGGGACGAGTTGAGGTTATTGATATCATGCTTGTTTTCACTGGTGTTGTATTTATTACTATTTGTTGAAGTAGTTCTTGCGACATTATTATTATTGTCCTGCTCTAATTTTAGCATTGTTGTTTTATACAATTGAGCCATCGTTGAAAATTCGCTGTCTGATATTGTTGTGTCATCCAACGACGATGATATCAACGAGGATAATTGTGAATAACCACTAGATGCAATATGAAATTTAATTACATAGTCATGTAGTTTACTCTGACTACACGATGATAGTTTTTTTGTAACCCCGGTTAATATACCCGCGATTGTAGCCACCGCGGAAATAGCGATTGGAACTACGACTGGAGCTATCATTGTAACCGAAGACAATATTATTCCGGCAGCAGTCATTACACCCGAGACTGTGTAAACAGTAACATCAACCGCGGTTATTCTTCGTTTATATTTTTTTATTTTTATTTTATACTCATCACAATGTGAGCTGAGTTTAGTTTGAAACTCTCTGACCTGATCATAACGATACTGATACACTGAAGGGATTGTCATCTTATTTTAAATGTGTTAGTATTTTCAATTGAAACCACTACTTGTTTATTTGTTTACTTAAATCTACTACGAATTCTACGTACCACGTTACTGGAACACTAACTAAATTTCTATCTGTGGTAGTTATCGTAAATTGTTCAGACACATCCTTGTCGATAATTGTTGATACTGTATTATTAACTCCAGATGAACTACTTGATGATATATTGAATTGATTCGGTGATATTATTGTTAACCGATAAATACCCTTGACGGCTGCGGTTATGTTTAAAATATTAGTTGTGGGGGTCCATATAAATGAACCGTGTTGAATCGTGTATACATTATTGATAATGATTTTTTTATCGTGAGGAATTTTTATTTTTTCAATAACACTTATCATTCTCGATATATCATCCCTTATTGCGTTGTTGAATGTTTTGATCTCATCGATGGACTTTTTAATATCAGGAAGGGTTATTTCAATTTTATCAAATTGGGTTCCAATAAACTTATCCATGAGGTTTTTACGAAATATTGAAAACTGTCTCACGTGTTTTTCATATTCGGATTGAAGAGTTGTTAGTTCCAACATAGATTCTTTTATCGAGGTGAGTTTTGGTTCAGTTACTGGTGGATTTCCTAAAAATTCTAATAGGGGTTTATCAATTTTGTCAATTATATTTTTTTGTAATTCAGAAAACTGATCAAATACAACTATATGATCATCATATTTATCGCTGAGTGATTGTAATGAATTTACTGTATTATCTAATGTTGCTAATTTATCCGTAATTGTTGAAACAAGTACACCTGGTTTGAGTTTACCTTTATCGGAAAATAGCGCGATAGTATCATCTACTGCGTCTCGTTGTTTAACTAAAATATCATTTATGGAGATATTACTAGTTTTTAATTTACCCTGACGATCTTGAAAAACAACTATTTCATTAGGATCAACATTTGCTAGACTCAACGTTTCGGCGATTTCATCCTCAATTAATTTTTTAACGTCTTTGATATTATCAATAGTTTCAACTCCGTCAGGTTCCGGTTTCTTCAGCGCTGATAAAGGTCGTCCCCAAATATCAATCATTGTTATCATAGAAATCTATTCTCTGTTTAATTTTTGAAAGATTTTTCAATCCAACGACCACTAGTATATTCATTCACTACTACATGAGGTGGTTTTTGTCGAGAAATCAAAGATTTTGAAATAGCATCAAGCACGTTTAATACTTCAATGCCACATATTGGTGGATCAATCATCGTTTGCGTTGGTAACGTGGAATGCCAACAAGGTATTTTTAAATCACGGATATAGTGGTTAAATTCCTTCGGAGGCGCTAATCCATACGAGTCAAAATAAATAATCCCACGTGGATCAATCGCGTATGCAACCCAATGTGTTCCAGGTCCGGAGCTATTATCTAGATTAATAATACCGGTTTCAACATTATTTGGTTGTGCTGGTAACTGATCTTTCATAAAAACACCTCGGAAGTTTTTAATCGCGAGTTTTTTAGCAGCATCAATTAAATCAAAATTAGACATTGGAAGATTAAAACCTAAACCGTTCCTAGTCTCAGACCCGATCCTTTGTACTACGTGTGTGGAGTTCCTGGTAGTCTTAGACCTTTCCCTTTTTTTTTATATCCAGACCCACGAGTGGGTCCGCCTGTTGCTTTCTTTAGTGCCATTCCTGCCGCGGTACCAATAGCCCCTAACGCTGCTGCCTTCGCTACCGCTGGGGCCGCTGCGGCAATCAATCCTGGAATCAATCCTAACAGTTGAAATATACCGCCAGTCTTTTCCATATTTTTAATAGCGCTCGGAGAAAGAGTGACTTGAACTCCTTTTTTTTCTTTTAATGCTTTATTAAAATGATTAACCTGAGTTTTCGTCATTGATAGTTTATTTGCCCCACCATTCATTTGAGTAAGTTTCAGAGTTATTGTGGTTCCACATTGTTTGGCTGATTTAGATTGTAATTTTTTAACTGACCAGGTGTCAACGACACATTGATATTATTATACGACATTATACAAAACAGATTGATTCTAAATCGTAGAGAGAGATAAAATCAAAAATTCGTAGATGAAATTACACAGTAATTTCCAATTATATGTTTAGAAAACATTATATGTTTTCCACTGGTGCATCTACCAGTCTCATTCGTCCACCAACACCCTCAAGTATCATTGATTTATCACTGAGAATGACAGCAACTGCTCTATAATTAGCAATAGCAGGAGGACCAACAGGACGGGTTACACGAGCTCGGAAGTGTATATCAACGACGGATTGTCTCATCAAATCAAGATGTTCCAATGAAAAGTAATAAATCGGATACAGATTTTTAAAATCCAACTGTGATATTTGTAGACCAGTATCAACATTTTGATCTCGTCCCATATACGACAGCAATCGATGATAAACTCGTGCAATATGATTACTTCCATAATCAAGTTGTATATCCTCTGATGGTTCTTGTTGTCCGTTTATTTTCAGTGAGACTTCATTACACCCAATTTGATCAAATATCATATGACTTCGTAGTTGATTATTTAATCGCGTAGTATCCTGTAGCGCAATAAAAATGTGACGTGGGGCTGAAATACCTTGTTTTGATGCTAGATGCCATGTAAGTGTTCCATCAATATTAGAATCCATGGTATCTGTGGACGTTGACAACCAACTTAATACTCTCTTTCCTCCCTGATCCATAAATGATAACAATCGCGGTTCTGTTGATAACGACGGAGTCAACACTGGCAGCCATAGTGTTAGTTTTGATAAAACGACTTTACCGGCGTCATTATTTGGATTTGCAGCGTCTGCTGGAGTCCTCCAGATTGCAGCATCATCAGTACCTCTTCGTACTAGTGCTACCGTATGCTTTACTCCATAGATAACTTTTCTGACGTTTCTACAAAATCCAAATATATGATGGAGTGGAATCGCACATGAAAATTGTCGACGTTGTCCTTGTAATGTTTGTTTTCGTGTTGCAAACCCTAAATTGAAATCTGCATTGTGTTTTATAACAACAGGTTCACTTCTAGCATCAGCAGCAAAGGCTGTGTTATCTAACTTATTCGGGGTTCTTATCGTATTGGGGTTATGATCAGCGTTATCAGTAATATCCTTTGCGAACATCATAGACGGACCAGCCGATCTAGTATAATCATCAGAATATCTCGCTAACCCGATTATTCCCGTTGCAACATCAACCTCGCGTTCAATAGATTCGATTTCTCTTCCATCAATGAGATATCTAGCGCTTTCAAATAATGCCATGATGCCATTATTAACAAAACCAACTCGGACAGTTTGGTTATCTGCATACGGTGTATTATCTGCTTGTAGAAGTTCACCTTCAACTTCAATAAATGCTTCAGCAGGTAAAAAGTATTTACTAGTATCATGAACTTGAAGTTCAATTCGTGATCTAAGATCAGGTTGTACTGCGTGATAAGCAAAAAATTGATAATCACGTACCGATTCATCCTTGAGCACTGGGGCGTCCATGTCAAACGCAACATCAGGATTCGGTTTGAACATTTTTATAATATACCCGCTGGTCTAAATCGAAAGATTTTTCATTGCAAAGCAATTTTTAATTATTTTATAATTTTTAATATAGTACAAATGATAACAAGTGTAACTACAACTATAACTGTAACAATAATATCAACTATAATTACAACAACAAATGCAACTATAACAATAACAACAACAATAACAACAACTGTAACTATAACTGCGACAACTACAACTATAACAACTACAAATATAACCACAACAATAAAATCTTAACAACGGAAATCATTGAAAAATAATTATTTTTTTTTGTCGTCAACGTCTTCGACGTTTATATAAATTCTTTGAAATTCCACTTCCTGCAATCATATTTGCGGTTAAGTTATCCTGAGCGTTAGTCATGTACGACGAAGTTAATTGCGCTAGTTTTTTATCTACCGCATTATTTATTATTTTACTAACCCGCGCAGGCATAACCTCAGTAGATGGTAGCGGCAGTGATGAAATCACCGCTGGCTTTGTTGAAATTCCTGAGGGATTTCTACGTCGAACTAGCGCTGTTAGTTTATCTTTTACGGTTGAAAACGCCTTCCCGGCAAGATCACCAACAGTATTAATACCTTTATCTCGGATAACATCAATAGCTTTCATCGATAATTGTTTTGCCATCGGAGCTACTTTTGGAGCCATTCTTGAAAATAATCCCATTATAGTGTTACCGAGACCATCTCCATAGTATACTCGGTATTTTTGTAGTCGTGAGTTTACCACGTAGACACTCGTTGGTTTATCATGGTTGTAGTGTATGATCATTATAAAACACTAGTGTTTTCAATTACTATTTATCTAATCGTAAAACTCTTTGAGTTTTGAATTCAAAATTCGAAGAATTTTTATAGATTTTTTATAGAGTTTAGTCACTGTGGTAATGAAAATCATTATAATTTTTGTCGGTTAGCTCTTCAATAAAATCTCGATATGTTGCAATATCTATGATACCACCTTGAAATAATCGCCTACAAATATCGGCGGCTTCATTGAGTATTTCCGGAGAATTATTTCCAGCTCGTTTTCCCCCTACAAGTATTTCTAATCGTGTTATATCACTGATAATATTGCCAGGACAACTGACATTTTGTCGATGAAAATCTATAGGTAAATATCCCTTTCCGGTTTTTTCTTAGTTTTTTCTTCTCTTTTTTTTTTGTTGTTTTTCTTCTTGTTGTTGTAATTCATAATAATCAATTCCCTGCAGAAATTTTGTATACGACTCTTCCCCCTTCTCCCTCTCAGTAAGAGTATTAATTTCTTTCTTCGTTTTATATATCCAATTATACCAGTTATCTTGTGTTATTTTACTATCCTTATACTCTTTTTTGAGAATTTCCCCTCTTATATTATAACTTCTGACAGCAAACTCACCAAAGGCGGTGTAATCATCGGGTTTTTTAAAGGGTAATGCTCTTATTTCTGATATAACATCAGGATTGAGTTTGTCTATAAAGGAAACATGACTCTTTGTGGAAACAGCTCCCTGTTCTTCTTGTTTTTGTTTCTGTTCTTCCTGTTCTTTTTCTTCTTGAATTTCTTCAAGTGGTTCAGGTGGTGGTGGGGGAATATCAATATCACCTTCAAACTGCCTTGCAATTTCACGTTCTTCTTCCTCCTGAAGTTCTCGTTCTCGTTGTTCTTCTTCTTGTTGTCTTGAAGCAGTTATTATATCACCAGGAAGTGTTCGTAATGATTTTTTTGTTTGTTTAGTTCGTTTTGCTATTTTTTCAAGTTCACCAAGAAGAGGTCTCTCTACTCGTTCCCCCTCCTTAGGGACATCGCCGTATATCGCTCGTTCAGTAGCTTTTTTCACGTCTGTGGTTGCAGCAACAATCGGTTTGAAGAGTTGTAAAATCAGTCTGAAATAATTGCCGCTGTTGAAGTTTTTCGCGTATTCGATCACGAAGTAGTAATAACTTACTAATATCACTTAGTCGTTGTTTAGTGTTACGTGTAGTTGGTGATATTCCTATCATTATTGAAATAGTATTAGTGTGATTCTAAATCGCAATAAAATTGCTAAGCAATTTTTAAATCTTTTTTAGCAATTTTTAATTTTATTTTATAATATTTTTTAGCAGTTTTAAAATTAAAAATTCTTCGAATTTTCTGCCAGATTTTGCTAAATTTTAGCTGTTTTTGGTCATTTTAAGTCGTTTTTTGTGTCATTTTGAGCTCTTTTTTATCAATTTTAAGTAGAAACCGTAAAAATCTCTTCGAGATTTGTAGGGTAAAGTAGTCGATTTTTAATGTTAATTTCCCGTAGACTTTTCCACCTAGAATGAATTTTTCCATATTTTTAGCTGATTTTTCATATTTTTTGATGATTTTTTGCTGATTTCAGTTGATTTTTAACAAAAACTGGTAATAAATTCCGTAGGGTAAAGTAGTCGATTTCCAATGTTAATTTCCCATATGTTTTTTCACCTAGGATGAATTTTTAAAATTCTTTGAATTAAAAATTCTTCAAATTTTAAATTAAAAATAAAAATCTATTTAGATTTTTAAATCTGTTATATATAATGAATCAAACAATCGTCGACGAAATCGTAACTCAACTTAACCGATTAAACGGAATCCCGGAAATCACTGCAATAGTAACACAAAAAAATACAACATTTCAATGCTGATTACCTTGTAGATGAATTCCGTAAAATTGAATCTGCCGCCGCTAAGGATTATCCAACATATCGATCGGAGTATCGTGTAGTTAAAACATTAATCAGGCAGCGTAATATTATAATTTACTATCTTAAAAAATTTGGTAGTGATAATGTATTAGTTGAACTTGTTGCTCTCAGTCAACTTCTTAATCCATTATTGAAAGCCATCGGAGAAGTATTTGAAGAAGAAAAAAATATATCTCAATTTGCTGAGCAATTTGATAATAATTGTATGTAAGAAATGTTTTACATTTCCATTTCTGAAATTCTTTAAAAATCTATAAATTTATTTTTTTATACCCAACAGAATGAAACTCTAGTATCAAATCTATCAGAGTACGTTGATGTATATATACCCTCAGCGGCTTTATATATTGACGCGGGATTAATATTAAAAAACTTAGCGGCAGAACGTATTGAGGGGAAATCTGTAATTTCACTATTATAAAATGCGATTACAGGTCTTGGAACACGATTTTTACTTGCATTTGGATTTTTATTAAGACAGTTTTCCCGTTGAGTAACTATTCGTAAATTATCGACATGATTATTTAACTTATTGCGATCAATGTGGTCAACAACACGTCCTTCAGGAATTTCTCCGAGAAAAACTTCAACGATAAATCTATGAGCGAGATATTTTTTTATTTTTCCATTAAAATTTATACCGATACGTAAATAACCAAACTTATCGACATTTCCAATTTCTTTTCTTAATCGCTTATTTCTAATCGTTCCATCGGGTGATGCCTCGTAATTAACGTAAATCGGGTGCGAGCGGTATTCGTTTTGATTCATTTATTTTATATAGGAATTTCTTTGTTTAATTGGAATTGTATATTTAACTTCTTTAGATAATCTTCCGGGGTTTGAATAACATCTCCGCGGTGTTTTACGTGTTGATGTGTGTCATAATATAATTTTATTGTTCTATAATTTGCAGCGTGATGATCCGCACATAATTCAACTTTGCCTCGTACTCCAATACCACATACGATACAAGGTCTTGGCCCTGTACTTCCGCGTTTGATGTTTCTGTTATGAGTGTAACAATAATCTCCGACGCAATTTCGTTGACATTTTATTTTACTACCGATGGGTAACCAATTCATTTATTTCTAGAGTCGTCGTTGGTCATATCGAATTTCGTATTCATATATAATATATATTTTAATTATTTTTTTTTCATTTAAATATAAAATTTTATTGTATATATTATAATTGTATATTAATGACAGTATTAAGTAAACAATATTTTTCACTCGATGCAAGATCTGGATTATCACTAAGAGGACTTGATAGAGACCTTAAAAAACTAAGAAAACTCGCTATAAAAGAATTTCAGCGAGATGGAGCTGACAGTATGTTTAGTAGTTTACGAACAGTGATAAATGATAGATTTTATGACGGCACAATAGATGAAGTTCGTGCGATGAATATAATATCGCTGTTAGGTGATTATAAATATTACTGCAAAGTGAAATGGATAAAGTGGGAAGAAGGAGAAGGAAATAATCCCGGTAGATGGATTATCCGAGATAATTATCACCCAATAATGAAAGATGGGGAAAATGTGATATTTAGTGGTCATATGAATCCCGGAGCGTTAGTTGGAATTGATGGTAGGTATTATAATATCAGTTATCCCGTAACTGTTGTGATGTACGGGCTGTATAGAATTCATACTGATATTGATCACGATAGAATGTATCCAATGAGAAAATCATCAGTGATAAATTGTGTTGCAGAGCGAGTTATGGAACACTTTAAAAATTCTTCGCGAGGAAATGGATTAACTAAACAACGAGAAGAAAAGATAATGAATTGGGGAGAAGGAATGATGGAAAAAGGAGGAGCTTTAATCAGCGATGTTGCTAAGTTAGAAACATCTTTAAGATACCCAATTACAATTAAGTCGTTAACAGGAGAAATATTACATAATTGTAAATATAAGTCAAATAAAGTACCGATTGAAATTATCGACCACAACGGACACGCCTGGAATTCTGGTATTACCGAATTTCCTCCATCAAAGACTGTGAAATATATAAAAGAGTTTAACGGAAATATATTTGACACAATTGCTGCGATACATAAAGATGATCCAACCGGAGTTTGGTTATTTAAGAGTGATGAAGATCCTGAAATGGATTTTGATCAATTTGTGAAAACTAACGGAGAATTATATCGAACTGAAGAATTAAATAATCGTATGAGAAATGTTACAAAAAATTTTGTGGAGATTTTTGACGAAAATATATTATGTAATTCTTTTACGGTATCATCAGTAGCGGCTCATTACGCTCGAGAAACAAATTCTTGGAGAAAAACTCCGAAAGGATTTCTTGATGATGTGAAATTAAGTTGTGTTGAGTATCCACACGGCGGATTATATAATACTAAGTATGATATTAATAATTTAATCTCTGCTGATATGATTGCTAGTTATCCTGGAGGGTTTTTAGGAATGGGAGAATGTGCTGAATACTTTAATCGTTTCGGACACCCAATACATGAAATGACACATGAAATGACGCGTGTTTCGATTAACGGAAATTTACCTGATTTTGATTTAACTGGAGTTGCTAAAGTTATTAATTTTAAACTCCGCGATGGATTACATCCTTGTAGTTATTTATGGCTTGGCAAACATATGTCTGAGAAGTGTTGGATGCCTATTGTATTGCTGCGATACATGTTAGATAGCGGTATGTTGACTATGTTGGTGGTTGGTGAAGCAATAATAAGTTATGGAGGTCAAAAAGATGTTTGGTTACCAACACCAGATTTAGAGAAATTGAGAAGGTGAAAGAAAACTTTCCGGAGTACAGTGAAGAACAAATTATGGAAACCGCCAAACAAATGTGTTGTGATAGAGAAAAATCAGCAAAAGATTTAGGACGAAAAATAATAGGAAAGTTTACTCAAGGAGGAAGATTTAATAATGCTAGAACTTCTTCTAGATTGGTAATTGATCCGACTGAAGAAAAAATTATTATGAAACATCTCACTGACACTAATAGATTTGTAACGAGGAGAAAGGCGTTATTGTCAAACGGGGAGGAATATGGAACTGTTATAACTTACATAGATGGGGAGAGTTTTCAGTATACACATTTAAGATCTTCTATGCTAGCGTATACAAGTATTAATTTATTCTCGATGATAAATAGATTTCCAGATATCGCTGTAAGAGTTGCCACAGATTCCATATACTTTCATAAGAAACATATTAATGAGGTTACGCCGTATTTAGGAAATGGTAGTTGGGGAACTTGGAGAATTAAGAAAGAGAAATTACACTGCTATAATCATCACGCAGATGTTGAAATACTTAATAACTATCGTAAAAAAGAAATAGAAAATGGAAATGAGTTTTCTGATGCTCCATCAGTATTTGATCCGATAACAAGATATAAGACAATTTACTTAAATGGTTGTGGAGGTTCCGGAAAAACTGAAAGAGTTATAAAACTATATAAAAATGAAAATGGAAATGGAAATGCTAGTATAAAAGCATTAACTCCAACTCACAAACTAAAAAAAGATTTAATAAAACGTGGAATTCCTGCTAGTACTTATCACAGCTTTTTTAGATGGAAAGGTGATAAATGGACTCCAGAAAGGATGGGCAATAAATTTATCCCATCAATCATTCTTTGGGATGAAGTGTGTACAGTATCATTAAAAATATTACAACAATTTCTAAGTTGGTTATCCACGAAGAACACTAAAATAATATTCTGTGGTGATGACGGTCAACCACCGCCATTTTGTGGAGAATCACCACATAAGTGGTTGAAAGAAAACGCTGATTACTATGAAGAAATGACAGAAGATCATAGATCTCTAGATGATGAAATAAAAGATTTAAAACGTAGAATAAGACGGCAATCTGATAAAAAACAAAATAAAATTTTTAGAGAAGTTATTGATGAAACTCCTGAAGAAGAATTTTGGAGATCTTGGAAACCAATTGATATAGTATTTACAAGTATAAAAATAATTCGTGATGATATTCAGCGACGATTATTTGAGACACATAAAGAAAAGTTTCCTGATGAGAAAGTTCCATTATGTTATAGACCGTCTGATACACGACAACAAAATATTGATGTTGATATTCCAGGTAGAAACGCTAGCGAAAAATTAGTGTTGAATGAAATTGTATATGTTGATATCAATGTTGTTGAAGACGCGTTAAATATTAAAAATTCACCTTGGATGTTAGGATATGCCGCCACAATACATTCATCACAAGGATTAACTATTGAAGACGCAACTATCTGGATCGTAGATAATCGTATTGAATGGTCGAATTTAGTTTATTTAGCTGTATCTAGAGCTAGACGAATAAATCAATTGAGAAGAGTTGTAATTGGCGATCTAACTAATTTTTCGTGGTGGTAATTGAGTGTCATCAGGAATAACTTGTAGTTGTTCGCGTGTAAATCCTCGCTGAGGTGCGGACGAATCTAATCTATAAATTACTGGTCTAGAAGAAGATCGTGTAGACGATGATATTTTATGTGTAGTGATACTCCAAATAGGATCAGTAGCTCTTGCGCCACCACCTTCGAGTTCACCTGGTTCATATAAATATCTTACAGTGACATTACTAAGAACTGGTTGAAAATTGGAAGGGTTAATGGAAACGCTAGCATTTCTAATGCTAGGTACATACTCTTTTTTTATTGCGATGTTAGGTTTGATGCCAATCATTCTAGTTATTTCGTTATTTAACGCAGATACTACTTTTGGTAACCTTGAAACCCATTCACGAGAGCGAGTTTCTTGAGTAAATTCTTTTGCGTATTGATATCCAAATAATCGCTCAGCGAGAGTTCTATTAAATCGCTCTACAATTGCCTGATCGCGGTGTATTGCAATGTGTCCTCGTCGTATAGCTACGTTATGAGCTTTCATCGTAGATGTAACAACACCTTGAAATTCCTTACCCGGATCAACTTGTAATAGATTTGGCCATTTTAATGGACCTTTACGATAAATCTTTTCAAATGCATCAGAGACTTCTTTTGACGACTTTGTTTTTAACGGTATTGCTTGTTTGTATCTACTAGCGATATCAACTACAGTTAACGCGTATTTGTAACCGTTATCACGAGGAAGAAATAATATATCGGCTTGATGAACTTCATTTGGTACAAAAACATCAAAATGAGAATAATTAATTTTTTTAGGACCCGGAAGATAAATTTGCCATAACGCCTGTTTGGATAACCAATCTTTCGCTGTTTTATATTTCACTGATGCGGCACTAGCGAGTTTTTTAATTGCTGCGTAACCTTTCCAGTAGCCAGTAGGTGAGTAATAAATAGATTCCATGTTATTGTAAAATAATTTAGATTTTCAATTACCGAATAATATTTTGCCTTTCATGGCGGTTTTTATCAATACTGAAGCTAACTTTTGTCTGAATTTTTTATCTGGAATCGCATTAATCGCATGAATTAATTTTACATCTGCGAGATGACGCTGTTGAATATCACCACTGCGATAAGCTATATCGTGAACACGACAAGCCTCATCAATAGCGTTAATTGGATTTTCACCTGGATTTGGTTGATCTTGATTATTTAACCGAATATCCAATCGAGTTCCAGGCCCACAATAACTATATCCTGGAAGATGTTTTTCACCTGGATATTTTGCCCATGGAGTACCTGGAAGTTTAGTTAATTGTGCTGCTATATCACCGGCGACTTTTTTTTTATAAATCTAAATTTTTTTATGCCACAAATTTCACAGTTACCTGAAGTTGCTAATCTATTATTTTTAGTTGTAACTGTTGTTTCATTAGTTGTTGGTGTACGTTTCTTACATTTCACACAATATAAATCCATAACTTATTTTATAATAATGGATATGAGTGTAATTGATTATTCAGCAACAAGAAAATCAGAACCTGTAAAACATCATCCAATATTACCAAATTCAATCAGAATGATTATTATTGGACCATCTGGAAGCGGTAAAACTCAACTATTAATTGATATGATAATGAGACATATGAAATGGGATAAATTATATTTGATAGCACCGAGCGTAGATGATCAGCGATGTTACAATGTTTTAAAAGAATTTAATGAAAATATATTGGAAATTACAGGTGAAAACGGAATTGAATTTATAAATGATATTGATGAAGCTCCATCTGTAGATGATCTTGACGGTGGAGTTAACAACCTAATTGTGTACGATGATGTGATGCTTGATAAACAAAAGAATCCTGCTAAGATATTTTCTCGTGGCAGACATAAAAACTCTGATGTTATTTATGTAACTCAGCGATATACACAAATTCCTAAAGTAATTCGCGATAATTGCAATTTGTTAAGTGTGTTTAACGGCGTAGATACTCATACACTTAGAAATATTTGGCAGACTTGGTGTTCTGATATGAATTTTAATCAATTTAAAAACTTTTTCAGTAATGCTCAGCGAACCCCTCATGGATTTGTCACAATAGCGATACATGATCCACGGACACGATATCGGATCGGACTTGATCGAATATATTCTTAATTGGTCGGAGACAAAAAATCACTAGGTGAATCATTACCAAAATTTAATTTAGCGATTTTTTGTTAAGTGGCCGATTGCCAAAATACGAATTAGTGATTTTTTTGTTAAGTCTCAGATTAATAAATGGAGACTTAAAGTTGTAAAATGGTGACGGATTTGTCACCGTCGCACTTCCTGCTGCTTGCTGCGATTATCGCAATTACTCATTGTCTTTTTATGATCTGTATCTGGAATTATTGTATTCAAGACTATTAATACATAAGCTAATTCAGCATCTAACACTTCATATGTTTGGACTTGCGGTAAAAGATTTGGGATTATTGATGAATTAATTCACAGTACTCTAAATTGCTCTTAAAGGTGAATGTATGTGTTCCTTGTAATGAATATTCTCTTTTCGTATATTTCTGCTACTTAACATAAAACCATCAAGATGTAACATTGGTATTCTAATGTGATGGTGAGATAATGCTACGAAATGAGCTAAATATGTTGGAGAAGTTACTTAAGCGTAATATTTAATGACACTTCCTAGATCCACAATCATGTAAGTTTAATTCAATACTGCAACACTGTTCACAATTCAATATCCTTTTTCTACCTTTCACATTTTTTCAACAAATGTGCTTGTTTGTCCTTGACACATCTTTCATTTTTCGATTCTAATCTTTTACCAATCATTTGTGCATTCATATTTATTATTTTGTATTTCGTTTGTTTTTTGGCACTGTTTAATTAAGAGATCATTCAACCGTCATTATGAACAGACCATATTTATTATAGGATTAAATGATCATGGTTGGGTATTTATTGATGTGTAAATTTTACCTAATCACTCCCAAAGTAAATAAAGTCCGAAGGACTTTATGTTAACTTTGTGAGTGATTAGGTAAAATTTACACATCAATAAATACCCAACCATGATCATTTAATCCTTATAATTCCAATTTCATCATTTCTATCGTCAAATTAACTTATTCCATCAATAATGCATTCGAATTTACGTAGCGCGTAGTTACCTTTCATTCGGCGTTTCACACCGCCCCGTAATACATAACCTGTACAGAATCACACGAAGAAATGGACTACAGCCACAGTTACGTTTATTCATAAACTTCATCTTTTACATCCTAGGCAATGGTTACCGTGGTTTTTAACACATTTTGTTTACTGACAACATTCTTGTTCAATTTTAGTCAGTCCCATCTGCTACGTCAGATGACCATGACCTTACATAATAACATCTGATACCGACTCAACAAGTGTGCTAAATTAAATTTCAATCAAACCTGAAATCATTATGGATTTTTTCAGTGAATACTTCTAATTTTTATGGAAATATGAACAAGATGATGCTATCCCTTACTATATAAAGGTAACAATGAAATAAATTCTATACAAGAGTAACATTTTATGTCATTCTCAGCAGCGTTAATACTTAACAAGACCCACTCGGTGATCTAGTGAGAAATGAAATGTGACTACTGTCACAGTTACGTTTATTCAGAAACTTCATACTTTACAAAATAACATAATTCTTGTTTACTTTAAGTCAGTCCTGTATGCTACGTGAGATGACAATGACCTTGCATAATAACAGACAGGGATAGAACAAGTGAGCTAAATGAAATTTACAAGCAAACCTTACATCATTAAGGAAAGTAGTCCCAGAATTTATCGAAGTGTAAACATTTCCTGATCAACATCACGTGACCGTTTACAGCCAATCATATTACAGGAAATTCGTTTAATTCATAAAAATTGGAATTATATATGTTTATATCGTTATGATGACAAAGGAAGTGTCATTATGCACTCAAATCCCGTTGACTTTTTTCATCTTTCAATTTATATTTTGTACCCTTTTTAATTTCAACCTACATATTAATGTAATAAACTATGTAAAAACTGATTTAAATTAACACCTTTGTCCAATTATTTGTAAACAAATGGAAATAAAATATTATCCATAACATGTTTATATGCACCGATTAGTACAATATAATCGAAGAGACATGAAAACATATCTTTAAAAATACTTATAGTTACTAAATTACGAAGTATGTGCTTTCAAGTTGGTATTTAATATAGTTATGCACTACATCAATCTAACTTTCGATAATACGTAATTTGGGTTTCACAACAGCCATTACGTCTAATTGACATCTCGGTTGTTTTCAAGTAAACCTGTGAATTTTGGGAGCGGTGACAATTCAGAGATAGGAGAAATATTCTGCAAAAGACAACATCGTCAAGAACACTTCTACCTACACTTTTCATTAGTAATTCTGTTATAATAAACTAATAATAGCAGAGCATAAAGCGGAACCACGCTCTTTTATTACAAAAGGGAATGACGAAGACACAGTCAGACGCTTCCAGTCACGTGACTACAATTTTGGTATTTGGCGCTGATCTTCTCGATGACAATCTTAATTACTACCAAGAATGTATTAATATTCTGGAACTCCTGTTCAAATATTATATTTCCGTGTATGATGTAAAACTCTTGAGATAACTTAATACTAGATATGACATCAACTGAACATTCCCTTGTTTCCAACAACTTTTCGTTTTACTTCCAGAAGTCTTATTAGCAGTCCTGTACCTCTCATGTAAAAATGTGAGATAAAAGAATCAAACATATTATCTATTGACGTCGTATTCACAGAGCGAAAACTAATTACTGACAAAAACTATTGACAAACACATCTTAGTGACTCTAAGCAAGACAAACATTGACATGTTAATTTGTGTCGTCTGGTATCTCTATTGAAATTTATATTTTCGGCCAATTGTTGCTTCAATATATAAACTTATTGTCACGGGATTTTACAAGTCTATCGTATTATTTATATTAAATAAATGTTCTTTGTTTCTTGCTTTGTGTACGAGAATACTTGTCATTGGGCAGTCTTCTTTAGCACGTCGTGATCTCCAGCTACATAGCTGATTGATTGGAGCTGATTGATTGGTGGAGTGAGTGATTATTGATCTTCCAGCTGTAGAGTTAATTGACTGGTGGAGTCATTGATGATTGATTGACTAACTCGTGTTTGACTAATGGTCTATTGACTAGTAGCCGAGTGTTGTACAGAAATAGCGAAGGAGTGATATACCGTATGTCCATATATGCACTAGATTGTCGATCTTTGTTAGCAGTGGTATAAGTTATGTTATACAGAGTGTGGAGAACTGCAAAGATCTCTTCTAGATACCTAACAAACTATTGTCAAGGAACAAATGTACACTACTTCCAACTAACATCTCTCAGGTAAAAATTCCAGACCTATTTGAAAATTTCTTTGCTGACAAGGTACAAACCATCAGAGATAAGCTTGAGAACACAATCGCACTGTACTCGTCGTTACCATACAGTTACGATACAGAATTGCAGCGAAAACCACTAACAGCATTTTAATCTGTCTATATGGATTTAATACAGACAATCGTGATAAAGAGTGTACCAAAGTCATGTGAACCTGATCTCATTCCAGCATCACTGTTGCTTGAGTGAATAGACCCAATATTGCCTTCACTAACCCATATTATTAATACCTGTCTCTCTCATCCGGGGAATTCACATCATTTTTCAAAACTGCCATTGAAAAGCCTCTGCTGACGAAACCAACACTCGACCATAACGATTTTAAGAACTACAACCCAGTTTCTAATTTCCCGTTTATAAAATCAATCGTTTTAGCAAATGTACATTCTGCACAACACCCTTGCCACAGTACTAAAACTAATCTTCCGATGCCAAACATAAATCTTCAAAAATTAATTATTCCAAATAGACGAAAGCCCCAGTATATTTCTTAATGTGCCAAATCATACTTATTTTCATTAAGATGCCACTCGTTGCATATAGATGTAAAATATTTGTATTCAGTACGTCATATACTTTCAGGATAATTTAGTGTGATCTTTCCATATTTCCAGAAGTTATATTTTAATATAAATAGTAGTCTTTTCATTGTAATTAAAACAAGGTGTGTAATCTGAGTTCATTCTGCAAATATTGCAAGTTTCAAAATTGCTAATTTGATAAGTTGTGATCAGAATAATAACTGTAAATATGTGAAACGGTTTGATATTACCTCATTGCTCTGATGGGTTAAAGCTTATTTAATAGAATATTTACAATAAATAAGTAAGGCTGCAATGGAAGATTGGAACATTGAAAGCCGACATTGTCCATCAGAAAACCGATATGTTTGATAGTTTGTGTAAACAAAGCACTGTTCAAACAAAATATTCATGAGTGTGGAATGTTTACAGTCTGTATATAAGTCTATTAAAAACGACATATCACATTAAACATAACTACAGCTGTATTAGCTAACCACAAACTACCATGGTATGATGCAATTAATAAATGATTGCTTTAAGGTAACTTATCTGTCACATTATTAACCCACTCATAAATATATTGATTTAATAGGAAGCAGTGTGGTTTTGTAATGCAATTAACCAGCATTTTGTGGCACCAATAGGGTCGTCACAAGCTATCCAAACACTAAATTAGCACTGTGGGACGAAAATCAGATTAGATAACATATTTAGAGTCGAAACTATATATTATTACTAATATCTATATCAAATATACTACTTTTATAACATAATTATAATTTGCTTCATTTCGATAAATGCTATTGTTATTCTAACAATATACAATTCATTTTAACGGAGAGATCACCTCGCGTATGTATATTATACATATTTTGCAGTATTGTTTAAATTAAACATTTAAAGTCAAATTGTCAAGTTCAGGTCAACTACTAATTCGTTCAAATATTGCGATAATTGTGGAAAAGAAATCGGGAAATAATCACGTGATCTTAGGAGAATAGTTGTAACCTTCATTTGTCATGGTCGCTTTAGATGAAGTTTGGCAAATTTATGAGGAAAAAAAAACAACTAAAGTGTAAGATATCACGCAATATGAAATTCATACCTAAATTATATTCTAGTGCTTTCAAATATTTTATCTGCTGTGTATATTGCTGTAATATTAAGAAATAAAATACGTAGCATTCTTATTCTACACTTATAATTCAATTAGTAATAAAGTAAAAATGAATCTGGTTTTATTTGTTTGTTTCCCTTTGAAATTTGCAGATCTTATAACATTTAATATGCACAGACAGTAGTTCACTGGATGTATTATGAAAATATTAATTTGTGTACCTAATAATTTATTGGATTACATTGAAACAATCATGGATTTGTGTGACATTGAACTTTCCTTGGATTTCCCTTGACTTAAACATTTTTGGATACTAGGGAAGTGACTCTTCGGTAGTGCTAGCACATGAGCACATTGTAGCTTATATATATATATATATATATATATATATATATATATATATATATATATATATATATATATATATATATATATTGTACGCGTCCTGTAACTTTACACTTACCAATTGAATGCGATTACACCTTATACAAAAGTGATGATTTACGCACTAATCTTACATAATGGTTACTTACCAATGTAGAGAGATACAAAGATTGCTGTCTCATCCTTATATACTTTACTGTGTATATAACGAAGTTTAATATCTCTATTTGTAACATATAACGTACGAGCGAATTCGGATATTCTTTATATTTAAAAGCTGAGTCCAGCTTTATGAGCTGTCTTGTTGTTATTAATGTTGTTTGCCTTGTTCCTACTCTTTCTGAAATGATTATTAAAGATACGGTAAAATGAACACACCACACACACATACATACATACGTGTGTGTGTGTGTGTGTGTGTGTGTGTGTGTGTGTGTGTGTGTGTGTGTGTGTGTGTGTGTGTGAGTGTGTGTGTGTGTGTCAAGAAAATATATATGTCAGTTAAAAGTTCAGACAAAACTCCTACTGTTTAATTCGCATAGTGATTTGTGATGATCCAAACAGCTGATAAACTTCCAAGCTGCACCTCCAGAATACATCTTATACTGGGCAGATAAGCACCGGTTTTCATTATTGGATGATGTTGCCAGCTGATCAAGACGTGCAGTATTCCCTGTAGTTTCATAAAGAAGAAGGCAAATACAAAATTGCTATTGAAATCGAATACAAGGGAATTATTTTCTGTTTACTCCTGACTTTTGTTATAAACATTTCAAGAACGTTCACACCAAATAACAGTATGATAGAAATGGAATACTATTTAAAATGACAGTAAGAGACAGGAATACAAGACAAAGTTTTTAAGTTATCGTTTTACTATCTGATCTTGATATATCAAACATGACACATCGGCAATACAGAAAACTAACATTTTTGCCTTGATGTTGAGAACATATCATATTTAAATCAAATATATTTTTCTTACCATTATTGACGCCATAAACCCACATTTGTCCTCGAGTCCCACAGAAGAAATGTGTTCCACTGCACATTTTCGTTGAACACGTAACTGCATTCTTAAAATGTGATGTTCCTATGACCGTCTCGTTCAAACAATGGCAAATGTTATCCTATATGAAATATGTGAAAATATAAAATGTAATATAGCAGATAAAACTAATACAGGTATACCTCATAGCAATTTTCGTTTTGCTAAATGTGATAGAAAAAGTGCAATGACATATTGCATTATCAAATTTCAATCAAAATGACTTTAAATGTTGATGATTTGTGGAAATCTTTTAGAGCTAAAAAGAACGACTCAATTAAATTAGACGCTCAGTATATTACATTTATGATCTTTAGTGTTTTGTCTCTGCCAATCAGCTGGCACACACCGTATGGAGTCGAGAGCGTATATTGAAATATAGCATGTTTCTCGCCAAGAGCTTTTTTTAAAAAAAAAACTCTTAAAGAAAAGTATAATTTCTATAAGCAGTGTCGATTACTGGTGTTTCCAATATTTTCTTACCATGCAAGTTCTGAAATATTTCATAATCGTCTAAAACTTGAAAACTTTTCTCTTTTTTAAACAGACACAATCGTTCCCATTACGAGTATGTGTTTAAATTACCTCCAAGCCTATATAACTGCAACTTCCACAAGCCGTCGCGCATCTACCGGGTGTATTGTCGATCAAAATCAGGCTGCTCTCAGCATTTACGGACAAACATCCTGTTGTAGTCACAATAAAGTCGAATGCTTTTTGTCATGTAGGCAAAACATTCAAGTGATAGTGAACATTTATTCTGGCATCATAATGATGCTTTAGATGAAAACCTAAATCACATAATAAGCGTAATAAAATATTGACTTTTTATTATTACAACGTCTAATGTAGATATTTCTGAACGAAACGAATACACTACGTTAATACATACGTTGTATGAAGGATCATCCTCGTTACAACTCTAAAGTTCAAAAAAAAAATTAATATCATCTTACTTTTAAGAATAATTATTATGAAGATCTTTGTATCTACTTACCTACTAAATTAAAGTAACCGAATCTCTGGTAATAACCAATCCATGCTCTAGCAGCTCCTACTGTAGATATAAGGTTCGGCGGAATATTCATTGGGTAAAACTGGATACCATCAATTACTGCAGGTCCAATGCCAAAGCAAGCTTTGTCCCACGTTGAGTTCAGTGACGTCAGCATATACGTATCATTTGCATCTGCTGTAAAATTATAAACGGCATATACTGGCACGAAGATTGATTCAGATTGTGCAGAAGTTGTGAAATAAAATTGTACTCAAATCTTCAATTATTTTAAATCAAAGAAATTATAAATGCATTTGGAGGAAAACAAATGTCGAGAATAATT
This sequence comes from Unio delphinus, assembly GCA_029339505.1. Lineage (NCBI taxonomy): Eukaryota > Metazoa > Mollusca > Bivalvia > Unionida > Unionidae > Unio > Unio delphinus. The sequence continues at coordinate 9,916,270 of JAQISU010000036.1, read as the reverse complement.
ATATTTTAAAGAACATAAATCTATTCTCATGATAAAAACAAACCAATGTAGTTTTGAAGGTCCGATGCACATCTAGTCTCAGCGAATGAACAAACAACATAGCAACTTAAATTATCAAAATGGAAAAAGCGATATAAATGAGCTCCTTTTCCATCCACGCGAAGGCGAACAAGACCACTTAGGAAGAACGACTCCATTTGAATATTAAAAAATGGAATTCGTTTGATCTAAAATGAAATTTATTTTGATGACCAGCCCTCATAGAAAAGAAACAGATAACATATATATTTTGGAAAACTATTAAGACTTTTATAAGCACACCTCTCATAAAAAGCAAAGAAGTACAGTTTTTGAAATTCCAATCAAATACAAAGAAATATTGGTTTGAATTCTGAACACACAGTATTATTGGCTTTCAAAATACATCTTTAAATATATGATGGCTACTTTTCTCAACTATGCAAGGTCAATCGCCACTTGGCAATACATTACACCTGAACTAACATCCCGTGTTTTATACCAGTCTGTTCTTTAATGGACGCTAAATTGTAGCATATTTGATGAAAATGTAGATTAATGTTTTATTAAAATTGGCAGGATTTTAGTTTTATAAATTGCATACAGTACAACGTTAAAACGTCACTGATAATTAAAATGTCTAAACACCTTAGAACATATTTTACACTTCAAGCCTGTGTCACTTTAGTTCGCACGTTATTTGCGTGTAAATAGTAAACTTTTTTAATATCATAACTGGAAACCTATTGCCTATTTAAAACACGGTATGAAAACATAGCACTTGAAAGTATGTATTTATTTCTGTTATACGATTGGATATAATTTTGTTAAGAGCCTGCTTTAATAGCAATTTCACAATGTTACCACGTGAATATATCCCGATCCAGATAATTTGATGTCGCTTAACATCAAAAATGGTCTCAAATTGAATACGATAACAACAACTATACAATATTGCATAGTAACGCACATGCTTGATTAATGCAGTTCTTTATAAAGTATTTAGTCTCATGTATAAAAATAACTTATAATATTTTGTAAAGTATGGAAAGTTTGAAACTTGATGAAAGGGTCATTAAATAGTTTATATATCTTCAAAATAATTCACAGTAAACCACTGGTATTATTAATAGTATCGATTCATTAAAAAAGGTTCAACAATTTAACCATCTTCTGTTAGATGCCGCTCTCAAGTGTCATATGTCATCGCGCAGTGTCTTACCACTTGTATGCTGATGCCACCCAAATATACAGGACTACCCTCGTTGTTGTTACCACCCAAGGGGTAGAGAGGTGCATTTCTGATGTGAAATCATTGATGACATGTAACAAGCTGCAAATGAATGATGATAAAACTAAAGCCATTCTGATCACAAAATAAAGACTTTCTTATTCACATCCTTTACCTCAAACAATAAATATCAGCAACACCAACATTAAATAAACACAGTCAGTACGGAACCTAGGTGTTACTCTGGAAAGTACTCTCACATTCCACCAACACGTCATGAACATATGCAAGGCTGCATATCTTAAGCTGAGACGCAACAGCTCTATTTGCAAATATATTTCTAGCTCCGTTCTGTCTGGTTTGTCTCATAATCTAGTCCAGAAACTTCAAAACCTACACAACACAGCTGCTCGGATCATCCTTAGATTACCACGATCGGAGCACACCTTCCCGCTGATTGGTACCCAAAAATGGCAATCCATTCGATCCAGAATCAAATACAACGTTTGTACTCTGTGCTAGGTTTCACTGAAGGACTTCAGTCCAACATACCTAACTGGCCTCATCCACGTGTACACGCCGGCAAGAGAATTACGCTCCGCTTCTGACATTCGTATACTCATTATTCCCACTATGAACGGAAGTCATATGGACATCGTTCATTAGCATACAAGGCCCCAGCAACGTGGCATTAAATGAGCATTGAATTTAGACACATATACACAGTGATCCCATTCAAGAATGCTCTTACAACGCACCATGTGTAACTGCAAGAACAAACGAGCAGCAGAATGGGTGAACAGACCACTTTTCAGACGAAGATTTGATAATCTTTTTATTTTTTTTATTACCACGTAGAACCCTTATTTGTTGAGTCTACTCCATCGACATAATAAAAAAAATCATTTATGATTTCACCTATGGTTTCATCTTGTAGATCAATTAAATTAACCATAAATACGATCCAATCCGATTCGATATCGTGTCCGAGGATCATGTATATTAATCGTGATAAATCCGTGTGGGGTAGCTCTGGCGCCGTTAAAGAAATATTGAAATCGATTATAGTCCATGTCGGGACACCAAGTTTGCCAGATATTTTTTAAGAGTATGAGTATCAACGCCGTTAAACACGCACAATAGATTACAGTTATCCCGGATTACTTTAGGAACTTGTGCATAACGTTGAGTTACATATATCACGTCGGAGTTTTTGTGGCGCCCTCGGGAGAATATCCTAGCTGGATCGTTTTGTTGATCCAACATTACATCGTCGTACACAACGAGATTGTTAACGCATACATCTAAGTCTTCCACGGATGGCGCATCGTTGATATATGTGATAAACTCAATTACACTTCCACCGTAATCTTCTTTAACGGTTTCGCTGTAATCTTTAAACACCTGATAGCAATGCTGATCATCTACACTCGGAGCAACCAAATATAACTTATCCCAGGTTAGATATTTCATTATCATCGTGAGTAACAATTGAGTTTTACCACTTCCGGAAGGTCCTATGATTATCATCCTGATTGAATCTGGTAGCATCGGATGATGTTTTACAGGTTGTTTCTTTTTTAGCGCTGAGAAATAAATCACCTTCCATCCATATAACAAATCGATACAAACACGATACCTCTGGGAGACCTTAGTTGGTTCCAGCCTCAGTGCTGCTCGGCCCTTTTTTCACTTTTATTAACTTGATTTAACCTCTTCGGGTGTATGTTTTTGTGACCGAGTCGCTAAAAACTCTTCTACGGTCGGTATTGGTTTATTCTTTCGTCGGAGATATTCCATTATCGATCTATATATCTAGTCCCACCGCACTCTATACATAACTGATATTTCCCTCTGACACCTTTGCCACAACCTAGACAAGGTTGTGGGCCTTTTTCACATCCCTGTTTAGACATACAGTTATGAATCCCGCAGAATTCCCCGTAAGAATTCTTTCCGCAGCGTTCTTTTGATCCTTGAGGGAGCCAATTACATTTATTAGTCGCAAGTGTTGGATTAACCATATTATTAAACGTTAATAAATATTCAATTAGACATTAATAATTAATATGATATAATGATTAAAGGTTACTCCGATATTGATTTTGTTAACGAGTTAGGTCGTGGAAAATCATACTACGAAGATTCCTCTGATGAATTATTTAAAAATCCTACAGATTGGCACAGTCTTCGAGAGCATTACAAACGTTCGCTGGGTAGTCCGATTTACACCTTAACTAAACAATCTGCGGTTGATTTATTAGCCGTCGGCGGTTATTTATTACCAGGAGTTATTATTCAGCATTTATCACGATTTTACGTTTTTCTTGATGAAATCGCTTTACACGCAATTGATTTTACGGATCAAACTGCGGTCAACGAGATTATTCTTCGGGATCGGTTTCGTTATCCGGTTATCGATATTGACTCTAAACCAATAGTTTCAGATATAATAAATTATTTCAGAGAAATAGTTGACTCTGAGTATGATATTTATATTTCTGAAACGACGAATGGATATCATGTATTATTAAAAACAACCCCGATTGATTTTGAAAATCACCTCGCGTTGTTAAAGAAAACCGCTAATGATAATCCAACGTGGAACGTGGATTTACAGGCTGGTCTTCACAGTATAAAATTTAACAATACTAGATCAACAAAACCATTTTCACGTTGTAAAAAATTAATATCACCCAATTATGCATCTATGACAGATTTATTATCCTGTCCGATCAATATTCAACCACAATATCAGATCATCTCTAATAAAAATTCCGTTGAAGTTAAAATCGTCGATGAAGTTGACGTCGATGAAATTTCTGTTATTGTTACAGGTCAACCCGGTCAGATTAACGGGGTATCAGGAGGTAATGGAAATTTGATAACATTTTCACGAAAACCCGGATCTTTTTGCAAGATTTGTCAGCGACGTCACGGATATAATGAAATTCATAAATTTACTGAGCCAACTTGTATAGACTGTTATGTTATAAATTACTCCGATTGTTATCTCGTAGGATGTTTTCGTAGTACTAATAAGACAACTGTTCCCAGAACAAATTCTGGAACAAATTCTGGAACGAGTTCAACTAGTTCAAAATATGATAAATATCTTAGATCGTTTAAATATCACAGTGCTATTTATCCGGGAGAATCACAAACGAGAATTGCCGATTACAATTACACAGAGAAACCAGTTCACGAATCAGGTGAAGGTTGCAAAATCATTTATAATATCGATTACATGGATGGCTCTGCTTGTGGTATGGGAAAATCGATATCAGCTTGGAAATCAATTCGAGAGGATCAATCTGTGTTATATTTATCTTACAGAAAAACGTTTACGGATAAAACTCGCGCCGATTATAACCTTGAATCATACGAGGATATACCCGGAAAAATAATATTCGAAAAAAATAGTCATCGAAGGATAATATCACAGATAGAATCTATTATTCGTGTAAATGACATCCCAGACGTATTAATCGTCGACGAATGGCACGGGTTACTCAGACAGATGAAGCAGCAGAGAGGGTGAACCCTACAACTTTTTTAGACAAAATTTTGATTGAATCCTTAAAACGAGCCTTCCTACGATCTCATTTTAACCAAAAAAAATGTCTCAGGGGCAAACCCTACAACGTTTTCAGACAAAAAATTGATTGAAATTTTAACGAGCCTTCCCTACGAAATCTCATTTTAACTAAAAAAATGAAAACGAAGACTTTTACGATTTTTTAATTAATTTTGGTCGCAACTTGTTGTCATCCACCCTCTCTGCTGCTACAGGTTAACAAAAAATAATAAATGATTTTAACCGAATATTTGATCCAGTCCGATACGATATCGTGTCCGAGGATCATGCAAATTTATTGTTGCGAATCCGTACGGGGTTGACTGAGCATGACTAAAGAAGTTTTTAAATTGATTGAAGTCCATATCAGAACACCATGTCTGCCATATATTTCTAAGAGTATGAGTATCAACTCCGTTGAATACAGCAAGAATATTGCAGTTATCTCTGATGACTTTTGGAACCTGAGTGTAGCGTTGAGTGACATATATCACGTCAGTGTTTTTATGCCTGCCTCTGGAAAAGATACTAGCAGGATTTTTTTGTTTATCCAACATTATATCGTCGTATACGACTAAATTGTTAATATCTCCATCAATATCATCAATGCTCGGTGCTTCATCGATATCGGCTATAAACTCAATAATACCCTCTCCGGATTTTTCTACCGCGCTGTCGTTAAAATCTTTTAGCACTTCATAACATCGTTGATCATCTACGCAAGGGGCAATTAAATACAACTTATCCCACTTCATCCATCTCATTATTAAATTGAGTAACAATTGCGTTTTACCGGATCCAGATGGCCCGATTATAATCATCCGGATAGAGTTTGGTAGCGCTGCATGATGCTTAACTGGTTCCCTTGTTTTAGTCGCTGAAAAATCAATTATATCCATATCTCTATACATAAATTATGGATCTATATTGTGTGAAGTGTAAAACGCGTACTAGCACAAATGATGTGACGACGGTTACAACTAAAAATAACAGATCAGCACTTACTGGTAGATGTGCAACATGTGGTACAAAGAAATTTAGATTTGTGTCTATGAGATCTGATTTAAAAAAAAACGAGGAGGTGATATCGCAGCCAAATTGGCAAAGCTCCCTGGAACCCCATGGGCAAAGTACCCCGGAGAAAAGCACCTTCCAGGATATAGCTACTGTGGACCGGGAACCAGACTTGATATCAGACTCAATGATCAAAATCAGTCCCGACCCGGTGAAGAACCAATAAACGCCATTGATAAGGCCTGTCACCTTCATGATGTTGCTTATAAAAGCAGCAATTTGCAACACAGGCATCTAGCAGATGTGAAATTAATTCATGCGTTAAATGCTATTCCTGATAAATCCTTCAAAGAAAAATTGGCTTCCTTTTTAATAAAATCGGCTATGAAAAGTAAATTGATGTTAGGTGCCGGTAATTAATAATATGGAATCAATTTATTATTCCCCAAGAGGATACTGGAGGGATAAATCAGCAGTCCATAAGCTCGCTAGCGCTGCAAAAGTGAAAAAAACCACTGCGGCTAATTGGTTATCCAAACAGGCACTATAGCAAATTTATCTACCACCGCCTAAACAAATTCAATTCTCGCATTTTGATGTGACCGCTCCTAATGAAGTTCATCAGGCTGATATATTATTTCTGCCACATGATCGTGGTTACAAATACGCTTTAACCGTAGTTGATATTGCAAGTCGATACAAAGAAGCAGAATCGTTGAAAACAAAATCAGCCACTGAAGTCGCTTCTGCATTTGAAAGGATTTATCGACGAGGTCCTCTGCACTGGCCAAATCTATTGCAGGTTGATCCTGGCAAGGAATTTCAGGGTGCAGTGTTATCTACAATGAAACATCATAATGTCACCATACGACGAGGGCATACTGCGCTACATCGCGATCAGGCCATTGTAGAACGATTTAATCGGACGATTGCTGAGCGGTTATTTGGATATCAATACGCAAAAGAATTCATTCAAGAAAAGCGATCCCGTGAATGGGTCAAAAGGTTACCAGCTGTGATTACCGCACTGAATAATGAGATTACTAGAACAATCAACATGAAACCTAGCAACGCTATTAAAAAGAAGTCTATACCCGTACAACCACAAAAAGATTTCAAAGAACCAATTCTTGGTAGTAATGTCACTGTTAGGTACTTATACGAACCAGGAGAGCTTGAGGGTGGTAAAAAAAGGGCTACTGATCCTATTTGGAGTGTTACTGCACACAAGATATCTAGTATAACACGATCTACGGGTAGACCTCCAATCTATAAACTGGATTCAACTGCCCCTCAACGAGGATTTACTCGACAACAACTACAGGTAATTCTCGAGTATACTCAATTGCCACCGCATGGTCTTAACTAACACCGTTGCGTCTATTGCACTCAAGACAAGTCAACATCACATTGTTTCTGACATGACCGAGACTGTTATTTTTTCTGTCTACGGTAAATTGGCGAGGATCTTTATCCGAATACTGCCAACGCATTATACAATTGCAACTCGCGCAGTGATTATTCTGTTGTTTCTTCAAAGTGATTATTAATTCAGCATCAATATAAAATTCTCGTTGTTTTTTTTTGTCCTGTTGTTTGTAACCGGAGAGTTTTTTATCAATAATTTTAACATCAATATCATCCATTGTTGTGTCATTATCATCGAAAACAATTCTTCGAAGCTGATTTATTCTTCGTACTCTGGATACTGCGAGATAGACTAAATTCGACCATTCGATGTGATTATCCACCATCCAAACAATTGTATCCGATATAGTCAATCCCTGTGAAGAATGTATTGTTGCTGCGTATCCTAGCGTCCACGGGGATTTATTAGCACGCAATGCATCTTCAACGACATTGATATCAACCAGCACAATATCATTTAATACGAGAATTTGTTTTTCACTCTGTCCTGGAATATCAACTTCAATATTCTGTTTTCGTGTATCCGATGGCCTATAACAAAGGGGTACTGGAAGCGTTGCAAATTTTTCTTTATGCAATTCAAATAACTTCATCTGAAGTGTGTCCCTGACTATTTTTCTACTTGCAATTATCAAATCATTTGGTCTCCATGTTTCCCAGAAATCATTCATTGGAGTTTCTGAAATCACTTCACGCGCTATTTCGCATTGGATTCTATCCGGTTGTAATCTAATTAGCGCTTTGAATTCTCGTAATCGTTCATCAATTGATCTATAATCAGTGGTAATTTCTTCATAATAGTCTACAAAACCCCTTAGCCATTCATGTGGAGATGCACCGATAAATGGTGGTGGTTGGCCGTAATCACCGCACATGACAACTTTTGTGTTTTTGTTTAACAACCACTCGAGAAATGTTTGTAATACATCTAATGACACTGTGCATATTTCATCCCAAATTATGATTTCAGGAATGAATTTATCACCCATACGCTCAGGAGTCCATTTGTCACCCTTCCATCGAAAGAAACTATGGTAAGTATAGACATTTACCCCTCGCTGTATCATCTCTCTGGCGAGTCTGTGAGTCGGTGTTAGCACAATCATGGTTGACCGACGAAATAATTCAATTGCACGAGTTGTCTTTCCTGACCCACCACAACCGTTTAAATAAACTGTCTTGTATCTACATACTGGATCAGATACCGGTGGTGCATTAGAAAATTCTGATTGAATTTCAATACGGTTATATGAAAGATATTTATCATCCATGGCAACGTCTGCGGATTCACAATACTCATGTAGCATCTCCTTTTTAAATCGCCAACTCCCCCAATTTTCTTCGGGATCTGTGAATTTAGCTACAGCTGATTTGTACTTATTGTGTATATACATCGAATCAGTGGCAACTCTAACCGCGGTATTAGGAAATCTATTTATCATCGAAAATAGATTAATAGAAGCATAGGCTAGCATAGATGATCTTCAATGTGTATACTGGGAATTATATCCATCACAGTAGGTAACAACCGTACCCATTTTCTCACCATTGGATAGAAAAGCATCCTTACGGGATACAAGTTTTCCCTGTTTCATTAAATCCGTTACAATAAAATCGTATTCAGCGACGTCAATGATCAACCGCGAAGAATATTTTGCGTTGTCGTATCGTCCACCCTGGGTAAATTTACCGATTATTCTTCGTCCAAAATCTTTTGCTTGTTCTTTTTTAATTTCAAATAACTTCTTAGACCGATTCATGATTTGTTCTTCATTGAAATCAGGGAATTGTTTTCGCTGTTCGCTGATTATACGATCTAAATCGGGTTGTGGTAGCCAAACTTATTTCTGAGCTCGATAGCATATAATAGCCTCGGAAACAATCAATGATATTAGCATACCACAATCAATCATATATCGTAGTAACACTATTGGCATCCAGGCCTTTTCAGATAGGTGTCTACCGAGCCAAACATAACTACACGGATGTAACCCTGTAGATAATTCGAATGATATCACACGAGCGAATCCGGTTAAATCAAAATCAGGTAATGGTCCATTAATGGCAACACGAGTCATTTCATGCGTGGGGTGTCCAAATCGTTTGAAGTAGTTACTACATTCCCCATATCCGAGAAAACTTCCGGGATAACACGCGGATATATCAATTGAAATCATACCATCACGTGAGTATTTCGTATTCCACAGTCCTCTATGACCAAATTCGACGCAACTCAATTTAACATCTTCGAGAAAATCACTTCGTGTTGGACGCCATGAGTTTTTTTCTCTTGCGAAGTGAGCTACCACTGATGGAATAGTAAAACTATCCGTGAGTAGTTTTTCATGGGAATTCTCCGGTGAAAAATCACTAGCGATTTTTCTCATTCTGTTATCTAATTCTTCAACGCGATATAATTCGCCATTTGGTCTTACAAATTGATCAAATCCTATTTCGGGATCTGCATCACTTCTAAGTAACCACACTGACACAGGATCATCTTTACACAACGCATGAATAGCATCGAATAATTTCTCTTCATAGAAAACATCCCGGACGAACTCCTTAGGGATATATTTCACGGTTCGTTCTCGTGGAAATACTGTTACCGCAGGTGTCCACGCGTGTTTGTTATGATCAATAATCTGTATTGGCGCTCCATTTTTGTTATATTTCGGTTCGTATAAAACCTCTCCGGTTATCGTCATAACGGTTATTGGAAATCTTAATGATGTTTCTAATTTAGCTATATCAGAAATCTTTGCACCATGCTGTTTCACTGTCAGTTCCCATTCGGTTATTTTCCTACGTCGCAGATCAGTTAGTTTATTTCCTCGGGATGCATTTGTGAAGTGTTCCATTACCCGTGTTGCCACGCAATTCAGTGAACTAGAATATTTCATAGGAGCTAGTTTTGCGATATCGGGTTTATCATTTAACGGATATATCCCATAAACCATTGCTGTTACGGGATAAGATCTTTCGTAGTATGGTTTGTCGATTCCAGTTAGAATTCCTGGTTTGGAATCTCTACTCACAATGACAGCTTTTTTATTCTTGAGAATTGGTTCAAATTTATCCCTAATAATCCATTTGCCATCGACTTCAATAATGAATTTTATTCGGAAAAAATACTTTTTTTCCCCAACACGTGAAATTATCACTGCTGCTTTTTCATCATTCATGGTAGCATCAACAACACCATCAATTCGAAATGTTGACCAACAATAAGATGCTCCATCACGCTTGAATTCATTAAAACAGTCTCTGATTTTACTAATCATGGCTTTATCAAGAATTGTATTCTTTGGTGTATTAGAAACTATATCGAAATTGAATTGAGCATCTTTCCAGGGTAATCTCTTGGACGTTTTTTTTTGGTTTATCGAGATTAAATTTAGGATTAATCTTCAATAATCTCTTAAACTCTTTCATGTTTCCGTCTATTAAACGTTTTTTTGGTTTATCGAGATTAAATTTAGGATTAATTTTGTTACGTTTTTTGGGTTTATCGAGATTAAATTTAGGATTAATTTTTAATAATCTCTTAAACTCTTTCATGTTTCCGTCTCTTGGACGTTTGAGATTAATTTTGTTACGTTTTTTTGGTTTATCGAGATTAAATTTAGGATTAATCTTCAATAATCTCTTAAACTCTTTCATGTTTCCGTCTCTTGGACGTTTGAGATTAATTTTGTTACGTTTTTTTGGTTTATCGAGATTAAATTTAGGATTAATTTTTAATAATCTCTTAAACTCTTTCATGTTTCCGTCTCTTGGACGTTTTTTGGGTCTATCGATATTAAATTTAGGATTAATTTTCAATAATCTCTTAAACTCCTTATCAGCATTGAATTCAGCATTTTTCGAAGGCGTTCTCCTTAATTCCCTCATGCTATAATTAAAACAAGCATTTAAATGAAGAATTTATATATAATGAATCACTGCAAGTGGCTTATGATTGGATCAGTAACCCCGTGTAACAAATCATGCAGAAATGAGTTTTGTGGGTATCATATGCAAAGCTTTCGACGTGGAAGCCTTGGCCCGTTACCCTGCATACGATGTTTGGTTGGGGTCAGGGGAAAATCTCAGTTGTGTTTGAATTGCGGTGGAAAGCGATACAGGGAGTTGAAGCGTTATTATGATAAAAGAATAAAAAATGGACAATCAATCAGAAATTATGACCCTGAAAAAGTCTCCGACCCTGACACTGTCAGCGACAACGTCCCTGACAAAATCATAAGAACTCCTCAAGACTACATCGAAAGATTTATCATTAAACCAAACAATGAATTAGACAAATAGTATTTAGTATACGAATGAACCAAGAATTCAGACCACACCCTGTGATCACAAATTATGAAGCATCTAGTGATGGTGTTGTAAGAAACCGCAGACTGAAGAAACCAGTTGGTGATGTGAATAATCATGGATATTTGAGGTTTGGCGCTGGAAAGAAGAAATATCTCAATCATCGTTTCGTATTTGAATGTTTTAATGGATTGATCGAGGATGATTCTGTCATTGATCACATTGATTCTAATCCAATGAACAATTCTTTATCAAATTTACGAGTTGTTACACAGAGTGAAAATAATTTATCTGGAAGGACTGGAAAATGCTCAAAAAAAGCGAGACCTGTGAAATCTTTGAATACAATAACTAACGAAGAAAAAATATTTCAATCAATGAATGAAGCCGGTAGGCACTTCGATATTTGTAGAGCCTCAGTACGATATGTTGCTGAGGGGATTTATCGATCTGCGATTTCAAAGGGGACTGGACAGAAAATTCGATTTAGTTACGTCTAATGCGTCATATTTTTCATTTAGAAATATATCATCATTATAGAATAATGAATTCTGAAAACATGAATAGCATTTTATCCGAGATTTCAAAATTGAAAAGTTGGGATATTGAACTATCAGATGGGTTAAATCCTGATCAAATCATGTCTGATTTTCAGGATATAGAATACGGAGTTAGCACTAACAAGTATATGCTACCAAAGAAGTATGCGCTCATTAAGAGAATTCAGAATTCTATTCGGGACTCTCTCGCATTTTCCAGTGACGTAAGTGTGTTCGCTCCGTTGTATACCATCGTAGAACGAATACGAAAAGAATTGGGGTACGAATACGAATTGAAAAAGGAGGTTAATTCTAAAATTAGAAACCTACGGGCGTTAATTCAAGAAAATGAACAATTTTGATTGACCATTTATCATTATTTGATTGTGACCGTCCCTCATAGAGATTTTCATTTTTTTTAGCATTTTTTGATTGACAATGTCAAAATCAGTGAAAATATTTCACAGCAATAAAAATTGATGGACGGTTCAGATTGATCAAAACTAGAATGTTGAAAGTGTCAGTATTATATATATATAGCAATTGTGACACTTTCAACATCGATGAACGAAGGTGTATCACGATGAAATAACACTTCCACGATGATGTTAGGTCGGGTTCGGGAAAATTGTTTCACAATTGAAAAATTGTTTTGCAATTGAAACATTGTTTCTGATTTCAAATAATGGTCAATTAAGCATTAACAACCCGATTGGCTCGTGAACGACTGGATGCAATCAGGAGATTTGTACCAATTCGTGACTCTGTACGGAATAAACTACAACAACGACAGAGTCTTCAGACTGATTTTGCTGCGGGATCTGAAGAATTGTTTAAACCAGTAACCACAGCAACGAAGGGGATAGAGCGTGCTATACGGGGAGATGTTCCCGAGACGGGAAAATCTGTTATTGGTGAACTTGAAAAAATAGCAGCGAAAACTGAACAAACAGAACAGGCTGTACAAAAAATGGAATCAAAAAGAACAGTAGATGATTTACGCGTGAGATTTAACGAGGAAGGGTTAGCAGCAATTGATAAGACTGATTCAACAGAAATTCCTGCGCTTGTTGTTACGACTTATGAAAACAGGAAAAAAATGTTGAAACCAGAACATCATAAATATGTTAGAAATATAACTCACTGGGCTGATATATTCTATAAGATCAAAACTAAAAAAAGTCAGACTAAGAAAGATAGTGCATCATACATCGAATATATCGATGAGGTGGGTAACGTGTATAAACAATTTGAAGAACTAAAACAACAACAAAAACCACCAAAATTGCAAAGGCGGCGACAGCAACCTGCAAAGAAAATATCTTTTTCACCTAAAAAACAACAACTACCACCTGATGATGATGATATTCTTGATTATTTACAAAAAGCCGATTTAGACGAAATGGAAAAAATGGATGTAGCAATGGGTTATAGCGGAAGTGGATTAAGAGATTCCAGTGTTTCATGTCCTGGTAGTGTTCTCAGTGATATATCACGATTAGAGGTTCTTGGAGGAGGGTTCCAAGCTGGAAATAACTCTCCAGAAATAATTAATGAAGCAGCTGATATCTGTAGACGATTATTTCAGGGTGGTATCATGGATATCAGCACATATCGAGATTTCATTGGCGAGTTAGTGGAAAGTGGGTATCATAGTGACTGAATTGAAAAGTCAATTGATTAGATAAATAACAATTGAAAAATTGTTTCTGATTTCAAATAATGATCATACACTACAATCATGATAAACCAACCCCCGTCTACGTAGTTAATTCACGGTTTCCGGTTTATAGAGCATACTACGGAGATGGTTTAGGTAATACCATTTTAGGGTTATTTGCGAGAATGGCTCCAAAAGTGATGCCGTTGGCTAAACAATTAGGAATGAAAGCAATTGATGTTATTCGTGATAAGGGTATTGGTGCTGTTGGAGATCTTGCTGGAAAAGCGTTTTCAACTGCGAAGAATAAATTAACATCATTAGTGAAATCACGGATGAAATCCAAAGGATTTTCAAAACCGTTACCGTCTACAGCGGAAACGCCTGCAAGTGTTAGTAGAATTATAAATAACGCAGTAGATGAAAAATTAGCGTCGATGGCTTTAAACCCCGACCAAAGCAATATTGCAAATATGATAGCAGGAAGTGGCTTTAAAAAACTACGACGATGAAAATGGAAAATCGCGATTTAGACTCTGATAAATAGAATAAAATGTTCAAAAAGTCACATGATCCAGCGTTTGATATAGACGCCCCAGTTGGCAAGGATGATTCTGTACGCGATTATCAATATTACGCCTATCATGCAATAGACCCAAATAGTCGAGCAAGAATCGATCTTCAAGTCCATGATACCAGTAAATACTTTTTGCCCTGTGAAGCGTTTATTGAAGTAGAAGGAGAAATTGTAACAGCTGCTGATACTCCTGCTGTACCAGCACCGTATCCAGCTGGTACTCAAGTCGGTTTTGTCAATAATGGTATCATGGCGTTATTTGAGAGTGCAAAATATCTCATTGATGGAAAAGAAATTGAGGCGATAGATCGCGATGTTGATGTGGCTACAACAATAATCGAGTTAGCGAGATATTCCGATGAGTATACAAGATCAGCAGGACCTTCTATGATGTTTGCAAAAGATGCTACAAATACCGCTGGAGGAAAACAATTTGTTGTAAGACGACCAAAGAATAATGCTGGCACCGCTAATATTGATGCCGAAGATATGATTATAAACAACGATGTTAATTTCAATCTAGGAGCTGCAACACGTATTTCAATGTTGCAAGGAGCGCGTAAATCATTTTCATGCGCGATTCCACTGCATCATATATTTGGATTCTGTAGAAACGTCCGAAAAGTTATTTATGGAGCGAAGCATACAGTATCGCTTGTACGAAAGAGTGATGATAGTGACGCAATCTGGAGGATTCCAGCAGACAATGCAAATCCAAATGCTGATGCCGGTAAAGTCAATTTAACAAAAATATCATTGTGGATGCCAGTGTTGACTCCAGCAATCACCGCAGAAGAACGATTACTATCATTTATGGACCAAGGAGGAAAATCATTACTAAGTTGGCTAACCGTGAGTACAGATGTTAAACAATCAAATATCAACGGGTTATTCACTTGGAACCTAGCATCAAAACAAGGTGTTGCTGCGCCACGTCATATATTTATTGCGTTACAAGATAACGCACGAGTTGGCGATCAACGTTTCAGTCATATGATATTTGATCAATTAGGTGTGAAAGACGTCTCACTGAGAATAAACGGCCAACAGGAACCATCCGAGGATATACAACTTAATTACACAGAAAATCATATTGCACGAGTTTATCATCGTCTGTTGTCATTTATGGCACGCGATCAAAATGTGGATACTGGTTTGCAAATATCACAATATGATTTTAAAAATCTGTATCCGATCTATTACTTCTCACTGGAACATCTCGATTTGATGAGACAATCTGTTGTTGATATACATTTTAGAGCTAATGTGACTCGTGGTGCTATTGCTGATTATAGAGCGGTTGCTGTCATTCTCAGTGATAAATCAATGCTACTTGAAGGTGTTGGTGGAAGAATGAGAGTGGTAGATGCACCAGTGGAAAACATGTAATTGAAATTGTAAACGATTTAGAATCAATCAATTATGTATAATGTCATATAGTAATATTAGTGTTGCGTTAACTCCCGGTCAATTAAAAAAATTGCAATCGGAATCAACTAAAAAATGTGGAACCACAATCACGTTGAAACCCAACCAAATGACTGGTGGTGCAAATAAACTATCGCTGACAACTCGTCAGGTGAAACATTTCAATGATGCACTAGTAGCAAAAAAGGGTGTTCAGATTACTCTCTCTGCGGCTGCTATCAAAAATATGATTAAAACAGGCGGTATATTTCCGTTGTTAGCTGCGATTCCAGCATTGATTGCAGCAGCAGCCCCAGCGGTGGCTAAAGCGGCAGCGTTAGGAGCCGTTGGTACTGCAGCAGGAATGGCACTAAAGAAGGCAACTGGGAAAGGATATAAAAAAAGGGAAAGGGTCTAAGACTACCAGGAACCCCGTATTCGTGGTACAGCGGAAAGGGTCTAAGACTAGGACCGGTTTATTAATTGGAGAGTCTATGATGGTTCCCATGTCCAATTTTGATTTACTCGATGCTGCTAAAAAACTCGCGATTAAAAACTTCAGAGGTGTCTTTATGAAAGATCAATTACCACATCAACCAAACAGCGTTGAAACCGGAATCATTAATTTAGATAACAGCACCGGACCCGGAACTCACTGGGTTGCATACGCTATTGATCCACGTGGGATTGTCTATTTTGATTCATATGGATTAGCCCCACCAAAAGAGTTTATGCGTTATATAAAAACCCTTCCAATGAAGACTTGGTATTCTACGCTACCAACACAACAAATGAATGACCCACCAATATGTGGCAGCGAAGTATTAAATGTCCTTAACGCTATTTCTAACTCCTTGAGTAACCCAAGTGGAAAACCACCACATGTTGTCGTGAATGAATACACTAGTAATCGCTGGAGAAAATCGAAGATTTTTCAACGAAGTCGTCAAAAACGATTTTAGAGAGAGAAAGAGTTTTACAATAACATGATTGATATTTGGGGGAGATCTTTGAAACCCAAACCCGATGACACTGCAACCGGTGATGTAAAAAAACTAATCAAAGTTGAAATAGCTGAGACGTTAAATTTAGCAAGTGTTGACCCGAACGAAATAGTTGTATTTCAAGACAAGCAGGGTAAATTGAAAAGCAGTGATGTGTCATTGAATGACATTTTGATACGGCAGCGCGACGCCGCTGAAAACTCTATTGCGCTGTATTCCAACGACGGACGACTTAAACCAGGCGCACTTGTGTCTACGATCACCGACGCGATTGCCGCCCACGACAACAAGATTGCCGCCCAAGACAGCCTGATTACCACCCAAGACAACAAGATTACCGCACACGGCCGTGAGCTGGAGGATTATATACGAGGTTATAGTACTTTTCGCAAAAATGTCGTACATAAATTCTTTGGAACCCCGCTTGTGGTTGGCATGACTCTCGCTGAAATTAAAAACTATCTATCGCTATTCTTTTTTAACAAGGACGCGGGAAGGATGATGAATGAAAATGAAATCAAGGCAAATTATCTCGAGATTTCTAAACTAATAGAAGATCAAAAACCCACTAGCGACGTCATTGTTAAGTTTTTTGGAACCCCGCTTGTGGCAGGCATGACTCTCGCTGAAATCAGAGAGTTTATCGGCAAGCACACTCACAATGCCTACATCGCTAATAGTTTCTTTGGTGTCCCGGCTACATCTACGATGACTCTCAAAGATATTAATATGTTTATGGTGAGACAAACAACACTTAATACCATCGTGGATAGATTTTTGGGGAGAACACCTGTTTCTGAAACCACATCGTTGACAGGTCCAACCCTCGCTGAAATTAAAGCGGTTATCGATAAAGTAAAAACTCCACATAGTGTAAGCGTCAATAACATCGTGTACACGGTTGATAGTGGGACTTTTGATTGGATCCGAGGAAACAGAAATTATCTTTATGTTGGCAACAAACATACTGGTACACCAGGTTGCTACCGACTTACAATAATACATCACCGTAAATTTGATTTGGAATTCAGCAACACAGGTATCCGCGGTGTTAACACGCTGACATATATATTAGATAAAGTACCAAAACCTCCACCTGCTATACCAATCTCATTTCCGATTGTTATAACCAATTCCGACGAGTATGTGATTAGGGAGTCACTACCCTGGGTAATAGAATTTGTATCCGGTGTCCCCTCATCAGATCCTAAAACCGATTCGTTGGTGGGATAATTGAAAACACTAGCTGATTTAAAATAACAACAGTGATTCCATCATCGTCGTAATATCGATTCGACACCGTGAAAGAGTTTTCCGCGAATTTGAAATTACTTTCCGCGAACTTGAAAACACAATTGAAAACGCTAGCGTTTTTAAAATAACAATGATTTCATCAACTCAATGTCGCTATGATCAGGTCAGAGAATTTCAAAATAGACTCAAAACCCTCACTGAGGAGTATCAAATAAAAATAAAAAAATACCGACGAAGAATCACCGCAATTGATATTACTATGTACTCGGTGTCAAGCGTTCTCGCTGGCGCCGGAATAATACTTGCATCGGTTACAATGATTGCCCCGGTCGTAGTTCCAATTTGCATTTCTGCGGTGGCTACAATCGGGGGTATATCAACCGGGATAGCAAAAAAGATATCATCATGCAGCCAGAGTAAACTGCAGAATTACTTAATTCAATTTCATATTGCATCAACCGCATATTCGCAGTTATCCCTGATGATATCGTCGTCACTCGATAATACAATTATATCAGATAGTGAATTCTCAGCGATGGTCAGTATTTTTGATTCAGCGATATCGAAATTAGAGCGACAACATGAATATAATAACAATGACAACACCGATGGAATTGGAAAACACGAACCCAAAAACCAAAATGATCTCAATAATCTCAACCATAACAAATTGTGAGTTCTCAGTGATGGTCAGTATTTATGATTCCGCGGTGTCAAAATTAGAGCGACAACAACAGTATAGCAACGATGACAACACCGATGGAATTACTTCAACGAGTAGTGGAGAACACGAACCCAGTACAAAAAAGCATGATATCAATAACATCAACGGAACCCGAGTTTAGTGTGAATTTCCCTAGCCCAGTCCCCGTGAAGGAGATAGCGCTAGCAAAATTACGAGTGTATCACAGTTGGCCTAATATCAGATCAAAATCATTTGGTGGTCAACAACCCAATAATTCTTTAGTGTTTGCGAATAAGAATAAAGATGACGGGACTCCAGACTGGAAAGTTGTTTCGATACCAACAGGGTCATACCAAATCGAACAAATCAATAATGAATTCGCGCGTAGAATAAAATCGATTACTGGAGTAGAGTCAAAAATCGCTATAACAGTTCATGAGCCGACACTATCATCCGCAATTGAGATAAGCACAGAAGGATACGTCGTAGATATCTATCAAAGTTCTATTAGAACCGTACTAGGATGGCCTGAATTACCACCGGAAAAATCCACCACCGACTTAACCACGGACGTAGAATCATATCATGAAATCAATCCCAGTTATCGAGATAATTTATCTGATATAAGAAAAGGAAGAATCGGCGATAGATTTATATTCACCAACAAAGACACATTGCAATGGGATTTTATCATTAAAAGAACAACCGACTCATCTGTTACTATTTCATTTACGCTAACTGACGTCCGTGGTTATTTTAATGAGATTAAACAATTATATGAAACACAACTAGAACAACAACGGAAAACAAAATCCCAAAAACACGTTGAAATAATAAATCAACTTATATCCGACATGGAATATATCTATGAACTAATTATTCAAACAATAATTAATGACAACAGCGACAATAAACAACGATTCCTAACCGATTACAATATCACAGAAGACAATCTGCGTAATTTCAAGTTTCCGAAATACAACGCTGATGAATTAGCAAGAATTGTTAAAACCGATATCAAAGCGCTACAAAAATCAGATTCAACTGTCCTCCTCAAACATAATAATGATCCAGATGGTGGTGGTAGGC
Source organism: Unio delphinus (assembly GCA_029339505.1). Lineage (NCBI taxonomy): Eukaryota > Metazoa > Mollusca > Bivalvia > Unionida > Unionidae > Unio > Unio delphinus. Next base: position 9,896,473 of record JAQISU010000036.1, on the reverse strand, counting down.
ATATCGCTCCGTTCAACGTGAATATTTCAACGGTGATTGCGCTTAATTTAGTATGTGATGTAATTGAAGGAAGCTATCAGATTAATCTAGAGCAATCAAATCAAGCTCAGCAGGGATATATTCTTTATTCATTTGCACCAACAGCTCCTCCAGGATTCCTAATTATTGAAAACCCAATTAATCCTGTCTACATGCGATGCCATAATAATTCATTAACCAGAATTAATTTCAAACTCACCGACCAGTCAAATAATCTGATTGATTTACAAGAAGAGGTGTTAGCGATTAGTCTGTTTGGAGAAAAATAACAACAACGATGATAATCCATCCACGGAGGAGATAAATAATAGTTCACACGTAGATGATTTTCTGAAGAGTTCTATCGGGGAGAGGATTGTCACAAGATAGACCGAGTCGGGACTGGATTAGTGAAGACACGGAAAGCAACTGCGTTAATAAGATGTTTATTTTATAAACGCAATTTAAAAAATCAACTCTGACACCAATATTTTACAAAATATAAGAAAAAATCTATTTAAATAAATGTTCCTAACATGGAACTATGAATTTTAGTAACGTAATGACAAAAAAGTATATGAATGAATTTACAAATATGAATATATATAAAAGGCTCGTATAACGAGATAGATGCAAATATGAAAAGAATGCGTCGTCAATATGACGAGACTAGAATGAAGATATTAAATAATTAATACGTCGTCCATATGACGAGACATATGCAATTGTGAACCCTAAATTCTGAAGTTCTCGTTCATGGGACGAGATTTGAGTAGAATGGAATTATGCAGGTGTCGTTCATATAACGAGACTGCAAAGAAGATATTAAATAAATAATACGTCGTCCATATGACGAGATATATGCAATCGTGAACCCTAAATTCTGAAGTTCTCGTTCATGGGACGAGATTTGAGTAGAATGGAATTATGCAGGTGTCGTTCATATAACGAGACTGCAAAGAAGATATTTAAATAAATATTACGTCGTCCATATGACGAGATATATGCAGCATACGTAAGCACCATACACAGGCACCACACACGGGCATTACACGGTCAGCATAGACAAGCCCACACACGTAGTCACCACAACATGGCACCACTTCAGCACAACACGTCACCACACACGCAGTTACCACAACACTGCACCACTTCAGCGCAACACGTCACCACACTAAGTCACAACACTTCAGCACAATACGGCACCACACCACTTCAGCACAAAACGGCACCACACCACTTCATCATACTTCTTCAGCACCACACCACTTCAGTTACCACACCACGTCATCATACTTCTTCAGTACCACACCACTTCAGCTCTTTTAGCTGATAGATTGCTCCGTTTAGGATGGAAGCGTTTCCGACAAGACTGGATCGTAATGTCGTTTCTGTCTTATAATTTCGTCCTTATATACCCCTAGCTGTGACAGATATGCGCAGCTAGGTACTTTAAACTGCAGGCAATTTCGCACATGCAGCATGAGCTGAGCGTTCACTCATTATGCCGAAATAACTAAAAAGCCCATAAAATAATAAACTACCCTCGGTAAGGCTGTACGCAGTAACGAAATCGAGACTAGATTTTTGACCACATATACATATTGAACAGAGTCGTATACAATTCCGTGACATACCTCCCCCCTTCAAAAAAAAGTGGAAACACTTTTAGAAAAACACGGAATTGTCACAGAAAAATATGAAATGAGACGTTATTTACATTACAGCAATAACGTGATATAATGAAGGAATAAAAAAAAACTTGCAAATCACAGTCTGCTTAAGTAATCAGCCCCTACATTTTCCCACGACTAGGTCTCTCCACATAACTCTTTAACATATTGGCATGAAATATTCTCATCCTACCTCCAATGTCAATTCGGTAATCCATTTCACCCATGACCTGTTTAACCTCATACGGCCCTTTCCATTGGACCAATAATTTGTTTCTACTAGTAGGGAGTAGCACCAACACACGATCACCCACGTCGAATTTCCTACTTCGCGTTCCCCGGTTGTAACATTTCGCGTACTTGCGACCAGATTTCACAAGCTCGTCGTGTGCCATCCGACACGTGCTTTCTAATCTCTCGCGTAAGTCTACGACGTACTGGTAGGTGGTTTTAACCTCTCCTTCTGCGACATCACCTGACCATAGTTCGCGCAGAATCCGCATAGGACCCCGAATTGCCCTACCGTATAGCAATTCAAACGGCGAGAATCCCAAACTCTCGTGCGGTACCTCGCGATACGCGAACAAAATCGCGTTTAAATATCTGTCCCAATCTCGCGGTTTCTCCGCGCACATTCGACGGAGCATTTGTTTTAATGTGCCGTTAAATCTCTCTACCAATCCATTACACATGGGGTGATACGGTGTAGTGCGCAACTGTTTAATTGACAACAACCTACTAATTTCTGACATTAGTTCGGAGGTAAACTGGGCTCCGCAATCTGTTAGGATTTCCTCAGGTACCCCTACCCTACTGAACATGTCGACAAGTGCCTCAGCCACGCGTTCAGTTTCAATTGATGGTAATGCTATCGCTTCTGGGTATCTAGTAGCATAATCCACTAGAGTGAGGATATATCGGTTTTTCCTATCTGTAATAGGAAATATGGGTCCCACAATATCAACGGCTACCCTTTTAAATGGGGTATCTATAAGAGGCATTTTACCTAAAGGTACTCTGGTATTTCTTCCCTTTGACACAGTCTTTTGGCAAACGTCGCACGACCGACAAAATCGTGCTACGTCACCGTTTACTCCAGGCCAATAAAACTCTCTTAAAACTCTGTCTGTTGTTTTTCTCATGCTTAAATGACCTGCCATACTAGACTCATGCGCTACTCTCAATACATGTGACCTGAATTTCTGAGGGACAGCTAATTGAAGATACTTTCCCCCCTCTCGCGTGCTAAATTCTCTGTACATTAAACCCTTGGTACGTACGAATTTAGAGCTCCCACCGCCCTTACAACATTTCGCGGTACCCGACAAGATTCTCTCTGCGAGTGCGCATAAAGACTCGTCCTGACTTTGCTCACGTGTAAACTCATCACGTGAGATATCGGTTACGGCTTCCGGAACTTTCAATTTAAGTAGCGGCTTTTTATCCGCCTGCGCTCTAGTTTCGACGGCTTGCACGATGGGAAACCGGAAATCAGAGAGGGTTGGGAGTCTGGATCCCTCGACATTTCCTATGGTTAAATCATATATAGGGTTTTCCATGCACAGTGCTTCCACAGTCCCATTCAGAAAGGGCGTCTCTATTTCTATTCTGGCAACGGGGACGTGATCGATTGTTCTATTTAACAACATACAATGGGATTTCCAACCAAGCATTTGGTCTTCCCTAACGAGACTTCGCTTTACCACAACACCCGTGCACCCGGTGTCGCGTAAGACAGTGACTGTTTGTCCGTTGGCGGTACCTGTAGCAGTCGGCACCCTCGCCTCTGGGAAAAAGCACGTGCCGATGGACTGGATAACGTCATGACCGACCTGCACACGCGATCTGGAATTGTAGACCTTACTCGCGTTATTAGATTCAGACCCTTCGCGAGAAAGACCATCGCGCTTGCCACCTCCTGACCACGCTCTGCTTTCAATAGCAACCGCAACTTTCGGGACGAAACTCTTCCTCTTCGGACAATCGGGGGTGATGTGGCCGAATTCCTTACAAGTGAAACATTGTTTATCACTACGATAGGAACCCTTCCCAGATTGAAAATTTCCACCTTTATAGATTCCAAGTTTCTCGGGTTCTCTGAGTCTCTGATCTTGATAACCTCCCTTGTTATCCCTTAAAATTACACTCTGGGTTCCTCCTCGGGCTTCGGCAAAATAGTCTGCTTGGGTAGCCATATCGGATACATTACTTAAAGACTTTTCCCTCAGGAATAAATACAATTCCCTACCACAAATGTCTAACAACTGGTCCCTAAGTAAAAAATCGGTAAGACCCTCGAATGTTTTTTGTACCTTGCCACATTCAATCCACCGTTGGAAATAATTTCCGGTCCTACATATAAACTGGGCGAATGTCTCACCTTTTTCGGGCTTACTTGATTTAAACTTTTTACGGAACCCTTGTTCCGTCAGCTCATATCTTTTAAGGAGTGCCTCTTTTAATGTGTCGTAGTTCAGTGCGTCATTTACGGGTAGACGCGAATACACATCTAGCGCTTTGCCTTTAAGCAATGCGCTGAGATGGAGCGCCCAATTTTCCCTTTGCCATTTCTGGATGGTGGCATATCGCTCGAACCTATGCAGATAACTATCTAAATTGTCCTTGTCATCATCAAAAGGGGGTAATTTAGGGCCTTTTAACTTAGAATCGTGTTGCCCATCCTTCTTAGCCTCTAATAATTCAAATTTCCTTTTGTGTTCCTTTTCCATATTCCTGTCTTCTAACTCAATAGCTTCTAACCTTGCTCGTTTCTCCCCCTCTGACTTTCTTTCCTCAAGTTCTCGTACTTGTTCTATTCTTTCCCTTTCTGCATCCCTTTCCCATCCTATCCTTTCCTTCTCTGCCTGTTTTTCTAACTCTATCTTTTTTTCCTTAAATACCATCTTCTCTCTTTCTAATACTAGCTTTTCCCTTTCAAAGGCAATTTGTATTTCGGCCTTTTCCCTCTCTATATCCCTTTCCTTTACCCTTTGATCCCTTTCCCGGGCCTGCTCCTCCTGAACAAAATTTCTAAGGGTCTCCCCCCCATACCCAAACTGTTTGCCCAACTCAACTAGATCTTTGAGTGACGACATGGTGAATGCTATTGATAAGATAACCAATCCTAAATGCACTATCATATAACACATACAATTCTTGGGATTACGTGAACGAACCGTATATTACTCCTCCCAATGTATTCAATATGTATATATGTATATATATAAAACAGAATATGAGTGAGGTATTAACTCACCAGCCTGATTTGTCTTGTCAGGAAGCTTCTGATCTGAAACAATCTTTAAAACAAAACTTACCACAATCAGGACCTATGCAATTTAAAATCCGTGCTTCGCCTAATCCAATTATGATCCCACTTCTGACACCATTTGTCACAAGATAGACCGAGTCGGGACTGGATTAGTGAAGACACGGAAAGCAACTGCGTTAATAAGATGTTTATTTTATAAACGCAATTTAAAAAATCAACTCTGACACCAATATTTTACAAAATATAAGAAAAAATCTATTTAAATAAATGTTCCTAACATGGAACTATGAATTTTAGTAACGTAATGACAAAAAAGTATATGAATGAATTTACAAATATGAATATATATAAAAGGCTCGTATAACGAGATAGATGCAAATATGAAAAGAATGCGTCGTCAATATGACGAGACTAGAATGAAGATATTAAATAATTAATACGTCGTCCATATGACGAGACATATGCAATTGTGAACCCTAAATTCTGAAGTTCTCGTTCATGGGACGAGATTTGAGTAGAATGGAATTATGCAGGTGTCGTTCATATAACGAGACTGCAAAGAAGATATTAAATAAATAATACGTCGTCCATATGACGAGATATATGCAATCGTGAACCCTAAATTCTGAAGTTCTCGTTCATGGGACGAGATTTGAGTAGAATGGAATTATGCAGGTGTCGTTCATATAACGAGACTGCAAAGAAGATATTTAAATAAATATTACGTCGTCCATATGACGAGATATATGCAGCATACGTAAGCACCATACACAGGCACCACACACGGGCATTACACGGTCAGCATAGACAAGCCCACACACGTAGTCACCACAACATGGCACCACTTCAGCACAACACGTCACCACACACGCAGTTACCACAACACTGCACCACTTCAACGCAACACGTCACCACACTAAGTCACAACACTTCAGCACAATACGGCACCACACCACTTCAGCACAAAACGGCACCACACCACTTCATCATACTTCTTCAGCACCACACCACTTCAGTTACCACACCACGTCATCATACTTCTTCAGTACCACACCACTTCAGCTCTTTTAGCTGATAGATTGCTCCGTTTAGGATGGAAGCGTTTCCGACAAGACTGGATCGTAATGTCGTTTCTGTCTTATAATTTCGTCCTTATATACCCCTAGCTGTGACAGATATGCGCAGCTAGGTACTTTAAACTGCAGGCAATTTCGCACATGCAGCATGAGCTGAGCGTTCACTCATTATGCCGAAATAACTAAAAAGCCCATAAAATAATAAACTACCCTCGGTAAGGCTGTACGCAGTAACGAAATCGAGACTAGATTTTTGACCACATATACATATTGAACAGAGTCGTATACAATTCCGTGACAAGGATAATAAATTCCGGTGAGAATATTGGTAAACTCAGCGGATATTACAAATACGACCCTGAAGAACAACTAGAACCGTATCAGAAAAAATTAAAATATCTAAATAATATATTTCAGACTGATGTTAGTAAACTCGATAGTGATACCGTGGAATACCTTGATAAAAATGTTTCACGGTTACAGCGAGCACAACAACTTATCGTCGACAAACACAACGCGGGTAAATCCATCTCGACGAAACAATTTCGATCCGATAAAATATCACCGCGGCAACAGATAGAAATTGTCCGAGACGTTCTAGATATATTATCGTTACCAGATGTTATTCCCGTGGATTTAAGTAAACTAGAAATACCGGTTAACCGAGGTGAATTAATCAAGAACATTAATGAAATGCTAAAACAACCGGACCAACTTGATAAATATCAGTGGTTTATAAAACACATCGACGAAATATTTCCAGAGGCTAAATCAAAAAAAGGGAGACTAACCTCGAAGATCAATACCACTATAACAGATAATGGATTCTACGGCGGAGATGATATTAATGCAATTGATGATCATACCATAATATTAAAATTTCATATGTGGAGTATTAACAAATGGTTCTCTCGCTACGAGAACTCAGATTGATTCGTAGATAACTATATCTGAAGTGGGGAAACTTCGGAATTTATTATATTATTAATATTTTCCGAACTTTCGCCACTTCCAAAATGTAAAATTTCACAGTCATGTGATAAAAAAATAAAACGTTAAAATTTCATGTTTGGAGTATTAATAAATGGTTCTCTCAATATGATGATCAAATTGATCAATAGATAGCTGTATTTGTGATGGAGAAAGGGCGAATTTCCTATGATAATATTATTTTTCACCCTTTCTCCACCGAAAAATTTCAGAATCATGTGATAAAAAAATAAAATGTAAAAATTGAAAATCTTCGATTTGAAAATCTTCGATTTTTTATATTTTGAATATTATTCAGACCAAATATTCATAAAATTATCTGTATTATATGAATATTAGATATATATCAATTATTAATATATGTTTATCCAAAACAAATGCAAGTGGTTGATAAAGGGAACAAGAATGTATTGTGAGAAGAATTGCGTCGGAGATTATTGTGCGACACATGGTTATCAAATTAGGAGGAGCCCAAACGCGGTCTCTCATTCTTGTATCAAATGTGGAGTAGGAGTCAGCGGAACAATAGAAATATGTGACGACTGTGGTCGCCACGCATATCGTTGTATGCTGACGTACTATCGCGGACGAAAATTAAAATCTCAGGGTTATTCAACGAGGGTCCCAACCGTTGAAGAGTTTGTAGCGGGTCATAAAAGAAAGATGACTCACTTAAACAAAATAATAGTGATGGTATTGCAGTTAATTAACTGCAAGGCGTGGTTCGCCCTTGCCCGTTGAGATAACCTAAGGAACAAAATGTGAACCGATTCCCATTATTTCTGATATCATTTTAGCATTTAATTAAATATTAAGTATCAGCTGTAATTATATATGTCATGGTTCGACAATCATCATACAATTAATATTCGTGATAAAAGAATAATCCCAGATGGTAGTCACAGAAGTTCTGATGCGAGAACTCGTCTCCGGGAGAAATATCGAGAACAGCGCTTACAGAGTTATAAAATTTTATTTGATATACTAGCAGAATCTGGAAATCAATATAACGTTGAATTGTTAGATGGTGGTGGTGGATTCTCCTTTACACGTGTTGAACACGAGTCATAAATCATTTAAGGTAAAAAAATCGTCATCAGCGTAAAACTCCGCTTTGAGCATCACCAACATAAATCACCCCAGGTAACTTTTTATTATATCGCAGTATATTGATTTTGTCAAATATTTTTTTTTGTTCTAGTTGTAGTTGTTGTAGTTGTTGTTGTTGACGCTGAAATAATTCTTGTTGTTGCTGTGGGTTTATTGACTGTATTTCCTGTTGTAAAACCGTTATTTGTTGTTGAAGTTCATTATATTGTTGTTGAAGCTCATCAATTATTATTTGACTTTGATCAATCTCCTGTTGACGGCGTTTATTCTCCTCTTCGGTAATTGATTTCATCTGAAAATTCATTTTCTGAATATTCATTATCCCCGTTGAAGGTTTCCCAGATGAAACTTTATCAATTAATGAATTATATTCACAGCACAAATCATTGTATTTCCGCGTTAAAGTTTTATAATCGGAATTTAATTTATCATGATGAGTCTGATATTGTTGGGCCGATTTATATTGACGTTTTAAAGTTTTATAATCGGATTGTAATTTATCATATTGCTCACATGGCACTGTTGATTTAATTTGATTCTGCAACGACTTAACGTCGCTGAGATATTCAGTAAGCTGTTTTTGTTGTTGTTGAATTATATTGAGCAATTTTGATTTCTTTACTGATTCTGGGGAAAATTCTTTACTGATTCTTTCCGGGAACTGCTTTTGTAATTCCATTTCCGGAGAATCATCTGAAAATCCTTTAGGATTTTTCACAGATGTTTCATCAGGAATTATCTGAGAGTTAGATGTAACTCAACGTTATACACAAATTCCTAAAGTAATCCCGGATAATTGTAATTTGTTATGTGTGTTTAACGGCGTTGACACTCATACACTACGAAATATTTGGCAAACTTGGTGTCCCGATATGGACTATAACAAATTTCAAAATTTCTTTAGCGGCGCTAGAGCTACCCCACACGGATTTATATCAATAAACATACACGATCCTCGGACACGATATCGAATCGGATTAGATCGTATTTATGGTTAATTTATTTGATCTACAAGATGAAACCATACATGAAATCATAAATGATTTTTTTTACTATGTCGATGGAGTAGATTCAACAAATAAGGGTTCTACGTGGTAATAAAAAAAATAAAAAGATTATCAAATCTTCGTCTGAAAAGTGGTCTGTTCACCCATTCTGCTGCTAAACGTAAAGACCTACTTTCATGGTGTTTTTATATTTATTGTCATATCATTTATATATGTTGTAAAGCGCTTAGTGCTTCTAAAGATTAGGCACTATACTAAGTCCTTATTAGTAGTTGTAGTAGCAGTAGTATATACATCATCAAAAGCTTGCGTTCCGTGTGCATTTTAAAAAGAAATTACACTTGTGCACATGTATGTTTTAGTGTTAATGCAGCAGCAAATACGGCCTCAGCGGAATGCTAGTTGTTTCCTAAACTAATCAATAAATTTGGCGTAAGTATTGCACGTATCAGAGGCAGATAGATGGCTAACAAAATCAATATCGTCCGTTACAGATATTGTTTAATTTGTCTCACGTTTTCAGCGAAAAGCAGAGCATTTATTAGACTTTCAACTGACTTGACATCTTTTTTGACTCTTTTCATTACGAAGACGGGAACAAATGAGCCATGCGCGTATATCAGACAATGATGTGCGTGGTTCCGATAAAATGTTGCTTTCTGGGGATATATTTTACAATATATGCTGGATGTAAATTTTTATTTAAAAAAACCTACAAGTATGGCGAGCAGATATAACTGATACCATAGTATTATCAGTCTTAAAACGGATTCGCAAAACACAGGTCACTCCTGTTGTATGCAGTTCACGTGATGAGAGGCGGTAGGAACGATGCACTCGATCCTTTTTGTCCGAATCACATTGCAGGTTTGATTCGTTTGTGTATTTTATTTTACCGAATGAGGAAAGTCAAAATTTAAAATCAGCTTATTCTTAGTGAATCTCTTTTTTTCAACTTTTAATTGCCATCAAGAGTCTTTTAAGTGCGTTTGACTATATACCTGTCAGGAAAAGTTTCCCATATCATACAGATGTTTTGTTCGGAAGGCGACGAAACCTTTATTGAATATAGAATACAAAACTATTTATCAAGGAAAGGCGCGTTCTTTATGCGGATAACGTTTTCTCGATTCGCATGTACGGTAGATACTATCTTTCATAGTTTTAGACTTTGAAAGACGCGTGTTTTATCAACCAGTTAACTTGCTAATCTCGTGACTTTGCAATCAAACAACAGACACACACACACACACACTTGTGTACACACGGATGAGGGTGAGCGGGCACTAATCAATGTGTGGTGTAAATCGACATATTAGTTAGATTCTTAATTGTATTGAATATGTTTCCGTATCTTGATCAAGGGTGTGCAGAAAAGTGTATTGCAAGCTACAAGTAGATTGTATGAATTGTATTGTGCCCTTGATTAATGTTTTTTGTTGAACTTTAGAATAAGAATATAATACTTCACAATGGTCCCAAAATAGGATTTTAGTCTAATGAGCAGTTTGAAGTTCCAAATAATATTCTGCAACAATTTTACCTCTACAATAATTTAGAAACATATCATTGAATACGTCCGATGAATGATGCAACAACAAGAACATAAGAAGTAGTACTGGCTAAATATGTCCGGCTCAACACAGTTATGTCAAATCATATGAGGACAATATTTTGCTTCTGCTCCTACCTAACAATTTGCAAAAATCCCACGCCGCGAAAAGAGTCAGGCTGACCGAACCAGTCTAATGGAAAATGCTTTAACTATTATTGGAACTCTTGACTTGACTGATTTGTAAACAGGTTTTATTATTAAGATTGTTATTAATGGTGGTAAACACCTACGTCAGTAACTGTTGAAAGACCCTATGCAACCTCTACTCGTAATATTTTATCCGTAAACGCAATATAGCTATAGACAATTGCTACAATTTACAGTCATGAATAAACTTTACAAAAATAATAGATAGACATATCAATGTAAAGTTCCAGAAATGATACATGATCTATATATGTGTGACCTGATGCAATCGTCCCATAAATCCCAGATATATATTTTGTTAATGTGTCATGTGTGATGTCATGCTACAATCCTCTTCGGATGTATGTGCCGAAAATCTGGATACCAGAAACATCTGTATAAAACTTGTATGAAATATATAAAGTCAAACTTCTCAGTATAACAGCCAGTGTACCAGTTGAAAATAAGCCCGTAAGGTCTCACTAGGTAGTTTCGCATTCTGTCACCTCTTTAATATTTAAGGTAGAAGGCATGGGCCTAATTATCACCATCCTAGCATTTTTCATTTCACACATAGGCTAAATCTGTAATATGGGTTAGATTTACTTTGAGTTAGCCTTGGAAACTAGCTGACTTGTTGGGTACTGCCTGTCACAGTTAGACTAGCACTGGAGATCAAATGCGTACCTTTGGCTTCACATGAGCCGCGGACTTGGCTTGCGTATTTACATGAGTCTGCTACAGAGGTAAATATCTAAAAAATCTAGATGGTTGAGGGGTGATGAAAAGTATGTTAAGGTGTTACAGTACTAGTGAACTTTATTCATGTATAAGGCACATACTGATTCTTTGAGCTTCCTTGTCACAGGAAAATATTAAAAATACCCCTTTTCTGTTAATAATGAGTGTAAAAAAGAAGGGATGGTGGCAGTGTTGATTCAATATAAAAGCCACTAGTTGCATGAGGAATTAACTTTAGTTACTCAGTCCGAATCTTACAAGCATCAGTTCAACAAAAATTCTTAGTTCATTTTTATTTATGTCTTTAATGTAATATTATGATCATTTTTCTGCTATATGTCATTGTCGGACAAAATGTTGCCAAAACAACTGTCCAGTAAGACCTAAGCAATTTACGGAATAATAACCAGTGTACCAGTCGAAAAAAGTGTGTAAGGAATTTACGTTATAATAATCAGTGTACCAGTCGAAATAAGCCCGTAAGGAATTTACGTTATAATAAACCAGTGTACAAGTCGAAATAAGCCCGTTAGGAATTTACGTTAAGTTGAGTAAGCTCACTATCGTTAAAACAAGAATGAAATCTAAGAAAACTTTGAGATTTCACGAGTCATATACAAAAAAGAAATATAAGAAAACTTTGAGATTTCACGAGTCATATACAAAAATGTGTTTCTTTCGATGATTCTAGCTTGTGCTTTTTTATATTTATTCATATAACGGTACGGTGATGTTGTCTTAAATGTTGTCTTAGTTCCTAAATAATATCTACATATGTATGTATGTATGTATGTATGTATGTATGTATGTATGTATGGATGGATGGATGGATGGATGGATGGATGGATGGATGCATAGATGGATGCGAGGATGCGTGCATGCATTCATGAATGTATGTATGTATGTATGTATGTATGTATGTATGTATGTATGTATGTATGTATGTATGTGTGATTGGATAGATCAATGAATGCATGCATGAATGCGTAGAATGATGAATAAATCACGATATAACATGTTTAAAATTTGCCTTTAAGTATTTTTCCAACCTATTTCCTTTCGAAATGTATCAGTGCGTGAAACCTTTCTGATTTTAGGAAAAAAATTAAAGATGGGCGTTCTCTCAATGTAACTTACCAATATATTCAATAAATGCACAGCGGTAGTTGAATTGACTTACCCAAGATCGTACAAATTAGCAAGACAGACATGCAGATTCCGATCCAACTTGAAAGTCTGGACTCCATTCTACTCATCGGCTTTTGAATTTATGCTGAATATATTTACAAATTGATTGTTGGCAGAGGTTCAAAGTGACTTTTTATCTTGGATATTCCAGTAATGCATAAGTATCTTACTATACAATATTGAACGTTGACTATAACTGATATTATCTTTATAACTCTTTATCTATAGACCACTGTATGGTGCAATACAGCTTTGTTGATAATATTTTGACCTAAATTGATAACACTTGAATTTCAACTGACATTATGTGATATATTCATATCGTCGTTACCTGTTGTTTTGTAACTTAATGCACATGCATCTATATAATTCTTCCGTAAAATTACTGCTTACGATTATAATGTTCCACGTAATTTTAAGCTTTCAAGATAAGATCCCGTATAGATTATAAGTATGTTCAATATTATGAAATGTCCACATGTACAACACGACGTTTTATATTTAACTATCGCGAACTTAAATTTCCAAAACACTATACAAAAATTATTTCAGGACTAAACTACCTTCTTTTATTCCGGTCATCCTTATATCTATCGAACCTTCACAAAATATATGATTTAAACAAGAAACCAAATCCACACGACCTAGTACGTGTTAAAATATAGTATGAATACATGCAACAAGATATCATACTTCACAAAATATGTTGCTTGAACATATATCACTTAAATCGTATCAATATCGCATGAAAATTATCTCTGTCCTTGCTATACATTCAATGATTCTGTATCTAAATATTACTCTTACATCTAACACCTACAGTTCAGACGATATGATATGAATATGATTTACATTTTTCATCGACCGGTTGAAAACGTTATCGATATTAAGTGACGTTTGTTTTGACATCAAGGCTAAATTCAAGGCCTAGAGGGTATATTATTTCAGTGGATTAATAATGTAAACATTTACCTATCTTTCACTTTCTATATTGACCATGAAAACCTAAAAAAATTACATTTTTGTTGGCTATTAATCATCTTGCATACCACTATCCGTATCCGGTGGTATGGTAAATATAACCCTTCTAATTTTTTAACGGAGAAGCCTGCTGTCGTTTAGGTCTAATGTTGTGATCTCCATCTACCAGATGGTCCGTAATGGTACGGAACGTCTTGTCAGTGAGCTCAAGGGCCCCGAGTGACCGAATAATCTAAAGCGCTCTCCGTTACGGATCACTGCCAACTCACATCTGTCTGCGTGGGTTCGAGTCTCAGATTCGGCAAATGTGGGTATGTGACAAAGCTTGCCAGTAGCTTCTCGTGGGGCGGTGGTTCTTTCCTGGGATTTTCTCGGGTTTTTCGTCCATCATTAATACCGGCCGCCATGTATAGCCTAATGCGTGCATACAAAATGACGTTAAACCCTACAACAGTAATTGTCAGTGAGCGGTGTACATTAGTGATGAATCATGGAAACAAAATGGAAATGGAAAAGGACAATGAATAATCAAAACAGAACTACTAAAAGAGGTAATTTTGTACTTTCAAAGTATACGGAATTGGGAATGACATCGAGTATTTTAAATAAAACGAGTAACATTTGAATTAAAATTGAACTTTATAGAAACCACTTTGAACTTGTACAACGGAACAAACATACAATCGTGAGTGTTTTCGTTTTGAAATCTAAAGGATCTGGATACTCTGTTCACAGTGAAATGGGAAAAGGTTATGCCGGTGAACTAGACCTTTTTTGCTAGCGCCATGACTGAAATCCCTCGAGAACTTCAACAATACAAAATCTCACGTGAAAATAAGATGGACATGCGAACCTTTCCAGATGTATAAATATAACTTTATATTATGAAATGTTTAATCTCTATAGACCTTTGATAATGGTAATGGAACCCCGCCAGTTTCTCGCTTGAAGTCCAGAGGAACTGGGAATTGAAGATGGAGAAATGGAGATTGATATGTCGGTGATCCAGACACATTGCTGTCACAACGTCTAAAATCTCCACTGATCACGAACAATCTCATGTGGATATCAAGATGAAAATTTGACAACTTTCGAGCTTTGTAGTAACTCTCTCGGAAGTCTATAGACAAGTCTATACACAATTTTAGGATCAATGTAAAGCTAAAAAAAGACCTCAACAATTTACTCATGGATATCTGAACATGTATTGATTTAAGTTTGATTCGATTATAAGACTGGCAAAATTACTCCTACGAATATCAACATTGCACTGAGCCATTAGACAATAGGCATGCAGCAGGAGGCAGCACGAGAAACGCCTACTACGTTGGTGCAAAATGCAAATGCTGCACGTGCATAAACCTTTTGATTTCGATTTTACCTTTATGCTAAATAAAACAAAAATATTACCAGTGCTTCAATTGAACTGGATTATAGAAACTTGAATATGATATATACAATTTATATTACCCAGTTTTAAGTGATTGAATTTAATAAATATACTATACTCAAATGTTTGTAATTCTTATATAAATGGTAACTTATACCTACTTCCCTACAATTATCAAATTAAGATATAACTGATTACAGCAGGAAACTTTAATCTATTGACAACCATCTATACACACAAATACTAACTTGTACATACACTGAAACGATTCTATAAATGAATTATTTATAATTTAAAAAAACAAAATCAAACGAAATTCGACAATATAAAGCCAGTCTAAACCAAAATACAAAAGGTAACGTACAGTACAATATAACAACATACACTATAACATTCACTGAACACAATCAATCCTCCGGATAGGATCAATTATTTGAATAACTCCGAAACCAGCCAGGGTTGAGGTGTAGCGAATACACTGGTTAGGGAGGTGTAGAAACCCTTTATTAAAATGTTTAAAACCTGAAATGAAAGAATCTAGAAACAAACACACATATTATGATGAGAACAGAGGAACATAACATTAATTTACTTTCGATACTAGGGGCTCCGTCATATGATGTTAATCTGAGACGGACCACACGAATAATCTACCAGATAGTCAATATTATAGTACACATGCAGCACCTAAAAACAAAGTATCTGCTTCATTCTAATTTCACGATTTTAAACTTATTTCGTCCGTTTCACTCGATGCTAAACCAGAGAGGTGCTTGACATGGGAAAACCTATACACCCTGAGCTCACTGCTTCATCATATCCAGGGTATATAGATTCGAGGTAGACAACTTTACAACATAAAACATTTTCTCATAAAGCTGTCCACTTTACAGGGGCGCTATCGTATGATGCAGAGGGAAATGCATTTAAAATTATGTTCTGTTTTGTCTGCATTATGTGAAATTTAGAATCTTTTAAAGTATTGGATGTTCCGGATTTTATTCAAAGTTTTAAAGATAATCAAGCAGATGGCATATATCGTGTTGGTTTTTTTTAATCCACTGTATGGAGTTTTATACCTTATTCATTTTATGACCACAAAAACCTATTTAATTCTTGCATATATTAAAGGAAAGTCTTCCATCTATAAATGTTTTGTAGGTTTCTCCTTGTCAGATGCAGAGTTACGAACGATTCTGGTTGTAATGATGTTAATCTTGCACAGTAGGTACGATGACATTATCTTGTATTTAATAATCAACTCCCCGTACACGATTAAAACCTTGCATCTGTACATGACCGTGTCGCACGTGGTAACGTCTTTAGACATTATATGTTCAGTTCCTTGATGGTTTGGCATTCCGTTCGACAGATTTAGAGCTGTCTTTCTGCTTTGTTGGAAGGTATGTTCGGCGGGTGCAGTATCGTTTCATTTCTGAATCTATTCTGTCTCTTTACCGTCGATGATTGCCAGGTTTGTATGTGCATAGCAGTTTGACGGCCCTTTCCTGACCGTCTTCATGTGACTTAAAGTTGGAGGTGTGATTTTAGCTCTAATACAAATTGACGAGACTCGTTGATGTTTTTAATATCCTTTGTGATGCTGTCAGTAATTGTGGTGATTCATATACAGATACTTGTTATCTAGTATTAATAGACCAAACCTTCTGAACCAAAGGGTCTTCAACAGATAATTATCTCAATTGGGGGATACTGAAGCAGACTGGAATAGGCGGGCCATGCGTGATGGTTCCTTGATCATCTGACAGAGTGGAAAGACTGAAGATAATCTATGGCCTTGAATTAAACGACACACGTTATATGTTCCGTTTAATGTGCAAATATATTCATCTGATACATGTAGGTAAAACACATTTCGTCATCAATATTGAAATAAAAAAGTATACAGTATCAAGTTTTGAGTGAGAATTATATATATATATATATACATATATATATATATATATATATATATATATATATATATATATATATATATATATATATATATGTATATATATATATCCCTTTGTGTTGCATTTCAAAGGTGTTTTTCTTCCCGAAAGATTCTCTGTGAGCCTGCTTTTTTAAAACAAATTATATATTACATGATGGGTACAAAGTTATCATTGAATGTTGTCAATGATGTGAGTCAAATTTGAAAAAACATCGAGCAGCAAACATTGCAAAAAAAGGTTTTGAAATGCCTAAGCAATCATCAAAAACAATTGCAGATTAGAGATAAAGAACAAAAACAATAACATGAAAACAGTGCGCTGAATGTAATTGTTTTAAATGATTGAGGGTTAAATGGAATTGTGTTTGAAAATTAAGATATCATTGACTTTTAAACAAATAAGGCTCGTCATTATCCTCGGCTATTGTAAGATATTCGAAATGCTTACAAAATGTATCTACCTTATGGAGTTTTGTTTCTAAAATAAGATAGGTACGACGAGAATTTGTATCAGCCTAACCTCGTGACTGTTTATTACCATAAATTCTTTTATATGGTTTTCTAATGACTGGTACATGTAGATGTAACAAATTTTAAACTAGTAACTGAACATCAATTTGTAGCACTGAAATAGCTCAGTTTGCCTTGATTGATGAACAATAGTGTCTAAAACGTTAACATGGTTGTACAGATTGATTGCAGCCTTAAGTAAATATATAAATCGAGGATCGCTTCTATTCAATGAATAGATAGATAACTGGCAACTGAAATTGCTATGATTGGATGACGCAAATACTGATACTGTTTTGGTGATTTAATCTTTATACATGAAATTGTACCACTCAGACATTGAAAGATCAATCCCTTCAAGTGAATGTACTCTCGTGTTATGACATTGTGTTAATCAAAATTGCCGATTATTTAATACGATATCTACAGTTGTTGATTTAGGCTGATACTGTTTACATGCAAATGGATAGAGTTTATATTTCACTGGTTTGCGTAAGGTCCAAGGGCAGATATAATAAACCGGTTTTAATCATCTAGGACCGAGCGAATGCTGTGGACCAATGTCTTTGGCGAAATAATTGGAAGACCACGCCGATTGATTTAAATTGTCTTCATTAATTGTCAAGTTCTACTACTGACTTATTATCACCCTCGTTATTTCGGTAAGTATTAAATTAAAAAGCTTTGCGTGAACAATAATTGTTGTGCTAATGAATGCGTGCACATGCTTATTGTATTCATGTCCAATTCCCGTGTTTAAATATTAATATGTTTACTAATGGCATGCCGCATTGTACTGATTAGTAACATTAAACTTAAACAGTTCCACCTAGACTTTCTTCAAACTTTGTGCAATAGTACACTGCGTACATGCAAGACTAATATGAATTGTCATCCACATCGAAAAACGATGTTCTTTTATAACTGCATTTAATTTATATAATTAGAGTATGCAGGGTTATAATGAACAAGTGTTACTGTATGTAATAAATGCGCTGGTATAACGGTACCAATTCCGCAGGTTCAGATGGGTGGAGCTTATGATGTAGGGAACATTGCAGTCGAAATAAACAACAACAATAGCTATGATCGGTGGATTATGTAAGAGTTGTTCTTTCTGTTAGGCTTAAAAAAAGTGTAGCCGCTTGGCGACATGTGAATGTAAGCTAATTCCTATATAGATCATATTTTGTATTTTTTATGATTTTTTTAAAATGTGATACACATGACTGAAAATAAGTATGTTGTGACTAGATAGCTCATACCCCTGTCTAGTTCCAGCAGAGTTATCTCTCTTAAATGCAATCGCTTACCTGGTTCTGTCATTGTCACATTGACAATCTAACATTGTTCTTTATGACAGTGTGTGACATTCATGCTGAAATAGGATAGAAAGTATATTTATTTCACAAAACATTGGCATTGAGGTCTATGGAAAAACAATTGGTATCGTGATACCCGCTAGGATGACCCTACTATCAGTTTTAAAGCCTCAAATAAACCATCCCTTGTCATTGTATGGTATAGACTGTGTTACATAATAATGATTCGTAAATGATTTAACAACCTTATAAAAATACAAAGGTTATAGAAGCATTCCGCTGAGACCCATGTCATGTATTATGCTTAGTTTCTGAATATTATTTTTTGCTCCCAATATCTAATATGGTTTTCTAACGATGTTTCAAAAATATAAAGTGTTGACCTACACCACGCTCTTCAGTTGCGGATTTCGGATCGATCCGAGAATGTCAGATTGGTATTTTAATCATCTTGGACTTTTCAGATAATTCTAATAATACTACTACTAATAGTAATAATAATAATAATAATAATAAGAAGAAGAAGAAGAAGAAGAAGAAGAAGAAGAAGAAGAAGAAGAGGAGGAGGAGGAGGAGGAGAAGGAAGAGGAAGAATGCATTTATAATAATAATAATAATAATAATAATAATAATTATAATTGTAATCATGAACTTAGCTTGTGTTAAGAACAATGCATTAACTTTTAAAGTATTAAACGTTAAGCATTATAAAATATTGATAAAATATTGATAAAATCCCCCTAAAATAGCGTTATTTATTGCCACAATCAGAAAACGAAAAAATATCGATCCTTTTGACTGTCGAAGAAGTCTAACCCTCCTGTTATCTTTGATTTTTGCTCTTCTACTATTTATATTAATAAAGTCAAAAGTGTTAAATAGACCAAACTACGTATGTTTTATTTCCTGAAATATATGTTACATCAATTACTCCAGGCATATAACAAGCCAAGTACTCGCTACATTTCTAAAATAACATATGCTTTTGGTATTCGTTAAACCTCAAGTTAAGTTCACGAACAAAATTTCCGGATCAATACTCTCGTGTATTTCAATTACATCGGACAATATACTAACGTTTATTATTTCTGGAAATTGTTTCGGTTCAATAGTTCATAATTGGTTTGTTTTCCTTTTTCAAATGTTTTGTGTTCTGTCAAAAATCAGTACATTTTTAGAGTATTTCCTGTAGATATTGTTTACTATTCTCACTATCATGGGTATTATATCGTTAACAAAATTAAACATAAATTAATTTTTTTAATATTTTTCAATATTCTTCTGATAAAGGCAGACATCGGGGCACCAAATCAACTGTCACCGTGCTTTTATGTATTATCATCCATCCGTTGTATGTGTTGTGTTTGTGCAACGGTATCATTGATTCACGTACACAATATAGTGCATTCAAATGTAAATGCATTTAACTATTATGTCCGATGGAAAATGCATGAATATACACAACTTCATCTAAATTAGGTTACTAGCCTAATGTGACGACATTTGCTCGGATTCGACATAATATGTACATTGTTAAATGCATTTCCCTCTTTGAACTTCACTGTCTAAACAGATTATCCAGTTTGTGATTTGTGATGTTTCATTCCATATATATATATATATATATATATATATATATATATATATATATATATATATATATATATATATATATATATCAGGTATTATTTCCTGTGAATTTCATCTCCAGATAACAATAAAGGTTTTAAATAAACATTTCGTGTTGGGTGAACGATATCAAGATGAATGTTCAAATCCCTGTATTGGAACGAATACAATTAGAAAGATTTGTCATACACTATATTGTGAGTTTATGGTAACCAAAGTACTCAAACATAGACAAGAGAAATATTATCAGATAGTTATCAAAAATATGCATTTACATTATCATACAAAGAATTTACTCAGCTGGTGATGATGATAATTCCATATCACAAATAATCAGATAATGTTTCAACTGTTATCTATTAAATCTAGATACAAAGGTTGACATTTTCCGTACGCTGATCTACTGATAAATAGTCGTACTCAACTATTTCTTTTAAAATATATTCTCGAATGTAGATAGTACATATGATGACATTACATCTACAATTAATATATTACAATATTCAATAGGAATAAAGCACAAAGTAATGCAGTTTAAATCAGAATCTACTAGTAGGCAGTCTTGCTCATTAATATTTACTCGTGTACGTTAGCTCACCACAATATATATATATATATATATATATATATATATATATATATATATATATATATATATATATATATATATATATATATATATATATATATATATATATAGTATCCGGTGATAACAAATGTATTGAGAATATCAGCTATAATGTTCTATGCAAACTATTCAGTCACTCAGGCCCATATACATTACCTTCAATAATATTAATAAATGTAACATTAGAATCAAAGTTCACTAATGAGGTTAAAAAGCTCCCTTATAAAGCCCTCGCAATAAATTATTATTTATGAACACTGGCCCTATGGAGTGAAAGACAACTTAAAACACGTCAGAAAAGAACATAATAGGGAGAAAACTGCTAAGGACTTATTCAGCAATGGGAGAAGGCAGCTATATGTCCAATGTATAGTTCTATTTCATTCGCAAAAACAAAGGGCAGGTGTAATGCCTTAATGGCAGGGTAATGCTAGTTCGAATTGAAATAAGGCAACAACTACGGCTTCTCATTTACGCATGTAAGGAAACAATAATGCTAGTATATAATGTAAAGATCAGTTTTCTTGACAATTGTTTGGTGGTTTCTACTTTAGAAGTTAATCTAACCTCATTTGTAGGCAAATTCTTGAAGATTTATTTTTTGCATTATTCGACTACATGAAAAGAATAGTGGATCGAGACTTACTTTGCTTATTATGTTACCAACTACGCTGACGGTGTATAACGAATATACAATTAAACAAATGTATGCATCAAAGTGGTATTCTGAAATATAAATCATGATATTTCTGCATTTTGTTTATTTTCTCTGAGGCCAAAAACAGTAATTGAAGTGGGATGACATTACTAGTGAAATGTTAATAGGAGAAATTTCCACTTTTGTCCCATAGGTATTTTTGATCATATGCCTTGGATTTTGCCTCCACTAATTCGGATTGAGTTATAATTACAATGCTATCAAAATCTGATTTGGTTTCCTATTTTACGACCGAAGTCTTTCTCCAAGAGAACGTGTCATACATGTTTCAAGCATCTGTGAGATACTTGTGTCATTCACTTAATTCCTTATACCATGTAAGCCCGAATATTGGGTGCTAGAAAGTCGGCTAAATTGTTTTTGTAATCGAGGTGATTCGAGGTGTAAAATTCGGTTAACGGAAAAAAGATTATTATTATGCTTCCATTTATCTATGTTATTTGCATTTTAAGGATATTGGTACAAATTTAGTTGTTTTGTTGATGTGTGTGTACTACATTTTTTGTTCCAACATCTTGATTCCTCTTATCAATTAGAAACACGTTGAATGAGTTAATTTTAATGACTTTTTTTTGATTTTATAAAGCTACAACATATTCTTGTATAGCAAAACCTTGAAGTTTTTGAAGATTGTTAAATGTAGCATCTAAAAATATCATTATAACATATAACTATTGTCACCACTACAAAAGGATTACTAATGTTCATATACCATCAGACCTCTAGAATTCGTTTTTACCCTTCACACGCTGCTTTGGAGGATTAACATACATCCATCTACATTTGTTACTGTTTGATATATTGCATGGCAACTGATTCGGTAGATGTCTGATGTTTAGTATTATGCGATGGAATTGTGTTCAATGGTATTTTAAAAGAATATAATAGGTATGCTCTGTGACTTGAATCATTCTTTCGCGCCTATATTACTGTTATGTTCTATGCATATTGGCAAAACTCTAATTGTAGATAAAACCTTTAAATCGACATATACCAGTTCTTTCAAAAGAGACTCTTCCATGCAATATATGGCTAATATGTGGAGTTACTGCAATTTTCAATTAGAGTATGCGCACTCGCATACTTTCCCATTCAACTAAGCTCGCACGTTTGCTTCATATACACTGTCCTTTTATTTTGCTGAAATTTCGCACATTATGTATTGATAATATGGTTTAAATATTTAGTCATTTTTCTGTGCAAGTACAACTTCTAAGAAAGAGATCTCCAAGGCTACGTAATGGTAGAGTCCGACTGACATGACAACTAAACAATAAACTCTTGGAATCTAAGTAAAAAAAACGACAAAACACGTCATTAGATTTCATGTTAGATCTTTTAGGGTCAAGCTATTATGTGAGATATGTTTGTAATATTTGTTAGGGTGTATATTACTTCTATAAACCTCTCGCAATCTTTACGTGGTACAGATTTTCGCATTCTGCAGGCTCCACCACATATATATTTATATATGTACCTTAGGAATTCCTAACGTAATGGTCGAAGTGTAAAAACTCTATGCCATTGTAGCTATGCTTACTTTCAGACATACTCAGATTTCACTAGCAATTTTAGATCAAATCTTCTAAATTAGAGTGGTCTTAATTGTTCTTGTGTGTTCCTATTTGTACTTCTTTACTGATTTGTGCTTAAGTTCATTGTTAAAGTTTTCGGTTAGATTACTAAATTTCTTAGACCGGATATAAGTAATCACTTTTCACCGTTCCTTGTCATTATTTTAATCATATTTTAATCTCAAAACATGCTCCTACATATTCGATACTACTTGACAGATTGTCACATGCCATAAAATGGAGCAGTTATATTCCCATAAGGAGGTTAATATTAATGTTGCGTTAGCTGGTGTTCCGTACGAAAATTATAACTTATTTATTCACTCGATTTTAGAAAATACTGATTAATTGATTTGTAATTAAAACTCTATATATTGCATCACATGTGATAATATCATACAGCACCTGCAATATTCCCCCTCTGGATTTCGTAATTTATGGATGTTTTGTAAATTGTTTTAACAGTTTACTTGTTACTGGCTACTATAAGAAATATTTGTATTTTCCTATGCAAGTAAAGCTTTTTCTTGCCTATTGGACGCAATACACTATATTATGCGATATGTGTGTGGTAGGACAATATGCACATAGCTATGAAGGAAGCAGTTAGCAGGCGATGTGATACACATTACGGAACAAGAGTACATATTCCATACAGATAATAATAGAAACTCCAGCATTTTCCGTTTTTCGTTACATGCAATGTTGTCCTTGCTATTTTGGCTTTTTAAAGGTACAGCTAGGTCATCTGAATACTGTTTTGTCCGATCTTCCATATTCTTATGTCAATAACTGCAAGATGCCTATGTAATTGTTACACCTGAATAACTAGAAATTATTTGCTGACAGGAGACTTAAAGTCAGCTGAGAGATTAACGTTTGAGATTTCTCTTTCATTTCGATATCGGTAAACAAATAATTATGTGACACGATGCATTTTAATATTCATGTTAAATATGAAAGCTATCTTTCATAACTCTGTTTGTATAAAGGAGAGTTTTTGTATGTTTTATGTATCATGTAAAAGCAATATCCAACTCAAAATGAGTATGATGTACTTCCACTTTGACTAGTTTCTCTTCTTTAGTAGGGACACTACTCAGACTGATAATAATACACCAAATAACAACAATTAACTCGTTTTTCTGTGTACTATTAAACGTTCAATGAATGGTAATACGTTATGCTGATTGGTGTCATTAGATAATTACATTTATATTTTGCGCAATTATTGCTACTAATGAGTCTAATTTTAATTGTAAGTACTGACCATTGTTTCATTCATTACATTGACTGGAGATTAGCATCGTCAGATTCTCGTGTTAGTCGACAAGACAATTAACAATCTTCGTTGTTATTAAATATGATGATCAAGATAAAAGGATGTCATATTCTTGGGATGTTGGTGAAATTAAAGTTAAATAATTGGATTTTGCCCAAGGAAATTACATTGTCTGAGGTCAAGTGAAACTATTTTATGTACGTGTTAGCAAAAACAAAGTCTTCATTCATGTTACATATCAGTCTTTGTTAATCAACGATCAAATATTTTAGTTGTTGTAAGGTTACGTCTAATGTGCTTATTTATATTATGCAATGGAATTATTAATGTACTTATCGACTAGATTAACACATTAACCTGGGCTTTCTGTAAATTCATTCAAATACATTCTAGATTATGTAAGTATGATACATCCATAATATTCGCACATTAGAGACTATTGGTACATCACCACACTTAAGACTTTAGGCACATCAGGAGACTGAAGATTATTGGCTCTTTTGCGGAACAGTCCACACATTTATACGCCTGATAGAACATAAACGAGTATCTATGATTTAATTTACAATAATGTGTGTTTTCAATTTTCACTGTATTGCAGGAATAGAAACTGTTAAATTTTACTAAAAGTGTTCGCTTTGCTTCTCTCATTTACTTAGTTTACGATTAATAAGACAACATTGCAGAACATGCGTTTAGTAATAATTCTTTGTGCCGCTGTGAGCTAACAGATTTTTCCCTTACTGGGGTCAGTCAGGATCTATGGTTTATATTGTACATATATTTAGCGAGGAATCTATCGATCATATAAGTGTTCCTAATTCTACGAGAATGTTTGTCTATGCTGTTTGCAATCATCATTTATTACACTGGGGAAAATGTTCGCTTGAGCACAAATATATGCCTGTTCATTAGTTCCTACTGTTGTCATTCACATGGACGGTGGATGATGATGTATGAAATTTTAAAGTTGTCATATACTGCTTGCAAAGGTCATTGGAGTTGCACAGATAAAGGTATCATTTTTCGCACAGCCAAACAAAATGTATAGCTCGTCAGCAGCAGTCAGGACTGTTAAGAAGCAAATTTAATAGTAACTACAGTATTAAAATGGTCTGCTGGAAATATTAATACAGAATAATAATGTCTCATGAAAAATCTACATATGTATATAACACAAATATCGAAGGTCGCGAAGAACATAGCTAAATATTTTAAACCATGAAGCCGGTCACAAACATGGCAAAATCAAACAACAGTTCAGCTTTGAATCATTCCATATGACGAGTCTACTTATGTAGAATCATGTCTAGACTCACAGGTAGATCGCAATAGACCTTTTTAAAGTACAATTTTTAACTTCCCAAACCTATCCCATAACGGCGTTTGGTCCAGTCATGCACATTTGTCACGTATTTTTATCAATAGAGATTGCATCATTATAGATCACTGCAGGTGCTAGTAATCAGAAATATGACAGACCATTGTTGCTGTGTTGGTTGTAACAGCCAACAAAAAAAGGAGGTGAAATAAAAAAATATGGTAGCCCATTGTTGTTCTGTTGTTCAGTTGATTGTAACAGCAGACAACAAAAAGATGTGAGATAAAGTTTTTCAGGTTTCCAAAGGAGGACGTGTTAAGAGAAATCTGGCTGATCACACCAGGATAGGCAGCAAACATTTCATTAAAGGTTCGATATATATATATATATATATATATATATATATATATATATATATATATATATATATATATATATATATATATATATATATATACGGTATTAAGAATCAAATCCAAAATTAATCCAAAAAGAATTCACAATATAATCCACTAGTGGAATTGGAAAATTCCTGGTAATAAACTGTCCTAAATAATTCCAGTTCGAATCATTGTACAGTATCCAAGATGGAAGACGATGTCAGTTGATGAAGTCAGTTCTGGTCTTACGAAAATTAAATGAGCACAAAATATTTTTCCAGATAAATAACACAATAAATTCATCTTGATCCAAACGAATTGAATTAATTTCCAATATAACTCGAAATCACAACTTATTATTCTAAAAACCCAGACTACTACTGAACTGTTTGTTCCAAAACACAACCTATATACTTGTTTTCACGTAGACAGGAAAGGGTCACGTGATATTCTAGAAGTTTTAGAACAAATTGACGTTTACAAAGACACGTATACACCTTATGAGAATCAACCACTTCTCATCCACAAGAAATAAAAATAAAAAGATGTCCTTGGAATGAGCCAATCATTTTAAATGCCTGTTTATCAGCCTTGAAACAAGGCCAGAAATGAGATTAACATCTGGTGTTTATAGGTCATCCTCAATTTTCTAGAAAATATCTCCCAATTAACGAATTTTAAATCCAAAATGTCAAATTTGAATCTGATAAACAAAAATAAATGATTTAAATCAAATATTCGTAACAATATATATATATATATATATATATATATATATATATATATATATATATATATATATATATATATATATATATATATATATATATATATATATATATATATATATATATATCTGACAGATGAGTGTAGCAATTAAGATATATCTGTGAAAATATCGCATGTCTCTGCCAATTAATGTTTTTGTCTTCATCTTTTAACGATCGTTTAAACCTTCGTGGTGAAGGCTTTAGGATGAATGGGTGTTTTAGGGACAATGGGTTTCTTGTGTTTATTCACTTCAAAATAAATGGGCAATCCATAAATGTCAAAAAGAAAAATGCATAAAATGTAAAATTACAATTAGATTTCATACAAATTACTTTTCTGTTTTGTAGAAACCAGGTTGTCCATATATAGACCAAGGAGACCCAGACTATGGGGCCAACAATGTTCCGATACATACTTGTGGGCAACAAGAACGACCATGTACTTCAGGCACAAATCGAGCGTCATCAGTGTATGGTTGAAAGAGAGCATACAAAATTGAAATACTTGCAGCTGAAGCTATACTGTTTCTGATAACTGTTGCTGTTTTTCACCTAGCAAGTATTTTGAGTCACTGCCAGACTCGTGTTTGGATCTTGTCAAGGATTGATCTTTCCTCATTTTTGTCCTCCACCCACAGGGCTAAGTTTTACATTTGTATTTGATTTAGTATGTGAAGCATATTCATCTTGTATTGTCGGATCGTGAAATGACGCCTATACTACTTCGTAGACTTGAAATGTTATAAACTTTTTGTAACAAACTGCTATTAAGAATTTAATTTAGCATCATGCATCGATATGTTTTAATTCCGTACTCGATATTGTGACCAGTTTGATTAAATTATAACTCCATTTAGCTGTCTATTGCTGTCTGTACGTATGTCTATACGTATGTCTGTGCTAATGGTGGATGCATGAAAGATGAGCGTGGCCAATACAAACGTGCTAACCCAGTTCAAGAGAGATGTGTGCTGTCTGATGTATGTGTGTAAGGGTTTAACAGGCTGTCTGTGAGTTTATACGGAATATCATGGAAGATCGTGTAACCATCGAGGCCATCCAAAGACAAGAACGCTAATTTGTAAACTTGTGGGCATGATGGATCCATAAAGGGTGTGAGCAGCTGATGTACATTTTCCAGCTCGCGTTAATATAGATGTTGGCCTTATTCTTAATTACAGAGGAATTGATCTCATATTTATTATTACATCGATGTTACCTGAAGGCGCCAATGGAATAATGACAGTCATTGACGCCCCAGTAGCAAACATTTAATTAAATCGCTCGTGATATTATGTCATATCATCACACTAAGGTCATCTTGACTCCTGGTCAGGTGAAAAATAACAATCAAAACTAGTAAATGTGGAACAAAAATATCATTGAAGAAAGATAAAATGTACAATAATGTTCCGAACAAATTATCATTAACTAAAACTCATTTAATGCATTTTAACGAAGCTTTATAATCAAATACAGGAGTTCAAATTCATCTTTCTCCTAGTTTGATTCAAGACTCAGTTAAAACAGGTGGTATATCTCCACTTTATGCCGCTTTACTACAGTTAATTGCTGCTGCAGCCGCTAACATTGCCAAACTTAATGCATTTGGTGTTTTAATCGGCGATCCGGGTGTCTTGATAATACGGCTGTTAATAAAATAACAGGAAATGAATGAAGAGGATAAAGACTAAAACTACCTGGAAGTCATCGATATGGAAAAAGTCTGAGACATCCCGGAAGACATCGTTGATACTTGAATGTCTAATTTTGTTTTAATTAATTCTGCTGAAAACTTACAAATATATAACTTAAGAGGTGATTTTAAGCGTCATCAATTATTAAAACAACTGAATGTTGAAACTGATAGAACATGAATGCACAAGTAACCGTTACCGATTTTAACAGGTCTTACAAGTATAATGGTAGATGTTTATGGAAAATATTCTCCATAGCAAAAACACAACTGACGAAATATCACACGAAAATGTAAAATAATCATTAGTGGTGATATATCCGAATTATTAAATATTGCAAATGTAGATCAAAATGAAGTGGTTGTACTGCAAGATAAGCAAAACAAAATTAACAAATGAGAAATCATTCTATACAAGATA
Source organism: Unio delphinus (assembly GCA_029339505.1). NCBI lineage: Eukaryota > Metazoa > Mollusca > Bivalvia > Unionida > Unionidae > Unio > Unio delphinus. Next base: position 9,867,079 of record JAQISU010000036.1, on the reverse strand, counting down.
GTATCGTCAGTAGTAATGAAGTAACCGAAACAGCATAGCTGTGTTGATAATAAGGTAAAAACTAAGACCGGTGTTCTTATATCAACGATATCAGATAATATTGCAATCGAGTACACAAATCGTGTGCCACAATGACTGGTTCTCTCACTATGATTAATAATTAAATTACTGGTCATGGAGAACCAGAATAAAATGACGATGCTACAGCAAAGAAATACGTTGAAATAATATAAAAAACCCAATGACGAACTCGTTAACGACAATCAATAATGAAATCGTCAATCCTAATCTGAATATACTGCTTACATAAACTAGTTCTTCAGTTTCATAGTTTAATTAACAATTACGGAAGTCCAGCAGTCGTTGATATTAAACTGGTTGAAATAAAAACGATCATCGACAACGTAGTACATACGGTCGTGTCTTTATCAGTATTATGGTCGCCACTCAGTACATCCATTAAACATCGCACTGACGTTACCAGTTACAGGTGCTCAGTATTTGGTGTTGCATTATATACAATATCTACTAAACACCACGGCGTTATCCACTAACAAAACTTTCGGATTTGTGTTAGTGATGTTGAAGCAACACGAAGCAGTAAGATTTAAAGTGGAACCTGAAGAAAGTTGAAAAGGCTTGATTTATCATTGGTGTATTGAATTAGTATTAGTGTATTGAATTATTTAAGGTATGACATACTTAAATATAACGAGCAGATAACATTACGTGTAAGAAAAGGTGCGTAAATGACAAAATACACCAAAACAAAATGAACCATATTTTACCGATTACAGACAATTCGCAATTTAAATATTTATTTGCAAAGAAGGATGGAAAATCAGTGGCCTGCAGGCATTGTTTAACGAAGGTGACTCCTATGCAAATCGTGTTAACAAACAGTAGCAGGCATTTTCTAACTAAGGTGACCTATCCAGTTAACAAACAGTAGCAGGCATTTTCTAACCAAGGTGACCTATCCAGTTAATAAACAGTAGCAGGCATTTTTTAACTAAGGTAACCTATCCAGTTAGTAAACAGTAGCAGGCATTTTCTAACTAAGGTGACCTATCCAGTTAGCAAACAGTAGCAGGCATTTTCTATCTAAGGTGACCCATATGCAAATCCAGTCAACAAACAGTAGCAGGCATTTTTTAACTAAGGTGACCTATCCAGCTAATAAACAGTAGCAGGCATATTCTAACTAATTTGGCCTATCCAGTTAACAAACACTAGCATAACATTGAGAGCAGTCTAGTATGTAATCCGAGTACAGAATCAAGCGAATGGTTGAGAGACGTTGTTGAAGAGTCTTAATTTCCAGACCTGTTCTATTGTTTCTATTAAGTAATGATAAAAGATGGAACCTTGTTAATGATATGTACAGTTTCAAGAACTTTGTATTTTATTATGTTACAGTCTTCGTTGTGATATAAGACACATTAGCAATGAATTATGTAGTTGATATACCGTAGTACGGTTCTGTTTGACAGTGTGAAATCTGTGTGAAAACAGAACTTTGTATTTGTTTTTTAATTTAATATATTGTAATATCTTAATACAATCATCTGAGATATCCTATAAGTGTCTGTAGCATCATAGCAATATAATTCTTACTGCTACGTCATTTAAAATGAAGAAAGGCAAAACTTATTATAGTCTCATGAATGTGTTGTCCATAGGATGATAGGAGGAAATGTATTTATTAAGTTGCCGTATGTTAAACCCCTTTACTTTATATCCTTTTGGGCAAGAGAGTGGATATCGTTGATTCTACGAATGATCAATTATGGCAGGCATTTATGTGTGTGGTGGCTGATGGAATAGACACAATTTACAGAAGAACAAATGAACTTGAAAACGATATCTGATAGTATGCTTGTTCAGTACATTAGTTAAATGGGCCCGTTTCATTTATAACTAATAAATATTACACATGTCGTCTACGTGAGACAGAATATGTTAATTAATTGTAATTGTTTCAGTAGTATGTACATAGTTTCAATTCCTTTATTTTCCTCTCTTAATCTATATTGCGTAGATAACTCTTTGGCAATAAGTTCTTTCACTCACGTGTTTTGATATTGCGTGTTCTTCGTTTATGTTGACATACATATTAATGTAAGTCCTCTTATGACAAGCTATGTTCTTAACTTTTCTGTATTGACGAAAAACTAACTGAATGAAATCTCTTCTGAAGAGAATAAAAAGTCAGCCAGTCAGTCAAATATGCATGCAAGCATCCATCCATCCATCCATCCATCCATTCAAACATACATACATACATACATACATACATACATACATACATACATACATACATACATACATACATACATATATACATACATACATACAGGCAGATAGTTTGGGTTTATTACACGGTAACACGCAGCTACATATTCAAGAAAAGCTGATGCTGGGAGTGATCATGACGTAGTCTTTATGAACTTCCGAGTGAGGTTGAAGAAAATTAACAAGCCAAAGAAAATCAGGATTAAATTCAACTTGAACAACTGAATGACCGTAATATCTGCAAGTCATTCCATGCCACGCTTGGAGGAAACTTTGCTCCACTCCTTGTGATGGATGTTAAAGTTGAAGTGATGACAGACACTTTCAACACAGTAATGACAATAACTGCCAAGTACATCACTGGCCTCCATCGCCCAAAGAAAAAGCCCTGGGTTACCAAAGAGATTCTGAATGTGTGTGATGCCCGAAGAGACCTCAAAAACACCAGACACATAACAGGGGCAGTGGAATATCGAGAAATAAACCAGAATATCAGAAACAAACTTGAAGAAAGCAAAACCAGATTGGATTGGACAAATGTGCACAGAAATAGAGAGCAGTCTGATAAAGAATAATGCAGAAAGGTATTCCAAATGGTGAAAGACCTCACCAAACCACAGACGGCCCAGAGGTGTTTGATGTTCCAAACTTCACAAATGATGATGATTTCCCCATTCGCAAAGAAAAGGTGGAGTCAGCAATAAGAGCACTGAAGAATGGGAAAGCAGCTGGAGTAAACAACATCCTAGCTGAACTTATCAAGAATGGTGGGGAGTCAGTAATAGAGCTATTAACACAACACGATCTGGCAGACGGGTGAATGATTATAACACTCCTCCCAAAAAGGCAATCTCCAGCTGTGCCAAAATTGCGGAACTATTGATTTGATCAACTATGCTAGTAAGGTGATGATGAAGATCATTTTGAACAGACTGAACCCAAAAGCAAAATAAATAATCCCTAAAGAACACGCAATGTTCCGAAGTGAAAAAAGCACAACAGAACAAATATTCAGTCTTAGAGTTTAGTGTGAAAAGTACTCACATCGTCAACATGACATCTATCATGTCTTCATAGATTTCAAAAAGGCTTTTGACAGAGTGTGGCATGAAGCATGGTGGGCCACTATGAAAAAGTACAATATGGATCAAAAGTTGACCAACACAAACAAGCAGCTATACGCCAAGGCTACCAGTTCAGTAACTGCTCATGGCTCTCTGGTTCAAGACAACAGTTGGAGTACGGCAAGGCTATCTCCTGTCACCCACGCTTTTCATCATCTACTTAGAGCGCATAATGAGCGAAGCCCTGAAAAACCACTGTGGACAGCCTGCATTGAAGGGCGTAACATCACCAAGCTACGCTTTGCAGACGACATTGATGGGCTGGCAGGCAGTGAAGATGAGCTTGACACCTTAGTGAAGAAACTGGATGAAACATCTTCCAGATCTGACATGGAGACAAGTGCCGAAAAGACAAAGATGATGACAAATAGTGGCAAACAAATCTCAACCAAGATTACAGCCAGAAGACAGGAACTAGAAACATTGGCCAATTCACATATATTGGTTCCATTATCACGGGAGAGCGATTAAAAGCAGAAATTAGCAGAACAAACAACAACAGTTATGTCAACGCCAAGACCCATCTGGAGAGACAAGAATATCGGTCTGAAAAATAAAAAGAGACTATTGAGAGCACTATTCATCTCAGTCTCTATGTATTCATGTGAGGCCTGGACCCTGACAGCAGAATTACAACGAAGAATCCAGGCACTTGAAATGAGATGCTACATAACCATTCTTGGCATCTCTTACGCGGACCACATCACAAATGAAAAATTGCGTAACACCATCAGGCACAAAGTAGGCCATTATGAAGACCTCATCACCACTGTCAAAACGAGACAGCTGAAATTGTATGGCTATGTCACTAGAACCAACAGTCTATCCACAACAGTAGTGCAGGGTAGTAGACAGGTGGTAGAAGGAGTGGTAGACAGAGAAAACAGTTGAGTGACAACATATGTACCAGAAAACGTTTTGCGGAGACACAGGCATTGGCACATGAACGAGATAAGTAGAGGGAACTGGTCAGATGTTCAGCAGCACCGTGCTTCAACGATAACACTAGGTCAAGAGACTGATGATGATGATGATGATGATGATGATGATGAAGCCTATTTGCGTACAATTCCACACTGTTGTACGACATTCCACATGTTTGAACGTGTGATGGGAAATTTTGATTAGTTTGAATTTAGTTCACAAACTGTAGGTTGCTTTTAATTAAATTATTGGGTCTACGTCTGTTACATACTTGATGACTTAGAGTCATAACATTATCCAGTGTGTATAATCGTGACATTCGTCCCAATATGTCCCAAAATTCCAATGTTTTATATCATGTTAATGTATTGTTTTTCATATACCAATTTCGGATCTCGCCTCAGGATTGGCTGTTATCAAAGTCGGAATAAATGTTCTAGCTTGTTCTGACGACCTGGATAACAAACAAGTATAATTATACTAATATATATTTTCGCCATAATATTTGGGGGTTTCAAGCAGTAAAATAAATTAGAATTTATGTTGTACTAAATCCCCTCTGATATCATTCGGTGCTGAAGACAATGCGAACATATGACAATACAAAAGGCGAAACATTAACACATTCTTGGACACACACACACAGACACACACACACACACGGACACACACACACAGAGACACACACACACACGGACGGAGACGCAACATTAGTTTAATAGAGAATACATTTTATATAAAATCTTTTCTAAGACGTTTTCAGCCGAAGTCGTCCTGTATTCCACTTGTTAAAGAGATTTTATCTGTGTATCACAAGGTGTCACCTAGAAATAAATGATAAACAAATGTATTTTAAGCAATTATTAATGGAAGCATCCTATATACAATAAAATTAAAAGAATGACAACCGGCCAGGTGTGGTTTTAAAAAATGATTTCCTTTTCGCTCTTTAGAACAATATTCACAAGGTATATGTGATAGGCATTGAAGTGTTTAGAGCATGTATCTTGTTCGGATTAACAATAAGCAGTGTATACACGCCGCTAAACATGGAGTACGACTATAATACATAGTGTATACACACCTCTAGATATATTGCACGACAACATTACACATTCTATACACACCGCTATATATATTGCACGACTACACTGCTATACACAGTGCACGACTACATTACACACTGTATACCCACCGCTATACATATTGCACGACTATAATAAACAGTGTATACACACCGCTATACATTTTGTATGACTACAATAGTGTATATACACTGCTATAATTCGACTACAATGTATAGTGTAGTCACACCTCTATACAATTTGACTACAATATACAATGTATACACGCTGCATTACATACTTTACGACTGAACGCTGTTCAGATATCCATTCATATCAATCATAAAGATCCATCTTCAACACCACACTGAGATAATACGTGTGCTTTATCTAGCGAACGTGCAACAGGTAGCGATACAAATCCTATTTACAAAGCGTAATGGAATCGAACCGTTACTTTAGATTGCCGTTATCGTTTTAGATATTCGTATCTAATTTACACTAAATCTTTAACCTGCCAGGTAAGATAAATATGTCCTGAAAAGTGTAGATGTCATGCCCGATGCAGATGGTAATTGACAATTAATTTACGGAGACGTTGTATTTATTATCTTGCCTTGAATTTGCAGCATTACAGAGATAAAGACAATTTTGAAGTTGGTGTTGATTCTGTCCATTCTACCATATTCCTGAGTGTGCTAGCAGTGTGAAATAAATAATACACATGATCATTCAGATGAAAATAAATTCTTACATGTAAAGACAAGACTACGAGTTTGGTCATCATATATGAATCTAAGAACCTATGTGCGATATGAAATAAGCACTATCAATGATATTAATACGAAAGAATCATTATCTCACTTTCAATTATTATTATTATTATTATTATTATTATTATTATTATTATTATTATTATTATTAAAAACTATACAATAGTGTTTAAGTGATATAGATATCATGATTAAAAACGAAAATATCGTTTGCTTTTTTCGTAAGTTTCCTGTTTACGGCACATCAACATATAAAAAACACATCATGAAGACCTAAGTATCTTACTCGGGGTCACACCACCGCATCAGGCCCTGACTGATACAATGATATAATTGAGACCTTCACCTTTGATGTCGTTGAGTCTGGTACACGAACCAAAAGCTGACGAGGTTCTTCTTTAACTTAGATTATGTAAAGTATTGCTCTGTATTGTTTCGTGTATACCGGATATCCGTTACGTCATTGTTCCTTCTGCTGTTATAGCTAACATCATATAACGCCAAATTCACTGATATTGAATTCCCCATGTTCTCTCGTGTGGCAGGAAAGAAGACAATCGGATTAATTATATACGTATATTGCAATTGAATTGCATGAAATAAGTGAATATATTGCTTGGTAACAATGCATTATGGGGGATTTTGTCTCTAATATTTTCATCATTTTCTGTTAATATTTAGTAGACATTATACAATTAACTAATATATAGTTGTCTTTCCAAATGAAGTGGCTTGCTAGTTAGAGGAGGAAACACGGTTTATGATTAGTGTGAGCCTTTCTTAACTAAGTAGTAGGTACATTTTTAAATTTTAATTAGATGTAATATATATATGATGTCTCGGGTAACTTTAACGTGGATATTGAAATTCACAAATATATAGAAAACAGCCTATCCTATATGTTTTGAATTTCAGCCTTGCCATTTGAAAATAATTTATACAGCTATTACGAGATGTACATTTCATAAGCAAATATGATGTCCTTGATATGTCAGAAAATATTATGGATAGTTATCAGTATACATCGAACTAAGCAATATCAAACGTTACGTAGTGCTGGATTCTATATTGAAATATGTGCGTATTTGTGTGAAGCACAACCTTATACAGTTCAAAATCAGTTAATTAATTTATGATTTAAAAACTAGTTTAATATTTATTTCTTTGCTTCAAAAAAAAGTTTATTCAGAGTATGTTTATCTTTTCTTCTTTCAGTGTCTCGTTTCTTTCATTGAGTGGATATTTATTTCACGAATTTTACAATATTATAATCTTAGACTTTAGTCTTTTGGTTTATGTGCATTTGCAATGGTGTTTTTCTAAATCCGTTTTTTTTCTTCTTTCACTACAGTGCATATACCTTTCATGGAAGAGTGTAGTCACGGTTTAAGTTAAACTTACGACTTATTTTATCTAAATCAAATTATATTAAGGTTGCATAAGTCGTGGTGTCTTTAATGATTCGTAATTCTATAAATATAAGGCGTGGTGTCTTTAATGATTCGTAATTCTATAAATATAAGGAGTGGCGTCTTTAATGATTCGTAATTCTATAAATATAAGGAGTGGTGTCTTTAATGATTCGTAATTCTATAAATATAAGGAGTGGTGTCTTTAATGATTCGTAATTCTATAAATATAAGGATTGCATCTTTAATGATTTGTAATTCTATAAATATAATGAGTGGTGTCTTTAATGATTCGTAATTCTATAAATATAAGGAGTGGCGTCTTTAATGATTCGTAATTCTATAAATATAAGGAGTGGCGTCTTTAATGATTCGTAATTCTATAAATATAATGAGTGGTGTCTTTAATGATTCGTAATTCTATAAATATAAGGAGTGGCGTCTTTAATGATTCGTAATTCTATAAATATAAGGACTGCGTCTTTAATGATTCGTAATTCTATAAATATAAGGAGTGGCGTCTTTAATGATTCGTAATTCTAAAAATATAAGGAGTGGCGTCTTTAATGATTCGTAATTCTATAAATATAAGGAGTGGCGTCTTTAATTATTCGTAATTCTATAAATATAATGAGTGGTGTCTTTAATGATTCGTAATTCTATAAATATAAGGACTGCGTCTTTAATGATTCGTAATTCTATAAATATAAAGAGTGGCGTCTTTAATGATTTGTAATTCTATAAATATAAGGAGTGGTGTCTTTAATGATTCGTAATTCTATAAATATAAGGAGTGGTGTCTTTAATGATTCGTAATTCTATAAATATAAGGATTGCATCTTTAATGATTTGTAATTCTATAAATATAATGAGTGGTGTCTTTAATGATTCGTAATTCTATAAATATAAGGAGTGGCGTCTTTAATGATTCGTAATTCTATAAATATAAGGAGTGGCGTCTTTAATGATTCGTAATTCTATAAATATAATGAGTGGTGTCTTTAATGATTCGTAATTCTATAAATATAAGGAGTGGCGTCTTTAATGATTCGTAATTCTATAAATATAAGGACTGCGTCTTTAATGATTCGTAATTCTATAAATATAAGGAGTGGCGTCTTTAATGATTCGTAATTCTAAAAATATAAGGACTGCGTCTTTAATGATTCGTAATTCTATAAATATAAGGAGTGGCGTCTTTAATGATTCGTAATTCTATAAATATAAGGAGTGGCGTCTTTAATGAATCGTAATTCTATAAATATAAGGAGTGGTGTCTTTAATGATTCGTAATTATATAAATATAAGGAGTGGCGTCTTTAATGATTCGTAATTCTATAAATATAAGGATTGCGTCTTTAATGATTCGTAATTCTATAAATATAAGGACTGCGTCTTTAATGATTCGTAATTCTATAAATATAAGGAGTGGCGTCTTTAATGATTCGTAATTCTATAAATATAAGGAGTGGCGTCTTTAATGATTCGTAATTCTATAAATATAAGGAGTGGCGTCTTTAATGATTCGTAATTCTATAAATATAAGGACTGCGTCTTTAATGATTCGTAATTCTATAAATATAAGGAGTGGCGTCTTTAATGATTCGTAATTCTATAAATATAAGGAGTGGCGTCTTTAATGATTCGTAATTCTATAAATATAAGGAGTGGCGTCTTTAATTATTCATAATTCTATAAATATAAGGAGTGGTGTCTTTAATGATTCGTAATTCTATAAATATAAGGCGTGGTGTCTTTAATGATTCGTAATTTTAAAAATATAAGGAGTGGCGTCTTTAATGATTCGTAATTCTATAAATAGAAGGAGTGGCGTCTTTAATGATTCGTAATTCTATAAATATAATGAGTGGGGTCTTTAACTAATCGTAATTCTATAAATATAATAAGTGGCGTCTTTAATGATTCGTAATTCTATAAATATAAGGAGTGGCGTCTTTAATGATTCGTAATTCTATAAAGAAGTCAAATGAATATAACAAGTATGGCGTTTCAATACAGACGCATGATTCACATACCTTTGGATAACTAAGACAATAATGGTATGATTAATACAAGAATTATTCCAAGTCCAATCCGACCAAACATTGGAAAGTCTGCAAATAAAATAAAGAATAACGCTTATAGACTTAAATATTTCTCGAGAATAATACATCATGTTTAATCATTAATATCATGAACTCTTTTATCCTTTTATATAAAGTTATCTTTCTTTACAATAGAACAAAATACTACAACAAAGTTGTACTACACAAAGGTTAGATGATAAATATAGTAAATGTAATACAGAAGGGTAACATTAGAATTACATTGAATAATTTTAAATGGAATTAAGTTCATATAACATTCGGATTCGTACTTTTATAAGCATTCAAAACAAATCCACACAAAAGTTCAAAATTTGTCAATTCCATAATACCATATACATAAAATCGCACACGTCAAGCGAGCAGTAAAATCCTGTCGCTGCTATTCAAAGATGGTAGTCTACCCACACAAAATCCAATTTTCCAGGATGGGCTTGAGCGTTAGTTGAGCACTACTTCAAACAAAATCAATTTTTGTTTTCACATATATTGCGCATACACATATATTATTTAAATATCTTATTTATATTAATATTTATATTAAAATACTAAAAGTATGTTAATGTATTAATTTAGATACTACATGGACTATTGTCTGCACACATTTCCCGATATATTTCATAAAGTCTCTGCACAGTTGGTCTTAAAGTTGCTCTAAGTTCACCAGCACATATAAATTGGCATTGCAATCCATGTACGATTACTACTTTGAATATTGGAATGGTTTGTTTATAACTAAGCGGTCAGACGAGGAACTAAGGTTTGATAGCAATGGCGTCAAAGTTTTGCTGTGTATTTAAAGCAAACGTTTGGATATGTTATGTACATTTATACTGTGAGCTGGACCTTGTTAAGTAATTAAACTTAGGGTCGACATGTCAAAACCATTGCTGTCTTCTAAAGAACGTATTGCACAGCTCATATTTCTTTATGATTTTCTGATTATATATTCAGATCAGTATTACTGGAGGCAACGGTATTTATTTAATATTGATTTTATGACAATGGTGTACTTGATTTTCAACATGTTCCTTACTAAATATTTAGTAATTGACATGACCTTGTTTAGAACGTAAAACAATATTTTAGAAATGAAAGGATCGTTAAAGGACTTCGATAATGATTATGTTAATGTATCTCCGCCTTTTATAATAATGGTGTTTACTTCAACATTAATCATTCTTAATTTAACATCCGAAACGGAATCGGTCGATTTAAGTTCAGTTTTAAAACGATCCATATAGTTAAAATATTCACTGGAATTACGAAGTACTTCATTCTGTTCGGACCAAATCACTTCCTTAAGATTATTTTAAATTCATTCGGCTTCCACTCTTGGAAGTAAAGATCGCACAATGATATAATTACCTCAACGAAAGACAATACAGCAATGCATACACACAAGAAGCAACAGTAAACCTTAAGAAAACTTCACAAATGTATATATCTAAGTTAGGTTTAAATATCTTGATCCGATGTGTTGTCTTCGTGTCATGTTCGACACCTAAGGAAGATACAATCAATTCATCCGTAAATGGTTAGTAAAGTATGTCAAACTGATGAAGGCGTGAAATCGATTGATTTTTCAGAGTATATGACATGTAAAGAGGATTTCAATTTAATTCCATTACAGTTACAGCATAATTCAAAAGTGTATGGCAAGAATTTTGATATGTAAGATTATTTAACGTTACGTACACGAAGTGCTGTCAAATATAATTATAAGTCAACTGCTTTCGGCAAACAAGTTGAAAACACTGATGGACCTTGATATATTATAAAATTAGTTTCCACTCTACCGTTACTCTCCTCCTCAGTTTAACGTTTATAGAAAATGGTTGCAATAGGTCAAATGGATATATAAGGTAGTAGCCATGACTACGAACTTATTTGTTTACATTATGAAAACCTGGTGTCTTAAATACTTTGTACTTAATGTGATACTGATTAACTGCATTAACAAAATGATATTCCTTCATCTGTTTAATATCTTCTTAACAGGAATTGTCAATTGAAAATGCCAACGGAAAGGGGATTTCACTACCAAAGCAAGTATTTCGAATATTTTAGTATCGTATATCTTTCTGAGCAATATTAAATCATATAAAACAGCCGTTTTCCATTTCATTAGAAATCCAAACGATAATATAACTATTTTCTACGATACTCATGTACATGCTTGTCAAGCAGCACAAAATACATTTTAACAAAGTTTGCATACATGTTTTTTTCTTCTTCTCGATTGTCTGATGATCAATAACGTAGTGTATTATGTTGTCAGTTCATCAGAAACTCATCGGAATACCTTGTCCCCCTGCGGGTTCGGGGTTGTAGAATGGGCCCGACGTCCCTCACCACGTGTCGTCAGAGGCGACTAAGTAGAGGCAATCTGTTTGCCGTGGGTTGCGACCAGTGTCGGGGGAGGAAAGGATCGGGTGGTCGGAATTGGCCCGGCCTCGATAAATCGGCTGGTCACAAATAGCCCTAGGAAGTCTATATTTACTTGCTCACCTTCTCTATCTTTCTTGTATCTCTCTTGATACCACCGTTGCCGCTGATTTATATCCTTTAGCTTTCCCTTTCCCAAGTTTTAGAAGACTTTCAAAGGCGGTGGCTAACGGGTCAATCAGGAGGTATTTTTACGGTGTCGTGACTTGGCTGGTGTCAACGACACAGATATCATCGAAGGGATGAAACACGATGGTGTCACTGCAGTGCGTAGAATATGTATTAAACCTAATAACAATATGCAGGACACATTCGTACTCACCTTTAACAAACCAACACTACCCAAAGTGGCCAAAGTTGGGGTTTTGCTAGAAAAGGTCAAAATATACATACCAAAGCCCCTTCGATGCTATAAGTGCCATCACGAAGACCAATGTTCCAAAGTCAAAATCAGGAATCTGATTGTAGAGCAACCCCGCATTGTGTCAACTGTGGCAAGGAAAATCACGCCAATGCTTAATATTGTGATACTTGGAAACAGGAGAAGGAAATTCAGAGGGTAAAGTTGACATCAAACATTCCCTACCCAGAGGACAGAAAACTCGTCCAGGCAAAAAAGTCCCTCCCTTGCCCATCCTTCTCCACTGTAATAAAACACAATCCCAAAACCACGAAGGACGCACAAATACAAATGGATCAACCCGATTCAACAACAAGTGCCAATGTCCCCCATTACCAACGACAGAATAACAGAGCATCTACCCAAACTACTTGCAATAAAAACCCACCAAGGAAATCACCAAGATATAAACATAAATCACAAAAGATAAGCAGCAAAAGGGTCAGATGTTGCCATTAAACTTCACAAGTTTGGAGACTTTGAGAGCATGGACGCAGAAGAAACTGCCCCATGTACTCAAGGCTGCTCCTAACCTACTAAAAACAAATAGACTCTGGTACTTCCTCCAGACAAATAACAACACAAATTGCCTCCGACAATAATCTAACCAAGCTCCAGAATCACCAGCAGAACTTTATAATGAAGAATACCATCATACAATGGAACTGTCGAGGACTTAAAGCTAACAACAACTATATTCCTCTGCTTTTAAATAAACACGATCCAGCAGTACTGTGTTTACAAGAAACATTCCTGAAAGAGACAGATAAAATTACATTTAAATACTTTTCCGTTTAACACGTACTATCAAAACCCTGACAGGGCCTCAGGAGGAGTCGATGTTGTTATGAACAATAAAGCCACTCACAGAGTCAACCCTTACCTACAAATTTACAACCCATTGGTGCACGTCACTCTACATCGCTTGATTATATTTTGCTCTATTTACTCACCTCCAAACACCAACCTAGTAGCAAACGAATTAGACAATATTGTTCAACAGCTTTAAGAGTGAATTTTAATACCCATGACATTCTATGTGGATCAAATTACATATACGACAGAGGCCACAAAGGACTAGATGTTATTGCCAGACACGATCTGTATCTATATAACACTAAATCACCGACATATGTATACCCAGGAACGGATACGTACACGTACATAGATTTGACAATTTGCTCTCATTCACTGTTTTTGGACTATGAATGGAAGGTCGCTGACGACCTTCACAGCAGTGATCACTTTCCAATCAACCTTGAAAATAACTCTAAAATTGATGACGCAATTCCACAATGGAATATAAAGAAAGCCGACTGGGCTACGTTTGAAACATTGTGTAAAAATATACTAAATAATGATATAGTATTTAACACTATGAATCCGATACAGCATTTTACTTCAATTATAATTGCGATTGCAGAAGAATGTATCCCAAAGTCCTCACCAAACAGCAAAAAACCCGAACACCTTGGGTAACAAAGGAATGCAAAGAAGCCATTAGACAACGCCAAGAAGCATTAACAAAATTCAACAATCGTCCAACGCCCGACAATGTAAACAAATATCATATTGCCCGGGCTAAAACTCGATGCACACTCAAAGGAACGATGTAAACGTGCATCATAGAAGAAATATATATCTTCCTTAAGCTTTCGTTCCTCAACTGAAAAAGTTTGGGATACTATTCAAAAATAAACAGAAAGACAAATAACAACACTCTCCAACACCTCAAAACAAACAATAACAATTTTAGTTCGAAAGGTGACATAGCAAATATTCTTGCAGACAGTTTCTAAAACGCTCCTCATCATCTAATTATTCAGAAGCCTTTCGAAGATAAAAACTTAAAATGAAAAGTCAAATTTAACATTCACATCCAACAAATCTGAAAGCTATAACCAGCTGTTTTCACTATTGGAGGTTATGGAGGCTTTAGATAAGGCCCATGATACAACCACTGTGTCTGATGAAGTACAATTACCAGTTCTTGAAACACCTCCCAGAATCGTCTCTAACATCTCTTCTGAAAATCGTTAATGATCTCTGGAATGCTGGTATTGCACCTAAAGAGTTGGAAAACAGCAACGGTAATACAAATTCCCAAACCAGGTAATGATATCAAAGATCCTGACAGCTATCGGCCCATTGCACTGACAAGCTGTGTGCTAAACAATGGAACGAATGATTAATTATCAGTTTGTATGATACTTGGAAAGTAACAATTAAAATCTCCTTTCCAAGGTGGCTTCCGTTCTGGTCGATGTACCAACGATCGTCTGGTTAAAATGGGAACATTTATTCGCAATGCATTTATCAAGAAGGAACATTTAGTTGCAGTCGTCTCTGATTTGGAAAATGCGTAAGACATAACATGGAAGTATGGGATACTAAATGAACTGCACGACCGGGGTCGAAAAGGCCGTCTGCCCTCTTTCATATCAAATTTTCTCTCCGACAGAGAACTCAAACTACGAGAGGGCTTTACCCTCTCAGATATACACCAGCAATAAACGGGTGTGACCCAGGGCAGTATTTTATCTGTGATGCTATTTGATATAAAAATCAAAATCATCACCAAGTGTTTAGCTCCCGGTGTGGATTGCTCATTATACGTTGACTATTTTTTAATTTGTTATTAATCAAAGCACATGCATACAATTGAGAGACAACTGTAACAAAATATTAACAACATCGAAAATTGCCCCAGTACGAACGGTTTGAAGATTTCAAAATCGAAAACAGCGTGCAAACATTTCTATCAGTAGCGAAGACATCATGTTGACCCTAAAGAACACTTTTTCTAGTGTTGAGGAAACAAAGGTTTTTGGGTATAATCTAGGACAGAAAACTGATTTTTATTCCACATATCAACACTTTGAAAGCTAAATGCTTCAAAGCTTTAGATCTACTGAAAATAGTTGCACACATTGACTGGCGTGCTGATAAAAAAAAAATCATCTTCAATTTGTACAGAACATTTATCCGCTCCAAACTAGACTATGGATGCGTTGTTTATGGTTCATTTAGGAAGTCATATTTGAAATGCTTGACCCAATTCATCATCAGGGAATAAGACTCGCCCTTGTAGCTTCTAAGTCATCTCCATGTGAAAGCCTACTCGCGGAAACAAATGAGTAACCTTTATTACATCGCAGAGAAATGCTTTCTGCACAGTAGCCTCTCAAATTAAGATCAAATCCTCTGAACCCTGCTTTTTCGGCTGTTTTACAACCCAAATAGAAACTTTCATACGAAAATAAACCAAATGCCATACCTTCATTTGGCATCAGAATATCATTCAGCTTTGACAGTATCAAAATTAATCTCTTTATCGTTCAGAAAACGTTTGTCTCGGAAACACCACCTTGTCTCCTTAAGCAACCCAAAGTGATTTTTACGTTACACGAAGGGAATGAAATCTGAGACCAACCCTGCTATCTTCCAGAACTCTTATTATGAAAACCTCAACGAATTTAGAAGCTACACTAACATTTACACTGATGGATCAAAGGATGAGGAAAAGGCTGCGGCAGCCTTCGTTAGTGACACACACATAACAAAAGTTCGTTTGCTAACGATGCGTTAATTTTTTCAGCCAAAATCAGAGCAATAGACCTTGCTCTGAAATTTAATAAGAATAAACTTACTTTAAATAGTATTATCTTCTATGACTCACTATCAGTGTTTCAGTCAATGCACACTAGAACACTGGAAAACCCATTATTACCCAATCTCCTCGTCATCAATACCGAGCTTAGTGTCACAGAATTAGAAATGGTCTCGAGACAAAGAGGAAGATCATAAGTCGTGTTTTACATATACTTTGTGCACAATTTATATTTTAAATCACAAGCAATATCTCTGCAAATTCAATAATGTTAATTTCTTAACCATGGAAATGCATCTAAGAAGAAAATGATATCTACTTAAATATAACGGATATATTATAATATTAACCAATATCAAAACTATCTTACCGAAACCTTACCATTGTTTACAATTGCTGATTTATTTGCTGGAAGTTCCTGTGTCGAACCCCTTGATTGAATTATTCCAATCGATGTAGATGATACAGAGCCCTTTCCTGATGTCAACTGGGGTTCAGATGATGTAGTCGTCTTGATGTCTGCTGATGTCGTAGACCGTATGGAGTCTATTATACTAGTCGTTGTTGCTGCTGTTGTCGTCGTCGTCGTCGTTGTTCGTGGCGTAATACCTGTGAGCAAATACGCTCGGTAACGTGTGAAGTATCTTTTAGGATGTATAGGATGATCTAGAGCTATATTTTTTTAAATCTTACTTCAGTCTCTAAACTACTTCCAAGTACCTGCTCATTTGAACTACATCCAAAGCAATTGTTTGAATACATATCTTTAAAAATGAGAATCTCAAATACTCACAAGCGTAATTAGTTAAATGTCAAATATCTATCATTCTGAAATTTATGCGTAATCATAAAATACCGCAAAATGGGGAGTTTAAACGGTATTGTTCCACCAAAAGAATACAATCCATATTGTATTTTAATTGCCACACCAAACTCCATCAGGCAGCCTTTAAATAATAAATACGCCAACTCTAATTATGTGGTAAGTTCATTTATTTAAAACACGATTATACAAATATAATAAGTTCCCGTATAAATAAAATGGAAATATATGCATAAGGTAAAGCATGTCTTATTTCTATATCAAGAATGTGATATAAACGGATGACATGACGCACTAATGCCAGTTATAAAGATTACTAGCATGTGGGAACGTGTAAAGAAACAAAGCGATTAAAATGTTGTATGTCTAAACTCAGACACGAATACCGTGTTAAAGACTATACACTCTGGTGGCTAGCCAAACTGCAAATGTCTCGAGACTTTATGGTAAGGCCAGTAAATATTTACGATAAGTTCAAGGTATAACTAAAACATATAACACAGTTGATAGAAATTCACTATTCGATAATATCGGCCCCAATTATAATTATTTCCAGTATGCAGATCCGAGTTGCTTCCTTGATCTATACAATGTTTACTTGTCAACATAATCTGCTAAATTGATATAATAAATAATACGCACACATTGAACCAAAGTTCAATACCACGAGGACAGACTACTATGATATAATTCCTTTAAATAATCCCTGGAATCTAAAGCTGATCTTTGTATCCCATATTGCATACCACATTGATGAGATCTAAAGCATTATTTCAGGATCATTACGTTCCTTCAGAGATCCCTGTGAATGGTGGAAGTGCTCATTTTCAAATGGACACAGATCAAGAAGTACATGAAACGAAGTCGCCCTGCAACAAAACAAAAGTAGTGAAGAATACATAGTTTACTCACCGGAAAGTCACAAAATATGGATGTAGTGCAATATGCAAAGAGAATGGATTATTTGTATCTGACATGCATAACCGAGACTCTTTCAGACTCTTTCAGGTAAAACGAACAGAAGAAACGTATTTCGAGACAGCTCCTTTTATCTAGCAATTATTAATATTAGTCCCATGGTATGAAATAACTTGGAATGAA
Source organism: Unio delphinus (assembly GCA_029339505.1). NCBI lineage: Eukaryota > Metazoa > Mollusca > Bivalvia > Unionida > Unionidae > Unio > Unio delphinus. The sequence goes on along the minus strand of JAQISU010000036.1, from coordinate 9,849,003 downwards.
TTGTAAGGCATACTCGTTGATAAATACATTCCTGGTGTTCTAAAACATTTTAGCACTTGAAAGATAACAACCCTTAAGATGGACACATGTTGTCATTCCATATTTTTGTTACCTTTACAATTTGAGGAAACATCATGCTTAATAGCTTTTGGCTGACCGCCTGGCCCTAAACCAGATTGTGCAATTTTCTGGACGCAAGAATGTAAATGTCCTCAATTTTGTCAGTAACTGTAATGCCCTATAGAGCAGAGACATTTCATATGTCCTATCCTACGCACCAAGCTCTCTAATACCAATATCGTGAAGTGCATAGCTACTAACATTTTGGCCTACCACATCATAAAATCCAATCCGAATCTGGAGATCTCTAAAATATTTCCTAGCGAAAGTCACATGTCCAGCAAAAACACAACAAATGGAGGGCTCCATAAACATTTGCAAAATCAACAAACAGGAAACAAGCTGTCCATACACTATGTGCAAATACGTCTTCAGATAGTACATTCACCGCATAGAGGATTGGTTGGCAGCCAGGCAGATTATTTCCTATAGTGAAAGCCAGCAGCAGAGGAGGTGAACAGACCAAGTTTTCAAGCAAAAATAAGGCTTCTACGGAAACCGAAAATATCTAACAAAATGCAGAGAATGTGAACAGACCAACTTTTACAGGCGTCGGCAAACTGAGGCTTTCTCGAAAATGCTTAATATAAGCCTCCATTCATCAAAATAAAATTAAAAAAAAAACGACGCCATTTTTGTTGTCACCATCCCCTTTGCTGCTACGATGCTTGGAAAATTCGTGGAGTTTTCGGGTAAAAAAAAAGACGCCATTTAGTTGACGTTCACCTCCTCGGCTGCTATGAAAATCTTCGATTTTTACTAACTAAATATTTGATCAAGTCCTTAAGATTTCACAAACAAACTAATTTGTAAAACCTCACCTCGTAAATCAATCAGATTATTAGATTGGTCAGTGAGTTTGAAATTAATTCTCGTTAACAAATTATTATGACATCGCATATAGACTAGATTAGTTGGGTCTTCAATAATTAGAAATCCTGGAGGAGCCGTTGGTGCAAATGAATATAAAATATATCCTTGCTGAGCTTGATTTGATTGTTCGAGATTTATTTGATAATTTCCTTCGATAACGTCACATACTAAATTGAGCGCAATCACCGTTGAAATATTCACATTGTTCGGAGCAATATGTCTACCGCCGCCTTCTGGATCATTATTATATTTCAGAATATTTGCTGGGGGATTCTTCGATTTTTTCCAATTATCGTGGATTCTTTTGAACCCAATATCAATAGCATCGTCAAGTTGTTTCTTTAGTTTATCCGGATTATATCCAGGGATTTTAAAATCTTTAATCTCCGTTTTATTAATCTTATATAGATCCGCAAACTTATCATGTAAGATTTCTTCATTTAATACTTCTTGAATAATTTTCGAGTGAAATATTTTCATATCGTCGATGATTTTATTACCCGTTTCTACGACGTTGATAAATTCATCCTTGGTGAGAGAGCCGGATTTAATAGATATTAGCAGTCGTGAAAAATCATTATTCATTACTGTGAAATTTCCGTTAATGAGAGGAACATAAATTTCTTTATTCAAGAATTTATCGGGGGTATAATCTTGATAATTTTTGGCTTCATTGACGGGTTTTATTTTGTTGGTGATATAATCGGATTTTTTAGGTTCGGGTGGAAAATCCTTCGAATTTTCTCGCGAGTTATCCGGTGGTAATTCAGGCCATCCTAACACTGATCTTATAGAACTCTGATAAATATCTACAACGTATCCTTCTGTATTTATCTCGATAGCGGATGATAGTGTTGGTTCATGAACTGTTATAGCGATTTTTGATTCTTTTCCAGTGAGAGATTTTATTCTGCGTTGAAATTCAGCATTGATCTGTTCGATTTGATATGACCCAGTTGGTATAGAAACAACCTGCCAATCTGGTGTTCCGTCTTCACGATTCTTGTTTGCAAATACCAAGGAATTATTCGGTTGTTGACTACCAAATGCTACCGATCTAATATTAGGCCAGCTATGATACACTCGTAGTTTTGCTAGTGCGATCTCGCTCACGGGAACAGGAATTGGAAAATTAACACTAAATTCGGGACGTGTTGAGGTTATTGATATCGTGCTTGTTTTCACTGGTGTTGTATTTGTTACTATTTGTTGAAGTAGTTCTTGCGACGACATTATTATTATTATTCTGCTCTAATTTCAGCATTGTTGATTTATACAATTGAGCCATCGTTGAAAATTCGCTATCTGATATTGTTGTGTCATCCAACGACGATGATATCAACGAGGATAATTGCGAGTAACCGGCAGATGCAATATGATATTTAATTAAATAATCATGTAGTTTACTCTGGCTACACGATGATAGTTTTTTTGTGATCCCAGTTAATATACCAGCAATTGTAGCCACTGCGGAAATAGCGATTGGAACTACGACCGGAGCAATCATTGTAACCGAAGATAGTATTATTCCAGCAGCAGTGATTACTCCTGACACCGAGTACACGGTGATATCAACTGTGGTTATTCTTCGTTTGTATTTTTTGATTTTTATTTGATATTCTTCACAGAGAGAGCTGAGTTTAGTTTGAAACTCTTTGACTTGATCATAGCGATACTGATTCGATGATGGAGTCATTTTATTTTAAAAGCGTTAGTATTTTTAATTTAACTGTTTACTTAAATCCGCTACGAATTCTACGTACCACGTTACTGAAACCCTGGCTAGATTTTTATCTATATTTGTTATCGTGAATTTTTCAGTTGTATCCTTGTCGATTATCGTTGATATTGTATTATTGACTCCAGATGAACTACTTGATGATATATTGAATTGAGTCGGTGATACTATTGTTAATCGATAAATACCCTTGACTGCTGCGGTTATGTTTAAAATGTTATCTGTAGGTGTCCACGTATATGATCCGTGTTGAATCATGTATACTACGTTGATGACAGTAGATTTATTATGAGGAATTTTTACTTTTTCAACAACGTTTATCATTCTCATTGCATCATCCCTTATTCCATTGTTGAATGTTTTAAGTTCATCGATGGATTTTTTAATATCGGGAAGTGTTATTTCAATTTTATCAAATGGGCTCCCAATAAACTTATCCATGAGGTTTTTACGAAACGTCATAAATAGTTTCGTGTGTTTTTCATATTCGGATTGAAGAGTTGCTAGTTCCAATATAGAATCTTTTATTGTGGTGAGTTTTGGTGTGGTTACTGGTGGATTTCCAAAAAATTCTAGTATGGGTTTGTCAATTTTGTCAACTATATTTCTTTGTAATGCAGTAAACTGATCAAATGCAACTATATGATCGTCATACTTATCATTAAGCGATTTTAATGAATTCACCGTGTTATCGTATGTTGTTAATTTATCCGTAATTGTTGAAACAAGTACACCTGGTTTGAGTTTACCCTCATCAGAAAATAACGCGATAGCATCCTCTGCTGCGTCTCGTTGTTTAACCAAAATATCATTAAGAGAGATATTACTACTTTTCAACTTACCCTGACGATCTTGAAAAACAACTATTTCACCAGGATCAACATTTGCTAGGTTTAATATTTCGGATATTTCATCTTCGATTAATTTTTTAACATCCTTGTTATCAACGGTTTCAACTCCACTATCAGGTTTTTTCAGCGATGATAAAGATCGTCCCCAAATATCAATCATTATTATAGAAATATTTTCATCGTTTAAATCCGATGGATTTTCAATCAAAAATTCGTAGAATTTTCAAAGATTTTTTAAGGAGATTTGCCGCTAGTATACTCATTTACTACTATATGAGGTGGTTTCGAAAATCTTTTGGATATAGCATCAAGTACGTTTAATACTTCATTACCACATATTGGTGGATCAAGCATTGTTTGTGTTGGTAACGTAGAATACCAAGTCCTCATTGGAAGGGTTTTAATATAACGCATAAATTCTTTCGGCGGCGCTAATCCATATGAGTCAAAATAAATAATACCACGTGGATCAATCGCGTATGCAACCCAGTGAGTTCCAGGTCCGGAGCTGTTATCTAAATTAATAATACCGGTTTCAACATCATTTGGTTGTGCCGGTAACTGATCTCTCATAAAAACCCCTCTGAAATTTTTTATTTTTAATTTTTTAGCGGTATCAATTAAATCAAAATTGGACATAGGAACCATCGGTTTGGAAATCGAAGATTCCCGAACTATATCGTTCCTGGAATTCGAAGACCCTTTCCGCTGTACCATGAACTCGGGGTTCCTGGTAGTCTTAGACCCTTTCCTTTTTTTTTATACCCCTTTCCAGTTGCCTTTTTCAACGCCATTCCTGCTGCGGTACCAATAGCTCCTAACGCTGCTGCCTTCGCTACCGCTGGGGCTGCTGCGGCAATCAACCCTGGAATCAACCCTAACAACGGGAATATACCACCAGTCTTTTCCATATTTTTAATCGCGCTCGTAGAAAGAGTAATCTGAACTCCCTTTTTTTCTTTCAGCGCTTTATTAAAATGATTAACCTGAGTTTTCGTCAGCGATAGTTTATTCCCTCCGCCATTCATTTGATTAGGTTTCAGCGTTATTGTGGTTCCACATTGCTTAGCTGATTTGGATTGTAATTTTTTTATTTGACCAGGTGTCAACGTAACATTGATATTACTATACGACATTATACAAAACAGGTTGATTCTAAATTCAATTACAGATTTTCCACTGGTGCATCTACCAGTCTCATTCGTCCACCAACACCTTCAAGTATCATTGATTTATCACTGAGAATAACAGCAACCGCTCTATAATTAGCAATACCACCAGGATGTACACGAGCTCGGAAGTGTATATCAACTACGGACTGTTTCATCAAGTCAAGATGTTCTAGGGAAAAGTAATAAATCGGATACAGACCTTTAAAATCCAATTGTGATATTTGTAGACCAGTATCTACATTTTGATCACGTCCCATAAATGATAGCAATCGATGATAAACTCGTGCAATGTGGTTATTTTCATAGTTAAGTTGTATATCCTCTGATGGTTCTTGTTGTCCGTTTATTTTCAGCGAGACTTCACTACACCCAAGTTGATCAAATATCATATGACTTCTTTCTTGATTGTTTAATCTCGTAATATCCTGTAGAGCAACAAATATATGCCGTGGAGCTGAAACACCCTGTCGTGCTGCCAAATGCCATGTAAATGTACCATCAATATTAGAATCCATGGTATCTGTGGACGTTGTCAACCAGCTTAATAATCTCTTCCCCCCTTGATCCATAAATGATAGCAACCGCGGTTCTACTGACAATGATGGAGTCAACACTGGCATCCACAGTGATAGTTTTGATAAAATTACTTTACCATCAGCACCGCCAATACGCCAGATTGCATTATTATCATCACCCTTTCTCACTAGTGCTACAGTATGCTTTACTCCATAAATAACTTTTCTGACGTTTCTACAAAATCCAAATATGTGATGGAGCGGAATCGCACATGAAAATCGTCGACGCTCTCCTTGCAACATTGCTATTCTTGTTGCAGCTCCTAGATTGAAATTCTCATCATTATTTATAATCATATCCTCGATACCACCAGCAGCACCAGCACCAGGACCAGCAAAAGCAGCAGCAGCAGCACCAACACCACGATCATTTGGTCTTCTTATAACAAATGGATTTTTACCCGCTGTATTTTTAACATCCTTTGCAAACATCATAGATGGACCGGCCGATCTTGTATAATCGTCAGAGTATCTTGCTAGCCCTAGTATTGTTGTTGCTACATCAACTTCACGTTCAATAGATTCGATTTCTTTTCCATCAATGAGATATCTAGCACTTTCAAATAATGCCATGATACCATTATTGACAAAACCAACTTGGATATTATCTGCATATGGTGTATTAGCTACAACATCTGTTACAAGTTCACCTTCAACCTCAATAAAGGCTTCAGCGGGTAAAAAGTATTTACTGGTATCATGAACTTGAAGTTCAATTCTTCCTCGAAGATTAGGTTGTACTGCGTGATAAGCAAAAAATTGATAATCACGTACAGAAGTATCTTTAAGCACTGGGGCTTCCATGTCAAATGCAACATCAGGGTTTTGTTTGAACATTTTTATTATATATCCGATGGTCTAAATCAAAAATTCTGAAGAATTTTGAAATTATTTTAAAATTGTTTCATATGAAAACCCAAGGAATTCATTTAGAGAAAATCAATTTTCATAAAATTATGTCGACGGATTAGCCAAAAAACAATACAAAATCAATAAAAAAAACATCGAAAATTCGATGAAACAACATAATTTTAGCCTCACATGATAAAAAATCTGATCAAAATCGATTTTCTCTAAATGAATTCCTGGGGTTTTTATCCTCGATTTTCATGAAATTTTGTCGATGAATTGCATAAAAACACTAGAAAAATGAGTAAAAACACTAGAAAAATGAGTAAAAAAAGTAAAAAATCTAACAAAATTAGCAAATTATAAATATTTTATAATATAAAAATTAAAAATTCTAAAGAATTTTGAAAAGAATTTTGAAAATAATTATTTAGTTGGGTGTATTTTAATAATGATGATGAAAATATCTGATAATGAAGATAACGTAAGTAGAATCACAAGTGATTCTGACATTAATGTTTCTGATACAAGTGATTCTGACATAAATATTTATACAATAACCATAACAACTGAGCATCCTATTCAAATAAATAGAATCACAAGTGATTCTGACACTAGTGTTTCTACAATAACTATCATAATTGGAAATCCTGTTCAAATAAATATTTCTAACGTTTCCGGCGAATCTTCTTAAAACCACTTCCCGGAAGCCCACTTCCGGCTATCATATTTGCTGTTATATTATCCTGGGCGTTAGTCATTAACGACTGTAGTTTTTTATCCACGGCGTTATTTATTATTTTACTAACCTGTGTAGGCATTACTGCAGTAGATGGCAGTGAAGTCATTCCAGAAACACTAGCGTTAGAAATGCTAGCATTTCTGGGGTTTGTTGAAAATCTTCGTGATTTCACTAACGCTGTTAGTTTATCCCGAGCGGCTGAAAATGCCTTACTAGCAAGATCACCAACAGTGTTAATACCCTTATCTCGGATAACATCAATTGCTTTCATTGCTGCCTGTTTTGCAAATGGAGCCACTTTTGGAGCCATTCTTGAAAATAATCCCATTATAGTATTACCGAGACCATCTCCATAGTATACTCGGTATTTTGGTAATCGTGAGTTTACCACGTAGACGTTAGTTGGTTTATCATGGTTGTAGTGTATGATCATTCTTCTATACAAAAACGCTAGTGTTTTTTCAAATGCTTTAGCATTTCCAATTATCTAATCGCTATGATAACCGTAGAAATTCGAAGAATTTTCGGCTAACTCCTCAATGAAATCTCTATATGTTGCAATATCCATGATACCACCTTGAAATAACCTCCTACAGATATCAGCTGCTTCATTGATTATTTCTGGTGAGTTATTCCCGGCTCGTTTTCCTCCTACGAGTACTTCTAATCGTGCTATATCACCGAGAATATTGCCGGGACATGTTACACTAGCGTGAAAATCTATAGGATTTTTACCAACTAAACCACTACCCTTTTTTTTAGTTGTACCAGTTGCACCCTTCAGAGTTTTCAACTCTGGAGTTTTACTCTGGGAATCAGCCTCTGCCATTATTTGTATTTCATCAGGGATTGGGTCTGCTGTGTATACTGGTGGTGGTACTGTGATCCCTTTTACCATAGCTATAAATTGGTCATAATCAGATCTTATTGTTTTGCTGATTTTCTTATTCTTCTTGTTTGCTAAAAACACCTTATTTGCCCAAAGGTCTTTATTGTTTATAAATTCTTTAGCCGTGTCGTCTATTAAATACTTATCTCTCTTCGCTTTTTTAACGTTGTCGTTGGTAAATTTAGCTAATCCAGCAAGTGTTGGGATATTTCTGATTATATTTAACGCATCAACTGTAAATATATTTTCAGGAGAATAATCCCCCTTTGAAACAGCTCCCTCTTCTTCTTCTTGTTGTTGTTCTTGAAATTCTTCAGGTGGAAATGCTTGCATTTCTAGTGAGGAAATATCAACATCATCTAATCGTTCAATTTCTTCCTGAAGTTCTCGTTGTTGTTCTTCTTGTCGTCTTGCAGCAGTTATTATATCACCAGGAAGTGTTTTTAATGATTTTTTCGTTTGTTTAGTTCGTTTTGATATTTTCTCTAACACAGGGAGAAAGGACTCTTTCTGCGCGCTTTCTTGTTTAGAGATTGCTGTTTTCACATCTGTAGTTGCACTAACAATAGGTTTGAAGAGTTGTTCTGTATCCTCAGAAAAATCAGTCTGAAATAATTGCCGCTGTTGAAGTTTTTCGCGGATTCTATCACGAAGGGGTAATATTTTCTTAAGAGCTTCAAGTTTTTCTCTAGCTAATCTCGTTGTTAATGATTCTCCTACCATTATTGAAAGAGTATTACTATTGTCAAATTAGAAATGCAAAGCATTTCATTGCAATTTTTAATTAAAAAATCCAAAGCATTTCGAAAGAAATCACTAACTAAAAAATGTAAATCATTTTAATACTTCCTTGTTGTTACACACATAATTTTACTTCCTCATACCGTACTGGTTATACAAACAAAGGAGGCTCTCTACGCGTGGGGCTCATCACCTTCAGAGTTTTCCATTAACATTTTTAATTGTCTCACTTTACAATTAATAAGTCTCTTTTGTTCATATTCTAATCCTAATTGCTTACGTACACGTTCAACGATGCTACATAATGGTACGAAGACATTAACATCTTCAGTATTTACTAAACTCTCACGTATAAGCTTTTGGATATTTTTGATTAAAAAATATTTCTTAGATAGAACATATTTTCCTGTCTGTTCTGCAAATTGTATATCCTCGAAATTGGTCATAATTTGATCACAATCCAAACCTGAACATAATTTTACATTTTGATCCTTCAACTTATTGATTTCAATAATAATCAATTTGAGATTTTCAAGATTCATATATATATAAAAATATATTTGTTTAAATGCAAAGTATTTTAAATACAAAGTATGAAAATTCTTTAAAAGTATTAAAAATACAAAGTATTTCAAATACAAAGTATTTTCAAAATGAATTCTGGATACACTAAGGTGTTGATCATCTTAGTATACCCAGAAGCTTAATGCGATTATAGGTGATTATGATTATATATAATGAATGACGACTGCACATTTACCGTTTTAAACCCCCTTGGTGTTTTATACATCAAGCAGCGCGCTCAACGGTTACAACCGACAAACACATAACAATAGATTATAGGTGAACAATGAATGAATTGATTTCAATGACAATGCGACGGTACAACAATAGATTATAGGTGAACAATGAATGAATTGATTTCAATGACAATGACGACGGTACAACAATAGATTATAGGTGAACATGAATTGATTTCAATGACAATGGATGACGCGGGCTATTCTACATTCAAGTGTAAACAAAACCGCAAAATCGAAACTTTGGTTTTGAATGTCAATAATAACGTTCATACCACGTGTGACGGTGTGGTTTTGTTTACACTTGAATTTCGGCTAATGCCCAATTATAATAAAGACGAATTTGTATATATACACTCATTACGACGAGGTGATATAAAATAGGTGTAGTGATTGTAATTATTTGTTTGTTTATTAGCGATCACTGACAACGTTGAAAACACATATAATACTTGAAACAGACATTGAAAAAAATGTTTAAATACGACGTGTTTATAAAACAGTTTTGTTAATACTTGAAAAAAGACAAAATTGATTGTGTTTTGTTCGGATTTATTTAATTATAACAGCCAATGAAAAATCGAAGATTTTCCAACACTAGCGTTTCCGTGTTTAAGATCCGTAACTCTGTCATTGGTGGAAATCCTACGGATTTCACACGCGTTATACCTAACGGAGTTATCTCCCATGTGAAATTGCAAAATTGAAGATTTTCAATGGAAATTCTTTCACAATTTCACGAAGCAATTTCCAATGCAAATTATACATAAACAAACTGAATTTTGTTTTTAAAACGCTTTGAAAAAGCGGTCTTATAAATTCCTTCTGCTACTTTTTGTACCGAGGGGGGGAAAATATCGAAATACTTACCAGCTTCTGACATTGATTGAAATACCATCTCCGTGTCAGTATTAAACGATCTTACTGGTCTAGCAATTTTCGGGTATTTCCCAGTTCTTCCTCGTTTTGTGTTTTCACATTGAGAAATAGCTTGAAGGTTGTTCAATTTGTTATTCTTGGGATTAGAATCAATATGATCAATAACAAAACCATCCTTGATTAATCCATTATGCACTTCATAAACGAAACGGTGATTGAGATACATTTTCCCTCCAGCATTAAACATCAAATAACCCATACCATTATCCCGCCCAACAGATTTCTTATTTTTACTGTGTCTAACAACACCATCACTAGAAGCTTCGTAATTTTTAATAACAGGATGTCTTTGAAATTCTTGGCTCATTTGTATATATAATATATCTATTTGTCTAATTCATTAATTGGCTGAATTATAACATTGGAAAATCTTTTTATATAATCAGCCGTAGTTTTTATGATTTTGCCATTGACGTCGTCAGGATTTTTGATTCTTCGCTTGTCATAATAACGTTTTAACTCTCTATAACGCTTACCCCCGCAATTAATGCATAACTGCGACTTGCCTCTTACACCTACCCCACAATGCAAGCATGGTAGAGGTCCCTCCGAACCGTTTCTCACACTCTGCATATGATACCCACAGAATTCATTTCTGCATGATTTGTTACACGGAGTCTTTGATCCAATCATAAGCCATTTGCAATGATTCATTATATAAAATTTTCTTATTTAAATACTTGTTTTAATTATAATATGAAGGAGTTCAAGAGATTATCGAAAATTAAGCCTTGGAAAAATGTTAGATTTAATCTCGATAGAATCTCTGATATACCTAAAAGTCTAGTAGATGACAAAACCATATTGAGTAAAATCAGCGACTGTTTTAATGAGTTTAAGCGTGATGGAGCATCTCATACGTGGTCGACATTTCGAATTATTGATGAAGATGTCAATATACCTGTAATTGATGCTACTATGAATGATATAAGAGCAGCTGAGATACTTTCACACCTTGGTGAAATTGCAAAGCAATTTCTACGGAGGTATTTTTTTAGAATAAAATTCATTATCGAAGAGGAAGGTGAATGGATTATCAGAGATAAATTTGACCCAATCCTTAAGGATAAAAAAACTGTTATTGTGAGTAGAGATTCCAAACCAGGAATTCTAACTGGAATTGACAAACCATACTATGAGAAATCTTACCCTGTAACAGCAGTTGTGTATGGGTTATATCCAATAAATAATAATCCAAGTATTGCAAAACTAGCTCCAATGTTTTCATCATCAGTGGCTTTGCCACTTAATTGTGTAGCAACACGGTTAATAGAACACTTCAAAAATGCATCCCGGGGAAACAAATTAACTGATCTACGAAGAAAAAAAATAACCGAATGGGAATTGACAGTGAAACAACGCGGGGCAAGGATTTCCGATATAGCTAAATTAGAAGCATTATTAAAATTTCCAATATCGGTAGCGACAATAACCGGAGAAGTATTATACGAACCGAAATATCAATCGCGAGGAGCTCCAATTGAAATTATTGATCATAACAAACACGCGTGGACACCAGCGGTAAATATATTTCCACGAGAAAGAACTGTTCGATATATCCCTAAAGAATTTTCTAGGGATGGTTTAAAAAATGAGTATCATTTTAATGAAGAGAAATTATTTGATGCTATTCACGCGTTAACCAAAGACGACCCTGTGTCAGTATGGTTACTCAGGAGTAATGAGGATCCGGAAATAGGATTTGATCAGTTTGTAAAACCAAATGGTGAATTATATCGAACTGAAGAATTAGATACTAGAATGAGAAAAATCGCTAATGAGTATTTAGAAGGAAACACTAGCATTTCTACAGAAAAACTACTTACGGATAGTTTTACTATTCCATCAGTGGTAGCTCACTTCGCACGAGAAAAGAATTCATGGCACCCAACACGAAGTGATTTTCTGGAGGACGTGAAATTGAGTTGCGTCGAATTTGGTCATGGAGGATTGTGGAATACGAAATACTCACGTGATGGTATGATTTCAATTGATATATCCGCGTGTTATCCTGGAAGTTTTCTCGGATATGGAGAATGCTCTGAGTACTTCAAACGATTTGGACATCCCACACATGAAATGACTCGTGTTGCGATTAATGGTCCATTGCCTGGAACTGCTAGCAGTTCTAATTTTGATTTAACCGGGTTCGCTCGTGTGATATCATTCGAATTAGCTACAGGGTTACATCCGTGTAGTTATCTTTGGCTTGGTAGACATATGTATGAAAAAGCGTGGATGCCAATTGTGCTATTGCGGTATATGATCGATTGTGGTATGCTAATATCGTTAATTGTCAGTGAAGCGATTATTTGTTATAACGCTCAGAAAGATGTTTGGTTACCAAAACCCGATCTCGAAAAAATAATTAACGAACAACGAAAACAACTTCTAGATGGAAATTCGAAGAATTTCAGCGAGGAACAAATCATAGATTGGTCTAAGAAATTATTCGAAGGTAGTAATAGAGAGGCTAAAGATCTCGGACGAAAAATAATCGGTAAATTCACTCAAGGTGGAAGATTTGATAATGCAAAATATTCTTCGAGATTAATCATAGACGATGAAGAATACAATTTCATAATATCTGATTTAATAAAAAAAGGGAAATTTGTAACCCGTAAGAACGCTTTTCTATCAGGGGAATTAGATGAGGAAGCTTACAAATCTGCGAGCGGAACTAATAATGTTTGGGTAGATGATGTCCTTCGAAATGGTAAGAAACTAGGTACGGTTGTTACCTACTGTGATGGAAAAAGTTGTCAATACACACAATTGAGAAGTTCTATGCTAGCCTATTCTTGTATTAATCTATTCTCGATGATAAACAGATTTCCTAATACCGCGGTTAGAGTAGCTACTGATTCGATGTATATCCATGAGAAATACAAATCAGATGTAGCTAAATTCACAGATCCTAAGGAAGCGTGGGGAAATTGGAGGTTTAAAAAAGAAACACTACATGAGTATTGTAAATCCGCAGACGTTGCTATGGATGATAAATACTTGAAAAGTAACCATAATATCTCAGAGATTCAATCAGAATTTTCTACTGCACCGCCCGTATCAGATCCGATTTGTAGATACAAGACAGTTTATTTAAACGGCTGTGGTGGATCAGGAAAGACAACTCGTGCAATCGAATTATTTCGTAGAAACGCTAGCGTTTCTAACATGATTGTGTTAACACCAACTCACAGACTCGCCAGAGAGATGATAGCGCGTGGAGTAAAAGCTTGTACTTATCACAGCTTCTTTCGATGGAAAGGCGATAATTGGACTCCTGATCGAATGGGCGATAAATTTATTCCTGAAATAATAATCTGGGATGAAATATGCACGGTATCATTGACAGTATTACAGATATTTCTTGAATGGTTGTTATTGAAAAATACAAAAGTCGTCATGTGCGGGGATCACGGCCAACCGCAGCCATTTGTTGGTGGATCTCCACATGAATGGTTAAAAGGATTTGTAGATTATTATGAAGAGATTAATACCGACCATAGATCACTTGATGAACAATTACGAGAATTCAAAGCGCTAATTAGATTACAACCGGATAAAATCCAATGTGAAATAGCGCGTGAAATAATTTCAGAAACTCCCATGAATGATTTTTGGGAAATGTGGAAGCCAAATGATTTAATAATCGCGAGTAGAAAAATAGTCAGAGACGCACTTCAGATGAAGTTGTTTGCGCTACATAAAGAAAAATTTGCAACGCTTCCAGTACCACTCTGTTATAGACCTAAGGATACACGAAAGCAGAATATCGATGTTGACATTCCTGGACAACAACAAAAGCAGAATTTAGTATTAAATGATATTGTGCTGGTTGATATCAGCGTCGTTAAAGATGCATTAGGTGCTGATAAATCCCCATGGACGTTAGGTTATGCAGCAACAATACACTCTTCACAGGGATTGACTATATCCGATACAACTCTTTGGATAGTAGATAATCATATTGAGTGGTCAAATTTAGTTTATCTCGCAGTATCCAGAGTACGGCGAATAAACCAACTTCGAAGAATTGTGGTTAATGATAATGACAATACAATAAGTAATATACACACCGATGATAATATAATCAGAAAAAAACTCTCTGGTTATAAACAACAGGATAAAAAAAATAAACGAGAATTTGACATTGATGCTGAATTAATTAAGACGCTGAAACAGCAACAGAATAATCACTGCGCGAGTTGCAATTGTATAATGCGTTGGCAGTATTCGGATGAAGATCCTCGCCAATTCACCGTAGATAGAAAAGATAACAATCTCGGTCATGTCAGAAACAATGTGATGTTGACCTGTCTTGAGTGTAATAGACGCCGGGGTGACAGCACCCTGGGTGCTAATTAAGACCACGCGGTGGCAATTGAGTATCCTCGGGAATCACTTGTAATTGTTCGCGTGTAAATCCTCGCTGAGGAGCAGTTGAATCCAGTTTATAGACTGGAGGTCTACCAGTTGATCGTGTTATACCGGATATTTTATGCGTAGTGACACTCCAAATAGGATCAGTAGCTCTTTTTTTACCACCCTCAAGCTCTCCTGGTTCGTATAAGTACCTTACAATGACATTACTACCAAGAATTGGTTCTTTTTGTGAAATTCCTTGGATTTCCATTTTGATAGACGCCTTCTTAATAGCGTTGACAGGTTTCATATTAATTGTTCTAGTAATCTCATTATTGATTGCGGTAATCACAGCTGGTAATCTCTTGACCCATTCACGGGATCGTTTATCCTGGATGAATTCTTTTGCGTATTGATATCCGAATAACCGCTCAGCAAGGGTTTTATTAAACCGTTCAACAATTGCCTGATCGCGATGTAGCGCAGTGTGTCCTCGTCTGATGGCGACATTATGATGTTTCATCGTAGATGTAACAACACCTTGAAATTCCTTGCCAGGATCAACTTGTAACAGATTTGGCCAGCGCAGAGGACCTCGTCGATAAATTTTTTCAAATGCAGAAGCTACTTCAGTAGATGATTTTGTTTTTAACGGTTCTGCTTCTTTGTATCGACTTGCAATATCAACTAACGTTAACGCGTATTTGTAACCGTTGTCATGCGGCAGAAATAGTATATCAGCTTGATGAACTTCATTAGGTGTTGTAACATCAAAATGCGAATAGTTAATTTGTTTAGGCGCTGGTAGATAAATTTGCCATATTGCCTGTTTAGATAACCAGTTTGCCGCTGTAGTTTTTTTCACCTTTGATGCACTAGCTAGTTTATTGATTGCTGCGTAACCTCTCCAGTATCCTCTCGGAGAATAATAAATAGATTCCATATTAAAATGCTAGCATTTTCAATTACCAGCACCTAACATCAATTTACCCTTCATAGCAGATTTTACCAACCACGAAGCCAATTTTTCTTTGAAGGATTTATCAGGAATAGCATTTAACGCATGAATTAATTTTACATCTGCGAGATGTCTATGTTGAAGATTGCTGCTTTTATAAGCGACATCATGAGCATGACACGCCTTATCAATAGCGTTTATTGGATATTCGCCGGGTCGGGGCTGATTTTGATCATCAAGTCTGATATCTAATCGTGTTCCCGGTCCACAGTAGCTATATCCTGGAAGGTGCTTTTCTCCTGGATACTTTGCCCACGGTGTTCCTGGGAGTTTTGTCAATTTGGCTGCAATATCACCTCCTCGTTTTTTTTTAAAGGTTTCGTGGAAGTAAATCTAAATTTTTTCGTACTACATTGTACGCATTTACCAGAAAGCGCTGATCGATTATTTTTCGTTGTAATCGTCGTCAAGTCATTTGTGCCAGTACGTGTCCTACACTTCACACAATATAGATCCATAATTTATATATAACAGTTATGAATGTAATTGATTATTCAGCTACTCGACAACGAAAACCTATTAAACATCATGCAATGTTACCAGATTCTATTCGCGCGATTATCATCGGACCATCTGGAAGTGGCAAAACACAATTGCTACTTAATTTGATAACGAGATGGATGAAGTGGGATAAATTGTACATGATTGCTCCGAGTGTAGACGATCAACGATGTTATGAAGTATTAAAGGATTTTAATGATGCCGCGCAAGAAATTAACGGCGATGGTGTTATTGAGTTTATAACCGATATCGAAGAGGCACCGAATATTGATGATATTGATGGAAGTATTAACAATTTAGTCGTATATGATGATATCATGTTAGATAATCAAAAGAATCCTGCTAGAATATTTTCCCAGGGGCGTCACAAAAACACCGATGTGATATATATCACTCAACGTTACACTCAAATACCAAAAGTGATCAGAGATAACTGCAATATGCTGTGTGTATTTAACGGAGTTGATACTCATACTCTTAGAAATATTTGGCAAACTTGGTGCGGTGGTGATATGGATCATAATCGATTTAGAAATTTCTTTAGCCACGCTCAGACAATCCCACACGGATTTGTGACGATAAATTTATCAGACCCTCGGACAAGATATCGTGTCGGACTTGATCAAATATTTAGTTAGTAAAAATCGAAGATTTTCATAGCAGCCGAGGAGGTGAACGTCAACTAAATGGCGTCGTTTTTTTTTTAATTTTATTTTGATGAATGGAGGCTTATATTAAGCATTTTCGAGAAAGCCTCAGTTTGCTAAATCGACACCTGTAAAAGTTGGTCTGTTCACTCTCTCTGCATTTTGTTAGATATTTTCGGTTTCCGTAGAAGCCTTATTTTTGCTTGAAAACTTGGTCTGTTCACCTCCTCTGCTGCTAAGCCATATAGGTCATTTTTATGTTCATTACCGACTATTTTATTAACGAGAGGGTTTCTTCAGAATTAGATTTTGAATAATTTTACATAGCGAGTATTCACTATATTTGAATCCGCGTGTATCCGTATTCCCATAATAGGTCATTATTTACACGATCCTCAATACACAATGTTGAAGCAAGCGTATATTGCAAAATATATAAACCATTACACACCGGATTAAATCTCGCGTTCTATAATGTCACAATGAACGTTTCGCATGTTCATTTATACACACCATAACAGATTAATATAATATATCTAGAAGACATTCCCGAAATGAGGTTTTATTGAACCAGTCTAGTAACCAGTCAGCAGTTGAAGTTTCCATAGCGATTAATAAGTTTTGTGTGCAAGTTTCGCGATGATGTGAAAATAGTAGAAACACAAAATTGAATATTTTGTTTAAACTCAATAGTCAAATTAATATGTGTAAAAGTGCACACAAATGACCGCATTGTCATACACTATATATGTATAATGTCTACCTTAAAGTGTGCATCTCAACAGGCTCGCACCGGATCAAACGAATCATTGTTATCTAAGATGGTAGTTATATTCAGTTAAGTAATATTTAGCATAAACTGATACATGAGAAAGAAATAAAGTGTTAACTTTGTCACTGAACTTACCAGTAACTCCACTTTGTGGTGTAAGGTTTCGTTGTCGGTTCATCTTGAACGTTTCCGCAAACTTCGCGTGTTGCTTTCATACGCGGACTGTTCTTCATAATCTGTTAAACGTTACTATTATTTATCTGAATACACTTGTTGCATTAAAAATATTCAGTTGTTCTGTATCATGTATGTACAACATTTTGTTGAATTTACAAAATATGTAATGATTTGCTTCGGATTAATTTTATGATAAATTGTGTATTGCGGTAGTCAATCAGCTGATCGATTAATCGCTTTCTTACTCATTTTCACCCTTAAGTATAGTTAATACAAGAAATTCTTAAGTTTTGGTGTAGCACATAATTTCACCATAGATATGGAAATATCTGGTTTACTCATTAGTTAAATATTTTCTTTTAGAAGATATAGATATTCTCAATTTACCTTTGTTGCTTGTACATTTTCTCTGTTTCAAAGTTAGCAAAATCAATTAATACACAATATATATATATATATATATATATATATATATATATATATATATATATATATATATATATATATATATATATATATATATATAGGTAATTCATTGATTAGAACTTTAGCATGAAATCGTTATTCCTTAGGATGAAACAATCTATTTTACCTTCATAAACATATAATCTGGTACAATCATATTAACTTAAAATATATAAAACAGTGTCTTAGACTGCGTAATCATAGATTTGAAGATTTCAAACATAACCTTCAGAAATATTTGCTTGTATGTCCATTTAAAATACATTGCCAAAAGGCTCAGCAATACATCAAACAATAACATGAAAATACTAAGATGCCTTCTAAGTAACTGTGTATGAAATTTTTTAAATTGTGTACATATTAATATTTTTCTATACCTGTTGAATCACACAAAGTAATGAAATGTAACTTGTTCATTTCAACAAAAGGTAGCTTGCAATCAATACATGGAATCTGTCATTGTACTGGTATAATCCATTTTTTAATTCAGTTTTGACATAAACAGGTGGATGATTTTTAAACTAATACTAGTTTTCTTAGTCAAGATATTTGGACCATATGCTATCTTATTCTTGCTTTGTTGTCATCGATTGAGCCGCGAGGTTCGTTACTAATCAATGCCAAGAGTCCTTATAACTATCCTGCCTTTGTGTATATGAAACAGGCTTATAAATTACAGGCTTCCAACTAGGTTTATAAATATTTAAAAAAAATGCATTTTATATGAATTTAGACAAGAAGTAAAACAAATGAGATGTATTTCGGCAAATCTTAACATTTTTCTCGTTGAAGTGCCATACAGCAAAATAGTATGGTCCTGAAAGTGTGTCATACCTGCAAGACAAACGGCGGGTAAGTTATCTTCACAGTTTTCGAACTGTAACTCTGGCTTTCCGTCTGACACTGACAAGCTTAAACACCTGATTCGGCCCTCAGAAGTCGATTCCAATCCTGTAAAAGTATCATATTTTCAAAATCACAGTTTTTTACGATCTATATTGCTAGTTATTATTCATAGGATTGATAGGATACTCTTCATTTCCTCATCAAATAAGGACCTGATATTGTACAATAACGTTATATTTTTACAAATCCGCATATCCAAATATGTATACCTCTATCTGTTTTATTGACCTCAATATACTAATAGTGAGTGGAAATGGATATTTAGATGCTTTCATTGTAAATATCAAGTGAGATCACTTTGTCAGTATTGGTTGCCTCTTTTAGTAATATTGCAAAGTGTCTTTAAACTGTGTTATGCACGTCTTGTTTGTCTATATATATATATATATATATATATATATATATATATATATAGATATTTGTGTGTGTGTGTGTGTGTGTGTGTGTGTGTGTGTGTGTGTGTTAGATTTTCATTCTTTAATATATTGTAGAATGTTTCAGAGGTGGAATGGTTTGTTTGACTATATACTAGTTTATTATCGTTATGAATGGATTAGGCGTGTATTCCGTTTATGATATTTTAGAAGTTAAATTACTTTATAAACGACGAGTCTATTTACAAATGCTTTAACGAAATCTGATATTTTTTACCAGGATTATTTGTTTGTATTACAATTGCATCCAGAGTCCAGAATTTGATTATTGTTAATATTGAAGGAAAATGAATATTCTGTACAACTAAATACATAACGCACCGATAGATGTAATGTCATCCGTTCACTCCTTCTAACTAATCGCTGAGGTTCGTCAAAGACAACAATACAACTGGCTTTATTTACTATCTTTGTAATACATTTGTAAACTATGTCTGATACAGTGAACATTATCTTACTATTTACCTTTCGTTTGAATGACTTCATCTCAGATATACGCTGTCCATGCCTCATTAAAATCTTGTATGTGGTAATTTCTCCAATTATCATAATCAAACCTAGCAAGGGTTTCAGACTTATTAAAGCAGTTTAGTGCTGCTTCATCCCAAGATGTTAGTGAACTGAGCCCATATGTGTCAGAATCTAGAACTGTATCTGAAAAGTGAATGCTACAAATGTTTAGAGTTTCATTAGCATTCTTGATTAGAAATATAGATTCTTAAGAGATATATATATATATATATATATATATATATATATATATATATAAAGAGAGAGAGAGAGAGAGAGAGAGAGAGAGAGAGAGAGAGAGTTGGGGGGGGGGGGTATCAGTGGGATATTAACATGTATACTATCAATAAATAGTACAGTGTGCCTTTCGTCATCCATGCATATACCTTGTCGTGCCAATTATGGAAACTGTTTTCATCAGCTTGAATTGAATTGGTTATATGTTTACTTGAATAAATCAGATAATCTTGTCGCCTGATGTGGAACTAAATAAATTCGTCTCCCTATTAAATAACCTTGTTGCGGCCATAGTAGCATGGTCGAACATTCATTATTACGTTGTATGTTTTCCAATGTGAAGATCATTTATAATATTTTTGAAAGATATATTTATGTTTTCATTGTGAACACTGATATCATTGACTTTTTTAAGTATCTTGTTTTTAAACAACACGAAAATTATTTGTCTGTTGATATATTTAATATATCTCCTTTATCGAAAAATTAAAATTACAAGCTTAAGACACTGACTTTTTTGTACAAATAAAAATAAGGTACAGGTATTTATAATGCCATCGTAACTTCTGAAAACATCAACTCTAAACTTAAAAGAATCAATCATTGTAAAGGAAAATCACTGAAAATTTCAAAAAGAATTTATAAACCGGTACATTCACTACTATAACATGAGGCAATCAATATATTCACAGGGAAAATAACATTGGCATCTATTAAAGCGTTTCATCAAATCATAAGACGGGATACTTTTACATTCAGACGACAGAACCACAAACTTAAACTTCGGTACAAAATGACCAATGTTTCAAGCTTTCCCAGTTGCATACCTTTCATTGTGGTGATTGGAGATTTTATGTCTCACTTTTACTAACGCAATGTAATAAACACAAACTATATTAAATCTTTACGAAAAATCGCTTCGCCATTTATAATTGCTAAAACTATATATAACTAGAGTCGTCAAATTCAATACATGCCCAATAGTAGAAAGTACAATTAAATGAGCGTAATAATAATGTCGAGTCTAAAATTTATTTGGGCTATTTGTAAATTCTTCATCCTCCATTAAGGATAAATCAAAGATCACTTAATCAATATTTCTTCAGAGAGAAATAACGCAATCATTTCTATACTAAAATTCATTTGACGTTTTTCATATTTGAATTTATATTTTGTACCCTTTTTAATTTCAACCTACATATTAATGCAATAAACTAAGTTAAAACTTAATAAAATTAACACCTTTGTCCAATTAGTTTTAAACAAATGGAAATATAATAGTATTAGTAGCATGTTTATATGCAAAGAATAATACAATATAATCATTAAAAATAGTTATAGTTACGAAATTACAAGTATGTGAGTTCAAGTTGGTATTTAATATCGTTAAGCACTACATAAATACAATTTTCGATAGCACGTAATTTGGGCTTCACAACAGCCATTACGTCTGATTGACGGCTCTGTTGTTTTCAAGTAAACCTGTCAATTTGGGGAGCGGTGACAATTCAGAGATAGGATAAATATTCTGCAAAAGACAATATCGTCAAGATCACTTCTACCTACACTTTTCATTAGTAATTTTGTTATAATAAACTAATAATAGCAGAGCATAAAGCGGAACCACGCTCTTTTATTACAAAAATGAATGACGAAGACAATGAAAGTCAACACAGTCAGACGCTTCCATGCACGTGACTATAATTTTGGTATTTGGCGCTGATCATCTTCTCGATGACAATCTTAATTACTTCCAAGAATTTATTAATATTCTGGAACTCTTGTTTAAATATTATATTTTCGTGTATGGTGTAAAACTCATGAGATAACTTAATGCCAGATATGATATCAACTGAACATTATTTTGTATCCAACAGCTTTTCCAGAAGACTTGTTAGCCGTCCTGTACTTCTCATGTAAAATTGTGGGATAAAAGAATCAAATGTATTTTCCATTGACGTCATGTTCACAGAGCAAAAACTAATTAATGACAAACACTACTGACAAACACATCTTAGTGACTCTAAGCAAGACAAATATTAACATGTTAATATGAGTCGCCTTGTATATCTATTGAGCATTATATTTTCGGCCAATGGTTGTTTCAATATATAAACTTATTGTCAAAGGATTTTATAAATCTATCGTTTTATTTATATTAAATACATGCTCTCTGTTTCTTGCTTTGTGTACGAGAAGATTTTTCATTTGGCAGTCTTCTTTAGCGAGATACATAGTTAATTGATTAGAGGTGATTGATTGGTGGAGTGAATGATTATTGATCTTCCAGCTGTAGAGTTAAATTGACTGGTGGAGTGATTGATGATTGATTGACTGATAAGTGTTTGACTAATGGTGGATTGACTGGTAGCCGAGTGTTGTACTGGAATAGTAAAGGAGTGATAAGCCGTATGTCTACAAATGCCCCGGATTGTCGGTGTCTTTTAGCCGTGGTTTAAGTTATGTTATACCCAGTGTGGAGAGTTCAAGCTGACAAGATCTCTTCTAGATACCTAACAAGCTATTGTCAAGGAACAAATGTACACTACTTCCAACTAACTTCTCTCAGGTAAACCTTCCAGACCTATTTGCAAATTTCTTCGCTGACAACGTATAAACCATTATAGATAAGTGTGAGAACACAACCGCAATGGACTCGTCGTTACCATACAGTTACGATACAGAACTGCAGCGACAACCACTAGCAGCATTTGAATCTGTCTATATGGATTTAATACAGACAATCGTGATAAAGAGTGCAACAAAGTCATGTAAATTTGATCTAATTCCAGCATCACTGTTGCTTGAGTGCATAGACCCAATATTGCCTTCACTAACCCATATTATTATATACCTCTCTCACATCCGGGGAATTCGCATCATTTTTCAAAACTGCCATTGTAAAGCCTCTGTTGAAGAAAACAACAGGTGACCATAACGATTTAAAGAACTACAGAACAGTTTCTAATCCCTCGTTCATATCATCAATCGTTTTAGCAATGTACAGTCTGCACATCGCCCTTGCCACAGTACTAAAACTACTCTTCTGATGACAAAGATAAATCTTTAAAGCATAAATATTCCACAAAGACGAAAACCCCAGTATATTTCTTAATGTGCCAAATGCTTTTAATTTTCATTAAGATGCCACTCACTGCATATAGAGGTAAAATATTTGTATTCAGTAAGTCAGATAATTTCAGTATGATTTTCTGCGATCTTTACATATGCAGATTACTCAATGTGTCGTTGTACTCTATTCATTAAGAATAATTTGTTTCAATATTCTATGCAGGTGTCCATATTATATATTTCTAGCTAATACTCCATACTAATTGCAACTGTGTAAATAGAGGATGATATTGATTTGTTTTATAAGACGATTTGTTGAATGAAAATGACGATAAACAATTATATTGGGAACGGACAAATTAATATTAAAACTTCGCATAAATATACCATTCCATGAGGAAGAACATAATAATATTTCAGACTTGTATATATATTGTTCTGTCAATTTCTCGTTCATAAATGACCCTAATTTTTTTTCAACATGTATTAATACTTAGAAACATTTTGTTATATCATAATTCTAGAAGTTAATTTTTATTAGAAATAGTAATCTTTTTATTGTAATTGAAACAAAGTGTGTAATCTGAATTCATTCTCCAGATATTACAAGTTTCAAAATTGCTAATTCGATAAGTTGTGAATAGAATAATAACTGTAAATATGTGAAACTGTTTGATATTATCTCTTTGCTCTGAGGGGTTAAAGCTTGTTTGATAGAATATTTTCGATAAATAAATTGGCCTGCAATGGAAGATTGAAACATTAAAAGCCGACATTGTCCATAAGAAAACCGATATGTTTGATTGTTTGTGTAAATAAAGCACTGTGCAAACAAAATATTCATGTGTGTGGAATTTCTACATTCTCTATATAAGTCTATTTAAAACGACATAGCACGTTAAACATAACTACAGCTGTATTAACTAACTACAAAAAAAACATGGTATGATGCAATTAATAAATGATTGCTTTAAAGTAACTTATATGTCACATTATTAACCCACTCATAGATATATATTGATTTAATAGGCATCAGTGTGGGGTATGTTAATGTAATTAGCAAGCATGTTGTGGCACCCTCAGGGTCGTCACAAACTCTTCGCACACTAAAATAACACTGGGATGCAAATCAGATCAGATAACATATTTAGAGTTTAGACTATATATATATATATATATATATATATATATATATATATATATATATATATATATATATATATATATATATATGACGATAAAATTATGAGGAAAGCAAACAACTAAAGTATATGATATCATCTCGCAATATGAAATTCATGTCAAAATTATATTCTAGTGCTTTAAAATATTTTATCTGCTGTGTATATTGCTGTAATATTAAGAAATAAAATACGTAGCATTCTTAGTCTACACTTAAAATTCAATTAGTAATAGAGTAAAAATAAATCTAGTTTTATTTGTTTGTTGCCCGTTGAAATTGCAGATCTGAAAACAATTAATCTAAACAGACAGTAGTTTACTTGATTTTTTATGAAAATATTTAGTTGTGTATTTATTAATTGTATTGGATAACTGCAACAATCATGGATTTGTATGATATTGAACTTTCATTGGATTTTCCTTGACTTAAAAACTTTTGCATATTAGGGCAGTGACACGTCGGTGGTGCTATCACATGAGCACATTATAGCTTATATATATATATATATATATATATATATATATATATATATATATATATATATATATATATATATATATATATTGTACGCGTCCTGTAACTTTACAGTTAGTAGTTTGATGCGATTGCACCTTATACAAAAGTGACGATTTAGAAATTAATCTTACATACGGGTTACTTAGCAATGTATAGAGAGATGAAAAGATTGCATTGCTGTCTCGTCCATATCTACTTTACTGTGTATATAACCATGTTAATTTATCTGTTTACTGTGTATATAACCATGTTAATTTATCTGTATACTGTGTATATAACCATGTTAATTTATCTGTTTACTGTGTATATAACCATGTTAATTTATCTGTTTACTGTGTATATAACCATGTTAATTTATCTGTATACTGTGTATATAACCATGTTAATTTATCTGTTTACTGTGTATATAATCATGTTAATTTATCTGTTTACTGTGTATATAACCATGTTAATTTATCTGTTTACTGTGTATATAACCATGTTAATTTATCTGTTTAACATAAATGTATGAGCGTGTGTGTGTGTTTGTGTGTGTGTGTGTGTGTGTGTGTCAAAGAAATGTTCAGACAAAAGTCCTACTGTTTAATTCGCATAGTGACTTGTGATGATCCAAACAGCTGCTAAACTGCCAACCCGCACCTCCAGACCAATGATTATAATGGGCAGATAAGCATCGGTTTTCATTATTAGATGCTGTTGCCAGCTGATCAAGACGTGAAGTATTCCCTGTTATTTTAAAAAAGAAGGAAAAAAATACAAAATTACTGTTCGAAACGAATGCATTGGAGGTATTTTCTATTTTATCCTGACTCTTGTTATAAATATTTCAAGAAAGTATACACCAAATAAAATTTGATAGAAGCGGAATTCTATCTAAAATTGCAGTAAGAGAACAAACGCAAGACAAAGCTTTTAAGCTACATTTGTTCCTATCTGCACAAGATATATCAGACATAACACATCGGAAGTACAGAAAACTAACATTTTTCTTTGTTATTGAGAACATATTATATTCAAATCAAATATATTTTTCTTACCATTATTAACACCATAAACCCACATTTGTCCTCGAGTCCCACAGAAGAACTGTGTTCCCTTGCACATTTTCGTTGAACATGTAACTGCATTCTTAAAATGTGATGTTCCTATTTCAGTCACGTTCAAGCAATGGCAAATGTTATCCTATATAAAATATAGGAAAGTATATAATATCATTTAGCACATAAAACTAATACAGGTATACCTCATTGCAATTTTCGTTTTGTTAATTGTGATAGCAAAAGTGTAATGACATAGTGTATTATCATATTTACAGTGACTATGACATTAAATGTTGATGATTTGTGGAAATCTTTTTAAGCTAAAAGAAAAGACTCAATTCAAATAGAGGTTCATTATTTTATATTTATGATCTTTACTGTTTTGTGTCTGCCAATCAGCTGACACTCACCTTACGGAGTCGAGAGCGTATATTGAAATTGAAGCTTCTTTTTTTAAAACAAATAAAAATCTCTTAAAGAAAATTAACATTTGCATAAGCAGTGTCGATTACTAGTATTTCCAATATTTTGTTACCATGCAAGTTTTAACATATTACATAATCGTCTCAAACTTAAAAACATTCTTCTTTTTTAAAGAGACACAATCGTTCCCATTACGAGTATGTGTTTACTAAATTACCTCCAAACCTATATAATTGCAACTTCCACAAGCCGTCGCGCATCTACCGGGTGTATTGTCGATCAAAATCAGGCTGCTATCAGCATTTACGGACAAACATCCTGTTGTAGTCACAATAAAGTTGAATGCTTATTGTTTTTTTTTAACTCTCCTTCCACTCTGTCTCTCTTACTTCTCTCTTCCGCTTTAACTATATATATATATATATATATATATATATATATATATATATATATATATATATATATATATATATATATATATATATATATATATATATATATATATATATTTATATATCATGTCTATGACCTTTTCTCTTCCGCGATGACAGTGCCTTGCAAGTGATATATAATGTAGGCAAAACATTCAAGTGTTAGTGAACATTTATTCTGGCATCTGAATGACACTTTAGAAGAAAAAACAAATCACATACATGTAATAAGCGTTCTAACATACTGATGTTTTATTATTACAGCGTCTAATATGGATATTTATGAACGAAACGTATGCAATACGTTAATACATACGTTTTATGAATGATCATACTCGGAAAAATTCTAAATTTAAAAAAAAAACATCATTTAATAAAATCTTACTTTTACGAATAATTAATATGAAGATGTTTTTGTCTACTTACCTAATAAATTAAAGTAACCGAATCTCTGGTAATAACCAATCCATGCTCTAGCAGCTCCTATTGTAGCTGAAAGGTTCGGCGGAAACTTCATTGGGTAAAACTGGATACCATCAATTACTGCAGGTCCATTGTCGAAGCAAGCATTGTCCCACGTAGAGTTCAGTGACGTCAGCATATACGTATCATTTGCATCTGCTGTAAAATTATAAATGGCATATACCGCCACGAAGATTGCTTCAGATTGTGCAGAAGTTGTGAAATAAAAATTGTGCTCAAATGTTCAATTATTTTAAGTCAAAGAAAATATCAATGCATTTGGAGGAAAACAAATGTCGAGAACAATTTATTTTAAATGACAAGTTTTGATGGTCCGATGTAATTCTAGTCTTAGCGAATGAACAATCAACATAGCAATTTAAATTATAAACATGGAAAAAGCAAAAAAGCAATATAAATTAGTTTCTTTTCCATCCACGCGAAGACGAACAAAGACAACTTAGGAAGAACGATTCCATTTGTATATTAAAAAATGGAATTTGCTTGATCTAAAATGATACGAAAAATATTTTTTATGAACAAACCTCATGGAAAAAAAAACAGATGAAATATATCTTTTAGAAAACTATTAAGACTTTTATAATCACACCTCTCATAAAAAGCACAAAAACATAGTTTCTGAAATTCCAATCAAATACAAAAAAATATTGGATTGTAATCTTAACACACAGTATTATTGGCTTTCTAAATACATCTGTACATAGATAATGGTTACATTTCTCAGCAATACATTACACCTGAACAAGCATCCTGTGTTTGTATACCAGTCTGTCCTTCAATGGACACTAAATTGTAGCATATTTTATGAAAATTTAGATTGATGTTTAATTCAAATTCGCAGGTTTTCAGTTTTTTAAATTGCATATAGTGCAAAGTTAAAAAAGTTACTGCCAATTAAAATATCTAAACACCTTAGAACATATTTTACTCTTCAAGCCTGTGTCACTTTAGTTCGCACGATATTTTCTTGTAAATAGTAAACTTTTTTAATATCATAATTGCAAACCTTTTACCTATTAAACAAACGGGTTAAAACAGACCACTATAAAGTATGCATTTATTTCTGTTCTACGATTGGATATCATTTTGTTAAGCGCCTGCTTTAACAGCAATTTCACAAGGTTACCATGTGAATATATCCCTATCGGATTCTTTGATGATGCTTAACATAAAAAGTGGTCTCACATTAGACTTTGAATACGATAAACGCACATGCGTGATTAACGCAGTTCTTTATAAAATATTTACTCTCATATATAAAAATATCCTGTAACATTTTGAAAAGTATGGAAATTTTGAAAGTTGATAAAAGATCCATTAAATAATTTCTATCTCTTCAAATTACTTCACATCAAACCACTGGTATTATTGATATTATCAATTCATTACAACTGTAAACTATTAGCACAATTAATCATCTTCAGTTAGACACCGCTTTCAAGTGTCATATACCATCATCTAGTGTCTCACCAAATGTATGCTGATGAAACTGCATATATACACGTCTAGCCACCCAACAGATGTTGATGCTACCATCCAAGGAGTAGAGAGCAGCATTCTGATGTGAAATCATTGATGACATGTACTGATTTGCAAATGAATGATGATGAAACTGAGACCATTCTGATCACAACACACAGACTTTCTCATTCACATCCTTTACCTCAAATAATAAATATCAGCAACACCAGCCTTACATTCATACAGTCAGTACGAAACCTAACTGTTACTCTGGATAGTACTCTCACATTGCAGCAACAAGTCATGAACATATGCAAGGCTACATATCTTGAGCTGAGACGCATCAGCTCTATTCGCAAATATCTTTGAGCTGATGCCACTAAAACGCTTGTGCGTTCATTAGTACTTTCAAAACTGAACTATTGTAACTCAATTTTATCTGGTTTATCTCATAATATACTCAAAATAAACTTCCACAAGTACACAATACAGCTGCTCGGATCATCCTTAGAGTACCACGATCGGAGCACACCTATCAGATGCTCTGTACCCTAAACTGGCTATCCATTTGATCCGGAATCAAACACAAAACCTAACTGGCCTCACCAATGTGTACACACCAGCAAGAGACTTACGCTCCGCTTCTGACAATAGTATACTCATTATTTCCACTATGAAACGAAGTCATATGTACAACGTTCTTTTGCATATCATGACCCAGCAACGAGGACCGAATTGCTCATTAAAATTATTAAAATTCACCATTTGCGACTGCAAGAACAAACTTAAAGACCTAATTCCTACCGTAATTATTTTCTCAGCATATTTTATGTTGTCTAATTATATGGTGTTCTTCTGTTTCTTTCATATCATTTATAGATATTGTAAGGCGCTTAGAGCTTCTAATGTTTAGGTTCTTTACAAAGTCATTATTATTAATTCTAGTAGTAGTAGTAGTAGTAGTAGTAGTAGTAGTAGTAGTAGTAGTAGTAACATTAAGGCAGCAGCAAGAACGCCCTCAACGGGTTTCTAGTTGTTTATTAAAGTACTCAAAGTATCAGAGGCAAATAGATGGCTAATAAAATCAACATCATCTGTTATAGATATGTTTTAATGTGTCTCACAAACGTTTTCAGCGAATTTCAGAGCATTTATCAGTCTTCAACTGAATTTATATCTGTTTCTGAATCTTTTATTATGAACACGTGACTTAATGAGTCCTCCACATGCATGAGACAATGATGTGCGTGATTCCGATAAAATGTTCGCTTTCTCTTTGCTTTCTGGGGATAATCTTTATACTTTATGCTTATGTTTAAATATAGACAACTACAACTATGGAGAGATGATACAATAAATATCATAGTATTATCAGTCATAAAACAGATTCGCAAAACACAGACCAATTATATTGTATCTAGTCCACGTAATGAGAGGACCATTCGATCCTTTTTGTCCGGATCACCTAGCAGGTTTGATTCGCTTGTGTATATCACTATGTAATACAAAAAAAGGAAAGTCAAAATTTTAAATAAGTGCCTTATGCATTTTCTTAGTGAATGGCATTTCTTAAAACTTTTAATTGCCATAAAGAGTCTTTTAGGTGCGTTTAACTATATACCAATCCGGCAAAGTCTCCCAAACCATACAGTTGTTTCTTTCGGAAGGCGACGAAACCTTTATTGAATATAGATTCTAATACAATACTATTTATCAAGAAAAGGCACGTTACCTATGCTGATAACGTTTTCCCGATTCGCATATACTGTAGATACTATCTTACATATTTTAGACTTTGAAAGATGCGTGTTTTATCAACCAGCATATATATATATATATATATATGTATGTATGTATGTATGTATGTATGTGTGTGTGTGTGTGTGTGTGTGTGTGTGTGTGTGTGTGTGTGTGTGTGTGTGTGTAGAATTGGACAGGTCAATATAGTTATGTCCATTACAGATATTACGTATGTAAAGCACCAACACATTAAAGCAAAACTGAAATTGAAAAAACCTTGAGATTTCACGAGTCGTTTACAAAAATTGGTTTTCGTTCACGGATTCTACGTTTGTGGATAACATTGGGCCATAAACAATTAATTATTTATTTGTATAACGGTACGATTATGTTATTATAAACGTTGTCTTATTTCCGAAATAATATTTAAAGATGTATGTATGTATGTATGTATGTATGTATGTATGTATGTATGTATGTATGTATGTATGTATGTATGTATGTATGTGTGATTTTTGGATAGATCAATAAATGCATGCAAGAATGCATAGAATGATGAATAAATCATGATGTAAGATGTCTTAAATTTGCTTTTATGTATTTTCTCAACCTATTTCCTTTCAAAATGTATCAGTGCGTTATATCTTTCTTATTTTAAGACAGAAACGAAAGTTGGGGTTCTCATAAGGAAACATATTAATGGATGGATGCATGAATGGATGCATGGATGCGTGCATGCATTCATGTATGTATGTATGTATGTATGTATGTATGTATGTATGTATGTATGTATGTATGTATGTATGTATGTATGTATGTATGATTGGATAGATCAATAAATGCATGCATGAATGCGTAGAATGATGAATAAATAACGATATAACATGTCTTAAATTTGCCTTTAAGTATTTTTCCAACCTATTTTCTTTCGAAATGTATCAGTGCGTGAAACCTTTCTGATATTAGGAAAAAAAATGGGCGTTCTCTCAATGTACCTTACCAATATATTCAATAAATGCACAGAGTTAGTTGAGTTGACTTACCTAAGATTGTACAAATTAGCAAGACAGACATGCAGATTCCGATCAAACGTGAAAGTCTGGACTCCATTCTACACATCGGCTTTTTAAATTTATGCTGAATATATTTACAAATTGATTGTTAGTAGAGGTTCAAAGTGAATTTCTACCTTGGATATTCCTGCACCGCATACGTATCTTACTATACAATATTGAATGTTGAATATAGCTGAGTGCAGCTCTTTATCTATAGACTACAGTATGGTGCAGTACAGCATTGTAGCTAATATTTTGACCTAAATTGATAACACTGGAGATTTAAATGTACAATATGTGATACAAACATATCGTCGCTACCTGTAGCTTTATAAATTAATTCACATGCATCTTTTAAATTCTTCCATAAAATTATTGTTTACGATAATAATTTTCCACGTAATTTTAAACTTTGAAGATAGATCCCGTATAGAATATAAGTATGTTCAACATGTACACCTGTACAACATGACGTTTTATATTTAAATATCGCCAAACTTAAATTTCCAAAAGACTATAAAAAAAATCAGAATGACCACGTAAAATTCAGGACTAAACTTCCTGCTTTTATTCCAATCATTATCAACTTTGAAAACTCATCTTTATATGGATCAACCCTACACAACATATTTTATTTAAACACTTCATTGTTGCCTGGAAACGAAATCTACAAGAGCTAATATGTGTTAAAATATAGCATGAATACAAACGCTTATCCAACTAGACATCATGTATCACAACATATGTTGCTTGAACATATCTCACTTCTTTCTTATCATATCGAGTGCAAAGTATGTTGGTCTTTGTTATACATTCAGTGATTGTATCTAAATATTACTCTTACATTTACAATTAAAACTTGAAGACGATGATTGACATTTTTCATCGACGAGTTGAAAACGTTAATGACATTATGTTAAATTTTTTATTTACTACAAGGTTAAATTCAAGGCCTAGAGGTTATATTATTTAAGTAGATTAATAATGTAAACATTTGCTTTTCTTTCACTTATTATGAAACCTAAACATTATATGTATGATGGCTATTTTGCATATTGCATATCATTATCCTAACCGGTGGTATGGTAAATATAACCCTTTATAATTTTTCAACGGCGAAGCCTGCTGTCGTTTAGGTCTAATTTGGTGATTTCCTTCTACCAGATGGTCCGTAATGTTACGGAACGTCTTGTCAGTGAGCTGTGTACTGTATTGATGAATTATGGAAACAAAATGGAAATGAAAAAGGACAATGAATTATCAAAATGGAACTACTAAAAAATGGAATTTTGTACTTTGAATTTGAAATTATACGGAAATGGGAACGACATCGAGTCTTCTAAATGGAACAACTTAACTACTAAATGAATTTTTTTTTACTTTGAATTTGAAATGACATGGAAATGGAAACGAAATCGAAAATTAAAAATGGAACGAGTAACACGTGAATTAAAATTGAACTCTATAGAAACCACTTTGGACTTGTACAACGAAACAAACATACAATAGTGGTGTTTTCGTTTTGAAATCTGAAGGATCTGGATACTCTGCTCACAGTGATATGGGGATGGATATGCGGGTAAACTAGACCCGACTGAAATCTCTAATGATCTGGAACAGATCTCAGGTGGAAATAAGGATGGACATGCGAACATTCTCAGATGTATAAATATAGCTTTGACATCATGACATGTTTAATCTATATACACATTTGATATAGATAATGGAACTACGCAAGTTTCTCGCTTGAAGTCCATAGAAACTGGTGATTGAAGACAGAGAAATGGACATGGATATGCGGGTGATCCAGACATATTGCTGGCACAACGTCTGAAATCTCCATGGATCAAGAACAATCCCATGTGGATATCAAGATGAATATGTGACAGTCGAGCCTTTTTGTTTCTCTGTCGGAAGTCTATAGACAAGTCTATACACAATTTTAGTATCAATGTAAAGCTAAAAAAGACCTCAACAATTTACTCATGGATATCTGAACATTTATATATTTAAGTTTGATTCGATTATAAGATTGACAACATTACGCCTTCACAAATCTACATTATCAGCCAAAAATGCACCATGACAAACGCCTACTAGTCAAAACATCAATTTTTAAAATATCTCAGTTTGTCTTGATTGGTGAGCAATAATATCTATACATTTGGTAGGGTTGTTCAGATTGATAGCAGCCTTAAGAAAAATATATAAATCGTGTATCGCTTCTATGCAATGAATAGACACCTTGCAGCTAAAACTCCTCGAACTGGACGACGTAGCTACTGATACTGTTTTGTGAGCCATTCCTTATTCATGAAAGTATACCACTCAGACATTGAAGAATCAATCCCTTCAAGTGAATGTATTCTCTTGTAATGAGATTGTGCTAAACGAATTGGCGATTATTTTATAAGTAGTTAATTTGTTTTCTTCACAGTGTTACTAACATACAAAAAGGTTATGCTAGAAAAAAGGTTCTTCAGTCAGTGCTAGATGTTTCTAATATTTTAAAAAAAATCAGTTTCATCAATAATATTATCACAATCGTACACAAATCGATTATCGCACCAATCGAGTGATTCGCCTTGGCATATTGAAAGAAGCATTGCAGTTTGGACAGGATGAAAACTTTAAAGTGACCTCATACAAACCGCAAATGATTGTACGCTTACCTACACACCAAATCGTCAGACGACACTTGAAAAAAAGGCTATCGAGTCGTGTACCAAAAGTTTGACTTCTCAACCACTTCTCATTAACGTATGGTCACGTCGATATTGGTCATTACATAAAAAGGGACAACGTCCAAGAGCGATATATCATTGTGACTACAAAGACCAAGCGAGAAAGACGAATGCACGTAAACTGACGTCGTTCAAGTTCAGGGATTCTCAAGTGGAGTGCGATGCTGTACTTTGCTATTGCAGGGATGTCTTATCTTTTGTGACCTCGGCGATTTAGCATGACATCATGTGAAGTTTACGTTTTCTATGACTACTACCACTATACCTACCATGGAAAGTGATGCCGTGCGTTTCAAACATAATGGATGCGAAAGCGAGGTCACTCGTTTTCGTGGACTATTTCCTGGATATCAGCCTCTGCGAGAAACTATGCGTCTACCACTTTACGAATGTCATGCAACCCAAAGTAGACGTATGCGGATTTCACGGTACCCTTATCGAAATGAACCTGTGATATGCGTTCCCTGTGCGTTTGTCTGATTACCGTGACTTTGAAAGTCGATTACAAACCTTCAATGAAACATGGCCAAAATATTTGGCAGGGCCTACCCACGATAAATTAGCCAGAGCCTGATTATTCTATGTGGAGGTAGCGGATAAAGTCATGTGTTTATGTTTTGGTGTGTCACTTTACCAGTGGGAACATTAATATTCCACCTGAACATAATCATTTGTCTCAGAATTGTCACTACCTACCTTTAGTGGGACCCTAGTTTTTGAAATGACATACCATGTCGTTTACGAAACCAAATTGGCTGGAATTCACACGTTGGACAACACCTAGAGAAGTATTTAAACCTGATGCAAAAACTAATAATCAAATATTACCAAACGAATTACAAGAGATCTACAAGAACGTTTGCAGTAACTTGTCAGAGCAAAATCTCAATTGGTGCCTGTAGAACGTTTTTGTCTAGAAAATTAACAAGACGAAAGTGACAAAAGTCAACCAGCGCGTCAGATTTCTCTAGATCAGGTGTGCGCTCTTCCTCATATTCCTCTTTAGACCATTTACATCAGAAGATCGAATTTCCATTCTCGACCGTTAGCCTGAATGGCAGTGGTCTGAAATTACACCCTATATCCGTCAGGTTTGCTCTCAGAGAAGATTTTGTTTAATATTAAGAGACATTCTGATGTGACTCTCAACGTGGGTATAAACACTGATTGTCATGATTTTGGATACTTTACAAGAGATTCGTGGTTTGCCTATGGAGTTAAGAGAACAAAATACCGAGAGTAGTCAAAGTACAAGTCAAGCACAAAGTACAATTGCATCCATTACGTCACCGATGTTTAAACCACTGGTACCTGAATGTTTTGAGGTCTGATTCAGATGAAAGCGTTTCAGTGGTCAGACCTTATTCAACTTGACGTCGGTGAGACGGA
Organism: Unio delphinus; assembly: GCA_029339505.1. NCBI lineage: Eukaryota > Metazoa > Mollusca > Bivalvia > Unionida > Unionidae > Unio > Unio delphinus. The sequence goes on along the minus strand of JAQISU010000036.1, from coordinate 9,813,145 downwards.
TCGGTATGTTTCTGATTTTTTTGTATTACTTCAAGGTACATATACTGCAATGAATTCCAGAAGAAGAGTTAGAGGGGATTACCGAAATCTTTTATACAGTGTAAACGTAATGGAAGAGAAAACTTCTGAACAAAGTGTCTAGTGAATGTTATTCACTGGACTATTTAGATTTGATACTTAAATACGTGTATCTATGTGCAGAAAATACATATATTGCTTCCAAACAGAATGCAGAAAAGCTAGCATACCATGCCACAGCCTGTACCACGCGTGATACAACAGATGCGATGCATGGAAATCAATGAGAGTATTCAAACGGAGGAGGATTAGCGTTACTTATTATGTTAACTGTGTCCCATACATTGGTGTCGACGTGTGATGCGTGTCTTAGTAACTTGCTTTCTGGTGTTTGGTTTACTTGTGGACACTTTAGGAATAATGCCTTCAAATAAATTATCGTGGCTCCTTTAAATGTCAACGAGAGACTTATTCTGTTAACTTTATGAACAATTTTTACCACCGAAATTTAAACATGAAAGTGGAGCATTTAAATATACACGAGAGACTCATTCTGTTAACAGCCTTGCGCTTTCATCTGGATACTTCTCATATAGTCCATAGAACACTTTTTTTAAAACCAAAACCATGTTGTACAGAGACTTGGTTATATTCCACTTTGATCGTTGCAATTTGTATTTTATTGCTTTAGGTAACCATGTGGCTTTTATGTAATTTTGTCTTTTGTGTTGTTCCATTTTTTGGTAACATATTCTGAAGAAAGTATAAAATGTCTTGTCTGTGGTCGCGTCAAAAGCGGCATCCCATACACTACTATGGCTATCTCTGCTGTTTCTGCTCCCTCTTTCTCTACTTTCAAAGTCATCGTCGAGCACTTAGATCGTGCTAGTTGGGAGGCCTTTTATCTTCGCCATCCCATAAACATGTTAATTGCCGGACATAACGGTTCAGGAAAAACAGAATTTGCCAAACTTTTGATCGAACATAAACATTATTTGATCGATCGTCGACCTCAACATATCGTGTGGTGTATTAAAGATTGGCGAACGGCGTACAGCCTCTTGCGAGAAAGCCAAGGTGATTCCGTCGTGTTTGTGGAAGGCACTTCTAGCGAAGACGACGAGATCGCGCCTGACCCTAGTCAAACCCATCTTGTCATTTTCGATATGTTAGGAGACGACAAAGAAAAAATTAAAATGTGGTTTACTCGCAAAGGGCATCATGCCAGTGTTATTTACAATACTCACAATTGGGTTTAACAAACTAAACCCCATCGCAACATTAGTCTCAATGCTCATTATGTGGTCTTGTTTAAAAGCCATAGAGATAATTCGCAAGAGTAAGTCCTAGCTAAACATTTAGAAACAACTTGGCTAACTCATGCGTACAATAATGCCACTCAAACCCCACAAGCATATTTAGTCATGCATTTAAAACCCACCAAATCTATTGTGAGCTAATTAGTATCCATCTGTTGCCTAACTGATGCCATGACGGATGATCTGTGGTATACACGTCCTCATCCTCGACTTAACAGCAACAACACAAAATCTATTAAAACCTCAGACACCTTTGGCTAAGGTATCACAATATAATACTAACGTTTTGGACCATTATTTCTAAGTCAAGTTACATACATACATACATACATACATACATACATACATACATACATACATACATACATACATACATACATACATACATACATTTGGGGTCTATTTTATGATTATAGATTTAAAATTCATTAAGTACTAAACATATTAAATAACTAGTTATGTGCATTGTGGATTTGTCCTTTGCGATGAAATTATGAAATTATTTTGTTTGGTAAACATGCTTTTTGCCTTTTGACCTTGACAGGTATATAACAAATCTTGTTGAAGATTTTGATGGGATTTGAGTTCATGTCATTTGTTTCTCTCTTCGAAACCAGAGCACATACTTTCTGACTGGTTGGCTGCTAGTGTTTCTGACCTAGTTGACAAGTTAGAATGATGTGGATATGAATATTTGATTCTCATCTTGATTTTTTTTTAAATGTGTCTGAGTCTTTATATCATATATTAAGACTGTGAGCACATCAAACTATTCCAGAGTATTGGCACATCAGCAGAATATATTTAAGTTCATTCTTAACACCGCTGTAACACATTCAGAATGCTCGATAATTTTGTACCTGTGCTCGCTTTTTACGACTAATAAATTTCATTCACCATACTGTACAATATTTCTTTTGATTTTTCACTTGGGTTTCTATGGAAATAAATTATTCGCTGAAAATTATTTAAACATAGTTGTTGTTCACTCTTTTTATTCCCTAGTTTAACGCCACAGAGTCGTAACATTTTAGACAATTATAATTAGGATAATGCAAGGTTCTGTTACATTGCCTTAATAGGATAATGCAAGGTTCTGTTACATTGCCTTGATAGGATAATGCAAGGTTCTGTTCAATTGCATTAATATGATAATGCAAGGTTCTGTTACATTGCCTTAATAGGATAATGCAAGGTTCTGTTACATTGCCTTAATAGGATAATGCAAGGTTCTGTTACATTGCCTTAATAGGATAATGCAAGGTTCTGTTACATTGCCTTAATAGGATAATGCAAGGTTCTGTTCCATTGCCTTAACTTTCTTAGCAATAATCAGGTTGTAGTAAATTCATTTTTTTCATTTTTACGATGACGTTACATATCCGCTTAACATCTCTATCTGTCTAGTCGCATAAATAAATGCTACACCCCTCTAAAACAATATCAAGAAAGTCAATAACATTTTATAATAAACCACTCATTGGGCCATGTTATAAATCGACCAGTTAGTTATGAAAATAGCTGCTGTCCACGAATCTCGAACTTTCAGGAAAAAACTTCACTTTTTCTTTAAGGCAGAGAAACTTGTTTCTTGAAACAAAACATGTAACGTCCTGTCTAGAATAAGCTTTCTGGCGCCAAAAATGATGACCTGGATAGTGTAGCTGTCTTCAGTTGACATGTAGGTGCGATGTTTGCTTCATCTGTTATCAAAAGTCAAAGTTTACTGATGTCCATTCACTTTCGATAGATTGTTTAATTCTTCTGGAGCGTAAATTCTCAAGACCAGCATCGTTATACTTGATAATAAGTATATGGTTGTCTAAAGCAGTGCTGGATACAAATAGTACTAAACAATGCAACGGCTTGCAGGAATGGAATCAATTTATGAAAACCTTAATAACTGAAAAACCATAAGATCGCAAAAAGCTGCATTTGGAAACTACGTACGCACTAAACAATGTTTGATCAATCCCGATACGAGAGTTTAGATTGTGGAGAAAGCTATATAATCAGTCATTCATAGTGCCAATAGATATGCTGGTTGAAGTCATACACTCTGCAATGAAGTTCTCTTGTCGCGATACTTTAGAGCGAATATGTAACTATTTTGAGCGAAGAACAAAAAAAGAACATATACCTGAGTGATAAAGTTGAGTCTAAGTCTTGTATCCATTTGTATATAGACTATTTCAAATATAATTGTATAATTGTGGTTACTTAACTTTCTCGTTGTCTGAGACCAAATAAATCCATTAATTTCAGTAATATTCCATGGTATTCGACTCACAAAAATTGTTCTGACAACCGAAATTAAGATAGTAATAATTATAGTAATGATTATTATCCAGTTGTTTCGTCTACTTCTCGTTACCTCTTTTCTTATTCTTCTTTAATTTGCACTTTTCCTCCGTCTTCGCTTTTTCTTCCTTCTCGTCTATTTGCATGGTCCAGAATAACAAGATATTTCCAAGAAAAGACAAATCTGAGCTTTTAATATTGATGTCACATGAATAAACACAACGTCAGTTGCAATCCAATAATTCCCGCCTCCCCATACCATCAACCCATCCCCTTCCCGCTCAACCTACCACCCTCCTCCCATCTTATGACGAGGATATGCACTGAGTATCAACTCAATGTTTCTAGATGGTGAAACAGAATGTAAAAACAACAAAATCCTGAAAAGCTGCATAACCTTTTCTAAATTCCAGACTTAATCATTAAGCTGGTATAATTAATTGTTATTAGCATCAAACAATGAAAATATCTTGTTATCTATTTAAATAAAATTTCGAAACAGTTCGAAACAGGGTTTATAATTCCTGGACATAACCCAACTTAGGAAAGTTTGATTCTATATATATATATATATATATATATATATATATATATATATATATATATATATAGAGAGAGAGAGAGAGAGAGAGAGAGAGAGAGAGAGAGAGAGAGAGAGAGAGAGAGAGATTACAGTTTTGACAGTTTTGTCATATTTCATCAACAATAGTCTAGCTTCCTTATACAGTAATATTTATGTATTTCTGTATTTCCCTAAAATAGTGAAAGTGTATACGTATTATAAGTATATACGTATTATAAGTATATACGTATTATAAGTATATACGTATTATATGTATATACGTATTATATGTATCAATAGTATAACATGGACCATATATGCACGCCTTTTGATAACGTTTCAAAGTTATAAGAATAGAGCAGAAATTTAGGTAAAAGTTACATCAGGTACACATCTATATCCTTAAATAGAAAACTATTTCCCTTATATATGTAAATGCATCACAAAATTACATTATACGCAATATTCAAATAAGCAATATTCACCTACAGACAGCATAAACAGTGATCTGCCATCACTGGCCGACCTGCCTGTGCACTTCACAATTTTGAACTGGATTTATAAACTTGTAGATACGGCGAGCAGAATATGTACAAGCGTCCAAAGGACCTTGATGAGGCAAACACGTAAGTGTGTTAATAAATATTTTTACTGCTCATATTTTTAGATCAAGATTTGAGTTATAAATTAAACTGCTAATTTGGTTTTGAGCTGCCGCCTTGGCAATAAAACCCAGTAAAAAAAATACCGTTGGCCTTGTTAATACTTTCGTAATGGTATCGTAGCGTACAACCACGGCATTAATGTATGTTGACCTATATAACAAAGTAATGCTGTCGAAGGACACCGGTTTGTGCCGGTTGTCTTATTGATCGTGTACTATTTATAAAGAAGATATGGAACTTTCGCGGCTTGGATTTGACACTTCGACTAAGTACTAATATCGACTAAAGGTACGTTGTTTGTACTTTCACTACTGTATGCTGACCTTGATTGGTAACAGCGGTCTTAATTGTTGTGCATGAAATATGATGAGGTTGTTTTCCGCTCCCTCGCCGTTATTGGTTGCAACTACTGTATTTCCTTAAATAATTTTATTTTCTTTACTCATAAATGTCGATGTCACTCATTGATATCACTACTTTATTTGTATTAAGTTTAGAATACGGATAAGTTTTATCATGTAATCATTCACTACTACAGCGTGACAGCTTTTATGCATTTGTTTCAAGTATCTAATTGTACCATATACACTTTACTTCAGTTACACCTGATACAAGCATTACAATACACAGTCGTTGCGAAGATGAGTCCACGGTTCAATATTTATACCTATCTGTATGTATACGTAATGTATTTTAACCACGTGACTTAAGATGAGTACTGCAGATAGGTGAAGTTAATTTTAACCTATAGATTAAATACATATTTACATATATTCTAGTATTCTGGTTATACATAGGTAAAACAAAATTAATTCATTCTGAAACAACCCCTCAAAAACTGAGCTAGTGTCCTCCAGGCCATAGTGTCCATATGCAAACACATTGGTCCCTGATGTTACGGAGGAGCGACTTCAACTTTACAAGCACATGTTAGGGGTTTAACTAAATGTGAATCTTATAGACGTTGTCAACTTTTGTTTAAGGCTTTCAAAACTAAAAACAAAAACAAAAATAATTTTATTCTAGCGGCAACTGTTTAAATATGTATATTTACCTTTATTTACAAGTAATGTAAACTACGTACTGCTGTCAGTAAATAATATGCATTGTTTTGTTGTGTTGATGTGTAGTGCTACAGCCCAACTACATGGTGTTGACCTTAACCCCGTCACGCTATTGCAAACAAGCTATTTGCTTTATTTTATGCCAAACATCCAAGCATCACTTAAACGTTAATAATATTAGTGTAGAGACTATAGCCATGCTGATTCACAGTTTTCATGCAAAATAGGAGAAATAATTAAAACACGATATTGTGGTGTGACGGATTGTTATGCCGCCAAGGTAGTAGGTGCGCTATGGTTGGGGTGGGATGCTTCCAATATTTTATTTTAATTATTTTAGAAGTCCCACCCAAACTCGATTTTGGTTGGAAGTTAAATTAGTGAAAGATAGATGTAAAACTCTGAGCCCCAGTCAGTAATGCCGACGGTAAAATGATTGAACAAAAAAAATGAGTGAAATTCAACGATTAACAATTTAAATTCAATTAAATAATCAAGTCATTCAAATTTTCCAAGTACTCTCCATCCGCTCGACCCTGTGCAGTGGCGTAGCGAGGATATTTGACGTCCAGGGCAAAACACCCAAATGTGCGGCGCCCAGGGCCAAACACCCAAATATGCTCCCCGGCTGCCCCTGTTGCGCAGTTATGTTGATACTTTGGGCTCCATTTGGCGCCCCCTAGCCACCGGTGCCCGGCACGAATCCCCCCCCCCCCCCCCCGGTCGCTACGCCACTGACCCTATGATAGCCTATTGCATCACACAATTAGTAGTGTGGGATAGTTTTCCACCTGTTATTGTATTCTCTTCTTTTATTCTCTTATTCCTGATCTCCAAGATCATTTGGGTTTTTTAATGGTTTAACGCCATTTTTCAGCACAATATAGGCTAAACATGGCGGCCAGTATTAATGGTGGAGGAAGAACCCAGAAAAACCCTGGTGAGAACCACCTACCCACGAGAAGCTACTGGCAAGCTTTCTCACATACCCACATTGGCCTAATATGAGACTCGAACCCACGCAGAGGTGAGATGGCAGTGATCCGTAACAGACAGCGCTTTTGACAACTCGGCTGCTCGGGGCCCCTCCAAGTTCATTCTCTCGTCTCTCGACTTTTGTGTACTCCTCCTCCTTTTCTATTTCCTCATCCTCTAATCATTTTCCTCCCCCTCCTCAACTCTCTTCACTGACAAAACGTTGTCGACTCGACTGCTCTGCAGTCTCACTTCCGTCTCCCCTCTTAGAGACTCGGAACTAAACCGAAGCGGATTGTCTGGTCCCCCTCCAAAAAAAAAAAGAGCTTCCTGTGCAAACACAAGGACGGTACAATATTTTCCTTAGCCCTCTCATCTCACACTTCACCCAGCCTATCATGAGATAACAGCTATTCAATTTCTAAGGTAGCGCATTCATTCACATGGAAATACCGTATCGTATTTTAAAACCATGTCTTAATAAAAGCATGGTATCAATCGCTTCTCATATATACATCAATAAATTGCGTCACATCAGTACATATTTCTAATCCCATTATACTAATTAATATCTCAACAACCAGACGCAGTTCTTTACATGACAGCTCATACAAAGTATACAAATATTCAAATATCCATCCCGTGATATATCCATACATCCATTTAGCTAATGTTACTTCACTCATTTTCCAATTCACAATTCAAGCATGTGTAAATTCTCGCATATCACATGAATACATTCGCTAGTTTACTACGAAGTAACCTATTAGCGAATTACAAAATTAATTCTGACCACAAGCTAACAATCTACATAACTATCTACATACTCAAGCACATTTTCCAAATACGCATGTAAATTAAACTCTTCTACGTACTAACGATCCTAGTAATTAAGTATACATACTGCACTTTATTAAAAATACAATGCCATAATATTCTGCAATATCGAGCAAATAACTTACTTACCATTATGAAGCTTTGTCTTTCGTTAGAAAATCATTAGTTTTACCGTCAAATTACCAGTGGCTTCATCGGAATAACCTAAACTGCTCAGCAATCTGTCTTGGCGTAATTGACCCTTTGCTTGCGAGGTACGAAGTTATTATTGGGATCTAAGTTGTAAACACACCTTCTGTCTCAGTTCCAAAAGGATGTCACCGTGATCCGATCCAATCAAAATTTAGCAGACGATGCCCTTCTCGATGTCTATCCACGTGGGAACGAATCAAAACACGCCCCCGGGATTCCTCTGATCCTATGGCTAAGCTGATGCACATAAGAGGGAAGTTGCACGAGCTAACGCTTATGCCGATTCAAGATGTGGGGTCATCGTTCTGGTCATGGTAACCTTAGCGTAACAGATTAACTCTAGCCTGCGGCAACTTTTATGAATCAAACCATGGCTTGTAATAATACCGTAGTTTATTCACGACTTACTAACTGGGGCTGAGCAGACGTGACATATATAACAAAGAAATTACTCCTGTTACATTAAACAATTCACTTTCAACCAATGAATATAAAGAACCAGTTACGTTATTCAAAGCAACATCACGGTGTTCCGTTAAAGGCGCTGTCCACTTGCAAATAAGTGTAATAAGAGAAGTAAGGTTATAATATGTACAACTCCTTCAATACCTAATGACTTTACTACTTTTACCCAGATCGTCACAAGTGAATGCATGTTCAATGGTATGATAAACAACAAGACACAATCACTCCAACAACAAACCTAACCAGCCATATAACAACGTTACAACAAGATGTCACTTGCGAAGCAGCGACGTACGTTTAGTTACTGTGCCTTTGTTGGTTTGTTATGGCTGGCCAAATGCGAAATATAGTTTCAATAAACGTATCCCGTTGCTCACGTTTGTGTTTAAATCTGGGTCGCAATGTTTCAAATTATTTTTTACGAAGCATTCATCGAGTACATATGAGGTTAAGATAGTGATAGACGGGGCGTCGCAGACAATATATATTCGGTTTGTACTGTTTTTAAATCAATCTGGTCACTATTACCTTGATTTAGTATTTGTGCCCGGAAGCTCATGTAGTTTTCCATTTCCGCCAATGGTGCCGAACTTCGCCATGTTAATTATTGTATCCTCAATAGCAATCGAGTACAACTTAGTAATGGTGCTGAGACCACCTTATGCTGCTGCGAGAAGTTACGAATAGATGTGTATTCGGTTATGTAAACAAAATTAAATCGGTTGATCTTCTCTACACGAGAATACTAGTTGCTGGTTCCGACAAAAATTCCCGTTGATATAATTCAAAGAGTTGATATGGTCACAGTTCCAGCAATATCAAGATCCACAGTGGTCGAGACGACGAAACCACAAAAAGCACCTAAAACCATACATACACATTGGTATTTAATGAGCAAAGCGGTTCTCGTAGAGATTCCATCTGGTAGCTGTTCTTTTGTTTCTATTATTTTATCTCATTGGTAAAAGTAAAGGGTAATTACAGATCTTCTATTAATGTGATCGCGTAGAATAATTTCTCGATCGGTAAACCCTGTCCAGACTCAAATTCCACACCGCCACAACCACCACCACCATGCACAACACGTGCATGCACTTCTAGCCATTTATCATTTTATACTGGTACTACTGTCATTCAGTTATTGGAAATGTCTGCCTTAGAAATATTTAAGTCTCCAGCGATTTTGCGTTCTGGCGGTTCAACACCACATCGATTTAGTAACAGATCAATTACGCCATTGATAGTGTCTGCATCGAGCATTCTCCTCTTTGTCCAAACGCTTTTACCGGAACAACTGTGTCTTTGGTGGATAGCAATCGAGACATTCCCCTTCTTGCTTGAGTCAATATAATCGTCGGGGAATTAAACCTGGCTGGTTCTGACGGTGAACTCCACTTCTTTGTTCTAGAAACAGGTAATGGGTTATAGGTGGGTCTTTTGTGTGAATGTCGGTGTAGTCAACGACGGTTTTCATGTTTATACTACAAAAAAGAAGCTGACCTAGAGTTGGTTGTGGTAAGTCAAGGTGGTCGCAATCGTTCATTTCTAGCATACATTCGCGATCGTTCCGGTGGCCTAGTGGTTAGAGCGCCCGCCTCAGATGCAGGAGGTCGTGAGTTTGATTTACGGCCGAGTCATACCAAACGACTTATGAAAATGATACTAACAGCTGCCTCGTGTGGCGCTCAGCATTAAGAGGTTAGTGTTAGAACAGGTCGGCCTGGTGTCAGGATAATGTGTCAGGGTGGGGCATTATGCTACATGTATGTGGCATGATACCCCAGTACTAGACATCATTATAAACTGCCACACTGAGGGCATCGAATCGATATAACTCAAAAATTGTAAAAGCTACGTTAAAAATCCAAATCACACACACACACACACACACACACACACACACACACACACACACACACACGGATACATTCAGTTTTATTATATCTGAGCGTATACGATGGCCTGTTAACACCGCTCGGAAGTAGATATTCATCGAAAAGCGTGATGAAAATACTATCGGTTTTTTACATGCGCAGTCAGCCAAACCGGAATCCTTCACTTAACATGTAATAATAAATCTAGTTTTAAACACAGGCGCTAAAACTGGATAATACCCGCTGAATAAATATCGATTCCTGGAAAGTGATTTTTGATGTTGATACTGTAATTGTAAATAAATATTGATGACTGCTCGTTTTGTTGCCAATCACGATGTCGCTACTCATTTATTAACATAGCTATTATACCCCACCCACCATTATTGTCGGTTAGAATAAACAAATATGATCCAGATTGTTTTTTTTTTAAATGTTTTATTTAGGTCTATAAAAAATTGTTTAAATATAACGGAAATGAGTCGACCATTTTCAATGGCATCAGGTGCATGAAAGTGCAGATCAACCACAGACTATACAGGTCGTAGTGTTCCAGAGTACGTAATACACAGTGTGTAACATAGTATAATGAATCTGGGACATCTGTAGAACGATTGTAGGTTTTGATATAAACTTCATCAGCGTTTATCGATAACATTTTAATCGAAAAGAAACTACTGACTCCGATAACCGGTCAGATATCATTTTAGTTATATGTTATCCACCACATATCCGATCTGCAGTTTGAAATCTGCAAAACATGTCCTGATGCATTCATTGTTTAATGGATAGGTATTTAGCATGGTGATTGCTGTCAGTTTCCTTCATCGCTTCAAACCTATATGTGACCGATATGAATCGCGCACGACAACGTTAATGAGATCCCAAAAAGGTATTATAATTCAGGTTGGAACTTACTATAGCAGCGCTCTTCGAACCAGTTCCGGCTGGCATATCAGCGACTTGTGATTCCAGCAAAGCAGCCTGTGCATGCTTGCTGAGAAACATATTGGACATGATCGGCATTTTCGTTTGAGTTCTTGTATACCATCATAGACCGGACAACAGGTCTTGCATACTCGTTGCTGCATCGGGCGAGTCAGAGAATTCGCGTAGTAATATCAACACTGTTCAAACACGCTTAGATTTCCATTCCATCGATAAAATAGTGCACTCTACTAACAAAAACCATGATATCGTTATTGTCAATCCCAATCTTAGTACACAGACATAATCATTATTGTTGGATTATCTTAGCTTTCTATCAATTTATGTAAGGCCTAAAACGGAAGAAAATAAACCGACTTATCGTGCACTTTTAAATCTTGACGACCTCGGTGATCAGGATGTTTTTGCCGGGTACGAATGATGTTGAGAATCGTTTTTGCTTCGAACTATGTTTGATCTATGTTAACGCGGGATTGGATATTCAAATGTTACATTGTTTTTAGGTTTCGTCCCATACATTTTGATAGACTTATAACTCGTGTCCGCATTTTTCAGGCATATAATCTAGGATCGTTCATTATTATTCTAGGGGATACCACTGCCCTACGAAAACAGAAATACGTTATTAAGACCAAATATAATGTACTCGCACGACGCTAGCATAATATCAAGTGTGAATAATTCTTCTACGGTGATTGAAGATGTTGATGAGATTGTAATCATTAAGGTGAGTCTCGATGTTTTATTTACAACGACCCGCTGAATAGCGACATAAATTTCGTATAAACTGGAAGTGTTTAAATAGAAAATTCTTCAGAACTTCATTCTCCTTAAACATTATTGATATCTTCATTGTGGTCGTCCATCTCCTAGTGAAGCATCCCCGTGTCCATGGTAACATCGGTGACCAGTCGATGACAAATAGATGCAACTTCATTAACCTGGCCGCAGGATTGGATACCACTAGTGTTGATAACCGATACACGAGTTTATGTACATGTTGTTGGTCCGCAGACATGCTTTATTTCTCAGTGGTTTTGAACCCTTTAATTTTCATATAGTGTTTAGTTGTTCCACTTTTGAGTTGCATGCACTGCCACCAAAGCCTGTTCCAGATTTTTAAGGTTCATCCTCTAATGGGGAAAACTATTTTTCTTCTTCTTCCATGGGAATCACCGTAGTTTATTTAGGCTCATCATTTGATCCTCATAGATTTTGGTTATAGCTACCCTGTATCTACAAAAAAAAATATTTTAGTACGGTTTTACCCCTTTAACAATCCTTTCAAGCTCAAGTCACTTAGGATCTCTACATCTTAATCTGTTGTGCCCATACAACATACATATGTATGTATGCTTAAACATATATGTCATGTAGAAAGAACTACATTGATAATTACAATGGTATACGTTTCCAATTTGTTTTATTTATATTCTTTTGTGTTGTGTTTCATGATTTTGTATTATCCTGAATTTGATTAATCTGATGTAATCTCTATTGAAGAGGAAATAAAGTCAGTCAGTCAGCCATACATACATACATACATACATACATACATACATACATACATACATACATACATACATACATGTCACACTAGCACATAGCTTTGATAAACAGGCAAAGAAATGACATGTCACACTAGCACAATATGTGACTCCAATTTCAGTTGTGACAGTGTGACTGCTGTAGTCCAGCCAAATTAATTAAACCCTGTCTCCTAATTGTATACCCATGCCAGTAGTCTTTCGTGTAAATCGGGGGCATATCTGCTAGTACTTTAGTGTATTGTATATTAATTGCTTTCGGCTAGCTAAATTAGCTGCAAAACATTTAGGGTTTTGAAGATTTGCTACCATGCTGGTGGTTTAAATATTTTCGAACGATTGATTTTAACATGGATGCGTACTCGGATGGCTCGTCTTGTGGAACAAATGCAAGTGTCTCTAAAACTTCCGCTATCAGTTTCTCTTTACTTCGCATTTTTGCTAACTGGTCTCGTGCATACCTGGACAGGGCGCCGTTATGTTCACGTCACATTGGCAGTGGTGCCTGCAACATTCTTACCTTGTTCCATTTTATGCAGTCTTGACTACGATTTGCTTTTGTTGCTTTAATGAGTAGTGCAAACTTTTGTTCCATTCTTGCTATGTGGTCTTATCGTGCACTTTGTCTCGTCAGTAGAATATCTTTGACATGTTTACACGCACACCTTGACCGGCGTAAAAGTTCTAGATGATCGCTGGCGACTTCTGCTACATCTGCCAGCAGCCTCTGCTATGGAATCATTGGTAGATGTCGTCATCGTATATGTTTGATTGGGTTGTTAAATTCGTTTTGTTTCTTCATCAGACGCTTGTTTCAAAACCTGCTTGATATTTTAAGTAAGTTATGGTCACGTCAACAGAGAAGAAACTTTACGGATCTAGGCTGACTTCAGTAAACATATCACGACACTCGCCACACGAGTAGGCACACCAAGTCTAATGAATGTTTGCGAGACCGTGGGCGTCAAATGTACGAAATGTCACCAACATGTTAAGTTGTCGCTGATTACTTTAGGCAAGTTTACGTTTCGTTGAGACATGCAGATCACGTTTGTAGACCTAAGAAAAATATTCTCGAAGTATTGTCTTGGTATATGTTCAAGCAACTTCGTACACGACAGGATTGCTCACTTGATTCAAGGTCGTGAACGGTGGAGTATTGTGGAAAAGAAATCAATGATACACTATATACTTCTTTTTGACCATTGAAGCGAAACCATACAATATATCGGAGTACATAATAACACAGTTGATCGACCACTGACGTCGCAACTATATAAAATCAATCTCATGTCAACCGGCCCAAAATCATGGTCTACAACAGTTAATTTTCCCAGATCTGGCCAGTGCAATGAACGACGAACGATATGCGTCTTGAAACATATCACCAAATGTTTATGTAGTTAGGGCTTTGTCTTAGTACAGACGTTAATCATGGCAAAGGCATTGTTGGTTTTTCTATTTCGTGATGTCATATTAAATATCAGTTATTATATAATGGTTATTATAAAATGGTTGTATAAAATAACCTTTCTATAACACTCATATTTTAATATTCTATACGATGCCACATAAACATCGGTACTGAAAATCCAGTTCGAAATTTTAACGCATAATAACAGAGCGGCAATCAAGCGAACTTGTATTCGGTTTGGAGCAAATAAGCTCACTTGTGTAGGACCTTCTTGTCGTAGAAATGTAGAGCCTATAGAGACGGCAAGAGAATGGTGAGTGTGCGTAAATATGAAAAGCGCTTATATGACTAAAGTGAGATGGTATTAAAGAGAACAAGGCTAAGGTCTATGCCAATGATAAAATTTTACGGTATATGGATATCGCTTCAAATTCAGCAATCCGCTTGACTTCGAGACGCCAAATCTGGTTAGGATTTGACAGCTATTATAGCATGGCGCGTTGAATGGTTTCTAACAGATGTTGTAAAACACTCGCTAGTAGCTGAGCCATCTCCTTCAACGTCATTTATGGACCACACTGGACCTCTTTTCGACAGGAAATGGGCTTTGTGCAGTCAACCTTGTCTGTTGGTGCCAGGCTACTAACTCGTCCTGCTGCTGTGGAGGTCTTCAGACCATGTCACAGATTGTGAAAAACTCCACAGTTCCCTGGTGGACTGCAAGTTCTGCATGTTGCTGCTGATGACGCGGTTAAATGGCTAAGTACGCACTGCACACAATATTAATAAAGAGAGAACATAGGTGTCTGTGTACGTGTTAGTGCAAACAATTAATAAAGTTGCTTGCTTGTTTATATTTAATTGAAACCTAGCTTAATAACTTACGTTCCTTCCAAATTCCAAATTATGCTAGTCTCCGTCTGCAACGTATGAAAAGCGAGGCATTAAAAATACTTATCCAATCTTGAAGCGAATTTCGGTTTTATGGAGTTTTCTAGACTGTAAAATTAAACTTTTGGAACAATCTTTGTTTTGTTGTGAACGGATTCACTTTATTGTGTTGTGAAAAACTAATTAAATTGAAATTATAACGACTTTTTGGGAATGCGCAAAGCTCAAATTAAGTAAAATATATATATATGTGTGTGTGTGTGTGTGTGTGAGAGAGAGAGAGAGAGAGAGAGAGAGAGAGAGAGAGAGAGAGAGAGAGAGAGAGAGGGAGATTTTAACGTAGTTTTAACATAACAACTTTCCACTCATATCTTTACGATGTCTGCAGTGTGGCGGTTTATAGTGTGGCCTAGCCCTGGTATATCATTCCGCAGACATGTAGCGTCACCTCCCACCCAGTCAAATTATCATGACAACAAGCCGAACACTAACCTCATAATATTGAGCGCCAAGCGAGGCAGCTTCTAGAACCGTTTGTATAAGTCTTTGGTATAATCCAGCATCGCTCCGAACCCACGTTCTCCCGCACCCGAGGCTGCAACGGGAGCGGTCACACTTCAAGTACTACTGCATAAAACAGAACAAAAAATAAAATCAAAACACTTCAATTACAATTACCAAAAGAAATCAATTAAGAAAAATTGAGATTTGTAACGTAGCTTTAACGTTTAATGCACATCGCTACGATGTCTGCAGTGTGGCGGTTTATAGTGTTGTCCAACACTTAGACATCATACGGCAGAGATGTGGCATGACGTCCCACCCAGTCACAGTATTCTGCCTCTAATACGAATCTTAAAGTCTAGATACGGAATATAACCCACGACATACCGCATCCGTTGCGAATGTTCTATCCACTTACGCCACCGGAGCAGTCGATGAAGTTATGCATGTACGTAAGGCGTTCTGGTTTCGTTTCTGCATGTGGTGCATTAGTACGTTTCAATATTATCCTGTTCCGTTCAAAATAAAAGTATCCCCCAAACGTACCTTTTGATGTATTAGAGTTGCACGATAAGATGGCGGACATGAGATACAAGGGAGAAAACTGTTCAGTTATCTGGAGTCATTATAGTGAAAATAAGCATAAATAAATTGACCTTTGACCTTTTCATTTCAGTCCCGGAAACTGAATTACGGAAGCTTCTGGAACCAGTATCGGGTTGAACAATAAAAAATTTATAAAGAGCTTAATACGAACAATTAGCATATTCTACACAGCTACAAAATCTTGGGAAACAACATTTTAAAATTTTACATCGAACCTGAGAAAGAGTCAAGGAACAAAATCAAGGTGGATACAGTTTTGCGACAATGGAGCTCTACAAGAAATTTCCCAAATTATGTATAATTTGGTCGTTTGTAGAAATCGTCTGCTTCGGTGGTATTATTTTTGGATGGGGATCACTAGTATTCGTGTTGAAGGAGGAAGGTTTCTATTATTCGGAATGTCAACCCATGGTCTTCTCAAATAATATACAAGGGGAATCGTTGATTCCAAACACGAATGCATCGAATATCAGCTACAATCATATTGAAAGTTCTAACGGTATTCTGAGAATTACAATCGCAAATTCATCTGCAAACGTATCTGCTGGGTTAGGGGGAAACATTACAAAAACAGAATCTTCGTCAGATTGCGTTGAACAGGAGTCCAAGTTAAATCTATGGTTTTCCATAGCTGTTGGATTCATGTATCTTGGCTTTGCTGCTGTGGGGTATATAATTCGGATTCTAGGGACTCGACATACTCGCCTTGTTTTCATGTAAGTATTTTTTAAAATCTGTACGGTTTATATCCTACTGTTACATACATACTGTCATTTAATCATGCATAGACTACGGAAATCGGTATTTAGCTGCAATAAGCTTTGTTACTTGCAGATGTGTTCTTTGTTCTTTGCTGTACACGACAGTCTTTCCACGTAAAGCCACGTGGTTTCCCAGCAGGGTCAACGCCCCTGTTAGCGATAACTGTTAACAGTACATATACGTGGTTTTGGCGTTATTCTGCTTCTTATTGACTTGTATTACGCAGCTGATACAGCCTTAGATAACTTGATATACTCTTGTATTACACATCTGATACAAATTTAGATAGCTTGATATACTCTTGTATTACACATCTGATACAAATTTAGATAACTTGATATACTCTTGTATTACACATCTGATACAGATTTAGATAACTTGATAGACTCTTGTATTACACGTGATACAAATTTAGGTAACTTGATATACTCTTGTATTACATATCTAATACAGATTTAGATAACTTGATAGACTCTTGTATTACACGTGATACAAATTTAGATAGCTTGATATACTCTTGTATTACACATCTAATACAGATTTAGATAACTTGATAGACTCTTGTATTACACGTGATACAGATTTAGATAATTTGATATACTTTTGTATTACATATTTGATACAGTCGTAGATAACGTGATCTACCATTGTATTACACATCTGATGCATACTTAGATAACTTGGTGTACTCTTGTATTACACATATGATACACTTCGATAACTTGATGTACTCTTGTATTACACATCTGATACAGACATGGCACAATTGATGTACCCATGTGTATCCAAAGAAATAATTTTTTGGCTTAGATCTTGAAGTTTTATAACAAATAACATTTTACATTTTTCTAACGGTGAATCTAATTCCTACACTTAGAAACAAAAAACGATACCGATAGTCCGTCTCCTTCAAAATCACTTGGTAAGGGAAGACAAGGAGATTGCCCCTCTTCTTTAAATCACACGGTAACTGAAAATGATGCCCATTTCTTCGCTAATAAATTTTACGTTACCTGCTTAGGTCTCTGTGATTATTAAAAAGATTCCACATAGATAGGCAAATAATGATATTTTAATTTTAAGACGCGTGTGTAAAATACAAGAAAATATACTAGTTTCTAAATTTGTTTCTATTATATTATATTTTATTACGTACAACAGTTCCTCACCATCCCTATTGTGTCTTATATTAAGGACTACAGTTCCTCACCAGCCCTATTGTGTCTTATATTAGGGACTACAGTTCCTCACCAGCCCTATTGTGTCTTATATTAGGGACTACAGTTCCTCACCAGCCCTATTGTGTCTTATATTAGGGACTACAGTTCATCACCAGCCCGGTTGTGTCTTATATTAGGGACTACAGTTCCTCACCAGCCCTATTGTGTCTTATATTCGGGACTACAGTTCCTCACCAGCCCGGTTGTGTCTTATATTAGGGACTACAGTTCCTCACCAGCCCTATTGTGTCTTATATTAGGGACTACAGTTCCTCACCAGCCCTATTGTGTCTTATATTAGGGACTACAGTTCCTCACCAGCCCTATTGTTTCTTATATTAGGGACTACAGTTCCTCACCAGCCCTATTGTGTCTTATATTAGGGACTACAGTTCCTCACCAGCCCTATTGTGTCTTATATTAGGGACTACAGTTCCTCACCAGCCCTATTGTGTCTTATATTAGGGACTACAGTTCCTCACCAGCCCTATTGTGTCTTATATTAGGGACTACAGTTCCTCACCAGCCCTATTGTGTCTTATATTAGGGACTACAGTTCCTCATTAACCCTATTGTGTCTTATATTAGGGACTACAGATCCTCACCAGCCCTATTGTGTCTTATATTAGGGACTACAGTTCCTCACCAGCCCTATTGTGTCTTACATTAGGGACTACAGTTCCTCACCAGCCCTATTGTGTCTTATATTAGGGACTACAGTTCCTCACCAGCCCGGTTGTGTCTTATATTAGGGACTACAGTTCCTCACCAGCCCTATTGTGTCTTATATTAGGGACTACAGTTCCTCACCAGCCCTATTGTGTCTTATATTAGGGACTACAGTTCCTCACCAGCCCTATTGTGTCTTATATATAAGGAGCTATAATTCCTCACCAGCCCTTTTGTGTCTTATATTAGGGACTACACTTCCTCACCAGCTCTATTGTGTCTTATATTAGGGACAACAGTTCCTCACCAGCCCTATTGTGTCTTATATTAGGGACTACAGTTCCTCACCAGCTCTATTGTGTCTTATATTAGGGACTACACTTCCTCACCAGCTCTATTGTGTCTTATATTAGGGACAACAGTTCCTCACCAGCCCTTTTGTGTCTTATATTAGGGACTACACTTCCTCACCAGCTCTATTGTGCCTTATATTAGGGACAACAGTTCCTCACCAGCCCTATTGTGTCTTTTATATGAGACAAAATTCTTCAACAATCATATTGTGTCTTGTGTTATTGACTACTGTTACTTAACAGCCCTATTGTGTCTTTTATAAAGGACACAATTCATCACCAGCCCTATTGTGTCTTATATTAGGGACAACATTTCCTCACCAGCCCTATGGTATCTTATATTATTGACTACAGTTACTCACCAACCCTATTGTGTCTTCTATTTGGGACTATAATTCCTCACCAGCCATATCAGGTCTTATATTATTAGGGACTACTGTTCCTCACCAGCCGTAAAGTGTCTTCTATTAGGGACAAAATTCCTGACAAGCCCTATTGTGCCTTGTATTACGGACTACTGTTCCTCACCAGCCCTATTGTGTCTTATATTAGGGACTACAGCTCCTCACCAGCCTTTTGTTTCTTTTATTAGGGACAACACTTCCTCACCAGCCATAGTATGTCTTGTATTCAGGACAACAGTTCCTCACTAGCCATATTATGACTTATATTAGGGACAACAGTTCCTCACCAGCCCTATTGTGTCTTATATTAGGGACAACAGTTCCTTACCAGCCCTATTCTGCCTTATATTAGGGACAACAGTTCCTTACCAGCCCTATTGTGTCTTATATTAGGGACAACAGTTCCTTACCAGCCTTATTGTGTATTATATTAGGGACAATAGTTCCTCACCAGCCCTATTGTGTTCTTTATTAGAGACTATAATTCCTCACCAGTTCTATTGTGTCTTATATTAGGGACTATAATTCCTCATCAGCCCTATGCTATCTTATATTATTCAATACAGTTAATCACCAGCCCTATTGTGTCTTTCATTCGGTTTTACAGTTCCTCACCAGCTCTATTCTGTCTTATATTAGAGACTATAATTCCTCACCAGCCCTATTGTGTTCTTTATTAGGGACTACAGTTCCTCACCAGCCCTATTGTGTCTTATATTAGGGATAACAGTTCCTTACCAGCCCTATTGTGTCTTATATTAGGGACTACAGTTCCTCACCAGCCCTATTATGTCTTATATTAGGGACTATAATTCCTCACCAGCCCTATTGTGTCTTATAGTATGGACAACAGTTCCTCACCAGCCAGCTTACTGTGCTGATTATGCAGGTCAGGAATAGAAAGTGTTCTCACAGTAATATTTTTGTATACCCGTTAATACCAACTAAATTCGCTTTATCTTAAATCATGGGTAATGAGCAAAATAAGAAACTGAGTAATTATTCACCCGAAACATGCTCCGTTCCTTAATTTGCAATGATCATTATGATGTAAGTGTCAGAGCATTTTTTTGTTTAAAACTGTTGTCATTATACTCAGTTGTGTGTTCTAGATGCAAAACCAATATAAAAATGTACGTGCCAAGAAAGATTAAACCCGGCACCAAAGTCGAAATCCAATTTCGGGTATTGATATAATCTTACTTGATATCAGTGTTGTTGTGGGTGTTGTTCGTTCATCGATTTAATGTGGACATCTCTAGCTATCCATGGGTTGGCGGGGGGGGGTCTGTTCGGTGTGTTCGCAGGTTGCTGATGAGGCTATCCTTTGCATGGAATGTTCGTTTGCATAAGGGACAGGGGATGAGTGGGGCATCTCCAGGAGGGTTGATGGTACCTGCTTTTCTAGCTTGCCTCTTCATCTCTGCAGCTGCTGCCCTGCTAGATTCTCACAACGTGGAGCCTTTGTGCACAGAGGAACTCCAAGTGATTCGATCGCTTACTGTTTGCTCCCAGGAATCAGGGTTTATGTGGAACACTTTCAATGCAACTTTCAGATTGTCTTTGAAGCGTTTCGTCTGACCACCTTGGAATCCCTGTCCATGGTGTAGCTCGCCATAGACGAGTCTATTAGGCAGCCAGTGGTCTGGCATGCGTACAACATGCCCCGCTAAGCGTAGCTGACACTGCATCATGATGGTGTGGATGCTAGTCAGACATGCTTGGGCGAGTACTCCAGTGTCTGGAACCTTGTCCTGCCAGTTAATGTTGAGGAGTTTCCTGAGACATTTTGTGTGAAAGTGGTTCAGATTACTGGCATGGTGTTGGTACACTGTCTACGTCTCGCATGCGTACATTAGTGTGGGGATCACAACTGCCCGGTGGATCCTTAGTTTGGTCTGAATGCTGATGTCTCTTCTATTCCATACATTGGCATACAATCTGCCAAACGTTGTGCTGGCTCTGGCAATGCGAAGGTTCACGCTTGGTGACAGTGTGCTGCCAAGGTAGGTGAAACGGTTCACTACGTTGAGTTTCTTGGCAGTTTACGAGGATTTCGGGCTCATCATAGGGCTTTCCAGGGGCCGACTGATTCAGGATTTCAGTCTTCGCGATGGCAATGGTTTGACCAACGATTGTGCTGTTGCAGGTCTGTTTCTGAGCCAGCACTGAGGGCGCAGTCATCAGAAAATAAAAGAAATCCCTGATGGTGTCTGTTATAACCTTTCTTTTCGCTCCTGGGATTGAATAGTTTTCCATTTATAAGGTATACGGTAGCTGATGCTGACTCTAACCTCGCCGTCTCTGACAACATTAGTCAGCAGAGCGGATAACAATAGACTGAACAGTGTCGGTGCAACAACACAGCCCGGGATGTGTCCGCTGCGCATGCCACAGCTTCTTGGAGCCACAGGTGAGAGATGAGTAGCAAGTGTGGACCAAATGTGGGCGAGCTACTTCCGATAGAACACGATTGTATAGCCAGCCAGAGGTGTTACCCCCCTCCCAGGACACCCCATTCACCCCTTGATATTAGTGATGTACTTAAAAGCAACGAGTTCATCCGCTCCGTAATACCCTTCGTCTTGCTGTTTTATATAACAAGATAAAACTGCATTGTTATATATATATATGGGTGGGGTGGGTAAACATGTATGGATCAGCTACCAAGTTTTACGAATATAGACCAAAACATATTTAGATGTGAAATCGTGAATGGTGAGCAAAAGTCCCTATCCCCTCTGTTTGCCTCTATATGCGGGCACCCCTGGTTGGTACTGCCAGTTGTTTTGCAATAAAAAGTGTTTTAGAAGATATTATTTATATTTGCATACATGTATCAAGTTTTCATAAATAGTGTGTAGGTGAAGGCCTCGTCATGCTATTCTGCCGTATTTATCCTTTTGTCAGTAACTTATTTTCCCACTGCTTTTATACCCCGAGATGTACACGAAAATACACAAATTAAAATTTCCTCAAGTTTGTAAAACATTAATGTCATATTGTTTAGGAAATAACGATATATATATATATATATATATATATATATATATATATATATATATATATATATATATATATATATATATATATATATATATATATATATATACAGAGAGAGAGAGAGAGAGAGAGAGAGAGAGAGAATTTCTTCCTTGATATATGAACCAAAAAATGTAATTTGTGTTTCCTATTTCGCTGTTTTTATATTAAGGTGAGATAGATATGTTTGTTTTGTATATTTTTCATGACTTTTTCTTGCTAAACCAGCCAAGGTTTGTGATTATGCACAGACGAAGCAGAAATACCATTCAACTGAATTTATTATTGGTTCTAACCTTGCACAGACCTTCAAACTTGTATCCTAAATTGTAGTCGTAAAAGAAGACGAAAAACATAGAAGAATGATTTAAAGTTGTATATAACATTTCATTCGGATCGTCTTTGTACTTTTCAAAAGTACCAACGTTAGTGTTGTTAAATTCGTTTTATTATAACGTCAACATTTACAATCAGCCAAATAGAAGTAGTCATTTTGATTCATTATAGTATGTGATTAACTCAGTTTATGATTTATGGACTTTGGCTTTGATCAAAAGTAATCAAAATATGTCTATAGAATGCTGTTTTTCCTTAATTACTAAACATTTTAAAAAGCCCGCTTTCAATATGTTTCAAGAATGCTTTTCGAGAATCCTATAACAACAACTTTTAAGGCAGTGTGAATAATGAGATCGATGTAAAAATATATCTTTTAACATACTTAGACACGGGGCTGTATGATGGATTAGACAGTATTTTACAACACTTTTCATGTGTATGGAAGTATTAAATGTTGTTGATATCTCGTTTTCATGGTTTCTACTCCGATGATAAAATGCCAGTGTACTTGGTTTTGTGCACAAAATAAGGAATATAAGCGCTAGATATTTCTTAATATAAACTGATGCAACGGTAGATGTTATCCGGGATAATTAATTGTCTAGATAAGTAAGAAAAAGACTCGTTTCTTGCATTTATCGTAATCAGTACCTGACAGACGCAATGCCTGCTTGATCCAGTGCTTTTCAAAGGATCCTAACCCCATGATACGATGTGTACTCTTTATACATGTTAACGATCCCATTTTATAATTTCAAATCCATTTAACAGATTTTCATGAATTATAGATAATATTTTTTAACCTTTCTAGTAACCCAATAATTTTGTTGTTGTCGGGTTTAACGCCATTTTTCAGCACACGATAGGCTATCCATGGCAGCCAGTATTATTGGTGGAGGAAGAACCCGGGAAAACCCACGGAAAGAAGCACCGACCCACGAGAAGCTACTGGCAAGCTTTCTCACATAACTACATTAGCCGAATCTTAGACTCGAACCCACGCAGACAGAGGTGAGATGGCAGTGATCAGTAACGGAGAACGCTTTACACCACTCGGCCACCACCCATTGTTTTAGTTTAAGTAAAATGTAAGTTTGGTTATATCCGTCAAAAATAGTAATCGACCAAACAGAAATATTTCATTTTTCACTAATACATCCAGCTATGCATGAAGGCATTCCATTTATTTATACATCCATGCTAAGTATCCATTCTTCCATCCATCTACATTCATGCATGTATGTGTGGATTAAATTATATATACGTAACTTAAAAAGCTAATATATAACTTGATAGAATTAAAGGAATTTATTGTATTCATTCTTGTGACGGCTTGATACGTATTATTAAAGTCTTTTTTTCGTTTATCTCTTTTAACAGCCTGGTATATGTGGTTGGAACACTGTCGATAGCCTTCGCAAGTCCAGGTATGTTCAGTTCTTTTCGTCGTGTTTTTCTCCGTTTTCTCATTTTATTTGTATTTCTGAAGGTGCCTGTTTTAGTGAGTCGGTCAAAAAGACTACTGTTATAATTCATGCAGAATATGCAAGGAACGGGCGATTCCATGGACTAATACAATTCTGCTGGGAAAGAAGACCAAAACAAAATGCATATTCAGATAGTTGGTGGTACTCTGGTATCCACAATGATATTTTCTTAGATACAGTAGGAGATTATTATTCCTAAATGTTACGTCATCATTGATTTTTTGTCGGATATAAGAATTTCAACACTATAACCCACATTACTGAATTTGCTATGGAGCTTGTCATGCAATGGTCACTACCATCTCGGACTAACATAAATTCCAAGTACGTCTGCCCCATCTTTCATTGAACTGATTAATTAATCTATCACCGATATCTGTGATCGACTTAAGTGGAAATCAGTTCAGCACGATTCACATTCTTATAGGCTTGTTGGATCATCTTCTTGAAAATTTGGTTATTCGGCATGAATTTGTTTGTGTTCTTCAGGTTGTACCGTTTTGCCATCATTAAGCTTGCGTTAGTCACCTGTATATACAACTGGTGTAGTGCATATAAGTAATAGTTCTCTTAATGATTACCAGCAATCTTGTCCCTAAGTGATATGTAAATCCGGAGCTGTCCAGGTGTATTGATGTGATCTCCAGTAGGGTGGGGTTAGAGACGGGAGGATAGAAGAGAGGCGAAATAGAGGTCAATATAATTGCAAGTGAACATCAAGTCACGATCAGTCTATTCTTTGGAATCTCATTGCGCAAACGTATAGCGTTAGAAAACCATCAGATCGTAACATTAAAAATACCTGACAATTTTCATACAAATGCGTGCAAAACTTCAAGGTGTGATCGGTTGAAGGTGATTTCTTTATTTTGTTGTGTTTGTTCGCAATATGTCATTCTTGTGTCGGTTTTCAGTGATTAGTATTTACAGCCGAGGCTATTCGCACGGCCGCTGGGGAACTTATATTCACACGGCCGCCGCGTACATTATCTGGACTATTCGCATGTCCCCCATGTATGTCAATTTATGTACATATACATTATATATAGCTATTCGTACGCCTGTCACCTACCTGATCTGCGCAATACTTAAGTTTGCAACTGATTGCCTTTCCTTTCCGTATTTGTTTTTGAACCTGTACAATGCTATAATCTTGTTTTGGTTTTGTTTTGTTGTTATTTTTGTTTGGTTTTGTATTTTGCTTTTTTATTTTTTGGTGGGGGTGGGGTGGAGGAGGAAACGTAACTTTAACAATTGGAGTCAACCGTTTCGATATGTCTAGTATGCATTTTATGGTGATGTTTGGCATTGAGGCATTGTGCAGATATGAGGCATTAATTTCACCTTTAGCCATAAAACTTTCGGGACGTGTAATTCATACTTATGTGACCTAAAATTCATACTTATGTGACCTAAAATTCATACTTATGTGACCTAAAATTCATACTTATGTGACCTAAAATTCATACTTATGTGACCTAAAATTCATACTTATGTGACCTAAAATTCATACTTATGTGACTTTGTAAGAACGTTTCAAACATTTGTTCGCTAGATCCTAAATAATTTGGACTATGATGCGTGAAAAATTGTGTGTGAAATTATCACGAAAATAACCACTAAGCCATTCATAAAAGCGATTATGACCTCGTTAAAAAGTTTGAATGAGTTTTTCAGTTGTTCGATTCTTACACTCATAAATGTGGACTCCATTTCACCTACATCATGAAAACTGGTGTGTGGATGCATCTGAACAAGGTAATTAAATCAAAACAAGGTCAGTGTAACCAAATTTTCGCAGTTGAGTGACTTTTGTATTTTAGTGAGCAGCAGAGGGGGTGTATCGGACAACATTTTTAGACAAGTTTTCACTGAAATCACGCTTAAAATCAATGAAACCAATGACATCAGACCCAAAAGTCAATGACATCAGGTCCCAAATGTGTGTGTGAATCATGGATTAGGTCTCAAAAAAAATTATGAAAAAATCAATGAAATTAATGAAATCAAAAACTTTTCAACTATTACATTTTTTGGGAAAAAGGGACTACAACATCGTTGTCACTCACCCTCTCTGCTGCTATGGGTTAACCGAATATTTGATCCAGTCCGATACGATATCGTGTTCCAGACCTTGTCTGGGGGACGAAAATCCTCTTAGGATTTCACAAATAGACTAATTTGTAAAACCTCCTCTTGTAAATCAATCAGATTATTAGACTGGTCAGTGAGTTTGAAATTAATTCTGGTTAATGAATTATTATGACATCGCATATAGACTGGATTCACCGGGGACTCAATTATTAAAAACCCTGGAGGAGCTGTTGGTGCAAATGAATAAAGAATATATCCCTGCTGAGCTTGATTTGATCGTTCTAAATTTATTTGATAGCTTCCTTCGATCACATCACATACTAAATTGAGCGCAATCACCGTTGAAATATTCACATTGAACGGAGCAATATGCCTGCCACCACCATCTGGGTCATTATTGTGTGTCAGGATAGTTGTTTCCGGTGATGTTGTTTTTTTCCACGTATCATGAATTATTTTAAAACCGACATCTATGGCATCACTGAGAGATTTTTGTAGTTCTAAGAGATTATATCCTGGTAGATTGAATTCGGAAATATTTTCTACGCTTATATGATATTTTGTCGTAAATTCTATTTTCGTGTTAGGGTGTCTGGCAAGGGCTACCTCTCGTATAATTAGTGAATGAAATATATAAATGTCACTGAGGATTCTGTTACATGTTTCTATGACGCTGATAAATTCATCTCGGGTGAGAGAGCCGGATTTAAGGGATATTAACAACAACGAAATATCGTTATTGAACGCTGTGAAGTTTTCAGTGATTTTATCCTGTCGAGTTATGTAGTATTTCTCCCCTCCCTTATCTATCTTTTCAGTGAAAAAATTCAATTTGTCATAATCTCTATAACTCTTTACTGGATTATCAGATTTTGTCCTGTCGGTGATATAATCAGTTTTTTGTGGTTCTGGTAATTTAACGGTTTTTCCACCGGGTGGTAATTCAGGCCATCCTAGTACTGTTCTTATTGAGCTTTGATAGATATCTACGACGTATTCTTCTGAGTTTATTTCAATGGCAGATGATAGTGTTGGTTCATGAACTGTTATAGCGATTTTTGACTCTACTCCAGTAATCGATTTTATTCTACGCGCGAATTCATTATTGATTTGTTCAATTTGGTATGATCCGGTTGGTATGGAAACAACATTCCAGTCTGGGGTGCCGTCGGGTTTATTCTTATTTGCAAATACCAGTGAATTATTGGGTTGTTGACCGCCAAATGATTTTGACCTAATATTTGGCCAACTGTGGTATACTCGTAATTTTGCTAGCGCTATCTCCTTCACTGGGACCGGAGAGGGGAAATTCACACTGAATTCTGGATTCGTTGAGGTTATTGAGATCATGCTTGTTTGTACTGGTTTTGTGTTCTCCACTATTTGTTGAAGTAATTCCATCTGTGTTGTCATTGTTATTATATTCATGATGTATTTCTAATTTTGACATCGCAGAATCATATATATCTACCATCGCTGAAAACTCACTCTCTGATATAATTGTATCATCGAGCGATGACGATATCAATGAGGATAATTGCGAGTATGCAGTAGACACAACATGAAATTGAATTATGTAGTCTTGTAGTTTCCGTTGGCTGCATGAGGATATTTTTTTTGTGATTATTGAAATTATTCCAGCGATTGTTGTTGCCGCAGAAATGCAAATTGGAACAGCTATCGGGGCCATCATTGTCACTGAAGACAGTATAATACCGGCTCCGGTGATTACACCACTCACAGCGTACACAGTAACATCAATTGCGGTAATTCTCCTGCGATATTTTTTAATTTTCAATTCATACTCCTCAGACAAGGTTTTGAGTCTAGTTTGATACTCTCTGACCTGATCATAGCGATATTGCGATGATGAAATCATTTTTATTTTAAATACGCTAGCGTTTTCAATTACGATTTACTTAAATCCGCTACGAATTCCACATACCACGTTGTTGAGACCCTAACCAAATTTTTATCAGTAGATGCGATTGTAAACTTTTCAGTTGTACCCTTGTCGATGATCGTTGAAATCGTATTATTGACCCCGGATGAACTGGACGATGAAATATTAAATTGAGATAATGGTGTTACTAGTGTTAATCGATAAATACCCTTAACGGTTGCAGTGATATCTAATGTGTTGTTTGTAGGTGTCCACTCAAATGATCCGTGTTGGATCGTGTATACTAAGTTGTTGGTTTTCTCATGAGGAATTTTTGTTTTTTCAATGACTGTTATCATCCTCGTTGCATCCCCTTTGATGTCTTCGATGAAAGTTTTCGTCTCATCGATGGATTTTTTAATATCAGGGAGTTTTAGTTCAATTTTATCTAACGGGGTTCCAATAAATTTATCAATGATATTTCTACGAAATGATATAAACTGTTTTATGTGTTCTTCAATTCTAGATTCAAGTGTTGCTAGTACAACCACAGAATTGTTTAACTCATCGTTGAGAATTTTTAATCGATCTGTAATCGTCGAAACGAGTACACCCGGTTTGAGTTTACCCTGATCGGAAAATAACGCAACTGTGTTCTCGATTGCATTTTGTTGTTTAACTAAAATATCATCCAGAGAGATATTACTGGTTTTCAATTTACCCTGATCGGAAAATAACGCAACTGTGTTCTCGATTGCATTTTGTTGTTTAACTAAAATATCATCCAGAGAGATATTACTGGTTTTCAATTTACCCTGTTTGTCTTGAAATACAACTATTTCATTCGGGTCAACACTTGTTAAATTTAACGTCTCAGCGATTTCATCTTTAATTTTTTTTGTTATATCCTTGATAGAATCAGGGGTTGCAGTGTCATCGGGTTTGGGTTTCAGAGGTCTTCCCCAAATATCAATCATGTTATTGTAAAACTCTTTCTCTCTCTAAAAAGCGATTGCTGGTGTAGTCATTAACGACAATATGAGGTGGTTTTCTAGATGCTGAAATAGCATCAAGGACATTTAATACTTCACTGCCACATATTGGTGGGTCATTGATTTGTTGTGTTGGTAGCGTAGAATACCAAGTCTTCATTGGAAGGGTTTTTATATACCGCATAAACTCTTTTGGTGGGGCTAATCCATATGAATCAAAATAGACAATCCCACGTGGATCAATAGCGTATGCAACCCAGTGAGTTCCAGGTCCGGTGCTGTTATCGAGATTAATAATACCTGTTTCAGTTTTGTTTGGTTGATGTGGTAATTGATCTTTCATAAAAACTCCTCTGAAATTTTTAATCACTAGTTTTTTAGCAGCATCCATTAAATCAAAATTGGACATGGGAACCATAGGTTCGGAAATTGAAGATTTCTGAATTAATAAACCGTTCCTGGTAGTCTCAGGCCTGATCCGTGAACGGATCTCCCGCTGTACCATGAATACGGGGTTCCTGGTAGTCTTAGACCCTTTCCGCTGTACCACGAATACGGGGTTCCTGGTAGTCTTAGACCCAATCCTTGAACGGATCGTCTCTTTTTTTTATATCCTTGTCCAGCTGCCTTCTTAAGTGCCATTCCTGCTGCAGTACCAACGGCTCCTAACGCTGCTGCTTTAGCCACCGCTGGGGCTGCTGCTGCAATCAATGCTGGTATTGCAGCTAACAATGGAAATATACCACCCGTTTTCATCATATTTTTAATAGCAGCCGCAGAGAGAGTAATCTGAACTCCCTTTTTATCCTTGAAAGCATCATTGAAATGTTTCACCTGACGAGTTGTCAGCGATAATTTATTTTCACCACCAGTCATTTGGCTGGGTTTCAACGTGATTGTGGTTCCGCATTTTTTAGCCGATTCTGATTGCAATTTTTTGATTTGACCAGGAGTTAACGCAACACTAATAACACTATATGACATTATATATAATTGATTGATTCTAATTCAATGAAAAATCGAGAAAAATCGTTCAAAGATTTTCTACTGGGGCATCTACCACTCTCATTCTTCCACCAACACCTTCGAGTAGCATTGATTTATCACTGAGAATGACAGCAACCGCTCTATAATCAGCAATAGCACCACGAGTCACATTAGCTCTAAAGTGTATATCAACAACTGACTGTCTTGTCAAATCGAGATGTTCCAGTGAGAAGTATTAGATCGGATACAGATTTTTAAAATCAAATTGTGATATTTGCAAACCAGTATCCACATTTTGATCGCGTGCCATAAATGACAACAGACGATGATAAACTCGTGCAATATGATTTTCTGTGTAATTAAGTTGTATATCCTCAGATGGTTCCTGCTGGCCGTTTATTCTCAGTGAGACGTCTTTCACACCTAATTGATCAAATATCATATGACTGGAGATTTGATTGCCAACTCGTGCGTTATCCTGTAACGCAATAAATATATGACGTGGCGCAGAAACGCCTTGTTTTGATGCTAGGTTCCAAGTGAATAACCCGTTGATATTTGATTGCTTCACATCTGTACTCACGGTTAGCCAACTCAACAACGACTTTCCTCCTTGGTCCATAAATGATAGTAGTCGTTGTTCTGCGGTGATTGCTGGAGTCAACACTGGCATCCACAATGATATTTTTGTTAAATTGACTTTACCGGCATCATCATTTATATGTGCTGCAGCTGGGTTTGCTGGAATCCTCCAAATTGCGTCGTTATCATCACTTTTTCGTACAAGCGATACTGTATGCTTCGCCCCGTAGATAACTTTTCTGACGTTTCTACAGAATCCAAAAATATGATGCAGTGGAATCGCACATGAAAATGGTTTACGCCCTACTCCCAACATTGCGTTTCGTGTTGCAGCTCCTAGATTGAAATTAACATCGTTGTTTATAATCATATCTTCGGCATCAATATTAGCGGTGCCAGCATTATTCTTTGGTCGTCTTACAACAAATGGATTTCCACCAGCGGTATTCTTACCATCTTTTGCAAACATCATAGAGGGTCCTGCTGATCTTGTATAATCATCAGAATATCTCGCTAACCCGATTATTGTTGTAGCCACATCAATATCACGATCTATGGACTCAATTTCTTTTCCATCAATGAGATATCTAGCACTCTCAAATAACGCCATAATACCATTATTGACAAAACCGACTTGAGTACCAGCTGGATATGGTGCTGGTACAGCAGTAGTATCAGCAGCTGTTACAATTTCTCCTTCTACTTCAATAAACGCTTCACAAGGCAAAAAGTATTTACTGGTATCATGGACTTGAAGATCAATTCTTGGTCGACTATTTGAGTCTATGGCATGATAGGCGTAATATTGATAATCGCGTACAGAATCATCCTTGCCAACTGGGGCGTCTATATCAAATGCTGGATCAGATGATTTTTTGAACATTTTATTCTATTTATCAGAGTCTAAATAGTGAAATCGTAAACGATTTTTCCATTTTCATCGACGTAGTTTTTTAAGGCCACTTCCCGCTATCATGTTTGCAATATTGCTTTGGTTTCCTTGATTTACCATCGACGCTAATTTTTCATCTACTGCGTTATTTATAATTTTACTAACACTTGCAGGCATTTCTTCTGTAGACAGTAACGGTTTCTTTTTTCGCCCCACTAATGATGTTATTTTATCCTTCGCAGTTGAAAACGCTTTCCCGGCAAGATTTCCAACAGTACTAATACCCTTATCACGAATAACATCAATGGCTTTCATTGATAACTGTTTAGCTAACGGCATCACTTTTGGGGCCATTCTTGAAAAGAATCCTAAAATGGTATTGCCGAGGCCATCTCCGTAGTATGCCTTATAAACTGGAAACCGTGAATTAACTACATAGACGGGGGTTGGTTTATCATGATTGTAATGGATGATCATTATTATAAAAACAATAGTGTTTTCAATTGTTATTTAATCACTATGATACCCATTTGCTAACTCGTCAATGAAATCTCGATAGGTTTTGATATCCATGATACCGCCGGCAAATAACCGTCTACAGATATCAGCTGCTTCATTAATTATTTCTGGAGAGTTATTTCCAGCTCGTTTTCCTCCGATGAGAACATCTAATCGTGATATATCATTGATAACACTATCAGGACAAATGTTTCCAATCCTTGGATTTCCTAATCCACTTCCGCTATAGCCAGCTGCTTCATCTAGTTTGTCTGTATCCGTGGTTTGTAAATAATCAAGAGTATCATCATCATCATCATCATCAGGTGGTAGTTGTTGTTTTTTTTGTCTCCGTGTTGGTGTTTGACGTCGTTCTTCTAAATCATCATCATCATCAGGTGGTAGTTGTTGTTTTTTTTGTCTTCTTGTTTGTCTACGTGTTGGTGTTTGACGTTTTAGTTCTTGCCGTTCTTCTATTTCTCGTTGTCGCTCTTCTATTTGTTCTCTTTTATAATTACTAATTCCCTTTTTAAATTCCTTGTATCCTATCTCATCCTTATTCAAACGACCAATCCCTTTATTTAGTTTATACAAATAATCGAACCAATCATTACTTGATATTCTATCATTTTTATACTCGTCCTTTAAAAAATCTTTTTTTGAATTATAGCTTTGAGCAGCAAAATTACCAAAGGCTTGATAATCCTTTGATTTCAATAAACTAGGTTTTTTTATTAATATTTTAGCATGATCAGTAAATTTATTCAACAGAGAAATAGTCGTTTTTTTCGGATCAGTTTTTTCAGTTTGTTCAGTTTTCGCTGCTAGTTTTTCAAGTTCACCAATAACAGATTTTCCCGTCTCGGGACCATCTCCCAGTAAAGCACGCTCTACCCCCTTCGTTGCTGTGGTTACTGGTTTAAACAACTCTTCAGACCCCAGAGCAAAATCAGTTTGTAAACTCTGTCGTTGTTGCAGTTTATTTCTTACAGAGTCGCGAATTGGTACAAATCTCTTAATTGCATCCAGTCGTTCACGAGCCAATCGGGTTGTTAATGCTTCATTGACCATTATTTGAAATCGCAAACTATTTTTCAATTGCAAAACACTTGACATGTCAGATGATTTTTGATACGGTCATGGAAGTGTTATTTCATCGTGAGACACCTTCTATCAGGTGTGGCGAAAGTATCAAAATTGTATATAAATAAAATAATACTGATAGTTTCGCCATCAATGACATGTCGGATGATTTTTGATACGGTCATGGAAGTGTTATTTGATTGTTTTGACAGCTCTATCATTGATGTTGAAAGTATCAAAATTGTATATAAATAAAATAATACTGATAGTTTCAACATTCTAGTTTTGACCAATCTGACACATCGTCCATCGATTTTTGACATCCCTCTGAGGGTCGGCTAAAAAAAATGATAAATAATCGGGCAATCAAAAAATGATAGAGTCGGGGCAATCAATGGTCGGGCAATCAAAATTGTTCATTTTCTTGAATTAATGCTCGTAGGTTTCTAATTTTAGAGTTGACTTCTTTTTTCAATTCGTATTCGTTACCTAATTCTTTTCGTATTCCCTCTACGATAGTATACAACGGAACAAACACACTGATGTCACTGGAAAATGAAAGAGAGTCTTTAATAGAATTCTGAATTTTTTTGATGAGTGCATATTTCTTGGGTAGCATATATTTGTTAGTGCTAACCCCGTATTCTATATCCTGAAAATCAGACACAATTTGATCAGGATTTAATCCATCTGATAGTTTGATATCCTGATTTTTCAATTTTGCTATTTCAACTATGATGCTATTCATGTTTTCAGAATTCATTATTCTATAAGAATGACATATCTCTAATTGGAAATTATGACGCATTAGACATAACTAAATTGAACTTTTTGCCCCGTCTTTTTTGAAACAGCCGATCGATAAACCCCCTCTGCAACTTTTCGTACTGACGGTCCACAAATATCGAAAAATTTACCGGCTTCATATAATGATTGAAATATTTTTTCTTCATTAGTTGTTGTATTCAAAGATGTCACAGGTCTCTTCCAAACCGTTTTGCAAGTGCCAGCTCTTCCTCGTTTGGAATTCTCACTCAGTGTGATAGCCTGCAGATTTGATACAGAATTATTCTTTGGATTAGAATCCTTGTGATAAATAACAAAACCATCTTTGATCAATCCATTAAAACATTCAAATACGAAACGATGAATGAGATAATTTTTCTTTCCAACAGTAAACTTCAAATACCCTTGATTATTCACAACACCGACCGGTTTCTTTAGTCTACGGTTTCTGACAGTACCATCACTGGATGCTTCATATTTTGTAATCACTGGATGTGGTCTGAATTCTTGGTCCATATATACTATTCTATTGTTTGTCTAATTCAGTGTTTGGTTCAATAATTACATCACTGGAAAATCTTTCGATATAGTCTTGCGGGGTTCTTATGATTTTATCCTTGATGTTGTCAGGGTCAAAGACTTTTTCAGGGTCATAATTTCTGATGGATTGTCCATTTTTTATTCTTTTATCATAATAACGCTTCAATTCCCTATATCGCTTACCACCACAATCAATACACAATTGTGATCTTCCCTTAACCCCAACCCCACATCGAATACAGGGTAACGGACCAAGACTTCCACGTCGAAAACTTTGCATATGATACCTACAGTATTCATTTTTTCTACATGATTTGTTACACGGGGTTACATTTCCCATCATGAGCCATTTGCAGTGATTCATTATACATAAAACTTTCATTTAAATGTTTGTTTTTTATATAGCATGAAGGAGTTCAAGAGATTGACTTCGAAAAATGCTAAATTCAATGCTGATAGAGAGTTCAAGAGATTATTGAAAATCAATCCTAGATTTAATCTCGATAGACCAAAAAAACGTCAAAAACGTCCAAGAGACGGAAACATGAAAGAGTTTAAGAGATTATTAAAAATCAATCCTAGATTTAATCTCGATAGACCAAAAAAACGTCCAATAGACGGAAACAAACGTAACAAACGTCCAAGAGACGGAAACATGAAAGAGTTTAAGAGATTATTAAAAATCAATCCTAAATTTAATATCGATAGACCAAAAAAACGTCAAAAACGCCCAATAGACGGAAACATGAAAGAGTTTAAGAGATTATTAAAAATCAATCCTAGATTTAATCGCGATAGACCCAAAAAACGTAACAAACGTCCAAGAGACGGAAACATGAGATCATCATGGAAGGATGCTCAATTCAATCTTGATATAGTTTCTAATACACCCAAGAATAAAATTCTTGATAAACCCATCAGAGACTGTTTTAATGAATTCAAGCGTGATGGAGCATCTTATTGCTGGTCAACATTTCGAATTGATGGTGTTGTTGACGCTACCATGAATGATGAAAAAGCAGCAGTGATCATTTCACGTGTTGGGGAAAAAAGTCATTTTTTCCGAATCAAATTCATTATCCGTGAGAATGGCAAATGGATTATTAAGGATAAATTTGAACCCATTCTCAAGGGCAAAAAAACTGTCACCGTGAATCAGGATTCAAATCCGGGAATTTTGACTGGAATTGATAAACCCTACTACGAAAGATCTTATCCTGTCACAGCAGTTGTTTGCGGGATCTATCCGCTCAATGAAAAACCTGATATTTCAAAACTAGCACCCATGAAATATTCGACAGGGCTCAATTGTGTAGCAGAACGAATAATAGAACACTTCACAAATGCATCCCGGGGGAATAAACTAACTGATCTAAGACGAAAAAAAATAACCGAGTGGGAGTTCACGGTAAAGGAGCATGGGGCAACAATTCAGGATATAGCCAAATTAGAAACATCATTGAGATTTCCAATATCGGTAAGAACAATCACCGGTGAAGTATTATACGAATCGAAATATCAATCAAAAGGAAGCCCCATTGAAATTATTGATCATAACGCGCACGCGTGGTCATCTGCAGTAACAATATTCCCACGGGATAGAACCGTAAAATATCTATCCCAAACCGAAGAGTTTTTTTCAGAGCAGAAATTATTTGATGCTATTTACCATTTGAGTAAAAACGATCCTGTGTCAGCGTGGCTATTTCATAGTAATTCAGACGAGGAATGCAGATTTGATCAGTTTGTAAGGCCCAACGGAGAATTATACCGTACTGAAGAACTGCAGAATCAAATGAAACAACTAGCTAGTGAGTTTTCTGAGGACGGAGAAGAAGACGATCAATTATTAGCAAACTGTTTTACAGTACCATCCATTGCAGCACATTTTGCTAGAAAGAAAAACACGTGGAAACCAACACGAAGTGAGTTTTTATCAGATGTCAAATTGTCCTGTCTTGAATACAGCCATGGGGGATTATGGAACACAAAATACACCTCTGATTCCGTTATTTCAGTTGATATGATTGCGTGTTATCCAGGAAGTTTTCTTGGGTATGGAGAATGCGAGAAATATTTCAAACGATTTGGACACCCTACACACGAAATGACCCGTGTTGCTATTAATGGACCACTTCCTGATTTTGATTTAACCGGATTCGCTTGTGTGGTATCATTTGAAATGGCTGAAGGACTTCATCCGTGTAGTTATCTTTGGATTGGTAAACACATGTCTGAAAAACACTGGATGCCAATAGTGTTGTTACGGTATATGCTTGATTGTAAGATGTTAAAATCATTAATTGTCAGTGAAGCAATTATATCCTATCGAGCACAGAAATCAGTCTGGTTACCCCAACCTGATCTAGAAAAAATAATTAGCGAAGAGCGAAAACTGTTTCCTGATTTTAATGAACAACAAATCATGGATTGGTCCAGACAGTTATTTGAAATCAGAAACAATGAAGCAAAAAATCTTGGACGAAGAATAATCGGTAAATTTACCCAAGGTGGCAAAGATGATAATACGAAATATTCTTCACGATTGATTATAGACAACGCTGAATACGATTTTGTAATGGCGGATTTAACGAATAAGGGCCTATATGTCAATCGTAAGGACGCATTTATGTCCGATGGAACCAAATTGGGTACAATTGTTACCTACAATGATGGATACCATCCGCAGTACACACACTTAAGAGCTTCTATGCTCGGTTATGCTTCTATCAATCTGTTTTCAATGATCAATAGATTTCCTACCACCGCAGTTAGAGTTGCTACTGATTCATTTTACATAAATAGCAAAATGGCTGATTTTAAGGCTACTGGCAACGAGAAATGGGGATCATGGAGAATTAAGAAAGAAATGATTCATGATTATATTCAATCAGCAGATGTTACCATTGAAAATAATTACTTAGAAATCAATCAGTGTTCAGAATTTTCTAATGCACCACCGATTTCTGATCCAATATGCCTGTATAAAACAGTTTATTTAAACGGTTGTGGCGGGTCAGGAAAAACAACCCGGGCAATTGAGTTATTCCGTCGTGGAAACGCTATCGTTTCTAACATGATTGTGCTAACACCAACTCATAGACTTGCAAGAGAAATGATACAGAGAGGAGTAAATGCTTGCACTTATCACAGCTTTTTCCGATGGAAGGGAGATAAATGGACTCCTGAGCGCATGGGAGAGAAA
This sequence comes from Unio delphinus, assembly GCA_029339505.1. Taxonomy (NCBI): domain Eukaryota; kingdom Metazoa; phylum Mollusca; class Bivalvia; order Unionida; family Unionidae; genus Unio; species Unio delphinus. The sequence continues at coordinate 9,775,146 of JAQISU010000036.1, read as the reverse complement.
TTTATTCCTGAAATAATCATTTGGGATGAAATAGACACAGTGTCAGAAGATGTCTTAAAAATATTTCTTGAGTGGTTGTTATTGAAGAATACAAAAGTCGTCATGTGCGGTGATCACGGCCAACCACCACCATTTGTCGGTGCATCTCCCCATGAATGGCTAAAGGGTTTTGTAGACTATTATGAAGAAATTGATACCGATCATAGATCACTTGATAATGAATTAAAAGAATTGAAGAAACTAATTAGATTACAACCGGATAGAATCCAGTGTGAAATAACCCGTGAAATAATTTCGGAAACTCCCATGAATGAGTTTTGGGAAATGTGGAGACCAAATGATTTAATCATTGCAAGTAGAAAAATAGTCAGGGACACACTTCAGATGAAGTTATTTGAATTGCATAAACAAAAATTTGCAACACTTCCAGTGCCTCTTTGTTATAGGCCATCGGATACGCGAAAACAGAACATCGAAGTTGATATTCCAGGACAAAGTGAAAAGCAGAATTTAGTATTAAATGATATTGTGCTGGTTGATATCAATGTTGTTGAAGATGCATTGCGTGCCAATAAATCCCCGTGGACACTAGGATACGCAGCAACAATACACTCTTCACAGGGATTGACTATATCGGATACAACTCTTTGGATGGTAGATAATCGCATAGAATGGTCGAATTTAGTCTATCTCGCAGTGTCTAGAGTACGAAAAATAAATCAACTTCGAAGAATTGTCGTTGGCGAAGCCAGTGGAGATGATGAAATCATTGGTGACGGTAATGAAATCATTGGCGATGATAATTATATTATTGATAAAAAACTATCCGGTTACAAACAACAGGACAAAAAAAAACAACGAGAATTTGATATTGATGCTGACTTAATAATCACTTTGAAGAAACAACAGAATAATCACTGCGCGAGTTGCAATTGTATAATGCGTTGGCAGTATTCGGATAAGGATCCTCGCCAATTCACCGTAGACAGAAAAAATAACAATCTCGGTCATGTCAGAAATAATGTGATGTTGACTTGTCTTGAGTGTAATAGACGCAAGGGTGCTAGTTAAGACCATGGGGTGGCAATTGAGTATCCTCGGGTATCACTTGTAATTGTTGTCTAGTAAAACCCCGTTGAGGGGCAGTTGAATCCAGTTTATAGATTGGAAGTCTACCCGTAGATCGTGTTATACTAGATATCTTATGCGTAGTGACGCTCCAAATAGGATCAGTAGCCCTTTTTCTATCCCCTTCAAGCTCTCCTGGTTCGTATAAGTACCTCACAATGACATTACTACCAAGAATTGGTTCTTTGAAATCTTTTTGTGGTTTTTCAGGTATCGACTTCTTTTTAATCGCGTTGATAGGTTTCATGTTGATGGTTCTAGTAATCTCGTTATTCAGTGCGGTAACTACACCTGGTAATCTCTTAACCCATTCACGGGATCTTTTTTCTTGGATGAATTCTTTTGCATATTGATATCCAAATAACCGTTCAGCAAGGGTTTTATTAAACCGTTCTACAATGGCCTGATCACGATGCAGTGCAGTATGCCCTCGTCTGATAGCGACATTGTGATATTTCATTGTAGATAACACTGCACCCTGAAATTCCTTGCCCGGGTCAACTTGTAACAGATTTGGCCAGTGCAGAGGACCTCGTCGATAAATCCTTTCAAATGCAGAAGCGACTTCAGTGGCCGATTTTGTTTTTAACGGTTCTGCTTCTTTGTATCGACTTGCAATATCAACTACAGTTAACGCATATTTGTAACCACGATCATGTGGCAGAAATAATAGATCAGCCTGATGAACTTCATTGGGTCCGGTTACATCAAAATGCGAGAATTGAATTTGTTTAGGCGGTGGTAGATAAATTTGCCATAGTGCCTGTTTGGATAACCAATGAGCCGCAGTGGTTTTTTTCACTTTTGCGGCGCTAGCGAGTTTACTGATTGCAGCGTTACCCCTCCAGTATCCTCTTGGGGAATAATAAATAGATTCCATGTTGCTATTAATTACCAGCACCTAACATCAATTTACTTTTCATAGCCGATTTTATCAAAAATGAAGCCAATTTTTCTTTGAAGGATTTATCAGTGATAGAATTCAACGCATGAATTAATTTCACATCTGCTAGATGACTGTGTTGCAAATTGCTGCTTTTATAAGCAACATCATGAAGTTGACAGGCCTTATCAATAGCGTTTATTGGTTCCTCACCGGGTCGGGGCTGATTTTGATCATTGAGTCTGATATCAAGTCTTGTTCCCGGTCCACAATAACTATACCCTGGAAGGTGTTTTTCTCCGGGGTATTTTGCCCATGGGGTTCCAGGGAGTTTTGCTAATTTAGCTGCGATATCACCTCCTCGTTTTTTTTTAAAGGTTCCTTGGGTTCCTTGGGTTTAGAAACAAATCTAAATTTCTTTGTACTACATTGTACGCATTTACCAGAAAGCGCTGATCGGTTATTTTTAGTTATAATCGTCGTCAAGTCATCTGTGCCAGTACGCGCCTTACACTTCACGCAATATAGATCCATAATTTATGTATAGAGATATGAATATAATTGATTTTTCAGCGACTAAAACAAGAGAACCAGTGAAGCATCATGCAGCGCTACCAAACTCTATCCGCGCAATTATAATCGGGCCATCTGGATCCGGTAAAACGCAATTGTTGCTCAATTTAATAATGAGATGGATGAAGTGGGATAAGTTGTATTTAATTGCCCCTAGCGTAGACGACCAACGATGCTATGAAGTGCTAAAAGATTTTAATGAAAACGCTTCAGAGATTGCCGGCGAGGATGTTATTGAATTTATAACCGATATTGACGAGGCGCCATCCGTGAATGACCTCGATGGAAGTATCAACAATTTAGTTGTATACGACGATGTCATGTTAGATAATCAAAAAAATCCTGCTAGAATATTTTCCAGAGGCAGGCATAAAAACACGGACGTGATCTATGTCACTCAACGCTACACTCAGATTCCAAAAGTGATTAGAGATAACTGTAATATGCTTGCTGTATTCAACGGCGTTGATACACATACGTTACGAAATATTTGGCAGACATGGTGTTCTGATATGGACTTCAATCAATTTAGAAATTTCTTTAGTCATGCTCAGTCTGCCCCACACGGATTTGTAACAATAAATTTACATGACCCTCGAACACGATATCGTATCGGACTGGATCAAATATTCGGTTAACCCATAGCAGCAGAGAGGGTGAGTGACAACGATGTTGTAGTCCCTTTTTCCCAAAAAATGTAATAGTTGAAAAGTTTTTGATTTCATTAATTTCATTGATTTTTTTCATAATTTTTTTTGAGACCTAATCCATGATTCACACACACATTTGGGACCTGATGTCATTGACTTTTGGGTCTGATGTCATTGGTTTCATTGATTTTAAGCGTGATTTCAGTGAAAACTTGTCTAAAAATGTTGTCCGATACACCCCCTCTGCTGCTTAGTGATTCGTTCATTATTAACCCTAAAAATAAAATCCGTGATCCGATTCCACCAGGCTCATGGACATTATTAGTACATGGGTGCATCTCAACATGATTAATTCAGCCGTACAAAATCTAGGTCACTGTGATAAATGTATAATGTTTAAGTGACTTGAGTATTTTCAGTCATTCGTTATTACACCTTCAATATTTTGCAGAATGTTTATCCAACACGTCAAAATCATCATATTAATGCATCTGAATAAAAACAAAGTCATGCTGAAGCTAGATTACTGTGACCTGAGTTTCCAAGCTGAGTGATATTTGTATTTTAGCAGTTCTTCTTTGTACATGTAGATATTGGACCCTTTGTCACTTTCAACCATGAAAAGCATGTATGTAAGATGTAAATCAAATAGAGTAGCTCTGTCTTGTAAATGTGAATCAGTTTAACCTAATTTTCACAGTTTTAGTGACACATGTTTTCGGTTAATAATTTGTTACACCTTCAATGTTATGAACCGCATTTTCACACCTCTTATGGGGACCGCTCTGGTGGCCAAGTGGTTAGAGTGTCCGTCTCAGAAGCGGTAGGTCGTGGCTTTGATCCCTGTCCGAGTCATACCAAAGATCTATCAAAATGGTACCAACATCTGCCTCACTTGGCGCTAAGCACAAAGAGGTTAGTGTTAGGACTGGTCGGCCTAGTGTCATGATAACGTGACTGGGTGAGACATCGTCCAATATGTCTGCGACATGATACCCAACTGCTAGACATCACTATAAATTGTCACACTGCAAACATAATAATACTAATTATTAAAAATAATAAGAAGAAGAAGTATGAGGACTTTGTATAGCGCCAATCTTTAGAAGCTCAAAGCAGTTTACAGCAAATATACTATTAATACCCACACACAAAAAAACATCATGAAATTAGAAAACATAAAAACATGCTGAAAATATTTTTTAGGTAGGAAACATTATTAGGTCTTTAAGTTTGTTCTTGCAGTCGAAAAAGGTACGTTTTAAGCAGCATTCTTGAAAAGGATCACTGTCCCTTTGTGTCTAATTTCAATGGGTAATTCGTTCAAAGTTGCTGGGTCCTGGTATGCAAAAGAGCGTTGTCCATATGACTTCGCTTTCATAGTGGAAATAATGAGTATACGATTGTCAGAAGAGGAGTGTAAGTATCATGCTGGTGCATACAAATGGGTGAGGCCAGATAGATATGTTGGACTGGAGTCCGTCAGTGAAACGAAGCACAGAGAACAAACTTTGTGTTTGATTCTGTATCGAATGGATAGCCAGAGTAGGGTACAGAGCAGTGGGGAGGTTCTCTAAAGAGGATCCGAGCAGTTGTGTTTCGAACGTTTTGACGTTTTGAAGTGACTTGTATTTGTACATTAATATTGACTTGTATTTGTACATTAATATTGACTTGTATTTGTACATTAATATTGATTTGTATTTGTAAATTAATATCGACTTTTATTTGTATATTAATAAAGACTTGTATGAATATATTCATATTGACTTGTAAGAGTAAATTAATATTGACTTGTATTTGTAAATTAATATTGACTTGTATGAATAATTAATATTGACTTGTATTTGTAAATTAATATTGACTTTATTAATAAATTAATATTGACTTGTATGAGTAAATTAATATTGACTTGTATTTGTAAATTAATATTGACTTGTATGAATAAATTAATATTGACTTTATTAATCAATTTTTGGTTCTGAATAGACTTTCTCATGTTTATTCACTTGCAGTCATCCCCTGGTTACTTTGTCCTGGACTATGCTGCACTGGCATAGCGGGTTTGGCTGTATTAGCAACCAATCTACAGGTGAGTTACATTAATCAGTGAATCAACTTAACTAATTAAGAATTATACATGCCAGCCATATTTGTTGCAAGAGCATGTGCTTAAGTGATTTTCAATTTGGTTGCATGCTCAGAAAAACTCTGTGTATTGATGCCGCCTGATGAATGCAACACTATTCCACCAGAACTGTGTATGGATGCCGCCTGATGAATGCAACACTATTCCACCAGAACTGTGTATGGATGCCGCCTGATGAATGCAACACCATTCCACCAGAACTGTATATGGATGCCGCCTGATGAATGCAACACTATTCCACCAGAACTCTGTGTGTTGATGCTGCTTGATGACTGCAACACCATTCCACCAAAACTATGTCCAAGTGACTTACATTTCATGGTGAATTGATTTTGGTCAAGTGCTTCTGATCAAACTTGTTTTATGTGCAGCTTGTTGGCAGTAGATATCTGCAGATTTCTGTGTGGAATGTGTTTCTGTGCATATGTCATTCTTTGTGTTAAAGAGTGGTAATACATGCATGTCTTTGTGAGTATAACTTGTTCTTTTTGTTAAAGATGGAACAGTAGGGCATTTGGGTGTAAATGTGGCTCTGTAAGTATACATGTAATTTGTTGTTTTGTTAAAGATAGAACAGTAATCCGTTCGGGTGTAAATGTGGCTCTGCGAGTATAACTTGTTGTTTTGTTAAAGATGGAACAGTAAGGCATTTGGGTGTGGATGTTGCTTTGTGAGTGTAACTTGTCCCTTTGGTGGAATACGTGGATCTATGAACACTTTTCAAACATGCTTTCTTCTGTTTTTGTTTGCAGGTTGCAAATTTATACCCAAAGTTGCGTTCAACAATTGTAGCCATCTTTACTGGTCTGTTTGATTTTTCGTCCATTATTCAACAGATCGTGAAGGTAAGTATGGATAATTAACCAGGTCAATCACATATGTTGATCTTGTGACAAATGTAATTTAAAGGAAAAAGATAAATTTCTTTACAGATTTAGTGTGGAAGTAGCAGTTGTGCTGAGTTTGCTGTCATCAGCCAAATTGCAAAATTGTAAAGAAACAACACCAATTGCAAGCCACCATGTTTTTGAGAATAGATCAATGTCATGATTATAGGGTTAGTGTGGAAGCAGTAGCTGTGCTGTTCTTCCTGTCATTAGCCAAATTGCATGACACCATGTTTTTGAGAATGGCATAATGTATTGTCCAATAGCCAATCTAAGGGGCCCTGAGTGACCGTTCCAGATCACTGCCATCTTGAAGCTCAGGTTCAACAAATGTTGGTACATGAGAAAGCTTGCCAGTAGCTTCTTGTGGGTTGGTATTTCTTTCTGGGCATTTCCAGGATTCTTCCTGGCTGCCATGTATAGGCTATCTTGTGCTGAAAAATGACCATTCAATGCCACAAACAACCAATCTAAGCTTAGTGTTATTAAATGGTACAGAGACCACTCTGCCTGAAACTCAATGAAGAATATATGCCAATAAAGTGCTGAAAGTTGCTATATAACGTACAAAAACCTTTTAATGTAGCTACTACTGTACAATATCAGTCATGCTTTTTATCTACACTTCAACAATTATGTAAAGTATTTACTGAACTCAGAGATCAGGATTGGGATAAGATAGGAATGGTGTCAGTCCAAAATAAATTACCATAATTAATTAGAATAATAAATTAACATAATTTATTATGTTTAGTGAGAAGATTTTGTAAAGTGTTTTTCAGGAAGAGCTTATAATGTAATGCTCTTGGTTTATCTGTCAATCTGTTCAAGCTTGGGTTTTACTGCATTAACACAAGTTCTGCTTGAACATGTCCATTTGCAGGTGTGTTTGGGTACATGTATTATGAAAAAACACAAATCCACATGAAAATTATTTGTATAATTTCCACTTCATATACTATATAATCATCAAACTTTTCAAGATTGTAAGATCAACGTCATTATGACCAGCCATAGCAAAATGGGTTCTGTACAGTAACTTGACTTATTCTTGACATGCCTTCAGACAAATTTTTACAAGTGATACCTATGGGTTCTGTACAGTAACTTGACATGCCTTCATACAAGCTTTTACAAGTGGATGCCTATGAAACCTGTTCATTTGGAGGTCCAGTGGTCAAGGTTTACTTGGCCTGAGAAGATAAAATTGTTATGTATATTTAATTTAATTGTTTTTTAGTTAATTGATTTATTGTATTAAAATTTAATTACATGCTATTGTAATGTAACATTGTATGTTGTTTTTGACCTTTTTCAAAACTCTGTTATTTCAGCATGACCCAAATTTACTTTTTTATTTTATACATTGTTAACAACTAATACACAGCTAAGCTATCCTCTATATTTAGGGTTTTAAAATCAGTATTATTAAGAAGTAGATATTTTTTTTTGTCAACATTTTCGAATTTTTTATGTGAATTAGACATAATCCAGATTATTGTTTTCTAAACATCTGGATCATTCTATAAGATTTTTTCGAGTAGGTAATGGCTTCAGTTAGAAAGTGCTAATTGTGACCTAAGGTCAAGTAGAGAACTATGGAATCTTACAAATGTTAGGACTTTGTCATTCATCCTTTAACATCTAGTACTTTCAAGTTGTATACTATATGTTGTGACGTAGTTTTGAGTTGGAATTTGTTTTATTTAAATTATTGAAATCAAGTGATTATTTTCCTTGAAAATACAAAAGTGCTATGTTAAAAATCTTGAATAAAGACATTCACTGGATTTTGTTTTGTTAAATTATTGAATTCAAGTGATTATTTTCCTTGAAAATACAAAAGTGCTCTGTTAAAAATCTTGAATAAAGACATTCACTGGAATTTGTACTGAATTCAAATCTGTAATTATTTTAGTGTGATTCAACAAAAGAATGTTGACACATCCATCCACACTCTAAAAGCTATCTCAGACACACCATCATCTTCAGTTTCGGATTTATTCTGGATTGTACTAAGTTCTATTCAGGACTTTAAATCATTAGGACTTGTGTCTATAAATTTATGGATTTTTAGGGGATTTAATTTGCAATACTGTTCTTTTTTCTAATTTTTACTTTGTATTATAGGGAAATAAATCATTTGTTAAATTTTACATTGCTTGTTTTTTCTTTTCACTCTTTTCTGTTACATATTTTAAGAGCATAGACTAGTAACAAATTGCTTTTCCCACAATAAAGGCTCTGTAAACCAATCCTCCACCAAAACTGCTAGTTATTTTTCACTTGATTACAGTAAAACGTTTATTGATAATTTTTACAGGTGAAAGGTCACTACGATTTAACAAATAAGTATGAGTTCTTCCCTAACTTTTTTACCAAACTTCACAGGTTGACCTTGATGAAACTTGTTTTCCATCAAAAGACTTTGACAAAATTATTGCTTTTTTAACAGGTGGCTCATGAGAGAGGGATAGAAAGAAAATATTCTTATATTTTCATATCAGCTTTTTTTTTCTGCATCGTTGGATTCAGCACCCTTTGCTTTCACCCACGTGGTCACATTACTGAGCCAGCTGCAAAGAGTAGAAAGAAAAAATTGAAGCCAGATGAAAATAATGAAAATAAAACACAAGCAAACCCCAGCGATGTTCCTCTCATGGAAAAAGATGAAAATGGTATCAGTAAAGTCAGAATCAATGTTAATTTTTCCATTTTAGAGGCAAATGCTTTTCTAAACTAAAAGTTAAAGTCAAACACTTAGAATTTGTCCATGTGATGTAAAATTTAAGACATTTTAAAATTTAATACATTTTAATACCATGTAGTTCAGAATTATACATACAAGTATATTTTTGTTTTGGCATGATGCCAATGTGTCTTTATGTCTTGCATACAAGGGAGGTAAGGAAGGGCATTACTATTTGTTGTAAGGATATTTCAAGTATCATAATTGCATTTATTATGCATGGTTATTAGTAACAGTATGATTATGTATGACAAAAACAGGGAAATTCATCACTAATGATTGATTGCCTTCATAATCTTGAGACAGAATTTTTAAAGTGCCTAAAATTTAACCAAACATAAAAGGTATTCATGCTGGAATAGATCTTTTAATTTAAATATTTCACAGAAAATTCCCATTTTTTATCTCGCTTCCGCAAATATCCTCCATCTGCCATTTTTTGTCTTTTGGAGTACTGCTGAATGCTTTGCAGTGTTCATATCAGAAATCAGCGGAATTTCTTTTGTTATACTTTTTTATACTTTTTCAGATGCACGTAGGGAAGAGGATGCATATTATAATTCTAGCAATTATGAATCTCAGAAATCACATTTGTCCCTACGTGCCACGATCTTGTCAGCGCAGTGTCTGTTTCACTTGTTCTGGCTGTGTGTACATGCCCTGAGATTTGTAACATTTATAGGTTTGCTTAATGTTTGGCTGAAGAAAACACTTAATGATGAAGATGAAAGAGGTAAGATATCATCTTTCTGTCTCTCTGCCTACCAACTATTTCTCTCCATTCTCATGCTGTTACTTTCCATTTTTCACTTCCTTCTACTCGTACATTTGACTTGGAAGAAAATTCACCCCTGTAATGAGAAATATGATATATACTCACTTACAAGTCCAACTGCAAACTGCCCCAACCCAGATCTGCCATTGGATAATGCATTGCCAGACCTGGGTCTGTGCAGTTTGTAGTAATCAATACACCTGGTCTGATACATTATGCTACAGTGAATCAGAATCAAAGTTGTTCGCAGTTTGACTCGGTTAATAAGCGAGTTGGTATGGTATGTGCCTGAAGAGGAAAGCACACTGGATGTTTATTATAATATCTTGGATATCAAATAAGCATATTAAAGTTGTCTTTAAATTTGTACATTCATTTGAATACTCTAAAGAGATAGATACATTGATGCCATTCTCACCTATTATAGTGTGCTGTTATGTCCAATACGACTAATTCAGACTTTTCCAAAAATTTCACATAGTAACAGATATAGCAGTTTCAATTTCACATAGTAACAGATATAGCAGTTTAAAGGTTCAGACAAAGGGGTATGACCTTTCCCTTAATACTTATATTCTGTTTTTGGTTTTAATGGCAAAAAGAAAGATTGTGTATGAGAGTCTAAATAAAATTCTGTAAAGAACTGTCTCTACACAAGATTCTTTTTAGCAGGAATCGCTCATTCAAGCAAATAGTATCTTACATGCTAATGCACCCACCTCTTTTTGGTAAAGCTTCCACAGAAATGTGTATTAGCAGGGACATGTGTCACAATCCATGTAAGCCACATGACACAGAAGCAGTCACTCAAGCACACACAGCATGTGTCTCAATCAAAGAAAGCCACATGACACGACACAGAAACATCACTACTTAACTTAATGGGTCAAATCAGTCTCAGACACTAATATGTTTTTTTCTTTATTGAACATGACCATAGTGGGGAAAAGAATGTACCTTGAAAGAAGAGAGCTACCAAACAAAGATAGATACATGTATATCATTTATTACATGCAGAGACGTGATGCAGACATTGTTTATAATGCCAATACTTTGCACTATTGGCAGATTTAACCTCAAGAAATTTAGAAAAAAAAGTGCACATTGTTGATATTACAGTACATGTACTTCAAATTCAGTAAATTGCAATACATAATTATATACATTGTACAAAAATATAAAAAAATGTTTTTCAGTAAGTAGTTTCCTGGGACTGTTCTCCTACATCACCATGGGGGCCATAGGCACAGCACTTAGCACTGGTTTCTTATATGATTGGCAGAGGAGAAAATTTATCAGTAAGTATGGTTATTGAGCATTGAAAATAATGCAGCACCCCCATGTATCCTGATGCCCAAGTATGCTAATGCACAACTACCCTGATGCCCACGTATGCTAATGCCCAACAACCCTGATGCCCAAGTATGCTAATGCCCAAGTACCCTGATGGCTATCTACCCTGATGCCCAACTACCCTGATGCCCATGTACCCTGATGCCCAATTATGCTAATCCCTAAGTCCCCTGATACCCAAGTATGCTAATGTCCAAGTACCCTGATGCCCAACTACCATTATGCCCAACTGAGAGTAGCAGTAACCTAAGCTGACAAATTGTCTCAAAAATGAGAATTAATTTTTAATGATTAATAAATTAAACTTTTATTATTAAGAAACATGTTTTGGTTTAGCATTAATGTAGACCTGCCATCATGTTATATGACAGTTTTGCAAAGCTTAAATTATTGCTTAACATTATAAGTTAAACATAGTGTTGACTCTGATCTGAAGCATTATGGTATGGCATCATAGTATGATGGATCAGCTTCAGTGCTTTTCATTGTTTAGTGTTAAGTCAAATGTCAGGGATATTAACTGAATTACTGTAAATATCCTTTATGTGGTCACTAGTTACCATTGTTTTGTGGGCATTAGGTGTCATGGTTTTGTGAGCATTAGTTATTGTGGTGTTGTGGACATTAGTTATCATGCTTTTGTGGGCATTAGTTACTAATGTTATGTAGGCATTAGGCGGCATGGTTTTGTGAGCATTAGGTATAATGGTTTTGTGAACATTAGTTGTCATGGTTTTGTGGGCATTAGTTATTAATGTAATGTAGGCATTAGGCGGCATGGTTTTGTGAGCATTAGGTATAATGGTTTTGTGGACATTAGTTATCATGCTTGTGTGGGCATTAGTTACTAATGTTATGTAGGCATTAGGCGGCATGGTTTTGTGAGCATTAGGTATAATGGTTTTGTGAACATTAGTTGTCATGTTTTTGTGGGCATTAGCTATTAATGTAATGTAGGCATTAGGTGTCATGGTTTTGTGGGCATTAGTTGTTATGGTTTTGTGGGCATTTGTTATTAATGTAATGAAGGCATTAGGTGTCATGGTGTTGTGAGCATTAGTTATTACTGTTATGTAGACATTATGTGTCATGGTTTTGTGTGTATTAGTTATGGTTTTGTGAGCATTATGTATCATGGTTGTGTGAGCATTAGTTATTACTGTTATGTAGACATTTGGTGTCATGGTTTTGTGAGCATTAGTTATTAATGTTATGTAGGCATTGTGTGCCATGGTTTTGTGGGCATTAGTTATTACTTTTATGTAGACATTAGGTGTCATGGTTTTGTGAGATTTAGTTATTACTGTTATGTAGACATTAGGTATCATGGTTTTCTGGGCATTAGTTATTACTTTTATGTAGACATTAGGTGTCATTGTTTTGTGAGCATTAGTTATTAATGTAATGTAGGAATTAGGTGTCATGGTTTTGTGATCATTAGGTATAATGGTTTTGTGGGCATTAGTTATGGTTTTGTGGACATTAGTTATTAATGTAATGTAGGCATTAGGCATCACGGTTTTGGGTATCATGATTTTGTGAAAGTGTATATAGCATTTTTAACAGCATTAATTTATATCCTTAAGCTGGTACTTCTCTGGGTGGAAAATATCCCTACTGTATAACAGAAGTATGTCTGCCCATTTGGGAGAACCAAACTATTCCAGGACACTGGATTACCCAGGGTAAACCCAACTGATCCACAGACTATGATACAATACATCATCAATACTCATATCAACTTCATCATTTTATAGGCCATTCTCATATCAACTTCATCATTTTATAGGCCATTCTCATATCAACTTCATCATTTTATAGGCCATTCTCATATCAACGTCATCATTTTATAGGCCATTCTCATATCAACTTCATCATTTTATAGGCCATTATCATATCAACTTCATCATTTTATAGGTCATTCTCATATCAACTTCATCATTTTATAGGCCATTCTCATATCAACTTCATCATTTTATAGGCCATTCTCATTCTTGGCAAGATAACGAAACTACTTTCAAACAGACTACCTGTTGTCACTGATTTTAATTGAACCTTTTTAGACTAGTCAGGTGGAGTAATATTATTGGATCATCTGGACGACCACTACCTTCATTCTGAACAGCATAAATATTTTATAAACATCTTAATAACAATTTCATTTAAAATGTTGGATGTTTCATCATTATCGATAAGAAAATGAGGAACTAATAATTAGACTTTCATAAGTTTCTCAACATAATTTTATTTTGAAAATAAAAGAATGAATGACCATTAGGTTACTGTAAGGTAAACAGCAAACATTTCTGACCATGTAAAAGCAAAGTATGTTTAGTGTACCTTTAAGTCCACATTGTTTTATATATGTAAATGAATTTTAAGGAGCAATATGTTATGAGATATAACAGCAAATATGATGAATATTTGTATCAAGTTCTCCAATACAATCAACTGCCACATAACCAGTTGATGCATGTAATATTTTCTACAATTAAGACATTAAATTTTGATCCATAAGTGAGAAAAAAATGAAAATATTTCTCAGGTTCCTTATTTATTGTAATAACTGGAAAAAGCGCCAAAAATGAAGAAAAAAATCTCCATTTTATATTTTTTGTTATGTCTATTATGGATGTTTAATGATGGGTTTGATTAAAAGTTTTTCATTTTGCAGATGAGACACCACTTAATCAAAAGCTGAAGCCGGTATTGCTCCCAATGCTTCTGACAATTGTGTATTCTCTCAGCACAACACTCATGACATTCTTCGAGAGTGAGATTACACTTTATTTGGCCTTTGTGATGTTCACCTTCTTCCGGTCATCTCTGTTCACTGTAGCTGTGGCCTTTATTGGTGATGCGTATGTAAATTTTTTGCTTTTATAGTTTTCAAACAAATATTATTATTGAAATAACAATTAAAGCTTTTTGTGCTCTAAAATAAACATCACCATATTATATCTGCATTTCTAGACCAACAATAACATATATTTGCTAGACAGACAGATGATAATCTGTCTATGGTAACATAATGTTGACAGATTTAGAAACCACACATTGTGATGTAAATAAGAAGATACAATTACGTCACAGCCACTTGTACATGCCTGCTTTGGAAGTTCATAGAAAGGAAATTTAATTGAAGAATGATCTATGTTTACTGGTCATAGCAAATTTAATTGAAAAATTATATGTTTATTGGTTGTCTACAAAGTAGAATAAAATAGTCATTTGAAAGGGTTGGTTATTAACAAATTGACACAGACTCATAACTTAAAAGGTGCTAGTTTAAATCCCACATGTGGCATCAAGTAACTTTGGACAAGACACCTTAATCAGATTGCCTTGGCACTAACTAGCCAACTGGTGTTGCTGTGCCAAACAAACACCAAACAAAACAAAACAAGTCAATAAGTTTAATAAATTTTAATCAAAACAAGCAAAACAATATTTATAGCCCTATATCAGGGTTATATAGTGGTCAATTCCCTCCATCCTACCATCTAGCACCTTGATAGGACAGCTAGTCTCTCAGTCTTTGATAGGACAGCTTGTCCCTCAGTCTTTGATAAGACAGCTAGTCCCTCGCCCTTTGATAGGACAGCTAGTCCCTCAGTCTTTGATAGGACAGCTAGTCCCTCAGCCTTTGATAGGACAGCTAGTCCCTCAGCCTTTGATAGGACAGCTAGTCCCTCAGCCTTTGATAGGACAGCTAGTCCCTCAGTCTTTGATAGGACAGCTAGTCCCTCAGTCTTTGATAGGACAGCTAGTCCCTCAGTCATTGATAGGACAGATAGTCCCTCAGCCTTTGATACAACAGCTAGTCCCTCAGCCTTTGATAGGACAGTTAGTCCCTCAGCCTTTGATAAGACAGCTAGTCCCTCAGCCTTTGATAGGACAGCTAGGTCTCTCAGCCTTTGATAAGACAGCTAGTCTCTCAGCCTTTGATAGGACAGCTAGTCCCTCAGTCTTTGATAGGACAACTAGTCCCTCAGTCTTTGATAGGACAACTAGTCCTTCATTCAGTATAGGACAGCTAGTCTCTCAGCCATTTATAGGACAGATAGTCCCTCAGTCTTTGATAAGTTGCAATGACAGATAGTCCCTCAGTCTTTGATAGGTTGCAATGACAGCTAATCCCTCAGCCTTTGATAGGTTGCCATGATTGCTAGTCCCTCTGCCTTTGATAGGACAGCTAATCCTTCAGCCTTTGATAGGACAGCTAGTCCCTCAGCCTTTCATAGGACAACTAATCCCTCAGTCTTTGATAGGACAGTTAGTCTATCAGTCTTTGATAGGACAGCTAATCCCTCAGCCTTTGATAGGAAAGCTAGTCTCTCAGCCATTTATAGGACAGCTAGTCTCTCAGCCATTTATAGGACAGATAGTCCCTCAGTCTTTGATAGGTTGCAATGACAGCTAATCCCTCAGCCTTTGATAGGACAGCTAGTCTCTCAGCCTTTGATAGGACAGCTAATCCCTCAGCCTTTGATAGGACAGCTAGTCCCTAAGCCTTTGATAGGACAGCTGGTCTCTCAGTCTTTGATATGACAGCTAGTCCCTCAGTCTTTGATAGGACAGCTAGTCTCTCAGCCATTGATAGGACAACTAGGCTCTCAGCCTTTTGATAGGTTGCCATGACAGCCAAACCCTCAGCTTTTGATAGGTTGCAATGCCAGCTAGTCTCTCATTCTTTGATAGGTTGCCATGACAGCTAGTCCCTCAGTATTTGATAGGTTGCCATGATTTTGTTTGAGTTATTACCTTTTGTGCCTAGTAGCTTAATTTGCTGCTTGAGATAATCATGTTAGTGCAACTAATCCCATTTTTTTAAAAAATGGATTGCCATGTAAATATTATGGTCATCACCTAAAGGTGTGAATATTGACAGATCAATTTGTTATGGCAATTTTTGTTGGAATTGTTTTCATTTTTGCCACATTAGCACAATTATTTCAACTGTTTTTCTCACTATTTTATATGGATTACTATGAAACTTTTACATGTTGGACTTGTATCGCCCAGTGAATCTCTCTGGTCTGTTTTATTCCCAGATTCCCAGTGGATTACTTTGGAGTGTTGTTTGGATTCGTCCAGTTTGCTGCCGGTATTGCTGGTCTAATACAGTATCCTGTATTTGAGTGGTATGAAGCATATCCTAACGCCGCTCAGCATGTGAGTATGACAGCTTCTTGCTATGGTGTCTTACCAATAATAGGCATTATAATGACAGCTTCTTGCTATGGTGTCTTACCAGTAATTGGCATTATAATGACAGCTTCATGTTATGGTGTCTTACCAATAATAGGCATTATGATGACAGCTTCTTGTTATGGTATATTACCAATAATAGACATTATAATGACAGCTTCTTGTTATGGTGTCTTACCAGTAATAGGCATTATAATGACAGCTTCTTGTTATGGTGTCTTACCAGTAATAGGCATTATGATGACAGCTTCTTGTTATGGTGTCTTACCATTAATAGACATTATAATGACAGCTTCTTGTTATGGTGTCTTACCAGTAATTGATATTATAATGACAGCTTCATGTTATGGTGTCTTACCAATAATAGGCATTATAATGACAGCTTCTTGTTATGGTGTCTTACCAATACTAGACAGGCTTTGTATTATAAAGCTCTTGTCAAGTTAAGTATTGCCATTTCTTGTAAAATTTACTGAGTTATGGACCTTTTTTAACTGTTATCTTTTCCCTTCAAGATAATTGCAATTTCCACTCAATAACTTCTGATAGATTTCTTGAAATAATGTAAACTTTGGTGTGCTGCTTTACAATAATTCATGTAACCAGCAAGCTCTCTTTTTCACAATTTTCAAGTTCATACCTACCATAACTTCCAGTGTTGCATGAGAAACATGAATTTGGACACATAAACCCACCAACATGGACAGTTTTTAGGAATCATATCCCCAAATTTTGTCAGGAACAATAAAAAAAGCCATATTTATTAACCACCGCAATACATGTATGTGAACTGTTCTTTGCTTATTATCAGTAAACATTAGTGCTCAAAGCTCAGCTCAGACATACCAGTCATATAGGGTAATTAAAAAGTCAAAGATAAGCAACCACCTTTCACAGTGTACTTAATTGATTGACAATAGCTAGAATGATGTGTCATGTCATTCCAGTTAATTAATTTGCATATGCAAAGAACACAAAGCAGAACAACCATAGATTAAAGAGATGTATGGAAAAACAGATTATTACACATCCCTGTATTGAATGAGAATGTTTAGTCACCTTTGGGATCAGCAGTAATGTTTCTTTTGAAGTTAGAGTTTCATCCATCTATGAAATGCTGGACATGATTATATCAGTTGTTATAAATTGCATTAAATTGTGATTCAGGAATCAATACACTATTGTTTTTTTATAACATGGACAAACCCTCCATGTGAATGCAAAACACTTTTTGAGTCTAAAAAAATATCAACACTGTCTTAGAATGTTGCAAACATGAGAGTTATGGGCTCTAATTGACTTGGTAGTTTCTGCCCACAAAAAAGTTTAGAACCATTCATGAATTTAAACCAATACCTTGTTTACTTAATTTTAAGACAAGTCCAAATGCAAACTGCCCAGACCCAGATATGTTGTCACGTAATACACTAGCAGATATTGGTCACTGCAGTTTTTAGGGAATAATGAGTAGAACAAACAATATAGACCCTGATCTGCAGGCACATTAAGAAAATATATATGTTATGGAACAAGACTGTACATGTACATTAAGGAGACATAGGTCAGATTTGATATTTACTGCTCTCCAGCAAATTATACTGAGTTATGACCCCTGTTTAATATAATGCTTTGTCATTTACTTGACACATAATTGACCAAAGTATCTATGGCACATTAATAGTTTCCTTTTGATGTCCCATCCTTGCATGGACACATTAATAGTTTCCTATTGAAGTTCCATCCTCACATCTGAATTTCATAGTTTCCTTTTGAAGTCTCATCCTCACATTGACTCATTAATAGTTTCCTTTTGAAGTCCCATCCTCACATTGACATATTAATAGTTTCCTTTTGTAGTCTCATCCTCACATTGACACATTAATAGTTTCCTTTTGAAATCTCATCCTCACATTGACACATTAATAGTTTCCTTTTGAAGTCCCATCCTCACATCTGTATTTCACAATGATGTAACCGATAGACCTTTAATAAGACAAATGCTTTATTTTTGTCTTCAATTTCATTTCAGGTCAGTATATTCCTTCTGTTACTCCAGCTCACCACTTTGATACATCCAATAATCTTATTCATCCGGTGCCGCAAGGAGAAGAAATATTCATTTAACTCAACTTCATGAAGATTATACAAAAAGAAACAGTTCACTATAAGCAATTTATATACTAGAGATGTAAAGTATTATCTGTTTACTGATTTATTATGGTATCTTTTTTCCAGTGGTATTATCTAAAATAAGAGTATATGTGAATAAGTATATTTTTTCTTTGGTATGACTACAAATCATCCATGAGAAATTTCTTGTTTGTTGTTTGCCATTGTATTTCTTATTACATGACATGACAATTGCCCGATCGGTTGTGCAAATGTACATCTTTTCTGACAGACAATGATATTTTTAGTCAACTGTGTAATTATACTGCTGCCAACTTTGACATGAAAAATGCCCTTTAAATTGTGATTGTACAATACTGCTGACTTTGACATAAAATATGCCCTGTAAGTCATGTGAATTTACAATACTGCTGCCATCTTTGACATGAAAAATACCCTGTAAGTTGTGTGAATGTACAATACTGCCAACTATGACATGAAAAATGTCATGTCAGTTCTGTGAATGAACAATGCTGCTATGATATGAAAAGTGTCCTGTAAGTTGTGTAAATAAATATTTGTTCTGGCAAAAGTTTCCTATTGTGTGAATGTAATACTGCTGCTCTCTCTAACATGAAAAGTTCTCATTCAGTTGTGTAAAAGTACAGGTCTGCTGACTTGGATATGTCATTTGTTTAAATATATAATGCTGCTGATTTTAACATGAAAAGTGCCCTGGCAATTACATGAATGTACAGTGCTGCTGATTTTAACATGAAAAGTGCCCTGGGCATTACATGAATGTACAGTGCTGCTGATTTTAACATGAAAAGTGCCATCAGATGTGTGAATGTACAGAGCTATTGATTTTGTCATGACATGTAATATGCCTATTGCTTAAATGTACAGTGCTGTTGTCTTTAACTTGAAAAAGTTATTTATAATATTTATTATTGTCATTATCTGAATTTGTTCAGCATTATGTAGTTTGCATATGTTGATAAGGTGTTTACATACATGTAACATCAGCACTATTGCCTTCACTATTGTTATTATCAAAATATAGTCGCATTTATTACATTGGCACTATTTGTCTTCCGATACCATCTACATTATTATTTGTTTAATTTTATATAGATCTACTATGCTACTATTTTGTTTGGTGTACATTTGATGCCAATTATTGTATACAATCTTCAGGACACTTAAAAACCATTTAGTCAGCAGGATCTTTTAAAATTCATTTTATTCACACTACCAGGGTGCTTTTAAAACCCATTTCATCAGCACTACCAGGACACCTTTAAAACCAATTTTGTCAGCAGTATAAAAATTTTTTAAAATTGACAGGGTATGTTTTGTCCAGTCACACAAATATCAGAATGATTCACATGAACATGAAGTCTTCTAATTTTTATTACGTGAAAGTTGAGTACAGTATTCCTACCATCTTATCTGCTGGACATAGACCACTACTGAACAATTTGACTATATATATATACATATATATATATATATATATATATATATATATATATATATATATATATATATATATATATATATATGAATTGATTTATGGTTATATCAGATATTGTATTCTTTATATTGTGATAGATGCAAAACATGACATAAATTTACAGCCATCTGTAATGATCCAATTTTTCATGGACAGCTTGTATATGTGTAAGCAGAAATAATATTTTATTTTATTTGTAGCATATTTACCTTGTTATTTTTAAGTTATTTTTGGCTTTTTATATACAACATTTATTATACTGAAATAAATTTAGTGATATTATGGTTTGAAGAGATTAGCCTTTGCCTCTTGTACCGCATTCTGGTGCAATTGCTACTGGACAACTCCATCCATGTTTGGATGCCTGTGCACTATTCACATGGAAGCATGTTTCAACACCTACAGTAAACATCAACCATTTTGCGCTACAATTCCCAAGACAAATGAGGCATGAGAACCTGGATTTAACAAAGTGCTATAAATGACATTACATTTTAGTCTCTTACATGTTTTTTTTTTTTTTTTAATTCTTTGTTGCAGTTATATATCAGATCATTGGACCAAAATATGTTTGGCCTAGGTCCATATTATTTGCAGGAAATAGAGAAACAATGATTATTCTTTATTATTATCATCATCGTCATCAAGTAAGCTATATGTTAGCTACAAAATGAGTGCTTCACCAAGTTTCTTTTTCTTTCATAGCTTTCATCATTATTGGCAAAAACACAGAGGCAATTTGAGTGCACATTCATTTTGAAGAATTTTGTGAATACAGAGCTTGATCAAATAAAATTGCACGACTTGTCTTTAAATGCCTATACATTCGAAGTAGCAAGTTTGTTTTATGTTCATCAATATTTTTTTTGGTTAAATAATAGTAGAGTCACAAATAATTCTGAAATTGATGAAACTCTGTAGTAGTTAAATGAAATAAAAATATCATTGTGATAAATTAAATTTAGGAGAAAGCAAGTACAGTTGTATATACTGGCGCATAAGCGCATTTACATACAATCTGACCACCCCCACCTCCCAAACTAAATAGGTTTGAATGATAAAAAGTGCCCGACCCATGCATAAGCCATCCCACAAGTTCAAGACAACATCACAAGATGTTCTAAATGTATTCATTTTAGGCAAAATTATATTAGCAAAAGTTACACATATCCTTTTCGAGGTTGTCATATATGATTATTTAAATTTTTAGGTTAAATAATTTGCTTTAATAGTCAATAAATTATTTTAATTTCTGTTTTCTTATTGATCCTGCCTAATTTTGCAACCTCTGTATTATGATGTGCCTCACGTCATATAGGTGGTGAAACATCTCTATTCAAGACTAACATTTTACACTCAGCCAGCATAGACCCTTTACAGGGGACAATTGTTCCAACTTCACATACATTACCATTTCATAATGATCATCATTCTTCTTTTTTACCTTTTTCTAAAAAAATCCATTTGAAATGAAGAGCAATTGAAAATTATGACTTTTGTATACAAGTATTCATAAATATAAAAACATTATAAAAGTTAAGAATAAATTCATTGATTTTTGTTGCAAACAAAAGTTTGCATCCATTGAATGATGCACTAACATCAAGCATTAATTTAAAAGATAAAATGTTTCAGTTCAAAGGCAAAGAAGACAAAAGACCTACTTTTGATATATTTGTTTTAAAGCAAGACCCATTTTGACATCAAGAATATGAAATTAATACTAATGTATATGTGACATTGTTTTACATGACATCATCAGATCATATTTGTTTTAGATATAGTTAACTTTTATTCAGGGCATTTAATTATTTCATATTGTTATACAGCTTATGTCTGGTTTCACACATTAAGTTTCAGGAAGGAAAATTTCATGCATTTTTAGCTAAATAACAAGAAAATTATTACTCTGTGCATATATATAGATTAAGCTAGTAAAATAAGTCTATTTAACATTTTGCCCTGTACTTACCCATGACAGATGTCACTCATTTTCAACATTTTGCCCTGTACTTACCCATGACAGATGTCACTCATTTTCAATTGTAGCTTATTGTTGAGGTTACGGTCTTTAGTAGAAACATAGTCATAACAATTTTGTGGAACCATGCTGTCTGTCAGAATTCTTAATGCTTTTATTATAAAGTTCAAAGATCATTTTTTTAATTTTTTTTTTATCGGGGACAAATTTTGTAGAATGACATGTACAAGTCACTGTTTTGTATATTTTGTTTTCTACTATCATTTCATTCATTAATTTCTACTTTGTCCTACTATTTTAGTCCAATATAAACCTCGGGAAAGGAAGTTTTGAAAGATCTCACCTGGCTGGTCCTCAATTCTTTAAAAATGTTCCAAACTGTCCTGTTAACTCAGCTATAATTATCATTGTTACCATGGTAATATTAACATCGTATTCATCACTATCGTTGAAAGTCAAGCATATACGCATATTATTAACTAAATATATTTTCAGCATTACCTAAAGGTTCATTTGCAACTTTCACCCACTGTTTTTGTAACTTTACTTTTTAGTTAACATATTGTATTAGAGATTAGACATACAGTTAAACCCATATATTTTCATACAGGTGAACCTCAAAACTATATAGGAGTGTTTTCCTCAAAAGACATGTCTTCCTACACTTATTAAAATATCTGGTGTATTTAAAAAATCATTAATAAAAATTCTGGACAAGACATTTTTCTTTCTCTTTTTTTATCACATCTTGCTTCAAAATGCAGTATATATTTCCAGTAAAGGCATCCCATGATCTCCTGACTGTGAACTGGCTTAACCTTTGAGCAAGACAACTCTGATTGCTAATTCAACTGACAATAGCCTGGTTATAATCATGGAATTAAATGATGTGTGAACTGTAGTAATTTGGAAAGGATTAAAGATGCTAATGAATTATAATTTGATTAAAGAACTCAAACTGCCTAAATAATTAACATTACTTTCTTTAATCATACTTGGTTTAGTTTTTGAACATTTTGTTCTCTTGTGGATAATCAACAATGACAGATATGTGTATCACAGTGAAGCTAACTGTAACATTTCAGTACATGCCTTTTCAAAAAACTCCTCTTTACATTTGGAAGATAAAATATACCCCAGTATCAAAGGTAGGGCTAAAACATGTCCATTTTATATGTCAAGGCTAGGGCTGAATTATGTCCATAACGTCCTAAGGTAAGGCTGCATTCTGTCCATCTCACTGTTCAGAAGATGTCGAACTGACATCTGGCTTTAATCTTAAGACATAACTTAGCTCTCAAGTTTAATAATTGCCAGACTATACATAACAGATAATTTATTCAAAGCAATGATAATGAGAATAAATTTTCATAAATCAATGTGACCCACTTAAAAAATTTATGTTGCACAATCCATTTATTATTGTATCTCCAAATTACAATTTTTGGGTGAAACAGAATGACAAACTATACAAAAATTAGCAACGTAATTGGCAAATTAACTAGAAATGTGTTCTAGGAATACTAATGGACAGACACACAGATAACACAGACATATTGACCTGGGTAACAGTGTTCATCAAATACTATTGGATAGACACACAGATAAAACAGACATATTGACCTGGGTAACAGTGTTCATCGAATACTATTGGACAGACACACAGATAACACAGACATATTGACCTGGGTAACAGTGTTCATTGAATATTATTGGATAGACACACAGATTACACAAACATATTGACCTGGGTAACAGTATTCATCAAATACTATTGGATAGACACACAGATAACAGACATATTGACCTGGGTAACAGTGTTCATTGAATACTATTGGACAGACACACAGATAACACAGACATATTGACCTGGGTAACAGTGTTCATTGAATACTATTGGATAGACACACAGATAACACAGACATACTGACCTGGGTAACAGTGTTCATCGAATACTATTGGATAGACACACAGACATAACAGTAAAAAATTTGGGTAACAGTGTTCATCGAATACTATTGGACAGACACACAGATAACACAGACATATTGACCTGGGTAACAGTGTTCATCAAATACTATTGGATAGACACACAGATAAAACAGACATATTGACCTGGGTAACAGTGTTCATCGAATACTATTGGACAGACACACAGATAACACAGACATATTGACCTGGGTAACAGTGTTCATTGAATATTATTGGATAGACACACAGATAACACAAACATATTGACCTGGGTAACAGTATTCATCAAATACTATTGGATAGACACACAGATAACAGACATATTGACCTGGGTAACAGTGTTCATCGAATACTATTGGACAGACACACAGATAACACAGACATATTGACCTGGGTAAAAGTATTCATTGAATACTATTGGATAGACACACAGATAACACAGACATATTGACCTGGGTAGCAGTGTTAAAGCTGGGAAGATGAATCATCACTGCTGTCACCGTTTCTTTATATCACCATGCGAGCTGGGTAAGGGAGACAACTTCCTCTGCTGATTATGAAAACCTCAAAGAACTGTGTACAAGGTAACTTTTGCTCTTGAAACAGCACATCTCTTATTGCATGCTTCCAAGTCAAAATTGTTGAGTATTGCTAAGAAATGTTTAAAAATCATTCTTACTAATTATGTTACTTGATAAAACAGTGCATTGAATTTGAGCTTGATCCAGTCACTCATTGATCCAAATCAATCCAGTCATTACTGTAATACATTACTGCCCAATTTATTTTGACATCTTCAGGACTGAGGTAATACTGTCAACATAAGTGGATGATGTGATTACTACTAGCTTCTTCCAATTTGGTGATGGCTTCTATGACCTGTTAGTGTATCAGATGTGGCAATGTGATTCTAATTCTTGTATGTAGTCTTAAGTTATTGTAGAGTCTAGTGTTGATGTTGTTCAATACATAAAAAAGATACAAAGAAAAGAGTGGTTCCACTGTCTCTCAAATTAGTTAGTTTTAGTGTTGTTAGCTGTGTCACATTTTATTGAACTTGACAAATCTCTCTAAACTACGTACAGTTTCATGGGTAATAGAAAATGCCCCTTAAAGAATTTGAAAAGAGAAGAATCAGAAATAAAAAATATCAGTCATCTATTCTTTTGGATGTAGATTTTATTTAAAAAAATCAAAAAAGACTTTATTCTTATATAGATGCATTTATCCAGGAATAAATACAAATTAGACAAACTATGAAAATTCTGTATATTAAAAATATTTATTCATATTTCTTGGGTTTAATTAAGAATCTGACACTTGGTTTTAACATGGAAAAAATTACAGCTATGCATTTAACAATGTACCTATCAATACTTCAATCAGTTAAAAACAAATTATATTTTAACAATTAGGTAAATAGCTTTATTTATTGCACTTTAAAGATAAACAATCTGTAATTACTGTAAAATTACATATTCAAAGATATTTAAACAATCTGCAATTACTGTAAATTAACATATTCAAATATATTTAAATAATCTGCAATTACTGTAAAATTAAATATCCAAAGATATTGAAACAATCTGCAATTACTGTAAAATTACATATTCAAAGATATTTAAACAATCTGCAATTACTGTAAATTAATATATTCAAATATATTTAAATAATCTGCAATTACTGTAAAATTAAATATCCAAAGATACTGAAACAATCTGCAATTACTGTAAATTAACATATTCAAATATATTTAAATAATCTGCAATTACTGTAAAATTAAATATCCAAAGATCTTTAAACAATCTGCAATTACTGTAAAATTACATATAGATATTTAAATAATCTGCAATTAGTGTTGAATTACATGCATTGTTTAAAACTTGATAGAAAACAAACGTTTTAGAAAAAATAACACATCTGTCATAGTCTACATATGAGAAAAGCTCAATATAGATGTTTTGAAAAGAGGGTTTCAGTGACCAAGTCTACAAAATAATGATCATCATCTGTTATCTTTGAAATTAAAAGGGTATCCTATGATATTAAATTCTACAAGGGTATCATATTGTATATGATTATATAAATGTAGCCGATTATCTTTGATTGTACAAGTGTATCATATTATCTTTTTAACATGAAAGCAGTCAAAAGTTATTTTATAATTACTATGCAAGTCAGTACAAATCTATTTCACTGATTCTACTTAAAACTGAAAGCATATCTCACATGTGATATGGAAATAAAGACCAAACATCCATATGAAATGACAGATCAAACATGTATGGCAGTCAAATGGGTGTGTAATAGTGTGTATTGTAAGTGATATTATATTTCATTTTCATATGGAAATAAACCACAAATAAAAAAATTGCCTTTATAAAACAAACATCAATTGTGCAATTATTAATTCGAAAAGCACATGTCTAATCACAAATCAAGTTCCAAGTTATATTATATTTCATTTTCAAAAGGTTAATCCCCTTTAAAAACCAAATCATCAACTGCACAATTATTAATTCACAAAGCACCTGTCTAATCACAAATCAAGTTCCAACTGAGATGCCATACACACTCACATTTACAACAGATCAGACTGCAAACTTGATAGATCGAGAGCTGCCATCCTATAATGTGTCAGCAACTCTGGGTCCATGTAATTTCTTAGGAATAATTAGTATAACAATCAACACAGACCTTAATCTGTCTGTACATTATGTCAGGGTCTATATTGTTCACAGATGAACTTGACTAATAGACAGATACATTCAGTTATCATTGGGTAACTAAGTCTAAGGGAACATGCAAATTCACTTAAGCAACAACTACACCAACCAAAATGCACTAATCAATTTATTCATCATACATGACCATTATCATCTCCTCCAGGTTCTCATATCTTGCCAAGCTGTATTAGTCAATTTTATTCTCAAAATTGGCTGCTATCATCTCCTCTAGTTTCTCATATCTTGCCTGCAGTAGGTCATATACCTGAAATCAGGATTTAAAAAAATAAAAAAAAATATTCACTCTTCAAAATTAATGTGAAACCTGTTAAAAAGGAAATGCAAGTTTTGTTCTTCGTATACAAGTGCACGTCACATGCAAATATTATAGACAAGTAAAATTTAGTTTTTATAAATTATATCTTTA
This sequence comes from Unio delphinus, assembly GCA_029339505.1. Taxonomy (NCBI): domain Eukaryota; kingdom Metazoa; phylum Mollusca; class Bivalvia; order Unionida; family Unionidae; genus Unio; species Unio delphinus. Next base: position 9,748,055 of record JAQISU010000036.1, on the reverse strand, counting down.
ATAACCAGGTGTTTTTTTATAGGGAAGTGTTTTCGAAGTCTAACTATCAGGGTTGTAAACAACATTATAAAAAAAAAGAAGAAAAATGTAAGTCGGGAGTTGAGGAGCTTTGGGATCCGATTCCCCTTATCCTAAAGGAATTGCACATTCGTGAGAAATTCCTTGTATAAAAACATTACCAAACATACCTTAGCATCTGATATCCTATAACATCAAAACAATATTTGGAAATGTGTCAATTACTGCTGCAATGCCACAGGTACCAGTACTAATAAGTTCTCCAAATGGTTTACTTTCGTAGCGTTCCTGTTTTATAACTCTTTAAACAACCTATTGATAATGTAGTGTTAGCGTTCCTGTTTCATAAGTGACACAGTTCATTCATCTGATGTGATCTGTCAAAAGCAACAAAACCATGATTGCTGCAATTCAGTTACTTTGTAAACAAACTGTCTAAAACTGTCCAATAAGTCACACTTGACAAAAGCAATGCCGAGTTTAATTGATGCCTCTTTGTGTTAAGCAGTCTTCAGTTCTGCACAACGTTCAAACCATCTGAGGGAAACATTTATTGTTCCCACCTTTGCCAATTTTTTTTTCAATATAAATTCTTCACTTCTCACAAAATACTTCTTATTTTAATGTAATCTAAATCATTACAATTTCTTGAGATTTTGGCTTTCTTCCTCAATAAGAGGAATGCAAAACATTATTTGATAAGCCCAATGTTACTAATTCTCACAAAGATGAATGCAAAACATTATTAAAATTTCTTGAGTTTTTCACATTTTTTCTCACAAAGATGAATGCAAAATGTTATTTGATTAGCGGAATGTTATTAAACAAGCCTGATTTTCAGATAATACTTGGAGTTGTATATTTCAGTCTTTTTTGTTGTCTAAATTACAGATGAATGAATATATCATCTTTGTGGATCAATGCCCCCCCCCCCAACATATACACCTTAAAATTTCTTCTCGAAAATTTGCCAATCTGAAAAATGACCCTGGAGATGAATCAATCCATGGATGCATACAAAATTCACAGCCATGAACTATATAATGTCATTCAGTCTTTAACTGTCTTCAACTGATGGTACTGGTTCAATAAGTACGAGAAGGCTTCCACAGTATATCAAGTAAACAGGATAAATATGAACAGTAAAGTACTATATATACATTAAGTTTTCATTATATACACCTCTTCTTTAAGAACTCGTGCATAATGGTGTCCAAAAAATACTGCGGGACCTGAAACAAATCCGGATGGAGATGTCTGCACGATGAGTAAACTGGGGAGGTGGTAATGGGGCTGTTTAATTGCCTAATACATGCTTTATAATTGTGCTGGAAGCAATTGACAATAAAGAGGTTTTTCTAAGAATCTTTCCATTTTTCTGTGTTAATTACCTTCATTTTCAAGTATCCAACCCCTGAAAGATCAACATCAACCTTACTCCAAGATATTTCAACAACCATCACATAAAATCACTGTGACATTATGAGCTTAAAATCCAACACAACAAATCAAGTATTAACATAAGGACACAATGACCTACTTTGATTCTGATAGCTGGAATAGTTCATTATAAATCCATGTGTCCATCAAGTTGTGTGATAGTAAAAGCAACTTTTGAGTTATGGAGAATTATGCAAGAAATTGAAAAACTATCTTTAAATTGCCGACAAAAAGCAAATTTTTTAGTAAATTATGTTTCTCCGAGAATACTTACCCAATCACATTACTTTAGGGATATTAGCCTGCTACCTCGCGAATCCAGCCCTACCAAAAGACGAAAATTCGTCTTTCCTGTCTATGTCATATAGACAAAGGGCAATAACTCTTGCCCATTACCTCCCCTTGCCGCCCGTTAGGTGTCGCTTCTTTAGTTTTTAAGCTGAGCGATATATAAAACACGAGGATGCTCGCATGGCGGGGTGGTTGGGAGGGTTTCTTAGTAATGTGATTGGGTAAGTATTCTCGGAGAAACATAATTTACTAAAAAATTTGCTTTCTCCTTTGAATACGTTCCCCAATCACATTACTTTAGGAGAATAAGTAATAGGAGGAGGGAATGCGGAGCATCCGACCTCCACCCCGGGTATCCTCTAGGGAATGATGGTTGGATTCCCCATGTGAATGATAACCCGGTCTCCTAATTTTCAATCAGCAACACAGCCCAGGGTCACATGATATGTGACCCTTTTATGCGGTTAAGAAGATAGTTATTGAAATCTTCTTACCTACGAAAATTTATCTGGCGAATCCAGCGAAGCTAATAGGCTGTGCTGATTGTTGCACATGGGTCTGGTGGGCGTCTGGGCTGCCCAACACCGGACCTACTAGAATCAATGTTTGCCTCTGTGAGTACAAACTTGAAGATAAAACTGTAGAAGGTTGACTCTGCAACAGCTTCTATAAGGTGACTGATTTGCGAATTCTCAGAGTACGCCGAGCGTATAACCCACTACAGCCATGAAGCAAGGGCTTGAATGGTGATATCTCATATCCCAGCTATCACCAGAAGAAAGAGGTGCTAGTATGTGACCTGACTCACCTCTATGCATTGAAATGGTGCTAGAGTGCCCAAACAGGATCTTACATGGCTGTTGATCCTGACTTATCTATAAAGAAAGCGAGCTAATGACGACTCGTTGATCGCAATGTATGGTAATCTATTTTGGACTACGAAGCCTGGCTGCGTCAAGAGGACCATCAAACCCTCTGATCGAAACAAAAGAGAGTTCGGGTCACTAGAAAGGACATGTAACTCGCTCACCCTGCATGCTGAAGCTAAGGCTATCAAGAAACCCAATTTGTATGATAGTAGCTTTAACTAATCGTGGGTTAAAGACTCAATACTGTCTGAATTGAGTCATGTTAAAACCCAGGACAGATTCCATTTGAAAACAGGGTGAGGGATATAAGTCGATTAAATTTTTTTTTTTTTTTTTTTTTTTTTTTTTTTAAATGTCTAAAGATCTGACAAATCTTTGTCATGGCTGATAGCACATGTACCAGAATGGCGGAATGTGTCTGATATCATGGAGCGGTAACATTTGAGAATAACTGGAGTCAGATGTTTCTCCTCGAAAAGCCAGAGAAAAGTTGGCCAGTTGAGGGATTGTGACACTCAGAGGAACAATGTGAATGATATGGTACCAGTCTCTGAAAACATGGCACTTGCCCTCGTAAACCTTCAGAGTAGAGGGCCTTCTTGCTCTCGAGATTCTCTCCGCAATCAAAGATTTAAATTGTTTGTCTTGCAAGGCTGTCTGGACAAGAGCCAAGCTTGAACATAAAGACGGTCCGGACAGGGGTGGAACACCCCTGGCCGCGGTTGCTTGTGAATACTTGTGCTGACTGTAATCTTCCTGGGTAGATCTATCGCCTAGATTGAGTAGATCGGAGACCCAGGAGTTGTTCCATCTGAGAGGGGTAATCAGAACCATCTGACAATTCTGACCCCTTAACTTCTGGATTAATTCCAGTACCAAGACCGTGGGAGGGTAGGAGAATGCCCACAACCCTTCCCAGGTGATTGATCGAGCATCCACGACCCAAGCTTCTGGGTCTGGAACCTGTGAGATGAAAGGTGGAGAACTTGCGATTCCATCTTGTTGCAAAAGATCAATCATCGGACGTCTCCAAAGTGTGTCAATTGGAAGAAAGTCCGATTGATGGAGTGACCATTCTGTGTGAATGACTAGATAGAGTGTCAGCCAAGACATTGAGTCTGCCAAGAATGTGTCTGAATTGTACATTGAGGTGGAGATTGTCGAACCAATGTAGAAATTGCCAGTTCAGATTGCACAGGTCTGGTGATTGGTGTCCCCTTGTTTTGAGGCAAGGCACCACCACAATGTTGTCTGACATAATGAGGGCAGTTTGTAATAAGAGTTGATCCTGCCCGAAATGAAAGGCATTGATGACAGCCGTTATTTCTGAAAGGTTGATGTGGAAAGGGCTCGCCCCTGGCACCCACGTGCCGCTGACAGTATCGAAGTTCGGCAACAGGTGGGCACCCCAACCGTAGGTATTAGTGGCGGAACATACCGTTATCCCCTTGGGGTATCTCCAGAGTAATCCCTGTGGACAGCCTACAGGGGTTGTGCCATTGACTCAAGAATGATTGTATCTCTGGCATGAGCATGACTGTTTTCTGGGATCGAAGGGACTTGAAAAGAGCGCAATTACGCTAGCAACGTCCTTTGTAAAGGGCGCATAAAAGGACGGCTGATCGGGATCAAGTCTGCTGCCGTATTGAATAATCCGAGGATCTGCAACTCTCTCGCTAAAATGCGCATCCTGTCGGAAACGGACTCGACGAGTGCAATTATCTGGATAATCGCAAACTCGAGGAAGCCTTACCAGATTCAGATCGGGAGAAACTCCACACCCAGATGGACCAAAATCCGGATTGGACAGAGATCAAACTTTATCCAGTTCACGAGAAAGCCTATATGATGTAAAGTGATATAAGATCGTTTCTGCCTTTGAGCAGAATAGAACTTGACAGATGTTTCTGGAGGATGTCATCCAAATATACTGCCGACGCAATAGATGAAGTCGAGCGGAACAGGGTGACGACGTAACCCATAACCTTGGTACTAGCCCAAGTGCTTAAATTTAGGCCAAAAGGTATGACATGGAACTGATAAGCCTAGTCCCGACAAGCACAACGGAGAATGTCCGCTACTCGTGGGATAGGGACGTGAAATGTGCGTCGGTCATATCTAGCCAGCTTATGATGGGGTTTAAGCGACGTGCCCTTCAGACATGCGTCATGACGTATCAGGTCTAGGTTGGCAGAAGCAGTCAGCGCATTGGCCATGGAATGGTGAGCTGCCCTGTTAAGAACCCTAGCTAACCGGGCCGTCGAATCCCAAGCATGTTCATTGCCAGATTTTTCAGCGATCCTGAAAATGGCTAGGGAGGCTAGGTCTAACAGTGAAGACGTAGCGACTACATTCGAACCAGCTTGGACGTGGCATTGAACACAGTTTTGTCCACTTTATAAGACAATGCCGCAGACATATGGACTGCTGCCCTATTTTATCCCGAGCCAGGACCTCAGTATTGAACGCATCGGAGTGAGTTTTGTACCATCGACCTGAAAACGACGCTGGTACTTGGCTTTCAGAAAAGAACGCCTTAGCATTTCCTGGATCCCCTATACGTGTCGACAGACGGTCATTAATTTCCTTAATTTTGTCGACTGGGGAAGGAGGCGGAAGGATAGAATCTCTTCCCCTTCATCCAGATCGACCGACGCACTAACCCTATAGTCGGTAATTGCAGCAGGAGGTGGAGGGCATTCTGAATGGGCCTTAACACCCTAAAAATTTCCTCCACTGCGGCTTTGAAGCTGAACTCAGTCCGTTCCATAGTTGGATCTGCATACAGCTGATATGCCTGTGATTCATCGCACTCACTATGTGCATAATCTTGCTCTGGTAAAGCATCCATATCGGGGTAATGCATACCAGGTGGCATAGATGACTCGATTCCGTCATCTCTAAAAAGGCATTCACTCTCCCTTGTGGATGAGTTGATAGCCTATGGACGGCCGGCAATGCCGAATGAATTGATTGGTATATGTTTGGCCTGAACGCCTGCGACGGGCCGGCTATGACCGGCACCGACCGCTCGAATGGTCGGGTTGGATCGAGAGATTCATCGCCAACATCAGAGTCATGGTAGTGATATGTAACCGGTAGTACGGATTGACAGACGGAAACATCACTAGAATCTTCGTCAATCCGATTTGTGCGGATTGCGGTATGATAAGTCCCCGTGCTGGTACAGCGGTACAGTCGGACGGACTGGTATATGACTAAAATCTCCATACGGTTGGACGACCGGTGCCTGTTGGGCTGGACGGCCGGAGCCGGATGGACTGTCAGTGCCGGCAAGTGTTGGCTGGAAGCTTGGCTGGACAACCGGTGCCATTTGGGTTGAACGGTCATTGCCGGATCGACGCCCGGTGCCGGTTAGTGCCGGCTGGATGACCGGTGCCATATGGCTGAACGGTCATTGCCGGATGGACGCCCGTTGCCGGTTGGTGCCGGCTAGAAGGTAATAATAATTACATAATGCTTATGTAGTGCGGCCAGCACTGTGCACCCATCTACCATTCGCTCAGAGGGAATGTTGGTTCTGGTATAGCTTGCATATCTGTACAGCATACCAGGTGACCTAGATGACGCAATTCTGTCATAATTGACACTTTCACTAAATCTCCCTTGTGGAGAAGCCGTGAACATATGGACGGCCGGCACTAACGGCTGATTGAACTGACGAATGGTCGGCCTGAAAGTCCTGTTCTGGTAAAGCTGCCATATCTGGGTAGCGCATACCAAGTGGCATAGATAACTCAATTCCGTCATCTCTGATAATGTCACTAATTCTCCCTTGTTTTAAAATCACACCGACACGTATTTGACGTGACGGGAGGTGTACACCGGCGATACCGACTGATTTGTCTGGTATATGGTCGGCCGGAATGTCGGCGAAGGTCCGGCTATTACCGGCACCTGCCTCTCGAATGGTCTGATTGGACGGAGATACATCTATAACATCTCTCTCATGGTAGTGATATGTAACCAGTAGTACAGATTGACTGACGGGTACATCACTATAATCTCCGTAAATCAAATGTACAGCCGGTGCAGGTTGATGTCGGCTGGAAGACCGGTGCCATTTGGGCTGAACGGTCTTTGCCGGATGGACGGCCGGTGCAGGTTGATGCCGGCTGGAAGGTCGGTTGTACGACCGGTACCATTTGGGCTGAACGGTCGTTGCCGGATGGACGGCCGGTGCAGGTTGATGCCGGCTGGAAGGTCGGCTGGACGACCGGTGCCATTTGGGCTGAACGGTCGTTGCCGGATGGACGGCCTGCATAGGTTGATGCCGGCTGGAAGGTCGGCTGGACGACCGGTGCCATTTGGGCTGAACGGTCGTTGCCGGATGGACGGCCGGTGCCGGTTGATGCCGGCTGGAAGGTCGACTGGACGACCGGTACCATTTGGTCTAAACGGTCGTTGCCGGGTGGACGGCCGGTGCCTGTTGATGCAGGCTGGAAGGTCGGCTGGACGACCGGTGCCATTTGGGCTGAACGGTCGTTGTCGGATGGACAGCCGGTGCCGGTTGATGCCGGCTGGAAGGTCGGCTGGACGACCGGTGCCATTTGGGCTGAACGGTCGTTGCCGGGTGGACGGCCGGTGCCTGTTGATGCAGGCTGGAAGGTCGGCTGGCCGGCCGGTGCCATTTGGGCTGAACGGCCGGTGCCTGTTGATGCCAGCTGGAAGGTCGGCTGGCCGTCCGGTGCCATTTGGGCTGAACGGACGGTGCCGGATGTATGGCTAGTGCCGGTTGGTGCCTGCTGAAGTGCCGGCTGAACTGACAGTGTCGGCTGGACGGACGGCTGGACGGCCGGCGAAAGTGCATAATAAAATGGATCCAATTGATCCAGCCTAGACTCCATGCGTCCGGACTTACAGGCCCGAAAGCCATGCACGGACCTGCGGTGAAATTTACATCCACTGGGCAGCCTAAACCATGTCAACATAATTTCCTCCATTTCCACATTGCCAACACCCATTTTGCCATTCATGCCTTCGTTGTCGACTTTGCTACTGAAACGACAAAAGAAGAGAACAAAGCACAGATTAAAAAAATTCAGCATATTATTAATTCGATAATACTATAACCGTTATTAACGGAGTAGTCAAATTATTCCGTGCCATGTTAACTCTTAATGAGCATGTTGCAATAGGTCGTTCAAGACGAAGTCTACTGAAACGAAAAGATGATAAACAAAGCACAAATTAACAATTCAGTACGCTATTAAGTCGCTATTCCATAACCGTAACTAACGAAGGAAGCGAAATGATTAAGTGTCGCGTGAATTCGTGACTACAACACGAAATTCCACCAACACGAAATTCCGCCATTAAATAGTCGCAACTGGTCGTTCAGAGACGAAGTCTACTGAAACGGAAAGAAGATAAACAAAGCACAAATTAACAATTCAGTACGCTATTAAGTCGCTATTCCATAACCGTAACTAACGGAGGAAGCGAAATGATTAAGTGTCGCGTGAATTCGTGACTACAACACGAAGTCCGCCATTAAATAGTCGCAATTGGTCGTTCAAAGACTTTTTTGAAGTCTACTGAAACGTCAAAGAAGATAAATACAGCACACATTATCAATGCAGCACGTTATTAGTCGCTAATATCGTAAACGTTACATACGGAATAAGCGAAATTATTGAGTGCTACATGTATTACATGCTTTGACCACGTTGCAACCTGGTCCGAAGTCTAGAAAAGGTGACAAAGTCACTCAAATTGGAAAATATTGTAAAATAATGTATACGACCTGTAGAGGAATGATTATCCAACACAGTAATTCCAAATTTAACTTCGGATGGTCAGAATTTACACTAAGATGGCTTGGATTCATTGGAGGTCTAATTGTACGTGTTTTCGCGTAAGCGAAGCTAAAAAACTAAAGAAGCGACACCTAACGGGCGGCAAGGGGAGGTAATGGGCAAGAGTTATTGCCCTTTGTCTATATGACATAGACAGGAAAGACGAATTTTCGTCTTTTGGTAGGGCTGGATTCGCGAGGTAGCAGGCTAATATCCCTAAAGTAATGTGATTGGGGAACGTATTCAAAGGAGAAATATGAGTATAGAAAATGTAAATTATCCAAAGTCGTTTGTTATATACATGATACACTATTGTACAGATTGACAAAATCAGTCTGACATTCAACCACTTCCAATGTAAATTTATTTACATTACTATATTTCATGCGCCACCTATACTGCAGTCAACATTTATTGACACAACAGCTGCAGTTGCTACGTCTGCCTCCAAACAATAATGTCATGACTTGCAAGGAGTGCCAAGAGTCAATATCAAGACTTGCAAGGAGTGCCAAGAGTCAATATCAAGACTTGTAAGGAGTGACGAGTTAATGTCATGACTTTTAAGGAGTGACAAGTGTAAATGTCATGACTTGTAAGGAGTGACAAGAGTCAATGTCATGACTGGTAAGGAGTGACAAGAGTTAATGTCATGACTTGTAAGGAGTGACAAGAGTTAATGTCATGACTTGTAAGGAGTGACAATAGTCAATGTCATGACTTGCAAGGAATGATAAGAGTCATTGTCATGGCTTGTAACAAATGACAAGAGTCAATGTCATGACTTGTAAGGAGTAACAAGCATTAATGTAAAAAACCTTGGTCAGTTTTTATATAAATTCCTTAAATTAATTCATGTTCTGCTGCATATTTGCTTATACATTATCATGATCATAATGCATTGTGTATTTTTGCATCATTTAATTTCTTGTTGTTCTGCATTTTTTTCTGTATTCCATCTTAGTTCCTTTTCATTTCACTGGTAAAATTAGCCATTTTAGAATCGGTAAAATGCACACGTGTTGATTGGTGGGATTAACTTTTGTACTGAAAACTGTGGGGATAACAATAAAAGAGCTCCATAAAGAGATTCATTCTCACCTTCTCCACACCAGGCGTGTGGCTCGCCACGCACACCGGATCTGGATGGTTCTTCACAACGTCAGTAAAAGGTGTCTCTACACCATGCCATGCTAAAAAAAGACGGATGATTAATGTTGAAATAAAGTCTCTCAAAAGGAATGATGCCTATTAGAATTAGCAAGGAATAAAACCATTACTTCTTTTAACCACTGGGTAAAGAAACAACATACATGTAAGTGCAATATAAAGTGTTTATTACAACCTTTGACCTTTAACCTGTTTTCTCAGGCAGAAGACAGCCGAACTTGTCTCAATGCAAAGATGTGATGATGTGTTAAGACCGCTTACATTCATAGGTATTATTTAAAAAGAAAAGAAAACCCAAGTTACTGAAGTGATATCATTCAAGATATGCTTCAGGTAAACCCACAGCTGTTTTTAAAACAAAATATAAAACATGACATTATAAAAAAAATTTGGGGTGAATCTCCATGTATATACAAATATGAGGAGTACCGTATTTCATGTTATTATTCGTACCCTTTAATTTTTCGTACACCATCAAGTCTTAGAAATAATAATTAATTAAATCTATCATAATTTTTCGTACACAAATTTTTATTTTATTTTTCGTCTTCCTATTATTTTTTGTACATAATACGATCTACGATACTGTGAAGGGAAGATTTACTTTTCAAACGGATTAAAAAAAAATATATCAAAGTTCCATTTAGTTACATCAAATGACCAGGGTATTGTTTTGCAAAGTAAGTTATGAATAATGGCTTTGGCTTAACTGAGGCACAAGTCATCAATTCATTTTCAACTGGTTGCGATATTTTAAAAGAGTGTGTCACCAAACATGAATTCGGGCGGGGGTAAGTGATACACACACACACACACATATAAATATATATTTATTTATTTATTTATTTATTTTGCTCAATCTTTTACTTTGTCATTTTACCATTTTACGACTCCAGTGTCTTATTCTACGCAACAAAAAGTAGCAAATCAACAAGTTTTGCATCACTGAAAATATTTTAAATCGTAAAATGCAGGAGTGAAAGAATTGAATTAACTTACAGCATGGTGAATAAATTCCTGTTTCCTAAATGATCTTTGAAGTCCAATAATTCCAAGAACTCAGAATACGTTCTAACGAAAAATGTTTTCAAACAGATTATGTGTTAATGCTTCCAATGTATACAGATAGATCTCCAATGAATTCAAATGGTCATTGAATATATTTAGTTAATGCCGTCCGTAATACGATGAGGTATGTCATGCAAAAAAATAAATCTTTTAAAAACCCAAGTTGTGAGATTAAATCCAAAAACACGCAGATGTGACCTACCATCAGTAAGTATTTAATGTGTGGCATATTTCAGCATCGTTTTCTCTATATACCAGTATTCGCTGATTTTTCGGGTCGAAAATGCGTGCAGTTCTCAAAAGACATGCCGTTTCTCCCTGTGGATTGCATTGTTCCCACGACCCCAAAGTGCCCTAGTTTCATATTCTGTTCTAAAGGTTAGACTCGAGCCTCTCTGACATACTTCATAGAAACCGCCTGCTCTACTCAGAGTGAAAGTCCTTGCAATTGATTGACACATAAACAATGTCATTTTTTTTATATAACTAGCAATGCCTAAAATGGGTATTTATTTATGTTTACAGTTCAAACATGGTCTCAAGCTATCATAATTGTGATTACTATTTCCCAAATCTTATATTCCACCTTATTTCCTCAACTCGACTATTCATACAGCACTGCTTACTAAGTAACATACGTCTTTCTAATTGGGGAGGGGGGGGCTAATATGCTATGTTTTTTTCATTCCTTCTTTTAGTGTAATGAAGGTATTTACCGTAATGCTTATATATACGGTACAGGTATGTGACTCATGTACCGGGTAAGTTTCATTTGTGGGAATGGTGATCTTATTACGCCTGTCAACAAAAAATCAACATTCAGTGGTCATATTGGGGATTTAGGAAGCATATCACTACAAAAGTCACAAGCAAAGTATTAAAGTGCGTTGAAGATTCACGCAATATAACAATTGTCATTTATAATCATGCATGTAGGTTACTGATTTTATTGTATTTTTATGTTTTTGTTTGCATCACGTTTCAAATGGGGTAAGAAAAATGCTGATACCGGTATATCACTTAGATACGCAAAACTACCAATTTATTTTCTGTCGAGTATATTTGGTACGTAAGATATAAACATACATATTTGTTTCCACAACAAACCCGACTTATGGCATCTTCGCGTAATAATGATAAAGAAAAGAATCCCGAAATAAAATGTTCACCAATTACCGGTACGTGTAGAAAGCCTGTTGCTCAACCTACTAATAAAAGGGCAGCTGTTTTGTTAACTGAGAATATATTCACATTCGTTTTATTGCTTTTCTTTGTCTTTTGTATCGGCGAGAAAATATAATGATTTATATATCTGTTCAGTTGTCATTATAATATATACTTCTATTCATTAACCGCTGGACATCGTCGTTAATGCGAACTACTGATTATGTCAGTCGGTGTAACAAATAAACGCGCGTATTTGAAAATGAGTTCAGAAGCCATTTGAGTTTATTTATCTACCGGTAGTAAAAATAATATCTCAATTAAGAAAGACGCGAAGACCACATCATGTGTTTGTATTTGTTTTGTGCATTCGACAAACGTTCGATCAAAAATTATATCCATGAAAATAGCATGCTGTGTTTATAATACAAACATGTTTATTTTTTAAATACACATTTTGTCCTCTCTCTCTCTCTCTCTCTCTCTCTCTCTCTCTCTCTCATAATAAGAACATATTTTTAAAACGTTGAGCAGAATAAGACCGATTTTGTAAATTAGTTTTGTACATTATTTTGTCGAGTGTCTTGATCCCTTTATTTTTCGTACACGGTCATTACTACAAAATGATAATTATTTATTTGACATATAATTTTTCGTACATTGAAAAAAATAATTATTTTTTCGTGTACGAATACATGAAATACAGTAGCTACAAAAAATATTGACATGTTGTACACCATAATTACCATATTGGATGCTAATCCATGTTGATAAGACCAATCAAAAAAAGTACAGCTAATATTATTTTCAAGTAATCATTATAATGAGTTGGGATGTTTTAGTGAGAAGTCCATGTTGATAAGACCATTCAACAGAAGTAATGATGATTTTGAAGTAAACATTATAATGAGTAACAATTCTTGTGTGAAAAGACATTCCAAAAGAAATAATGACAATATGATTTTTAAGTAGACTGCGATGGTGGCCATATTATATATCAGTACCACAATAAAGATCATAAGAAGTCTAGTGAAACCCAATCTCTATAGTCCCATCCTGTCTGAAGAAATAGTGATAACAAATGTAAAAATGGCTGCCATATTGGAGATTAGAGGAATGTAAAAAATATGGCTGCCATATTGCAGATCAAAGGAATGTAAAAATGGCTGCCATATTGGAGATCAGAGGAATGTAAAAATGGCTGCCATATTGAAGATCAGAGGAATGTAAAAATGGCTGCCATATTGGAGATTAGAGGAATGTTAAAAATTGACTGCTATTTGGGAGATCAGAGGAATGTAAAAATGGCTGCCATACTGCAGATCAGAGGAATGTAAAAAATGGCTGCGATATTGGGAGATCTGAGGGATGTAAAAATGGCTGCCATACTGCAGATGAGAGGAATGTAAAAATGACTGGCATATTGCAGATCAGAGGAATGTAAAAATGGCTGCAATATTGCAGATTAGAGGAATGTAAAAAATGGCTGCCATATTGAAGATCAGAGGAATGTAAAAAATGGCTGCCATATTGCAGATGAGAGGAATGCAAAAATGGCTGCCATATTGGAGATGAGGAATTCAAAAATGGCTGGCATATTGCAAAACAGAGGAATTTAAAAATGGCTGCCATATTGGAGATCAAAGGAATGTAAAAATGGCTGCCATATTGGAGATCAGAGGAATTTAAAAATGGCTGGCATATTGGAAATCAGAGGAATGTAAAAATGGCTGGCATATTGCAGATCAGAGAGATGTAAAAATGACTGGCATATTGCAGATAATGGCTGGCATATTGGAGATCTGAGGGATGTAAAAATGGCTGCCATATTGGAGATTAGAGGAATGTTAAAAATTGACTGCTATTTTGGAGATCAGAGGAATGTAAAAATGGCTGCCATATTGCAGATCAGAGGAATGTTAAAAAATGACTGCCATAGTGGAGATCTGAGGAATGTAAAAATGGCTGCCATATTGCAGATCAGAGGAATGCAAAAAATGGCTGCCATATTGCAGATCTGAGGGGCATCATTTCCAGTTAGGACCAACTAGACAAAACAATTGTTTTATAAACACTTCCAGTTAATATGACCATCTATTCTGAAAGATCATCAATTATAACCAACTCTTCAAAAGGCCAGTCATTCAGACTGTCCGAATGGTACCACCTTCACTAAGGACCTATATACACCAAAAGATATCTCATAACAAAAAAATTTAAGATGATACTTTGGCCACCTGAGGTACACCATTTTAATTTCAAATCAACTAGACCTTTCATAGCAATTCTCCCAGTTGATTATAAGGAGTAGCGATAAAAAAACACTTGTGCAAATGGATGAAGGACAATGGACAAATGGTTAACACATAAGACCTTATGATCTGCATCACATAAAGCTGATAAAATGATATCAGTAAGTGAACATATTGCAACCTTTTCACCTAAATATTGATTACATCATTTTAGGATAAAATGTTTGTCATGCAAGAAACATTACAGACCTACTAGTATACTACAGTATGTCAGAACATTACAGACCTACTTGTATACTACAGTATGTCAGAACATTACACTATAGACTGTCTAGCAGATAATTTATTTTGAGCAAAAACTGGGCAATTCGAATGATTTAAAATTCTGCTGTGGTATTTTGGCTCTTCATCTGTTTGGCACTTTTCTTAATTATATATTATCATTTTAGATTTTCATAAAGTTTATCTGCTTTGCTGAACAGCGATTATCACAAACAAAGCAACAACAAAATCTGAACAAAACTGACTAAAAGCTACTATAGATTGACAAAACTTGGATGACTTTTATAAAATGTAATAACCAAAAAACAAGGTTACCCATTCAATGAACTAGGAATATTCTATGTTTCTGCCATGCATACCACTGTTAGAAGTTACTGTATAAGTGCATACACAAATTGGAACAAAATGCAAACCAATTATACCCAGATCTGTGATAAAATAATGTGCCAGTCATTCTGGATCTATGCAATTTATTAGAAGTAATCAGCAGAACAACAAACAACAAACCTAACCTATCAAAGAATTAAGCACTGGCAGATCAGAGTCTAAGTTGTTTACACCTAGACCTGACTTATATGCAATTATATATGGTATATTTATCTGTATGGATTATGGCAATGCATATTAAACATGACTTATATGCAATTATATATGGTGTATTTATCTGTATGGACCTAGACCTGACTTCTATGTGATTATAAATGGTATATTTATCTGTATAGACCTATACCTGACTTATATGCGATTATATATGGTGTATTTATCTGTATAGACCTAGACCTGACTTATATGCGATTATATATGGTGTATTTATCTGTATGGATCATGGCAATGCATATTAAACATGACTTATATGCGATTATATATGGTATATTTATCTGTATGGATCATGGCAATGCATATTAAACATGACTTATATGCGATTATATATGGTATATTTATCTGTATAGACCTATACCTGACTTATATGCAATTATATATGGTGTATTTATCTGTATGGATCATGGCATTGCATATTAAACATGACTTATATGTGATTATATATGGTATATTTATCTGTATGGATCATGGCAATGCATATTAAACATGACTTATATGTGATTATATATGGTATATTTATCTGTATAGACCTATACCTGACTTATATGTGATTATATATGGTGTATTTATCTGTATAGACCTAGACCTGACTTATATGCGATTATATATGGTGTATTTATCTGAATGGATCATGGCAATGCATATTAAACATGACTTATATGCGATTATATATGGTGTATTTATCTGTATGGATCATGGCAATGCATATTAAACATGACTTATATGCGATTATATATGGTATATTTATCTGTATGGACCTAGACCTGACTTATATGCGATTATATATGGTATATTTATCTGTATGGATCATGGCAATGCATATTAAACATGACTTATATGCAATTATATATGATATATTTATCTGTATAGACCTATACATGACTTATATGCAATTATATATGGTATATTTATCTGTATAGACCTATACCTGACTTATATGCAATTATATATGGTATATTTATCTGTATGGATCATGGCAATGCATATTAAACATGACTTATATGTGATTATATATGGTGTATTTATCTGTATGGACCTAGACCTGACTTATATGCGATTACATATGGTATATTTATCTGTATGGATCATGGCAATGCATATTAAACATGACTTATATGCGATTATATATAGTGTATTTATCTGTATAGACCTAGACCGGACTTATATACGATTATATATGGTGTATTTATCTGTATGGATCATGGCTATGCATATTAAACATGACTTATATGCGATTATATATAGTGTATTTATCTGTATAGACCTAGACCTGACTTATATACAATTATATATGGCATATTTATCTGTATGGATCATGGCAATGCATATTAAACATGACTTATATGCGATTATATATGGTGTATTTATCTGTATGGATCATGGCAATGCATATTAAACATGACTTATATGCGATTATATATGGTATATTTATCTGTATGGACCTAGACCTGACTTATATGCGATTATATATGGTATATTTATCTGTATGGATCATGGCAATGCATATTAAACATGACTTATATGCAATTATATATGATATATTTATCTGTATAGACCTATACATGACTTATATGCAATTATATATGGTATATTTATCTGTATAGACCTATACCTGACTTATATGCAATTATATATGGTATATTTATCTGTATGGATCATGGCAATGCATATTAAACATGACTTATATGCGATTATATATGGTGTATTTATCTGTATGGACCTAGACCTGACTTATATGCGATTATATATGGTATATTTATCTGTATGGATCATGGCAATGCATATTAAACATGACTTATATGCGATTATATATAGTGTATTTATCTGTATAGACCTAGACCGGACTTATATACGATTATATATGGTGTATTTATCTGTATGGATCATGGCTATGCATATTAAACATGACTTATATGCGATTATATATAGTGTATTTATCTGTATAGACCTAGACCTGACTTATATACAATTATATATGGCATATTTATCTGTATGGATCATGGCAATGCATATTAAACATGACTTATATGCGATTATATATGGTGTATTTATCTGTATGGACCTAGACCTGACTTATATGCGATTATATATGGTATATTTATCTGTATAGATCATGGCAATTCATATTAAACATGACTTATATGCAATTATATATGGTGTATTTATCTGTATGGACCTAGACCTGACTTATATGCAATTATATATGGTATATTTATCTGTATAGACCTATACCTGACTTATATGCAATTATATATGGTATATTTATCTGTATGGATCATGGCATTGCATATTAAACATGACTTATATGCGATTATATATAGTATATTTATCTGTATAGACCTAGACCTGACTTATAAGCAATTATATATGGTATATTTATCTGTATAGACCTAGACCTGACTTATATGCGATTATATATGGTATATTTATCTGTATGGATCATGGCAATGCATATTAAACATGACTTATATGTGATTATATATAGTGTATTTATCTGTATAGACCTAGACCTGACTTATATGCGATTATATATGGTGTATTTATCTGTATAGACCTACACCTGACTTATATACGATTATATATGGCATATTTATCTGTATGGATCATGGTAATGCATATTAAACATGACTTATATGCGATTATATATGGTGTATTTATCTGTATAGACCTAGACCTGACTTATATGCGATTATATATGGTGTATTTATCTGTATGGATCATGGCAATGCATATTAACTATGACTTATATGCGATTATATATGGTAAATTTATCTGTATGGATCATGGCAATGCATATTAAACATGACTTATATGCAATTATATATGGTGTATTTATCTGTATAGACCTAGACCTGACTTATATGCGATTATATATGGTGTATTTATCTGTATGGATCATGGCATTGCATATTAAACATGACTTATATGCAATTATATATGGTATATTTATCTGTATGGACCTAGACCTGACTTATATGCGATTATATATGGTGTATTTATCTGTATAGACCTAGACCTGACTTATATGCGATTATATATGGTGTATTTATCTGTATGGATCATGGCAATGCATATAAAACATGACTTATATGCGATTATATATGGTGTATTTATCTGTATAGACCTAGACCTGACTTATATACGATTATATATGGTGTATTTATCTGTACGGATCATGGCAATGCATATTACACATGACTAATATGCGATTATATATGGTGTATTTATCTGTATGGATCATTGCAATGCATATTAAACATGACTTATATGTGATAATATATGGTGTATTTATCTGTATAGACCTATACCTGACTTATATGCGATTGTATATGGTATATTTATCTGTATAGACCTATACATGACTTATATGCAATTATATATGGCATATTTATCTGTATGGATCATGGCAATGCATATTAAACATGACTTATATGCGATTATATATGGTGTATTTATCTGTATAGACCTAGACCTGAATTATATGCGATTATATATGGTGTATTTATCTGTACGGATCATGGCAATGCATATTAAACATGACTTATATGTGATTATATATGGTGTATTTATCTGTATGGATCATTGCAAATCATATTAAACATGACTTGTATGCGATTATATATGGTGTATTTATCTGTATAGACCTAGACCTGACTTATATGTGATAATATATGGTATATTTATCTGTATGGATCATGGCAAAGCATATTAAACATGACTTATATGCGATTATATATGGTATATTTATCTGTATGGATCATGGCATTGCATATTAAACATGACTTATATGCGATTATATATGGTGTATTTATCTGTATGGATCATGGCAATGCATATTAAACATGACTTATATGCGATTATATATGGTGTATTTATCTGTATAGACCTAGACCTGACTTATATGTGATAATATATGGTATATTTATCTGTATAGATCATGGCATATTAAACATAGACACATCAAATTCTGATTGCAGTATCGATATGAAAATTAAA
This sequence comes from Unio delphinus, assembly GCA_029339505.1. Classification (NCBI taxonomy): domain Eukaryota; kingdom Metazoa; phylum Mollusca; class Bivalvia; order Unionida; family Unionidae; genus Unio; species Unio delphinus. Next base: position 9,729,086 of record JAQISU010000036.1, on the reverse strand, counting down.
ATTTCAAATGCATCAACAAGATGACTTTCACTTAAAGTAATAAAAATTTACTTACATGGATACATTACTGTGCTTCTATCAATAACTTAATGAATTTTACTGACAGGATTCATATTGTGCTTGGGTAAAAACTTAATATCAATGAATTTTACTAACAGATTATATTACCGTGTTTGGGTCAAATCCTCAAACCTAATGAATTTTACTAACAGGATACATCACTGTACTTGGGTCAATAGCTTAAATATTAATGATTTTTCCTGACAGCATACATTACATTGCTTGGGTCAAAAACTGAATATTAATGAATTTTACTGACAGATACATTACCATCATTGGGTTAAAAAATTAATATTAACCCTTTGAACCCTAATCTCCCCCATATTTCGGCACAATAACCTGAGCCTCCCCTGCAATTTTTGACAATTTTATAAAAAGTAAAATTTTGCAAAATAAAAGTAATATTATGCCTTAGAATGATAATCCACTATGATATAACAGCAAATATCAAATTGTCTCTTTTCAAACATGCTTATAAAATGCTTTTTATTACTATGACTATGTAACAAACTGTCTCGAAATTTTGTTTATGTTGTACCATTCATGCAAGATCTATATTTCACTGACTATCTAGCGAATAACATAACACAGGCCAGAATACCAGCCTGTCGGGTTATGATGGTAGATAGCTAGGCTGGTATACCAGCCTGTCGGGTTATGACGGTAGATAGCTAGGCCGGTATACAGGCCTTTCGGGTATATACACCGTTACAACCGGCCGGTAAACCGGCTTGTCGGGTTCAAAGGGTTAATGAATTTTACTGACAGATACATTACCATCATTGGGTTAAAAAATTAATATTAATGAATTTTACTGACTGATACATTACCATCATTGGGTTAAAAAATTAATATTAATGAATTTTATTGACAGGATACATTACCGTGCTTTGGTCAAAAACTAAATATTAATGAATTTTACTGACAGGATACATTACCGTGCTTTGGTCAAAAACTGAATATTAGTGAATTTTACTGACAGGATACATTACCGTGTTTGGGTAAAAAAGCTCAATATTAATGAATTTTACTGACAGGATACATTACTGTGCTTTGGTCAAAAACTAAATATTAATGAATTTTACTGACAGGATACATTACCGTGCTTGGGTCAAAAACTAAATATTAATGAATTTTACTGACAGGATACATTACCGTGCTTGGGTCAAAAACTGAATACAGTAGTCCCCCTCTTATACGGCCACCCCTGTTGCACCGGGAAAGTGGCCTTATAAGGCGGGTGGCTGTTCCAGAGGGTGGCTAAATTTATTATGAGAAGTACATGTATATGTAATGTACGTAGTAAGAAAGCTACATACTTCAAAACATTAAATATCTTCGTCTAAATGAAACATTAATCAATAAAAGTTTTTTTTGTCATAATAACAAATTTATTTCAACTGAATATACGTTACTATTTTTGCTTTCTTGGCGTAAGTTTGATATGCGAGCGGGTATTGTTGTCATGCAGTGATGCACATTGCAAATGGATTCAAAAACGTCATTTACATCTTGGTACATACATAATTATCTTTCCATTTGCTCCATTTTCCCACTGCTGCTGAATAACCTTATCAGTTATTACTTTGTTTATTCAAATTATTATTTCAACATAAACTTGTTTTTATGAGTCTTTTGTACATACGGCATCCCCCCCCCCCCCCCCCGATGTCGTCGAGTAGAATAACAGACTTTCTTCGAAAATAATGTATCCGTTAACGTGATGACATTTTAGTGTTTGGTAATGATTTATTAGGTTATTGCCGACTGTATGCGATTTAATTATGCAGACAAAACTTGTGTCGAGTCTACGAAATGCAGCCTTCGTAAAGGAAGCCATATTGTTTGGTCACGTAATTTTTCCGGTCTTTGTCTGATACCCTATTGTCTTTTTTTAAGGTTCTCTGTGTGTGCCAATGTACAAAATCTATTTTTAGCCTATGCTGGCCTTGTTATGATTATAACAATTACGTCTGGTTATAATCATCAACGAGAAGAACTCAACGTAGGTGTTAAACCCCAAACTCTATCAAAACATTATTGAGCCCATTTCCAGTAAACATAGACTTTCATAGATAACGATATACTTTAAATTTTTAGTCGACACTTTTAATGGTGACTTGACACTCGGAGACGTGTATCTACAATAGAGATAATCAAAATTACTTACCTTACGTCAAGATTTGAATTAATAATTGGTTCTGGATATATTTAAAAATAAAATGAGGCCGCTCGTGAGGGGGAAAATTTTATAATATTGCACAAAAATGCTGGCCGCTGGTCGCGTTAGCCGGGTGGCCTCTCGTGAGGGGTACTTTTGAACAGAAACTCGTCGGTGCCAACAAATTCTGTCCGTTTGGAGTGGGTGGCCGCTGGTCAGGGGGGCCGTACAAGAGGGGGACTACTGTATTAATGAATTTTACTGACAGGATACATTACCATGTTTGGCTCTATAACTTAATATTAATCAATTTTACTGACAGGATACATTACCGTGCTTGGCTCTATAACAGCCACCAAGAGCAGCAGAATTTGGCACATCAGTCACATAAACTGAGGAGTTGAAAATATCTGCTATGACCTAGAAAGAGACGTGATGAAAAGATTATAAAAATATTGTTGTATTAACAATTTTGTTTAACGAATATAAGTCAGATCCTATGCAAACAACACATACTCAGATCTACCATTGAATAATGCACCAACACATCTGGGTCTATGCAGTCTGCTAGCAATAATCACAAGAACAAACATCATTCAGTGCATTATATGATGGTAGATCTGGGTCTATGCAGTCTGCTAGCAGTAGTCATAAGAACAAACATCATCCAGTGCATTATATGATGGTAGATCTGGGTCTATACTGTTTGTAGTTGGATGCAATTTAAAAAGGAATATACACTGTATATGTCACAGAATTAGGCGAAAATTTGAACTGATTTTTGTTGTTCTTCAATTGCAAACGAAACTCACCATTTTTCTTGATTTCGTCGTACACGCATTACCTGGGGTGATTAAGTGGCGTGTAACGATTTGCATGTGCCAATTTGTAATTTACATGAAATCCGAAATACTCGTTTTACGTGGTGTACGGCAAGCTCGATGTGATTTATGTTCACCTATTGAGAGTATATAAGGCTTAGGATTTATCATAAATTTTTACGGGAACCCAAATATCTAATCGAAGGATAGATAACCTCGTCTTGCAAATCTCCAGCCAAAGGGGTGAGTGTTAAATTTACATTTCGTTTTATTGTGAATTTTATTCAGATTATCATTTCGTATAATGATGCCTTTATTGCAATGAACGTGGAATATTTGGAATTACTAGTCACTTTTAGACTTTAAATACAATATCGTAATCTACGGCTTAGATTATTTTTGAGACCACTATTATTAGTCTGGTTTTGTTTATTATAGTTGATTCCGGAGATCTAATAACATCGTTGATTCCGTAGATCTGATAACATCTGACAATAGCTGTCACCGTTTGATTCAGTCTGATTCCAGCTGATTCCGTCGTTGATTCCGTCGTTGATTCAGTCTGATTCCAGCTGATTCCGTCGTTGATACCGTAGAAGTTCATCACTGATAGCGCATCTAATAACATCGTTGATACCGTCTCTGATACCGTAGCTGCTAACATAGTTGTTACATTGTTTCTGGTACCGTAGCTGCTAATAACATCGTTGATACCGTAGCTGCTAATAACATCGTTGATACCGTAGCTGCTAATAGCATCGTTGATACCGTAGCTGCTAATAACATCGTTGATACCGTAGCTGTTAAACACATCTGATACCATCTTTTGATAAACGTCTTTGATATCGTTTGATTTGTTGTGGGACATCTATTGTTTGTTCTGGAACATCTCTGTATAAATATCTGAATGTGCTTGTGCCGTTAATTTGTGCAAACGGAATTGAAGTATCTGTCTGTGTGTCGAACTGTCTGTTCGTCAATATCTGTGTAACGTGTAAATATCCGGAAAGCTAGAAGTCCGAGTGTCGGAGCTGTCTTCGAGTTGTAAAACGTCCGGGTTGACATCTAGGGGAGTGAGGAACCGTTGGTTCGGGTAGATGTTGTATGCTGTCTGAACGTATAACTGTGGTGGATCCGTGTAGGGAAACGTCCGATAATAGTATTGGTCAACCCTCGGTTCTCGGGGAAACTGGGAGACGATTCAACTGTTGCTGAATCGTGCGGTTATACAGGGGAGACACATAGGTGTATTGAAATTGTGATATAATTTAATACATTGTTGTATTTGCATGTTTATGTCAGATCGCAATAATATTTCAAGTGATCACATAGATATCAATAAAAGCTAGCAACTTGATTGAATACAAGTATATGATCGTGCTAGTTATCGCAATCCATCGTGCGATAGATAGTTTGTCGTTTGTGTTTATTTTTTTTCGTAAATCATTCTTGCATTTATTTAACTTTCGTAAAGGATTCTTGGATCTGTGTATAATCCAAGAGATCTCTTTACATCTGAGATTCCTTTTGTATTGTTATTTAATTTGTTCATGTATTGTGAATGGTTGTGAGTGTAATTGTGGGTTGAGTGCATGAATTATTGTGTTGTTAGATCTGTATTTTTTTCATTTATAATTTATTACATAAATTTATATTTTCTTTCACAAATTGTGTTTGTATTGTTCATTTAATCCACCCTCCTCTCGGTAACAATTCTGTTACAGTATAAGCTAACTCTAGTTTTACCCAAAATCAAACACACTATAAAGGTTTGGCTTTCTTTGACCTGCCATTGCACAACTTCCTTTGCTTCCCTGAAAATATATCATTAAAATAAAATTATCAAATTGTATGCATACAAACATAGTTCAGCCTGAAATACTGTATTCATGGTATCATTTTACTTTGGTCTTTTTTCTGAATGTCATATTATATTTTCAACCTGTCAAACAATATTTATCAATGCCACATGTGAACTGTATAGACTTTGCCAGAACCCAATTACCCTATACAGGTGAATGGCCAACACAGTTTACCCAGTCACTGATCATAACACTCCCCAAAAAAAGATAATCTCCAGCTGTGCCAAAATTAAAGAACTATCTTTTGATCAGCCATGCTAGTAAGTTGATGCTGAAGATCATCTCAAACAGGCTGAACCCACAAGAAAAAGAAATAATCGCTGATCGCTGAATAACAGGCAAGGTTCCGGAGTGGAAGACACACAACAGAACAAATATTCAATCTCATGGTTCTGTGTGAAAAGTACTCGCAACATCAACAAGACATCTATCATCTGTTCAAAGATTTCAAAAAGGCTTTTGACAGAGTGTGGCATGAGGCATTGTAGGCCACAATGAAGAAGTACAACATGGTCAAAAGTTGACCAAAACCATCAAGCAGCTGCACACCAAGGCTAACAGTGCAGTAATTGCTGAAGATTCTGTGGGGGACTGGTTCAAGACAGCAGTTGGAGTACATCAAGGCTGTATTCTGTCATCCATGCTTTTAAACATCTACTTAGAGCACATCATGAGCGAAGCCCTGGAAAACACTGTGAGACAGTCACCATTAGAGGGTGTAACATAACCAACCTCCGCTTTGCAGACGACATTGATTGGTTGGCAGGCAGTGAAGATGAGCTTGCCACCTTAGTGAAGAACTTGGATGAAACATCTTCCAGATTTGACATGGAGAAAAGCGCCAAAAAGAAAAGCTGGTGACAAATAGTGGCAAACAAATCTCAGCCTAGATTAAAGTCAGAGGACAGGAACTGGAAACAGTGGTCCAATTCAAATACCTTGGTTCCATAATCACCGAAGATGGATCAAGAGCAGAAATATTGTCTCAAGCAACACAAACAACTGCAGCTAGGTTAAAGCTAAGACCCAACTGGAGAGACAAGAATATTTGTCTGAAAACTAATATCAGACCATTGAGAGCACTAGTCATCTCAATCTTTCTATATTCATGTGAGGCCTGGACACTGACAGCAGAATTACAACGAAGAATCCAGGCACTTGAAATGAGATGCTGCAGAACCATCCTTGGCATCTCTTACATGGACCACATGACAAATTAAGAAATACATAACATCATCAGGCATAAAGTAGGCCATTATGAAGACCTCCTCACCACTGTCAAAAAGAGAAAGCTGAAATGGTATGGCCATGTCACTTGAGCCAACAGTCTAAGTACCATAGGGCAGCATCCAGGGTGGCAGGAAAAGTTTTGCGGAGACACAGGCATTTGCACATTATCTAGACAAGTGGAGGGAACTGATCAGATGTTCAGCAGCACAGTGCCTCCACACTAGGTCATCATGATGATGATGATGATGATTTGGGAAATTACAGATATTAGAAAATTATAGAAAATTGTTGAGTATCATCTATATTCGCTTACAATTCGAGTCCAACTGCAATCTGTACAGACTGAGATCTTCCATTGCATAATGTGCCAGCATATCTGGGTATGTGCAGTTTATTAGAAGTTGCTGAATATCTATATTTTTAAAACTTGGAGTACCGGTTCAATTTTTGTCCTCTGACAGTTTCATGACTAAAGGTCTTGAGATCGTAAAACTCGGGGCTTGCGCTTGTTATAAAGTTTATAAAGCCAGTAAGAAACATACAGAAATTACCATTCCAGAAAAAAGAATGTTTTGAGATAACATAAGACACTTTTCAAAAAAAATTAAAGACTGCATTTTTATTCCTAATGCCTACCAAATGTTCATAGTTACTACCAAACATGAAGAAAGAAAATTATAATAAATAATAAATTTTGAGATTCATAAAAGAACTTGTGCGGCCATAGTCTATGGCATTTGTTTTGTGAACAAAGACAATAATTATATTGTCTATAATCACATGTAGGTCATATCTGACTTTATAATTTTGGACCATTTTGCCTTTTCTTAGAATCCATAAACATGGCAACATGGCCTGGATTTCTGGACCATTTCGTCTTTTCTTAGAATCCATAAACATGGCAACACGGCTTGGATTTTTTTGGATCATTTTGTCTTTTATTAGAATCCCTAAACATGGCACCATGGCATGGATTGTGTTGATGTGCATTTAAACCTCACACATGCACACATATGAAATACAATCTGCCTAGAGAAAGACAACCCCTCAAGAAAAACGACCCCTCTCACATGACCAGCTTTCTCATATGGTAAATGTGTCTTGCATTATTAGTTTCCTAAAGGAAGTTAACATTTGGTCTAAAATAGAGCCAATTTAGAATCCTATTTATTTTGAGTATTTTTAATCAACATCGCCACTGTTAATCACCTTAATTCATCTTTTATTATCTAATTACCCTTATTTACACCATTTACTTGCACATGTTGATCAAAAACCTTCATATATTTTCATTATACAGTCCTACCCGTTTATCTCGACATCCTCGGGACCGACGAAATATTGTCGAGATAAGCGGATGTCGAGATAAGTGTTTGGGGGGGGGGGGTCTGCAAAACAAAAAAAAAATGCAAGTTAAATTCTTCAGTCAGGGGTAACCGATCATCAGCATTTACACTTTGAAAAAAAACAATGTAAATTTTTAGTATGTGGGGACAAAACTAGAGTGAAATACACTTGTATATTAACAAATAACATTTTGGTTACCTTTGTGTAATAAAGTCCACAATAAAATATTGCATCGGTCAAATCCTGATATGAAAAACATGAGAGATTCAATGTCAGCATTAGCACGTGTTTGTCTAGTTGTTAGTTGCATGCTTCAAGTACATGTACTTAAATCAGCCTAGATATCGGTCAGTCTGTTCCCATGTTATTGAGGGTACCAAGGGGATAGGGCTATTCACAGGGAAATGAAAAACTGTAAACAGTACATGTATTCTCCACAAATACTTTTGTATCCGATGTTATGACGAACATTAAAGCGACTGCACCAACCACTTGTTGCAGCGAAGTTCTCCACACTAAGCTTTTTCGATAATGCTTAATTGAACCGTGAACCATTTAGATGCTTCCTCCACGTCTTCAAATGTACTAGTCTTGCTTCTTCCTTAGGGGAGTGCAGTTACCTTAGTCTTTCTTTATAGACTCTGCAGCTTTCATCCTTCCTGGACGTGTTAATTTTAAATGAAAAAATTTCACAGACCTCTTTGCGAGATGTTCATCCCTTAACTTCATTAACAGCCAGATATTTAGTTTCCAAAGACTGTAAATTTAATTTGCGTTTGACCCTTCTGTCTGTAGCCATCGTAAATGTAAATAAAATTAAAAACGAAACTTTAACAGCGAAAATCACCGATCACTTTCAAAGGTCTCAGAAAACGTGTAATCCGTATTTTCACGCAATTTTTATATATGGGATTCAGAAAATCACGTATACAGGAGTCCTCTGTACGCATCAATTTCCTGGATGGCAAATTTAAGGGCTTGCTAGTTCTGCTTCGACCACCTGTTGATTGGGAAATTGTGTTCATCAATTGATCCTTTTCGCTGTGCTGATATATTTACAATCAGAAAATTCAGTGGTTGAAAGACCCACAGATGTACATGCTGTCATTGTAAGAGTATATTTGAATAACATGATTCACAAGCTAGGAGGCAAGATCAAAGACTTAACTAGCTGCAGAGTGGTGAGAAAACGTGCTGCTATGGGTTTGTTTGTTTTTTTCATCCGACCGCGACATTAAAGCCTGGCGGCAAGATCAACTAATTATTGAACAAAGTATTGGTCTTAATTGGCAGCTTGTCGACATAAACGTTTTGAAAACAAAGGATTTGTTCAAGCTGGGACCAATGGCTTCTGTCGACATATACGTTTTTCTTTTATCTCGACGTCGACATAGGCATGACAATTTGATTGTAATAGTAGACCATGGGACCGGGACTTTGCTTTTTTGTCGACATAGGCGGCTTGTCGAGATAAGTGAAGTCGATATAAACGGGTAGGACTGTATCATCATTGTTTTTGTACTTTTATTGCTCACTGGCAATAAACATTTTAATCAAATAAAATTATTTGTGGCACCATATAGCCTTACATTGGTAGTGTGTAAAATAAACAATTAATTTACAAAATCAACCGCATAATACTGACAGACTGAAATTAAATTTGTTGATGTCAAAATTCAACCCACTGAAATTTGGTCCAACATAATGTTATAAAATAATTTTTGTCTTTTCATCACGGTAAATAATATGATTACCCTCAATGTTGTGTGTTCCTGAGTTGTTAGATTTTGTAACTATGATAACTATTATTATTGCCACTGATAATTACCAAGATAACAAAGGCAAACTGATAAGAATATTGCTTAGGTCATGTCAGTGTAGCATCCAGCCACCAAACATTAAAAGAGTATGTTCTCCCTCATATATTACAAAATATACATGCAAGGTTATCAGATATTTAAAAAAAACAAAGGTATGAAAATAAATTTGATCCCATGACAAGCTCACTTCCTTTGAAAGCGTTGTGCATCTTGCATAATGACTAAAAATAGCCAAAGAAGCAATAAATGTTTTGCAAGACCTGCATACTGCTATCAGACATCATTCAAAGGTCTAGCCAGATTTTTCTCAGCAGAGAAAATTACATTTCTGCATCTTTATTGCTTTGCAGAAGTGTCAAACATGTAATGACAGTTAAAATGTTTACACATTAGTTACTTAAGGGACTTAGCTGAGTGGTGTTAATACATTGTTAATGCATTGTTAATACATTGTTAATACATTGTTAATGCATTGTTAATACATTGTTAATACATTGTTAATGCATTGTTAATACATTGTTAATGCATTGTTAATACATTGTTGGATGCTGTACAGTTAAAGTCAATATGGTCTTTGCAATGTATGAAGAAAAAAAATGCTTCCATGTAATCTGCACTTCACAAATTCAAACTTCACCAACCAGAGGTTCTAAAATTTAGCTAAACTGTGCATGCTTCAACAATGGCTCATTCTACCCTCAATCACAGCTGCATTGATATTTTGACCTCACAAGTTAAATCAATCATACTTCCATGCTATCTCAACTAACAAAAATATGTGTAGTAAAATGTGACTTCAAAGAAATGTTGCCTCTCATCACAAACAAAGTGTATTAACTTTAGTTTCTTCAACATGCAGTCATTTTTTCTACTTCACTTCAAATGAATTGTTTTGATCCACTTCATGCATTTTACCTGATCAAATTGACCTAATGTGTACTCCCACAAAGGATTCTTAACACAAAATTACCCATACCAATTGTGAGTCAATTAAGTAATCTGTGCAAGGGTAATTGTTTATCTCTGACTGATTCACTATTTAATCACCTCTGTGGTAAACAAGGTAAACAAGTGTATAAACTGCGCTGAGGAAACACTTCCTAGAATTTTAGGCAATCCTGATTATGGTTTACAGGCATAATGTGGTGTCAAGAAAGGTCTCACTCTCTTGCTTTAGAAAAACTATGATTAGTGAAAACAGTACTTTTTGAAACATCCATGTCAGAGGCATAAAATCATTTTATTTTTGTGCAACTCATCATGTTTTGGATTTGATATAGGATATTTCCTTTTAATATTAGTAATTATAAACGGCAACAGGTGCCTCAAAAAAGACGTTTCTCATAACAATTTGCTCTGCATAGTCATTGAAATTTAGACTATTATAATTAGGCAGTCAAGGGGGATAACTCCTCAAAATGACGACAAGGAACGCTACAAAAAATCATGCAAAGGAATGGATGATAACTTGTTTGAAATCTAACAATTCTAAATGAAGTTATGTTTTAGAAAACAAATGAAGAAAGTAAATCATGGTTTATATCTCTTGTAAATGACAGTAAGAAATATAAAAAAAATTAAAAATTCCTTTAACGTGTCATTAGAATAAAGCTGAAAGATAAAGTTGAATAAGATTGGGCACTAACTCCTGTAAATGATGTGGAAAGAAAGCCTTTTCAACATATCATCAATATAAAAACCCAATGCCCAATTTGTTTCAAAACACAATCGCCTTGTCAAAGTTGTGCTGCAGCAACCTAAGTCAGGAGGACATAATCAGAAACTTGATGTTACAGAAAGCTTGGAATTAAACTTTTTTGAGTTCTTATCACTTCTGAGCCCGATAACAAGTTTGGGTGAAATCCATCAAACTTTGATTAAGTCCTGCTGTGGAAATCAGTCAGGAAGACATTGATTCCTGTAAGTGGAGTTGAAAGCTGGAAATCCAACTCATTTCAGGGCTTATCAATGTACTGTTGCATATAGAATTTGGTTGAAATCAACTAAATTTGGTTAAATTTACCTTGTAAAAAGAAAAGAAGTAGGGCACATATCTAGGAGGCTTAAGTCCTACAAATGATGTTGTGAAAGCTGGATATTAAACTCATTCAAGATCTCACCAATATAAAGCAGGACTAAAATCCAATTAGTGTTGACCAAAATAAACATTAAATAATAAAGAAAGTTATATTTAATATAACATATATTAATAATTCTTAAAAATAGTACAATTTTACTAACCTGTAATATTGCTTTATTAACAGAGGCTCCACCTGTTGCAATGACTCTGGCATCTGGTCCTGAAATGCATCATGAGTGTCATTTGGTAAAACACTTAGTTTTGTTTTAATTGTTTTTATGGTTTAACGCCATTTTTCAGCACACAATAGGCTATACATGGATGCCAGTATTAATGGTGGAGGAAGAACCCGGAAAATCCCGGAAAGAACCACCGACCCACAAGAAGCTACTGGCAAGCTTTCTCACATACCCACATTGGCCGAATCCAAGACTCAAACCCACGCAGACAGAGGTGACATGGCAGTGATCTGTAACGGACAGCACTTTAGACCACTTGGGGCCCCAAAACACTTAGTAACACAGCTGGTAATTTGTAAAGCACCATCTTTTTACCTTTGCTAAAAACTTTGCAAGAGCTCTAGAAAGGACACATGCTTCTGACCAGAAATAATTTCCAGGAATTCAAGATAATACAATTTCATTTTTAAGGTGTATAGTGGTGAAATCATCATTGATAGACTAGGATCACCCCTGTCAAAATGACCATCCATTCAGAAGAAGTGGCAATAATAAGATTTTAAAGATGGCCATCACAGTATCCTATTTAAACAGACCATCCTCATTTAAGACAGGATATAAATCATAAAAGTTTTTTTGGTGAAAATCTAAATGTCAACATAACCATCATCCTCGAGTACAAATATTCAAGATAGCTGTTGTTGTTACCAACATTGGATGTAACATCAGCACAATTCTTTTCTCTTTAGGACCATGCAGACAAAATATGTATTCTGGTGAAAACAATATGACTTTACATCTAGTAGCAGCAAAAAACGGCAATTTATGATAACCAAATACTACAAAGCTCACAATGAAAGACAATTTATGATAACCAAATGCTACAAAGCTCACAACGAAAGACAATTTATGATAACCAAATGCTACAAAGCTCACAAAGAAAGACAATTTAAGATCACCAAATGCTACAAAGCTCACAAAGACAGTTTATGATAACCAAATGCTACAAATCGCACAAAGAAAGACAATTTATGATAACCAAATGCTACAAAACTCACAAAGAATGACAATTTATGATAACTAAATGCTACAAAGCTCACAAAGAAAGGCAATTTATAACCAAATGCTACAAAGCTCACAAAGAAAGATACTTTATGATAACCAAATGCTACAAAGCTCACAAAGAAAGACAAGTTGTGATAACCAAATGCTACAAAGCTCACAAAGAGAGACAACTCAGGATGACCAAATGTTGCTTTTTAAACTCCCTTAAAGTTTAGAAGAAAAAAAATCAGAAAAAAATTATGGAACTTTTCATGGCTCCAGATTATTTTATGTTATTTACCATGCTGTTAAACAACAAAGAATTTTTTAAACAACAATTCCAAGGTGGCAAAATTAAATTAAAATCAAGTAAACCTGGAATTTTGATAAAGATACTATATAACAGATTTTATATAATAGATACTAAATAAACAGATACTAAAACAACATATACTATCTATCAGATATCATGTAATAGATACTAAATAAAAAGATACTAAATAAACATATACTAAATAAATCACAGCATATCATCATTAGTATCAAGAAAAAGAAATCAGCTAAGTGGTGATGTTAAAAAATGTGCCAACCTACCTATCTTCAATCCACACTTCCTGGCATACACCAACCTTGCCATGAACTGGCTTTCCAGGACTGCCCTCACTTCTGACTCGTTAGAAAACCTTTCCACCTACAAGTAAAGAAAAACTAGAACATGATAAGAACACATACTCTTACTTTATCCCGAATCGACAGTCACCATAAACCATTATTTGTTAACTATCTTGTAAGAATACTTATATTTGCAACAAGGATGGTCTCTAAAGAGAGGTTTTACAGCCTTACCAGTCCTATAGCCTATATTTCTATATGGACACTCATACTTTCCAGTCCTGTAGCAAATAAACCTCTAAGAACACCAATATTCACCAGACCTGTCACAAACAAACCTCTTAGGGCATTAATATTCACCAGACCTGTCACAAACAAACCTCTTAGGGCATTAATATTCACCAGGCCTGTCACAAACAAACCTCCAAGGACACTAATATTCACCAGGCCTAAAGCCAATAAACCTCTAAGGATACTAATATTCACCAGGTCTGAAGCCAATAAATATCTAAGGACACTAATATTCATCAGGCCTGAAGCCAATAAACCTCTAAAGACACTAATATTCACCAGGCCTGTAGTCTATAAACCTCTAAGGACACTAATATTATCCACGCCTGTCACAAATAAACCTCTATGGACATTAATAATTACCAGGCCTGTCACAAACAAACTTCTAAGGCCACTAATATTCACCAGGCCTGTAGTCTATAAACCTCTAAGACACACACACATACTCTCCAGGCCTGAAGCCAATAAATATCTAAGGACACAAAAAGTGAACAGGCCAAAAGCTAATAAACCTCTAGGACACTAATATTCAACAGGCCTGTGGCCTTAAACTTTCAAAGACACTAGCACTTTACATTTTGCTATGGAATACCTCTCTTAATGCACAGTTTACACATGTGAAAATTTGGTCAAATTTTAAGGACATAATTGACAGGCTCCTGCTGCTTAAAACTTACAAAATTTTGATTTGTAAGTAGCATTGGTTATCTATAATCTACATATATATATATATATATATATATATATATATATATATATATATATATATATATATATATATATATATATATATATATATATATATATATATATATACATCATTTTTAATTACTTAACATTGGGGCTATCTATAAAGTACATACCTGTTCATCATTTTCAAATACTTAACATTAGGGCTATCTATAATGTACATACTTGTTCATCATTTTCAATTACTGAACATTAGGGCTATCTATGAAGTACATACTTGTTCATCATTTTCAATTACTTAACATTAGGGCTATCTATAAAGTACATACCTGTTCATCAGTTTCAATTACTTAACATCATGGCTATCTATAATGTACATACCTGTTCATCATTTACAATTACTTAACATTAGGGCTATCTATAAAGTACATACCTGTTCATCAGTTTCAATTACTTAACATTAGGGCTATCTATAATGTACATACCTATTCATCAGTTTCAATTACTTAACATTAGGGCTAGCTATAATGTACATACCTGTTTATCATTTACAATTACTTAACATTAGGGCTATCAATAATGTACATACTTGTTCATCATTTTCAATTACTTAACATTAGGGCTATCTATAAAGTACATACTTGTTCATCATTTTCAATTACTTAACATTAGGGCTAGCTATAATGTACATACCTGTTCATCATTTTTATTAAACCGGAATGTTCCCATGACAACAGGTTGGACTTCAGCTGTGTCAAAATATATTCCTAGAAAAAAGGGATATGAATTTAGCATGGTAAGATAAAAGTGGGAATTATTTTTTTAATTTTCCTAAAATGGGACACTTATCAATTAAATATAGTACATTTATTCATTTCCATTTATTAGGTAAATATAGACTGAAATTTTATCATTATTTGTTATTACCCGAGTCATGATTAGATACAAATTTCTTAGACAATAGAAGATGAAATGAAGGGTACTTTCTCAAAGTGTGATGTGAATACCTAATGGCACCTGTACAGTAAGACATATTACTGTATCAATAGTGTGTTCTTCAAGGTCCAATTGAGCAGCTTGGTTCATAATATGAAACTGATACCAAAAACTCCACTAAAATCAGTTATACATATGGCAACACACATGTAAGGATGAATGGAGTTTAACAAAATGATAGTTATACATATAGCAACATACATGTATGTATAGAGTGTAACAAAATGACACTTATACATATGGCAACATGCATGTATGTATGGAGTGTAACAAAATGAAACTTATACATATGGCAACATGCATGTATGTATGGAGTTTAACAAAATGACAGTTGTATTGACACATCACTAACTGTAATCTGCATCTACAGCCATCTTAAGATATCAACGGCAGAGGGAAGAAGATTAAAAGCAATAAGAAAGCAGTTTGGGGCAAACACGAGTGGAGAGAGGCCAGTTGTTTTCTATCTGGTTGACAACTAATCTGAAATAAGATTCCACTCCGGCCTTACTTAAGACCACTCTTTCCCAAAACAATAATGGTTTTATAAAAGTCTTTAATTGTTGACCTATATATGCTAGGCTATTAAATGTTAAGAGAACTATGTCATATATTAAAGTTACATGACTACAGTTCTCCAACAACCACTGGTAGTCTAAAAAGCAGTACACACATTTCAACAACTACATTGCAATGACAAACAAAAGCAGCAATGTTTTCATGTTAAACTCTCATGTTACATAACAGAAAAAGTCCTGGTGATGTGACTGAAAAAAAAAGTACAAAATGTATCCCAGTGGGCTATTAAGGTTAATGGACTTACTCATTAATCATTGGTAATTAATTCAGTCACACTGAATTTTAAGGATATTAGGATTTGAGACTTTCCCTTTCCCATGCTATTTAAAATTGCAAAATATTCAAACTGTAATCTTATGAGAACAAAAAAGTAAACAAAATTACAGAGAAGTTAACTGGTTATTTAAATAAAAGTAAACTAATTTGCAGAGAAGTTAATTGGGTTAAATCAAAGGAGAATATAATTCCAAACGATCTGCAGGAACCCATACAGCTCTGAGTACAAGGCTTATTACATCTGAGTACAAGGCTTATTACATATGGGTACAAGGCTTATTACATATGGGTACAAGGCTTATTACATCTAAGTACAAGGCTTATTACATATGGGTACAAGGCCTATTTCATATGGGTCATGACTTATTACATCCTGTATAACCTTATGTAAAACTTAATTATTGTACTGACACATTTCAATAACATTTTCCTTTTCCTTGAAATGTTTTTTTCATAAAACTATAAATGCAGGGTATAAAGTCAATCTAAACCAAACAAGTTACACTTAACAAATATAAAGATTTCAAAATATGAGGTACAGTAACCCACTATTTGTTTGATACTCCTATGTTCATTAATGTCATTGCAATCATATTTCAACACATTGCAGAACACAGATTTGATGGACAATCTAACAAATATCAGATTACTGCTCATATAATTATATATGATGATATGTAGTAGACTAAAAACTTAGAAAGCCAAAAGACCAAACAAGCTGAGTTGGAGGTACATTGTGACAGGAATAAGACAACCAAAGTACAACTAACCAATATTCCCATGATTTCCCTTAGGTGCTGCCTTAAGAAGTTCTTCAAACTTTTCCCATGATCCCTCTGCATAGAGGTCTCGCATTTTCTCTCTGGTTAATGAGCTATTTTTAAAACTGAAAAATATAAAGACATCTTGTCTCAAGTATGTAACACAGTCTTTTGAACACTGAATTACTAGATGAGGGCTCTTCCATTAAAACATGCAGGGTACCCATGGAAGGCAGTTGTTAAAAAATATATGCCAAGGCAGTTCAATTTCACAGAGTTCATATTAAAATGACAAGAAAATTCTAAATTGCATCTTTTAGTAAGTACCCCCATTTAAAAGTGCCTTCCTTGTATCCCATATATGTTTAAATGGAACAACCCTGAAAATATTTTGGCCAATTTCAATGCAATTAGCCACTGTACAATTCTGTCATAATCAAAGTACAAGATATCCATGAAACCATTTTAATATTTTTATATCCTAATATCAGGGTTACAATTTTAAATTTAAATGAACCAGTCTCACCGACTAGTGGCATATGCAAAGCACTTGTGTCATAGACTAGTGGTATGGGAAAAAAATTGTCCCATAGACTAGTGGCTCTTGGAAAGTACTTGTCCCATAGGCCAGTGGCTTGGTAAAAAACTGTCCCATGGACTAGTGGCTCTTGGAAAATACTTGTCCCATAGGCCAGTGGTTTGGGAAAAAAACTGTCTCATGGACATGTGGCTCTTGGAAAGTATTTGTCCCACAGGCCAGTTGCTTGGGAAAAAACTGTCCCATGGACTAGTGGCTCTTGGAAAGTACTTGTCCCATTGGCCAGTGGTTTGGGGAAAAACTGTCCCATGGGCTAGTGGTTTGAGGAAATAACTGTCCCATGGACTAGTGGCTTGGGAGAAAAACTGTCCCATGGACAAGTGGCTCATGGAAAGTACTTGTGCCATGATTAACAATAGTAAGAGGCTACATTTTTGTTATTCATTAATACCAGATATATTTATCATGTAATAGAAGAAAAAAAATGGAAGAATTACAAGTTAAAAAATGGTATTTGTGTAATACAAACTGAAATATATCTAGTATCAATGCATGAAATGATAGCATGTGTTTCATGATGGAAAAATCGTGGTGCTATTTGTTTCATTATTTTACACTGTATAGAATATCCTACCATATCTGACTACAGCATCAAGTCAGATAGAAGCATAAAAACAAGCTCCATTTTTATCTTACTGACAATGGAGGACAGGGGACATAACTCCACTAAGAAATAAATGGTATCTTCAGCAAAATTATTTTCATGTCTAAAAAGTATTAGTTTATTACACAAGATTTTAAAAATATCATTTTTCTTACTACCTGTATAACTCATGCAAAAATAATACATATTTACATGTAAAAAAATCAATGAATAAAGAAAGAAACAAAACTTAAAAATAATGTCACTAGTAATGTTTTTTAAATATTTCGATTTCATGTCTGTCATAAATTACTTTAAAAAAATTCTCTGGACTTCTGTTTTCGAAAATCTCAATTAAATAGTACTTTACACTTAAAGTTAGGAGAACGCATTATAAAGCCACTTCATTGGTAAAAGTACTTGTCCCTTAACCCAACCTGAATTTATCTAGAAGTGTCTTAAAATGAACACTGTGATAGTGATCAATGAAAATAATTAATACATGAGGTAGTAATTAATATGAATGTGATACTGATCTAGGAAGCACTGATTTAATACATGAGGTAGTAATTAATATGAATGTGATATTGATCTAGAAAGCATTGACTTAATACATGAGATAGTAATTAATATGAATGTGATACTGATCTAGAAAGCATTGACTTAATAAATGAGGTTTTAATTAATATGAATGTGATATTGATCCAGGAAGCATTGACTTAATACATGAGGTAGTAATTAATATGAATGTAATACTGATCTAGGAAGCATTGACTACATATCCTTTCTGGAACATTGTATTAGATCTTCTCAGCAACATTCTTGTGAATAAAAGGGTTTGAATAGTAGATCCAATACAGTTATTTCTCACAGCATGTCTTATAGAGAAAATCCATCAACAAACACATTTAAGAGATTGAATCATGCAATACGAGTCTCACTGCGATTAATAGAATTTGGCATCAAAATAAAGCTACTTTTATCTCACTGCCATTCGTATATTTTGGCATATAAATAAAGCTACTTTTAAATCTCATTGCCATTTGTAGATTTTGGCATATAAATAAAGATTTTGGCATATAAATAAAGCTACTTTTAAAAATCACTGCCATTCATAGATTTTGGCATATAAATAAAGCTACTTTTCAATCTCACTGCCATTCAAAGATTTTGGCATATAAATAAAGCTACTTTTAAAAATCACTGCCATTCGTAGATTTTGGCATATAAATAAAGCTACTTTTAAAAATCACTGCCATTCGTAGATTTTAGCATATAAATAAAGCTACTTTTATACCTCACTGCCATTCGTAGATTTTGGCATATAAATAAAGCTACTTTTAAATCTCACTGCCATTCATAGATTTTGGCATATAAATAAAGCTACTTTTTATCTCACTGCCATTCGTAGGTTTTGGCATATAAATAAAGCTACTTTTATATCTCACTGCTATTCGTATATTTTGGCAAATAAATAAAGCTACTTTTAAATCTCACTGCCATTCGTATATTTTGGCATATAAAAAAAGCTACTTTTAAAAATCACTGCCATTCGTATATTTTGGCATATAAATAAAGCTACTTTTAAATCTCACTGACATTCGTATATTTTGGCATATAAATAAAGCTACTTTTAAATCTCACTGCCATTCGTATATTTTGGCATATAAATAAAGCTACTTTTATATCTCACTGCCATTCGTATCTTTTGGCATATAAATAAAGCTACTTTTAAATCTCACTGCCATTCGTAGGTTTTGGTATATAAATAAAGCTACTTTTATATCTCACTGCCATTCGTAGGTTTTGGCATATAAATAAAGCTACTTTTAAATCTCACTGCCATTCGTAGGTTTTGGCATATAAATAAAGCTACTTTTAAAAATCACTGCCATTCGTATATTTTGGCATATAAATAAAGCTACTTTTAAATCTCACTGCCATTCGTATATTTTGGCATATAAATAAAGCTACTTTCAAATCTCACTGCCATTCATAGATTTTGGCATATAAATAAAGCTACTTTTAAATCTCACTGCCATTCATAGATTTTGGCATATAAATAAAGCTACTTTTAAAAATCAATGCCATTCATAGAATTTGTCATATAAATAAAGCTACTTTAAAAAATCACTGCCATTCATATCTTTTGGCATATAAATAAAGCTACTTTTAAAAATCACTGCCATTCGTAGAATTTGGCATATAAATAAAGCTACTTTTAAATCTCACTGCCATTTATAGATTTTGGCATATAAATAAAGCTACTTTTAAAAATCACTGCTATTCATAGATTTTGGCATATAAATAAAGCTACTTTTAAAAATCACTGCCATTCGTATATTTTGGCATATAAAAAAAGCTACTTTTAAAAATCACTGCCATTCGTAGATTTTGGCATTTAAAAAAGCTACTTTTAAAAATCACTGCCATTCATAGATTTTGGCATATAAAAAAGCTACTTTTAAAAATCACTGCCATTCATAGATTTTGGCATATAAATAAAGCTACTTTTAAAAATCACTGCCATTCAGAGATTTTGGCATATCAATAAAGCTACTTTTAAATCTCTGCCATTCGTAGATTTTGGCATATAAATAAAGCCACTTTTAAAAATCACTGCCATTCATATATTTTGGCATATAAATAAAGCTACTTTTAAATCTCACTGCCATTCACAGAATTTGTCATATAAATAAAGCTACTTTTAAAAATCACTGCCATTCATAGATTTTGGCATATAAATAAAGCTACTTTTCAATCTCACTGCCATTCATAGATTTTGGCATATAAATAAAGCCACTTTTGAATCTTGACATTTTCTCTTAGATTTTGATCAAGCTTCTGCTCAAATGTCTGGTACAAGACAATCAATATGTTTTTTGCTCAACTTATACTTAAGGTCAAAAGTCAGAAAGATATTTTTCCAATTTTCACAATGAAACATTAGCTTGTGTGAATTTTTATTTCTAGAGTCTCCAAACAG
This sequence comes from Unio delphinus, assembly GCA_029339505.1. NCBI lineage: Eukaryota > Metazoa > Mollusca > Bivalvia > Unionida > Unionidae > Unio > Unio delphinus. The sequence goes on along the minus strand of JAQISU010000036.1, from coordinate 9,708,110 downwards.
TACATCCAATGATGATTTCTGTAACTACTTTGGAATCCAAAGTAGGATCCAATTTTGAAGAAAGGGACATGGTCTTTGGTTATGACAAGTTGAAATCGGTCAATAGAAATTGAGAAAAGGTCACTGAAAATGAAAATAAGCCTGAAATCATGGCCTGACTGTTTTCAGATTAATGTTTCCTTAACAAGCCAAAGATGAAGTAATCTATTTGAGGTATGTGGCATTTCAGGGCGTTGAAGGGGGTTTGTTTATTATCTCATACCAAGCGAAGGACACTCTGAATTTCCTCGATTACGCTTTCAAACTGTTTGCCCATCTAGCCCAATAATCAGTCTACCACTTGTTTGGGGAAATGTTTAATTATGCAGGGGTTTTCTAACATTTGGACCAGGTGTACTGACTCAGTACCTTTGGGTTCAAACAGGAGATCTGCATACATAGTTTTTCATCATACAATGTGAAGGCATGATTGTCTTAGGAATATATCTACTCTTCTCAACTGAAAAGATTAAAATGGTATTTTCTGGCAGAGAAGAGCAAGCAGAACTAGTGGGCACTTGGACTATCTCGCATTGTGCCAGGCTTTGAGAATGTACGGTGTAGGGAAAAGGCATGTGCATTGAGACCATTCTAGTTCAGGGTAAAGCAAATAAATTGCACAGGCTTTCAGATATAGGGCAAGTGAGATGAAGGTCAAAAGAATGGTAATCCACAGCAGCAGGAAGACCACCATTCAACCACAGCAGATTTGACTAGGGTCAATGAGTAAAGAGTCAATACAGTGTCAACCAGCTGATAAAACTAAGGTCAATGAGCAAAGAGTCTATACAGTATCAACCAGCTGATAAAACTAAGGCCAATGAGTAAAGAGGCTATACAGTGTCAACCAGCTGATAAAACTAAGGTCAATGAGCAAAGAGGCTATACAGTGTCAACCAGCTGATAAAACTAAGGTCAATGAGCAAAGAGGCTATAAAGTGTCAACCAGCTGATAAAACTAAGGCCAATGAGTAAAGAGGCTATACAGTGTCAACCAGCTGATAAAACTAAGGTCAATGAGCAAAGAGGCTATACAGTGTCAACCAGCTGATAAAACTAAGGTCAATGAGCAAAGAGGCTATAAAGTGTCAACCAGCTGATAAAACTAAGGCCAATGAGTAAAGAGGCTATACAGTGTCAACCAGCTGATAAAACTAAGGTCAATGAGCAAAGAGTCTATACAGTATCAACCAGCTGATAAAACTAAGGCCAATGAGTAAAGAGGCTATACAGTGTCAACCAGCTGATAAAACTAAGGTCAATGAGCAAAGAGGCTATACAGTGTCAACCAGCTGATAAAACTAAGGTCAATGAGCAAAGAGGCTATAAAGTGTCAACCAGCTGATAAAACTAAGGCCAATGAGTAAAGAGGCTATACAGTGTCAACCAGCTGATAAAACTAAGGTCAATGAGCAAAGAGACTATACAGTGTCAACCAGCTGATAAAACTAAGGCCAATGAGTAAAGAGGCTATACATTGTCAACCATCAGATTCGACAATGGCCAAGGACTAAAGAAGCTATACAGTGTCAACCAGCTGATAAAACTAAGGTCAATGAGCAAAGAGGCTATACAGTGTCAACCAGCTGATAAAACTAAGGCCAATGAGTAAAGAGGCTATACATTGTCAACCATCAGATTCAACAAAGGCCAAGGACTAAAGAAGCTATACAGTGTCAACCAGCTGATTCGACTAAGGTCAATCAGTAAAGAGGCTCTACATTGTCAACCATCAGATTCGACTGAGGCCAATGAGTAAAGAGGCTATAAAGTGTCAACCAGCTGATTCAACTAAGGCCAATGAGTAAAGAGGCTATACAGTGTCAACCAGCTGATTCGACTAAGGTCAATCAGTAAAGAGGCTCTACATTGTCAACCATCAGATTCGACTGAGGCCAATGAGTAAAGAGGCTATAAAGTGTCAACCAGCTGATTCAACTATGGCCAATGAGTAAAGAAGCAATACAGTGTCAACCAGCTGATTCAACTGAAGCCAATTAGTAAAGAAGCTATACAGTGTCAACCAGTTGATTCGACTATGGCCAATGAGTAAAGAAGCCATACAGTGTCACCAGCTTATTCGACTAAGGCCAATGAGTAAAGAAGCCATCCAGTGTCAACCAGTTGAATCGACTACGGCCAATGAGTAAAGAAACCATACCGCGTCAACCAGCTGAATTGACTAAGGCCAATGAATAAAGAGGTTATACAGTGTCCATTAATGTAACTGATGACAGATGAGATGTTATGAAGAATGCAAGTCCCCATTAATGTAACTGATGATAGATGAGGTGTTATGAAGAATGCAAGTGCCAATTAATGTAACTGAAGATAGACGAGGTGTTATGAAGAATGCAAGTGCCCATTTAGCTATCATGTATTTATCTATTTTTGTGGGTGTCAATTTTCATCATTTTTCAAGAAATTACATTTTTTTCAGTATCTAAAAGTGAAAATATAGGAAATTATCAAACTGATAAAGATCATAATAATTGAACCTATTATAATTTATGTGACACCTATTATAATGTATGTGACACCGATTATAATTTATGTGACACCTATTATTATTTATGTGACACCTATTATTATTCATGTGACACATATCATTATTTATGTGACACATATTACTTTTTATGTGACACCTATTTAATTTATGTGACACCTATTACTTATGTGACACCTATTATAATGTATGTGACACCTATTAAAATTGATGTGACACCTATTATAATTTATGTGACACCTATTATAATGTATGTGACACCTATTATAATGTATGTGACTATTATTATTTATATGACACCTATTATTATTTATGTGACACCTACTATTATTTATGTGACACCTATTATTATTTATGTGACACATAATAAGTGGATGAACAATTATTAATAATTTAATATATTATTAATTATGTGACACCATTAAGTGTATGAATAAGTATTAATAATTTACACTATTTTCAAGTATGTGACACCTAATAAGTATATGAACAATTACATAAGAAAATGGTAATACCAAATAAGTATATGAACAATTACATAAGAAAATGGTAATACCAAATAAGTATATGAACAATTACATAAGAAAATGTTAATACTAAATAAGTATATGAACAATTACATAAGAAAATGTTAATACTAAATAAGTATATGAACAATTACATAAGAAAATGTTAATACCTAATAAGTATATGAACAATTACATAAGAAAATGTTAATACCTAATAAGTATATGAACAATTACATAAGAAAATGTTAATACCAAATAAGTATATGAACAATTACATAAGAAAATGTTAATACCAAATAAGTATATGAACAATTACATAAGAAAATGTTAATACTAAATAAGTATATGAACAATTACATAAGAAAATGTTAATACCAAATAAGTATATGAACAATTACATAAGAAAATGTTAATACCTAATAAGTATATGAACAATTACATAAGAAAATGTTAATACTAAATAAGTATATGAACAATTACATAAGAAAATGTTAATACTAAATAAGTATATGAACAATTACATAAGAAAATGTTAATACTAAATAAGTATATGAACAATTACATAAGAAAATGTTAATACTAAATAAGTATATGAACAATTACATAAGAAAATGTTAATACCTAATAAGTATATGAACAATTACATAAGAAAATGTTAATACTAAATAAGTATATGAACAATTACATAAGAAAATGTTAATACCTAATAAGTATATGAACAATTACATAAGAAAATGTTAATACCAAATAAGTATATGAACAATTACATAAGAAAATGTTAATACTAAATAAGTATATGAACAATTACATAAGAAAATGTTAATACTAAATAAGTATATGAACAATTACATAAGAAAATGTTAATACCTAATAAGTATATGAACAATTACATAAGAAAATGTTAATACTAAATAAGTATATGAACAATTACATAAGAAAATGTTAATACCAAATAAGTCCCATATAGCTGTCTGGATCTAGGGGATTCACCAATATATGACCTGTAAGTCCTGGAGTTGCAGATGGTAGCCACAAAAAGATGACATCACTAGAACCCAAACTGACCTGAAAGAAATGAAAGTGAACTTTTCTGGATTTAAGATAATTTCTGATAATTTTCATCAAATGAATTCCTTTCATAAGTTACATTCTGTGCAGACTGACCAATGGAGCCACTGACATATTAATCCAAACTCATTACACTAGACTGGTCTCTGAAACATTTTAAATTTGGTCACTGTAATGGCCAGTATAGAAACATATCACTGTAAAGAACAAGTCAACTACATCAAGGAAAAGCAATGTACACTGTACCATATAAAACAAGTCAACTACATCAAGGAAATATACTGCACTTGAAAAACTAGCACATAAAGATAAAGCAATGTATTCTGTATTATATAAAGGTAAAGCAATTTATACTGTACAAAAAAAGGGAAAGCAATGTTTACTGTACTACATAAGGGTAAAGCAGTGTATACTGTAGTAATAAAGGGAAAGGAAGGTATACACATTACTGTAAGAAACAATTCCATAAACGTAAAATAATGTATACAATACTAAATAAAGGTAAAGCAATCGTTAACTGTATTACACAAAGGTAAGTCAATGTATACTGTAATAAAGGTAAAGTAAAGTATACTGTACTATATAAAGGTAAAGCAATACATATTGTACTACATAAAGGTAAAGCAATGTATACTGTACTACATAAAGGTTACTAAATAAAGATAAATGCAATGCATAATGTATTAAATAATGATAAAGCAATGTATAATGCATAAATAAAGGTAAAGCAATGTATACTGTACTACATAAAGGTTACTAAATAAAGATAAATGCAATGTATAATGTATTAAATAATGATAAAGCAATGTATAATGTATAAATAAAGGTAAAGCAATGCATACTGTACTACATAAAGGTAAAGCTATGTATACTATACTGTACAAAACAACTACATAATGGTATAGCAATGTAATAAATAAAGGTAAAGTATACTGTACTACATAAAGGTAAAGCAATGTATACTGTAATATATAAAGATAAAGCAATGTATATTATACTGTACAAAACAACTACATAATGGTATAGCAATGTAATAAATAAAGGTAAAGTATACTGTACTACATATATGTAAAGCAATGCATACTGTACTACATAAAGGTAAAGCGATGTATACTATACTGTACAAAACAACTACATAATGGTATAGCAATGTAATAAATAAAGGTAAAGTATAATGTATAAATAAAGGTAAAGCAATGTATACTGTAATACATAAAGGTAAGGCAATGTATACTATACTGTACAAAACAACTACATAAAGGTATAGCAATGTATTATACTATTTTGATGAAGTTCAACAGATATGTCAAGTCTACTTGTCCAGTGAAGTCTAGTAGATGTGTCAAGTCTACTTGTTCTGTGTCTAGTAGATGTATTAAGTCTACTTGTCCAGTGATGTCCAGTAGATGTGTCAAGTCTACTACTCAAGATGGGTATCAAGTAGTAAATTTGGTCAACCTGACTGTTTATGGCAAGACCTTTCATGAGAACAACACTAGCCCTTATAGGATATTTCTTCCTCTTTTCCCTTATTTTGGGTGATGAGAAAAATTGGTGGTGGCTTTCATTTTCTTTTTCAAGTTTCTGGTTAGGGAACAACCGCCCAGCTTGGTCCAGATGTACACTAAGTCCCTAACATGTGTCTCAGCACACAACAAAACCATCCTGTGAAATATGCCAAGACAGCATGCATGAAGTCTGGTAAAAGAAATTATTCAAAAATGGTAAAGTAATTTCTTCAGGGATCTCACGTGAGTGAACAAAAAACATACCCCTCTAACTGATGGTTGCTGTACATATAACCAAATTCCTCCTAGTAGTTGAAAAGTGGTGTTGATTGATAGATTGATGAATGGTCAAATGGAGGCTATCACAATATCCCTTATAATACTATGTAATGATCAACACACAATCACACTGACCAAATCAGCTGTAAAATACATACAATTATGTCTCCCTGCCGAGCTGCAAGTCCTGCAAGGGATGCTGGATTGTCCCCTGTAAATGCCACAACCTTGCAGTCAGGTGAAAAATTATACCTTGATACCAAGTAGGAAGAGATGTTACCCTGTAAATATCAACAACACATTGTTATTACAGCAGCATGCTTTGACAAAATAAGAGATCGAGGCGGGGGGGGGGGTGTATGACATATATGAAAATAGTATTGGTAGCATTTTTTAGATACACTCTGCAAAAAATGACTTTCACAATATAATACCACAGAGATAGAAATAAAAATAAAAATGCCAACAATTTAGATAAATATGCCACAAACAATTATATTTTAATTTTATACCTTGAATAAGTATAACCTGATCTCACCTCTAAAGAGTGAAATGTTGCCAAACATTAAAGGATATTGTCTGTAGATGAATAACACTACAACTCACAGAACATTGGAACCATTCTAGAAATGCTGGCTTCTTTCCTTCAATTATAACTTAGTTTTGACCAATGTTTGAGGATTTACATATTAATAAATCAAGGAATTCATTGAAACCTAGCTATAATGAACTTGGCATGGATTTAGCTGGGAAGACTGTGGTGCTATACTTGATTTATATGAAACTAAATATACATAATAATCAATGCTCTCTCAAAACCTTCATTATTTGTTACTTAAAATGTATTTCTAAGAGCAGGAGATACACCCTAGGTCAATTTATAATCAGACATAATTAGCTGAAATTGTTACATTCAGAAATGTGTCAAATCCAGAGTCAGAACAAGAAAAAGAAATGGTTCCTTGAACTTCCATGATAGTCACAAGCATCTTGCAACTGAGAAAATATCAGTATTGATTGAAAAGGCACATAACTCCATCAACAATTATATTAACGATAAACAAGGCACATAACTCCATCAAAGTTATATTATGATAGAAAAGATACATAACTCCATCAACATTTATATTATTGATTGACAAGGTACATAACTCCATCAAAAGTTATATTATTGATAGAAATGGTACATAACTCCATCAACATTTATATTATTGATTGACAAGGCACATAACTCCATCAAAAATTATATTATTGATAGGCAAGGCACATAACTCCATCAAAAATTAAATCAAATAGCATCAGGGTATGTTTAATGGATCCTAATATATACTGATGGCAAGAAAACATTGATCTTGACAAGGATATACATGTAACTACAATTACTGTGAATGGCAGCCAGCCTGTCTTTAACAGTCATTAATGTCAGCGCTAGCAGGGAATAGCTGACTCCGGATATTATTGGCCAATGTTTGTCATGTAATATCCACTGGCCTTCTTTCAGTCACATGACCTTTGAAATTTGAACCACAAAGTCAACAAATCAAATCTAAATGAATATACATGGTGCATAGCTGAATTCTTATGACACAAACCATTTTTCTTTGTAAAGTCTGAGTGACCTCATCCACCTACCTTTTGTCTCCAAAATCAATAGATTTCTTATTGACCCCATGTGCAAGCATTCCACAAACTTTGGTACATGTCTGTCATGTAGAATTTAAGATATTGTATAGAAACCATTTTTATTCTTTCAGTCACAGTAACCATGCTAATAATCTAATTGCCAGACTTCATCCGTACCACAAGTACAAGTCAAGAGCAATATTTTGTAACTGAAGATGGTGCAGCAACCAAAATTTTTACTAAGTTATGTTTCTCTGACATACTTACCTAATCACATTAACAACAGAAATATAAGCTGTGCCATTACTCTCAAATCCGAAATTCTAGAAAGTCCCCAACCACGTCTTTCAAATCTACAGACCAATTTACAAAGGGAAGAAACTCTTGCTAATTACTTCCCCATTACCCATGCTAGGTTAAGCAGAGCAATGCATCAACAAGGTCACTCACATCCACATGGTTGTATGGGAGGATTTATTAGTAATGTTATGTAATCAGTTAAGTGTTTTAGGAGAAACACAATTTACAAAAACTTTGCTTATTTCTCCAAACATGTTCCCTGATCACAATGAAATTGTAAGAAAAGGTAAGAGGAAATACATATGCACCTAACCTCTACTAGCATCCCCCTGTCATGGGAAGAATGTCTAAATTCAATGTAAGAAGGATAAACCACTCTACTAATATGATTGTAATGCAACCAATGGTCACATGACCCATGACAATAACTGCTGAAAAAGGATAAAATATGGGTAAATCTTGTAAAACCACTTAATTCATAACATGATGACCTTGTGCTGACTTCAAAAGTGTCTGGCAATCATCTGTTTGATTAGTTTGGGACAGCAACACAAGTAGGTAATTTAGTGCCAAGGCAGCTGGAGTAAAGTACCTTGCCGACGAACAGCAGCTGACCTAGATTGGTCTGATGGAAGGATTCGAATCTGCACCCTTTTGGTCTTCAGCCTGGCATACTAATGCAACTATCTCAGCTTCAGCTGCTGGAACAAAAGTCATTTCTCAGTTATGTCAGAATTTGTAGAAAGAACTTGCCAAGATAAATCAAATCTTATGAGGAGATATGCTCATAAGGTGTGGTGGTTCCTGAGATAGTTCAAAATACAGTGAACATATTACCCACTTACGTCAAGGGGCAGGGCTTTAAGAGTTATATTCCCTTCGCCTCAAAACAAAAGAAAAAACAAACATTTTCAAGGCATATGGCACTTTTCCTTAAATTCAAATAAATTTTCAGAGTAGATCAGTTCTTGCTTAGGTGCCACTCTCAACATGTCAACACAGACCCTGGATAACAACTTTCAAGCTGTCCACAGATGACAACCAGTTCTTAGCTATGAAGATCTGTTGGGAAATAGTTCAGGCACACAATCAACTCCCCAGCACGCTGAGGCTAGCAAAATCTAAAACCATGTCATGCAAGGCAGTAGCTCCAAAAAGGCCATAAATAATGATTACAATTTTTCTGAGCCAATCAAAAACCCATAAAAGAGTTAATTTTGGAAACAGGGTGAGTGATTTAAGTCTACAATGGTTAAAGTTGGCCAGCAAGTATGACGCCTCATTGTTTTTACCTATATTCACTCTACTACGATCACAATCATGTCAGAGATTATGCAGTGATATCCACTGAGAGCAATCACAGAAAATGTTCTTCTTCATTGGTTTTGTGGAGTGTAGTGCAATTGTTCAGCACATGAGAGCCTTTACATGACAGCCAGTGGAGGATTTGGTGAAGAAAACCCTGGGAGTAAGCACTGACACATAGGAAGCTACTTGCAAATGGGGCTGTTTGAGCAGATGGAATTTTGAGACGTTCTTTCTATGAATGCCTAATACTATTCTGAACAGACTGATTGCCCATGACTGGCCCCAATTCTGGTTCCAATTATCTGAATGGCTTTTGGAATCAGACAGTTGGAGGTAAGGTGTAGCCCCAAATCCCATCCCAAATGACTGTCACAACATCTATGGCCAAAGCCTCTGTGTCAAGGACAAAACAGAAAAAGGTGGACAGTTCTCATTTCATCTAGTAACAAACAATTTTTTAAAATTATTTCTGATGTTTTCAACCACCTGAATGATCAACAGAAGCAGTGACCAATTGATGTGCATATTTTGACCCCTTCTTTGACAGGCAATCCGCTAAATGATGAAACTCCCAGACCAAAGTGAAGTGATCATGTCCCCATCCAGTTTGAGTAGGTTAAGTGACCACACTACATTTGACTGACATTAAAAGAGTCACTTTACAATAGTTTATCTCACTACAAGTAAAGTCATTCATTATAAGCCAAGAGGCTTATATGAAAAGTCTTCTCCAGTACAATAGATGAGCCCCACCCCTTCTACACAAACTGATATCTGTACAAACTGTGACATCTGGTACAGGCTTATATAATTAAGCTGTGAGCTACTGTAGTTCTACAATGTAAATTTCTCCCTTAATGGACTGTCTCAGAAGCCTAGACATCTGCTGCTAAATGAAACCTTACCTTACTGCAGTTGAAATTTTTATTTTTGAGAAATATACTGCCTCCTAACATTTCTCCTTTACAACAGAGATTGTTGAAGGCAAAAGGGTGAGTAATTACAAATGGAAGCTGTATAGGTATTTCTTACGTTTTTATATCCCGGTAATAATCAAAGAGCATGGGCATTCATCACAGATTGATGCATTACTTTTTTCATTACTTTGACCATGTGTCATTCTTATTCTCTTCTTTATCAGTAAGGCAAAATGTTTCCAAATATGCCCAGTCTAACATCAACAATGACAAAATATTCTACATTAGTTATGAAGATGCCTCAAACACTTTGCTTACAACTTTAAATAACTGTGGGCTGGATATTTTTACTGTCCCATTGCTCATGACACTTGTCCACAAAATCAGGATGGTAATTTCTTGGCAGTTAAGCAAATAAGGTACCATTCTTTACTGGATGTCAGGCAACCAAAACTACACGTTTCACCTTACATGACAACAGGAAGGAAGGCTGTAGATAAAGCATGAAGGATGGTTGGGGATGAATAGTTTCCAGCAGTCAGCTGGAAGAATGGTAAAATGGCAGGACTGTCTCTCCTAGTCCCCAAAATGTTGAGTGTAAAATGGAATTATTGGCTGGTATACATTAAGAAATCTAATTTCCTATGGTCAGGCTGGAAGGAAGACAAAACTGTTATGTCAATGTGTGGTTTCAATGGCTGGAAAAATGCATCAGCCAAATCAGAATCAAACCCCAACCATTCTACCATACAGGTCCATGCTTTTAAATGCAACCTGCACTGGCTAAAAAAGGAGCATTCTCTCCCATAGGCTGCAACCCATTAACACAGGGTTTGCTAAACAATGGAAAGATGCCCTCACAGTAAAGCAAAAGCATTACTAGAAATCATGATAAAGGTGGTATCAACAATTCCCCAACACCACCACCACTGATACAACTGCACCATCACCTCCAGTCAATTTACTCTTCATCATCTCCATAACATGGTATTATTCAGGTACATCTGGAGATGTTGCATTATTTTCATCACCAGCTGACCAGATGTAATGGTAGTTCACAGCCCTTTCTTTTGTATCTTTGTCGGGGAGGGTGGAGTGCCAACAAGGCTATTCCACTACACCAATGAGAAGTAAATTTCTGGGGTGATGACTCAAGGCAACGTTACTCATACAGCTAGCGGTTGAAAAGAGTAGGTAATGGTTAAGAGTTTCTTCCCTTTATTTAATGTGTTATATCGACAAAGTTTTTATCTTTCTGGAACGGCTGGATTTGAGAGGTTCTGGAGCTCATGTTCCTAACATTAATGCGACTGGAGAATGTATTCATAGCAGAATTTGAGTTATTGTGTAAAATCAATTTATTCTTCCTCAGGGTTCATACAGAATTCTGAATGATAAATTTAAAGACTTTCCAAACTTTCAAAGAACAAAAGCATAAATTTCTAGGACTTATTTTCTCTAACATTTTGTATACAAGTTATATCAGAAAACAACAAATGCAAAATACTGCAATATTGTTTAATGAAATGAAACTGAGCAAGTCTTCAAAAAAAAAGATACCAGGAAACCCCAACTACATCTGACTCTAAGAACCTTGCAAAATTTAATTTGTGATTATGGAAAGATTTTAAAATGTTGGGGTTTATTTCAATTTTCAATGACTTTTAAAGATCTCAGGAGAATCTGCTCGAATTTTGCAAACTTTCAAGGCCTTGAAAATGATACCTCATTTTTCCCAAACTGTCAAAGACCTTCAAAGAACATAAGACGAGAGAAGATAATTTCAGGAATGAAGATTCAAGACAATGTTACACATACAACTGAGGGGGGGGGGGGGGGGCAAAGGGTAGTTAATGTTAAGATTGTCTTCCCTTTGTTTAATGTGCTATATAAATTTTAATCTTTCGGGAATTCCAGGATTTGAGAGGTTGTGGAGCTTAAAATCCTGACATTAATGCGACTGGGGAATGTATTCGAAGCAGATTTTGAGTTAATGGTGTAAAAGCAATCATTCTTCCTTAACCATACAAGCCAACCCCTGACAAGGAAAACATGTAATCCAAGTGGTCAAAAAGCGGAATCCAGGCAGAGAAAGCATAATGTACATATAACATGCTAAATTTTTTATGAACATTGATATTTTTGCCCCACTCATCTTTTAACATCCATTACTGCTTCAAGTTTTTATATGAAGCACTTTTAGCTTTACACACACATCGACTAGAATCCATCTGAAGACTTTCAGCTCAAAATATTAAAATTCTTTCCACACAGCCTGTAATAGACATCATGTGATGTTGCCCTCATGTCTTCATATTTAGCAGATTCTGCTATTTTATGTTTCCTATATTGTTTTGCCTTTTTCTAATCCATCTGTGAAATTATTTGAAAGAAGATATTTTTGCTCTCATATACGCATCTACTAAAATAAAATATACTTTTTTTTTTGCACCAAATACCTTAGACTGGTTCTCCACCAAATATGAATTAGAACAAAGAATCTACGCGTAAAGATTGAAATTAGAAAACCAGTCTGTTCTCTCCTCACTAAGTCATAAATATAGAATAAGAGGTTGAAAGTTGCTATAAATAGAACATGATACTGTTAGGAAAGCGCATGTAAGTCGATGGACAAGCATACTCACGTTGTAGTTACGTAAAAGCCATCTTTTCTAAAATACGGTCTGCATGATTAATTGAATGTTAATAAACGTGAGAAAACAAACAATAAAAGTGAGAAAACAAATAATCTTGGGAAGTGGATATACTGAAAAAAACATAACCCATATATGGTTACGTGTAAGGCATAGTTTAGTGAAAACAGCGTAATGATTACACCAAAATCGTAATGTTTACGCCAAAATCGTAATGGTTGGCATGTATGCTTATCCCAAGTGTTAGCCATCTACAATGTGTTGTAGCTTTTGACAATTGCAAACATGAGTTATTGTCTATAAAAACAATACAGTTAGACCTCTGATCTTTAACCCCCAAATAGGTGTTTCGATTATAGGTCATTCACAAAGTTTGGTAACTGTAGATTATTGTCTTACTGTGCAGAAACAAAATTGGTGACTGACTGGACTGTAACATAAGCTCTATCTGAATTATTTTAAAAGGATTATTCAGGGCCTGAAATTAGTTTTGTTTCTTTGTTTGTTTGATTTGGATTTTTAATGTAGATTTTTAAGGTAGCTTTAACATTTTTTCAGTCATTACGATGTCTGCAGTGAGGCAGTTTATAGTGATGTCTAGCACTGGGGCATCATGCTGCAGACATGTAGCATGATGTCCCACCCAGTCACATTATCCTGACATCAGGCCGACCAGTCCTAACACTAACCTCTTAATGCTGAGCATCAAGCGAGGCAGCTGTTAGTACCATTTTTGTAAGTCTTTGTTATGACTTTGCCGGGGATCGAACCCAACACCTCCTACTCGAACCAATAGGCCACTGGAGCAGTTCCCTGAAATTAGTGGCAGTCTGCTGACCCGAGGGCTAGTAAATTTTATGCTGAACTGTAAGTTTTCAAGTTGAATTGTCCAATGGATATAAAAGTTTCAGTTGCCTGCATTGTGTTGTGGTTTAGATGAGTGAATATTAAGCAGATCTAGGGCATGTTACTTAGTAATATTGGTTACAAGAAGGGTGATTAAAAAACAGAGAGAAAATGAGATGACTACACGGCTCCAACATCATAATCCTAATCGACGGGTTTGACAGTATTATATTAGACTTACCAAACAATTTATTTTATAAATGAATCATACTTACAATCACTTGATGGGAAGGAACAGGTTCTCCTAGTTTACCGGCAAGATCTGGAGCACAAGCCTGCAAAGTAGTAGTAATAGAGTTTAGAAACAAGTCAGCACAATGCAGCTTATATGGCACCAATTAAAAGTGAAGTCTTAAGAAAACTATGGCAACATCAAAAATACAATGCTATCATTCGCATACAAATTGGTAGACATTTAGCTAACAAATATACAACAAATTCCTATAAATTTAATTCCATAATAGCATCCAATTATATTAAGCATTATTATTAATATGATGTCAAGCCATATAACTGTAAATGGGACTGAGGTAAGATATGCAAAAATCTAGATAATGTGTTTTGTTTCGGAGTCAAAGGAAAGTATGAGTTTTATTTGCTGTTGGGATAAATCTGGACAATAGGCTGAGATGTATTTTTATGCCATATTGATAATCACAATAAAAGTTCTGTATCGTACCTCTTTTGCACTTTCTAAACATCATTAGTATGAGTGGAATTTGAAACAAACCTGCATTTAATGTGTCTAAAGAATTTAAAATTTGTATTAAACTGCTGATGCAAGACATTTGTGGCATATAATATCATATGTTTTAAAATGGATTCATAAATTCAACTTTGATCAATCTGGTGGACTAGGATTAGATCGTCAACCTTGAAAGTGGGAGGTTGTGAGTTCGAAACACTGCAAAGTTATACCAAAGACTTTTTAAAAATTGGTACTAACAGCTGCCTCGCTAGGTGCTCAGTATGAAAGGTTAGTGTTAGTAGGACTGGTCAACATGGTGTCAGGATAATGTGATTAGGTGGGACATCATGCTACAGATCTACAACATGATGCCCTAGTGCTAGACATCTAAAAAACTGCCACACTGCAGACATCATAGCAATATGACTTAAAAATTGTTAAAGCTACAATATAAATCGAAATCACACACACAAACATACAATCACACACTCAAAAAAAATACTTGTGTAACATCCTCCATTTTCAGTGAAAAATTATTAATCTTAACATCCTATACTTATAACAATATTTGCAAATATATTACGACTCTAAATATAAATTTTAAACTTACCTCTAAAACCTCAGCTGACCAAGATTTTGTCCTTATATCCAACAAATTCATTCCAGACCCATCACTAAAGTCAATGGGTGCATAGTCTCCTATAAACAATGATGCTGCGAAACTGCTTACTAAAGATATTCTCTGAAGAAAATAAATAGAACTAAATAAATATTGTAAGTATTTCTACTGTATTTGCTGAGAACTAAAAGCCATGACTATTCCAGTAGAAGTTTGTTCCAAGAAAAGAGACAGTTAAATCTAACAGCACCAGACCGCCCACATTAGAAAACTTAATAGAGCATCTAAATACAAGTCAGGACCGCACCTAGGAAATTCTGGGCCCCAGGCAGCTGACAAAGTTCGAGCCCCTTTCGTGTTTCAAATATGTGTGTATATTTTATCTATCTAGCTCGGGACCCTGACAAGTGCCATGGTTGTCCCCCCCAAGTGCGGGCCTGTACAAGTGTTACCAAAACATTATCATGCTAAACTCACAATTACTCCTCAGCCCACCATCATAACCACAACCACCACCAATTTCACTGGATAACACAACTAAAAAGAACCTTACTATCTGGCAAAAAAGCTAAAAAACACTACAACCATGACAAAGCTGACTTACTTGCTAACCATTTCTCGACCATGAGCAGTAATAGCAACCACAGTTGGAAAAAAGCGACAAAACGGGTTAACATTTCATAATTTGCTGATGACAGCGGCCTGTGGAGTAGTCAATGAAATGCAAAAAAGCATAGGGGGATAAGCAGATAAATGGGGTTTTAAGATCTCACTGAAGAAATGGTAGCAATAATCTTCTCCCCAGATAATTTAATAAGTAATAATCAGATAATTTAACTTCTATATCCAAAACAGTTTAATTAACATATGCCATGTGATAACGTTTTGATAACCTAGGTGGGGGGAGTGTACGACTGATTTTCTTAAATTTTGGTAATGTTATGGCTTTGACTTTTTCCTGATTGTATTCCTGCTTATGTGGTGTCAGATTTTGGTTCAATTTGGGGCAGATTAGATTTTTGTGGAAGTGGACATTTTTGGGGCATTGGAGTTGAGAGGTCAGGTGACTTCTTTTGTTCCAGCTTGATAGAAATTGTGTTACTGTTATCAATTGAGTTTTTATAATGGCTGATACTGTAGCATCATTAATATTCATGGGGGACCAATAATCGTGGTTTTTGTTGTTGCTATGAACCACGAATTTAAATCCCCAAATAAAAATGACCACTTAGGATGATGATTATCCCCAGTTTCATTATAGTTTTATTCCTAGAGATTAACAAAGCTATTTGTATTTGATAAATCAAAGTCATTACCGTATTTTATGTTATTTTTCATACACGAAAAAAAAATTATTAATTTCAATGTACAAAAAATTATATGAAAAATAAATATCATTTTGTGGTAATGACCGTGTATGAAAAATAAAGGGATCATACCTGACAAGGCCCATAAAACACACGACTCGACAACCGAACATACAAAACTAATGTACAAAACCGGTCTCATTCTGCTTAACTCGAGAAAAATCTATTGTTATTATGCAAGAGAGAGAGAGAGAGAGAGAGAGAGAGAGAGAGAGAATAATCTTTATTGTTCAGTTACCTGTAAGTTGTGTTATTCTTTATGTAAGCACTACAAGGGCACTATTACATTCTATTGGCAATTAAAACCAGAATAACTAAATCGTTTTGGTTGTAAATATGAGATCCATTGTCACTGTGCCATATGGCTATGCAGAAGTAATATACATGCTAATTAAATACGCTTGACCTTTAGCTTGGTCTTCTCCAGTACATACTGGAATGAAGACCAGAGTCACCTCTACAGATCAAAATAAGGAGGCTCTACGTAGGGAAATGAAGCAAGTTGAAAACAAAGAGCAAATGATTTTAAAATATTAAAATATTAACTACCAGTATATATAAATCAAACTTACGGAGTCAATG
Source organism: Unio delphinus (assembly GCA_029339505.1). Lineage (NCBI taxonomy): Eukaryota > Metazoa > Mollusca > Bivalvia > Unionida > Unionidae > Unio > Unio delphinus. The sequence goes on along the minus strand of JAQISU010000036.1, from coordinate 9,691,237 downwards.
ACTTTTGCATTTATTATCAAAAGTAACTGGGGTTTTGTAGTGGTTTTTATTTTTACTGCATTACTGTATTGAGTCAATACAATTAATTGCCAAATGGTCTGTGGTCTTCGCGTCTTCCTGTATTGAGATAATATTTTACTGGATAGATAAACTCAAATGGCTTCTGGACTCATTTTCAAATGCGCGCGTTTCTTTGACTGGCGTAATCAAGAGCGCTCATTAATGACGTTGTCCAGCTGTTCATGAACAGCAGTATATATTGTAATGACAACAAAAGAACAAATACATCAATCATTATATTTTCTCGCCCATACAAAAGACAAAGAAGGCCAATAAAATGAATGTGAATAGATTCTCAGTTAACAAAACAGTAAGCTGAGCAACAAGCTTTCTACACACTTTTAATTGGTGAATATTTCTTTAGGGTTTCCTTTCTTTATCATTATTAGATGCCTCAGATACACATTTACATGAAGATAACAGATAATTCGGGTTAGTTGAGGAAACAAATAGTTATGTTTATATTTCTCATACCAAATATACTTTGCAAAGAATAAATTGGTCGTTTTGCATATCTAAGTGATACATCCGCATTTTTCTGATGCCGTTTGAAACGTGATGCAAATAAAAACATAAAAATATGAAGTTAAATAAAGAAAGAAATTATCAATGACCTACATGCATGATTATAAATGACGATTGTTATATTGCGTGAATGTTCAACACACTTTACATACTTTGCTTTTGTAGTCAAATTCCAAAAATGATCACCAAATGCTGAATTATTTTAGATTGGTTGCTAGGTCATTTTCATTAAATTGGTTTAGCTGTGGTTCAGGTGGAGTAATAGTGGCTTTTGGTTCTTTGCCTATCAGGATACTGATCGTTGGTCTGGATTGGGGAATTTCAAGTAGTTTGTATGTTGGTTTTGACATCTAAGTGATGGTCCCATTCGGGGAGGGGAGGTTACAATTATGCGTCCCACATATAGTGTGTGTATTATGTTATCTAATTAATCATAATCATATGACTGATCACAGCATTTTAAGTCAATAGGTCAGGTCGGGTCAAGGTCATTTATTGCTGCGAATAACAAATCATGTGGCCCGGTGTTGGTAGTGAATGCAAGATTTGTTTTGGGATTTGTTTTATTACAGGGCTCAAGCTAGTGTCTAGTTGTCCTTTTTGTATTGGGGAACTGTTTTCTGTTTGGTTGGTGAAGGACTTTTCCTGATATCATTAAGTTACCTATCTTCAATTTTTTTCTGGCATTGAGCACCACTTTGTTTGTATACTTGTTTTGAGCCACAATGTCTAGTTGCTTCATAACTGCATATAAATCTATTTATCTAATAATGAAACACAACTTGAACAAAACCTACTTCAGTGTTTTCATAGGCCTCTTGTTTGGTCTGGTAAATTTTACGAATCTGAATTCCTGTGAACCTTTCAAATCCTCGAGAGCCAGTTATCTCTGCAAGTACCTACAAAAAGAAATAATAAAGAGGTAATATAATTTATGTTTCATAAGTACAACATAACTGCTACCATAACAACATAACTGCTACCTGGACTGCAAAGCTTTGCTTTGTCTAACTGTTGTAGTAGGGAAAATAAAGGTTATTTTGGACACATGTTAAATCTTTTGAATGATACATGGACACTACTGGACTCCATGTAATATGACATTTGTTGCACTGGATATGATATATGACATTTGGTAGACAGCATGACATATGGCATTTGGTAGACAGCATGGCATATGGCATTTGGTAAATGGCACGATATATGCCATTTGGTAGACAACATGGCATATGGCATTTGGTAAATGGCACGACATATGCCATTTGGTAGACAGCATGACATATGACATTTGGTTGAAGGCATGACATATGGCATTTGGTAGATGGCATGACATATGGCATTTGGTAGATGGCATGACATATGGCATTTGGTAGACAGCATGACATATGACATTTGGTAGACAGCATGAAATATGACATTTGGTAGACGGCATGACATAATAGCATTTGGTAAATGGCATGATATATGACATTTGGTAGACAAAATGACATATGGCTTTTAGTAGATGGCATGACATATGCATTTGGTAAATGGCATGATATATGACATTTGGTAGACAGCATGAAATATGACATTTAGTAGACGGCATGACATATAGCATTTGGTAAATGGCATGATATATGACATTTGGTAGACAGCATGACATATGGCTTTTGGTAGATGGCATGACATATGACATTTGGTAAATGACATGATATAAGTAAATATCTTTCAGTTGATGCCACTAAAACACTTGTGTGTTCATTAGTACTTTCAAGACGGACTATTGTAACTCAATTCTGTCGGGTTCATCACAATATTCACTACAGAAACTTCAAAAAAGCAAATTTTTTAAAGTAAATTTTGTTTCGCCGAGAATACTTACCCAATCACATTAACATTAGGAATATAAGCCTGCTACCTCGCGAATCCAGCCCTACTAAAAGACGAAATTTCATCTTTTCTGTCTATGTCCTATAGACAAAGGGCAATAACTCTTGCACCTACCTCCCCTTGCCACTGCCAGGTGTCGCTAGTTTTTAAGCTGAGCGATATATACTATACAAGGATACTCGCATGGCGGGGTGGTTGGGAGGGTTTTTAAGTAATGTGATTGGGTAACTATTCTCGGAGAAACATAATTTACTTTAAAAATTTGCTTTCTCCTTCAAATACGTTCCCCAATCACATTAACGTTAGGAGAATAGGTATTAGGAGGAGGGAATGCTGAGCATCCTACCTCTACCCCGGGTATCCTCTAGGGAATGATGGCTGAATTCCTCATTGGAACGATAACCTGTTCTCCTAATTTAATCAGCAACACAGCCCAGGGTCACGTGATATGTGACCCCTTTATACGGTTAAGAAGATAGTTATTGAAATCTTCTTACCTACAAAAAAATTTTCTGGCTAATCCAGCAAAACTGATAGGCTGTGCTGATTGTTTTCAATGGGTCTGGTGGGCATCTGGGCTGCCAACACCGGACCTACTAGATTCAAGATTTGCCTCTGTGAGGTCAAATCTTTGAGATAAAACTGGAGATGGTTGACTCTGCATGCCAGCCAACAGCTTCTATTATATCTCGGATCGAAACATTGTGTTCGAATGTAAGGCTCGGTGAGATTGCTCTAATCTCATGAGCGGTAATCTTCATGAGGCGACTCTGATCTTGTGAGACCTCATAGTACGCTGAGTGTATAACCCAATTCAGCCATGAAGCAAGGGCTTGAGGGGTGATATCCCATTTCCCAGCTGTCACCAGAAAAAAGAGGTGCTTGCATGTGACCCGACTCGCCTCTATGTGTTTAAATGGTGCTAGAGTGCACAAACAGGATCTTGCATGGCTGCTGCTCCTGACTTATCTATAGAAGAAAGCGAGCTAATGACAACTCTTTGATTGCCAATGGATGGTAACCTATTTTGACTACGAAACCTGGGTGCATCAAGAGGACCACCGAACCATCTGATCTGAACTGAAGATAGTTTGAGTCACTGGAAAGGGCATGTAACTCACTCACCTTGTATGCTGAAGCTAAGACTATCAAGAAACCCGTTTTGTATGAAAGTAGCTTTAACAAATTGTAGGCTAAAGACTCAATACTGTCAGAACTGAGACATGTTAAAACCCAGGACAGATTCCATTTGGAAACAGGATGAGGGATTTAGGTCGATTGAACTCTAAAGTGGCTAAAAGATCTGACAGATCTTTGTTATGCCTGATATCACATTTACCATGATGGTGGAATGGAGCAGTAGCATTTGACAGTAATTGGGGCCAATTGTTTCTCCTCGAAAAGCCAGAGAAAAATGTCGACTAGTTGAGGGATTGAGACACTCAAAGGGACGATATTATTGATATAGTACCAGTCCCTGAAAACATGCGCCTTTCCCTCATAAGCCTATAGAGTGGAGGGCCTTCTTGCTCTCGAGATTCTCTCCACAATCGACGATTTCAATCGTTTGTCTCACAAGGCCATCCAGACAAGAGCCAAGCGTGAAGATAAAGACGGTCCAGACAGGGGTGGAACACCCGTATCCGAGGTTGCTTGAGAAGAATTGGACTGACTGTAATCTTCCTGGGCAGATCTATCGCCACATCGAGTACATCGGAGACCCACGAGATGTTCCATCTGAGAGGGGCAATCAGAATCATCTGACAGTTATAACCTCTTAACCTCTGTATTATTTTCAGTACCAAGACCATGGGAGGGTAGGAGAATGCCCACAACCCCTCCCAGCTGATTGACAGCGTCCATGGCCCAAGCTTCTGGGTCTGGAACCGGAGAGACGAAGGTGGGCAACTTGCGATTCCACCTTGTTGCAAAAAGATCGATCATCGGACGCCCCCAAAGTGTGCAGATCTGAAGAAAGACCGATTGATGGAGTGACCATTCTGTGTGAATGACTTGACCTTTCCTGGACAGTGTCAGCCAAGACATTGAGTATGCCAGGAATGTGTCTGATTTGTACATTGATGTGGAGATTGTCGCACCAATGTAAAAACTGCCAGATCAGATTGCACAGGTCTGGTGATTTGGTGCCCCTTGTTTGAGGAGGCAAGTCACCACCACAGAGTTGTCTGACATAATGAGGACAGTTTTGAATAAGAGTTGATCCTTCCAGAAATGAAAGGCATTGATGACAGCCTTTATTTCTGAAAGGTTGATGTGGAGAGGGCTCTCCCCTGGCACCCACATGCTGCTGGCGGTATCGAAGTTTGGCAAGAGGGGGCACCCCAACCGTAGCTACTGGTGGCGGAACATACTGTTATCTCCACTTGAGGTATCTCCAGAGGAATCCCTGTGGACAGCCAACATGGGTTGTGCCACTCATGCAAGAATGATCTTATCTCGGGCGTGATCATCATTGTGTGACTGAGGGAACTTGAAAAAAAAGGGCGCCAATACTTTAGTAACGTCATTTGTAAGGGGCGCATAAAAAGACTGCCAAGCGGGATCAAGTCCGCCGCCGCATTGAATAATATGAGGAGTTGCCAGAACTCTCTCGCTGAAATGCACATCCTGATGGAAACGGACTCAACAAGTTCGACTATCCAGATGATCTCAAACGCTAGGAAGCCTTACCAGATTCAGATCGGTGAGAAACTCCATACTAAGATGGACCAAAACTCTGGGATGGACAGAAATCAGACTTTTTCTAGTTCACGAGAAAGCCCAGATGATCTAAAAGTGATAGAAGATCATTTCTGCCTTTGTGCAGAGAAGAACTTAACATATGCTTCTGGAGGATGTCGTCCAAGTACACTGCCATCACTATAGATGAAGTTAAGCAGAACAGGGTGACAACGCAATCCATAACCTTGGTAAAAGCACAAGGGCTGATGTTGAGGCCAAAAGGTATGACCTGGAACTGATAAACCGAATCGTGATAAGCAAATTGGAGAAATTTCCGTGACTCTGTGGATAGGGATGTGAAAATATGCATCGGTCATATTTAGACTGACTGCATACCCGTCGCTTCAAATGGAAAGACAGATTGATCTCACCATCATCACAATGAATTTCATGCGTAAAATGTATTGGTTGAGGCAACTCGGGTCGATGAACGGCCTCTGGATAAGAAACAGCCATGAATAAAACCCCGGCTATTGCAGTTTTTTTATTTATTTATTTGGGGGGGGGGGGTAGAAAGGCATCCTTTTCCCAATCTGGCGGTACATCCGTGAAGAGGGGAGAGGAGGGCAGGGGAGTGAGATGGATAAATACAATGACCTGAATCACCCAAATGTTCTGAGGTAATAAAGTGGTCCAGTGGTCCTGAAATTGCAGGAGGTGGCCGCCCACAGGTAGACTGTCCGCGGGTGGTGGGCAGGGTATGTCAACGTCTAGAGTTAGGAGGCTGGAAGGCTGAGAAACTTGGGTTCTTGCCGCCTCTGTATGGATGCCTCCTAGCTTGATTAGACTGTTGGCCCCCAGCATTGGGTTGGGATCTATAATGCACATTTGATTGTAAGGATCCCTTTTCCCTGGTCCACCTATCATCCCTCCTCTGTCGCAGGGGATGATTGTTTCAAAACGTTGGGCAGTGAGTTAGAGGGGCAGTTCCTGAGCTGCTTGCCTCTGAACTTCTTCAATTTTTCCCCCAAAGATTAAAGGTGACCCAAACGGAGACATCCGAAAAAGCCAAAGTAGGATGGAGCTTGAGCGACATGGAACACAGACATGCGTCACATCGTATCAGTTCGAAGTTGGCAGAAGCAGTCAATGCATTGGCCATGGAATGGTGAGCTGCCCTGTTAATAACTCTAGCAATCCGGGCTGTTGTTTTCCAAGCGTGGTCATTGCTGGATTTTCCTGGGAGTCAGAAAATGGCTAGTGAAGTCAAGTCTAACATTGAAGACGTAGCGAATACGTTTCGGACTAGCTTTGACATGGCATTGGAGATCAGTACTGAAGGCGTCTGATTGATTTTTGTACCAGCTACACTAGAACATTGCTGGTACTTAGCTTTCTGAATTTTTGCCGACTGGGGAAGGAGCAGGAAGGACATCATCTCTTCCTCTCATTCAAGAGCTACAGACGCCTTAACTTTGTAGTCTTGAATGGCGGTAGGAGGTGGTGGGCATTCTGAAGTTGCCAACAACCTATAAAATTTCTTAAACTACGGCCTTGAAGCTAAACTCAGTCCGTTCCATGAATGGATCTGTGTACAGCTGATTTGCAAGTGTTTCGTCACACTCACTGTGTGCCGAGTTGTGTTCTGGTCAACGTTCCCTCTAAGCTGCATGCACAGCTGCTCAGGCATTCCCACGCAGCTGAATTGTAAAATTTTGCTCAATCCAATGTTAAATTTTCTCGTCTCCATAATGCTTGCGCATTGCAGTAAGCACTGCGCGCACATCTACCATTCGCTTAGAGGGAACATTGGTTCTGGTACAGCTTGCATCTCTGGATTGAGCATACCAGGTGACATAGGTGACGCAATTCCATCATCCTTGACAATTTCACTAATTCTCCCTTGTGGAGAAGCTGTGAACATATGGCCGGCCGGTACTGCCAGCTGGTTTGTATGATATATCGTCGGCCTAAATGTCGGCGACGGTCCAGCTATCACCGGTACCGGCCGCTCCAATGGCCTTGCTGGACGGACAGATTTCTCACTAAAATCCCCATAAATCATAGTTGGTCAGCCCGTTTTAACAATAAGGTTCCCATACTGGGACGCACTGCCGGCTGGTTTGTCTGGCATGTGGTCCACCGGAATGTCGGCTATGGTCCGGCTATCACCGGTACTGGTCGCTCCAATGGCCTGACTGGACGGACAGATTTGTCACTAAAACCTCCATCATAGTATTGGCATGTTGCCGGCGGTACAGCTTGACCGACGGATTTGTCACTAAAATCCCCGTAAATCATAGTTGGTCGGACTGTTTTAGCAATAAGGTCCCCATGCTGGGACGGCTGGACGGACGGTGAGGTGTCAAGATTGTATAATGAAATAGATCCAATGGATCCTGTAAAAATCCCATGCGTCCTGACTTACAGGCTCGAAGGCCATGCTCGGACATGTTGGGGACTTACGCCCACTGGGCAGCCTAAAATTGGGGGAACACTCCCCCAAGGAGGTAATATCTAGCCTGATGTCAATAGCTGCGCCGTAGTTTCTTGGATCAAACGATGCATCTGTCAAAGTCAGACTGTTGTACCATGTCAACATTATTTCATCCATTGCCACATTGGCTCTGTCCACGTATTACACACGCTGCATGGTATAGATGATGTACACTTGGTACATACAATACTGAAACGACAAAAGAAGGAAAACAAAGCACAAATTAGCAATTCAGCATGTTATTAATTCGCTAAAACCACAACCGTTACTAACGGAGCAAGCAAAATTATTCAATGCCACATTAACTCGTAAATGACAACACGAGTACCGCCATTAGCGTGTTGTAACGTGGTCATAAATAGACGAAGACCATTATAGGTGACAAAGTCACTCAAAAATTGAAAATATTGTAAAATAATGTATAAAACCTGTAGAAGAACGATTGTCCAACACAATACAGTGGGACCCCCGCTATAACCCGCCCCGTTATAACACGAATTTGGATATAACCCAGTCGTGGCATGGCTCCCGAAATTTCGGGTAATTTATTACAGGTATTTTTCTTAAAGAAAAAATACGTCAAGAGTTTAATTATCATTCTCATATTCATCTAAACAGTGCGAAAAAGAACGTGTAGAAAATGTATTATCAAATTTCTTCTAGTTCTGTGCCAAAATAAACGTCGGAAATACGAACCAATTGCTGGGCCTGCTGAGAACTTTGATCTTTGTTTATTGTTGAAAAATTACAGCTCATAAGTGTCAATATTATAATTACTGATTCCTGAGTAATGAAGCCATTGTGTCTACTTTGTGTTTGTCTTGAATGCATTCTGAATACAATCGTTGCTCTAATAATCTCTGATATATGTTCACTTAATTTCATACACAACTAAGCAACAGCCAATGCGGCAGCTGATTAAAGATTCTCACCAGAATATATAAATCAATTAATTTAAGTACATTGTTTATCATCAAAGTGAATTGCCGAGCTAAACTTGTTCAAATCAGGGGGGAAACGATCAAAGAAACAAAAGCCGCCAACACGTGTACATGACTTGGCGGTGTTGTTTTATGCAATCTGTTGACTAGTAAATTCGAATTGTGCAACTGAGAACTATAATTGACTTTGCCAAGAACAAACGTGACATTAGCAGAAAGCAGCTAAAAATCAGAGTTTTTAAAAAAAATAACAACTATTGACAGATGAGAAATGTAATGGTATAAAATGTATATGACACAGAGGTCTCGGAAACGCTTAATTACGCGTATTTGAATGCAAATATTTGATCTGGGACACATAAATCACTCCATGAAGGAGATCTCCGTACGCATGCAAATAGCTGGGAAACAAAGTTAGTGTTCATTACTTTATCATTTTAGCTGTGCTGATATTTACAGTGACATAATTCAGTGGCTAAAATACAGCCAGTTCTGCCTGCTGTATTTATTAGAAGTACATCAAAAGAACATGACGCAATAGCTGGGCGGCAAGTTCAAAGGACTTTGACTAGCAGCTTGGGTGGGAAAATGTGCTGAAATTTACAATGACTGAATTCAGAGACAGAAAGATCCTGAGATGTACATGTAGTTATTATAAGAATACACTTTAGCTTCCATCATTTAATCTACGGACATGTACTATTTCATCATTCATTACGTACACCCGTTATGTAATTTTTGTTATTTTCTTTTCATTGAATTCAGTCACATAATGATCTGTGACAAAATTATTGAATATTTTACATCCGTGTGTGGATATTTTCGATGGAAATATTTGTATTATGGATTCAATGTATGTTAAAAGATTTGCTGGTGAGTACACAGTGTTGATACTCTTTTCATGTAATAGATTATACATGTATGTATAAATTAGACACGTGTATGTACCAATGCATGGTTCTCTGAATAAAGTAATATATTATATCTGCAATTTCTGTTACCACAGCAAATGTTTTTCTCATTTAATATATATTGAGCAAAAATGGTAACTGTGCCATGCATTTTCGCACCCGTCTTTATGTACCCTCCCCACCCAATTAAATCCAAAAATGTGTTGGTATTGTACATGGTTGCTTATAACACGGTTCGGTTCATAACACGGTCGGATTCTATGGCTCCCAACTACCGTGTTATAGCGAGGTCCCACTGTAATTCCAAATTTAACTTCGGATGGTCCAATTTTACACAAAGATGGCTTGGATTATAAGGAGGTATAAATTGTAGGTTGTGAACAGTACAAGCAAAGCTTAAAAACTAGCGACACCTGGCAGTGGCAAAGGGAGTTAAGGGAGGCAAAGGGAGGTAAGGGGCAAGAGCTATTGCCCTTTGTCTATAGGACATAGAAAAGCTGAGACATATTACAATGAGAATGCTCACATGGTAGTGTGTCTGGCAGGGTTTTAAAGTAATCTAAATGGGCAAGTAATATTAGGAAATATAATTTACTCAAAACATTTTCTTTCCCTCTTGGATAAATTCCTTAATCAAATTAACATTTGGAATACTTCACATCCAACCAATGCCCCAGGTAGCCTTCTAAGGAAAAAAATAGGCTGGATTCTCTATATCAACAATATATCTATATCAACTATAACCCAAAGGAATTGGCTGTATTGTCTATATCAACAATAACCCAAAGGAATAGGTTGTATTTCCCTATATAAACAATAACCCAAAGGAATAGGTTGAATTCTCTATATAAACAATAACCCAAATGAATAGGCTGTATTCTCTATATCAACAATAACCCAAAGGAATAGGTTGGATTCTCTATATCAACAATAACCCAAAGGATAAGGTTGGATCCTCTATATAAACAATAACCCAAAGGAATAGATTGGATTTCTCTATATGAACAATAACCCAAAGTAATAGGCTGTATTCTCTGTGTCAACAATAACCCAATGGAATAGGCTGGATTCTCTATATCAACAATAACCCAAAGGAAAAGGTTGGATCCTCTATATAAACAATAACCCAAAGGAATAGATTGGATTTCTTTATGTCAACAATAACCCAAAGGAATAGGTTGGATTTCCCAAAGTAATAGGCTGTATTCTCTGTGTCAACAATAACCCAATGGAATAGGCTGTATTCTCTATATCAACAATAACCCAAAGGAATCGGCTGGATTCTCTATATCAACAATAACCCAAAGGAATTCGCTGGATTCTCTATATCAACAAAAACCCAAAGGAATAGGTTGGATTTTCTATGTCAACAATAACCCAAAGGAATAGGTTGGATTCTCTATGTCAACAATAACCCAAAGGAATAGGTTGGATTTCACGATATCAATAATAACCCAATGGAATAGGCTGTATTCTCTATATCAACAATAACCCAAAGGAAAAGGTTGGATCCTCTATATAAACAATAACCCAAAGGAATAGATTGGATTTCTCTATATCAACAATAACCCAATGGAATAGGCTGTATTCTCTATATCAACAATAACCCAAAGGAATAGATTGTATTTCTCTATATCAACAATAACCCAATGGAATAGGCTGTATTCTCTATATCAACAATAACCCAAAGGAATATTATTTCTCTATATCAGCAATAACCCAATGGAATAGGCTGTATTCTCTATCAACAATAACCAAAAGGAATAGGTTGGATTCTCTATGTCAACAATAAGCCAAAGGAATAGGTTGTATTTCTCTATATCAACAATAACCCAAAGGATAAGGTTGGATCCTCTATATAAATAATAACCCAAAGGAATAGGTTGGATTTCTCTACATCAACAATAACCAAATGGAATAGGCTGTATTCTCTATATCAACAATAACCCAAAGGAATAGGTTAAATTCTCTAAGTCAATAATAACCCAAAGGAATTGGCTGGGTTCTCTATTTAAACAATAACCCAAAAGGAATCGACTGGATTCTCTGTATTAACAATAACCCAAAGGAATCGGCTGGATTCTCTATATCAATATGAATGCTAGGCTTTGATCAGATCTAAATGCTGCATTTGAATGCTAGACTCGCAGTTTACTCTAATGAGACAACTCTGATTTTGTAACTTAAAAAGTACACTGGACAATGGACTTATCCTATTAAGAGGGGCTGTCAGAATCCACTTGCTTGTCTGAGGTAAGAAATACTGCTCTAATCACTCAGCATAATCTGGTACTAAAACTGTTGTGGGTGGGCAAATGAATATTTGTTTGTATCAACCCATGTGGTTTTGGAAAGCAAAATGACATATTTTGTCTGTATTTAAATGTGTTGTCTGTGAAAGGGATTCCATTGTTTTTACTGAATGACTGCTGTTCACTGCATCTTTGTAACTCACCATGGCCCCACCCACTGCAGCTTCCACATCACGACACTGTCTGGAAGTACTGGCATCCATCCAAATAGGAGACTCAGCAATACTAAATTCATCCTGTTAAAAAGATAAAAACTAAATCTAATATTAGCATTCTTCAGTGGCCAACACCTTGAAAGGCCTCTCACTCCCACCCATTATCTGAGGACATCTTGCCCAACACCAGAGAAATATATTTTAACATTTGAGTGGTATTACATATGGCAATCTTTCATATGCAAACAAAATGGTGTCATAAAACTAAAGACAAATATACTTATTGCTTTGTTAAAAAGTTAAATTTTTGTGACATTGCCAGAGTACTGCTCAGTCTATCATTTTGCTACTGGTATGATGCCGGCTAATTTCCTCATGGACTGATACATAATATATCACTTCCTTATTACTACCAATGAATACAGTCCCAATTAAAGCATAAAGTATTTCTTTCCTCTCTCTTTCTGGTGATAATAGATGAGTTAGATTCTGGAATTACACTGATTTTGACATTTTGGAACATATTATACAATAAGCTGGCAATGGCTTATATGTCAAACTAAACCAAAATCTATATTTAAAATCTATGTGAAGGGTGGGATAAAATGGTAATGAAATAAAAAGAAACAAACTTTTTTAATATTTAGATTGTCTTTATCCACGGTTTACACTCAGACATGTAAACTGATAACATAGTGCACAATATACTGATCTTCCATCAATGCAGGCTCCACACAAATAAGGGGGGCCCCAAGTGACCGAGTGGTTTAAAGCGCTCACTGTTACAGATCACAGCCAGATCACCTCTGTAAGCGTGGGTTCGAGTCTCAGATTCAGCCAATGTTGGTATGTGGGAAAACTTGCTCATAGCTTCTCATGGATCGGTGGTTCTTTCCAGGGTTTTCCTGGTCCATCCTCCATTATTAATACTGGCCACCATGTATAGCCTATCTTGTGCTGAAAAATGGTGTTAAACCCTAAAACAACAAAAACAAAAATAAGCATAACTATGTATTAGCTTCTGGGTTATTAACTATTTTCCCTATATAGCCTATGCACACATAACGGCAAACTGCATAAACCAGATCGGACCTCATATGCCACCACATCATAATCTACCTTCTTTCACTTTGATAGGTATATTTAATTCACATTGTTTGTTAGTTTATTTTCTTTAATAGTTTTTTTCTTTGTTTTATTTGATGCTTTTGTAATATGTCATTGTATGCTGGACATAGTCTTGTCCAAAATCAACTTTATTTTCTTGTTAACCTGAATGATTCTTGTTTATTTTATTAGTAAACAATATATAACAAAAAATATTATTTATATGTATGGGTTTATTATGAGGATTATTATTAATATAAGTAAATATATTTGGTTCTGGGTCTAGGTTAATGGGATTCCCCTACAATTTACTTGTTGTACCTGTCCAGGTTAAATATTTTTTTTTTGCAAGAGACTGCTAATTATAGCTAACATTTGTTTTTGCTGTTGTAAATGTTAAGAACTTTCATGAAGCTTATTTCTTATTAGGTAATGTTTTTGTTTTCTTAGAAAATCTTAATCTGACCTGAAGTCAAGTATATTTGTTTGTTTTTTATGGTTTAACGCCATTTTTCGGCACAATATAGGCTATACATGCAGGCCAGTATTAACGGTGGAGGAAGAACCCAGACAACCCCCGGAAAGAACCACCGACCCACGAGAAGCTACTGGCAAGCTTTCTCACATAACTGCATTTGCCGAATCTTAGACTCGAACACACGCAGACAGAGGTGAGAAGGCAGTGGTCCGTAAAGGACAGCGCTTTAAACCAGTCGGCCACTCGGGGCCCCTCGAAGTCGAGTATAAACCTATTGTTACGTGCTTAGGCTTGAATAAGCAGCAATATAGAAAGAAGTGAAAATAACAAGTTTGTAAAAATTAACAAACAATTTATTGATTACAAATATTTTCATAAAAGAAAATAAATAAACTTATAGTTTTAGAGAATCAAGTCCAAAAATTAATCCAATATAGTATTCACAAAAATAATCCACTAATGGAATTGCAAGAGTCCTCTTGGTCCAAACAATTTGACACAATTTACAGTGCACAGTAATTAATAATAACTCAAAAAGAAAACACAACTTAATATTACAAAGCCCAGACTAACTACTGAACTGTTCTCTCTCAAACAATAATTTATATCTCTGTTTTTTATGCAAACAAGGGCTCACGTGATTTTCTGGAAGGTCATAAAACAAACGTACAATCATTTAAACACATACGCACGGAAAGATCCAGATAAGAATCAGCCACTTCTCACCCCCCCCCCCCCCGAACTAAAAATAAAAAAATGTCCTTGGATTCAACCAATCATTTAAGAAGCTTGTTTATCACCTTGAAACAAGGCCAGAAATGAGGTTAACAAGCAAGGTCAACACCTGTGTTTACAGATAAAGTATAGATCAATCTAATTTTCCAGAAAACACTTCCCAATTTAATGGATTATAAACCCAAAAATGACAAATTTGAAAATGACAATTATAAATAAATTATTTAAATCAAATATACGTAACACTATATAATCTTGCTAGTGGGAAACAAATATTCGTTCTTAACATCTAGCATAATCAAGTTGTATTAATCTCATGTTCAGTTTTCATTTGGGCTGTAATTTATTTCTTCAAGTGAATTTTCTCTGGAAATACAAAAGTGCTCTGATAACATTATTAGAAATAAAGATTTGGATTCAAAACCTGGAACTATATTATTGTGTTTACACAAAAGATGTTTGGCACATCATCATTATACAGATTATCACTGACACTGACTTAATTTGGACTTCTACTCAATTTTATTCGGAACTTTAAATTATAAGGATCTGTGTCTGTACTTCTAGGATTATTTTGGGATTTAATTTGCAAAACTGTAAGTTCCTTTTGTCATTTTGACTATGTATATTTGGATAATAAATTATTTGTTGAATTAAAAAAAAGCTTTGTCTCACAATATATCTACTAGAGACATACTTTCTGCTTTTTTTACTCTTAAAGGATATTACTAATTTAAACATGAGTTTGCAAATTTCAATTTGATATCTCTCAATCAGCCAGTGAAACTGTCTCTGTTTACATAAAACATGATGTCATCAGCCAGCGAAACTGTCTGTTTACATAAAACATGATGTCATCAGCCAGTTAAACTGTCTATGTTACAGAAAACATGATGTCATCAGCCAGTTAAACTGTCCATGTTTACAGAAAACATGTCATCATCACAATTATATATAATGTCACCTTAGATCATTAGCCAATCAAATTACTCTTACACATTTTTGAGCGAAGCCTCATTCTGGTTTTGAAACAAAATATCAGTTGTTTTGGGTTTTTTTTACCACACCTTAATTTTGCAGAGACCACATGCAGCCACACATGAGATCTGGCTGAAGAAGATTATTCATTACCTCAAGTTGGTCATACAAGGTTTATCAGCCATAGGACTGGTTGGTTTCTTACCTTGAGTTGGTCATACAAAGGCTTATCTGGTGAAAGACTGGTCAGTATATTTCTAGCACCTTTCTTCCAGTAAACACTACCATGTTGCTGAAAAAAGTGTACAAGATAAAGTTGTCACTGTTGATGCAATTGTGAGATGTAACCAGTCCGACACTGTCATGTATAAAGAATATCAAATATATCAGTCTTTCTTTATTTTATATAAATTTCATTCAGTAAATCTTTATGCATTTATTAAATACAATTTTATAACAGACCTCTAAGTTTAAATATTATCATCAAACAAATTAAAATGTTGCATATATTTATATTTATAAATAATACTGATTAATACTAACGTTCTTTCAAACAAAAATTCTCAAGATTTTCCAGATTCATTTTTTTTAGTCAGGGAAAATTAAAAATAAGATTGCCACTCGGTCACTAAGTAAAAGAATGTTGCTGTCTATAAACACATGATTGCTAATCTGTCACTAAGTAAAAGAATGTTGCTGTCTATAAACACAAGATTGCCAATCTGTCAATAAACACATGATTGCCAATCTGTCAATAAGCACATTATTGTCACTGTGTCAATAAACACAAGATTGCCACTCTGTCAATAAACACAAGATTGTCACTCTTTCAATAAACAAAAGATTGTCACTGTGTCAATAAACACAAGATTGCCACTCTGTCAATAAACACAAGATTGTCACTTTGTCAATAAACAAAAGATTGTCACTATGTCAATAAACACAAGATTGCCACTGTCAATATACACAAGATTGTCACTGTCAATAAGCACAAGATTGTCACTCTGTCAATATACACAAGATTGTCACTGTCAACAAGTACAAGATTGTCACTGTGTCAATAAACACAAGATTGTCACTGTGTCAATAAACACAAGATTGCCACTCTGTCAATAAACACATGATTGCCAATCTGTCAATAAGCACATTATTGTCACCGTGTCAATAAACACAAGATTGCCACTCTGTCAATAAACACAAGATTGTCACTCTTTCAATAAACAAAAGATTGTCACTGTGTCAATAAACACAAGATTGCCACTCTGTCAATAAAAACAAGATTGTCACTTTGTCAATAAACAAAAGATTGTCACTATGTCAATAAACACAAGATTGCCACTGTCAATATACACAAGATTGTCACTGTCAATAAGCACAAGATTGTCACTCTGTCAATATACACAAGATTGTCACTGTCAACAAGCACAAGATTGTCACTGTGTCAATAAACACAAGATTGTCACTGTGTCAATAAAAACAAGATTGCCACTCTGTCAATAAACACGAGATTGCCAATTAGTAAAGACAACATTGTCAATCTGTCACTGTGCACAAGATTGCCACTGTCAGTTTAAACTGTTATCTCTGCTATCCACTTTAACAGCTCTGCTGCACAATGAACATAACTCCGAAAATTTTAAATTGAGTTTGATTTTTCTGCTATTTCCCTGTATCATTAGCTGCTTACTACACCAAATTATCTGCAGTTACATACTTAACAACAATACCTGCACAAGCCTGCCTTCACCATGATATTATCTATGTTCAATATGAGAAAATAATGAATACAGTGTGACCCCACTATAGCACACTCCATTATAACACAAATTTGGATACAACACAATTGTGGTGTGGCTCCTGAAATATATATATATGTGTAATTTTCTTGTACACAAAATTTGTTTCTTCTTAAAAAATACAAACAAAACGTAAAAAGTTAATTATCATTTGCGGAAGAGATCGCACATGAATAATACCAAGATGACAGTGGTGTGTCTCTTTAAATTTTATGTTGTTCTTTTCTAATACATGAAAAAATAGATTTTTCTTCTTAAAAGTACACAAATAAAATGTAAAATGTTTATTCTGGGATCACATGTCACATACTGCATTTCTGGTTATTTTTATATGCTATTTGACAATTTTGTTTGGGTGACATTGTTGGCTGTTTAAACTTGTGTATACAACCTTTGGTTTGTAGTGGAGAAATTCAGAGGCCCCATGAAAACAAGCTGTAAATTGCAATTTGCTTTGTCCATATTGTCAAGCCATCTTAACACTGCATTGTTATATTTATTCTAATCCACGTATGTTGACATTGAGTATGTTGTGAAATATCTGCTTTTTTTTGTTGCTGACACTTCTGGTAACAGAGATCAACTGGATGAGGAAATATCTTGTAATCTATCTTTTATCAGATTTTCGGCCACTCACTATTAATATATTTACATAAGAATGACATTTGTATGTGGATGGTAAGTAAAATTCCTATTCTTTTCTCCGAGAATTAAATCCTTCAGAACACTCAAATTTTCTGTAGTAATCAAAAACACCTGTGTCTCTATTGTCCTTTGACCATTTATTAAATTGCTGATGCATGCATGGAAGACAGCATCACTCCACTTGCAAATGTAAAACAAAGAAAAAAAACAATCTTAGTTGTTGGTCTATTCAATACACAGGAGGAACAGTAACTACAATCGACCAAATGACAGCTAATTCCTTATTAAAAATGTACCCAAATAAAACAGTTTGCTGAAATTTCAAAGAAAACAGATTACCTTTGAAGCATCAACTGTTATGAAGTCAATCTCAAACATGCAGTACAATTGTTTGATGTTGCGGCAAAAATAAGAAACAGGCAATTGTTTTGTTTTCCAAAGTTGTCCTTTTGTAGTGACTTAAATAACGAAAGCTCACTTCATCAAAGAAAGCTTACAACAATCTTCAATAAAACAAAGAACTTTTCTTCAAATGAAGTCAGTAATAAACTTAAATGAAATGGAATCTGATGCATTTTTTCATTTTCCAATGTGAATGGAACACATTTACTGTGCCATGAAAGTTTTGTTTAGGCAGGGAAAAAGTCTATGCTTACTTATGGCAGCTTAAAACACAAACTAACTTTTACAGACTTTGGACACACAGAAAAGTAAAATTTGTGCTTCATCATTTGTTATGTGATTGTGCTCTGCTTATCTCCTGAATTCAGACCTGTATAATTATGACCTGTGACAAAATTATTGAATATTTTTAATCTCTGTGTTCACATTTATTTTAACCCTTTGAACCCTAATCTCCTAATCCTAATCTCCCCCATATTTCAGCACATTAACCCTAGCCTCCCTGGCAATTTTTGACAATTTTTTAAAAAGTAAAATTTTGCAAAATAAAAGTAATATTATGCCTTAGAATGATAATCCACTATGATATAACAGCAAATATTAAATTGTCTCTTTTCAAACATGCTTATAAAATGCTTTTTATTACTATGACTATGTAACAAACTGTCTCGAAATTTTTTTCATGTTGTACCATTCATGCAAGATCTATATTTCACTGACCTAGAGCCAAAACTGTACTTTCGAGTGATATAATTCAAAACAGTTATCATTGCCAGAAGCGATGCACAAAAACACTTCACACGATTTGCACCAGTAAATAGTTTTAGTGCACTTTGGTAGGTCTTTGTCTTTTACAAATATAAAAATTATCAGTTTTCACTCATCAAGCGATATTACTTTCACTTTTCCTTTGACCAGTACAATTTTCCGGAAGTCTATTTTTAGACCGGAAAAACAACAACACAATAACCATGCGCCATCTAGCGAATAACATAACACAGGCCGGGATACCGGCCTATCGGGTTATGATGGTAGATAGCTAGGCCGGTATACCGACCTTACGGGTATATACACCGTTACAACAGGCCGGTAAACCAGCCGGTCGGGTTCAAAGGGTTAATGGATATATTTTTATTGTGTATTCAATGTATGTGATGAAATTTGCAGGTGTATACATGGTGTTGATCTCTATTCATGCTATACATTAGACATGTAAGTATATATAAACAGTATTCACACTTTTGTACCAATTCGTGGATCTCTAAATAAAGTAAAATATATTATATGCCTTCTGTTTTTTGCTACAGCTGTATTTTCCATTTAATATACATTAAAATGGTACTATGCCAATGAAGCATGCATTTTATCACTAATATGTATTACCTCCCCCAAAACAAACAAATTTTTGGGGGGTATGTGCATCATTTTCTTCAGCTTATAACATGGACAGGTCCAAATAGTGTTATAGCAGGGTCACAGTGTAGTTACTTAGCAATAATATGGCCTTATCTATGTTCA
The DNA here is from genome assembly GCA_029339505.1 of Unio delphinus. Taxonomy (NCBI): domain Eukaryota; kingdom Metazoa; phylum Mollusca; class Bivalvia; order Unionida; family Unionidae; genus Unio; species Unio delphinus. The sequence continues at coordinate 9,671,623 of JAQISU010000036.1, read as the reverse complement.
ATGTGGGTAGATATTGAAAAGTTACTATCATGTAAAATGAATGTAACTTGGTTTGAAGTAAATATGATTATACTATGGCCCTTAACATATTTATTCATACAGTGAATACACCTACCTGGCCATCCCCAGAGAGGGCAACTACTTTGGAAAAATCAAATCGAGACTTCTTCATCTTGTCTAGTAGCAAATCCAGAGCCTGCAATGTCAGTCAGTCTCCATTATTATTTGGAATAAATAATGAAACATTAATACAAACTACCTGTTTCTGTGAAGTGGATATTAACAATAAAGTGAATGTAAGCAATAACATGCATAAACAACAACAAAATGACCTGGATGATGAATTAAAAGTAACATTGTTACCTAGATGAAATGTTAACATCATTACCTAGACGATGAAATGTAACATTACCTAGATGAAGTAAAGTGTGACATCAATACCTAGATGACAAAATGTGACATCATTACCTAGATGATAAATGTGACATAATTACCTTGATGATGAAGTGTGACATTACCTATATGACAAAGTGTGAAGTCACATCATTACCTAGATGATAAATGTGACATCATTACCTTGATGATGAAGTGTGACATTACCTATATGACAGTGTGACATCATTACCTAGATGATGAAGTGTGACATCATTACTGAAATCTTAATGTACATTGTTAGAGTAATTAGTGATGACAAACAATGTCCAAGAAAATTAGAATAAAAAAATATATAATCTGCAACTACTTCCCTAAATGACTCTTAAGTAAATCAAAATAAAATCTGGTTCTTTTATTCATAACAATCTTAAATTCAGAGGGGCTTAAGTAATAATGGGGTTAATGAAAAGCATGCTCTGAAGATTTTCTGTGATCACAGCAAAATTTCTAATGTCTTAGCTTATATCATCTGCAAGCAATTTATTTTCTAGGTTAACTGCCAAAATCAAGCACTTAATAAGCAACATTTTGCATCTGAGCAACGAGATGCTTTCATTCATTATGTATTTATCACAAGCATTTTATCAATTATCGTGGAGAGGTTGTACAAAGGCTTAAAATTAAGCATCCATTATTTTGGGATAAAACCTCTACTATCATGAAGTACTAATGAATATGGCACAGTATTCAGTTATAAAACATGATCACTACCATTGTACCAACAAAACCAACAACTGTTAGTAAGTTTTAACTTGATCCTGTCCAAGTTATTTATCATAAAGACATCTATTATGAGGTCTATTCATCAATACTGATCACGTACAGAAAAGGCCTTAAATTTTATTCCTTCCCAAGATAGTGGAAATTCCAACTCTTTCGTAACTGCAGGAAAAATCACTGCATTATATGCTGGTAACTGTCTTACCATCATTAATATGGCAAGAGTCCATGTTTCTGAGTTAATTTGAAAATCTTCAAAAAAAGCATCGAAGATCACATGATAAATTATCCATCTATAAAACGTGTGTCAATAACCAGTACTTAATCATCAGCAAATATTTGTATAGGTTATCAAAGTGTGTTCAGGCAAAACTATGACATTCTCTAAGAAGTTTCTTGTTGTCTTTCCTCTCATTTTTATATTGTCAGAAAATCTGTAATCTGAAAATGAAGACAGAATCTCAAGAGACAGTTGTAGAAGGATATTAACTGTACTGCTCATGTCAGAATATCTAACCTTTATCCACATGGCAGTTGGAGAGGTAATGGTGACCTTGTTATCATGAATATGCACACCTCCATATGTCCTGCAAACAAAAATAAAACATAATTCTTTACCTTGCATTATGGAGACTGAAAATAGTACCCCGATTCAAAAGTCTAAAATGTAAAATATTCGGTGGGATTTTTTAGGATGATGGTGTAAAAGCCTAGTATTTAACGAGCAAAAACAAATGGATCAGAAGGGAATAAATTTTATAAAGTCAATTGGTATTCTCAGGGCCTCCCTTAAAGTATTTCTTTGCATAATGAAATTTGCCAAATTAACAAATTTCGCGCCACTTTTCAGATAAAGTTACCATTTTATGCATAATATTATACTGTCCCTAATTTTGATCTAAATAAACGTGAAAATAAAAGCTTTTACATGTTTTTATTACACTTCAAAGCACACAAAAAATTAATAATAAATATAGCAACACTGATATTTACACGTGGCGTTCATTGTGCAGCATTTGAAAAGCAAGAATGAATATGAATGGTTCTTTATAACTGATAATACAAAATACATCGTAGTCTTTATAAACAATGTCAATGACACTTTATCAATATCTGCCTCATTTTTCCCAGACTATTTTTAAATGCCTTCCTGAAATCAAAATTATCAACATTGGACCCATCAATAGAAATTCTCATTCAATTTTTCAGTTTAGATATACCCACAGAATTTAGTAAGTTAGCTTTGGTTAGATTCTGGAGACTGAACCCCCTTTTACAGTCTGCAGTAAAAATAGGAGCAACAAATAACCAGGCAGCTGCCTCAAATGCAGATCGATAAAAAGTTTTGTTTTTCAAAGCTAGAATTGCCATATTCTTTGTATTTGGTACAGTCTTATTGCATAAATATTAAATTTTTCATCGCTATAAGTATCTCGGGTCCTTTAAACTCTACAACTGGCATCTTTGTACTCAGTTAAGTTCAGACCACAAAAACTTGTTATCTAAGTAAATATTACCTAAAACACTAAGCTGTCTCAAGTGTATCTCACACTCACAGTGTTCAATAAACAAAAATCAGAAACAGATCCAAATGACACCAATCATTTTGCTGACCTGTTCAACAATAGAGTGTATCCACCGGCCATTTCTTGTTTCCTACTATTCAAATTTAAAAGCATCTCAAAACCAACTGACAGCTTGCAGTTAGCCGCAGTCATGTTCTAATAACATCTTATTCATCATCTACCAACATGATCCAGGCAATAAATAATAGCGCCACTTTCAAAATTCTTTTGCATTTGGGTACAAATGTGAAGCATAGTGGAGGCCTGATACTGCATAACTTGTGAATCATATTTTTGGGGGACAGGGCACCAAGTCCCCATGAGCCATTACAAAAATCCCTTAAAAACCTCCTGCAGTTATTTACATGTACATAAAACTATCATTTTGGCAAAACAATAAATAACAATAAATAAAAAGGTATATAAATATGTGCACAATTGTCTATAAAAAAATTGATTGATTACAGGTTCATAAATGTTCTTTCTGAGCAGATCAGAGGTCAGTGTTCCCACTAACTTTTCAACTGAAGGGTGGATACACTCATTTTGCACTATGTTCTAGAAGAAAAAGAGTGTCCAAAAGTTTTCACTCAAATATCTTACTTGAATTCAGGGAGATCTGTGTCAAACTTGACATATTCTTCAAGCACGACTTTTAATGACTCATCCACAGCAAGAGCTTTCAGCTGGAAACAAGTAAATTCAAAATGATAACATATTGCTTAGGATGAAGTAGACTACTTCTATTCAAAATTAAATAAACTATGAATTTTATAATTCTATATTTAACAGATTTTTACCCTTTATTATATTCCGGTAATTTTAATTTTAATATTTTTGTGCCGAGCTGTGTCATCATTTACCTTTTGCTGTTTATCTTGGAAGACAAATAATTATTTTTATTTAGAAGGGTTTATATTCTAAAATTTTAGTAATGTTCAACATTTATATAATCTTTAATAACCTTGTTTAGATCATTGTAATTGAGCAGTATAGATCTTTGTATTTAAGCAGTTTAGTTCATTGTATTTAAGCATTTATATCTTTGTATTTAAGCATTTTATACCTTTGTATTTAAGCAGTTTAGATAGCAGTTTAGATCTTTGTATTTAAGCATTTTATATCTTTGTATTTAAGCAGTTTAGATCGTTGTATTTAAGCATTTTATCTTTGTATTTAAGCAGTTTAGATCGTTGTATTTAAGCATTTTATATCTTTGTATTTAAGCATTTTATATCTTTGTATTTAAGCAGTTTAGATCTTTGTATTTAAGCAGTTTAGATAGCAGTTTAGATCTTTGTATTTAAGCATTTTATATCTTTGTATTTAAGCAGTTTAGATCGTTGTATTTAAGCAGTTTAGATAGCAGTTTAGATCTTTGTATTTAAGCATTTTATATCTTTGTATTTAAGCAGTTTAAATCGTTGTATTTAAGCATTTTATATCTTTGTATTTAAGTAGTTTAGATCTTTGTATTAAGCAGTTTAGATCTTTGTATTTAAGTAATTTATCTTGAAGTCTACCATATATACTCAAAAGTTTAGCCCAACTGCAAACTGCATAGACTCATAACTACCATTACATACTGCGTCGGTATATCTGAGTCAATGTAGTTGTTAGTTTAAAGTAATGACTATTACAACAAACAAAAAAAAACATAGACCATATATCGGTATTACTAGTAACCAAAGTATTCCTCCTTTTACTTGTTCAGTTTTTCAAAATAAAAAAAAATAGTAAAACTAGACGTTGCAAATTTTGGAAGCAGACGACGCAATTTTTACTGTTCAAAACACAAATAATAATGACCAGTTTGTTAACATCGAAATATAGGATTGGCTTTATTGACCCTCTATGTTCTTGCATCAATCAGAATTACAAAATTGATCAATTAAATAACGTAAGATGCAACTCGTGCTACAAAACAACAATATCGTGATACGGCTTACGTTGTAGAACTAACAGTTAAACGTTATCGCCACCACGATGTGATAAACTTATTCACACATGCTCGAGCATATCCCTTAATTAAAATCAAATCCTTTATTGGAAATTATAACGTTATTATTTTATCTTCATCGTATGCAAAGTTTACATGCATGACAAGGATTTTATAACCTGCTGTGTGCTGAAATCAAATCCAAGAAAGTAACCTTTACAACGTTCAGCCATTGTTATTGTTGTAGACTAAATCCCTCCTTTATTCTTCAGAGCACTCTATCTAGTCGATATGTACCTTGACAATTATTAATACTATTGGACAATGCCCATTAGTCAAATAATTTTCATTTTATAAGTAGACTGACATTAAATCTGGCATAAAATAAAATATTGCACGTACGATAAACTCAAATGCAAGATAGTTAATGTCGGTTAAGAAAGGCATTAAAACTTAAGTGTTATGTTTAACCGAATGCTTGTTGATTCGGACCATAGCTGATTTGGCCCAAATGCCAATCTGATTCGGACCATCTGAAATATATATATATATATATATATATATATATATATATATATATATATATATATATATATATATATATATATATATATATATATATATATATATATATATATATATATATATATATACTTAGAGATCATCATGAGCGAAGCCCTGGAAAACCACTGTGGGACATTAGAGGGGGTAATATCACCAACTTCCGCTTTGCAGATGACATTGATGGACTGGCAGGCAGTGAAGACGAGCTGGCCAGTGAAGAACCTTGAATTCAAATGAGATACAAGTTGGGTTAGAACAACCTTTTCTAAGATTTTTTATATGAAAGGGAGATTAGAAACTGGAATGTAGTTCCTTAAATATTTTGGTCCAGTATTGGTTTCTTCAGCAGAGGCTTTACGATGGCAATTTTGAAAAATGATGGGAATTCCCCCAATAAGAAAGAGATATTAATAACTTCATTTAGTGAAGGCAATATTGGATCTAAGCACTCAAGTAGTAGTGATGTCGGAATTGGATCAAGTTCACAATACTTTGGTGCACTCTTCATCACGATTGTCCGCACTAAATCAATAGAGACAGGTTCAAATGTTCCTAATGGTTGTCGCTGAAATTCTGTATCATAGCTGTATGGTGATGAGTCAGTTGAAAGTGTGTTGCCAAGCGAATCTCTAATGGTTTGTACTTTGTCACGGAACAAATTTTTCAAATTGGTCCGGAAGGTCTACTGGAGAGAAGGTAGTTGGAAGTGGTGTACATTTGTTCCTTGACATTAATTTGTTAGTTATCTCGAAGAGTTGTGTGCAGCTGGAACTCTCCGTGATCTTAGTACTGTAGTGGGATAAGTTTGCTAAATGGACTATGCTTGTGACGTTCTTCTTAGCGGCTTCATAGATTTGTTTATGAATAGTGAGTCTGGTGGACAGCCAAAGCCTCTCTGCTTTTCGGCGATGTCTTTTAGCAGTGCGAAGCTGGTCCCTAACACTGATATACCATGGAGAACACTTTTTTTAATTGATAAACTGTATTTGGTGGCTGGGGCATGTTTTTCAAGTAATGAACGCAGGCAGTTATCAAGTTGTTCCGCTGTTGGATGTAAAAAAGTTGTTAGGTTTTCTTGGATGTCATGCATGAATTTGGTTCTATTTACCATAAGGTTTCTCTTAGTAGCAAATAAAGGTGGAGGGTTAGGGACTGATACGTCGAGATGGCATGTAATGCAGAGGTGATCTGATGCAAGTTCGTGGGACACAAGGGTGGATTGCAGAATATTATCATCAGGTCTATAAAGAAACCAGTCTAAAATGTGACCAAGTTTATGGGTGGGTTGGTTAACTAACTATTTAAGATTGAAAACATGAATGTAATCTAGGAGTTTTGACGTGTATGGGTTTCCAGGACAGTCAAAGTGAAAGTTTAAATCTCCAAGAATAATTAGGTTGCCACCTATCGAATTTCCATACTCAGAAGATTTGGAAACTGCTCCAAAAAGACTGATTCAGTCAGCTTGTTTTTTTTTTCTACAAAGAGGAGGGCGGTAGAGACAGAAAAAATGGACTGACCTTTGTTCCAGTGTGAGTGTTGTTTGGACTAGTTCAAACGATCTGTGGCAGAAACTGAAGGTTGTGTTGTACTTAAGGCGTTTCATCATGGAATTCTTTGTGATGACAGAAATTCCACATCCGCGAGAGTTGCGGGGGAACGACTTGATGGAGTAATCGCTGGGTGTTATCGGTTGGTTCATCGCCTGATGGTTTTAACCATGTTTCTGTCAGGACAAAGACATCGATATTCATATCATATATGACTGAAGCGTGACTTTTATTGATTTCTGATACAAATCACGTTGTCTTCGGATTATCTTGTCCAATTGAACATTGTGCAAAGCGTTATTGATCAGTAAATGCAATATTGAAACGTTCTTTAGTGTTATTGATCAGTAAATGCAATAATGCAACGTACTTTAGCGTTATTGATCAGTAAATGCAATACTACAACGTATTTTAGCGTTATTGATCAGTAAATAGTAAATGTAATACTGCAACGTACTTTAACGTTATTGATCAGTAAATATAATACTGAAACGCACTTTAGCGTTATTGATCAGTAAATACAATACTGAGACGCACTTTAGCGTTATTGATCAGTAACTACCATACTCAAGCGTACTTTAGCGTTATTGATCAGTAACTACCATCCTGAAGCGTACTTTAGCGTTATTGATCAGTAACTACCATACTCAAGCGTACTTTAGCCTTAATGAGCAATAACTATCATACTCAAACGTACTTTAGCCTTACTGAGCAGCAACTAGCATGCTCAAGCGTACTTTAGCGTTACTGAGCAGTAATTACCATCCTGAAGCGTACTTTAGCGTTACTGAGCAGTAATTACCATCCTGAAGCGTCCTTTAGCGTTACTGAGCAGTAACTACCATACTCAAGCGTACTTTAGCGTTACTGAGCAGTAAGTAGCATACTGAAACGTACTTTAGCGTTATTAATCAGTAATGAAACGTAAATAAAATATTAAAATATACTTTAGTGTTATTGATCAGTAAATAAATGCAATATTGAAACGTACTTTAGCGTAATTGATCAGTAAATACAATACTGAAACATACTTTATCGATCAGTAAATACAATACTGAAACGTACTTTAGCGTTATTGATCAATGACCTGCTGACCCGAAATATGCATGTTGATCAGGTCGAATTTGGTTTTAGCTTAATAAATTGATTCATAGGTATTTAATGAATAGTTAAACATTCATTGGTTTAAGAGGCTGACATTATCAAGCACATCTAAACAGCTGTTTAGTTTTATTTGTGGAATTTTTGTTTGTTTGACTGTATAAATGTTTTTCAAAAATAGCAATAAATCTATGTTTAAATATATCATATGATTTGATTGTTTTATTTGAAACATTCAATATAGTTGCACACCCAATCACTACAAAAATAAATCCACTCAAACCCACATATCCACAGCCTCACATACGATAAACTGAAAGAAAAAAATTATATTTTAAAGTCCATCAGAAAGTGGAATATTCACTTAATTAGATGCAGTCTTTGCTGTTGTCAATAGATCAGGGCGAAAGTGTTGAAGGTAATGCAGAATGTATGGAATGTTGTGATTCATCAAACAATGTAGCCAATATAACAATGTTTTTATTTTAGCAAATTGGATTTGTACATTTCATTATGGCATATATAGCCTGTTATGTTGTTGGAGACTGCAATCTTTTACTGCAATATGTTATTGCTATTTCAAACGTCATTGTGTAGCACTTCATTGCTATAATGAAAGTCATGATATAGCACTTCATTACTACAATGAAAGTCATTGCATAGCACTTAATTGCTATCATGAACGTTATTGTGTAGCACTTCGATGCTATACTGAACTTAATTGCTATAATGAAAGTCTTTGTGTAGCTAATTAATTGCTATGATGAAAGTCACTGTGTAGCACTTCGATGCTATACAGAGTCATTATGTAGCACTTAACTGCTATAATGAAAGTCATTAATTAACACTTAATTTGTATTTGTAGCCATGTTAGCGAAATTGGTAGAGCAGGATTGGCGTAATTATGCCTGCATAGGACAGCTTGGGTCAGCTGCCTCAATGCACAGGTCCATTGAAAAAGCACAGAGCTCTTTTTTTTCCACAGAATGATATTAGGCAATGATATTTAGATTACTATTAAGAGAAACAGCAACTTAATTAAGTAAATCAACAAACAACCCTGTTAAACTTCAACTGTCATCAGAATTATGCTTGATCGTTTTTTTTCTAAACATCATTGATGGATTTGCATATGTGTATTAATTTAATAATGAACTCTGAATCAGAAATGGTTTTTTGCCTTATAAAACATAATTTTAACAAACTCTTCCACCATTCTTCAGATAAATGATAGAAGTCTTTGTAAAAATATACTTGTTTTCAAAGTTTTGATGCTGACTGCTTTGCTAGTTTTAATCATATACATATATATGACTGATTAATAATCATTCCAATGTTATGTATGTGTGATTTGGATTTTTAAAATAGCTTTAAAAAAATCATTATGATGTCTGCATTGTGGCAGTTTATAGTGATGTCTAGTACTGGGTCATCATGTCATAGACACTGACTATGACATTGTGTAGCGTGTTATGAGGTTGACCAACTTTGAAACGAGAAGAAACATTTTTAAGAATATATCACACAGTTCTCAGCCCATTCCTTATGCTTATCTACAAACTAATGTTATACTATTTTAGCCAGGCTTTACTTACCTTGATGACATTTTCTAAAAATCCAATTTCTCACAGAAGTAAATGAACATATGTTCAAGCTCCATTTACCTAAATTTAATTGGCATAATGAGATGAAAGCCAGAAATACTGAAATCAGTTAAAAGGATTGAAAAGTATCTTGAACATAACAGAGATATCTAAACACATTCTTCAAAAATAATATAATTTTTATTCGTTTCATTAAAGACATAAGTTGGTCATCACCGGATACAACATGTTTTGCTATTTTCTCTTGCATGCACCTTTCGTAATAAACTAAAAAAAATCTCTGTGATTATTTTTATTGTTACTTTCCCAACCGTTTATCGTTCAAGCGATCTTTTCACCATAACAATCTGATATCTGTTTGAAGATTTACGTCAACAAAGACACCAGCCTGGCTTAACAAAATAAACAAAAGCCAAAAGAGCAATATTGGTTTGTATTAACTGAGATCACTAAAGCCAATTTTTTTCATTATTATGAAACATGCATGCATTCAGTACCTAACATACCAGTATATAACAATTCTCAGCATATATTTATTAACACAACATTACAAAACAGCAAACAAAAGAAAGTATCACACCATTTCTTTATAATTGGTTTGAGATTTCGAGTCTGAGTATCAAATATGGCATGTCTTGCTGCTAACTAAAAACTTATAAATATGTACAAAGATTACAAAGTCTTGATAAGTAAAGTTTTAAAACACAAAATAATATCAACAATAAATAAATGAAGTTCAACTCAGTTGTATTTTGCATATTATAATATTAGAAAATTTAATTTTCTTTCCATAATCAGTCGAAAGAACAATTTATAAAAGAATAACAAACATTTCAACATGATCTTGTCACATTTTATCAATAATTATTGACTGTTTGAAATTCGAACTTTGTCGCCTAATTTTCGCTCATTTAAATCTGCCATGATATGTAGAAAATTAGTCTTTCGGCTAAGTTAATTGTTTCATCAATATAATGAGCAATATATACATTCTTTTATAATCTGATCTTGCATAGCTTTGTGTGGCTTTATCAGGTTTTGTTGGGTTTTGTGTGGCTTTCTCTGGTTTTGTCGCTCTTTGTCTGACTTTGTTAGGTTTAGCAGTCTTTGGTAGGACCGTATCAATGTTCCGGAAGTGTAATAGGTGCTCCCGACTACCGATTCACTTGGGACTGTAACTTAAAATTTTCTTAGAGGAAAATGGATTAGATAACACAAAATCTATCACAGCTTTGATTGCAGTAGAGTAAAAAGTATAGAGTTCTTTAAATGAAAACTTTGATAATATTGTGTATTTGTTTATTTTCGTGGACATACTGTGCTATGGAACTGTAACAAATTTTCGATGTTCCACATGGTCAAAAAGGACTAGACGAATAGCGGTCTCTTTAAACACCCCAAGATCACTCTAATATTGCATATATTAGCACCAAATCTCGTAAAAACGTACCAAGAAGCGGAAAAAAAGAAAAGAAAACATACGGACATTCTTGCTATCAATGATTTATAATATTAGTTGATGGCCCTATTTCTGATAATCTACTGAAACGAACTATATGCATCAAATATCTTTAAGTATACACACACACACACACACACACATATATATATATATATGTGTGTGTGTGTGTGTGTGTGTGTCAAACAATTTCCTCATTAAATGGCGATGTTCCATGTAAACGTGTAAAATAATCTCTACATAAATAAACTACTATCAGAAGTGTACACTACATGATAGTACTCTCACACTGCACCAACATGTTATGAACATATGCAAGGCTGTGTATCTTGAGCTGGGATGCATCAACTCCATTCGCAAATATCTTTCAGTTGATGCCATTAAAATACTTGTGTGTTCATTAGTAATTTCAAGATTGGACTATTGTAACTCAATTCTGTCTGTTTCATATCAATATCTACTCCAGAAACTTTTTAAAGTTAAAAACACAGCTGCTCGGATCATCCTTGGAGTAAAACCATCAGAGCACACCTCCCCACTACTCTGTATCCTACACTGGCTATCCATTTGATCCAGAATCAAACACGAAATTTGTTTTCTGTGCTACGTTTCACTGATGGACTCCGGTCCAACATACCTATTTGGCCTCACCAATGTGTACACACTAGCAAGATAATTATGCTCCTCTTCTGACAATCATATACTCATTATTCCCACTATGAAAATGAAGTCATATGGACAACGTTCTTTTGCATACCAGGGTCAGGCAATGTGGAACGAATTGCCCATTGAAATTAGACACAAAGACTTCGTGATCCCTTTCAAGAGTGCTCTTAAAACTTACCTTTTTAGACTGCAAGAACAAAGTTAAATACCTGATAATGTTTCCTACCTTAAATATTTTCAGCATTTTTTATTGCCTTTTTAAATTTCATGGTGTTTTGTTTTTGTGTTCATATCATTATATATAATATAAAGCGCTTAGAGCTTCTAAAGAGTACAAGTCCTTATTTATTACGGATTTGACATAAGACCATGAAAAATCGGAGTTACAAGAAACAATCAAGAGTTGTCTCCCTTATATACTTTACCTTGGATATAGTGGATGAAACATTGATAATGGATGAAGTATAGAAATCTGTCAATAAAATAATTTTTCCAGCAGAATTGTTTCATTATGGATATTTCTGTGGAATAGTAAGTTGTGCAGATTGCTTAAATTTAAAAGTGAAACTTGCGCTTTCATTTGACTGCTGTATTTTTTCGTTACACTTGTCTGTTTTAAAAGTTGTCAGTATATACAAAATAATAAAATGAACACCCTCTGGTAGTCGTTTTACAAAATAATCCAGGTAATCTATCAATTAATTTTTAAAACAGAAGTATCGGAAACAATTATGCATATTTGGATGCAAATATTTGATCTGGGATGCAGAAAATCACCAATGCAGTTCTCCTTTTGCATGCAAATAGCTGGGCAGCAAATTCAAAGACTTGCCATTCCATCTTCAACAACCTACTGAGTGGGAGAATATGTTTATTACTCTATTAATTTAGCAGTGCTATTTTCAATGATATAATTAAGTGGTTAAAATACCCCCCACCCCCGATATAACTGCTGTATTTATAATAGTATATCAAAAGAACACGATGCAATAGATGGGCAACAAGTTTAAAAACTCCATCATGCAGCATGGGTGAGAAAATGTGCTGAAGTTTACATGACTGAATTTAGAGACAGAAAGATCTGAAATGTACATGTGGTTATTATAAGAGTACACCAGAACTTGAGCTTCCATTATTGTGTTTATTTCGGACTGTAGCCAAATAAAAAGATTTTAATGAGAGTCAAAAGAGTGCAGAAGTTTCTAGAACTGACGGTTTGGATGGAATTGTAGCCAATTATAAGAAAGTGTACTGTGATCCCTGGCTTAGGTTTTGGAATACGACCATTCCTTGGATTGACAAAATTCAGTTTCAACCTGATGGACTAACAAGAGTTACACAGCTGTCAAGCTATTCTGCATATCTAAGGTCACTAATTCAATTGACGATAATAAAATTCTGCAATACTTACCAATTGAAAAGTGGCATTTATCATCAGAATATTATATTTAAATTAATACTAAGTTTGGATACCACCCCTATGTTTCCACAATTCAAGAGATTGTAGCATATTCTGTGCATGACTTTGAAAATATGTAATATTTGTGCATCAGGCTATGAAAATGAAATACAATACTTTAAAACACTTTCTGGCATTTCGGCCAAAAATAGAATTTTAAACTAAAACAACATGTGATCCAATGTTGACAGAAATTACATGTATCATTGTGCCAAATTACCAGACACACCGAATAGGCTGACACTGTTGTACATGTCATTGTTATAAAGAATGGAAACAAAATTCATTGGCAACCAACAGTTATTCTAATCTTCATAGTTCAACATTGTCTGGGATGGGACTGCAACTTTTGCTGATGGGACTAATTTTTACCAAAATGGGAGTCTTGGACTCCTAGTTTTAAAATCCTTGCAAGACCTCTGTGGAATAATCTTTTTGTTTAAATTATGTCGCTGTTACAGAAAAATAGGTACAATGTAAAATGTAGAAGGAAACTTATAAAGCATTTGATAAATGAAAATCATGAATTGTCACATTTGTAACTCCTAACAATTATCATTAAGAGCAATTTATCAATATTGTTTCAACTCTGAAACTACAAGGGTCAAGGATTAGCATAAATACAGTATATTAGTCCCATCTGTTAGGAGATGAAACCATAGCTTTTGTGCTTGGACTGTCAAGAATATTGGTTATCATGATGTAGTGATTTCTCAGAAAATACAAATAAAAATGTGAATATCAGAGTTGTTCAGAAAAGACAGTTTCTAAAAATGATGTGATTTAAATTTTAGGTTATTTTTTCCTCCATTTTATAGTAGTTACCATTGAATATGTAGTTTCACTTACATAGAAAATTTTGTCTCAAACAACAGAGGTATGTGTACACATATTTTTTTTTCTTCTTCAGATCATGGAGGAAAATCCATTCAAAGACCTAAAAATCACTAGTGCTGATTTTCTGGATTCCCTCAGTGGAAGAAGTGTATGTCCCAAATGCCAGAAGTCCAGAAAGTATTATTGTTACACTTGCTATGTCCCAGTAAAGGGGATAGAGGATCGAGTTCCCAAAGTGAAGGTATTATCATATGTTTCACTTGTTATGTCCAATATGTGATACTAGAGGACAGAGTCCAAAAGTCAATGAGTTCTCAATTATACTTTAGCTATGTCTGAGTACAGGGGCTAAAGAACAGAGCTCCTAAAGTGATGGTATTATCAGATTTTAAAAGTTGTATCCCCATGTGAGGACAAGAAGACAGAATTTCTAAAGTGAAGGTATTTTCAAATGTTACACTTGTTATATCTGTGTACAAGGGCTGGAGGGTAGAGTTCCTGAATTCATGTTATCAAACATTATACATTTTGCCCCAGTACAATGGCTAGAGGAAAGAGTTCCTGAAGTCATGTTATCAAATATTATACATTATGCCCCAGTACAAAGGCTAGAGGACAGAGTTCCTAAAGTCATGTTATCAAATATTAGACATCATGTCCCAGTACAAGGGCTAGAGGACAGAGTTCCTGAAGTCATGTTATCAAATAGTAGACATCATGTTCCAGTAAAAGGGCTGGAGGACAGAGTTCCTAAAGTCATGTTATCAAATATTATACATCATGTCCCAGTACAAGGGCTGGAGACAGAGTTCCTGAAGTCATGTTATCAAATGTTATACATCATGTCCCAGTACAAGGGCTAGAGGACAGAGTTCTTAAAGTTATGTTATCAAATATTAGACATATGTCCCAGTACAAGGGCTAGAGGACAGAGTTCTTGAAGTCATGTTATCAAATATAACTCATTATCTTCAATTGCAAGGACTCATGAACAGAGTTTTTAAAGTGAATGTGTTATCAGATAATAATAAAATTGATTGTACATAGTTTGTTGCTGAGAAATACATCCACAGAATTGATATGCAAAGATGTTTAGAAATTAAAATCAACTGAATATATATTTCTGCAGATAAGATAATACCATATTTATCGTAAATGTTGGGACACGATGAAAGAAAAAAATTTCTTCCTGTCCTAGAATTGTTCTATGGTACATTGCAGTAAAATAGATCAATAAAACACATAATTGATAATAAAAAAAAAGTAACTAACCTTTTATTTGTATCATTTATTCCTTTTTTCAACATTAGCAGTAAAGAATATATCCACGAAATCCATTAAGTAGCTTCCATTCTGTAGCATTATGTCTGATAACACATGCCACGGTGTTCATTCATTGATATGAACATTGAGAAACCAATTGTATATGGTTGTCTCACATGCCAAGCATTACGCTTTTGGCATAATCATTACACTTTTTTAACTAATTTATGCGTTACACGTAAATGTACATGGATTACGCTTTTTCTGAAAATCCACCTTTAAAAAAAATCAATTATTTGTTTTCTCATTTTTCTTATCACTCCATTAATCCACCAGACCGTATTTTAGAAAAGATGGCTTTTACGTAAATACATTATTATAAGAGTACGGTTGTATGTGGATTTGCATGCACCTTCCCAACATTAATGTTCTATTTATAGAAAACTGGGTTCTAATTTCAAATTTTTGACCTCAAATTCTATTTATAGCATCTGTATGGCTTAGTGAGGAGAGAACAGACTGGTTTTCTAATTTTGATTTTTACACGCAGATTCTTTGTTCTGATTCATATTTACTGCAGACCATATTTTATTTTAGTCTATGCATATTTGAGAGCAAAAATATCTCCCTTCAAAAATTTCACAGATGGATTAGAAAAAAAGAAACAAATAACAAAATCCTCTAAATTTGAAGACACGAATGCAGTATCACATGACATCTATTTCAGGACATGTGGAAAGAATTGCAATATTTGGCACTAAAAGTCTTAAGATGGATTGTAGTCAATGTGTGTGTAAAGCTAAAAGTGCTACATATGAAAACTTGAAACAGTAAAGGATGTTAAAAGACAAGAGCGGCAAATAAATACTGAGTATCATTTATTTTCGTTGGGCTCAATTTTCGTGGTTTTGTAAAAAAAAAAAAAGGCATTTTGGTGGGGACGTAAATTCGTGGTTTTGCCTGTCAAATTTTGCATATTATAAGGTAGTTAATTTCATGGTTTAACCTCTACAAGTACCCCAAATAAAGAATACAAAATAATAAAACGATGCCGACGCAAACGGCGGTCACATTAATGTTTAAAACAATACTACCACCTGTATGAGTACATATCTAAGACCCGGCAAGTTCAATACTTACAATGTGTTTTTGACCAAGTGATTAACATCTGTCAAAGCAGACTCAGCCAACAACACTAAAACAATACTTCCACCTATGTGAGCACATATCAAACACCCGTAAGGATTAATCAGTTTTGCCATGTTTTTGTTTGAGTGTTCAAGATCAAAGGAAGCCGCCGCCGCCAACAAAACCAGACTAATCAGTTATTAAAGTACATTTGAATGATCTCTTACTTAAACCACTGTCCATAAAGTTGCAATATCAGTACTTTATGACTATCATGGCGTTAACACAGTGGCTTAAGAGTGGTAAAATTCAACTTAGATCACCCTCGGTTCCTGGACTTCCTAACCCATCAGAAGCTGAGAACCCGGCGCAGGCTCTCGCTTAACAGGCAGCTAATGACGCAGTAGATCAAAGCAAGTGTCAGTTTCCGCACTTGATGACAAGAGGCAGATTACGATTTTACTTGCAATAGCAAAATCCAGAACTCTCCTGCCCCCACAAATTATTTACGCAGGGAAGACTAAAAGATGCCTGCCTAATGGTGTAGTTTTCCCTGACCACTGGGATGTGACTCAAACAGAATCACACTGGAGTAACGAAGAATCAATGCTGCGTTATGTGGATAATGTCATCATTCCATACGTGAACAAAACACGTGACCGGCTGCCCCTTGCGCAATGCAACCAGCAAGCAGTGGCAATATTTGATGTGTTTAGAGCCAACCAAAGTGCGAAAATGCTAACTAAATTGAAAGAAAGTGGAATCACTACTTTATTTGTGCCTGCCTCTTGTACAGACCAGCTTCAACCACTAGACCTGACCGTAAATAAAGAATACAAAGAAAAACTAAAGTTACACTTCCACGAGTGATATGCTAAACAGGTCACAGACATAATTATGGAAAAAGAAGGTGACGATCAGTGCAGAGTAGTAGTAAACCTTGCAACCTCGTTAATAAAACCAATTCACGCTAAATGGATAATTGCAACTCACGCGACACTGAGTGAGCGATCGAACCTAATTATGAAAGGTTTCGAGAAAGCTGGACTTGTTTAATTTGGGGATTATTTACCCGAGAAACATTTATAAGTACCAAGAGACTTGATTGACACGATCTTGAAACAGTGGCTTTGTCCAACAATCTGTGCAGTGTGAGCTTTAATAATCTGCTTTAGTGTTTCAAGAAATATATTTTTTTTACAGGATTGTTGTTCTATTGGATTTAAAATGCATGGATAAAATGAAATGTGCTTTCAGAAGGATTTGAATGTTTAAACAACAGCAGCACTAGATTGAAGGATTGACTTGAATAAGTATTAAATCTAATTTTCATATGCAGTTATTTTGAATTACTAGTATTTTTTCTTTCTTTCTTTCTGTTTAGTATTACTATTGTTTGAATATGTTATGCTTTTTCTATATTTTCTCTCTATCCTTACTTAAATGAAACACTAAAAAAAAAAAAAAACGGGTCGGGAATTGGGGGGGGGGGGATCATCAACCTATGTGGCTCATTTTTCGGTAGGGATTTAAATTCGTGGTTTGTGGCAACCACGAAAACCACGAAAATTGATCCCACATGAATATTGATGATACTACAGTAATTGTTTATTGAAATTTTAGCATGTTATATGTGGATTACACTTTTTCTGCCTGGATTCCGCTTTTTGACCACATGGATTACGCTTTTTTCTTGTTAGGGATTGGCATGTACAGGTTGTGCTCAAAGGTTTGAATATGTTATCTGACTGAAACCTGGATCAAACAAAATTGTAAACAAGAGGGAAATAACTGATATCTTGAAGATGCCATTCATGCAGGACATTCATGTTAGGTGCAAAATAATTGATTGAATTATATCCAGGTCTACTGTATGATAGCATCTCACAAATAAAAATCATCATTTGAAAACATTCACTTGAGTGTAACTGTAAGTGACAATCTTTTAACCAGCTCATGTTACAAAAGTATCATTACTACTTACCCGCAGACATCAATGCTCCTTTGTATTAATTGTAACTACAGATGCCAAGCACATAGAAGCCCTGGTGGTGAATAAACATGATTGGCAGCATGCAGTAAACTCCTTTAAAACTACTGACAGGACAGCCAAGACAAAAAGTAAGCTGATATCAGAAGCCGACTTTGATTACATTTTTTGTAATGGATATCCACTTGAATGCAAGTGACAGTCTTTTAATCAGCACAGGTTACAAAAGTATCGTTACTATTTACCCGCAGACATCAGGGTTCATTTGCATTAATTAACATTACAGATGGCAAGCAAATAGAAGCCCTGGTGGTGAATAAACACGACTGGCAACCGGCATTAAACTTTTTCCTTGAACTTACCAACATGACATAAAAAACTAAAGATTTTTGTTACCGAACATGCTAACCTCCAAAGCTGACTTTAACTCTGGAGCCAGAATTATTTTAAAGGATATCAATACAGAGATTATTTTATTGCAAAGCAAGCTTATCTTGGAAGCCAACTATGTATTCTCTTTTCTTTTTATTTTTAAAGATACAAAGATGGTTGAGATATGCAAGCTAACTTTTCAGTAATATTCATGGAACATTTGAAAAAAAAATGAAGCAATGAAACAGTTTTTAAAGTGACACAGTATTGTGCTTTGTTCGTGAATTTTGATGACCCGGTATCAGCCAGAAGATTTGGAGATACAAAATTCATGTGATGAATTCATGAAGGCCAGAAGTGAAACGGATCATTTTGCCAACATATTCATCATTAACATTTATAAAGTTCTTGTGTACATTGATTGCATTCCTGAATGGACTGATGATAAGATGGGGGTCAAAAGTTTGAGTATTAGCATGATTAGTGCAGATTTGAAAATTTTGTCCTTGTAGTTTCTGCGCTTCAGGTGTTGTGTTGCGTCTAACAATTTTCATGGTATGAGAAAGCAAACAAAGTAGGTACCAAAGGAATGGATCGTATGTGTACAGGAGAAAGGTTGTGTTGAATAGATGCTGCTGTACTGGATTAAAGAGTTATATCTTAAGTACACAGTTTTATATTTTCTAAAATACAATTTCAGTTGGAGTGCATTTTCCGACGCATAATTTTTGAATGATTGAAAAGGTGTCCCACAACTTATGACTCAAAATAAATCATGTGTCCTAACATATACAGTAATATGGTTTTGTTTGTTTCATTAGGATTGTTAACGTAGCTTTAATAGTTTTTCAGTCATATCGCTATGATGTCTGCAGTGTGGCAGTTTATAGTGAAGTCTAGCACTGGGGCATCATGTCGCAGACATGTAGCATGATGTCCCACCCAGCCACATTATCCTGACACCAGGCCAACCAGTACTAACATTAACCTTTTAATGCTGAGTGTCAAGCGAGGCAGCTGTTAGTACCATTTTTGTAAGTCTTTGGTATGACTTGGCCGGGGATTGAACCCACGATCCCACTTATGTGGCAGATGCTCTAACCACAAGGTCACTGGAGCGGTTTATAAATATGGTACCTTCTTATTAGTCTCTTATGAATAGGCATGTGGATCACATTTCCCCTGGAATTGATGTTGTTATGATAGGCATCAGTGTTGTTGTCAAAGGCATCAGTGTTGTTATGATACACATCAGTGTTGTTATGATGGACATCAGTGTTGTTATGATAGGCATCAGTGTTGTCATAATGGGCATCAATGTTATTATGATAGGAATCAGTGTTGTTATGATAGACATCAGTGTTGTCATGGACATCAGTGTTGTTATGATAGACATCAGTGTTGTTAACAAAGGCATCAGTGTTGTATTTTTTTGTATTTAGTTCAGTTTGCTAGACACTGTTGTAGTCATTAATGGGTATATTTAGTCTTTGAGTTACTTTCCACCACAAACGAAAGTAGGTCAAGGTGATTGTATTTGACTTCTTTGCAGATAGGTCGGTTTTTGTCATACATTTGTATGAACAGTCATGAAACCAAATTTGTGCATTCACCCTGCAACTGACCATGGGCAAAAGTTTATCTAGTTTATATGCTACAACAATAATATTACATTTTTGTCTTGCATTAATTTATCTGACAGGTATATTCGACTTGAAGACTACTACTGATTATGAAGAAAAGTAGGTTTCAGTGATTATGTGAAGGTTTTACTTTTAGGTCAGTTTCTTTATGTTCAGTCAGGAAGTTATGTGTGTTTATTTGTTATAGGAATTATAACTGCCACAGTGACCTACTGTTGTAGGAATATTAATCAGCCCAGTGACCTACTGTTGTAGGAATATTATTCAGCCCAGTGACCTACTGTTGTAGGAATATTAATTGCCACATTGATCTACTGTTGTAGGAATATTAATCAGCCCAGTGACCTACTGTTGTATGGATATTAATTGCCCCAGTGACCTACTGTTGTAGGAATATTAATTGTCACAGTGACCTGTTGTTTTTGGAATATGAATTGCCCCAGTGACCTACTGTTGCAGGAATATTAATTGCCCCAGTGACCTACTGTTGTAGGAATATTAATTGCCCCAGTGACCTACTGTTGCAGGAATATTAATTGCACCAGTGACCTACTGTTGCAGGAATATTAATTATCCTAGTGACCTACTGTTGTAGGAATATTAATTGCCCCAGTGACCTATGGTTGTAGGAATATTAATTATCCTAGTGACCTACTGTTGTAGGAATATTATTTGTCCCAGTAACCTACTTTTGAAGTCATAGTGATCTGAAACATTTATCTGCAGTGTTATGTGCTTAGGCTCAAATAAGCAGCAACATAGAAAGAAGGGAAAATAACAAGCTTGTAAAAATTTAACAAACAATTTATGGAGTACAAATATTTTCATACAAGAAAATATTTAAACTTATGGTTTTAGAGAATCAAGTCCAAAAATTAATCCAAAAAGAATTCACAATAAATCCACTAGTGGAATTGCAAGAGTCCTGATAATAAAATATCCTAATAGTTCCTGGTTCGAATCTTGACGATGTAATCCAGAATGGACGACGATGTCACGTGATGAAGTCAGTTTTAGTTTTATAATAATCCAAATGAGCACAAGTAATTTCTAGATAAATAACACAATAATTTCCTCTTGATCCCAAACGAATTGAAATGATTTACACTCAAACAATAAAACACACATCTTTGTATTCCAAAGCCCAGACTAACTACTGAACTGTTCTCTCCCAAACAATACTTTACTCCGTTTTGTCCTTGGAATCAACCAATCATTTCAAAACCTTGTTTACAACTCTGATACCAGGTCAGAAATGAGGTCAACACCTGGTGTTTATTCGTAAAGTATATAGGTCATCCATTTCTAGAAAATCTCTCCCAACTAACGAATTTTAAACCCAAAATGTCAAATTTGAATCTGAAAAACAAAATTAAATGATTTAAATCAAATATACGTAACAGCAGTTACTTATATTGATATTCATGTCATACTTTTACATGTGTTGATATTTATGTCATAGTTACATGTATTGATATTTATGTCATAGTTACATTTATTGATATTCATGTCATAGAGTTACATGTATTGATATTCATATCATACAGTTACTTTTATATTCATGTTATACAGTTACATGTATTGATATTCATGTCTTGCAGTTACATGTATTGTATTCATGTCATACAGTTACATGTATTGATATTCATGTCATACAGTTACTTGTATTGATATTTATGTAATACAGTTACATGTATTGATTGATATTTATGTCATAGTTACATGTATTGATATTTATGTCATAGTTACATTTATTGATATTCATGTCATAGAGTTACATGTATTGATATTCATATCATACAGTTACTTTTATATTCATGTTATACAGTTACATGTATTGATATTCATGTCTTGCAGTTACATGTATTGTATTCATGTCATACAGTTACATGTATTGATATTCATGTCATACAGTTACTTGTATTGATATTTATGTAATACAGTTACATGTATTGATTGATATTTATGTCATAGTTACATGTATTGATATTTATGTCATAGTCACATGTATTGATATTCATGCCATACAGTTACTTGTATATTCATGTTATACAGTTACATGTATTGATATTAATGTCTTGCAGTTACATGTATTGATATTCATGTCATACAGTTACTTGTATATTCATGTTATACAGTTTCATGTATTGCATTAATGTCATACCGTTACATGTATTGATATTCATGTCATACCGTTACTTGTATTGATATTCATGTTATACAGTTACTTGTATTGATATTCATGTCATACAGTTACTTGTATTGATATTCATGTTATACAGTTACATGTATGGATATTTTAATGTCTTGCAGTTACATGTATTGTATTCATGTCATACAGTTACATGTATTGATTGTCATGTCATACAGTTACTTGTATTGATATTCATGTTATACAGTTACATGTATTGATATTCATGTCATACAGTTACATAATATTGATATATATGTTATACAGTTACATGTATTGATATTCATGTCATACCAGGTCATTCAAAACTAATTATCCTAAAGATATATTTTTACTTTATAGTTACCACTTCAGGTTGACATTATCAAGCATCCCAGTGAATGTGACGGAAAAAGTACAGCTGCACATGCGGGAGTTGTTTCCCCTGATTATGTGACCATCTACACATATCCTTGTATTCCAGATTATGAAGATAGAAATAGGGTAAATTATAAACAGACTCATCATATGTAGTATAAATCAGTCTCCAGTAATGGTGACCTCTCTTTAAACAGAGAAGATATTCTCCTCACCTGACAACCAGTTTTGTATTTTCCTGTAAAATAAAGTATTCATATAATGTGTAGGAATTTATGGCATGTCATCTTAATTGCAGTTCTCACTCTCTCCTTATTGGACTTTTTTGATGATGTGGATGAATTTGTAAACATCTCTGTATCATATGGTATTTGAACCAGTTCATCTGTTGGACTGTCTGTTTTTATTGATTGCTTTATCAAGTCCGAGTCCTTATCAGAGATTTGTGTGCGTGTGTGTGTGTGTTTTGGATTTTTAATGTAGATTTTTTAAAAATTTCAATCATATTACTACCATGTCTGCATTGTAGCAGTTATAATGATGTTTAGCACTGGGGTATCATGCCACAGGCATGTAGCATGATGTCCCACCTAGCCACGTTATCCTGACACCAGACCAACTAGTCCTAACACTAACCTCCTAATGTTGAGCATCTATTGAGGCAGCTAATAGTATCATTTTTATCACTCAATGGTATGACTCTGCTGGGGATTGATCCTGCAACCTCCCACATCTGATGTGGATGTTCAAACCGCTAGGTCACAGGAGCAATCCTCATCAGAATTACCTTAGTGTTTCCTTGGTCAAGATGCTTTACTCCAGTTGTTTGTGTGCTAAATAACCTTCCGTGTTGCTGTGCTATTAAATACCAGCCAAAACCAAAAGCTGACCGATGGTAAAGAAACGTTTTAAAACTTTGATGACTTGAAATGGCAAATTATAACATTTTCTATCATACATCTTAACTGGATAAAGTTCGAGGGGTCAAAACTAAATATATCCTTTCCACCACTTGATGGCTACCTAAAAACATGATTTGTCACAATCATTTGACTTAGTCAATATTTTGATTTAGCCAGTAATTAGATTTAGCCAATTATTTGATTTAGCCAATCATTTGATTTAGCCAGTATTTTGATTTGGCCAGTAATCTGATTTAGCCAGTAATTTGATTTAGCCAATCATTTGATTTAGCCAGTAATCTGATTTAGCCAATCATTTGATTTAGCCAGTAATTTGATTTAGCCAATCATTTGGTTTAGCCAGTATTTTGATTTAGCCAATCATTTGATTTAGCCAATCATTTGATTTAGCCAGTATTTTGATTTAGCCAATAATCTGATTTAGCCAGTAATTTGATTTAGCCAATCATTTGATTTAGCCAGTAATCTGATTTAGCCAATCATTTGATTTAGCCAGTAATTTGATTTAGCCAATCATTTGATTTTGCCAGTAATTTGATTTAGCCAATCATTTGATTTAGCCAGTATTTTGATTTAGCTAGTAATCTGATTTAGCCAGTAATTTGATTTAGCCAATCATTTGATTTAGTCAGTAATCTGATTTAGCCAATCATTTGATTTAGCCAGTAATTTGATTGGGCCAATCATTTGATTTAGCCAATCATTTGCTTGTTTGTTTTCAACAAAGGTAAAGTCCAACACAATGAATGTTTGCCTTTTACAGACTTAATTGATTTGCAAACTTCACCATGACTTTTATGATGTTTTTTTTTCTGATCTAGCATGTACCTTCTCTCAGCATGCACCCTGTAGACATATGAATGAAAGCATCATTCTGATTTGAGATATCATTGAAGTCGTTACTGACCTATGGATTAAAGCATCATTCTGATTTGAGATATTATTGAAATCATTACTGACCTATGAATGAAAGCATCATTCTGATTTGAAAAGCATCGTTCTGATTTTAGATATCATTGAAGTTATTACTGACCTATGAATGAAAGCATCATTTTGATTTTAGATATCATTGAAATCATTACTGATCTATGAATGAAAGCATAATTCTGATTTTAGATATCATTGAAATCATTACTGATCTATGAATGAAAGCATAATTCTGATTTTAGATATCATTGAAGTTATTACTGATCTATGAATGAAATCATCATTCTGATTTGAGTTATCATTGAAGTCATTACTGACATGTGAATGAAAACGTCAGTCTGATTTGAGATATCATTGAAGTCATTACTGACATGTGAATGAAATCATCAGTCTGATTTGAGATATCATTGAAGTCATTACTGACATGTGAATGAAATCATCATTCTGATTTGAGATATCATTGAAGTCATTACTGACATGTGATTGAAATCATTCTGATTTGAGATATCATTGAAATCATTACTGACATGCGCTGTATTCATATTTGTATTGGCAAGATCTAGCATTGCAAGTACACCGCTCCCTCGATAACTCGCGCCCTGATAACTCATGAACCCGCTTATAACGCGGTGTCTGGTGTTGATCCCGATTTTTACCCAAAGATAAAATATATTTTAAATTTTAAAAAAAAAACATATGCTGAACGTGAAAAAACTATGATAAGAATTGGTAAATTAAACCTTTATACATTTCTCGTTTTATCATAAAAAGGTGATTAATGCCCATAAAGATCGATTCCATATTGTGAAATTTGCAAAATCTAAATAAGATATCATGTTCAGGTTTATTTGTTGATACACCGTCATCAGTCGCAGTAAATAAACAGTCTGGTGAAATAGCAATCAATGAAAATGTCCGGTAAATGCTAACAGGTGGCAACAGATAATGAAATAAACAACAATTTTGCTGTGTGAAAACTACATAATCCTTTTTTTCAGTTTCAATGTAAACATTATAATTGCAACATATTCTTTTCTATGAAAACATGAAAAGAGTCAATCAACCGTCACATCGAAACCCGCGAGTACTTCCGTGAGAACCTAATTACCTGCCTGCTTGTTTTGATCAACAAACTTGGCCAAGTGTTTTTTGCAATAAAATAATTCATTAAAAGAGACTTGTGTTGTTTTATCACTTGTGTCTTGTGCATGGAATCAAGCATGTGACGATTTTGCTCGACGGCAGTGAAATCAGGGAGTAACACACAAAATTAACTGATTTTTTCAAAACGTCGAGTCATTTGTCCAGCGTTTCACAACAGGCATTTGTATTATTGTGTTTAATTTACATTGTTTCAAATTTTTCATTTTATTTCTACCACAATCAAATATATACACTGTATATGAATCGATTGATTGACATTGTTTCTCGAAAAGAGTCTTATCAAATATGTCTAATTTGAATCAAACAAAAAAAGAAGAATGTATCCAATTCAGCACAAACATTAGTGACGTAATACACAATGCGTGAATCGGTACACATGTTAATCGAAGCACAGGAGTCTGACATTTTATCAATCAACTACGGCGAAATCTCTGACAAAATGAATTCTCCTTATTGGTAATATCGTTTTTAAATATGTATTACCGATAAGGGGAATTCATGTTGTCAGAGATTTCGCCATACTTTATTGATAAAGCGTCAGACTCCTGCGATCGAACGGAAACCACGTGGAATAATGTTTTCGATTAATTCGTCTATATACGGTAATTTATCCTGAAATTAATGTTACTCTATGAGGAAAAAATAAACTACACCATTATGAAGAGATATTTATTCACAGTTAATCACAGCACGTTTATGAATTGAGTATTAAAAGCTATTTAAAAAAACTGCCACCCACCCACCCTTTTGCCTTTGTATCGATCCTTCTGTTATTATAGGTCCCTCGATAACTCGCACCTCACTTATAGTGCGGTTGATGTTTTTGGACCCCGATGTGCGCGAGTTATCGAGGGAGTGCTGTAATTTAATCTGCTGGGTACTGTAGGTAAAACTAGACTCCATTAACAGCAGCACAACTTCATGAAGAACATTGGTTTATACTTTTTATTAGATTTGCTTGGAAAATAAATTCTAAGAAAATGCTGATTGCTTCTCCTTGTTGGTGTACTTTTGTCATGTATCACATGACATTCAGTGATGCTGCCTTCACATTAGGATAAAGGTCTATCTTTCAAATAGGAATTTAAGCTTATTAAATTTCCTTGGAAGGGTATCCATGAAAGAGGTTGGATACTAATGCAGTTGCTTTTCATGTTACCTGTTATCTCTATGTTAATGGATAGCATCCACATATTGTTAGCCACACAGTGGTGTATGGGGAGTTATTTTTCCCTTTGTTTATATGACGTGTGACACCTTTAACTCCTGGCTCATTTCAAGTATTAGCTGGCATTGTGTAATCAGCTGAGTATTCTTTAAGAAATTTAGTTCAATATAAAATTTGCATTTCACTTATTAGCTGATTGTGGGTAGCACTGTGTACCAAAATGGATTATAAATATACCTGATGGAAAAAGTTCTGAGCAGTTTACTGTTGCAACTTAGCAACCCCACTCCCCCCCCCCACCCCAGCAGTTTGTACCTTACCTAATAATTTAGAAACAGAAAGCTTGAATGATATGTGCACAAAATTTAGTCTCTCATCAATTTACAATATTTAACCGATTGTCACCAGGGTAACACTGTCATGGAGTTCGTTTTTCAAATGAAATAGGAGTTTCTTTACCACCATGGGGACTGGGATGACTGAGTGGTATAAAGTGCTTACCTATATCGATAATTGTTATCTCTGTCCATATGGGTTCAAGTCTCGGGCTTAGCCGGCGTGGGTATGTTAAAAGGCTTGCTGGTGTCTTCCTTGGGGTCTATGGTTCTTACAGGGTTTTTCCCAGGTTCTTTCTCCTCCAGCCGTACTGGCTGCCATATATAGCCTATAATATTCTGAAATATGTCATTAAATGCCAGACAACAACAACATAACCAAAATAACATCAATAAATGTGTGGGAAAATCTGTTCTTTTCTTCAGACAACAGAAGTTATGTAGTTTATCAACTTTAATAGGCTTTGAATAAACACATCCATTTCAACCCATGCACAGAGTCATGCCACTTGTTCTTTTTAATTTGTTTAAATTATTTGACAAATATTAAAACATTGCAGATATTCGATAAACACACAGCTTTTGCATTATATATGGTATTGTGAAGTCCTTGTATTCTCATCACTGCACTAAGATTTTACTTTTCCAGCAATCGAAAGTGGAGATGGGAACAGGCTTATTGTTTTCAACGAAAACTCCTATTTGGTTGGAAACATTACACAATATGCAAGTGTTAGGGGCCTCCTGTTGGCAGTAAGGTTAGAGTTATAAATTATTAAATTAAAAAAAACTAAACTTTGCATTACAATTTTTTTATTATGTCCTTCATTCTTTTCATTTTTAAATCTGGCAGTATGGTGCAAACTGCTGGATGGGTAGGTGAATACTATAGATTTTCTTTTCAGATACTACTCATATTTCTTAATTGTCATTGTCAGGTACTGCTCAAATTTCCTACTTACTTGTCATTATCAGGTACCACTCCTATTTCCTACTTGTCATGGACAGGTACTACTCCTATTTCCTACTTGTCATTGTCAGGTACTACTCCTATTTCCTACTTGTCATTGTCATGTACTACTCATATTTCCTACTTGTCATGGACAGGTACTACTCATATTTCCTACTTGTCATTGTCAGGTACTACTCGTATTTCCTACTTGTCATTGTCAGGTACTACTCGTATTTCCTACTTGTCATTGTCAGGTACTACTCGTATTTCCTACTTGTCATTGTCAGGTACTACTTGTATTTCCTGGAGCTGACTCAACAACTTTAAATGATCTTGCTAAAGAGATGAAAAGCAGTGACAAACATTTGAGTAAGAAAGTCCACAACCAGAATAGTGCAGCTTGCCATTCAGCAGTGGAAGAAACTTGTTCAGACCTTTCAGATAACTTACCTTTGCAGAAGAATCTTACAGAAAGCGATGTGGACAATAGTGAAAGATGTGTGCATATTGGTTCCTTAGATTCAGAGAAAGACCATGGCGGAAGAAAGAGGACACTGGAGGATTTGGATTGTGAACCAAAGAGAGACGGATGTAAAAAGCTACATGCTGAGGTTAATTATTAACAATTTCATTATTTTAGATTTGTTCAGGAATTATTTGTGACACTCGGAGAAATCTACAGGAGCAGGTCATGCAGGTTACATGCTCAAAATAGTTTTTATTATATCATTTGCTTCCGTATCAAATTGTACCACCAGTAAAACTGACTATGTAAGGGTAAACTCCAGTACTAGGGTCCTCAGATTTCTAAATGTCCTTATCTAATAGGTTGTAATGGGTACTTTGTCATGGGGCACATATGTGACCTGCACTGTGAATGTACTAAATTATTGAGTCAATTTAACGAGACACATATTTGACCTGCACTATGAATATACCTAACTGTTTGAGTCAATTTAATGTGTTATATATTTGACCTGTACTGGACTAAATTATTTGAGTCCATTTAATGTGGTATATATTTGACCTGTACTGTACTAAATTATTGAATCAATTTAATGTGGTATGTATATGACCTGTACTGGACTAAATTATTTGAGTCCATTTAATGTGGTATATATTTGACCTGTACTGTACTAAATTATTTGAGTCAATTTAATGTGGTATGTATATGACCTGTACTGGACTAAATTATTTGAGTCCATTTAATGTGGTATATATTTGACCTGTACTGTACTAAATTATTTGAGTCAATTTAATGTGGTATGTATATGACCTGTACTGTACTAAATTATTAGAGTCAATTTGATGAGGTTCAAAATGAGTCATAAATGATATTACATGTACGTACTTGCTCCAGATATGTTATGTATTTTAGGCATTCACAACAGAGAAGGTATTTTCTCTCACATTTTATTGTCAACTAAATAAAGCATATGTAAGATTCACTATTGAGATTATTTTTATGCACAAGGCATGCAAGTTTATCACTTCCAGGAAAAGAATTTATATTTTTCTCATTAGGTTTTTACAACTTCTATCCCATAAGACAAACGTATATTTATCACTGGATATTTTTTTGCAAGCTTTGACCAAACTGAGAGGTATGCACATCTATGAGAATTATGTCTAATATGATATTTGGAATAAAAAAGCTGGAAATATTAAATATGTATAAAGGTTTGATCTTGAAGTGTAGTTGAAGTATTAACATCCTTGTATATCAGTATTTTCTTACTACAGTTTGACCTTGAAGTGTAACTGAAGTATTCACATCCTTGTATATCAGTATTTTCTTATTACAGTTTGACCTTGAAGTGTAACTGAAGTATTAACATCCTTGTATATCAGTATTTTCTTATTACAGTTTGACCTTGAAGTGTAGCTGAAGTAATCACATCCTTGTATATCATTATTTTCTAACTACAGTTTCTACCTTTCCACTTTATGTTCCCAGAATTAAGATAATACACAATAAAGTAAATCCGAAACAAAATCAGAGCTCTGCAGAAATGTTTTATATTGTATGACTCACTCTTGTATATAGTTGTATCATAATGGCATTGAAACAACTTTATCTGGAGACTTGTGCATGAGTCATCCTGCCTGTATTAATACTATCAGCTATCCAAAATGTTTTGTTGATATAGAATTCCTTGATATACTGCATTGGATTCTTGAGACCACTTATACAAAAGGAGAATACTTTGGTGTAATGAGGCATTTGTTGTAAGGAACAATTTTTATGGAACCCAAATTATTCATTATAATGAATGTCTGGTGTCCATACATGTTTTTTAAGTTTTAAAGATACTAAAAACTCCACACCATGAATAAACATTTTCAGCTTTTATCTAAAGAATATTAGGTTTCAGTTACTACTATAGTGCTAGTAGATGTTGTGTGGGGCTTGTGTCAGCTGTTGTTGTTATTATTGTAGAGTTTAATGCCATTTTTCAGCACAAGATAGGCTTTACATGGCAGCCAGTATAAATGGTGGAGTAAGAACCCAGGAAACCCTGGAAAGAATCACCAGCACATAAGAAGCGACTGGCATGTGTCGGCTGCTGGTAGTATTTGTATTTGAAGTGGCTGAGTATAGACATCGCCCCATTAAAGACTATTTTAATTATCTCAGTTTTACAGTAAAGATATATAGGTCTCTGTTAAGTGATAAATACTTTGTATGCATGTAAAGAAGAAAAACATTTTATGAACTGGAAGCAGTTGTGTTTTTTTTTTTGTTTTTTTTGTTGAGGCATTGCCAAGATGGTCTATCATAGTTCCATATTTTATCAGATTCCAGATGATTATTTTCTGTCATACATTTCTTGATATTTTAATCATTTTAATATTTTCTAAACATACATGTATGTATACAAAATGATATTTGCTTGAAAAATTCAATTACAGCTGAAAGTCTATGATAATTGAAGAAAAAAACATAATCGGTTAAACATTTTTAAAAGAAAAGGATTGTTACTGGAGACCTCATTTCCTTTTTGCAGTTTTATGTTTATTTTAAGGTCACTGGTTTATACTAATTATAACAAATATTTTTACATTTACAGAGAGATTCAAGACAGATTGGTTCCCATGATATGAGCGCATTGTTTGACAAAGTTGTTTTCATTGACAGTACATGGAATCAGACCAGTGCAATTTGTTCTGATGAGAGACTTAAGGGTACGTTATCTAAATATGAATATACTTTTGAAAAAGATATGGTAAATTTTCAGTACAAGAAAAGCAAATTTGCTTTTTGAAGAAAATGTTTAGAATTATGAATTGACTTTTATAAGGACTGTTCCAGTAAAAATTACTTGGGATGCAGGGAAGGCACTTTCAATGTTCAGTAGTCACCTACTGATGATGTGTCATTTTCATATCGTTTCAGAGTAATCATAATACCCTGGTATATATTTCTAAAAATCTGTAATTGAAATAGTCGTTTCCATGGCACCATATATGGAACTGCGCTAACAACAGCCTTCACATGGCACCATGAATGTTTAAATGGAACAGCCCTAATAGCTTGTTTTCCAGGGCACCATGAATGTTTAAATGGAACAGCCCTAATAGCTTGTTTTCCAGGGCACCATGAATGTTTAAATGGAACAGCCCTAATGAATGATCCTTTTCCATACTTGATATTTTTGTGATAAATTAATATGAATAGATGTTAAAGATGTATTCCCTTTCAATTTTTAATTGATATGCTACACACAGTTTATACTATTTAAAATTGCTGTCTTACAACTCTCCTATCAAGTTTGTGTAGGTTTTGTTTAATTCTTCTATGGAAAACCCAAATATTACAGACTAAAGTAGTATTAATTATGCTCCGTGATTTGGAAATTTTAAAAAATGATGCTGATTTTCCTTATGTCGTAAAAGTACAATGTCAATTAATACTTTTAGTTTTTGATTTAGTTTAATTTACTTTTTGAGTGTGAACCAGTTTATGTCATGCATGAATTATCTGGTAGTCACAGATGGACAGCGATAGCTTGTCGGTACACTTTGTTTTTGCCTAGAGCTTAAAAAAGCTGTTCATAAGTGCTTTTGTAAATAGAGTATGGAAAATAGCTATCAATTTAAATTAGCTTTTGCATACAGCGAGCTTTAATATAATTAAAGAATACAGCGAAAATGATGCCTTCATTATCATTAAGGTTACAGTTTTGAAAGGGTGTTTGGCTTCTTATTGAAAGTTGATTGTTTTCTCCATGCTTTTCAGTTTCAATCACATCTGTGATAGGGTTTGGTATTGCCAAAATGTTTGTTCTGCAATACAGGACAGTGCCTGATCACTCCTTGCGTTATTAAAGTGGAAAATAATATTAAGGAGTGAACAGGAAGTCAAAGGTTTATATAACATTACAATTGATTATACTAAGCTATACAAACGATATCTGTGTCTAATGCTCACTGAATTTTAAGGTCAGCATCTTTATTAATTCATTTCATATACTATTTCAACACTATTTCCATCGGCAAACAGCGTAGCACTTGCTACTCGTTACATACAAAGACAGAAAGGTCTGTGTACATCACATTTTATGATGCTACCATAACCTGTGGAAGTGTTGATTTATTTATTACGGACTGATCTGCTTTCTTATTCAGCATAATGTAGTTGCCTCCCCTTGACTTCTTTGCAGTATCAAAAAAACTCTGGACAAACATTTCAGATTACTTGTAAATAGACCAATCTTTATGAACCTGTATTGAATGAATGGTATTGCCCTGTATGACAGTACGAGTTATTTTCAATTCATTAATGCTCAAAATGAATTCTGTAATTTTAGCTGCATTTTAAGATGTGCATGAATAATCAATGATAGAGATGCGGAATAATTTGCAATGCTGGTGGAACAAATTGTATCTTTTTTAACTGAACAGTCATTTTTTTAATTGAGCACTGTGTAATATCCTTAACTGAACTCTGTGTTGTTGTTGTTGTTGTAGGGTTTAATGCCATTTTTCAGCACATGATAGGCTATACATGATGGCCAGTATTAATGGTGGAGGAAGAACCCGGGAAAAACCCTGGAAAGAACCACCGACCCATGATCAGCTACTGGCAAGCTTTCTCACATACCCACATTGGCCAAATCTGAGACTCGAACCCACGCAGACAGAGGTGAGATGGCAGTGATCTGTAATGGAGAGTGCTTTAGACACTCTGCCACTCGGGACCCTGAGCTCTGTGTAATATCTTTAACTGAGCACTGTGTAATATCTGTGTATACTTGTGGATATGTCTGAGCTACATGAAACAGGCTTTTGTCTAATTAGCATCTTTATTGATGATGGGATGATGCCATTCCACACCGCAGACTTCGTATCAGCTTTATATGAGTAATAAATAGGAAGTTTATCAGTTGATTTTCTTTCTTTTTTGGAGAAGTTTAAGCCAAATATATATTTCAGCATTTTTATTTGACACTGGCTTATACAAGATTTTATGGTCCACAACTGCCATTTCGTCCATTGTTTTGCAATATGTGGGATAAAATGTGCGGTTAAAGAATTGTATACAGTGGAACCTCGCTATAACGCGATGATCGGGGTCCATAAAATCGGATCGCGTTAAAAGCGGGGTCGGGTTAATGCGGGGTTTTTCAATATTTAACTTTTTTCTGAGAACATATACGTGTATACATGTACAATGATCAAAAGTCGGCTTATCATCAGATGAATATTAACTGGAATGCAAAAATTAAGATATATTCAAAATAATCGATGGTTAATATATTTATAGGTTATTACTGTGCATTAAAAACATTTACTAATTTTTTTTTGTTTGAACGATAATACAGATTGACCGATAATACCAGACTATCGCTATATCATGAAAAGTGTATAAACACCGTATGCTACCGTGCCGTCATGGCATGCAGTTCATCCATAATGGATGTAATTTCATTGAAAATCGTACAGATTTAAAATATTCAATAATTTTGTAATAGTCTGAATTCGTAATGTAAAATATAGGATGAACAAAATATTGAAACCATTTACTTGCCGTCTGATATCGTACGGTCATTGCATGCAGCTATTCCCGGTTCTACATACGGTGTCTGTACAAATTTCATACCGCTAAAATTTTATCATATGTGACAACTCCAAGAATAATTAACAATCAACGCATGATTTCAGCGTGCAAATAACTTTTATTTCAGATTTTGTGAACATCAAAAGAAACATGTGAAAACTGCTAAATTAATCATTGCGCAAAGTGCAAAGTCAGTGTGGTTCCAAATTTAAATTTCATCATTTCTTGAAAAATATATCAAATGACGTTTGCTTCTTTGCTGCGAACTGTTGGGTTCTAGCAAAGTCAAGAATGTTTTAATTTACAGATAATAAAGTGGATATTTTTTACTTTCAACTGTTTGTTGTTTGATCACACCGCCAAGCACAACATACATGTTGGCGGCTTTCGTCCTTTGATGTTTATTAAATTGTGCGACTCTTGTATCAACCACAGCTTTGTCTGCTGCTTGGCTGTGATTGCAGTTAAATAAGAAGCCCATGTCGGCTATTGTTTGAGCAACGACTGTATACAGAATTCCTGGAAGACAATCACAAAGACGATTTACTGGCTTTACTCATGGATCCGTAATAAGTAACACTTCCGATAATGTTTACTTCGGCTTAACAATTCAAAAAACCTAATGAAACCAGTTTTCTCTTCTAGAGTAGAATACGGAGCTTCACCACAACCTGTTCAAATTGATAAATTTCAGAAGCCAAGCGTTCTACACACTATTTCTCGTACGTTATATATATCGTATTATTTTAGAATTCATACACGATCACTTCTCCAAAATCACTTTAAGAACCTGGATAAATTGTTAAGTTCCGATCGTTTATTTTTAAAAGTCATACGCGAATTCTTCCACCAAATTATAATAAACATTTTACACACTATTTCTCGTACGTTAAACAAATATTTTCACGGTCCGATAAAAATACACGTAAATGAATTTCAAATTTCAGGAACCATGCCACGATCATATTATTTTAAAAGTCACAACTAATCTCATGCCCAAAATGAAGTTAATTTCTTGTTTTGTTCTTTTTTACTTTTCTCCAAAATTTTTTTCTCCATGTGTGAATGAATATATGAAATTTCGGGAGCCATGCTACGACCGCGTTATATCCGAATTCCCGTTATGGCGGGGCGCATTATAGCGGGGTTCCACTGTATTTCGGAAATCTCTTTGGGGTTTAGAACAAAACGAGACAAAAAAGTACAATTAAACTAAGGAAGGCAGAAGGGGAAATTCTATTCTTATACTAGTTATAGAAAACCAATTGACTGTTAATGTACTGAGGCATTTGTAGTACTGTATAGCAGTATGCCTGTAAAACTGTAGAACCTCCCAGTTTCTTAATGCAAACATACAATAACAGCTTGAACATTAATAGGTTGTCATCAGATTTTCTGTACATTAACACAATACATGTACATTCAATGGATAAAAGCAGATATTCTATCATTTTGTGTTTTCTTTCATTCTTCTTTTTTTTTTAGGTCTGAAACGTATTGAACTGATGTCCAGAAAGTCCAGGTTTTGGCGTCACCAGAAAGATCTTCCTGATACCTATCTTTCTACAATTGAAGCTATTTACTATTTTCTTCGGGACTATCATGAGCTATTCATTACAGCTGATTACCATGGAGAATATGATAATTTATTATTTTTCTTCCATTTTATTTACCAGAAGATTAGAAATATTTACAAAGGTGGTAAAGATCTGAAAGCATACCAGCAGAGAGGTGAACAAAACCAAAATAGCTAATAAAGTTGGCCTTTTTATGATTGTTGTTAAATTTGTAATACTATGGCATAACATTTGTTGTTAAATTTGTAATACTATGGCATAACATTTGTTGTTAAATTTGTAATACTATGGCATAACATTTGGATACCATGGCAAAACCTGGTGTGTAGTAGCATAATTGTTCTCGAAACAATTGCAATGTTTCCGAAAGTATCTGATTGATATCATTTTATACATCTAACCTTAATAAAAACTTGCAAAGTTACTTTGTTCTCATTTATTATGTTGTCACTGTAACTAATTTAGTCAATACTGTAGATTTTTAATAGGAAACCTCACTTCAAACATTCCATTTTAAGTCAACATGAAACCCACTTCTCTTTTTTAACTCAGTTTATTAGCATCAACTACATGTGCATACTTAAAACTTTAATGCAGTACAAAGGTGAAGTAAATTTTGTTTTTCTACGTATGAAATTTCAGCTATTAGCTTTGGTAGCATTCCAAAGCTGACACTTCATAATACCATGTCAAGTAAATTTACAAAAGCTGCCTGACATTTAGGATGATAAAGGGGAAAAAACCCATTTCCTGATTTAAAATTCCATATTCTGACCTCAATTGGAATATAAATCGGCATCTTCTTCATGCTTTAGCAAAATATGTGAAATCAGAATTCTACAAACAAGCTCAGAACTAAAATCCCTCCCTGGAGAGACCGATCCCTCCTACAGAACTATTCACGTAGATGAGGTGGTATTGACAGAATGTGCTGCTAATTTGTTGGACATGCTCATACATACATACTAAACCTGAAACAGTGCATACTCTGTCAGTATCAAGACAGGGAAAATAGTCATGTTAAATGTGTCAATTTCCACCCTATCAGCCACATGTATTTTGAAATGAACTGGATGGAAACATGTCAATTTCCACCCTATCAGACACAGATATTTTGAAGTGAACTTGATGAAAAATATGTCAATTTCCACCCTATCAGACACAGGTATTTTGAAGTGAACTTGATGAAGAAAAAAAATGTGTCAATTTCTACCCTATCAGACAGATGTTTTGAAGTGAACTTGGCGGAAAAAATGTGTCAATTTCCACCCTATCTGACACAGGTATTTTGAAGTTGATGAAAAAAATGTGTCAATTTCTACCCTATCCGATACAGGTATTTTGAAGTGTACTTGATGAAAAATATGTCAATTTCCACCCTATCCAACACAGGTATTTTGAAGTGATCTTGATGAAAAAAAATGAAAATTCCACCCTATCAGACATGGGTATTTTGAAGTGATATAAAAAAATTGTCAATTTCCACCCTATCAACGTACAGAAATATTGTAGTCGGTACATACCAGCTAATACATCATGTACCATGCTAAAGAACATGAATTTTGACTCCCAGACCACCTAACATTGTCAAGTTTTGCAAAATATTAATTGTGGTAATATTAGGAAAGAAAACAGCAAATTTCTTGATGACCTTGATGTATTTAGGAAAGAAAACAAATTATTGATGACCTTAATGTATTTAGGAAAGAAAACAAATTTCTTGATGACCTTGATTTTTTTGGAATGACAACAAATTTATTGATGACCTTGATATATTTAGGAAAGAAAACAACATATTTCTTGATGACTTGTTGTATTTAGGAAAGAAAACAAATTTCTTGATGTATTATGAATGACAACAACAAATTTATTGATGACCTTGATGTATTTAGGAAAGAAAACAAATGTATTGATGACATTGATTTATTAGGAATGACAGCAACAGATTTATTGATGACCTTAATGTATTTAGGCAAGAAAACAAATTTATTGATGACATTGATTTATTAGGAATGACAGCAACATATTTATTGATGACCTTGATGTATTTAGGAAAGAAAACACATTTCTTGATGACTTGATGTATTAAGAAAGAAAACAAATTTCTTGATGACTTTGATGTATTATGAATGACAACAACAAATTTCTTGATGACCTGGATATATTTAGGAAAGAAAACAAATTTCTTGATGACCTGGATGTATTTAGGAAAGAAAACAAATTTCTTGATGACCTTGATGTATGTACACAGCATGTAGCATGGATGTACTGTAAAAAGACCCTGCAAGAAGTTGTTATAAAAGTATTCTTGAGTCATTGTATTCAGGTGTTTTTCATAGAGGCAATTAAAAGGTAATTTGATCAACAAATTCATATATTAATTGGCTGACATAAGCATCTGTGCTGATTGTGTTAAGTCTTTTTAACAATGGTGTGAAGGAATTCATTCCTCTCATTTGTATCGGTAAATACAAAAAGTGGACCAACCCAGTTTATTTGAAGCTGGGTAAAACAAAGATACTGTTGCCTTGTATGATTGCCAGATGGTAGAAACCTTTCTTGATGTCAGATTTTACCCCATTTATTAAACACAAAAAATGATTATTTCAGTAGGTGGAATAGTGAGTGCTAAAAGAATTGTAATTTTTTAAATACAGCTACAATTTAGAAATGGATCAGATATCAGAAAAGTCCAGCAAAACAATTTTTGAACTTATAGTTCAAAGATTTTGACATAAGAACAGCAGCAAGGTGGTGCATGTCATTGTTTGCACATACTGCAAATACAATATTGACATTTGTCATTCTGGAGTGTTTGACATTTGTTGTCATATCAGCACCACAATTGTATAACATGGAGGCAGTTCAGAACATATTTGACACCGAATGAAACTTTAGGTTAATTCAATTTATTTATTAACTTAATCTTCCATCAATCACCAGCTATTTTTGACCCATGTTTTTCAATATGTTCTTAGCCATGGAACTGATTCAAACCCAATAATAAACACAGTTGATTTTGTGTTTATAAAAAGATGTAATTCATACTGGATAGATGCATTGATTCTTGCAGCAGTACTTGTATAATTACCATAAACCTTGAGAAGAAAGTGATCACCTCCATAGATGACTTATATGGTTTGATAATAATAACAATTTCTATCAAGACAAGTACATCATGTGACCAGTCTGCATCAAATAGGGTTCTGACAATGCCAGAATTAATATTGACAAGAACAATCCAGTTCTAACTAGGATTTGCTCAGTTAAACCAGCAGAGAAGTTTGTGCAAACAGTACCATTCACCCTACAACAACAACAACAACAACAGTCTTTAATTACAATCAGCTATTGCTTATTATGACATAAAGGTCTATGTAAAGAGGACAGTGTTATTATGGCCTTTGTAGAGAGGACAATGTTATAATGAAAAGGTTTTTGTAGAAAGGACAGTGTTATAATGAAAAGGTTTTTGTAGAGGACAATGTTTTAATGAAAAGGTTTTTGTAGAGAGGACAATGTTTTAATGAAAAAGGTTTTTGTAGAGAGGACAATGTTTTAATGAAAAGGTGTTTGTAGAGAGGATAGTGTTATAATGAAAAGGTTTTTGTAGAGGGCAATGTTATAATGAAAAGGTTTTTGTAGAGAGGACAGTGTTATAATGAAAAGGTTTCTATAGAGAGGACAGTGTTATAATGAAAAGGTTGTTGTAGAGAGGACAATGTTATAATGAAAAAGTTTTTGTAGAGAGGACAATGTTATAATGAAAAAGTTTTTGTAGAGAGGACAGTGTTGTAATGAAGGTATTTGTAGAGAGGACAGTGTTATAATGAAGTTATTTTTAGAGAGGACAGTGTTATAATGAATGTTTTTGTAGTGAGGACAACATTATAATGAAGGTCTTTGTAGAGAGCACAGTTTTACAATGAAGGACCTTGTAAAGGGGACAGCATTATAGTGAAGGTCTTTGTAGAGAGAACAAGGTTATAATGGAAGTCTTTGCAGAGAGGACAATGCTATAGTATAGGTCTTTGTAGATGTATCTTGTAATGAAGGTAATTGTAGACAATGTTATAATGAAGGTATTTGTAGAGAGGACA
The DNA here is from genome assembly GCA_029339505.1 of Unio delphinus. Classification (NCBI taxonomy): domain Eukaryota; kingdom Metazoa; phylum Mollusca; class Bivalvia; order Unionida; family Unionidae; genus Unio; species Unio delphinus. The sequence continues at coordinate 9,631,573 of JAQISU010000036.1, read as the reverse complement.
GTGTTATAATGAAGGTATTTGTAGAGAGGGCAATGCTATAATGAAGGTATTTGTAGAGAGTACAGTGTTGTAATGAAGGTATTTGTAGAGAGGACAGTGTTGTAATGAAGGTATTTTTAGAGAGGGCAATGTTATAATGAAGGTGTTTGTAGAGAGGGCAATGTTATAATGAAGGTATTTGTAGACAATGTTGTAATGAAGGTATTTGTAGAGAGGGCAATGTTATAATGAAGGTATTTGTAGACATTGTTGTAATGAAGGTATTTGTAGAGAGGACAGTGTTGTAATGAAGGTATTTGTAGAGAGGACAGTGTTGTAATGAAGGTATTTTTAGAGAGGACAATGTTATAATGAAGGTATTTGTAGACAATGTTGTAATGAAGGTATTTGTAGAGAGGGTAATGTTATAATGAAGGTATTTGTAGAGAGGGCAATGTTATAATGAAGGTATTTGTAGAGAGGGCAATGTTATAATGAAGGTATTTGTAGAGAGGACAGTGTTGTAATGAAGGTATTTGTAGAGAGGGCAGTGTTATAATGAAGGTATTTGTAAACAATGTTATAATGAAGGTAATTGTAGAGAGGGCAATGTTATAATGAAGGTATTTGTAGAGAGGGCAATGTTATAATGAAGGTAATTGTAGAGAGGGCAATGTTATAATGAAGGTATTTGTAGAGAGGACAGTGTTGTAATGAAGGTATTTGTAGAGAGGGCAATGTTATAATGAAGGTATTTGTAGAGAGGGCAATGTTATAATGAAGGTATTTTTAGAGAGGGCAATGTTATAATGAAGGTATTTGTAGAGAGGGCAATGTTATAATGAAGGTATTTGTAGAGAGGGCAATGTTATAATGAAGGTCTTTGTATATGACCGTTGTAATGAAGGTCTTTCTAGATGACCGTTGTAATGAAGGTCTTTATTGAAATAGACACTGCTATGATGAAGGTCTTTATTGAAATAGACACTGCTATGATGAAGGTCTTTATTGGAATATACACTGCTATGATGAAGGTCTTTATTGAAATAGACACTGCTATGGTGAAGGTCTTTATTGAAATAGACACTGCTATGATGAAGGTCTTTATTGAAATAGACATTGCTATGATGAAGGTCTTTATTGAAATAGACATTGCTATGATGAAGGTCTTTATTGAAATAGACATTGCTATGATGTTCTTATTGAAATAGACATTGCTATGATGAAGGTCTTTATTGAAATAGACACTGCTATGATGAAGGTCTTTATTGAAATAGACACTGCTATGATGAAGGTCTTTATTGAAATAGACATTGCTATGATGAAGGTCTTTATTGAAATAGACATTGCTATGATGAAGGTCTTTATTGAAATAGACACTGCTATGATGAAGGTCTTTATTGAAATAGACACTGCTATGATGGAGGTCTTTATTGAAATAGACACTGCTATGATGAAGGTCTTTATTGAAATAGACACTGCTATGATGAAGGTCTTTATTGAAATAGACATTGCTATGATGAAGGTCTTTATTGAAATAGACATTGCTATGATGAAGGTCTTTATTGAAATAGACACTGCTATGATGAAGGTCTTTATTGAAATAGACACTGCTATGATGAATGTTTTTATTAGGAGTACAATGCTATACTTAAACTCCTATAGAGAGAATGCTGTGTTATAGAAACTATGTTGTTAGCTATTCCAGTGAGAATAGTGTGAATTCATTTTAGCTTTTGCTTTTGTTGCTGAAAAAAAATCGGTGAATAAATCATTTTATATATAATATACGGGGCCCCGAGTAGTCTAAAGCGCTCACAGTTACGGATCACTGTCATCTCACCGCTGTCTGCGTGGGTTCGAGTCTCAGGCTCGGCTAATGTGGGTATGTGAGAACGCTTGCCGGTAGCTTCTCGTGGGTCGGTGGTTCATTCCGAGGGTTTCCTGGGTTCTTCCTCCACGAATAATACTGGCCACCATGTATAGCCTATATTGTGCTGAAAAATGGCGTTAAACCCTACAACAACATATAATATATAAGATCCACCCTGCACAGTATACGATCATATGCGAGTATTATTTAGGGGATGTTATTCACTTTTGTCTTGATGCAGATTATTTTTTGAAGAAAAAAAAACGTTATCTTCCTTATTACCGCGTATGTTTGGTAGGTTTTCTAGTTTTGGCAAACTTGTACATAACACATTTCTGACTTTCTTATTTCTGTTGCAGTGACGAAAATCTAATTATTGTTGAGATCTAATGTAGTCTTTTTGTTTATTAGTCGAAGTGTTTTGTTCGTCGCCAATTTGCTTTGAATATGATAGATTCAATAATATAACACGTGTCACAAATCCGACTTCATTAGGTTTGACATTTAGTATGAAAGAGCATTTCATTGTTAGATGATCGAAAGATTAAAGGTCCAGGTCAGAGAGGATTTTTACATTGCAAATGACTCTTTATTACACTTCAGGTATTTGTCAAATTACATGTATGACTCTCTTAAGGGGAAAAAAAGTTCTTTGACAAGACAAAAGGTCGAATTTCGGGGTTGATAATTTTGCACTAGCTTTAGTCCTGTTTTTATCATGATAACGTTTGTTTCATTAGCATATACTGTATGTACGCTTCATATAAACTTTATATGCACTTCATATATAATTTATATACATTTCATATAAACTTTATACTTCATATAAACTATATACACTTCATATAAACTGTATATTCACTTCATATTACCATTATTCAGTTAGTGGTTTGACTATCAGTGAAATACTAGCTGGTTTACTTTGTTTCAAAAGGTGGTAATCACATTAATTTTAAGATAGATGCTTCTTTGATACTAATCAAGTTATATACTCATTGTTCATGCAACAATTTATGTAAGCCATACCGAGTTACTTCTTCGATACTAGTCAAGTTATATACTCGTTGTTCATGCAACAATTTATGTAAGCCATACCGAGTTACTTCTTCGATACTAATCAAGTTATATACTCGTTGTTCATGCAACAATTTATGTAAGCCATACCGAGTTACTTCTTCGATACTAGTCAAGTTATATACTCGTTGTTCATGCAACAATTTATGTAAGCCATACCGAGTTACTTCTTCGATACTAGTCAAGTTATATACTCGTTGTTCATGCAACAATTTATGTAAGCCATACCGAGTTACTTCTTCGATACTAGTCAAGTTATATACTCATTGTTCATGCAACAATTTATGTAAGCCATACCGAGTTACTTCTTCGATACTAATCAAGTTATATACTCGTTGTTCATGAAACAATTTATGTAAGCCATACCGAGTTACTTCTTCGATACTAGTCAAGTTATATACTCGTTGTTCATGCAACAATTTATGTAAGCCATACCGAGTTACTTCTTCGATACTAGTCAAGTTATATACTCATTGTTCATGCAATAATTTATGTAAGCCATACCGAGTTACTTCTTCGATACTAATCAAGTTATATACTCGTTGTTCATGCAACAATTTATGTAAGCCATACCGAGTTACTTCTTCGATACTAGTCAAGTTATATACTCGTTGTTCATGCAACAATTTATGTAAGCCATACCGAGTTACTTCTTCGATACTAGTCAAGTTATATACTCATTGTTCATGCAACAATTTATGTAAGCCATACCGAGTTACTTCTTCGATACTAATCAAGTTATATACTCGTTGTTCATGCAACAATTTATGTAAGCCATACCGAGTTACTTCTTCGATACTAGTCAAGTTATATACTCGTTGTTCATGCAACAATTTATGTAAGCCATACCGAGTTACTTCTTCGATACTAGTCAAGTTATATACTCATTGTTCATGCAATAATTTATGTAAGCCATACCGAGTTACTTCTTCGATACTAATCAAGTTATATACTCGTTGTTCATGCAACAATTTATGTAAGCCATACCGAGTTACTTCTTCGATACTAGTCAAGTTATATACTCGTTGTTCATGCAACAATTTATGTAAGCCATACCGAGTTACTTCTTCGATACTAGTCAAGTTATATACTCATTGTTCATGCAATAATTTATGTAAGCCATACCGAGTTACTTCTTCGATACTAATCAAGTTATATACTCGTTGTTCATGCAACAATTTATGTAAGCCATACCGAGTTACTTATTCGATACTAGTCAAGTTATATACTCGTTGTTCATGCAACAATTTATGTAAGCCATACCGAGTTACTTATTCGATACTAGTCAAGTTATATACTCGTTGTTCATGCAACAATTTATGTAAGCCATACCGAGTTACTTATTCGATACTAGTCAAGTTATATACTCGTTGTTCATGCAACAATTTATGTAAGCCATACCGAGTTACTTCTTCGATACTAGTCAAGTTATATACTCATTGTTCATGCAATAATTTATGTAAGCCATACCGAGTTACTTCTTCGATACTAATCAAGTTATATACTCGTTGTTCATGCAACAATTTATGTAAGCCATACCGAGTTACTATTCGATACTAGTCAAGTTATTTACTCGTTGTTCATGCAACAATTTATGTAAGCCATACCGAGTTACTTATTCGATACTAGTCAAGTTATTTACTCGTTGTTCATGCAACAATTTATGTAAGCCATACCGAGTTACTTATTCGATACTAGTCAAGTTATTTACTCGTTGTTCATGCAACAATTTATGTAAGCCATACCGAGTTACTTCTTCGATACTAGTCAAGTTATATACTCGTTGTTCATGCAACAATTTATGTAAGCCATACTGAGTTCGAGTAGTCTAAGGACTTAATGTAAAGATTATACAGCAGTTAATTTTCCATGGTAGGTCTATGACGTTTAATGACAATTTTTGTACAGTTTCATTTTAATTGTTTGTTTGCCAATATCACAAGCATGGCATTGGAATTGAATTACAGGTTAACGCACCTTGTCAAAAGTCATGGATGCCAAGTTATAATAAGCACCAACAGTCTTGAGTCCAAGTTATAGCAACTTAACAAGGATCTTGAACTCCAAGTTATATCAACTTAAACAAAAGACTCGGAGTCCAAGTTATATCAACTTACCAAGGATATTGAACTCCAAGTTATATCAACTTAACAAAAGACTCGGAGTCCAAGTTATATCAACTTAACAAAAGACTCGGAGTCCAAGTTATATCAACTTAACAAAAGACTCGGAGTCCAAGTTATATCAACTTAACAAAAGACTCGGAGTCCAAGTTATATATATCAACTTAACAAAAGACTCGAAGGCAAAGTTATAGCAACTTACCAAGAGTCCTTGACTGCAAGTTATAGCAACCGAACAAGAGACATGGACTCAACATTTATAGCAACGTAACAAGAGGCATGGACTCCAAGCTATATCAACTTACTAAAAAGGCTGGGCTCGAAGTTTTAACAACTTAACAAGAGGCATGGACTGCAAGTTATAGCAACTCGCCAAGGACCCTGGACTCACAATTTATAACAACATAACAAGAGTCCTGGGTTCCAAGTCTTAACAACTGGTCAAACGTCGTGGACTCTTTACATGTAACAACTTGACAAACATATGGGACTCCAAGTTATAAGAAGTTTCCCTATTGAACTGCAAGTTACAACAACTTACCAAACGTCTGTCGACTCCAAGTTATAAGAATTTACCAAGAGTCATTGACGCCACGTTATCTGCCAAGATTATTGTACTGTTCTTAATTAGAAAACAGTTGAATAAATTCTGATGACACTATCAATGTATTTGATTGACAGGCATGACAAGACGTACGACTATTTCTAACTCGGAGTACGAAAGATTAAGTTACTAGCTATTTTTGCAAGTGTCATAATGTTAATTTGTGGAAAAGTACTGAACGTTTCCGGGACAGAAAATTTATAATCTCGATGACACTCCTTCTGTATATTTCCAGATTTAAAAATAAAATAATTGCGTCTCGAGTGCATTTGTGAAATTTGATTAAATATAAAATGGTTATTATAATGAACACGTGTGGCTACTTTCCTTGATAAACTAACGTGACAATGGTGCAATCAAGGACGGCTATCAAAATATAGTCGATATTCGTCTTCTCAAGCTCCAGTTTACCGTGGAAGTGAAGACTCGCCAAATTACCTTTACCCCACCCAGCACATTAATGACACCCCCCCCCCCCATAACCCCAAACGTGCAACATAATACCAACAGGCACTAATTGTATTAGATTACTGATCAACACTCAGGAAATCGTCCAGCTTGGTGGTCAGTCCGCGTTTAGCAAGACTGTATATATTCATATAACAACAAGACTGTATATATTCATATAACCAACGTATTAACAGTATTGTTATCGAAGAAGCTTTCCACATCTTCCAAAAGTTTTCGACATCAAGCCCATTGTGCTGAGAACAGGAGAAATGTGGCAAGTACAACCAGGTCTGAGTTGTACGTCAACTTACCTGGACTTAAAGCGTGTTCTCATTTCTAGATCTGATCATCAGACAATATGTGATTGACATGCTATGACGTTGAAATTCAAATAACGTCGAAAAAGAATCCCCAGGATCTAACAACACATACACCGTCAGGCGTAATTCGACGTTTTTTCTTCAACATTCCAATAGTCTGCTGCCCACTCGTAAGCGCTGGTTTGTTGGATTTATTAGGTAATACTGTCTGGTTATTCAACTTGTTTGACAATAAAAGGGCCTATGCAAGTGATAGTCCGACACCTGGGCTGATTTTGTTATATAACATTCACAAATTCAAATTGTTATATCTTTTCTTTTTCACGCGATATGCTTTGTGAGGAAATTTTCATTATTAATTCTTTTTAAAAATCCGAGCAATCTTTGAATTTAGGTAAAAACGCATGTTACTTAGTAGATTGAGTAATTTGTTGTTTTTTTTTTAGAGGGAGGGTGTGTTTGTTTTTCCGAATTTGCGATTCATCAATAGGAACAATTTTTTAATTTGGTTTTCAGAACTTTTTACTCGTCGCTGTTTTTAGTAGTCTCCAGCTCCCAATCAATATAAATGCTAGTTCTATTTACATCATACAGCATGTATGATTTAATTTTCCGGCACTGTAAATATAATTTATTCGAATATTTGCGAGGTAAAACGACAAAAAGAAAAAAGAAAGAACAAGAAGAAAGGATAAAGCTTTAGATAAACATTCATGCAGTAAATAAGAAGTTTGAATATTTTTATATTACGCGCGACATTCTTTCCGATATTGTTTGTATTAGACAGATATTTCTCGAATGTGTTTAATCCCTGAGGCCTGATCATCAATTCCTGGCCGACCGTATATAGTACCACCACCACCACCAGTATCACCACGCGAACTTCATACTTTTTTTTTTTACATCAACTTACCAAAGAAATGTGTTTTTTTATGCAAAATATGTTCCACATGTACTTTACTGTATAAAGTTATTACAGTTCATTGATCAAATACTTTGACCTGCAAGGGTATAAGTTTCAAGGCTCGTGCTGTCAGTGCCCCATTTTTTCTTTCTCCTCGTTCTCCATTTTGTCGTACATTTCATCCCTACGTTGATACTCTAATTTTAGATTGAGTTGAGTAGAGTTCATTACATTCTGTTTTATCAACCAAGTAAACTATATCCATAGTGATGGATATAAAGTAAACGATATCCATAGTGATGGATACAAAGTAAACGATATCCATAGTGATGGATACAAAGTAAACGATATCTATAGTGATGGATACACAGTAAACGATATCCATAGTGATGGATACACAGTAAACGATATTCATAGTGATGGATACAAAGTAAACGATATCCATAGTGATGGATACAAAATAAACGATATCCATAGTGATGGATACAACTTAAGACCGATATGACTAGTATACGACTGGTATACCGAGTGACCCTTGGCAAACACTGTATATGTCACGTGACAATCGTAGGCTAGTAACTTGGTTTGAGTAGATCCATTTTCAAGTTTAGCCCCAAACTGACAAATTTTTAAAGTTATCAGAATCAGATTTATAAATAAAACTTTTGTTTACCAAAATAAAACATAAAACTTTCATATCCACATTTGACTGCCGTAGAATCGGAGTTAGATTCATTTCAAAAATAAATATTATTTGTTTTTATACGATTGTTTGATTTTATAAGATTTTAAACGATATGCTGAAATTTGCTGGTTAATAATTCACTTACCTTATCATGAAGAGTACAACAATCTGTGACCTATTTTTGGCATGAGACTGAGTACTGCTTGTGTTTTATCTACATGTCAGATTTGATATATGCACGGCTTAGAGTGCTCGATAAGAGCTAACGTGCCGTAAACCAGGTACATCCCTGTTGTATGACAAGTAAAGGTACACACGTAGCCACATTGAATACTATTGCTTTATGAACGTAGTAAATTCAGCTAGGAATAACTGGAAGTTTTCTAAAATTTATTATCAGTGATTTCCGTACTACTTTTAAAATATTCGTACATTTCAAAAGAATTATTTTGTTGATAAACCAATCAAATGCACCATTCAACAAACATAAGTCTTTACAAAAAAATATTGAGTACATGTATAATTCGGAATCAGTTTGGCGAATACATGCATGGAACAAAATAATGATCAAGTCATCTTGGAGTATGTATTTTATTCCGTTTCGATCAAGATTCTTACATAATAAACCCATATATCTGGTCATATATAATGTTAATAAACTGATTTATCTGGTCCCTGTGGGTTATGGTTAACCGTGATGTAATTTAAAACAAACGTATTTTATTGGACATACTTCACATTGTACAAGGCCGATATAGTACATGCGCATTCATGTTTATGTCTGAGAGAGAGAGAGAGAGAGAGAGAGAGAGAGAGAGAGAGAGAGAGAGAGAGAGAGAGAGAGAGAGAGAGATTGCTTTCAACAGTGAATTTGTGAATTTATACAAACAGCTGGCTTATACCTGTAATTTTCATCCCCAATTCAAAACACATATGACGCATTTGGGCTGAAACCAGATGGCTCTTTTTTACTTTGATCAATACAATGCACAAAGTCTGTTAAATCGCAATCGCCCTTAAGTTTTGACCTTCTTTAATATAGTCCGATTCATCTTCTTCACACAAAGCACTAAGTATAATAAGTCATTGTTTTTAATCTTTTTTATGTCCAGTGTTAAGAGTTTAATAAGCCACTTGTATTTATTTGAAGAAAATCAGTAGAAGTGCGTTCCGTGTTGCATGCCTGGTTAAATATGTCGATTCCTTGAATTGGCAACAGGACAAGAAAAAAATACTTATAAAAATAAATCCTGACCTTGTATTATGTGTAGTCCAATGAACATCTAACTACCTTTTTTGATTATACGACTTTTGATGCAATATTTTCAAAATCATAAAAAAAAAAAAAAATACTGATTACTAAGTACAAGAATATGTAAAATGCTTGGGGACGTTTTCAAAACCATGGCCCAAAAATGTGCAATCTCTGAATGGAATCGATTACGTTTTATTATTATTATTATTATTATTATTATTATTATTATTATTATTATTGTTATTGTTGTTGTTGTTGTTGTTTGTTTTTGGTACAGTCGGTGATGCAAATATACCTTTACAGTCTTGGTAAGACTTCTGCAGTTAAAATTTTACATCTTTTAAAGTTACTGAATGGATCATTCGCCTTAAAAAGGCTGAAAACTTTCTGAGTTACTTTAGTTGTTACAAATTAACAGTGATATGTCTGCCCATATTGTATAAACGGCAAATATCTGGGACATAAAATGAAAACATTTTTTGCAATATTTTATTAAAAGAGCGCTGTAGTAATATTGTTTATATCTAAGTCAAATTAGCTTACACAAACCCAGGCCAACAGTGTAACTATCCGCCAAAATTTCATGTGAGCGTACAAAGCGAGAAACAAAAAAAACCCACAACAAAAACACCGTCTAGTTATATACCTATATGTTATTCTAATTTGTATGTTGTTGTTTTTTTTTTTGTTTGCAATACTTTAAATGAATTAAAGGACATTCAATTTTTTATAAGCTTTAAATAAGGACCAGATGTAATTTTGCCAATAGTTTACATTCATATCTGCTAAACGTAGTAATTTAGGGGCTTGTCTATGAGAGACGTCACTTTGTGTACTAAAATACATTTATTGATCTTGCTTTATAACGCAACAATTTTAGAATACATTATGTTCCCAACAGCACCTTAAATGAACGAAAATATTACAACAAAACAAAATGGTATTTATAGCAACCGTTACTGATATTGATAAAGCCCTAATTTCGGAGTACTGTGGTTTTATTTACAGTGTTACTCGATCAAATAGCGTAAAGGTTCATAATTATAGACAGCGGACGATGTTAATATTTTTCTTTTGAAGTAAGTGACGGTTGCACGAACTGTCTCATTTACAAGAAAGAACCACGCCCGCATATCGAGTTCTCGCAAGAAGATAATCGCGTTACTGTAAATAAATGACAAGTATCGGCTCAACGTTTCATTCATAATGTTTGCAGATTAAGATAAAAGTGTGAATTAGCCTTGGTTTAGGTAACAATGAGGTATATGGGTGTACAAAAGAGATAGTTGCATTGTTCTTTTATTACGATAGCAAAAAAAAAAGCGGCCATAGTATAATCTATTTATCCAAATTCATGTTTTAAAGACTTTTTATTCAAGTTCATTTTTTGGAATGAGAGGAAGGTTGGTTTGGAATTTGCTTACAATATCTGTGGAGTTGATATAGAAGGCTTGAGCAGAGGCTGTTGACGTAACTTTTTCGATTATACGTTATATTACACACACACACACACACACACACAGACACACATATACACACATGATATATATATATATATATATATATATATATATATATATATATATATATATATATATATATATATATATATATATATATATATATATATATATATATATATATATATATATATAATTTAGATCTTCAACCCCCTTTACAATATATATGATGTCCTGAATTTTTAATTGTTTTCTAGCTAATATCAGAGAACTGTACATTTAAAATTGCTTCTAACTGGAAGTGAGTTGTTCAAACGAAGCTACCAAAAACTGCTACTGAACGATTATACATTTTGTGGTAAAGTATCGTCACTCTAGCCCTATTATATAAGGTTCGTGAGTTTGAATGGTCCGTGGTCCAAAAAAAATATCGATCGATGTAGTATTGATTGTGTTTTATATTTGGTTCCAAAGGCAGATACTCAAAATAACGGATTAATTGATCTGAAGGCAAAATATGCGAATAACGATAATTTATAAGGTCAATAGTCAGAAATTTGGATACTGTGTTTCTATGGCCCCAGGGTATATAAATCAGGCGAGTCAGTTCGCCGTGATTGTTAGAAAGACGAATGCATATCACCGTACATTTTAAATGATTTTGTCATGAAAATTTATTACATATCTGACTGATGTAACCACTTTTTTCAGATTACAGCTCCAAATCATTTCTTAAATCAGAGTGGCTGACAATTTGACCACAACGACCCTGATCTGCGACTATACAGGCTAAAGCGTGTTTTCCCCATCACTATTTACAAGACATGCCATCACATAGAAACTTCTATCAAAGATAAGGTAACGACGAGTGAAATGACAAACCTTTGCTATAGAAGATATGGCATTATGAAATACGAACCTTTGCGAAAGAAGATATGGCATTATGAAATACGAAACTTTGCGGAAGAAGATATGGCATTATGAAATACGAAACTTTGCGGAAGACGATATGGCATTATGAAATACGTAACTTTGCGGAAGAAGATATGGCATTATGAAATACGTAACTTTGCGGAAGAAGATATGGCATTATGAAATACGTAGCTTTGCGGAAGAAGATATGCCTTCACGAAATGAAAAACGTGTGTGTGTGTGTGTGTGTGTGTGTGTGTGTGTGTGTGTGTGTGTGTGTGTGTGTGTGTGTAAAGGACTCACTTATATGGCTTAAAAGAAACACAATGATGAAACGATGAACCTATGTGGTATCAAAAACCACAATGTTTTATCATCCTTTGTTTTTAAACAAAGCTTTAAAAGTCCACGTGCGACTTTTCACCTTTCAAAGCTGGGTTTTAGTACCTTTACAAAGACGACCAACCATATCCGTGGTGTCTAACATATACACATTGCTTCTAACCATTTCTTTGTTCCCCTGATTTAGGCATTATGCTCCCAATATTGTATTTTAGTTATTATAGAAGTCCCAACAAGGCTCAATTTTGTAGGAAGTGAAATTAGTGTTAGATAAAACTCCGAGCCCTTAGTCAGCTATGCCGACAGTTAAAATACTGAGTATCAAAAAGGGTGAAACTCAAATGAATAGCAATTAAATACAGTTCAAAAGTCAAATGATAATAATTCCCCAATCACCATTCGTCCTCTTGACTAAGTGGTAGCGTATTGCATCATTTGATTTATAGTGTGAGATAGCCTTTCTCCGTTTCTTTATTTCCTACTCATCTGTATCGCTCATATCCTGCCAAATTCCTTCTCTCCTTCAGACTTCCCTCATAACTCCTTCTATTCCTTGCCTGCTCCTTCTATTCTCTTCGATTCTTTTACCGACTAACCTTCGATTCACAATCGACTTTTCCAATAGTCAATATTCCGTCTCCCTCCTAGAGACTCGGGACTAAACTATAACACAAGTCTGTCATTTAAAAGCTTCCCTTACGAAGCTTTGTCTTTCTTAGAACTTCCTAAGGTTCACCGCCAAATTGCTACTGGCTTCCACGGAATAATGCTTTATACCTTTCGAGCACGATGTGCGGCCAATTAATAAGTTCCATTCGAAAATACTAAATTAAATTCGGATTGAAATGGTTACCAGATAGTGCATCCCGGGCCGACTGTCAACGTGTTGAGATTTACGATGTCTATAAGTGTCCTTCGTTCTTGAACAAAACTTTAAACGTCCACGTACGACTTTTCACATCCTTCAAAGCTGTGTTGTTGTTGTTGTTGTTGTTGTTGTTGTTGTAGGGGTTAACGCCATTTTTCAGCACACGATAGGCTATACATACATACATGCATGCATGCATGCATGCATGCATGCATGCATACATACATACATACATACATACATACATACATACATACATACATACATACATACATACATACATACATACATAGATACATACATACATACATAAATACATACATACATACATACATACATTATTTATGGATAGCAACAATGGAGAATTGTTAGGTTAGAAAACGAATATTTTTTAAAGCTATTCCAAGGCCACATTATGTTATCTTTGAAATCTTTGCATCCAACCATATCATGTTATGATCTTACCATCAAAATGACATGGCCGGTCCCTCGTAGTCGATGCGAAGATAAAACACATTTAAAATACTAGCTCTGAGTGTTATTTCCACTTAATATTAGTACTGTAGCACTGGCTCAGTAATACATACTCTAGTATTGTTTCCATTGAGTGTTATAACTCTAACAATGACTCAGTAATACATACTCTAGTATTGTTTCCATTGACTATTATTACTGTAGCAATGACTCAGTAATACATACTCTAGTTCTATTTCCACTTAACGTTAGTATTGTAGCACTGGCTCATTAATACATACTCTAGTATTGTTTCCATTGACTGTTAGTACTGTAGGAATGGCTCAGTAATACATACTCTAGTTCTATTTCCACTTAACGTTAGTATTGTAGCACTGGCTCATTAATACATACTCTAGTATTGTTTCCATTGACTGTTATTACTGTAGCAATGATTCAATAATACATACTCTAGTATTGTTTCCATTGACTGTTAGTACTGTAGGAATGGCTCAGTAATACATACTCTAGTATTGTTTCCATTGACTGTTATTACTGTAGCAATGATTCAATAATACATACTCTAGTATTGTTTCCATTGACTGTTATTACTGTAGCAATGACTCAGTAATACATACTCTAGTATTGTTCCCATTGACTGTTAGTACTGTAGGAATGGCTCAGTAATACATACTCTAGTATTGTTCCCATTGACTGTTAGTACTGTAGGAATGGCTCAGTAATACATACTCTAGTATTGTTTCCATTGACTGTTAGTACTGTAGCAATGACTCAGTAATACATACTCTAGTTCTATTTCCACTTAACGTTAGTATTGTAGCACTGGCTCAGTAATACATACTCTAGTATTGTTTCCATTGACTGTTATTACTGTAGCAATGACTCAGTAATACATACTCTAGTTCTATTTCCACTTAACGTTAGTATTGTAGCACTGGCTCAGTAATACATACTCTAGTATTGTTCCCATTGACTGTTAGTACTGTAGGAATGGCTCAGTAATACATACTCTAGTATTGTTTCCATTGACTGTTAGTACTGTAGCAATGACTCAGTAATACATACTCTAGTTCTATTTCCACTTAACGTTAGTATTGTAGCACTGGCTCAGTAATACATACTCTAGTATTGTTTCCATTGACTGTTATTACTGTAGCAATGACTCAGTAATACATACTCTAGTTCTATTTCCACTTAACGTTAGTATTGTAGCACTGGCTCAGTAATACATACTCTAGTATTGTTTCCATTGACTGTTATTACTGTAGCAATGATTCAATAATACATACTCTAGTATTGTTTCCATTGACTATTATTACTGTAGCAATGACTCAGTAATACATACTCTAGTTCTATTTCCACTTAACGTTAGTATTGTAGCACTGGCTCAGTAATACATACTCTAGTATTGTTCCCATTGACTGTTAGTACTGTAGGAATGGCTCAGTAATACATACTCTAGTATTGTTTCCATTGACTGTTAGTACTGTAGCAATGATTCAATAATACATACTCTAGTTCTTTTCCATTCACTGTCAGTACTGTAGCAGTGACACAGTAACACATGCTCAAGTAATATTTCCATTGACTAGTATTATTGTAGCGGTAATTCGTACCCTATTCAACAGTGTATTTTAATTAACAAACTATGCGTTGTAGTTTTAGTTATTAATTTTGCCTATTGGATTATAAAATCAAAATCTCTAACTAGGTAATTTTTGAAGATTTTTTGTGCTTTACTCAGCTATCATGAGTATTTTAAAGCGTGGTGGGCCAGTTCATTTTTAAATTATTTCAAGATTGATTCTAATCATATCCCACCGTGAGCCTCCATAATTACTTTGGACCGATTCTTGTCTATCTGCGTATATTTATTGACCTTGTAATCGAGGTCAACTAGAGAATTGTAGGGTAGATTATCTTTGAGATTAATAACCGTCATATTTGTCAAAAGACTACCCAAATTAGGACTGTTGAAAATGAACGATCTTCTGACACGCAACAACAACACATAGATCACAGTAATGCTAGTAATACTATAAGTCGGTAAATATTATTGACGTCTTCTTCATTTTCAGGAATTAGTAAAGGTAGGACAGGAGATATTCGTGAACCTTTGAATCAGAGACTTGTTTGCATTTTTTAAACACATTACTGAGAAATTAGTTATTTCCGGTGCCAATTTAGACGATTCCATCTTTATGTTTAGAGTATTGATGCCAACGCCATATAGTGTTGGCAACACAGTGCTACATAAGTCCCTACGTCCGTCTCTTCATGTCCATTACTGCCCTCAACATCATGCAGTTCATTTCCGATTGAGCAACACATTGCGAATAGCTTAGTGGATTGAAAGCAAAGTTTGTATGTTTTGTATACTTTAAACGTTTGACAACTTTAATTTTCATTTAGTCGTGTCACAATTTGACCAAATTATTGCCCCGTTTTGATCTGTTTCTTTTATTCACGGTGATTTCTATTAATTATTTTTACAACACTGATACACGAATTAGGTCAAGTTTAATTTCACTCATATTTGTCTTAATATTATGTTATGCTTTCAATACAAACTCTCTATTTTCAGAAACTTTAAGGATTTGGGTTGAACATAAATTTAGTCCCGGGATTTATTCAAAGATAATTTTCACGACTGTTGACCTGTTTGTCTTAAAACTGTATGTACTGCTCCGTTTTTACTTTTAACGGCGTTTTTTTAATCTGGTTTAAGTGTGCTCTAATATGTTGTAAAAGAGTACTGCAATAGGCGGTATTAGACTGCTTCGTCTGAAGTGTGCGCCAGTGTGTTGTAAAAGAGTACTGTAATAGGTGGTATTAGACTGCTTCGTCTGAAGTGTGCTCCATTGTGTTGTAAAAGAGTACTGTAACAGGCGGTATTAGACTGCGTCGTCTGAAGTGTGCTCCAGTGTGTTGTAAAAGAGTACTGTAAAAGGCGGTATTAGACTGCTTCGTCTGAAGTGTGCGCCAATGTGTTGTAAAAGAGTACTGTAATAGGCGGTATTAGACTGCGTCGTCTGAAGTGTGCTCCAGTGTGTTGTAAAAGAGTACTGTAATAGGCGGTTTTAGACGGCTTCGTCTGAAGTGTGCTCCAGTGTGTTGTAAAAGAGTACTGTAAAAGGCGGTATTAGACTGCTTCGTCTGAAGTGGGTTTGGATATCGGGTTAGTAAGACCTAAACTACTTCAATAAATGTAACACCCAAAACTCAAATTACTTACTCGACGTGGGCACAAGGACTGGTTTTCACAGCTGTTCGAAAAAGAGTATGATTTTTACTCCATCGGCGCACGGGAAGACCTCGAATGTCTTAACGAGATCGTTAAAGATCTCTCAAAGTAGCACTAACTTTACCGATATATTAAAGAAACATTCAAACAACAATACCAATTCGGGCGACCTCCGCGATATCAGCGAGACCAATAAATGCTCTTGGTGTATGTCAGAGTAGAAATGGAAACAAAATATCAAGCATTTTGATCGTTAGAAATTTCTTCGCAGGAAAGAAACCGAATTCTAACCCATTCAAACATTACTACGATAGGCCTGACAGTAACATTCACAGACACATGGTCAATGAAAAAAAAAATAGTTATATTCATTTGGAACTTTTCAGTCAGTCTTGTTACGTAAATAACCGAGATGATCCGTACGGCAACTGATTGTAGCTGTCAGCATACTTTTGTTGCAGTATTCGTATTATTCACCTCGAAGTTTTCAATGAACTTCCTTCTGACATCTAATCAATTAGTGATACGAAGGATGTGCGTCATAGCTCTGCAATTTAACTTAAATAATAACAACTTGTAATCGATGCTTCAAAAAGAAACAGGTAGGGTCATATGAAAGGTCAATCTGATGGAAATTACAAATAGTGTTGCTTTAAGTATGTTTTGAGGCTTAATGCGATAATCCAGGAACGAGATTGTAGGATATGTAAGTTTTGAAACCTTTGCTAGTGTTTTCAAAATAGCGCACATCAAAGGAAGTTTGCACGGTATTCCAATTATAAATAGAATATAGCGCCACTCACGCATCCTTCTCTCATTGCATCTATTATTACTGTTCGTTATATTCAATTTGACGCTTGCGTCATGGATTAAATGCAACCAGTTCCCATCCCACTCAATAACTACTACAAAGGTTGAAAATAAATTTAGTACATGATTTATGTCAAGAAGAGTTATTACCCTTGCTTAAATTAAATGTTGTTGTTTCCAGTCATCTTTCCATTTCTGCGTATTAGCTTCAGTAAGAATTTCTGCTTTTTAATTTCAGAAGGAGTCTATGGATTAAATTACAATTATTGTTTGTTTTGCTGAGGTCATGTATTACTTAGTTAACCTTTACACATTTTGTATTATTCAACAGTGATTTGACACTGGCTAATTTAGACGTTTGCTTTTGCCTCAAGAATTCTTTTTCATTTCCATAACTAATGGAATTGATTGGTCTAATTCCGATTTCTTATGGAAATCAAGCAGAACTGATGTTAGGCTTCTGAGATGAAAGTAAACTTTACAGACTCCGAAGCATTATGTATTAAGCAAGATTAAGTCTTCCTTTGAATGTGACGAGTTCATTGTTCGTTTTCACTAAACATGTTCTTTCACACACACAAACACGCACACACATACACACACACACACACACACACATACACATGCACATACACTCTCCATCTTGCTTGCTCATTTGTTTTTTATATGAATGTCTACATATGCACATGCTTGCCTGATCTAACTTTTTGTCTGCATTAGGGATCAATTTTCGACTTGCAAGCTTATGTATTCAATACTTTCTGGTTTTGTTGAAAGATTATTTTTAATTTCATATCGTATCTTCTACTAAAGCCACGTTGTTTGGATTGAAATATAGTGCGATAAAAGTGTTCATTGGTCTTATCAGTCAAAGGTTATCGCCCTTGTAAGTGACTTCGTTTTTGCTTTCATTTTTTGAAGTTCATGATGAGTCAATCAAAGCAGTACAGCCTAGTTACAATGCTATCATATTATCTTACCGTGTTGTGAATTTGTTTGGATGTATGATCAAATATAAAAGGGTTTTCGAACGATTCGGCGTTGTTCCAACGAGTCTTACACATCAAAAGACTGATTCTAAACTCTGTCACCAGACAAGATCAATGACGGAGTCAAGTGTAGCTTTCACAAAAGTAAACTCATATCTATATAAAAGATGTGCGTCATACCTTGAGACTTTAGCTTTGCACAATGAAAAGCTGTAATTAATCTTTGTAAAACAAAAGAAGAGGGGTGAGACGGAGTTATATAGAAAAGAAAGGTAATGCCAGTGTTAATGGAAAAATTGTAACTTTAGGCATGTTTTGCGGTTTAAATACAATGAAAAATTAGTTCCAGGCACGATATTGCGACACAAGTAAGTGTTGTGTAAGATTTGTTAGCTAAAACGATACAATGTGGTTACTTCTTGGATTATTTATAATCTTCATTGATAGAAGGAATTTATGCAAGACCTAGAAATTAGAGGGGACAAGTACAAGGAAATGAATACACGTGTATTTTTCGACCCGCGTGTCATGGTCGTTAAACAGAAAATTTTTAATCAAGGCCTTGGAATGTTGTGATAGATTTGCAGCTGGAACACACGAAAGAAGTGTTGTTGTTACTGTTTTCTTTATTTTATAACAAACCTTTAAACAAAGCTTATAGTACAAAACACACACTCATACTTTTTTAAGCACAAAATATACATGTATGGAATACGTTAAGGGACACTTTCTGTCCTTCTTTGTGCCACATTTTAAATTCACATTATTTTATACAATAGCAGATACCAGTTGGTTCACAGTCACTGCGCTTGTACTACTGCTACTAATGATTACAACGATAATAATAATAATAATAATAATAATAATAATAATAATAATAATAATAATAATAATAATAATAATAATAATAATAAATTTATATAAGGGTGACACAATTAGTACAGAATATAATCTCTCTTATGGCCCTCAAGTTATATTTGCAGGTGAATTTATTTTAAGTAAAGTGTGAAGTTATTTTGGTTGGAACATTTACAATTTTCCTGAGATTTTGGCATTAATTAAGGAGATACGACATCAATTATAGCCAGTAAAGAATTTCATTTTGCTATCATTTACATGTTAATAGTCAATCATCTATCTGTGTCAGTAACGCAAGTATGCAATTCACTGAATGAAAAATAAATAGCGCACCTGTTTATATCGCCCACGTGAACACGTACTAAGGTATCGTATATATAATGGTTGTTTCAATATTAAATGGATCTATCTTCGGTGAAAATTATGCCAGTACACGAAACAAGCGTTTTGTAAATTTAAAACTGAAAAATACTTGTTTTTAAAATCTCATGAGTTCGAGAGATAATACTTGAAATGTAATATCTTTAAAATAAGAATTAGATTTGTTTGTTTTCTTCAAAGAGCTAATAATTCAGATTGATTATTGATCGTTGATTGATATATGGTTAAAGTTGTTATTATTGCAGTTCGTCTTCATACGATATTATCACGTTAATATGCAAACTATCCGCTCAGTATATATAATATTGGAAAGACCTGTTTGTCTCTGTCTGTCATCCATCTCAAATGACGGAATGTGATAGATCACTCCCATTGAAGATGGTTATCAATGAAGATAGGGTATCACTCGATTCATTATTACGACAACAACCAGTCTAGTGTTAGGTCGTTCCGTCAATGACCCAGTCAGAGTTCCATAGTATCAAACGGAAGACCGTCCGTTGCAACGAATATCTCTCTTATCGAGGAGTATTTGTTTAATGAACTATGCGACACATAAATCATTTTTAGTATTAATGCCATATCATAGGATAAAATATGTGGGTTTAAAAAAATAATTTTGTTGGCACGAAATAAATAATTATATGTTCCGTACTAACAATCATATAGCCATTTTTATCAAAGAAAGAATTTGGAATTTTCAAATTGTTTTTATTGGAGATAGTTTTCTACACGAAAGCGCTATGTACCTATACTATTTCGAAGTTATCGAAATCGAAGTTTCCTAATTTTCAGATGCAGACTCTAACAACCATAAGTGTAGTTTGGGGATCGAAGTACCAAATTAATAGTTTTCAGTATTTGATCAAATATATGGAGAAATTAGAAGCAAAAGAAGTATAAACAAAACAAAAGCAAGCAACAAAAAAAAAAAAAAAAAAAAAACCCACAAAACAAGCACAATGCCGAAAAAAAAATAACCATCTAACTGGTGGAGACTGTGGAGTTTGTTATCAAGTTTTAAACGATTACACTATTTCTTTCTTGATTCGAAGATAGTGGTACTGCAAGATCTTAGAGTGTAATAATTACCGCCACAAAACGAAGTATCTGTTTCGAGTGAACGAGTTCGATTACATGTCGAGATTGTTAGTTGCTGTTACCCATCCGAACTTTTCGAGCCAATATCGACCACCAAAATTGTGATGCAACATTCAGCGAAAGTTTTTCAGTGACTTAGTATTATTCTGTATCACTTTATTGCCCCAGTTTTTTTTTTTACAGATCACTCACACTTGTGTTCTGTCCAAAGAGTTTAAGTCTCCGCGTGACCGATTTGCCAATAGATTCCGAGGGTAGGTTGTTTTTTTCCGACGTTTTTTTTTTCTCTGGCCGGAATTTAATGCCCATTATGTACTGGAAAATGCCGTTAACGCTAAAAGCCAATAACAAACTATAGAGGTTCACAAACCAGGAAATGCATTCACTCGACCAATGAACTTAAAGAATACATTTATATCCACTTCATCCACCTGACCAATCATATAAAACTCTAATGACAATGTCCCTGACATTTCTCAACTGGCGACGCCATGATGCTACAGCCATATTGACAAAAGCCAAAGTTAGCTGACCCATAGCCTGGTTTGCCCAGCTATCTTTAGCCTTTTCCTTCCCCAGGAATAGAAGCCAGACGAGCGCCTGCCACCCTGAAGCATCGGAAGCGGACGCTCTAACCACTAGGCCATCCCAGCGGTCTGACAGTAAGTGAATGCGATTTTGTGCTACATACAAGCTGAAACCAAACCAAAAAAAAGCGGGGTGGGGGACCAATCAGAGGGGAGCTGTTGCACATTTGGCCCAAGCCTCAATCCCTAACATGAAAACAATTTTGTGGTAAAATAAATCATTATGAAAAGATTAAATATACTTCGTTGTGTACTAATTTTTTAAAATAAAAATACTCCTTATAGATTATATAGGTTGTGTACTTCGTTTTACCTCTTTTTATAGTAAATTATATGGGTAATTATTACATTCCACAATTTCAATAGTCAGGACCTAGGGAACTCAAATTATTGATGTGGCCCTGTCTACATACACCTTCTTTCACGGTTTCCAAATGAGTAACTTAATGGCGTGGATTTAAAAAAAAATGAAATTTATTAATGTAGGATTTTGCGCATCCACGAATATTGGTGCACAGGCGCCAGTCAAAACACGTAAATGGCTCAGTCTGCATGGAAATACGTATTGAATATGTAACACGAAATGTCTGTCTGCATGGAAATACGTATTGAATATGTAACACGAAATGTCTCTTCTTGGAAATACGTATTGAATATGTAACACGAAATGTCTCAGTCTGCATGGAAATACGTATTGAATATGTAACACGTAAATGGCTCAGTCTGCATGGAAATACGTATTGAATATGTAACACGAAATGGCTCAGTCTGCATGGAAACACGTATTAAATATGTAACACAAAATGTCTCAGTCTGCATGGAAATACGTATTGAATATGTAACACGAAATGGCTCAGTCTGCATGGAAATACGTATTGAATATGTAACACGAAATATCTCTTCATGGAAATACGTATTGAATATGTAACACGAAATGTCTCAGTCTGCATGGAAATACGTATTGAATATGTAACACGAAATGGCTCAGTCTGCATGGAAATACGTATTGAATATGTATCACGAAATGGCTCAGACTGCATGGAAATACGTATTGAATATGTAACACGAAATGGGCATGTAATAAATTTACCTAAAAACCAGTCCAGTTTGTACCAAGCGCTGCTATGAATTATTAAGAAAGTGACGAAACTATTTCGTTGATGTAGTCTTCTTGAAAACTAATCGTCATTGACACAAAATAAAGCCTTGTTCGATATTCGCTGAAGTTATTCCTCCCAAACACTGACTGAACATCATAATGTGTTATCGAAGCAGTACTGTCGGCATGTCACATTTTTGTTGGTATATTGTTTTTTATTTTGTCATTGCTATCTTACGAATATTATAGTTAAACCTTAGATCACAATAAGTCA
The DNA here is from genome assembly GCA_029339505.1 of Unio delphinus. Lineage (NCBI taxonomy): Eukaryota > Metazoa > Mollusca > Bivalvia > Unionida > Unionidae > Unio > Unio delphinus. The sequence continues at coordinate 9,608,907 of JAQISU010000036.1, read as the reverse complement.
CGGAGTAGAAACAACGAAAGAGAGAAAGGCAGGAAGGAACGAAGAAATTAAACGTAGCTGAAAAAGTATATCAAACGTTTCTCTAATTTTAAGTCATCGTGTATAATTAAAGTGAAATTGTGTATAGACATTATTATTAGTCTTTTTTTCTTTAGTTTTGTTTAAGTTATCGTGTATAATTAACGTTAAAAGTTGTTGCGTGCGTCAAGTCTCAAAATCGTGCAAGAATTTGTGAGGATGCATCTGCGTGCTAATTACAGTCAATTTGACCGTGAAGTTAGTATCTAAGTGATATCATCAGGTTATGACCCGTAATTCTAAACCTGATCTTAAACTGCTGATCCAAATTTTAGCAATACAAATAAAGAGGGATTTTTAAAATTCATGTTCACGTGAATTACATTCTTCAATAATTGCCATTATCCAAATATGATTTATTATATAACAAATTAATTAGGCACATACTTTGTGCAAATTAGCTGTTTCTTTTTTATCAGTCCATTAATTAAGAGAGATCCTAATGTTTAAGAAGAAACAAGTCCTGTTCGTGACAATGCTATATGGTGAAAGATATCGAACGCAACGATCTATCCGTGCCATAAAGGTATTTATCTAAGTCAAGATGAGATATTATTGCCAATAATATTTTGAATGAATTTATTACTGAATAGATATTTCAATAATACGAACATATCTTAATGAGTCATATATACAATGGTGTCATTTAGTGTAAGAAAGACGATAATAATGCTGATAAAAGAGACGGTTTGGTATCAATCAATCAATCAATCAATCAATCAATCTATCTATCTATCTATCTATCTATCTATCTATCTATCTATCTATCTATCTATCTATCTATCTATCTATCTTCTATCTATCTATCTATCTATCTATCTATCTATCTATCTATCTATCTACCTACCTACCTACCTACCTACCTACCTACCTATCTATCTATCTATCTATCTATCTATCTATCTATCTATCTATCTATCTATCTATCTATCTATCTACCTATCTTGCCTGGTTGTCTGTCGGTTCGTCTGTCCGTCCATCATCCATCCATCCATATGTCTGCCTGTCTACATATTGTCATAATATTAAATTACTGAAATGCCTCGTTAAAATCGCAATTACTCTTGTTTCTTGGGAAGACATACATTGTTTATACAGACATTAGAACCAGTTCCTACGTGTTGCAGTGGATCAGTCTACTTTCGCTTGTTCAATATTGCGGTAATATGTATGTTGCTATTGTTAGAGACCGAATCCATTTGTTCTGAAAGTGTTCAACATGGATATTGTTAGTCTCTGCGCCGTGTATCGTCACTTTTTCATCTACATTTTATCTTATGTAGAGTACAAAGTGGAAAGTAAAGCTATTAATTATTTTGAACCAATACGTGTCTCTACATATATGTACTTTTGCATTTTAGGCGTGTGTGCATGCTCTTTATTTTGTGAACATTTGTAAATCTTAAGAATTATTATTATTATTATTATTATTATTATTATTATTATTATTATTATTATTATTATTATTAATATTAATATTAATATTATTATTATTATTATTATTATTATTATTATTATTATTATTATTATTATTATTATTATTTATACGTCCGTGTTTCTGTTTTCTTTTTAAATATGTACACTTTATTAATTAAAATTCTCTTTCTTCCATCTTTTTTCTCCCCTGCACAGTTCAAGGCAGGGACAGTATTAATAATATACTTAAGAGAAGCAATAAAAAGAGTAATTTTCGAAATGTGGAACGATGATGCCATCACGTTTTTATTGGCATATAAAGACGCTAGGTTATCAAGTTTTACTTGTGTTGAATACAAAACGATATAAAATTGATGTTTGGCGCCTTCGAATTCACTCTGCTCAATTTCTTCCCAATTAAAGTTATTAGAGAAGACATTTGAATGAGGTGCATGATTTATTCAATGCGTTTACCAACTATAAGAGTTGCAAATATTGTACTGCGTGGTGACCCGACCAGGAAAGGAAAAATAATTGCTATTTAAGAGACCCGATTTTATACGGAGTAATAAAAAGTAATATTCGCTTCTGAAAGAGCAATTTGGTCGTTTCTTTATTTAGTTGCAAAAAGGTAAATAAGTCAAACCTTTGAGAAAAAAGATATGAAGAAATGTTTATATCCTTTTCAAGATTTTCAAATTGCAGATATCAGCAAAGACTACCTCATCCATTACTGAAACGTCTACTTATATATTTAGATTCTCGTTGTGCCGCTATTTATCACATAAAAGAACAATATATGTAATTCACCAGAATTTAAATCCATTACGTTATCAAACTGATTAACGACTGGGAAAGTCAGAATAATTACTTTAATGAACAAAGCAAATACGATCACGACAACAAAAGCTGTCATTAGCATCTCTACTGTTGCTAGACCAAATATATCTAGCGTTTAATAGTTAAATGAAGGAATAGGTAGGTACATTCTTTGTGTCCGACTTGTTCTTCATTCCTTACGTTTCGTCTTTCTTGTCACGCGGGTTGTGATGGTTACGAACACCACGATTTGTTTGTATAGTGTGCAAAATGTAAGATAGATGAATGTAGGACATGCCTTGCACGTATTTTATGGAACACGATAATTTTGTAAGTGAAGCAAGCTAATTTCGCCAGTGTAAAATAATTTAAATAATCAACATATAAACTCTATTATTTTTGTACAACCGATTTTTACTTCACCGCCAATGGCCTTTGCCTCCAGATCACTGTCACGATTTAAATTTCAATTTTATGACTATGGTCCATGGAAGGAATAAAACGAGATTTTACGAGAATTTGGCACAGTATTTGGTAACACTAAACAATGTCATCCAAAACCGAGGTCAAGAACTTACCCTCTCACTTCTGAACCTACCAGCTATCAAAACGATTCTCTATGACCATCAGCATGTAAACATGTCCAAAAGTAGTCAGATAATGAAAAAGGTAATCAATACAGTATTGGCACACTTAAACACAGTTTTATGTGAGTACCCACTCAATCGGCACAGCAGCACATGCAAGGCGTTGCGATGCCTATAACTAGCGATCTTAAATGACCAGTAAATGACCAGTACTGAACGAACTTAAGGATATGTCTTCAATGTCTTCCTGCTCTAGACTAGTCGTCTTATGCATTATTTATGCTGTAATAAAGAACGAGGTAATATAACTTAGATAAAGTATGAATGTATATTAATTAAATAGTACACCATGGTCAAACGTGCGACACTGCTTGGTGTTACATACGCCACGACTAGAAGATGGGGTGCATATGACAACGTCAAGGTCACGGCAAGTTAAATTATGTGACTTATATCGTTGTCCAGAGTATAAACGTCCAACCACTCAAGATATTTTAATAAAGATTTGCCCAAGGATTTATCACAGTCGGGGTCAGTGTTGCATGTGGTAGTCCCTGACGTAAGACCATGGTCATTGCTAAAGGAATTTGTATTTATATCATTTGAATCCTTGTAATTATATCATTTGAATCCTTGTAATTATATCATTTGAATCCTTGTAATTATATCATTTGAATCCTTGTAATTATATCATTTGAATCCTTGTAATTATATCATTTGAATCCTTGTAATTATATTTGAATCCTTGTAATTATATCATTTGAATCCTTGTAATTATATCATTTGAATCCTTGCAATTATATCATTTGAATCCTTGTAATTATATAATTTGAATCCTTGCAATTATATCATTTGAATCCTTGCAATTATATCATTTGAATCCTTGTAATTATATAATTTGAATCCTTGCAATTATATCATTTGAATCCTTGTAATTATATCATTTGAATCCTTGTAATTATATCATTTTAATCCTTGTAATTATATCGTTTGAATCCTTGTGATTATATAATTTGAATCCTTGTAATTATATAATTTGAATCCTTGTAAGTATATAATTTGAATCCTTGTAATTATATCATTTGAATCCTTGTCTGGTGGATAACGCTTGAACCACTGAATATAATTTAATTAAAGTTTAGCATGTACTATGTCTGACCGGATGAACTGAGAATTACCTTTACCTAAAGGTTAGGATCACAACAAGGGATAATCCAGCTATACCTCTACCTCAAGGTTAAGGTCAAAACAGACTATCGTTCTGCCATGCCCCTACCTCAATGATACGATCAAAACATCGAAAAACCTCTATCATACCCTACCTTAAAGTTAGAGTCACACCTTGAGATCACGCAGTCATACCTCTACCTGAATGTGAGGGTTACAGCAATGCATAGAGCAGTCACACCTCTACCTCAATGTTAGGGTCACAATAATGAATAGTGCAGTCACACCTCTACCTAAATGTTAGGGTCACAATAATGAATAGTGCATTCATACCTCTACCTCAATGTTAGGGTCACAATAATGAATAATGCAGTCACACCTCTACCTAAATGTTAGGGTCACAATAATGAATAGTGCAGTCACACCTCTACCTCAATGTTAGGGTCACAATAATGAATAGTGCAGTCATACCTCTAACTCAATGTTAAAGTCACAACAATGAATAGTGTAGTTACACCTCTATCTCAGTTTTAGAGTCACAACAATGTATAATTTAGTCATAACTCTACCTCAAGATTAGTGTCTGCCATTTGCGTTACGCCTGTTGTTTCTCTCTTTGCTCAAGATATCCTAATCGTTTTATTCAATTCTTTGTTCTAAGCAAGCCTTTTGGATTGACCGAGATTGGTACTTACGTTAGGATACGGAATGTCCCAACTCATGTTTATATACAATGTTTATCGTGCTGAATGTTTTAAATTTCTGGATGCACAGACGTACATTTGTTTAGTGTTGTGATACTAATAAATAGTGCGAATCTCATATCTTGTGTGCGAATGCATGATGGGACAGTTTTGAAATTCCAATTTATCCCATTAATCTCTGTATTCCAAAGTATGATTGTACGTATCATGATCTGTTATTTAATACATTGCTATATATCATTCTTAATTTAGAAGTTAATTCACATTATTATAACAACGGTTTATTGGTTCCAAAATAAAATAAAAACTTTATATATGATTTCCATATCTTTATTTTTAGGTTAAAAAAGAAGAAAAAAAGTATTGTTCTGTCATAATGAAATATATTTTGGAACTATGGCTTCACATCTTGCACAAGACAGCTGAGTTTCCAGACGGTTGCGGATGTATTTGAAAAGCAATAAAACTTTAACGTCAAACTAAGATCTTATATGTAATTTAAAATGTCATGATCTAAATTAATATTTCATAACGCGTACTAAAAACACATTTAATTCCCGAGGAAACCTGAACAAATTTCATTCCGAAAATACGTGCTATCAAATCGGACACGATCGTAACTAATACCCATGCTTGTCGGATTAAATGGTGACTGATATAAATGATCCTGCTATGAGATTATATTCTATCGACATCTGTAAAGTTATCTCCGGGGTCATCGATGGATAGATTTAATCTGGATTTAAACTTGAATCAAATATCTAATATATGTCAGTGACAAATTAGGAATAGCTGAAATTCGCTGTGTAATATTAACAGTCGTTTATGGACGATTAGACATTTCCGTGTTAGAAAAGCTCGAGAATAAATGCTACAATGGAGACTATATATTCACACAAAAGGAAAAAACGTTAATAATCAAATGCCTATAATGTCTGATTTATGGTGAATCGCTTTTATGCACATATCCAGTTTCGAAAAGAATTCAACTGCGATGCAGGTGGAAGATATCAAAATCGTTAAGAATGAAAGCAATCGTTTTAAAAATATTAAATATAATAAATCAATTAGTCTAGTTTTACTATTAAAAAAGGGAAATTTAGGAAATAAATTAGTCTAGTTTTAATATTAAAATTAATAAATATAGGAAATCCATTAGTCTAGTGACTCTAGTATATCTACTTATGACAATTAATTGACCATACATCAAAGAATGAGACCAAAATCACGAACATGTACTTTACATGATGTAATTGACATAGCCGTCCACATTATTGTCAGTATACTATACTGATATCATGAAATAACGAATGGAAGTTTAACAAATGGGATAGATAAAAGTTCTGAAACAGTTATGCACATTTTTACTCACAGTAATATCTCAAAGTTTAAGTTTGAAAACGGTGTTGGAGATGCGCGACATTATTCACGCACATTCATCTTTACATGCATAGTAATTGAATCTCCAGTCTTTCTTTGAAAAGACACGGTGTCAAAGAGTGTAAATAGCTTGATCGCTTTCAGGACTTACTGGTCACTTTTAGAATGCAAACGTTCACAATAAAAACAGGAACTGAGTACCGGACAGTAACACGACGTAGAGTGCTACTGAATGTTCGAAAAAAACATTATTACTCGTAAGAAGATGCATACAGATTGACTAAGCTAATCAATGAAAATTGATCAATATCAAATAATACAAAACTTCAGTATCTAACGCTCTTGCAATGTTCGTTTACTTATAGAACAAGAAGTCATGATTCTCCTTTGCAACTGATAAACTGGGCAAAGTTGTGAGGGATTTCTTTCAGTTCGCTTGGTTTAATGTAACGGTACATCAGCACGTAAACTATTATATAGAAACAAGATGTAACGTTCTGGTAGCAACACGACGGCTCATTCTTGGGATAAGGGGAATCAATGTAGGGCATTTAGAATCGGATGAACAACTCTATATCGTCCCGGACAGTCTTATAAATTGATAGGAGGTAAGTGTATATATTCACACCCCATACCTGCATAAATACAAGCATACTATCACACACAAGGGTAGGAAGTGTTTATAGACACACTACACTATCCTTTCACACATATTAACAGGCTTAGTGGTTAGAGCGTCCGACTTGAACGCCAGAGGTCGTGGGTTCAATCCCCGGCCATATCATGCCAAACACTTATAAAAATGGTACTAATAGCTGCCTCGCATGGCGCTTAGCATTAAGAGGCTAGTTATATGACTGGTCAGCCTGGTGTCAGGATAATGTGACTGTGGTGGACATCATGCTACATATTGTGGCATGATGCCTCAGTGTTAGACATCACTATAATATTCTACACTGCATATGTCATAGCGATATCGCTCACACAGACACACACACACGCTCGCTCGCACATACGCACACACATACACACACACACACACATATATATATATATATATATATATATATATATATATATATATATATACAAAAAAAGTCTGTCTATTTAAGATTACTGGGTGGCCCTGAAAAAGGCCGATGGGTTTCCGCTATCATTCGATCAGCAGTAGTCGTGCCTCTCGGTTCGGGCAGCCAAGTTCTTTCCATCTTTCCACTCATTTGGCTTTGTTGGAGACCAAGAACCCAAAACTCGTTTATTGACCTACTTCGTCTAGTTGTCTTTCGCTTCCGGCATCCATTCTGGATGACATTATATACAGAATTTGTCATGGATTTCCATTCGATTAGGAATTTGTCATGGATTTCCATCCGATTAGGAATATGTCATGGAGTTCCATCCGATTAGGAATTTGTCATGGATTTCCATCCGATTAGGAATTTGTCATGGATTTCCATCCGATTAGGATTGTCTCTCCCACGTCTCGTCATACAACACCTCTTTGATCAAACGTTTAGCAAATGACAAACATTCCAGTTTCTTTTTTAAATGTCGCTTGCGGTGGTATACCTCTATCTTTCTACACAATCAAGTATGTGCTTTACCCTTTCCATGAAACATCGCTATCATTTAATTGGCCGACGTTACAAGCGCACAACACATAATATAACCCTCACAGAATACAACGCTAGCAGAAAATTTGCGTTACCTAAAAAACATTCTAAGATTTTTCATATATTTACACAAGGTTAGGAGAGTGTTTATAGGCACACTCTGTATACACTCAGACACACATACACACTCTACCCAACAAACACTTTTATATGGAAATATACTGTAATTGTTACATTTTTTGGGGAAAGATAATGACATGTACATACGGCATACAGGCAAAATGTTTATATTCTTCTTTTCTAGAGATCGGACTTGCCGTGCAAAGAGCAGGTTTTATTTGGTGAATGGCCTTGGAAGTTACATTCATAAATGACGGCCACTTTTCCCCACGGGTCGCACCACAGTATAAGGCGGGCGCTTTCTGAAAAATGAAAAGTCCTTCGTCTCCACTCTGCATTCTACTGTTTTTTCCATTAATCATGTGTTTGTTACTGCTAATCTTTTTGTCACTCAGCCCAGTCTTATTTTATACTTATCGCTCTATTCACGCAGGGCATGTGGTAACTCCTGTACAAGCTTTAAGAATAGGGGTTTTCTTCCTTAATTAGTTGCTGCCTGATACGGTATATGTACTTTATGATTTTTTTAATCTGGTCATATTTAAAAACATTTTTAATGGCTGACGAGTCAGTGGTGAGTGTTCAGAGTAGTGAAATCACCGTTGTATATTTAGAAAGCATGAACGTGAAGAAAACATCCAATTTATTTGGTACGCACAAGTTATAAAAACACGACCAAGATTTATGCATGTAAAGAGCATGTCAATACAGCTTGCTTTCAATAAATATACAATAATACAGTACCGTTTCACAAAAATATGTTTTAACTATGATAAGAACCTTCACTAACACAAACAGGAATAAAACTACAAAAGCAAGCAATTTTAAACATGAATGTATTTACAAAGTTGAAATATGTGTCTAACCTGACTCCCAGTGGTATAAGGTACAGTCACTTTGCAATCAATGCACACCAAGTTTCTGAGTTAAAGGTTAGATATAACTCACAATACCAACGTTATCATTGTGTCGTGAGTATTCAAGATCAAAATAAGACACTAAATATTAGCATGAAAATTGCGACTGATGTTGATGAAGACAACACACACAAGAATGTCCACATCCTTGTAATCTCCCATTATTGAATCGAGTTGATAGAGCATTTTGTTTTCTCAAAAAGTCAACATCTGTTTTAAAATGTGTGATATCGTACGAAAAGCTGATTTTGACATTTCTTCTAAATCGTGTCATCGTTGTCGAGTAGCAGCATGCTGCAAAAGATACATATTGTTTTTCAATTCACGGGGTAATCGTTTCCTAAAGTGTACAATCACTATGACGTTTCCTTGTGGAATACAATATTCTGAAACACATATGAAGATCAAATGACATAATCCACTTTGAAAGGAATGAGTAATGGCTATTGTAGAGGATGTTGATGCAACCAAATTGTCTTCAACCATATCTCAGTAGACAAACAGTAAATGTAGACCCTTTTGGTTTTTGGGGTGGATTGTTGTAACTCAGGAAAAGTAAAAGATCCTATTACTACCTTTCCGTTAATGTATACCAATTTATTGACAAGAGGATTACCTCAACGCACTCGTCAAGTGGCAAATCAATAATTCGTTTTTCACGTTATGCAAATAACCTACGTCCAAGTGCATCTGTGGTTTCTAGTGCGAAACCAATTTCAGGTATTGATTACCGCTCGTTTATTGTTGGTGGTAATTGATGTTCCAAGCAATCACCCAAATATCGTCACTTCGTGCACTTACAATATGTCGATTATATGACTGAACGTAAGCTTGGACGGAGGTGGTAGCACGTCAAAATACTTGAGGGTTTCTTTTGATATTTACAATAGTTCCAAGTTCGTTCTTTCAAACTTGTTTGAAAACGTTCAACAACACTTACGATTGCATCAGGATCTTAATTTGTGAAAAATTAAGTTTTTTTTCATTAATTGTTTTAAATTAGCTTTCTTTATATGTTTGCCATCGTAAAGGGTGGCTACAACTTCGTTTAGAAGCCAGGTTAAAAGATCACCATAATTATGAACTAGTCGCAGTCGACTGTTAATCTAATGATGATTATGAATCACGTTAAGGACACAAAATAAATATTGGCAACCACGAATGCATGCTGGGAAATAAGAAATAGCAGCTAAATCCGCTTGTCACGCATGAACGGTTTTAGCAAACTTGCAATGTGTTCTGGAAAATATTATTTTTGACAGTTTGATATTTTTAGTAGTGCTGCTCATCAGTAAGTGACCTACTGTTTGACACTGAATTCACGATAATTTTGCGTGAATACCCGATAAATCAGCGACTTCAGTTCTTGTTGTAACTGTGATATCTAGGAGAGATTAAGAGAATAGGTGAATGATGTATCCGTTATGTGTTACAAAGATGGAGTTCCATCCATTACTTGTACTGAACTAAACAAAGTTTTCAATCTTCCATAAGCTCCAAAGTACATGTATCTTTCAAGAAAGTGTGCACTTTCTATCCATGACTATCCTCAGAGTTATTCCATCAATCGATAATAATAAAGTTCCATCATATTGTAGCAACAAATCATATCGTTGAACGATCAGTTTATTTTTTGACCGATGGGTATTTTACATATTACCTTCGGCAAAGAACATGTTAATGTTTTATTAATCACTGCTTCTGTATCTTGGATAAAGATAAAGGTACTGTTTCATTCAAAACATTAACACAACACTCATTTAAGGTACTTTTCGGTGTCTTTGGGGACATTTTGACAGATGGTTTAGCATCGGAGGGCTAGATGTAGTTCATATTAACAAAACATCCCATTGCTAAGCTAAACGAGGAGGACCCCTTTTTGCCTCTTTTACAGTAAGCTCTTTTCGGATGGGTAGGATTGTAGTGTGTACTTCTTGGTGGCCATGTATGTTCCAGAAGCAAAAACTCTAATACTGCCATCTATACTTTTGTCTGCACTGATACTCGGCACGCCTTATCAGCTTCATTATGGTCAACAATGAGTTATTTTCATGGACTAAATCGGGACAATTCTTGTTTGGATCCAGTACACTTTATAACACATCTTCTCTTTCCTTTCTGTTTTCACGAAAGGGATCATGTTCGTATAGCTGTAGCAGCAGTCGAGACAGCAGTAGAAGAAGACGTCGCCGCCGACGCTTGAATAAAGGAATAAAATTTACTTCAAAAAGGGAAGTTTCCATTTCTTCATCAAATTAGTAAACATTCGAGTTAAATCAGGCTTGGCAGGCGTCATCCTTAACGGCGAGATGAAGAAGATGCAGACGTGGCAGAAGGAGAGACCGTAAGTTTTATGTCATTCAATCGCGTCCTAGCAGCAGAAACTGTCTTTCTGGCAGGATATGCTTGTTTCTTTGAGGTTTTCTTATTGAGGCTTGCTTTTGCTCTGTATTACCTGATGTCAATACCAATCTTGATTTTGGATTGCCATCGTTTGGAGATTTTACTTTCCTTTTAATATTAAGTTGCCATTTAAGAAGGGAAAATGTGATTTTTAGCTTAAGTATCGAGTATAAGGTTGTGACAACGCTACTTCATGGTCTTCAAAATAAATTTGGTTTTATGGGGCATGTCACAGATGTCGTAAAAGAACTGACGTGTTATTAAAGTAAACCATTGTAGCCTTATTCTGAGACTCGCATCTCACAAATGCCCGTTTGGCAGGAGAATGAGACGGAATATATGCAGTGTTAAACACTGTTTTGATAGAAATGAAGTGATGGATATTTGTGTATATTTTCCCCAGAGAGACGACATAGGTAACGTGCATATGACATGAGATTCTTCTAGGCACCATCGGTAAAACACATTGATACAAAATCTCAAATATTCGTATGTTAAAGGTTTGAAATCAACAAAAAAAAAAAAATACGCGTCGTCATACATATAATTCAGACCAGATGTTCCTAATTCTTTTGCTAACAATTGACACATAATTAGCATGGCTACTGATGGTGCGTTTACTGTGTTGAACTAAATTGGGTGTACCATACATAAAGCTAGCATTTGTATGACACAACGTCATTGTCATAATTAGCCACGTTTGGTATAGACGCATCGAAGTCAGGGCATCTCCATTTACGTACATCGTTCTCGTCGTAACGTTGTATGTGTAAGGAACCAGCTATACCATCTTCTTGGTCAGTATAAAGTTTGGATAGAGTTCCAATAACGTATTCTTCACGCGGAACTACAAAACTTTTGTTCATAACTATTCTCAACAATTTTAACACAATTTGTTTTTCGTACATATAAAAGGTTTTAGGGAGGTACTTATAATATTTGCCAAATCATTTGTGTTTTATGTCTGTTTGTGTTTTTGTGAGTTCAGCTTGCCTATGTTTTTCTAAAACATAAAAATCCGTCAACCCTTCTCTCTTATGTCTAATAGAATGTGTGTGTTGCGTGTACGTGTGTGCGTGTATAATACAGTGCCTATAAACACTTAGTACCCTTGTGTGTGTTTGTATTTGTTTGTTTGTTTGCTAAGAATTTTTAACGTAGCTTTAACAATTGCTCAGTCATATCGCTACAGTGAGGCAGTTTATAGTGATGTCTAGCACTGAGGCATCATGCCGCAGACACGTAACATGATGTCCCACCCAGTCACATTATCATGACACCAGGCCGACCAGTCGTGACACTAATCTCTTAATGCTGAGCGTCAAGCGATGCAGATGTTAGTACTACACTGTATTTTGTATGTCTTTGGTATGACTCAGCCGGGGATCGAACCCACGACCTCCCACTTTCGCGGCGGACGCTCTAACCACTAGGTTATCGTAGCGGTTATGTGTGTGTTAGCATGTTTGCTTGTATGTGTGTATATGATGAATATATAAACAATTGAATCTTTTTTTTTTTTACAGTTATGAAAGTTTGCTTTGGATAGTAATAGAAAAGCAGTGCCCGATAACATGTGTGGTGTCGTGGATTGTAAAATAAACGAGGACTGGATAGTATATATGGTCTGTTGGATTTTAATTTAAAAAAGTCATTAGTGGATAGTAGTGAAGAGTGTTATGATACTGAACTGTGTTCTGGACTAAAGATGAAACTTTAACATTACATTTACTCTTGTTCCCTGACTACATGATCGTATCTCAATGTATAAGGCTATTTCGAGACAAAATAAACCGTAGGCTAAATTGCCCATGTCCCTAGAGTGTCCATCATCAGCTTCTTCCCGAATCACCGTACAAAATTATTGTCTACCTGAAAAGTGAGAACAATAATCCCTTAGTCTAATTTTGTGATTCAGTCAGTGATTTCAAACTGAAGCAGCATCACAATATCACAGAAATTATGTTATGTTTTATCGACGCATTCTTTACATTCTGATTTTTATCTCTTTTTGTCAACTCAAAGGCAGTGAGCACATCTTGTATACATTCATTTACTATGATTCTCAGAAGTTCTCGGCTTGCTGATAAAATTGGTCATGATTTCGGTGTGTTTTTATCGCCATGTGACTCGTACGTTGGAAATAAAACAAGGATAAACCATTGTTAAAATGAACGTGTGAAAGTGGAATTATATTAAAACCGGCATCGCATTCCCAAGGGAGAAATAAATCACATATGTAGTGCTCTGTCCTTCCATGTTTGGCATCAAATGATAACTTTATTTTTAGTGGGAACCACATGCCAACATACTGTTATGGAATGTGCAAGGTTATGTCCTCATAAAATGCCGAATTTGTTGATGTGTGAGAAAAACGTATTTACAACTGGTGCATTATAATGTCTGATCCCCGGCCTTTTCATCCCTTTATCACACAGAAACGCAATTGTACGTAGATTAGATATAAATGTATCATTTCAGCAACAAATTAATATCACGGGAAACAAACCACTAACGTTCGCAGAAGCGCGGGAATTTATTGAGTGCGGGGCAGTGTATATTTTTTAACTCCATTTTACAATATCTATCTATCTATCTATCTATCTATCTATCTATCTATCTATCTATCTGTCTGTCTGTCTGTCTGTCTGTCTGTCTGTCTGTCTCTCTCTCTCTCTCTCTCTCTCTCTCTCTCTCTCTATATATATATATATATATATATATATATATATATATATATATATATATATATATATATATATATATATATATATATATATATATATATATAATACAAATTTAAAGTCTTGAATACAAATGAGTAGACTTTGAAAAAAATGCAAAATCTTAAGGCGATGATATATCTGCTGTAGCTTGGAAAGTTTTGTATCAACAGTGTTTTTTAATCGCTATAGTATAATTCAAGGTTTGAATTCACTATACATTTCATTGAATGTCCGTATCTATCCAACAATTTTGTCAGAGCACTTTTGTATTTCAAGCGAAAAAAATCACTCGAATTCAATATTTTGAAGAAATAAATTTTCCAGCCCCAAAATAAACTACTGGACATAACATATGTGACTATGTGTGACTGGACTTGTTTAACTTAGCTTTAACAATTCTTCAATCTTATCACTACAAAGTCTGTAGTGTGGCAGTACATAATTATGTTATGCATGATGTCCCACCCAGGCATATTATTTTGACACCAGGTCGACCAGTCCTAACACTAACCACTTAATGCTGAGCGAAAAGCGAGGCAGCTATTAGTACCATTTGTATATCTTTGGTACGACTCGGCCTGGGTTCGAACCCACGATCTTCTGCATTTAAAGCAGACGCATTGACCACTAGGCCACCGGAGCGGTGTGGCATAACATATAATACAACTTCAAAGAGCTAGATCTTAAAAGAAACACTCAAGAAGCCATCAGTTAAAAGATTATATTGTTCTCTTATTGACCTTAGGTCACATATAGCATTTTGTAGATAAAACATATATTAATGGCGAATAATAATCTTGAATGTTCCTGACGTTTTCAAAATAAAACTTTTAACCTTTAACCTGTATCATGTAAAATGCACAAAAAATGCACCCCAACCCCAACATATTGTACTTATATTAATAATGATACAGATTTCAATCACATACGCATAGACAATATATTAGCTATGGATTTGTAGACACAGAATAAAAAGAGAGTCAATTCAGGTCAAGTGTACCTATAGCGTATCTACTGTTAAATAGGACTTAGATATTGCCATTGTAACAAAATACATTTAGTGTGGTAGAAATATAATTCTGAACGATGTATCCATTCATAGAGGAATCCATGAATGCACGTGGAAGTAGTGTCGTTTTATGTATAACGTAATGTGGAACGTGCAGTAACCAGTTCGAAGAGGTCCATTTTCATTGCTGCAGTTTGTAGCTTTAACTTGGAAACTCACATCTTTTGAACTTTGCATTAAACTATCAAGCTGTTAGCTTTCCAGAAAAGAATTCCACAAATTGATGAATCAGTGTAAATTATAGGTCTAAATTGAAGCGAAAACTCAAATAGACGTTGTTTTTTTTTTTGTTGTTTTTTTAAAGAATTTTATAAACGCGGTAATTGTATTCTTATTCTTCTGAATAATGTATTCCTCGTCAGAATCTCTGATTTACGAAATAATAATTTGTGGTTATCTTCTTTTTATTAAGTCCTCAATTCTCTTTTCTAAGCCTGAGGAAAATAATACTAAGCGGTCATTAGTAAAGAAAGCTGTACATTAAAGAAATTAAACAGTTTCATTGATTTCAATAATTCCAAATAGTTAAATTCGGGAATATCAGAATGACATTGCGTTGTTAGCAGGTCTTTCAATTTGCCCACAGTTGTCGATATATTATGTCTGTTTCTCAATAATTCGTTCTTGATAAAATAGTTTTGAAAGTACAACGTTGGCTAAAATCATTGGGACTAGAACGAACAAAATAAATGAGAAATTCCGTTGCTTTAATGAAAAAGTGCGAAAGGATATATTAAGTGAGTCGTTCCATGGTTTTGTATCACTGGGATTTAAACATTTCGCTACAGCTAACGAACCTAAATAATTAATAGATATTTAGTTTTCATCTCGCATTCACGTTTTAAAATTTAAAACTATTTTCTTACGTCTGTCAGGACCATACCATCATGAGCTGGAAATCACTGCGTTAAATTATTGTACACCTGCTACATGTCTAATAGTAAACGAAAAATGTATTTTTTAAAATTATGTTTGTGACTAATAATCGAAGTATATAAGTAAGTATTCGCTTGAAGAGTACACATATTCAGAGATTGTTAACAGGTCATTTAGTGGGACGTTCATGAATTATCTTTGTCCGCAAAACAAAATCCAAAATCGGTATCATTTTACTTTTTAAGCGCCATACAAAGTTCTGAGGAAAACAAACAACCTTTAGCGAACTTTTAAGCTCTTCAGATTAACGATTTCTTTAAAAAAAATGGCTATCAAATGTCAACTAGAATACTGATTAATCATGGCAATCTGCATACGTCTGCTCTACTGTTTTACAATCGTAAAGAGAATAAGATAACTTGCGGTAAATACAGTCAGCAACATGTTTACAAATTTACAGGAGCATTACGGTGCTCATGCGACAGCTCCGGTGGCCTAGAGGTCGGAGCGTCCGCCGCGGAAGCGCGAGGTAGTGGGTTCGATCCCCGTCCGAATCATACCAAAGACTTAAAAAAATGGTACTAACAGTTGCCTCGCTTGGCTCCCAACATTAAGAGGTTAGTGTTAGGACTGGTCGGCCTGGGGTCAGGATAATGTGACTGGGTGGGACATCATGCTAAATGTCTACGGCATGATACCCCAGTGCTAGACATCGCTATAAACTGCCCCAATGTAGACATCGTACCGATATAACTGAAATTTTTTTAAAGCTACGTTAAAAATCCTAATTACACAAACAAACTGTGCTCATGCGCATTTAGTATGAAAATTAGTTATTTTCATTTTCTCTGGAATTATTATTTATTCCTGTAAAGTGAAAATGCTAGTTATTCGTAATGTGTAAGCACAGTGCATTCTAACGAAATGAGCTTTCATAATTCAGTATTGGAATTTTTGTTATTCGCTGCACGTGTCTTTTTTTATTCTATAAGATTCTTTTCTGCTAATGTTTACCGTTAATGAATTTTAATTTATGAAAACTAAGATATTAAAAAAGTCTGTCATCGAAGGCAATCACATTTGATTAGCTGGGGAACAACGCTTGCATATTATCATTACACGCAAACAAGTGAGTTAATTGTACTTATTGACAATATTTGGTCTTTGGTTTCATGAAAGGATATATTTTAAAATGAAAGTTATACCAATGTTCGCGCTGAGTAACATTATGGCCCAAATTCTAGATGACCAAAAAGAAATATAAATAATCAAAAGTGTTTTATATTTTACCCAGATTTTATAGATAATGGTTCACGCATAAACAATTCGATTAAGGTGTTTTTATTGAATTGGTCTTGATGATAAAGAAGTAGCTAAATGTCAAAATAACTAACTATTCATATACTATTTAAGATGTGTAAGTCTACTACTGCAATAGGTAAAAATGAACGATGGGACCCGGTTTTGAACCTAGGACAGTTCTATCTGAAGTCTGGTTCTTTAGCATTTGAGCCATCCGAACCGACACGCCCAACCCTAACCGTTACGCTTTTTCCCTGCTTTTTAGAGGCACGTCGGTGTGTCTCAAGGTCTGACCTATCCGTAACTTCACCTTCCCTGACTGGTTGGTGCTCCATCATTTGTGCCATCCCAGCCAACACGCCCACTTCTACTCGTTACACTAATATTGGGATACAGTCGTCAGAATTCAATTCATCCTTAGCAGTTTCTGTTTACAAAATACAAAAGTAAACCAAACATTTAATTTCTATTTTCGCCTACTTCATATTTAGCTGTAGTTTAGAAAAGAGTTCAGGTTGATTGCACTGAAGTTCTTACTGTGTTTTGACAGGTCAATGAAATTCCATTACTTCGAGGATACACGAATGTCAGATTGCAAAGAAATAGGCCATGTTACTCACAGAAAGTGTACACAAGTTTAGAACCAGAATGCCACTATCGTGAAACGGCTACTGCTCAAGTCAGGTTTGTCTTTGGCAAACAGTCAAACCTCAATTGGACACAGATTGACACATAAAAACAGATAACAACTACTCCAGGCGACATGAAGTGCTCGTCACAACTTGATTAATCACGTGTCCGAGATGGTCACATGACACACTCGTTCTCACAATGCTCGATTATGGCACATTTTACGATAAAATTCGAGTTACTAAACATATTGAAGATAAGAGAGCTTCAATAGCTTGTTATAGGCGGTCAAAGATGTTAAAATGCCAAGCCTGATAAATACCAAGTCGTTGGTTAGTTGACAGTCAGACAACATGCAACTCAAATGAGATAACGAAATGACGATCGCGCACGCGCTGACTAATAAGACCCGAACACACAAAAGTACTTTAGTATCATCATAAATCTAAAGACCCAGAATAAAGTACTAAACAAGAACAAAACAAAAACAACCTAATTTTGTTATGAAAATGACACGAATTTGCTAGAAATGGAACTAACAAACATCTTTTAGAATATGATTGCTTCCTGTGTGCGCTTTTAATAATTGGAATTTATACATTTATCAACACCATTCGACAACAGATATGCAGCAGTTTCAAAATATTATTCGGTTTCTTGGCCAGAAAAATATAACATTTTGTTCATTTCTATTATCTCTAAAAATCAGACGCTTTCTTTATCAACCAAAACCTGGCCAAATATTCTCAACATTAATAACCGAAGTAAGTCTTCATGAATTAAATTATAAGCTAAGTTATAAATTAAATTAAATCAAATGCCAAGCACAGGCTTACGACTGAAAGCCCGAGGAGATGCAAATTAAACTTTACGGTACAAAAGGTAGCGGGAGGGCACTTCGTAATTGAAATACATGATAGTACAACAGTCTCAACAGCAACACAGAGATTAGTTGTCGACATCATTACGGGGCGGTGGGCATATTATTTGCATGTATTCTATTTTCAGTCTTGCGGTTTACAGTTCCTGGGATATCGAAAATATCTGATCATCTAAAATTGCATTACTGTATTAAAACAAACGAAATCATCCTGCTTGTGTGATCATCATATAGAAATCTCAAAGCGCGTGACATTGCCCTTTTGGTGGTCAAAATCATACAGAAAAGTCTCAAAGCGCGTGACATTGCCCTTTTGGTGGTCAAAATCATACAGAGAGGTCTCAAAGCCCTTTTTGGTGGTCAAATTCGTCACATCCAGATCTCAAACGCCTGTGACATGGCCTTTTTGGTGGTCAAAATCATTGCACAAATCTCAAACGCGTGTGACAATACCCTTATGGTTGTCAAAATCACCACATACAAATCTCATACGCGTGTTACCTGGTGTTTTTGGTAGTCAAAATCATTACACACAAATCTCAAACGCGTGTGACCTGACTTTTTTGGCTGTCAAATTCATCACACACAAATTTCAAATGCATGTGACCTGGCCATTTTTGCGGTCCAATTCATCACACACAAATCTCAAACACGTGTGACCTTGGGTTTTTGGTGGTCAAAATTATCACTGAGAATTTTTAAGCGCGTGCTATGCCCTATGAGGTAGTCGATTGTTTGTTTGTTTGTTTGATTATGATTTTTAACGTAGCTTTTACAATTTTTCAGTCATATCCCTACGATGTCTGCAGTGAGGCCGTTTATAGTGATGTATACCACTGGGGCATCATGCCGCAGACAAATAGCACAATATCCCATCCAGTCATATTATCCTGACACCAGGCCGACCAGTCCTAACACTAACCTCTTAATTCTGAGCGTCAAACGAATCAGCTAGTACGGTAGTCGAAATCATATATATGTATATCAATGAGTGTCACATGATAATTGCTGTTGTCAAAACTCATCACATTCAAATATCACCGTGTGATATCATGGTGTTTGCGGAGGGATAACCTTGTTGCACTGTTTCTGAAATGTCAAATTTTAGTTATGTCTTATAAGAAATAATACGAAAGGTGTGTGTGTGTGTGTGTGTGTGTGTGTGTGTGTGTGTGTGTGTGATTTAAACGTTTAGCATAGCTCCAGCAATATTTAAGTCATATCGCTTCGATGTCTACAATGTGGCACTTTATAGTGATGTCAAGCACTTGGCATCATGCCGCAGATATATAGTATATATGTTACAGGATTTGCCACCCAGTTTCATTATCCTGACAGCAGGCAGACCAGTCCTAATACTAACCTCTTAACGCTGATCATCATCCTTCTTTTAAACTTTAGTACGAATCAGCAAGGGCTCGAACCCGCAACCTTCCCAATCCATGTCAGACGTCCATCCACATGGCAAGTGGAGCGGTTAGTATATGAAAAGGGGAAGACGGATGCCGCAGATTATGTTTTCTTGACGTTTTCATATTATTTAAGATAAATTTAATTTCGTAGTAAAACTGTCTACATATTTACAATCTTAATTGAATATTTAACTAATTAGCGTAGAAAATGTTAGTCTGCAAAAGATCTCTGCAGAGTTCATGTATCATACATTCATTTTAAAAAAGAATTTGGAAATGTACTGTATAATGCATTGTATCATCAAGGTATATCTAATAATATCACTATTTTGAAATGTCTGTAGGAATCACATATTTCGTTGTTTTTTTTTACATGGGAATCTTGCTTGGATTCTTTTATTGAAATGTAGCGATAACGAGTCGTTGATGTTATTTAAACCATTTGATTATGCCATTGTACGGAACTCACGAATCGTATCCTTAAACTTATTTCCATGACTCATCCAAATGCGGGAGCTGGGAATTGAGATCGGGACCGAAATATGTCAAACGAGTTATCACAATGCTATATAGGATTCCAAGAAAATCGACAAATCCACAGAGAATAGTTTTACACGCTTTCTTATTAGCATGGTATTTAAAATCCACAGAGAATAGCTTTCCACGATTTTTTGTTAGCATGGTATTTAAAATCCACAGAAAATAGTTTTCCACTCTTTCTTATTAGCATGGTATTTAAATTCCACAGAGAATAGTTTTCCACGCTTTCTAATTAGCATGGTATTTAAAATCTACAGAGAATATTTTCCACGCTTTCTAATTAGTATGGTATTTCTATAAAGTTTGAGTATTTTTTAACGTAGATAAATTTTTCAGCTGAAGGTAATAATGTTATGAAACATGAATGGCAGATAGTGAAGATGTACTGGTCTAAATGTGCATGCAATAAGGTGACATTCTTCAAGGCGTCAGAACAAGCTACATGAGTCAGTGGTAAATACATCACACCTTACCAGCAAATGAAAGTACGTGCCATCAGTTCACTGATGCTAGCATACGTTACATTTTGAATGACGTAATCAAGTAGAAAATCAATCCTAAAGATGGATCCCAAATGAATAATTTTATTATTAAAATATGTTTTGAACTTCCATTTTGTAACAAAGACAAGCTCATCTACGATCTCCATGCATAAGAGATTTGTCTTTGACATCAGACAGTATCCACATCGCCAAAACGTATAGATATTTTTATTCCTAACACACTACATCATTTTTGGGTCATGATAGCGGCTGAGAATAGTTAGAATTTATTTGAAAGAGAAAATGGTTACAAGGTCTGAAAATAAAATGAAATTATTTTACCCGATATTCAGCATCTGCGCTTTCCATTTTTAAGTATGATATATTTGTTAATTAATCATTTACAATGACCATCTTTCAACAAGATAAAAGGTTTGATATTTGTTTTATGTGTATACTCTAAGTTACCACATAGTCCTTTATCTCTAACTCAATAATTTAATAATTACAGACCATGTATGTTATTTATCTGTGCCTCAATAATTTAATAATTACAGACCATGTATGTTATTTATCTGTGCCTCAATAATTTAATAATTACAGACCATGTATGTTATTTATCTGTGCCTCAATAATTTAATAATTACAGACCATGTATGTTATTTATCTGTGCCTCATTAATTTAATAATTACAGACCATGTATGTTATTTATCTGTGCCTCAATAATTTAATAATTACAGACCATGTATGTTATTTATCTGTGCCTCAATAATTTAATAATTACAGACCATGTATGTTATTTATCTGTGCCTCAATAATTTAATAATTACAGACCATGTATGTTATTTATCTGTGCCTCATTAATTTAATAATTACAGACCATGTATGTTATTTATCTGTGCCTCAATAATTTAATAATTACAGACCATGTATGTTATTTATCTGTGCCTCAATAATTTAATAATTACAGACCATGTAAGTTTTTTATCTGTGCCTCAATAATTTAATAATTACAGACCATGTATGTTATTTATCTGTGCCTCAATAATTTAATAATTACAGACCACAATTAGTCTTTATCTCTCAATAATTATACAATTACGGACCCCAGTCATTCTCTATTTCTCACCCAATAATTCAATAATTACAGACCATAGATGTTATTTATCTGTCCTTCAATAATTTAATAAGTACAGACCATATATTTTATTTATCTGTCACTCAATAATTTAATAAGTACAGACCATATATGTTATTTATCTGCCCCTCAATAATTCAGTATTTAAATACCATAGATGTTATATATCTGTCCGTCAATAATTTAACAATTACAGACCTTTGATGTTATTTATCTGTCCCTCAATAATTTAATAATAACAGACCCTAGATATTATTTAGCTGTCTCTCAAGAATTAAATAATTACATACCATAGATGTTATTTAGCTGTTCCTCAATAATTTAATAATTACAGACCATATATGTTAGTTATCTGTTCCTCAATAATTTAATAATTACAGACCATATATGTTATTTATCTGTTCCTCAATAATTTAATAATTACAGACCATATATGTTATTTATCTGTCCCTCTATAATTTAATAATTACAGACCATATATGTTAGTTATGTGTCCCTCGATAATTTAATAACGACGGACCACAATCGTTCTTTATCTCTCAATAATTCTAAAATTACGGATCACAGTTGTCCAGTTGTTCTTATCTCTCCCTCAATAATTCAGTTCGATTCAGCATTAAGCATTCAGCATATCTGTGGCATGATGCCTCAGTGCTAGACGTCACTGTAAACTGCCACACTGCAGTCATCGTAGCGATATGACTGACAAATTCTTAAAGCTACGAAAAAATCCAAATGACACACACTAATTAAATACATACGGATCAATTATATGGCAGCATAATACATCTTTGTTCTGCACCGATCTAAATAAAATTTCAAGCAGCTACAGATCAAAGCTACAAACTGAATACAAAAAAACTAAAAGACAATTTTTTTCCAAGGAAAATATACGTTTTACGTTGAATAGCCCACACAACAGCTAGCACTAGAGATACCGTGTTTACTCGCTTATAAGCCTTATCAACTACAAATAACGAAGCTCATGATCATCATGTTCTCTCTTGTCTACTGATTACTATTAATAACTACACAAAGTCAGATATACCGATACACTAGCCGACGGTATATATGGATCTGTGCTGTCTGCAGTAGGATTCGTCTTATAAGCGAGTATATATGGTGAATAGAAATATCCAATACACCAAAACCAGCACAGAAGGAATATTAAAAAAGACAAGCAAACAAACATGGACTTACAAGAAATATAACTCTCATTTTGAAAATCATAGAACATAACTAGAATCACTGATAACGGCCTAGAAAAACCGGACATGAATTGACAAACAATTTTCAAACTGAACTTTACTCACATTAATATTTCAGGGAATGTGATGAAATCCTAAACCTTAAGTCGCTTATAACAATGCTGAAAAATAGAAGAAGAAAAGATGAATAAAAATTGACATTGGAGAAATGTGGCTGTTATGTTGAGAAGCCCGAACGACATTAAAGATGAGGAAATAATCGATCTTTCCAAATAATCGATGTTCTCAAATAATCGATGTTCCCAAATAATCAATGTTTCCACATAATCGATGTTCCCAAAAGTTCAATTACCGGACCGGTGAAGCCATGACGTAATGACGTAATGTAGTAGTTTCGTATCTGTGTTATGTAATTAAAAATTCGTTGTAATCATCACAAGGGAGGGAGAGAGAAGAAGGAAGAAGGCTCTCTTAAAAGCGTGCCGTCACGATGTTAAAACAGCTACACTACATCTGAAATGAAGAGTCAAACATTCATTTTCTGCTGACATGGAGAACTTTATTTAAATAATCAACACACATATATATTATTACATTCTAGAAACACATCTAAAAGCTTTATAATAAAAGTTCATGAAATACATATTACATTTTCCTATTAAGCTTCCCAACTTCATTTATTCGTATAACTTCTGCACCTTAGAATATTATACAATAGTTAATTCTCAATCAATTTCAAGATAGCCGAAGTATGAAATATAATAACTGTAATTAATGCAACAATTAATTTAAAGAATACATTTTACTTATTTTAAAGTAGAATATTGATTTAGAATATATTGCTAGACATTACTCTTTCTTACTTAAGAAATACTTTATTTCAATCATTAAATCAAAACATGAAGTTGGTAGCAAATTCAACCTTTATGATAAAACTTACATAAATATAATTTAATATGAACATAAAACATTCTATTACAATATATTATAAATAAAAGAATTCAGTAGTAATGTTGCAAACAAAAGAATTTTACCATTAAAATCTCAAGCATTAAAAATACCTATTTCTAAAAGAGGTTATGACATATACAGTGTCCTTACCTGAAATGAAGAGTCAAACATTCATTTTCTGCTGACATGGAGAACTAATCTGACCTGATCGCGCATCTGTATTTATAGTGTCAGGGTCAGAGAAGGTCATACCCCCATGCATCAGTCAGAAAAGATGTTGACTTACTTTCAGGTATAAACCAGTTTCGACCGGCAGAAACAAATTTATCTTACGTCATAAGACCTACTCTATAGTTTACTTATATTCGTTTCGCGTCGTCACACCAAATATGGTTAGCCGTTAGTTGGAAACCATCTTGTTTCTGTATCGTCTAGAGAAATCTTACTTCACCTTCATTAACTGAATTGGACCTACGCCAATTCTAGGTCAAAAACATATTTTTACTGATGGGACCTAGAACTCTAGCTAAGTCGGCAAACGCATGTATTATGGTATACAATCTCACACAACACTGTACATTAGCAAGATTCTGATGTTATGTAGTATAGTTATATACATCGCCTATTTTTCACTTGATCAGCAACCATTTCTATTCTATATAGTTGTGCTTCAAAAACAAGTGAAATTACCTTTAATATATTTTAGAAACTCATTACTTTAATACAATTCAAAGAAAATATCAGTCTTTATTAATTTTACTAAAAATTCAATCCTAACATCTGTATTAAAATAGGCATCATTCTCTTGGGCACCCTAATTATTTCAATTACTTTCATTGTCTTGAAAAGAGCAAGACTTAGATACACTTTATTAGTGGTATGTATACTCAAATTGTATTATTATTGGCTTTTCGTAATGTTTTATATATTTTTGTATCTTGTACTTAACATTAGCCCCAAATCACATTAGTGGTGTACCTGACCAATGTCGTTTATTTTGTAAACAAAAGAATGTATAGCTAATATTTCTAATTGAGTATAGTTTAAATATTCATATCAGTAATAATTGTAAGCATGTTTACTTCAGTTAAGCGGAAGGTACAATAAATAATTTAGCCTTAAAATCCCGAAGAAAGGAAATTTCCCATTACGTTGACATAGTATTTCCAGGAGATACTAACTGCGACCTAGGTGAATTAGAGTTTCTTTTAGCCTTGTTTACATTAGGATTATTAATTCTTAACTTGACATCCGAAGCCGAATAAGTCTTATTGCTGTATTAAGTTTTTAATTTGGTTAGGTTTATTTATTTATTCAAACTATGATTCACTGGAATTACAAAATGCTCAATATTATTAATCTGCAATTATAGTAAATTCAGCCAAGGATATTTTGGATTGTATTTTCGTGATACATTAAAAGACTGTTATAAGTCACCACATTCTAGGTTATTGGCGCATTTGCAAATTCGGTACTTTATCGACGCATTCGATATCGGAATTTAGCTGGATAACAATGGAGTTCAAATGGAACTTCGTGCATTCAGATTTTAAAAAACGAACTGTTAGGATTATTTGGGATTTAATTCACAATACTATGAGTTCTTTTCAAATTTTATCTTTGTATTCCAGGTAGATAAATTATTTGTTGAACTTTACAAAACTTGTTTATTTTAGCTCCTTTTGTTATTTTGTCAAATACCATTGATGCGTAATATAAGACTACATCTTCTTTGGGGATTTTCTTTAAATGCGATTAAGTTTCTATAATAGTCACATGTAGCTAAAAAATAATACTAATACAGTGTTAACTTTTATGGCTATGCTAAATCATGATTCATCATTTATCTTAAAAACATGATTACATATGCTGCTTATTCATGACCAATTAAAATAAAATTTAAAATTAAAATAAAATTTAAAATTAAAATAAAATTTAAAACTAAAATAAAATTTATTTATTACTGTGTCGTCTCTTATTAACGATTTACAGAGATCCTCATTATTGTATCACGTCTAAACGAAAAAATGTGTCAAGGGAACTGTTGTGTCTAGTGATAAATGTAACAGAATACCTTGATATTTTCCAATTATATTACGTAAGTATTCTGTGCAACATTCAAGATATAATCTTGTTATGGATGTATGAGAAGAATAACGTGCAACAGGTAAATACTTGATTTTTTTTAATAAGAAAACTATGAAAAGACCATCGTCTATTTCCAACCATGTCAATAAAAGGCTTTGAAACTGAATGTGTTACATAAAAAATGTTAAAAAAAAGACAATAGGGCATTTGTACAATTTTTATTGTAGGCACGAAATAAAGATATAGATAATACATATGCGTTCTTATAACACGTACTTTAACATGGGGAAGATAAATTGGAAAAGGAACATATTATTGAATAAATGTCACAAGCTCTTAATCAACATAAATGGCCGACAGTTGGTGATCCTTTAGCCCCCAATTCATCCATCGGATACACAACATGTCATAGCGAATTTAATTAAATAAATATTTTCACTATAAGGCGTCCATACATTTAAAGTGATCAATTTTCTCAGATAATCCTATCCTGATGACAAAATGCAGAGAAAGCAATTGAGTTGCTTATATCGCTTTACGCAATACAAACGAACACGTGTTTTCAGTGTTTTTACTGTCCCAACTGTATCGTACTATATAATACATTACATCAGGAGTGGATATAACAAACACCAACGGTGTAAAGTCCTGGTATTATTCTACTACGATAAGATTCGGGGTTGGTGTGAATCATATTTCAGCGTATACAAATTGTCGGGGATTGCTCTCTTAAATATTGTATCATAGACTGATTAGTTACATATATTTTCGCGAATTTGGTTCCACCGCTAAATTCTCGATTATAGTATGCCCGCTAATTCATTGATTTACAGTAATTTATGTATCTTAAAGCCTACGTGTAATCTTCCATAGTGAGTCAATACATACATACATACATACATACATACATACATACATACATACATACATACATACATACATACATACATACATACATACATACAGCTGGTCAAGAAAAAAATTCTTAAATGATATATCCTCATTGGTAAGGAATTTCATACAGTAGGTGCTGGTACAGTATATGAGCTTTTGTATTTATTGGTTTTCCACCCCGGAATTTGGAGGCCGTTGTTAGCGGTCGATCGATGATCTTAGTTCAATTATGTTAGATAACTAACTGGAAAAACACCGTTTAAAGACTTAAATGTCATGATTCCTTTAAAATAAAGAACATGTTTTGTACGGGTAGCCATTGCAGACGTGAAAAAGAAACATTCGAGGGAGTAATAACAGTAAGTTTCAGTATTATTCGGGCTGTCCTTTTCTGGAGTTTATCAATTCTTGACAGATTATAATTGGATGTGTTTCCCCATTTGGTAAAGCCCTAGTCTATCAGTGGTAGTATTTAACCCAAAAAAATAAAGTTCAAGTGATTGGGAATGTAGTATGTTGATATTATGAAAACAATTTTATATATATATATATATATATATATATATATATATATATAAAGAGAGAGAGAGAGAGAGAGAGAGAGAGAGAGAGAGAGAGAGAGAGAGAGAGAGAGAGAGATGGATGGATGGATAGATATATAGATAGATAGATAGAAATAGATAGATAGACAGACAGAGGAAAACAGATTGTAACTCATTGACATGATTATAATCAAGTTCGTTCATTCGTCTAACCTGGGAGGTTTCAGTATGAATAAATGGTCATGTTTCAATTATCGATTATAAGTTCCTGAAACGTATCAAGATATATAGTTTGTGTTGGTCATATTTAACAACAAAATGTGCCATGTTGAAAAGTATTCATTTTAGACCAAGATATGTATTTTTTTTCTCCAAGCTTCTCTTCACCATTGCAACCCCTCGATAATGCAAATGTAGCTAGTTGAGTAAGTTGCAAAGTAAATCATAATGTCATAATGGAACAATTTTGTCAAGAAAACACAAAAATTATTGATAATTTTAAATTTAACAATTTTGTCAAGAAAACACAAAAATTATAGAAAATTTTAAATTTAACAATTTTGTCAAGAAAACACAAAAATTATAGATAATTTTAAATTTAACAATTTTGTCAAGAAAACACAAAAATTATGGATAATTATAGATTTAACAATTTTGTTAGATTGTTTGCAGTGTCGGGACAGAAGTACCAAATTGGTGATGAACAAAATTTGAAACCTCCTTAATTCCCCATTTCAAAGGAATTTTTCAGCCTACGGTATGCATGAAATGCGTCACTTAACCGTGCAGGGTCAACATTTGCCAGCATTTTTTACTTCCTCCAACAATGGATCACTGGAACTAACCGATAGAATAATGTACAGTGACAAATCCAAGCCTCCAATGCTTCCCAAATCTGCCTTCCAGCAGGCGCCGTTTAAAAAGATGTCACAATGAAATTCTTCATATAATACATATTCTTCTTTTCTAACTAATTTATTCCATCATGGTATGTTCTTTCCTCTCGATAATTGATATATACTATCTTTTGCGAGTCTTGGCGAGCGAAAGTGGAACATTATTCAACGAGTTTCATAAATTTAATATTAAAGCATTACCCGTTTGAGATTCTTTTCATCTCATATAGTTTTTATTTCAGTTCAAAACAGCTTGGTCAATACGATGTGATGCCACAATGCTTGATACGGTAATCAGTAGTACTTGAATGGAACAACAGACTGTACAGCCACCCCATATATACAGCGTAAAGATACTGTGATACAGAGGCATAGCGATGGTATTTTGCGCCCGGGGACGAACTATAAAATTGGCGCCCCAGCGATCTTGTGACCGATTTATTACCCTTGTTTACTTATTACAGTGTAACGTTGCAAGCCTCATTTTGGCGCCCCTGTACCTTGGCGCCCGGGGACATATGTACCCACTGCCCCCCCCCCCTCCCCCTTAGCTACGCCTCTGCTGTGATAGGATAAAGTTCTGTCAGTTAGGAGACCACATAAGTGAGTTTATTTACTTGTGTAAGTTAATAATGAAACCTCGCTTGTATATACGTGGATTCTATATTTATGTTACAGATATATCGATCCCTTCCCCCACCCCGCCACCAAATAAGCAATACCCTTAGTTTTACTTCTTATTGTTGTTCTTGTCATATAGTTTTACGCCATGTATCTCATACTCATATTCAGAAAGTCGAGATATTTTTTTTTCAATTTCCTTTCGCGAATCGAGTTAAAAAAATACCCCTAAAATGTTCATTAAAAACCAAACGTTCTAGAAGGCCGGATTTAAAACGTTTTCCAACTATCTCAGCTAGTCAGTAAAGGAGATACTGCATAATAATTTCATGGGTCAATCAGAGTCACATAAGTAATATTATAGCGTGTAGTAATATCAAAAATATGAAACTCTACATACTATAGAAACACTGTACATACTCTGTGATAAATGACGTTATGTCACGACACAGAGAAAGATGAACTATGTGATACATTAGCTAATTGTAATTTATTTGCATCTAACGAATAGACTACAAAGGCCTGTGGTGCCCGAGAGGTCTAAAGCGCTCTCCGTTACCTGCCATCTCACCTCTGTCTGCGTTGGTTCCAATCTCCGATTCGGCTAATGTGGGTATATGAGAAAGCTTTCCGGTACCTTCTCGTGGGTCGGTGGTTCTTACTAGGGTTTTTCCTTGTTCTTCCTACACCATTATTACTGGCCGCCATGTAAAGCCTATCTTGTGCTGAAAATGGCGTTAAACCCTACAACAACAACAACAACAACAACAACAATGACCTGTGCAGACTTTTGTCACTTACTATATAATACCAGACAATTGATGTAAAAATTGTTATGATAAATCATTCGATTACTACCAAAAAATATAATTGAGGAACGCGAACTGGTTTAGTAAAATATTGGAAAAATAGGCTTCTGATATAGTTGTAAATATATTAAATTGGCACATACATTTAATAAAAGCTAAAATTTAAATTGGCACATACATTTAATAAAAGCTAAAATTTAAATTGGCACATACATTTAATAAAAGCTAAAATTTAAATTGGCACATACATTTATTAAAAGCTAAAATGAAACTCTTGGCATCTTAGTTTCAGGCAAAATTCTGAACCGGTAAAAAGAAGTTAGCGAAAGGCCATTTAATGTTTTTTAAAAATCTTTTTCATCATCATATGATGCGATAAATATCTCCAATTCGATACTATATCCCGAAAAATAAAATTGTACTTTTCTCCTTTCTTCCCAAACATTTACAGACAAAGCCTTTTAAAAACACTTATAAATGGCAGTCTGTGAAAGATCACGTCGTCACATTTTACAATCAGCTGAACTTTTCTTAAGTTCTCCCGAATTTCGATTGTTCAAACGTTACTGCAACTTATTTGTTATTCTTGTACGCTTTCTTTCTAAACCTTACACAACAGCTGTCGCCTTTTATCTCTGAGGGTACGCCAATTCCCGCAAAGGAAGCAGTAAATTTGTGTTATTTCGTGGGAAAGCCACGTGGATAAAATGATTACCACGTGTCCTGCCAAATTGATTCTCCTCACGTTCCGTGAGGGTTGTAATTTGATCATCTGACCTACCGGTTAATAATGGGGTGCGCTTTATCTTCATTATACAGTTTTCCGAATGAAACTTTCCTTGTTTGGTATAATTTGATATGAGAGAAACATTCTGCATAAATTTGTCATCTAAAAGATCCCCCGTTGTGGCCATATCATAGAAAGAGCTAAAAGTCGGGCACGGGAAAGTGGTGGTTACCGAAATATAACCAAACGATAAGCTGTATCTAAAATAAGAGGAAAACTTAAAACTGCTTTCATTACCTGTAATGATAGAAGCGGGAAAAACAGTGAAATTGAGTTGACAGTGGCGAAATACAAACCTTATTTACGATGGAATGAATTGGCGTTCTGATCATTGCAAAAGTATGTTCTAGTTTAATGTAAACAAGATTGTTCCGACAGAACTTAAGTACGGACTTAAACTTCACTTAAGTAAGGACTTAAACTTCACTTAAGTAAGGACTTAAACTTCATTTTAGATCGAGTGACTTGGTCCTAATTTCAATAGTCTGTGCTTCAAGCTGAGTTACAATCTTGTGATATGGCCTGGATTTCACAAGTCTAGACTTAAATCACACCTAGCCTGGATTTCACAAGTCTAGACTTAAGCCTCATCTGATCGGGATTTCACAAGTCTCGACTTAAATCTCACCTCGGCTGGATTTCACAATTCTAAACTTAAACCTTATCTAATCGGGATTTCACAAGTCTAGACTTAAATCTCACCTCGGCTGGATTTCACAATTCTAGACTTAAACCTTATCTGATCGGGATTTCACAAGTCTCGACTTAAATCTCACCTCGGCTGGATTTCACAATGCTAGACTTAAACCTTATCTGATCGGGATTTCACAAGTCTCGACTTAAATCTCACCTCGGCTGGATTTCACAATGCTAGACTTAAACCTTATCTAATCGGGATTTCACAAGTCTCGACTTAAATCTCACCTCGCCTGGATTTCACAAGTCTCGACTTAAACTTCATCTGGCCTGGCTTTCTCAAGGTTGGACTTAAAACTAAGTTTGCAGGCCCCATAGGCCGAGTTGTCTAAAGCTCTTACCGTTCCGGAATACTGACTTCTCACCTCTATTTGCTGGTTCGAATATCAGGCTCGGCTAACGTAAACGCGATAAAGCTTGCCAGTAGCTTCTCGTGGGTCGGTATTTCTTCCTGGGGTTTCCTCCACCGTTTATACCCGCTGCCATGTATAGGCTTTCTTGTGCTGAAAAATAGCGTGAAACCCTGCAGCAACAAAAACCTAAGTTTTGTTGTTATTTTCAATATTATTTATACATATTGTGCGTTCATTCCGTTACTTTTGGACGTACATCACAGCAATTAAAATCAATACCACCATAATGATTGTATCTTGCTATATGTATTAAATGTTAGCAATAATGACCAGAACATGCTATGTTGAATCTTTGCTTCACTTGTAAAGTTGTGCTTGATATTTTATGTCTAAGATATACGTTAATAGTCTTTGAACTTCTAAGAAATTGGCCTAATGTTTTTCCACATTCGTGACGATATTTATCAACAAAAGTTTTAAAGATAAGTTTAGAAAAAGTACATCTGACGGATCAACGTTAAATCAGGAGTAAAACCATACGTAATCTAACCACTATCACTATTACTATGACTACTGCTACTTATTATTATTATTATTATTATTATTATTATTATTATTATTATCATCATCATCATCATCATCATCATCATCATCATCATCATCATCATAGGATATTTTTCAGCATCTAAAGGAAGGGATTGTTAGAACATAAGTTATGTAAGCAATCAAACTTATCAAGTGTAAGGAATGCGTAACAGCTGCTCTAGAGTAAGACTAGATGTGTTGTTGTTGTTGCACGGATTAATGGCATATTTCATCACAATATAGGCTATACATGGCGGCCAGTATAAATGGTGGAGGAAGAACCGGGGAAAATCCCAGAAAGAACCACCAACCCACGAGAAGCTACTGACATGTTTTCCCACATAACCATATGCCGAATGCAATACTCGAACTCACGCAGAGGTGACATGGCAGTGATAGGTAACGGTTTATGCTTTAGACCATTCGGCCACTCGGGATGCTGCAGGATCATATATATATGTGTGTGTGTGTGTGTGTGTGTGTGTGTGTGATTTGAATTTTTAATGTAGCTTTAACAACTTTAGCAATACTCGAACTCACGCAGAGGTGACATGGCAGTGATAGGTAACGGTTTATGCTTTAGACCATTCGGCCACTCGGGATGCTGCAGGATCATATATATATATATATGTGTGTGTGTGTGTGTGTGTGTGTGTGTGTGATTTGAATTTTTAATGTAGCTTTAACAACTTTTCAGTCGTATAGCTCCGTCTGCAGTAAGATATGTTGGTAGAGATATCTAGCACTGTGGCATCATGCCGCAGGCATGTAGCATGAAGTCCCACCCGGTCCAATTATTGTGATACCAGGCCTACCAGTCCTCACACTAACCTCTTAATCTTCACTGACGACGATACTTGATGTTGGGGTGGTGGGAGTTTATCAGTCGAATAATACAAAATAATTGAAATAAAATATATAACATTAACTCAATATACTGTCAAAATAAATCAATTAATATTAAAGTACCCGTGTGTATATTTGGCACTCTTAATGACAGCAGAATTTACTCATGAATTATTGGTTTTAATCGAATATTGTCAAATATGCCTACCAAATCCTGTGCAGGGGCAGAGGATAAATCGCTTGACATCCGGGTATGTTTGTATCACGTGCTACATATTTTGGTCCATCAATCTTACTTAAATGGTTGTTGAGGCAACTTGGCTTTAAATTCAAACGGTTTGAATCTTAGTTTTTCCCGTTGTCAGAAACATTCCCACGGTCTTTGGTCTATAGGAATTTTCCTGACGTAATTTATAATGTTTTCTGATTCAAACACCTGCGCTCCCGGGTCGAGCCACGTTGGAATTAATTACCCCTTTTACGAAATAGTTTTGTATGCAAAACTTCCATTTGATTTTTCAATACGTTTACCCCTAGTTTCTTCCTGTCAGTTTCTCATCTTTACTTAAGCACGGCCACCTGAGCTTTACTCTATACCATGTTCTTAGCACGCTTCATGTTTTTTCAAACCCGTTGAACATACTAAGCGATTCAGATGTTTTCACGTGAATGAGTTATCCTGTTATCTGAAAGAAAATACACAAAATTGACGAAATTCTTCATATTTAGAAAGTAATCAATCGTTCTACGCCGGATCTTAAACCTCGAGCTGGAAGGATTTACCTTACTGGAAATAGGCACATATATTAGTACTTTCGTACTGATACCACGGGCAATGTATTCCTTGACATCCATCTGTGTTCATACGACAGCAGGTGTAAGGGATACAATTTCATCCAAGTTCTAGTACATCCACCCCAAGTCGCGGGTAAAGCGCGTGTGAAACTTCAAACAGTAACAAATTCTGACTTCGTGACTGTAATTTATTCACGACGAAGACTACAATCTTTTAATCTGTTTAGCATATTAGGTATAATCAATTTTATTCCAACGAGGAGGATATGTCGAATTACCATATGTATATATATATATATATATATATATATATATATATATATATATATATATATATATATATATATATATATATATATATATACTGTTGTCATGCTAGTCATTGCAACGTACAGTAAATTTAACTTTGTTTCTTTATTTCGGTATTCTGTTTACAACAGTGTTGCGTTTACAAAGCAGACAGGACTGTTTCCAATCTGGTGCTGTTTCAGATGGCAACACATTGATGTATTGGCGATTGTTGTGATAAATTTGCTTTATTGAAAAACAAAAGAAAAAAGTTTATATTCTTTATCAATACATTCCAGAGTGGACTATGTAATTATATGTATTTGACATTTTAAAATGTAATAAAGGGAACAATATATGTTCGAAAAATTAATTCCTGATATAACACAAGTGTCATCATAAATATCATTCATATCAAATGTTGATGTTTTACATGCAAAAAAAGTTAATAATAATGACCTGAATTTCAAAAAAGTTTGTTTTCTGAACAAAGTCATGACAGTTGAAATGTTCAGACTTGGGGAATTTTTTTTTTTATTGGTTCATGACGTTCTGCAACTATCGTGAAAATGTCACAAGAGGGAGTATTAATTAAATTAAAAATATTAATTAAATGAAAAATATTAATTAAATTAAAAGTATTAATTAAATTAAAAAGAAACATCCATCACACATAAAGACGAAGTTAATGACCAATACGTGATTTGCTTACTTTTTTACTTACTAGTATTGGACATGCTATGTTTTATATCAATCTAAAATACAAATTTCCATAATTGAGCCCACATCTATTGGGCAACAAAGAACCTAATTTTGTCTCGCAATAAACGTTGATAGTTTCATAGCTATAGATACAAACTATTTGTTTTTAAAGTACATCAGATTTCAAGCTTTAAAGCACCATGGTTACAACTTAATTATGTTTTAAAAGAAATGTTACATGCAGGGGTCTCTCTAACAAGCGAATGAAGATTCGCGTGTCACATGCTGAAGTTACTTTCATTTCCCTGAAAGGACGTTTTGACATCATTTGTTGTCAACTGGAAGTTCTAACGCGCTCGGATACTGCGAATAATTTTCCTCTAATCATTCAAAAAGCTCAAATATGACATCACAATTTCACGCCGACTCCTTGTTAGGATTTCAGAGCGTACTGTCAGAACTTTTCACCATCAAATGGAAATCACAATTTAAACATACAGAGCAAGTAGTTACTTTACCATTCTATCCCTGGGTCAGCCGAAACACTGTTTTAAACCACACGTGCCCCTCCACTAAACTGCCTTCAAGAGAATAACTGACTTAGAATAACCCCATCTCATTTATTCTATGGCACGAATATTTCATATTGAAAAGCACAACCAATCAACACCTTTAAATTAAGAATGAGACTACCTGTCTCTTGCCCATTCATTCGGCTCTGACCCGATGTCAACTACGCAACTAATCTATGCTATCATAACATCTTATCAATACTGTACACCATGACGTTTGCCTCTAGCAATACTGTACACTATGACGTTTGCCCCTAGCAATACTGTACACTATGTCGTTTGCCCATAGCAATACTGTACACTATGACGTCTGCCTCTAGGCTAATTACTCGGGTTCAGATTTATTTTCCCAAGACCAACTTCCCATAATTAAACAACTAATCACTCAAATATAACAAATTTATAAATGAAGACGCAAATATACAACATTTATTACTTTATCGATATTTCATTTTGTGTTCAGTTTTGCCGAAATAATAAAACCCATGTATACATTTACTATCTGATATGTTTAATTTTTCATAAATGTATTTTGTTAAATTTCTCAAACTGTCACCGTATTGGCAAACTTTAAAAAATAATATTTATTCCTCAGGTAGGGTGTACCTTATGGTTATATCAAATCTGATCACGACTTTTATTAACTTCAAATCAGGTCAGATCTCGCGCAATCATGGCAGATTTTGCGCTTTTGTCAGTAATGTAACTTAAAGAAATACTAACAAAAAAAAAATAATTAAATAAATAAAAACCTATTATTTTAGCGTCATATCGGATATTCAAAACGTGCCACGGTGTATTGTATCCTAGATAGCTAGACCTCCTGCTTCTAAGCGTACGATAAAAGAGTTCAAATTCAACACGGCGTAAGTAATTACGAATACAAAGTCCTTGATTGTTTTGAAAGTGGGAAAACATTGCTTTCATGACGTTTCTGACACGTTTTACGTCAGCTCAAATAAGCAGCAGACTCCCAACTTTCATCTGTATTCATCTGTATTATTTACACCACACATTGCAAAAATAAGTAATGAAAGGTATTTTAAGACACATTTCAGATACCAGGACAAAAAATATACGTTTTTAAAATTCCATTAAATGATACTGTAATGTAACTTTAAACTAAATTTTATATTGTCCAGAATATAATTCAGTTTTGACTGATTTTTTTCTCTCCATTTTTAACGTAAACAGATAAACACTACAGACATTGTATTTAATGCTTGCTAGTTCCTGACCTGGCGGTTCTGACAAACAACGTTTCTATTTTTCTAAAATTCTTTCATAGAGTATGAACCATTGAGTTAAGGCCATACTAGGGGTACGTGATATTAGGGGTACGTGATATTAGGGGTACGTGATATTAGGGGTACGTGATATTAGGCACGTAAAAAGCTTATAGTTCTAGCAGGGTGACCATGTGACACTCATAGGTGAATCTGTTTTGCATTATGAATTAGTGTATAAGAGTTTTCTGATTAGAATTTGGTCATTCGGGCTCAAACACATTGAAATTTTTTTTATGACATAAAAGTGAATCTTTTATCTGGAAAAATATAAGTGCTTGTAAAGAATTCTTGGACAAAGACATTCACTATTATTTATTTGGAATTCAAAACCGGATTAGCTTTTTCCGTGATTCAACAGCACTTTGAAAGTTGCAAAAGAGGTCATCGCCTTCCCTTGTGAATTTCATCGGAGCTCGAACTCAAAGCAATTTGGAACTTTTTAATCATAGGATTTTTCTTTTGTCAATTATTTGATTAAGTTTGGATTTGATTCGTAAAGTTCTATTTCTCATTTTAGCCTTGTTTTTCTGGGAAAAAAAAGAATTTGTTAACTTTTGTTGTTTCGACACTTTTCTGTTACTATTTGTTAGAGCTTAGACACGCAACAATGCAACAATATATATATATATACATATATATATATATATATATATATATATATACATATATATATATACATATATATATATATATATATATATATATATATATATATATATATATAGACACACAATACACACACACACACACACACACACACACACACACACATATATATATATATATATATATATATATATATATATATATATATATATATATATATATATATATATATTGAGCCTGCAAATATTGCCACCTGTTAAAGTTGTTTAGGCAGAAACTAAACTCAATTTATGCATACACGTATACATACATACATACATACATACATACATACATACATACATACATACATACATACATACATACATACATACATACAGACAGAGAGACAGACGGATCAAATTATGCAGAAATTATTTATCAGCACTTCAAGCCAAGTGAAATATTTTCAGGTGTGCTAACTATTGTTTAGGACACCGAAAATCATTTTATAGCTAAACTTATAGGGTACTAAATCATCGATAGCCACAATGCTGTAAGTGGTTTATGTACGCACTGGCATTTGCATGACTTATCAATTCATTTACCGGAATGGCGCCATATTTTTCTGTGTAGGACAGAGTGCATGTACACTCGTCAAGAATTGTGGCTCTATCTTAGCTAAACACCAAGGTCACCATGAATTTGACTTTATGAATAATATTAATGATTACCTTCATTTAAAGAGGATAACACCTATATGGTACGTGTCCCTGAGCGTATTACTCTTAAATGCTTTAAAACATTGAAATGGATTTGTATATGGCCAACATGTACATAAATGAATACTATACTGTACGTTTGAGAGTGACCTATGTCATATATACATGTATGGAATAAAGCAAAAAGAGATTTATATCTGGATATTTTTAAACATTGTAGTGGGAGGCTTTTTTCAACTGGTTGCAAAAAAATATTCTTAAACCATGCTTCCATATGAGCATTGGATTTTGAATTTCGTTTTCACACGGGTAAGGGATTCCGAAAGGTACGTGCAGCCTTTAGTTAAAGAGCTTTAAAATATATTCTCATCCTTGGAAGCTTGAGTTGTTTGTTCTTAATCGGTGCTTCCTCTCAGCTGACGATGATCACAGTTCACTGAGGTTGGACGTATAATCCAGGCAGAGACTGTTGAAGAATTTGTTTTATGAATAAAGACTGTTCAAAGACATATGTTATGAGCAAAGAATGTTCAACGACTTATATGCCATGAGTCCGTTTAATAAATACTTCGCTTTCGTAGTTAAATCCATTGTAGACGCAAAATAAAATATGTGAGGAAGACGAAATAGAAATAGTCATACTTTCTGCAGTTTATCAATTCTGTACAGTTTATAATTTGATATCTTACCGCAAAAGACATAGACTCTGTCTAACAAAGATAATATATATTTCCGCATAATATAGTTGAAATGAGTGTGGAGGTGTAAATGTCGGCAGCAATTGTAAGAGAGTAAGTCTTTGGACGACTATTGCACATTGGTGATTGATATATGACTTTTAGCGTAGGTTCCACACATTTCGATTTATATACACTGACATACAGTATGTTTTGCAATGTTGAGGTCGGTTTGAAGGTTGCTTTTAATGTAGTCGATATATTTACCAGCTGTAAGCAGTATATATACTCGTCACCAAAAACCAGCAGCGTTAGGATGTATTGGATACAAAGATTAGTCATTGGCAAAATGTTGAAAAAAGAGAAGTCTTAGTAATGTTGCATTGTTCGTCCGTCGATTCGACGAGGACCTCTCTAGTTATCCGGTGTTGGAGGGGCTGGTTCTGTTATGTGCGTGCGCAGGTGGCTGATGAGGCCAACCCTTGAACGGAATGTTTGTTTGCATAAGGGACTGGGGATGAGTGGCATATATCCAGGACGATTGATGGCATCTTGGGGCCTTTGTGCACAGAGGAAGGTCAGGAGACTTGATCACTTGATGTTCGTTCACATGAATCAGGGTTTATGTTGCATGCTTTCAATGCAGTTTTCAGATTATCTTTGAAGCGTTTCTTCTGACCTCTGTGGGATCGTTGTCTTTGCTGTGGCTCGGCATAGAAGAGTCTCTTAGGCAGCCGGTGGTCTGGCATGCGTACAACATGTCCTGTCACTGCATCAGGATGATGTGGATGCTGGCGAGACCTGCTTGGGCGAGTACCTCAGCGTCTTGAACCTTTTCCTGCCCCATGATGTCGAGGATGTTTCTGAGACGACTTGTGGTGTGAAAGTGATTTAGCTTCCTGGCGTTTCGTTGGTACACCGTCCACATAAAGTAGTAGTGTGGTGAACATAACTGCCCTGTAGACATTTAGTTTGGTTTGGTTGCTCATGCCTCTTCTATTCCAAACATTGACATAGAATCGTTCGAAAGTTGCGCTGGCTCTGGCCATACGAAGGTTTATCTCGTCGTCAATAATGACGCAGTGTGACAGTGTGCTGCTAAGGTAGGTTAAGCGGCTCAGTAGGTTGCTTTGGCCGTTGACAATGATTTTGTGTTCAACATAGGTCTTTCCAGGGGACAGTCGATGCAGAACTTCAGTTCTCTTGGTACTGATGGTGAGACCAAAACTTGTGCAGGAGTTGGATAACTTGTCAATGGTGCATTACTAGTCGGCTTCAGAGCCAGCGTCGAGGGCGCAGAGATCAGCATATACGAAATCCCTTATGGTGACTTTCATGACCTTCGTTTTCGCTTGAAACCTCCTGGGATTTAAAGTTGTCCATCTGTACGGTACCTGATGCCGATTCCAATCGCTCTGTCTCTGAGAGCATTAATCGGAACGGCGGAGAACAAAGACTAAACAGTGTCGGTACCAGAATCCCTGCTTGGCGCCATTGGTTACTAGGAATTGCTCAGATGTCTCTCCATCGTCCAGTGTTCATACCTGCATGCCATCGTTGAAATGCTGCACCATGGATGTACATTTTCTTGGGCACCTGTACTTGGCTATTACCTTGCACGCGCCTTCTCTGCTGTCAATATCAAAGGCCTTTGTCAAGTCGACGTAGATGGAGGACAGGTCGATATTTGACCCTTGACATTTCATTTTAGCTGCCTTGCAGCAAATACCATGTCGATGGTTCCGTGTTCTTTTAGAAATCCAGACCCTGGTCAATATTTGCAGTGAGATGGTTAAGTAGGATTATGGCGAGTATCTTTGCTGCAACTAAGAGTAAATATACCCCGGTGGTTGTCGCAAGCCTGGCGGTTCACTTTGCACTTATACAGGTGAATGATGGAAGCGTCTTTGAATTTCTGGGGGAGCGTCTCTTGCTGACACATCAGTAAAACATACTGGTGTGAAACGTTTCTATCCGAGAAGTTCTTCTTGTTTCTAGACTTCATCTGGGATGGAGTTTGAACCAGGTACTCTGCCACTGGAGAGCAGACATATTGCTTTTTGTGTATCCAGTGTTCATCCCATTCTTGAAGAATCCTCTCTTTTTCAGTAATTAGTGTGTTCTCGTCTGCGCGAAGGGGGATGATCCAAAGGAGGTAGGTCAAGACACTTCGTTCAGGGCATTGTATAAGTTATTCATAACATGCTTGACTGCTCAGCACTTTATCTCATCAGCTTTGTTGCTCAGCTATGTGTCTTGCATCTGACAAAGCTGATGCTGTACATTTATGGGTATATTGTTGTAAGCATTTTTTTCTAGAGATGGACCTGTGGTTACTGAGGAAGGTATGAAAGAGGCGGTTTTTCTCATGCAGCAACTGCTGGATCTCGTCTCAGTTCTCATCAAACCAGTCATGATGGTTCCTGGTTGCGGGTCCTAGGATTTCCAAGGTTGTGCTGTAGACTAGCTCTCGATGCCGCCCAGTCGGTCGGGCTCCACATTCTGATTGTCAAGAGGAATTGATTCCAGACATTCATCCAGGGTATACACGAACAAAACACTATTTGGTACTGGTGCATTTCAGCTTGGTGATGTTTTGTCGTTTAGGAGTCCTCTTTCCCTGTGTGCGTTTTTGTGGCCTGAATTTGGATGTTTAGCATGGTGATGGTGAGGCGGTGGTCTGTTCATCAGTCCTCGCCGCACAAGGACGTGGTCACACGCACATCCTGCCTGTCCCTCTTCCTGACAATGACGTTGTCGTCGAGATGCCAGTGCTTAGAGCGTGCGTGTTTCCATGACGTCCGGTTTCGGGTAGGGAGGTGGAAAACTGCATAGGTGATCAGCAGTTCGTGCTCTGCGCACGTCTGGAGCAAAACGGAGTCTGTTGCTGTTACAGTAACACATGCCATGCTTCCAACCACCCTATTCCAAGCAACGTGATCACAGGCAACTCTTGCATTGAAATTGCCACGAATGACGAACTTACCTGTCATTGGAACGTCAGTAATGATGGAGTGAAGATCCTCATAAAACTTGACCTCCACTTCATCTGGGGTGGCCATACTTGGAGCATAACAACTGATAATGGTAAATTGGTTTCTGACAAATAAGAGGGCGAGTTTCATGATCATGCGTCTGTCTTTTGCTCCCTTGGGAGGTCCAGTCAATTTCTAATCAGTGCTGTCTTCACTAGAAAGCCGACCTCAGTCTTACGGTGCTCTTGACTTCCTCGGCCACTTCAAAAGAAAGTGTATCCGGAGTCGTTTTCTCAGTGTTCGCTTTCTACTG
The DNA here is from genome assembly GCA_029339505.1 of Unio delphinus. Classification (NCBI taxonomy): domain Eukaryota; kingdom Metazoa; phylum Mollusca; class Bivalvia; order Unionida; family Unionidae; genus Unio; species Unio delphinus. The sequence continues at coordinate 9,566,453 of JAQISU010000036.1, read as the reverse complement.
CAAACCTGGTCTAGCTCAAGGCAGCATTGTCTATGTTGTATCTGGCTGAGTTTCTTTGCTATTATAGCGGTTCTACTTGGGACCTTTCCGCATCGTCTCTTTCCATTAGGATGCGTACATTCCATGAGCCAAGTGCGAGAAGAACAAACCTCATTTTCTTGTTTGAATTTTGACCGCTAATGTAGGGCTCCCGGCAGCATATCTCTACCAACCGTGGTATGATGGCGTGGGAAGTTTAGAAAAGGCAGTGTTTAGGGCACCTTTTCTAGCCCCTTTCTCATGCCAGAGAGGTCAGTAGTGTATTCCTGCTCCATGTCAGTGGGGAACGACTTTAATGGCATGAGCCGCTGTGTGCATGTTTGCGAATACAGCTGAGAGTGTACCCATACATGCCGCTTCATCGCTTGTCTGTTGCCACAGGCCTTTAGTGGGTAATGAAACGGGATGGGTGGATGACAAAAAATGACTTGCGCGGTAACTTTATTTTACATGAAAAAGGGTTACGCAGCTCGTGGACTCATTCTTTCACTAAAAACCATCTCGCTTCAGCAGAAAGACAATGTTGAGAAGGCCGGAGACAGAGTTGAATGCAGTGGATAACCAGGACGTCCTACGTGTCTCTTCGTGCTCTTAGCGCTCCACGGCGTATTGCTGCGAATCGCCTTTCTGCCCGTAGTTTTTCCGCGCAGGCTGTCGAATCCAATATTCACATGCTAGGTAGACAAAACCTAACTCACCGAGGGTTTCAGATCCGTCTGCTACATTCAGCCTGGTTTAGCCGGACAGTGGAGAACGTTTTCCGGGATGTGGCAGCTGCGCATGCACATATTCTTAGTGCCAAGTGGGGACCAAAGGTGGGTGAGCTACTCCCGAAGGAGTACGACTGCTTCGCCAGCCAGAGGTGTTACCCCTTTCCAGGACACCCCATACACCCCTCGGGCTTAATATAGAGCCCTGAAGAACGCCATTTATTAATTAACACGAATCAAACTATATTTATTCGCACAATCAACACGTTATCTAATTGAAGAATCAAGAAACTGATTATCAGAATATCTATAAACTGATAGTTGTTTGATAACCATCCAATAAGCAAGCAAGCGATTGCATTTTTCAATTGGTAAGTCCGCTTTATGAACCGTTTTGGGAAATATTTTTATTAACTTTTGACGGTAATATATCAAATCAGTCAGCTTTTCTAGTTGTGGAGTGGCTCAAATACATTTAAATATAACCAATAACAACAGCGTTCATGGTGGGATAAAGAGATGTAGACAGAGAAATATGTGGACTGACAACAACACACAATGGTTTTGCGGAGACGCAGGCACTGGCACATGATCGAAACCAAGTGGAGGGGACTGGTCAGTTGTTCAGCAGCACAGTGCCTCGACGACAACGCTAGGTCAAGAGAATGATACTGATGATGATGATGATGATGATGATGATAATAATTTCTCAATTTATGTTTAATTAAAATAAAATTGGGAGGGAAACTGGCCGTTGACCCATAATGTTTGTTTGATTGGAATTTTTAACGTAGCTTTAACAATTTTTTTTCAGTCACATCGCTACGATTTCTGCAGTGAGGCAATTTATAGCGATGTCTATCACTGGGGAATCATGCCTCAGACATGTAGCATGATGTCCCAGCCAGTCACATTATCCTGACACCAGGCTGACTAGTCCTAACGCTAACCTCTTAATGCTGAACGCCATGCGAAGCAGCTGTAAGTAACATTGTTGTACGTCTTTGGTATGACTCGGCCGGGGATCAAACCCACGACCTCCCGCTTCCGCGGCGGACGCTCTAACCACTCGACCACCGGAGCGGTCCGACCCATAATGTAGGCCCGTGGTATTAATTTTCTAGGAATATCTATGTTTTCAGAGTTTACAAACTTAATAATACATCATTTTTACGTTTTTGGGACGCTATGAGTGACTGATATGATTTTTCTATTTTCGATGCGCAGCGTGACAACGCCATGCTATTGGCCTTACATCTGTAATAAGATGTATTTTGATTTAAATAATAATATTCAACATCTTAGCATCTGACGAATTGCATAATCTGGGATAACCATGCTAACTAATGGATTTATTCCACAATTTGTCATATTTGAGTTATCTCTCCTGAATCATTACTTGATGGTGCGCTGATAGTAACTTCCGCGACGTTTGGATGCAGATATTTTCCACCGGAAGTGGTAGGTGTTAGACACGCAACCTATTATTTGGAGAAAATTCTTCGGACCATTCTCCCACCTAAAGAGGTTCCTTTTGCTTGTGCACTAACAACGTCACGAATGATAGGAAAGTTTTAATAGTTTTATCTTGCACATGCCTTATCACAAATTAGCCATTGTGTCGGACACTCATTGTACCAAACAATCTGAGAACTCAGACTCTAATTACGTCATAAACCGTACACAGACCCGACGTTGGAATGGGCAGATATCCCAAATGTGAATAATAAACGACTGAATTACACTTTTTGACAAGTGGCTATGAAGGCAGAAACAGATTGTGTATTCCCCATATGATGTAACACGCAGAAAATAGTTAAATAAAATATCAGGCATTTCAATGCGTAATACCCGCCGTCGAATAGTTCTGCAAGCGTTATAACATGTCCATGATAATGCTTTTATGCAATTATCGTGTGTTTCACAACTTTACACAAAAGTGCCTGATTGTCTTATTAGGTTTCAGACTTTGAAAGTTGCCTGGTGGTCTTAGAGTTAATTCGGGATAATTGAAACTATACGAAATGGTGTTTTGCATTTGACGCGTGTTTATGTCTTGTAGGTGTTATGAATTAATATGTATTTAAAACCTAAATGTAAAATCCCACATGCATGTGAATTCTCGACTCAAAAATATTCATAAGACTGTTTAATGAATGTTTATTAAACTGACATAATTTGAGACACTTTTTATTTATCGTATAAGCTCTTTTTTGTTGTTATCGTTATTTAGGATATTATTTTTTCATATAAGCATAATTAACGTTATTTATGATATTATTTTAAAAAAAATAACTGTAATTATCGTTATTTGTGATATTTTTTTAAATATAACTGTAGTTAAAGTTATTTACGATATTGTAGTTGTGCTGTTGTGATTTAATATTTTTAAAGTAGCTTTAGCAATTGTTCAGTCTTATCTCAATGATGTATGCAGTTTGGCAGTTTATAGTGATGTCTAGCATTGATGCATACTGCCGCAGACATGCAGGATGCGAGGTGGATGCTCTAACCACTAGGCCACATGAGCGGTCAGTTTATGATATTATTTTCTAACATACCTGAAGTTATCGTTTTCTAAGATAGTATTATTTTATATAACTGTAGTTATCGTTATGTCGGATATTATTTTTGTAATATCAATGCTATTTAGGATATTATTTTAAAAATATAATGTTAGTTATCGTTATTTAGGGTATTATTTTTAATTAGTTATTAATTAGTTTGGGATACTGCTATCACAGTAAATCAATTGATATAGAGACACATATATGTGACAATTTAAATATTGTTATTACTAAACGAAATTGATTACTTTACCTGAAAACTATTGGTAGCTAGCTGTACTTGATTACGGCACGTCTTATGCATTGACAATATTTTGCTACTTCCGTTGACATTATTTCTCAGACAACTGATAGAATTTGACCATTCCAAAATATGATCCATTTGATGTACAAAACTATTTCATTATAATTTTTATTGCATCATCTTATTTCACTAACTTGTATATACTATTATGGGTTTAAGGAAATGAACTTATTATTTTCAGCCCTAACAGTGTCAACAACTAAACAAAGAGATATCCTTCTTTTTCCTTTATCCTTCATTATATGTGTCAACCAAAGGCTGATCTACATGCAACGTCTAATTTTACAATATACCTATATTTCCAATACACTGGCATTCCAATACAGTATGCATAATTCTCAGTACACTAACGTTCCAACCTTATTGATATATCTTCGATCTAATTTTGTGTAAAGGTGATCGGAGAGGGTGAGATAGAGGTAGGGGGTAGTAGCCTAATGACCTGTAATAGTTTTAATGTGACCATTACACATATAATGCTTTTGATACATCACTTCGTAATTACGTGCTAGGCTTTCCCATTGCTATTGTCTTGTGTGTTTTGTGTGTGGTATATTTATGGAGTACTTTTTGTTGAAAGCAATAAACCAGCTTTTTCAACTTGTAGGGCCGACAAGTCAAATCTTGCACATCTTATCCCATTTGCCTCCCTCATTAAAATTCTGATTAATTTTATTACCTCGCTATAATACTAGCATTGGCACTGTTAATCGGTAAAGCCGTGCTTTATGTCGTACACAGTCTACCATTGGTCCCATTGCTAGCATTGGCACTGTTCATCGGTAAAACCGTGTTTTATGTCTGACACAGTTTACCATTGGTCCTCGTGCTAGCATTGGCACTGTTCACATGAAAGCCGTGCTTTATGTCGTACACAGTCTACCATTGGTCCCATTGCTAGCATTGGCACTGTTCATCGGTAACGCCGTGTTTTATGTCTTACACAGTCTACCATTGGTCCTCGTGCTAGCATTGGCACTGTTCACGGGAAAGCCGTGCTTTATGTCGTACAGTCTACCATTGGTCCTCATGCTAGCATTGGCACTGTTCACGTGAAAGCCGTGCTTTATTCCGTACACAGTCTACCATTGGTCCTCGTGCTAGCATTGGCACTGTTCATCGGTAAAGCCGTGTTTTATGTCTTACACAGTCTACCATTGGTCATCATGCTTACCAGAGATGGCAGGACATCTCCAATACGGATGGAGAAAGATGTCGGATATAAGAAGTATAATGATAAATTAAAGTCAATCATTCGAATAGTTACAAGTGTGCGTACATGTAATAATAATGTATTAGCATTGCCTAAATCCCTTAAGGCATGGTCGCAATCCCTTAAATCATTGTCTCAACCCCTGAAAGCATTGTTTCAATCCTTTAAAGCATTATCTCAATACTTTAAAGCATTATCTCAATCCCTTAAAGCATTATCTCAATCCCTTAAGGCATTATCTCAATCCCTTAAAGCATTATCTCAATCCCTTAAAGCATTATCTCAATCCCTTAAAGCATTATCTCAATCCCTTTAAGCATTATCTCCATTCCTTAGAGCAATATATGAATCCCATAAAGCATTATCTATATCCCTTAAAGCATTATCGCAATCCCTTAAATCATTGTATCAATACCTTAAAGCATTACCTCAACCCCTTAAAGCAATATTTCAATCCCTTAAAGCATTATCTCAATATCTTAAATCACTGTCTCAATCCCTTACAGCATTGTCTCAACCGTTTAACGCATTGTTTCAATCCCTTATATCACTGTTTTAACCCCTAAAAGCACTATCTCAATTTCTTAAAGAATATCTCAATCCCTTAAATCATTACCTCAACCCCTTTAAGCATTGTATAAATCTCTATAAGCATTATCTCAATCCCTTAAAGTATTGTCTCAGTCCCTTAAAGCAATTATCTCAATCTCTTAAAGCTTTATCTCATCCACTTAAAGCATTATCTATATCCCTTAAATCATTGTCTCAATCCCCTAAAGCACTGTCCCAACCCCTTACAGCAATGTTTCAAGCATTATCTCAATCCCTTAAAACACTGTCTCAATCCCTGAAAGAATTTTCTCAACCCTTTAAAGCCTTGTCTCAATCCCTTAAAACATTATCCCATTCCCTTTAAGCATTATCTCCATTCCTTAAAGCAATATATCAATCACTTACATTCATTATATACATCCCTTAATACATTATCTCAATTCCTTACAAAATTTGTCTCAATCCCTTAAAGCCTTATATCAATCCCTTGAAGCATTGCCCCAACACCTTACAGCATTGTTTCAATCCTTTAAAGCATTATATTAATCCCTTAAAGCATTATCTCAATCCCTTAAATCACTGTCTCAATCCTTTAAATCATTATCCCAATCCCTTAAATCATTGTCTCAATCCCTTAAAGGATTATCTCATTCCCTTAAAGTATTATCTCCATCCCTTAAAACATTATGTCCATCCATTAAATCAATGTTTAAATCCCTTAAAATATGATCTCAATCCCTTAAAGCAATATCTAAATCCTTTAAAGAATTATTTCCATCCCTTAAAGCACTATCTCAATCCCTTAAAGCATTGTCTCAATACTTTAAAGTTTCAAAGTTTAATATTTCAAGCCTTGACTGCCTCTGTGTCATTTTCCAATCCAAGAAATGATGTGTGTGCGTGCCTGTGTGTGTGTGTGTGTGTGTGTGTGTGTGTGTGTGTGTGATTTGGATTATTATCGTAGCTGTAGTAATTTTATAGTGATATCGCTACGACGTATGCTGTGTGTCTGCAGTGTGGCAGTTTATAGTGATGTCTTGCACTAAGACATCATGCCGCAGACATGTGGCATGATGTCTCAGCCAGTTACATTATCTTGACACCAGGTCGACCAGTTCTAACATTAACCTCATAATGCTGATTGCCAAGCGAGGCAGCTAATAGTACCATTTATATAAATCTTTGGTATGATTAGGCGGGGGATCGAACCCACGACCTACCGCATGCGAGGCGGACGGATAACTACTAGGCCACCGGACTAGTGCAAAGAATACAAGTGATTCTTCATATAGCCATATTACATCATGCGCGACATAGAGACGCAGGTCTACAATTGATATTGCTTAATCTACGACAGAGATACACAGGCCTCACAATTGCTACCCATTATTAATAAGCGCGCGGCATAGCGACGTAAGCCTCACAGTTAATACATATACATGTAGTGTGCAAAATAGCAACACAGACCTCACAGTTGATAGACATATTACTTGGTGGGCGGCATATCGATTTAAGCCAACGGTTGATGCCCGTATTATTAGTTAATATACGACAGAGCGACCCAGCCCTCACATTTGATCACTAAGTCTTCTAGATCACAAAGTACTGTTCATTAATTGAACGCAAGCATACCATTATCAATATACTTCCAGTCCCAGATATTTACATTAGTTTCTTTGCGAGTATGACAGCAGTCTACATTTAACGTTTTCATCCGTTTTACCAGAAATCATGCGTACGGTCAAGTTTTACTAACAAGAAAACCGATTGATTTAAACTTGCACTGTAGTTGGTTTTTATGACATTTGTGCTGATATTTTCTATCAAAAACTGACCTAGTCGGTGTGTTTTTTTGTTGGCTCTGCAATGCAGTCCGAAACAATGATATTAAAAATGCGCATATGTAATCGATCAAAGTTTTATTACCAAGTACTTTTAGTGATGTTTATTTTCCTTTCTACCACTTATCCTTGCATAATATTCAAAGTCTTGTTTTGATTCCATTTAAAATACATTTCAGCAATTTTAGCACCTTTTTTCAGCTTTTCGATGGTCTTGTCAAGAGTCAAGAGCTAACAGTCTATCCACAACAATACTGCAGGGTAGTGTTCAAGGTTGTAGAAGGAGAGGTAGACAGAGAAAAAGTGGAGTGACAACATCAAAGAATGGACCAGGAAAAGTTTTGCAGAGACACAGTCATTGACACATGATCGAGACAAGTGGAGGGAACTGGTCACATGTTCAGCAGCACATTGCCTCAACGACCACACTAGGTGAAGAGACTGATGATGATGATGTCAAGGGTCGCCGCCAATGAAAGGATGCTGTAACAATACTGCGAAAAAAAGGCCATCATTTAAAAAAAATTATAGGAACCGTTCTACGATGACTCTCTACTAATTAGTTTGTACAGATGATTTTACTTTTCAAGAATAAAGAATTTCACAGGTTTTCCTCACAGCTTATCTTGGTTATTTATAACTAATATTGTGTACATGGGCTGTTATTAATGAACGTTTAATTTCCTTTAGCTAGTTTATGATTGATGAGTGTATTTTGGGGTTTGAGAGCATAGAACTTTAACCTTCTTCAGATGTGCAGTGTATTCAAATACTGCTAGTTCCGCCTGGCCGATTTCACTTCCTGTAATTCAAACAACATCGTGTAAAAAAAAACGATTCGTTATTCTTTTATCCTTTAATACATTTTGTAGTTCATTTATTGAACTTTTAGAAGTTTGCGTTGATTTTTAGGTACAATTCGTTGTTACAGTATCTACTAAAGTTAGTTTGCGTCACGCCAACTTTTTGATGACATGGGGGCCATTTTGATCAGATGTGTTCTAAGATCATGCATGATGTCAACAACTACAATATGCATTAATATTTAAGCCACCCAAGAGCAATACAGCACATATGAGAACGTTCTCTGCACAGTGCATGATTCAAATGCAAACAATGATTCAAATGCAAACAACTTCACCTTGCACTTGTCGCTCTGTCAGAAGTTCCTAATGTCTGTAGAGCGTCCCCCATTGGAGTAGGCACAGTCATATTGGTTAACAGTCTGGTTCCATGCTTCGTATGCTCGCTGCTTCCCATCTAACAAACAGGGTGTAAAGCTGGGAGCATACGAACTAGAGAACAAGTCTAATTAGTGAAATACATCATAAAACGATATGATGCGTTACATGCAGATACAAGGACATCTAATTCATCTGCAAAGGAAATACAATTGTTTTTTTTATAGTTAATGCTCTCATTAGGCTAGACGTTGATCAACCCAACGAAAAGGTTTATACTTCAAGAAAGGACTTGTTTGAATAATATGGATTGTAGATTATCTACAAATAAAAATAAAAAAGATGACTCCATTTGATTATCAATAGTGTTATGAAACGAATGTACTTGTCATTGGTGTAAACAAATTAACACTTACGATTGAACGTTTCCTTTTCAATTGTTAAATATGTAGCTTGCATTTTATTAAAAGTCAAGTTACTTTTTCATTTTTGCTTAATTTTGAAAATTTATTAGGATGATTTCACGTGTACTACTATTTCGTAAAAATCCAAGAGACCATGACGACAGAAACTGCAAAGTAAACATAACATGTTCTGAATCTCTTTAATATTTTAAAGTAACATATTTATTCTTTTCGATATTTTCTCGGGAAGACAACATTTCTCGGCCTTTCTGCATCATTTTCCCTTTTAGTCGATAACTAACGGCCTTGTTACGAGAAATGTGCCCCATTTGTTCGATGATGTACGGTATTGATCCGAAATATTTGCCCCATTTGTACGATGATGTACTGCATTGATACGAGATATTTGCCCCATTTGTACGATCATGTACGGCATTGATATCAGTTATTTGCTCCATTTGTACGATCATATACGGCATTGATATCCGTTATTTGCTCCATTTGTACAATCATGTTCGGCACTGATACGGTATATTTGCCCCATTTGTACGATGATGTACGGTATTGATATGAAATATTTGCCCCATTTCTACGATGATGTACGGCATTGATACGGGATATTTGCCCCATTTGTCGGATGAAGCCCGACATTGATACCAGATTTGTGCTCCATTTGTATAATCATGTACGGAATTGATACGGGAAATTTGCCCCATTTGTACTAGTATGTACGGCATGGATACGGGATATTTACACCATCTGTATGATCATGTACTGCACTGATACGAGATATTTGCCCCATCTGTACGATGAGGTACGGGATTTATACGAGATATTTGCCTCATTTGTACAATGAGGCACGGCATTGATACGAGATATTTTCCATTAGGATGACGGCAAAACTTCATCTAGAAACCGAAGGCAAGTCAAATGGAATGTCGCAATTATAATACTGCATGTGAAGTATCTATTTTATAATGTTGGCTGTAATAAACATGGTCATAACTGAGCCACGAGTTTGTAAACAGTCATGGAAAAGCGTCTTTACCTTGTAATTTTGACCTTAATAGATGTCCAGTCAGAATACTAGAACTCTGAATTACCTTAATGCCAGGAAGATGTCAATTGTTAAATATTTCTTAACTATATTTAGTAGGTTTCGTAAAGAACCAACTGCATATCTTTATTCCCTTATATAGGAAGGAACTAAACATTAGGTGTACTAACTTCAAATGAATGCATATGACAGGATTATGCAAGAGTCCCTATCATGCTGGATCATTGCGTGGCAATGAGTAAGAGAGAAAAGAACATTTTATGTATTGCGTAAAATCCGTACAATTTAATTAAATCTTGTCAGAATTTGTAGGAATTCTCAGGTCATATGTGCCATAATGATTCCTGTAAAAACGGATCAAATTATCAAGCTTTGAAAGCGAGGAAATCTTTTAAATGGTTTTTCCATCTTCAATAGTTGAAGCCATATCGGATCCTGAAGCCATATCGGATCCTGAAGCCATATCGGATCCTGAAGCCATATCGGAAGACGAGTCAGAAGCATTTATTAACACTCATGTTTAATGTATTTTTTCCATCAGATTTGTTCATATTAGTAGTGCTCATTTTGTCTATTTTAGGGAATTTTATTCTCCATACGAAATTTTGTTTCAGTATTTATTGGCAGTATATCTAGATAATATTATATCAACTGAACTGATACTAGTCATGTATATACCATCAAGGAAACAATGCAAGGACCATAATGCCAGAAGGGTTCCCATTCATTTTAATTAACGTTGTTAAAGTATTTATATTTCCGTCCTTTTGAGTGAAAAAGCCTGAATGCACTGTTTCTCGAACACGTTTAAAATTATGATATCGGCATGGTGTAAACAGCATAATATGATTTGTTTTCAACCATCTTTGAATATAAACATGATGAATTGCGGTCCGACACCTTCCTAAAATATCTGACCAGTCCTAGAGTCTTTTGTCGAGACTGTTCCAAAATGGTCAGTTTTCGTTTTACTTCAATAAAATGTACTTTAAAATCGGCATGACTTGTCCCTTTTTCAGAAATTGTAAAGAGGCAACTGTGAAGGGATGCACATTTTAGGATGTAACGGCAGGGTTGCACTATAACATAACCTTGCACAAGCAGATGCACATATAACTTGTTGCAATAGTAAACGAATGATACCACTTTATCAAAAAAAGAAATGTTTATATTAAATCTTTCTTAACCAGAACAAAACATCTGAATAGTTGGAATGCTTTGGCTTCGTTTGGTGCTTTACCACACATCAGCAGAATTAACATTTGTAGTGCAGGTACAATTAGTAGCTGACCCAGGCTGGTCCGTATGTATAATTTGAATCAGTACCCCTTCGATCTTTCGTCCGACATGCTAACCAGTGAGTCACTGCTGCTCAATTTGAAAACTTTATTTAATTGTATCGGGTAGCGGGAGAGGTGAGACACGAGTGCATTCGTTTTTGCAAACCACGTTTGTCTCAAGTAAAATATATGTTACAGCACACAAGCTGAAAAGTAAGAAACTGGGCTACATAAAATCAATCAGGAGTTGTTTGTAGATGTGAAAAAAATACGCAGGAGTAAAAGTAAGAAATTATGAGTACGGTCACTGATTCTTGAATGTAGCGCCAATATCACAATGAAACGATTAAAGGTATGGCCAGGGTGTGGTTCTATAGCGCGTACCACTGGTCCGAGCTGCTTTTGCACAGGAAAACAAAAGTGATTTTCTTAAACAATCTTCAAGATCACTGTACCTTTTTAGGGGCCATTAATTCAAGGACTTTATGTCCTCTCCTCGTTATCCGTGAAATACAAACGCAGCAATGGTATGCTTCGTTGTAATTCTTACCTCTCTATGAAGTTCCTCTGTAGGATCTTGCCATTACCTATTTTAACCAGAGCTACAGCTGTACCGCTGTATTTGTGTATTTGAGTATGCCTCAATAATCGTCTCTGTCAATACACCTTGTAATGATATGCCCATCCACGCGCTTCCAAAATCCACAATTTCAACCCTAAAGAAGAATGGGTAGATTGTTGTGCTTTATCTTGTCTTTACTGTTTGGGAATTAATACAGTGGAAGTTTCGCTCGGGTTAGTGCAGAGGGCCTTTTCATACCGTCATATCTAAGCGATCGCTCGATACTGGTGACAGTCTATCAAGCATAGCTGGCCGTGATAGATCGAGAGCCGGGACTGAATGAACCACTTCAGGTCCGCCCCTGGAAGGACAACTCGATTACTTGAAATCTCGTTTTATAACAAACTTTGATAGTGGATAGTAATAGCGCCATTCATGTACGGGTCGAAATCTTTGATTGACAGCGCAAGTTGTCGCAAGCCACGCCTACGCCGCACGCGGGCTTAGCGCGCTTGATCAGCCAGTTCTGCTACTCTCGTTATTGGTAGAGAGCAAACGACATTTCTTTAGATCTCGTTAAACAAGCAAAGTCTCATGGGCAACTGTACACATGCACAGCGTATTTTAAACAACGTAACAATTACATTTTGTCTCGTTCCCAGGATATAATGCGTAGTGGAAGATTCAAATGTGATATTTCAGTAATATATTCCTTTGAAACCTGTTGGGATCTTGTTCTACCGTAGCACGATAAGCCGTTTGAATGCGTCCAAAAACATGTCCCAGCCCATGGGAATTCTGTTTCTATGTGTTACACTCCTGGAAACTTTACTACACGCAGCAAAGCTTCCCAACTTAACTAATGGATCTTTACTCGTGTCAAGTAACACAACAGTGATTGCAAAATCGGACTTTACAAACTTCAAACAGTGGCCAGGTAAGCAGATATAACTTGCAGGTATCAATTAATCCACGTGCAGTTTTCCAGGTAATATTATCAGGTGAGACACTTTGGTCACGAATAAGATCTTTTTAATTAAAGTAACCGATGAATGGCGATGTTTTTACAACCCAGACTTGCGGTTTTCAAACTATGACTCACTAGTGGAGAAACTTAATTGGTTATTTGCTAGTTCTACATAAAGCATGTCAATGCTGGGATTTGATGATGCAATACAATGAGTGGTCCATGCTTTGTTACCAAATGTGTATACAACATCAATCTGATTTACTGTACGAATTATGTTTTGTCTTTCTATAAGCGTAGCCTCACATTTCACAAATATTTTGTCCATTAAATGATACTCGTTATTAAAAATCTAATTTGTTAATGAGGTATGACAGAGATAACATTCACGAGTTTCTACAAATAAGTTTGTTTAGTGGTGTCTGTTCGAGAGCTAACACTGTCATGCCATGTACGCGGGTATTAGTTTGCCCTCTATAGTTGCTTTAATATTTTAAGTTGCAAGCTTTCATTCTTTCGGCATGGAGATCGTCTTCATATTTTGTTACTTTCAATGTTTTGTGGCGTTTGTTTTATTTATTTCCTTTGAACGTCAAGTGATGTTACGGCCCAGTTAGGTAAAGTGCATTGCCCAAGGGCACACAATGAAAGCCGATTCGACTTAATCCGACGATCGAAATTGAATGCGCAAACATTTATTTACGAGTCCAACACTTTATCCATTGAGCTACCGCCGCTCTATTCATATGTTGCATCGATCTCCACGTAGTGAACTTAAAAATCAAGGAGAAAATTTGAATACAAAATGGTCATTTGGAAAGTACTGCTATTTACCGATGTATCATTCCAATTACTAAAGGTGCGGTTCTTTCTTCTGATATAAATCCCATTTTGGGTTGTTAAACTTAGCTGTAGTGCATTTATCTGACCGTAATATTTCTAAAACTATACGACCATCATCCTACACTTGAAGCTGGAACTTCCATACACTTACATTTGACAGATTAGAATTAAAATATCGGTAATTATCTTTAGTTTGTGTTTTCGTCGCACTCCATCTGAAGGTATTAACTTATTATCGTGTCTACATTTCATCTTAGTCTGTAGTGTCATAACGTGCTAATGTTTACCGATGAACCAAATTGTCATTAAGTTACCACCTACCTGAATGTACGCAAAATTTAATACATGAAATCGGATCTATGCACAAACAGGTACATATATCACAACATGTTCTAACCATACGTTAATGTGGGATTATTTGACAGTCAGTTTTCTGAAACCTGATTGATGATTTAATATTTGTCATCAGTCAAATTCAAATAAGTCCAGCTTCGTGAACACAGTTCTGGTATAGTGGTCGTTGAGTTGAAAAATTGTCTCACAGGTATATATATATATGTATATATATATATATATATATATATATATATATATATATATATATATATATATATATATATATATATATATATATATATATATATATATATATATATATATCTGTTCATCACCAAAAAGCTTTAATCAAAATATTTTTGTTTAAGAATGAAACTGAGATAAACGTACATGAATTCATTTGGAAAGAGAACAAAATATTCTCTGTTTTGCTCCCACGCGTTCAGAACTAGTGATCACTAGTTGACCATGACATTTTTCATCTTTCCAGTCTCAGCCGTACATATATCACTAGCTAGCAATCAACGTAGTGGTTAGAGCTTCCGCCTCGCATGTGGGGCGGGGATGGGTTTGATGCCCGTCCGAATCATGCAAAAGACTTTTAATAATGGTACTAACAGGTGCCACGCTTGGCGTTCAGCATTAAGAGGTTAGTGTTTGGAATGGTTGGCCTGATGTCATTACAATGAGACTGGGTGGAACATCATGCTAAGTGTGTACTGCATGATGCCTTATTGCTAGACATCACTTTAAATTGCCACATTGCAGCGAAATGACTGAGAAATTGTTAAAGCTACGTTAAAAATCCAAATCACAACACGCATCAAAAGCTGGCGTGCTCGCTTGACCAACCCTTCCTTCGCTCAGAAGGATGATAACATCGAAAACTGAGGGCAACATAGTATCTTGCCGTATTCACAATATCATTTGGTGTTCGGCACTGTCTAAGATATGGTATTCACAATACTATTCTGTCAATGTTAAGGAATTCATAGTACCATTTAGTGTTTGGCCCTGTTGGTTTTAAAGTATGCACACTACCATTTGATATTCGTCCTTGTGCATGTTAAAGTATTCAGGGAAACCATTATGCCCATGTTAAGTTGCTCAAAATAGAATTTGGTGTTCGGTGCTTTCCATGCTAAATATTCAAGGGCACCATTATGTCCATGTTAAGTTATTCAAAATAGAATTTGGTGTTCGGTGCTTTCCATGCTAACGTAATCAAGGACACCATTATGTCCATGTTAAGTTATTCAAAATAGAATTTGGTGTTCGATCCTGTCCATGCTAACATATTTAAGGAAACCATTCTGTCCATGATAAGCTTTTTAAAATACAATTTGGTCTTCGGTGCTTTCCATGCTAAATATTCAAGGACATAATTCTGTCCATGTTAAGGTATTCAAATTATAATTTGGTGTTTGGTCCTGTCCATTATCCTGCCCTAAAATACTTCTTAACAGAAACACTATCGCTGCTTGTAATGTTCATTCCATACCTTTTGTGTAATTAGTTTGTTGAATGTCGGTAATCATACATACATACAGACAGACAGACAGACAGACAGACAGACACATCAGCATATTTCATATGTATGCAAATGCAGCCCTACTTCAATAAATGAAAGTCCATCACAAAATCTCAGTAGAAGTCGGTAACTTTTAACAGCTTATTATGTAATTATTATTGTTTCAAAACTGAAATTATTGTACCATCTGTTTTTATAAGTCTTGGTATCGAACCAACGACCTCCCATATCCGAGGCGGACGCTCTTACTATTAGGCCACAGGAGCGGTCAAATTAAAGATAAAGGTAATACATCAACAAAAACTGTTTGAAAATAAAGAACGTACATCGGTGCGTTTTAAAAAAAAAATCATTTTGGGGAGTATGCCTACTATGTATTGGTTATAGACTATTGCAATAACATGGGAAATATTCACCAAAGAGCGTAAATACAAATTACTCGTGAGTGAAAAAAAGGAACAACGGGAGCTAAGTGGTAGAGCATACGGC
Organism: Unio delphinus; assembly: GCA_029339505.1. Classification (NCBI taxonomy): domain Eukaryota; kingdom Metazoa; phylum Mollusca; class Bivalvia; order Unionida; family Unionidae; genus Unio; species Unio delphinus. The sequence goes on along the minus strand of JAQISU010000036.1, from coordinate 9,550,577 downwards.
TCGTAATTTAAGGTAATTTAAGGGCAGCCGGTTGGAGATTCGCCGAGGCCAGTCTGGGTCGTCACTCTGTTTACTTGAGACAGGCACGTGGCTCCTGTTTCTTCTGTAAGATATAACAAATAAGGTGTTAAAAGTCGTGTAGAATCAAGAAAAGGAACCACAGCCCAATCAACCAATCATTCATTATGCAAGGCTAAAATAGATTCAACGATTTATTTTATAAGGAACGAGTTCATTCGAATAGAAACGAAACTCTAGCCAGACTGATGATCCGGTTTATGCCGAAAAGAAAGTGTTTCATTTCCATTCCCCTTACTATTCTAGCGAACAATGATACGTATACAATAGGGAACATACTGTACAATTGTTTCACCGCCAAAAAAGCCAGTTCTGTTTTTGATCTGAATGATATTCTATATTGGCCAAAAAGTCGACATACACACGTAATAATGTCAAACCAGGTAGCTTTAACAAAGTGAGTGATTCAAGCTATTGCACTAGCTTAGCAGCGTCGCGAAGGCATATAACCCAACTTTATTTACTTTTAGACGTGCAATTCACCTGCACCGTTTCGAAATAAAATTTGAGTTTTAATCCACCTATAGTTAATTATACAACTGCAGGTAACTTCCATCCAGAGTGCTTTAAAAGTTGGCATTTCTCAGATGCGAAAATTAGAAGAAACACTGGCAAGGAACGGAGGCTTTTAATTGTACATGTATAATTACATCGAGTCTGACATGCGATTATATAAAATGATTGTACACTTCACCTAAATTAAAGTACAGCGATGTCTCTAGGCCTATCAGTATAAAATAAGATGAATTATACTTTGATGTTATTGAGTGTGCAAACTTTTCACATGATTAGCTTGCACCTGTAATTTCTAATAAAGACCAAATCAAGACGTTTCAAAGCTAGTTTTTGAAGTATATCCACTGAACCTTGAGAACTTGACGTGTAAGAAATGCTTACAATAAAAATAAGTTTTAAACACATTGACGGAACAGCGTTCTTTAAGAAAATAAAAAGAAAACCACAAGTGATATTATCCAAATGTAAAAATTGTGGTTCTGGTGCAGTGTGATGTCCTTATCCTGCTTTCTTTTGAAACGTTCTCTCGCGTCATTGCTCTAAAGGCCGGGAAAGCTGCATTGTGTTGACGTTGCGATCACTCAATTAATCAGTTCGCAGCTTTGTTTTTTTTCTTCTTTCTCCTGCATCAACGATAACATAAGATATTTATTTTTGCTTTGCCAAAGACTTGGAGAAGTCGGTCAGAACCATTTGATTATATAACATTACTTTACATTGAGAATAATGAATCGAACTCCACACTGACAAATAGTGCTCGAATTGTGCCAACGCATCATTGTGCTTGGTGCAAAAACTATCGTACATAAGAACATTAAGAGGCGATAAAAAATTTTGACGATGAAGCTAGATTATTCATATTTAAGTCTGAAACAGTGATGTTCTATTATTCACGTAGTCGAGGGTCACGGAAGAAAACGTGCATGAATTCTGTTCAGTAGATTTTGTTGTAAACGGCTATATACACGCTCAGGATTCAATTTACCTTGCGCCCATTCATTAATACAGTCATGGCGCTGTTATCTTGAAACCCCACTTAGGCAATGAATTTTTCTAACCGGACCTATCTTGCCCTACGATACAACAGATTTGATAAATTATATTTGCCTACACCAGTACCTTTATATTGACAGCATATTATGTTTAATATGACTCCTTGGGGAAATTTGTATGTATATATTGTTAGTCACAGGCGGGAAAACTAGAAAAGACTTTTGGTTGCGACGTTGCAATGCATCTTTATTTGTTGATGTATTTATGTATGTATGTATGTATGTAATGTATGTATGTATGTATGTATGTATGTATGTATGTATGTATGTATGTGTGTGTGTGTGTGTGTGTGTGTGTGTGTGTGTGTGTGTGTACGCGTCTGTCTGCATACTTTTCTATCTTTGTCACTTAGGACATAAAAAAATATAATCTTCATATATTTGAAGATTATTCAACCATACGATTTCTCAGCTTTATGATATTGAAATCGGAGTATAGGTCAGTGAGGTATTGGTGGACACGATAATACTACAGTTATTTGTGACAGTTGTTTAGTAAACAGCTCTTGTATGAGAAGAAAATCCGGCCTTTTTAAACAATCCCAATGATTTAATTTGATTCCGAAAATCTCAGTCCAGTATAATTTTCAATCTCATATTTATTTTAGCAGTCAGAGTTAATCATTAACACAGGATGTCTTGCGATTTGTTAGTTATTGCTACTTTTATCTGTCACGTACTTATTCTTTTAAACTCTTGGGAAAGATGTTCCGTGAAGGAATTTAATAAGACATTGCATACTGCCAGCTTAACGAAGTTTAAAAACCCATCGTATGAAGACCACCTACGTGTCGTCCTCCGTCTCTTCTTCGGGTGAATAGTTTGGAAGTGATGTCTGCAATAAAATAATCAGGCATATGATTTCAGACTCACAATCGCTGTATTCTGAGGTTGCTCTTTCTAAAACTCAGAGAGCAACGGTAGATCATTTGACAACGTATGAAACTGGTAATCCCTGGGTTGCAGGTTCGATACTCTGTGAGGCGAGGCTGTGTTAGCTGATGCAGTATATCTCTGGAAAAGCACTTAGCTCCCAGTTTCATGACATGATCCAGCTAATAATGTGTTGAAAGTACTGTTGTAAAAAAATGCAATGAAACAATATGCAAGACCTATCATCGGTAATCCAGCCTTACAGGGCCAATATTCTGTACGGTTAGCTGAGTCTATGCATCGTTTAGTTGATTCGCAACATAACACGTACATGGCCTGTTTTCCATCCTACAATCTGGCAGTTATTCTGTATTGGGATACATATTTAAACCCCGATGAAGCGGAGCAAACTGGAAGATAAATCATTTTCAGGCATTGAAAGAAAATAAATAACCATGTACATATTACATGATTAGATATAGAATGCAGAATGTATTGCTGCATAAAACTGTAGACTGGTTGCGCTTCGAATTGTGTGCAGGTCATAGGCAGTAAAAAGTCCGAGTACCATGCCGACAATGGACATAATATCATAGAAGCAGCAAACACTGTCGATAGTGAATGATTTCATCTTATATGATTAGTATATTGTTTTGGCTGCATTGTAAACGTAATTAAAATAATATAAAAATGAATGCATGAGCAAGCTATATTTAGTTAGGTTTCAGAAGGAAAAAACTATCTTAGGCGCTTTATGTACATCTAATTAGGTCAAGGAGGAATGCATATGTTTGCTTGACTTTCATTGAATACTTCTTCTCCAGTATAGTGATTCATAAAAGACAAACGCAGTAAAGAGCCCTGCTTTCTCCCTAGCTGTTTTGTAGCAGGGCTGATTGATTGGAGTTAGTGTATGTGTGCAGTGAAGTTTTTGGTGCCGCTCCATTTCCCATTACTGGTAAGAGGATTGGCGCAAGGGATATAATACAACTCTCTTCACTCAATGGGGCAGCGCTCCCGAACAAGTTCCAAATGTAAGAGACCGCGACGCGAGGTGAATTTTAAATAAATTGAGCTTGAAGTACAATATGGAAATTTCAATAATATGGCGATTCTAAAGTGATATTGACAGGGTTAGGAAAAGGTAAAGTGTTGTGAATTGAAAGTAGAAATTCAATACCTCAGTGATAGATATTGAGTGACATTTCTTTTGGCCCTGATAAACATACAGAATTTCCATTACAGAATTTACCTTTACCTCTTAAGGCTTTGATTTTATAGAGAATAGAGAAAATAATTATATTTTTCAAAAGCTGGTTAAGATCAAACCGTTTAAAACAATAATGCAAGGCAGATGATTTGCACAGGCTAGAAATTAGTTGATAGGTGAAAAATATCGATTTCAAGGCAAAACATATTTTCAATTTAAATACAGTTTCAAATATCTATTAAAATCATATTGCCTATCCTTCAAAGGAATAGGCACTCGTAAAATTTACTTTTCTTGTCGCCTGCATTCCCAGTCATGAACGACATACAAATTAGATATGCAAACATATATTCACATTTTCAGTGACATCATTAATAGTGTGAGTTTTAATGTGGAAAGCAATAGCATCATTAGAGACAACAATGACTGCATACATAATTTTATATACCCCCTCTCTCTCTCTCTCTCTCTCTCTCTCTCTCTCTCCTCTCTCTCTCTCTCTCTCTCTCTGCTTCAAGATGGAATAGATAACTCAGTTAAACTGATCCGTAGAATTGTTTCCCCTGACCATACTGTTAACATTGTACTTGCTTTAGGTCGAAGTATGTATTTATGTATGTATGTATGTATGTATGTATGTATGTATGTATGTATGTATGTATGTATGTATGTATGTATGTATGTATGTATGTATGTTGTTGTTGTAGGGTTTAACGCCATTTTTCAGCACAATATATGCTAATCATGGCGGCCAGTATTAATGGTGGAAGAAGAACCCGGGAAAAACCCCAGAAAGAACCACCGACCCACGAGAAGCTACTGGCAAGCTTTCTTACATACCCACATTGTCCGAGACTCGAACCCACGCAGAGGTGAGATGGCAGTGATCCGTAACGGAGTATGTATGTATGTATGTATGTATGTATGTATGTATGTATGTATGTATGTATGTATGTATGTATGTATGTATATGTATATATGTATGTATGTATGTATGGCTTTTTGCGTTTTTATATTGGTATGTTTGTACACTTTAAATATTTTTAGCATGTTTTATATGTGTTCTACTTTCATGGTGTTTGTTATTTTGTAGTCATATTATTATATATGTTGTAAAGCGCTTAGAGCTTCTAAAGATTAGGGGTTATACAAAGTCATTATTATTATTATTATTATTATTATTATTATTATTATTATTTAGAAATGCTTCCGAAACCCTTTTTGCAAAATCGTAAACAAAATGTTACTTTACATGTTGCTGCCTTATTGAAACAAAATCAAAGAATATATTCCAAATGTCCTAATATGGCAAAACTGTATAATATTGTCATATGGGTAAATAAGGTATTTAAATTTTGCGTATGTATGTATGTATGTATGTATGTATGTATGTATGTATGTATGTATGTATGTATGTATGTATGTATGTATGTCTGTCTGTCTGTATGTATGTACTGATGTATGTATGTATGTATGTATGTATGTATGTATGTATGTCTGTCTGTCTGTCTGTCTGTCTGTATGTATGTACTGATGTACGTATGTATGTATGCACGTATGTATGTATGTATATATGTATGTATGTATGTATGTATGTATGTATGTATGTATGTATGTATGTATGTATGTATGTATGTATGTATGTATGTATGTATGTATGTATGTATGTATGTATGTATGTAATGTGTCCAGATAAGGTTATATAGAGGACTGGCGTAACACACCTGCCCGTTTACCAAGCTGTCTATATGTGCACCCAGCTTCCTATTTATCGACCGACTTTTCAGGTTCCGTGTTTTGATTCAAGTAGATTATCAAAACGGACGTTTTGTTTGGTTCAGACTGACAACCAGTCTCTGAATTTTCGTACCGTTGTTTTTAGGTAAAATATTCGAGAAACATATAATTAGATATGTATCTGTACTTCAGTATAGTACCTTCCCTGTTCATAGCACTCAATGACCCGGTCATTTAGTGCTCGATTCAGAACGAACTTGGATAAATGTATTTGTAAGGAAGAGTGGCGACAATCAATAAACATACTCATTCCTGTTTAGCGTATATTACTCATATAAACGTACATCTCGATATACCTGTTACGAACGAGAACCCTTTACAAGTATTCCCCACGACACTGACAGGAGTACGAACATCTTGTCCAAGTCATTTTGACATATCAAAGCCCCAATGCCGCCGTTATGTACAAACCATCGTATATGCCAAATCATCTGAACAATACTGACTCTTGTAAGATATTGGTCCATACGCTTTTTTATTTATCTTTTAAAACCAGATAATTTGGACGGTTATAACTTTATGAACCATGTGATTTCTCCCTCAAACTGAGAAACGTAGCTATTTTTCTCGTGTAAAACCGAGCGATTTTTCACATGTGTACGAATGAGTCCGATGTTGATCGGCCTCCTTTGTAGGCCAACCAATTTCAGTAGAAAGCTGCATCATGAAATTTGACGACGTCACCTTTGTAAACTATAATCTAACATCACGCTGTGTCGGATTGTTTTCAGCCCAAGTTAAACCCTCCAAAGTATTGCATTACCCCAGCTGATCAGCAATATTTACCCGCGTGTGGTTTTATCTAATGCAAATGGTTTCTTCTCAGATTCGCTTAAAAGAGGCAGGCTTGCCTCTCTTCATTTCCTCTCAAATCAGTATGTGTGCCACATGTGAATCTTGTTGGTATTAGATTAGTCGCTGGGGCCCCTACTGGCCGAGTGGTCTAAAGCGCTGTCCGTTACGGATCACTGCCGTCTCATTTCTGTCTGCGTGGGTTCGAGTCTAAGATTCGGCTAATGTAGTTATGTGAGAAAGCTTGCTAGTAGCTTCTCGTACGTCGGTGGTTCTTTCCGGGGGGGGGGGGGGTTTCCCCGGGTTCTTCCTCCACCAATAATACTGGCCACCATGTATAGCATATCTTGTGTTGAAAAATGGCATTAAACCCTATAAAACAAACAAACACACAGATTAGTCGCTAATAGAATTTGTCGCATGTATCATGCTACGACTTTAGGAGCAGTCTGGGAAGAAAAATAACGGATAACGAACAACTTCGTTGTCATTATCAGGGTTTGGCACCTGTTAATACTGGATCTAATACTTGGACGTCGTTTAAGTCTAACATCTTGATTATTTCAAAAGAACAGTGTATGTAAGATAACTTTGTCTTGAGCAAACGATTTAATGCCTTCCAGATTTTAGTTTTAATGGGAGAATGGTGCAATTTATGACAAACGGTAGCATTAGTACTTTAGGACATGAAATTTAGCGTTCGTAAAAGATAGCACGTACACAATTCATGGCGGGCTAAACCAAAACTTCGTGTTCCTGGAATTACGAACTTACATGTGGTTAACCTTGGCGCGCAAAACATAGTTTATATACTAGAACACAAGACAACCTTTTGTTACTTGTATCGGCAACTGTTAATAAAACAATAAAATAAAAAAAAAGAACATTCTTCATGTCATAATGTGGTAATCGTGTTTAATTTTCGTTTGATACACGATTCACTAAAACGACATTTGAATTAGTTTAGTGCCCTGATTGTTGATGACTAGCGTATCAATGTAATTGTTTTAAGGTCAGTGAGACGTGCCGTGCATGTTTGGACTCCTCCACTTCCACTCTTTGTGGCCCATGCATGGTTGGCTCAGACAGCCGAATGAGCTGCAATATATAAAATAAAAATGAATACAGAACAAGGAAATATGTGGAGAAAAACTCTTTGTAGATGCGATGAAACTGATGCAGCACTATTAAACATTTTTCGGGTAACTGAATGGTTGCTAGCATTCAGCAAAATGAATTGGAAGCCATAAGATCGAATCAATACATATACTAGTTTTGCACGCCTTCTAGTTCTAAGACTGGAGTTGAAAATAAGAAACCAAATGAACACCATCCACAACAACATCAACAACATCATCACAAACTAGATCAGTAATAACAGTAAATAATAAACAACTATTGTTTCTCATCCACCTGAGTGACTACAGGTAAACATGAAATTGAAATAAACAGTGGTGAGAAATTAGAATCTACAAAAGATTACTAAAAACCCAAAACACGTGAAGTAACCATACACACTTATAATGACGGTTACATGGTGGTATGGTGCCATGGTAGCTCAGTGATTGGCTGGAATTGAGACCAGAAGGTTACTGGTTCGAGCTATTTCACCTGATCAGCCTTGGTTCGATTCTGTGGGGTGTTTCTGGTCAAGATACTTAATTGAAATGAAACCTGCACGAAATAACTTTCATGTGCTTTCGTACCATGACACGGCTAAACAAAACCAGATACTGGATGCACTGTCGATATCACCCATGATATATGATAACGCAGTTGTTCATCATCAGTACGTACATCATCACTTTGGCTGCTTATTGCTGGCTGATTCTTTAACGTATTCAGTATTGCAAAAGAGACGTGTGCTATTGGAAACCAACAAATGACAGCTGATGACACCAAAGGTATGTTCTAATTAGGACACGTCAACGCTTTCTGTTATTTTTGTTAAAATGTATTGAATGACATTTACACAAAGGAAGCCACTGTATGGCTAACAATACAATCAGGCGTCTATCTGAACAGTAAAAAGTAATTGATGACAATAAGGTCACCTTATTTCTAGATAAACTGTATTTACATCAGTGTACAGTTTAGTTAGGTTAATATAGGTTAGAACATGCATTACTCATTCCGTTTTCCTCAAGCGTAGATATTTGGTAAATATATATTTAAATGGTTCTAACACCCATTCCGTAGACTTAAAAGTAAACTCATTACCACAGCGTTAAACTTTTCTTACAATAAAATACAGTTCAAATCTAGTAACATCGAAACACGTTACTTGTTTATCTGATTGGACAATTAAAAAAATTACAACTTGTGCTTGTGGGTTTTGCACATTTTTCTTTTTCTGTTTTGTGTAAATAACAAAAATCCTCGAGACCGACACCTCACTAAACCAAAGTCCTTTTAAATCGATATCTCCTTTTTGCTCCAAAATGTACCTTCTTTAAAAGCATCACGTGTTTGAATTCTAGACAGCAAGCAGAAACTTCTCTTGTCTGAAAATGCAAGAAACTTTCGATCACAACAAATGCCAGTTTTACATTGTCCTGATACGCGTAAAACCGAACCTTAAAGAGAAAGTCTGATCAGCCAGTGATTGAATGCCATGCAAAGGACATAACTTACAGACCAATATAGAAACATATGCTGATGAAGTGAATTTGTAGTTATCTCAAATGTCTGTTTTACAATTTGATTAGTTATTGACGATTTATAAAACAAAACACAGAAGGATTTACTTGTAGGTGATAGGACACTTGAATCCATATCGTTTTAGACGACAATTAACGAATCATCTAAGCCGAAACATCTCTAAACCAACCGTTTAATTTTTGTTTTGAGGGACTTTAGTCTTAAGCTGTGTCACTTCACAATTATGAGACTTGCTCCGAGGTTTGTTAAAAGGACAGCTAAACTTGCCGAGGATAATATTTGAATGTGGAATAATGTGTTAAATTTAAAATCTGCACTTAAAGTATTGCATTATTTGCACAACGATTGCTACATATGATCACTGTGCACCATCAATGTTAGTTAAGCGCCTCGGCAATTTGACGTTAAATTTGTTATATTATTCTTACTCCAGTCAGCTTGGCGGAACTATGTGTGTGATGTATGCTAAGATTTGTACCATTTATTTCGTTGTCATGACTATTAAAGTCTGTTTAATATATGTGTTGAATGAAAATGTGAAGCATATAAAATGCTTTATAAAAATGTGTTTACATGTACAGTTGTAACACGTAACATTGCCAATTTTCATTGGAGCACTTCGACAGTCAAAAACATAATTTTCAGAAGTAAAAAGTTGTTACTGGTCAAGACTCCAATTTAAAGGCAGCACAAAACTGCCACACATTCCTAAACCAGTCCTTGTAATCACGAACATGTCTGAGCACAAACATGGAAATCAGAATCGAGACATAAAATCGTTGTAATTAAGCTAGCTTGTTTATGGTGGTTGGATGACCATCGATGAAGTCAGTCATACTGTGGTCTTCGCTGATGGGTCCTAATGTGGTTTATGAGTCCGATACGAGATGCGCATATCCTGGATCAATGGCTACATTGGAGTCATTGGTTGATTCCTGACGTTGAGGCCTTCCTGCGTTTTCTGGCATCGACGATTTTCGTTCTGCTCGCATAGTCGATGGTTTTACACAATTTCCTGACATCTGCACGCCAACCAGTTCGATCCTTTGCGCAGGACTCGAGGTTTGTCACAGATATCGAGCAGCATCTCAGGATGTTCTTGATGGAGTCCTTTAATCTTTTCTTCGGACGACCTATTTTTCTGTGCCCACTAGATAGATATCCATACAAATCTGACGTGGCATTCAAGACGCCTATATACGGATGACATGACCTGTCCACCAGAGTTGGACTCGCATTCGCATTGCTTCGATACTGGTTAAGTCTGCTCTAACCAGCACGTCTAGGTTCATCACTCCGTCTTGCCATGTGACGCCCATAATCCAGCACAGGTCTCTCGTGTGGAAGCGCTAAAGTTGCTTGATTTGTTTATTGTATTCTGCCCAGGTCTCACATCCAAATAGGAGGCTTGTTAGCACAACTGCTTGATATATCTTTATCGTGGTGGACAGCATGATAGTCAAGTGACTCAACACGCGAGAGCGAAGACGTCCTAGTGATTGACTGCCACTGCTGATGCGTGCCTTTATCTCTTTGTCTAACGATCCATCGGAATATATGATTCTTCCAAGGTACTTGAAGTGTTTGACAGCTTTCAGCTTTGTGTAATCAATGGACACAATCGGAGGGAGAACTATTGTGCCTGGGACAAGATGGTGATGTACCTCTATCTTGTTCAGACTAATAGTGAGTCGAGGGTTCCGAGAAGCGAGTAACGATGATATGGAGATCTGCTTCCGTGAGAGAGAGAGAGAGAGAGAGAGAGAGAGAGAGAGAGAGAGAGAGAGAGAGAGAGAGAGAGAGAGAGAGAGAGAGAGAGAGAGAGAGATCGATCAAGTCTGTACTTTCTGTAGACTCTTTTCTGGAGCTCACGTGTAGCATGGTTCAGGACACATGTGAAGAATAGGTTTAATAGTGCTGGGGAGAGAACGCAACCCTGCTTCACGCCATTTTAAGCGTTGAATGGCTCAGATACATCCCTGTTGTAGTTAGAATGAGTCCCGTCATGCCGTAATGGAAAAGTATGATTATCGGAATGACCTTCCTAGGTCAACCGAGGCGTGCTAAGATGACCCATAGTGCATCTATGTTGACCGTACAGAATACTTTTGTGAGGTCTATGAAGACACCGTTAAAGTTCATATTTAGTTCAATGCGCTTTTACTGTATTTGTCTCACTGTGAAGATCATACAAATTGTGCTACGATCTTGTCTGAAGCCACATTGGGCCTTTAGCAGTATGGCTTCTTAGACATAATTGACCAAATGGTTGAGAAGGACACGCGTCATATTCTTGCCTACAATTTACAGGAGTGATATGCCTCGATAGTGTCCGCACTCAGCTTTTTTTCCTTTGTTTTTGTATAAGGTGACAATCATTGAATCATTGCGTCCCTGAACTCATGTGGCATGGACTCCTCTTTCAAAATGCTGATCAGGATGTTGTACAGTGTCTTAAGTTCCATAATACCAGCTACTTTGACGTGTTCAACAGGAATTACATCCGCGCCTGGTGTCTCGCCATAGCTTTTCATTTTGTTGGCTAGCTCGACTTCGTCTATGGTAAGGGGTAAGTCCAAGTCCGAGATTGATGGCTTCAGGACAATTGCATCTGACGCTGCAGAGTCTACGGTGGAGGGCATGTTCAGTAGGTTGGAAAAGTGTTCCTTTCACCTTTTGGTGATACTCTCTTCGTCCTGGAGCAGAGTGGTCCCGTCAGAAAAGATTATCGGGGTGCTACAGACTTTCGACTGTCCATATACATCTTTAAGGGATTTTAAAAAAAACTCTTTTGAGTTGTTGGTGTCTGCGTAATGCTGGACTTCATCTGCTTTGTGGTCTGGTTTGTATAAGCTGGTAATAGTGAAATGATATCGACATTTTGATGATTCTAACATTACTCAAAGCGAAACTATATAATAAGAGTTAGAAAACTGAACCAAAGTTTGATTTGTATGCTCATGTAGTTTTTGGACTTTGTTGACAGTAAACAATAATCATTAAAATGAAAATGAATAAATCTTTTAAAGCATATTCTATTCAAAAACACACATTATTGTTTCAAGAACAAAATTCATTGCATAATTCACAAAATGTGCATATTATTGAAATTATTTAAAAATAAAACATTTCAGTTCGTTATGTTCTTTCAAGTTCTTGATATAAGGCAAAGTGGGTATTTTATGTTGTGCCCAGCTTGTTGCTGCCTTGCCATGTATTATTTCGTGTCAACCTGCTTGCGGTTTGAAATGTCATTTGCATTTTGTGAGTGTTAAAAAAATATCCCATTTTCCGTCTGTTCATGGAAAAACTTGTTTGAATACGCATCATTTGATGTGATTCTTGATTAGGCTCTGGCGGATTGTACCACATATGTTACAACAGCTATTTAAGAGATTGTTCAAACTGTAAGATTATCTCAACGGAAACAAATTACATCCAAAGTTTCTACATATATTTCACAGAAAATGCCGAGGAGGTACCGATTGTCTCGCAACTCTTAACGTGGGGAAACATTGTACCTAGTAGAAAAGTTATGAAGAAGATTCAGAAATGTGTGAAAATTAATGAGTTTAATTGAGATTTACTATTTTCTACAAAATAGATGAAGTATCGTTTATTTACTCTAATTGTATTTTGAAAGATCTGGTAGTAAATAACTGTTTACAATAAGAGTTCTGGAATGAAACTAAATGTATATGGACAATAGGTCAACGTTTTTGTCAACATTGTTTCCGATTAGTCACTCTGTTTATCGAATAAAATATACGTGTGTCAATAACAATCATCATATATATTTGTTTGATAAATCCATCGTCTTCATCCGTTGAGTACCAGAATACACTGAGCTAAAATCGTAAAGAACATAGTCAGTAGGAATTGCAGCCATATTGCTGGAATTGATGAGGGAAGCTGTGCCGCGGTAGTTTTAGGTTTAAACACCGACACGAATTTTTTCAGATCTTTATTAAAATACATTTCTCATTTAATTTGATATTAAGATATCCTTTGTAATGTTAGTTTTTACTTTTTGATAAGTTTAACTTGAATGGGAAATACAATTATTTAGGGCTTCTCTAAACTCATTAACGAGGAGAGTCTCGCATGGTTCCATTTTCTAAACTTGTAACTTATTCATTCATTCAAGTAAAATTTATCTTCCATCATTCCAAATTTTTGCATCCTTATATTAATTGAAGACGATTAAAAGATGGCAGTAAGCTGGTTAATTTGACACCTGGAAAGTCGTGATATACTAGTTATATTGATAAGACATTGAATCCCGTGTAAACCAAGGTACACAAAGGCTAGCCATATAAATGAACCTGCTAAGTGACCGTTCTTAAAGAAGGACTAATGTCTTAAGTGCAAGGTTCCACTAAAGAATGTGTTTTTCACAAAGGGAGAAAATCCTATTATATTTCTTCATTCCAGCCTAGTATTATTGCGCGCGTACATTGTTGGTAATGCCATTTATATGTGGTAGACAGAATGTGAAAGCATTCATTTCAGATATTATAGCTAAACCCTTTAATTCTCTGGCCAAACTGTGAATATCTTTACTTAGTAACTATCAAAGAAAATTCTGCATCATCAATTTTAACGACTTCAGATTGCGGAACACGTGGCATTTGGCTAACAAGGAAGAATATAGTAAACGAAGACTTCATTAGTTTCATCACGAACTCGAAGAACGGCATAAAAATAAACCATATTGCTATAGAATAAATAATGAAAACGGCGTGCCATTTTATTGTATACATATATAAATTGAGGCTATGCATTTTGAAATCGTATTTCAACTTTAAGAGATTTTTCGAAATTCTCTGACTCATCAAGACATCTTCCTGAACATTAAATCTGAGTAACTTGTTTCGTAAGAACTTATATTCTGCCATTCTTCTTTATAACCCTGAATACATTGAGAAATGACCTCTAACTAAAGTCAAGCTAGCATGATTTGCTTTCAGGACCACATATGCCTTGAACACTATAGAAGGGAAATTCCATTTCTTGAAAATATAGTGCCTGGTCTTTCTCCTTTTCATCCCAATACTGCATAAAATAACTCGACTTGTAGACGTACCCCATCCACCCACCAGTCTTACAGTTTTGCTTCGAGTACTATAAAAACAATTATGTTTCTTTGCCCAAGGTCTTTCTGTCTCAAATTACTGCAATCAACATAGAGGCTTCAACCACAGACGTAAAATTAATATTTGTCGGAAACTATTCCTAGTGTTCCTCTTCTGTCATCTAATGGATCTAGAATGATTCCTCGAATTGTAGACCATTTCCCACAGGAGAATTTATCTCATTTTGCTGTCAATACATTAAATGCTTACCATTTAAAAAAAGGAAAATTACGTTACTAAGAGGCTATCAACAAACTATATTTAAAATACAAAATATTATTCAGTATGAAGTTCTTATATACACCTTCTATTTGGAAAAGTTCCTTTTCCTAGGCTGCCTTTACACATAATGTTTGTATTGTTAGAACTTTGATTTTAATGGGCTCCAGATGACCAGTATTGTGTTGACGTGCCTTTAAATAAAATCAAGCAGCTGGATCATACCATCAGAGTTGAAAAACAAATTATTCGTAAAGAGCGTAACATTCATCCAACACAATCTCTAAATATCGGCAGCATACCGTTTTTTTTTTTTAGTTTTGGTGGATCATATTGTTTCGTTTATCGGGATCAGACTGCTTCGTTAGTTACACTGCTCTCCAGTGAACTCACTAACTCCATTTCCTGCACTGATCGTGTCAAAATCCTTTTGAGTTATCATTCACATCAGTTGTTCGTTTAATTCGAACGAGACGAAACGAAACTACAATTATGGTTGTAGATCTGATGAATTACTTCTAGTAAATTTGGAAGCTATGTGGCAGAAATTTATTTAAACACAAACATTAATAAGTCAACATGTGATATTAACGAGAGCGCCACCTGGGGGATCAATTTCTAAATATGTAATTCTTAGAAGAATGCTGAGAAGTGTTCTATGAGCAACAACTTTCTTCAGTTAGGGAACTGAGATGCTCAAAGTTCTGACGAAAGACTTTAATCAACTAATATGCTTCTTCTTCTTCTTCTTCTTCTTCTTCTTCTTCTTCTTCTTCTTCTTCTTCTTATTATTATTATTATTATTATTATTATTATTATTATTATTGAAAACATACCATCATTCAGGCAATGGAAAGTCATGTATTATTACAATTCCAATATGCGAAAAAATGCTAATAAACGCTATTACATGTTAAGGGCAGAAAAAATGTATCGAGTCTCTATGATGTACATAAAATATACCACGCTATGATGTACATAAACTATGCGGCATTATGATGTACTTAAAATATAGCATGTTAGTTTACCATGTCAGGAAGTTTATCTGAGTGCGATAGTGGGTTTTATACATTTGGGGTAAACAAGAGACAGTCAAATGGGTACGGTAAACTCTACGTACGTAAACTCTAGAGGAACGTACTTCTGAATCGTCTGAGCTCGAATGTTATTCTTAAAGAGACATGTTTATTTAGAGAAAGAATTCGCAGACTTTTTTATAGGATGAAATGCGACATGATTTATGTTGGTAATCAATCATAAAACAGAGGGAGACTGTTAGGAAACAAGACTGGTTCGAAATTGGGTTTGATCGATGTCCTTACATATGTTCTAAATAAAATTCTCACTACAAATACATGGCTGAATAAAACAGCATGTCATGACATCCATATATTATTATCGTCGGAAAATGTCAGATGAGTAACGGACAGACACACGTCAAGATAAGCGATTCAGAATTCATTCGAAAACAAACAAACAAAGACACACACACACACACACACACACACACACACACACACACACACACACACACACACATTGAGAAAAGAAAGAGTATAATAGCATAATAAAGATAATTTGCTTGGATGAAAGACTTGTGTAGTGTGGATAATATGACTATATCCATAAGAGAGGAAGCTGGGAAACGTAGCTTTGAAAACACGAAATCAAATTTCACACAGGAAAATGAATGAAGGTATTTTCGCTTTGCAATCAGTATTGACGTTTGTTGATATTTTTTTTTAAACCGTGACTAATTGTGGCATTATTAAATAAGGCTTTTCACATAGGAATTTAATCATTACTGTTTTTCTCACAATTTTTTTTTTGTTTTCAGCCATTGTCAAATATGCTGTTTGTTTATAATAAATTTTTAGTGACTAAACGATGGAAAACTCGATTATGCCTAACTTCTGTCAAAACATGACTTTTCTCTGAGAACGAATACATTTGTCCAATCTATACCTAATCGTCTACGCTAGACATTTGGCAATGCTTTCACATCAGTCAATTTGATTCAACACTTGCATAATAAGATGGCAGAACTTAACAAGAAAGTATATTAACACTAATAAATACATAGGTAAACATGTACTTCAACTTGAAAAACCTTTGTTAGGGAGGGACATTTGGATTAATTCTGGTCTTATTTGTACATCTCTGCGCATTGACTGAAACAATCGGTCGATGATTTTCGCAATGTATGGGCCTGAGAAGCAAACTAGCTGAGATAAATAGTTATTCCACCAATGTTTTAGTACTCTCTCTCTCTCTCTCTCTCTCTCTCTCTCTCTCTCTCTCTCTCTCTCTCTCTCTCTCTCTATATATATATATATATATATATATATATATATATATATATATATATATATATATATATATATATTACATAAGACATATCCTATAGGTAAAGTAAGTGAAACAAATTCTGCTCGTTTTTTTTTCTTCAATGTGGCGGCCAATTCGAATTGCACTTGTTTTGAAAATGGCAGCTGCCATTTCAAAAAAGGTTATACTCTTAATTTCGTTCTAAACGTTTTCATTTCTAAAGAGTACGAGATAGCATACGGAAACACGGATAAGTAAGGGGCCATCCATTTAGGTGATACGTACTCAAAAATCTTGCTTAATGGTGACCACTCCCCCTGTACACATGCATAGTTTTTACACCCCTACCTGCGTATGTACACTTTACCTTGAAGTCTATAGAACGGCCTATATTTAATCCACGCGGAAACGATATTGGATTAATAATATTAGCGTAACGGTTAGTCAACTGACGTTGAATATCTGGTTGCATCCAAGAAATAAGCTACGTCACTTTAAAAAGTGTGTCTAGTTTCCGCTAAAATTTAAAGCCGACTGAACCCAGTGGAACAGGTTACGTATTAGACAAATTATTACCGAGGTTTCCCCCTCCCCCCAGTATCCTATGCTTACGTAGTTTATATGTGTACCCCCGACCCCGCCATACGCAAGCAAATGCAATTGGGCTACCCCCCCCCCCCCCTCCTCTCCATGCGTACGTATTAAATGGACATCCTCTTGCTATTTATCTGGTCTGTTTTTCTTGTCTTGGTAGATCTGATTTCTTAAAACTGAACAGTGATTGTTGAAATATGCTGATATGCAAAGTCGCTGTGGGAAAAGCTCGTTAACCGCTTATGCGTGACGTAGGATTGTGATGTTAGCAACTGCAGTAAGTTTTATACCATGACATCCTAATACAATGAGGGTTCATAAAGAAGAAAGTGCGTCGCAAATATCTTTTCTTTCTGACCTTGTGTACCTTACTACCTACCAACACACCCACCCACACAGAGGAGGCGCATTAGCTTATTTGTTTGGCGCTGGTTTCGAAATATACGGGTACTGGGTTTCCTTGTATCGTTTGCTCCCATTTCCGTTGCATGATAAACCTGATAATGTGCTAAAAGTGCCAATAAGAGAGAGAGAGAGAGAGAGAGAGAGAGAGAGAGAGAGAGAGAGAGAGAGAGAGAGAGAGAGAGAGAGAGAGAGAGACTGTTGCACAAGTGTATATACAGTGTAATTGCTCTTTTAACTTGGTGAACGTTGCATCGAATAAGTCTGATTTATGCAAAGGCGTGTGCCATACCGGAAAATGTAATATTCTCTTAATTCACATCAATCTATTTAACTGTAAAAGGGACTGTAAATTATAGTATATTCAACTTAGTTCGTACACATCTCGTGCAGCCCGTCACAGCACTTATTCCCAATGGATAAGCTTAAACATTACAGCCCAGTAATGTTTTTATTGGCCGATACTTGTGCCTCAGTTAAACTTTTGATTAAGTGCATAAGGTTAAGAAACAAAATATTTAGCCGTCATTGAACTTTACCAGTATGCAGTGTTTAAAATATCTTGGGTTAACACTTTTTCTCATTAATGATTGTAGTTTTTCAATTTCGCAGATAAATTACGATCTTCAAACCAAAAGGCATTTAACAGGTTCACCCAGTCCCGAATTTAAAACACTTAAACAAGCTACTCGTCTGCAAAAAAAAATATTATTTATTAAATTTCACCCTTTTATTTAAATAAAATATGACTATTGCTTATATATTCGTTCAAAAGAATCCATTAACATGATGTTGGCAAAGGTGTACAAATATTGTATGTGGAGCCAAGGGGTTATCATAATTCTGGGCATCGTCTACCACACATTTTAATTCAGATAGCCCCTTGAGATGCCACATGATATCAGTAGTTAGTTCCGCTTTAAGAGGTCTAATAACTTTAATCACGTGACCTTTGTAATAGTCTCATTTCTAGCCAAATAACGAGTTTGCTTTATGAACCAGACTTACTCGTTCTGTATCACTTCCTCACAAATCTCTATCACTTCATATCTTTCCCCGTGCATTCAGCTGTGTCTGTACCATTAGATGTCCCTTGTTCATACACGTATAGGATTGCATTTATGTACGTATGCATGACGTTTGTGCTGGCAGAGACGTAGATCTTGTTACTCACCTTCACCCACACCCATATATATATATATATATATATATATATATATATATATATATAATAAACTTCCCAAATGTCATCAAGCGTTGTCGTCAACTAATAATTATAAATAACAAAACCTTCAATAACAATTACAAAAAGAAGAAGCACCAACAGCATAAATTGAAAGATGCTACCTTATTTGAAACAAAAGTGAAAATATGGTATCCTTACATAATATTGAAAACAGTATACATAGAACTATTTACATTTTGCCAAATTAGGTATTTCAATTTAGTAAGTATACTATTGTATACATTTGTCTACATGTAGCCTATTTTACTGGCTTAAACATATGCGACTTAACGTATGTATGTATGTATGTATGTATGTATGTATGTATGTATGTATGTATGTATGTATGTATGTATGTATGTATGTATGTATGCATGCTTGCATGTACGTACGTACATGTGTGTGTGAGTGTGTGTGTCTGTGTGTGTACGTACGCACGCACGTACGCACGTATGGGTTAAACATATGCGACTTAACATTATGTATGTATGTATGTATGTATGTATGTATGTATGTATGTATGTATGTGTGTGTGTGTGTGTGTGTGTGTGTGTGTGTGTGTACGCACGCACATACGCACGTATGTATATATGTATGTTTGTGGAAGCAGGCATACATCTAATTTAATTCGAAGTTTCAAAGAACATTGAAACACATTTCCCTCTTCATGTTTTACATTTAGTTGCTAGGTCGTACCTTCCTGGAGCTTTCATGCAGGTTTTGCTTTACACGTCATATTAAGAGTAAAGAACTTGTTTGTCCTGTTTCAGTTGGTCAACATGTCCCGTTGTCCATTCAACAACTGCCACACGGTGTATTGTCGTTGCGCGGTTAAAAACCCAAATACTATAGCGCTTCTTCAGTGGATGAACAAGTCGACTTGTTGTAATAATATTACCTTCCAACTGCAAATGTAATAAGAAAATAAAATCATTGCCTTTATCCTAAATATTGACATTTATGACATACAAATTTATGTCTTGTATGAAAACACGTGTTTAGTACTACGGAAAGACTAATCGAGAAAGAATTTTTGCAAAGTATAAATTAATAATGAACTTTTCTTCAACGGTTTGCAAGGGTGCTACCCTTTTAGTATCACGTGACCATCCACGTGACTGCTAGTATCCAGCTCTCAGCACTATATAAGTCGTATTCGTTTATATTTACATTTATTTGCACAAGTATTTAAGTTAAGTTAGCATGTCTTTGAAACAGTATCTGACGACTTGAGTACCCAGAATTTCCAGTCATTATTTGCGACTTGTTCTGCATAATGGTGTCTGTTATGTTTTTGTCCTAATCACAGGCAGTAAGTAGTTTATAGTTAAGTTTTCTTTTCTTGGGTTATATATATTATGGTTCTCAATTCTAATTACTAAACTAATTAAAGGTTTTTACATTATTAATCACGACAATTAGAATAGGTGAAAGTTTGCTTACCTTCACTATTTCTTATTGAAAATACACGGTATGCTGTTAAATAAATGAATATATAAATAAACCAATCAGTGATCAATTAGCAATGAATGAAACAAATAGTTACGATTATTGAGCATTGAATTTTTTTTTATTAAAGTACATACAATTGAGTAATGACAGCTTTTAGATGAATGAAAGACATAAACGGTGTCAAGAATTGTGCCTAGTTTATTCACAATGATTTCGCGATAGTGCAAGAAGGTTTTTAAAATGTAAAATTGTAAATCAGTTCATTTTGATTTAGTTTCAGTATTCGTCAACATTTAATATACACAAAGAGATATTTTACCACAAAATTAAACAACTGCGAAATTATGAACTGCAGATGAACTTATTGTTTTCATTACTTAACCACATTAATTATTTCCAATTTGAAGTCAGAAAGATCGTGTCTAAGTTAAACGTTTATCTGTCGAAAATTAACATGAATGCTACAAAAGCCATCATTTAAAAAAAGTATTTGAAACAACTATATTGTATTAAATTATATATTTTTTTAAATTTTACGGAAAGGAGGAAAACAATCATATTGCCTGAGGGGACATGCTTCTAGTTTGTGATGATATATTAAAGAGTTTCAGCTGGATGAGTTTTGCAGTGAATTTTGGCAATTTGGTCACGTTTCATTTTTGTGTTGACAAAGTCAGGATTCAAAATTTATCTTTAATTTACTATTCATAAGCTTCTTTAAAATAAATTGTTATGTCATATTTAAGGGTAAGGAATGGGCAGTTGGAAAATGCGTATATATCATAGTGGCGTTTAAAGTCATTAATAATATACATTTTTGCCCAAAAACATATTTTGAATGTAACGGTGTGTAGGTATCTTAAACATGTCAATAAAAACGTTATGGTTCAGATCTGACCTGAGAATATTGTCACTGATATTGACCAGATCTGTTATTATTTCCCAATCATCTCGTGTACTGTTATGCTTCTATAACAAATATACCCCTTTGTGGCATTTAACTCATTGGAAATGTTTTGATTCTGGGACCATTTTAGACACTATATCATCGAAACATGCATCTTTTTATTTCTCATAGATGACAGCCATTGTCAGATACTGCGGTTTCTCTCTAGGTGTACATAACTGTCTCAGATAGGAGTTTTGTACGTTTGTTGATCGAGGTATTTTTGTTTTATCTATGATGTGTGTGTGTGTGTGTGTGTGTGTGTGTGTGTGTGTGTAATTATTTCACCTACACCTACATCTAACTTCATTTCTCCTGCACACGGAATCTTTGAATAAGCTAACATCAATTGCTTATAATTCGAAAAATGAATCTGGTATTATTTTTGTCATTGCCTTTTACGACATTTTGATCCGTGGATTTATATCTGTGGACTAGTAGTCGTTGGTGATATATCTTTAATTGTCCAGCATCTTTCGGTGATGACTCTCCAGCTGCTGTCGGTGGTGATATTTGCCTGTTCGAAAGGGAACTGTTATAATTGACCCTTTGATCGAAGCTAGAATGTGTCAATCAACTATCAAAAATAATAGTTTTTCTGTCTGTGTACCTGAAACCAGTTCTATCACCATCTAGGTGTAAAAGGCTTGTATCATCAAGAGTCCGACGAAGAGCTTGTCCAATCAAGCCAGGCAAATATAACAAAGTTAATATGTAACACATATAAATGTAGTTCTTTATAACGTTGATATGTTTCATTCGATTTAATCACTTTAAAACAGTTTCTGTACTTTATATAGATATATATCAATCTTTTGCCATTCACTAGGAACGTGGTCTATATGAACATTGTCGGTTTTAAGGCACACATTTGTAAACGAATAGGTAGAGCATCCTCGGACTTTCGGAAGAGGTACGTACATAAGGTACTTCAGTGCGCCAAGATGTCAGACTACGTTGCACTTAGTTCCTTATTCAAGTTCGTCTTGAAGGACGTGTCACCATTAGCTCTTTTCTGCAGATTGTGTTTCAAATTATGCATGACATAGATATGAGATAGGTACTATGGATTTCGTAGGAGTATTACCAGCTCTTTTATACTTCACTATGCACTATGTGAATGGTTACAGAAAGCATCAGTTCAGCTAAACAATTCTCTATACTGCGTTCACATTAATCAGCTATCCACTGTAACTGTTGATGGATATGTTGTAGAAGGCTTGTACATAAATGTATAACACCCGCTTGATTCAGCATCATGGAAACGTTTGACGTAAGTCTTACATAAAGTCATGCCTGAAAGTAAAATCATCACCGACGAAGTTTGTAGTAATACGATTAAATGTAAAGTCAACTTGCAATTCGTAGTATCATGGTCACGCGTGGATTCGTCGTGTCACAAAGTAATGAATCACGTGCAGATATACTGACGATTTGAACATTTCCGGTGATTGTTTTCTCACACAAAGACACAACAAATTTATAACGCTTTTGACTTGAATTTTGTTTAGTATGCTTGACTACATCCAGAAAAGTGGTCTTTATTCTTAACTGTATTTGGATGAGGTTAACTATTCTTAACAAGTACTTTAATACTGGCGATTGTTGTAGCATTAAGTTCCTATATCCAGCTTTGCCCTGAATGCTGAGAGTAAATTCGGAATCAAATGAACAGATAATACGCGGTAAAGTTTCTGACGCAAAATTGAAGGTTCTTAACCCACTACGCTTGCAAATGGTTGTGGAATCATTTCGTTCAATATTGAACTTTGCCATATGATCTAAAACAGTAAATACAGCCTCTCCCCCCTCCCATCTCGGATTGGGTTAAACTAAAAGAAACGAATCCAGTTAGAGTGCTCTTTTTTGTGCTTGGAACAATATTGGGAATAATTATACTCGTCTTCTTAAAAATTGACACATGTCGCACACGTCTCCACGTTTTGTCACGAACGATATCAGGAAAGTCGCCATAGTGGATATCTAACAGGTCAGTTAACAGGTCTCTTTCGCCGTTCATTTGGATTCGATTGCTAATTGTTACATGTCGTCCATCAGCAAGACGTATTAGTTACAAATACTTCATAGCGACCCGCTATACGTGCCAATGGTCTATGTGGATTGAAGTGTCTTGACGACCATTGATTTACAAAAATGGGTCTTTTTTTAGTTTGGACCTTAGCAGGCAGAAAAGGTAATAAAAGTTTAATATTGTTAGGCATCCATGATTTCACATTTCGGATTGATTTTCACTGATCTAAATCATAGTAATCTGCTTACACTAGATTGATTCAGTTTAATTCAGCGTACTGATGCTGCTCAATATTACGCGATAGTGCTTATTATTATGATGGTGTTCATTTTTATATGATGGTGTTCATGTTTATATGATGGTGTTCATTTTTATATGATGATATTCATTTTTATATGATTGTGCTCATTATTATATGATGGTGTTCATTTTTATATGATGGTGTTCATGTTTATATGATGGTGTTCATTTTTATATGATGATATTCATTTTTATATGATTGTGCTCATTATTATATGATGGTGTTCATTTTTATATGATGGTGTTCATTTTTATATGATGGTGTTCATGTTTATATGATGGTGTTCATTTTTATATGATGATATTCATTTTTATATGATTGTGCTCATTATTATATGATGGTGTTCATTTTTATATGATGGTGTTCATTTTTATATGATGGTGTTCATGTTTATATGATGGTGTTCATTTTTATATGATGATATTCAATTTTATATGATTGTGCTCATTATTATATGATGGTGTTCATTTTTATATGATGGTGTTCATTTTTATATGATGGTGCTCATTATTATCTGATGGGGTTCATTTTTACGCGATGGTTCTCTCGGTATGTAATGAGCTTAAAATAGTTAATATGTACAAGAAAGAGATGGAGTTGGCGATTTAAGAAAACCGTAACAATGAACAGCGTTAGTCTTACGAATGGTAAACGTTCATTGAATCTCTGCTTTGATAGATGGCGTACATATTTACCTTCAATGTCCTATTGCAAATTTTGGATAAAAAAATTAATGGACGTAGTGGACCTATTTTGTGGAGATTTGCTCAAGTTCGCATTCGTTATCTTAAATACAAGTTATGAAAACTAACCACTCTTGACATTATTCGTATTAGATTTTCAAGGTTCGAATTTGCACATGTATTCTCTACATGTGAAGTGTGTGTTCCTGTCTTTATCAGATTTATTTTGATCTTTTTAATAAAAAATCTTCTTTAATTATATTTTTTGTTATCATACATGGGAGGGCTCTGTGTGTAACAAATTCGCTGGGTGCTTAGTGTATTTTAAATGCATTGAAATAATCCGATTTGGAATGACGAACGTTTCCTTATAAATTATGTAAGGTAATAAAAATGGACGTAGCATTCTACGTCTTTGCTGAATTGTCACTAAGTTTTGTTTATTTTTTGTACAATGAAAAAGCAAAATATACTCATTTACTGAATATAATTAATGTTGTGTAGTTCTTGATGATAAAGTCAAACCAGTAAATCATAAAATGTGTGTCAAAAGTCAAAATAATTTTAGTCTAACAATTTCTGCTGTTCTTTCAATTTTAGCTGAAGACTGGGAAAAGAACCTTAACCTAAATGATACTAGTAAGTTGGTTCCTAAACATGTATCTGTGTTGTGTTTCTTAGTGCGAGGCTAACGGTCTTTAACATGCGTCCTTTTCATTTCTCTTTTCATTTCTCTTTTCATTAGTTCTGCCCTTTTGTCGTGCTTTTTTAAGTGTGTAGAATCTCACAAGAAGTTTGCTGCTTTCACGAAGCGTATACAGACAGAACATAGCCAATTAATTTACGAATAGCCAATTAATTTACGAATAGCCAATTAATTTACGAATAGCCAATTAATTTACGAATCTTTGTACAGAAGTGTGGATACTGGAGTAATGGACATTTTGAGGACGAAAGTCACTTTAGGACTCGGGTTTGTAAGAACTAGACCAAAGTGTTTTTGTACTAAAATTAAAATCACTTAATGCAAATAATCATTAATCAACTCTTTGGACCAAGACTGTGCGAAATTCAGTAATGTACCAAGGTGCGCTATATATTGTAGCAAGTTCCGTCAGTGCATCCAAGCATTGGGTTTCTTCAAAAGAGCATGTCGTTAACTGTTTATTTTAATAAGATATCGCAGTAATGAGAAACATAAATCGTTTAAACGAGACCACAGGAAAAGGACAGCTATTACACTTATTGCATGATTCTATGTTCTCAGCTTGGAGGAATCCTATGGAGAGAAAAAAAAATTGATTTTATAACTGGTTTCATTGTGGCTAGAAATGAATTCCCCAAAAGAAGCGTTTCATCTGTCTGTATACGTGCTATTGCATTAGCGCCTTTTGCTTTGATGATTCATTTCCCTTTAACACGAGTTACGCTTGCACACCTACTTTCCGGTCCCACCCCCACCCACGTTCTCTTGATAAACATGCTTTAACTTTCTAAAATATTATCAATTTTTCTTGCTTTGAAATTTGGTAAGATTATAACGTATTGTCGTACGGAACACATGAACTTCTTCTTGGTTTGATTTGATAGTTCTGTTTAAAATAAATTCGTCAATACTCTAGAAATGTTTAAACATTTCGTGGATACGTAATATTTTCCCTGTTCAATAATTGCGTTCTTTTCATGCATTTCCGAAACTGTCGTACATATGTACTAATCTGCACGACGTTCTGTTTTCAGCCATATTGGGGTGGGGTAGAATGTCTCTGTCTAAATTATCCAATATGTGGAAGGAAACATAACGATTACTTAATTAAATTTGCATTGTTTGGATGTAATACAAGATATAAGTTGTCAAATTGAGTAATATGAGAGCTTAATTTTTTAATGCCATCTTGCGAAGAAAACTGTTTCTAATAAAGTGCAGTACAACCAATAGTATCAGCTCCACAAACCAGTATAGTTCAGTTGAAAAGCACTTTTGTTCACCGGTATTTCCTTCGTCAGTGTTTGTTATTGTTGCTCAAAGCTGACTCAAACCTCAGAACATCCTACTTAGAAGAATATAACGTTGCTCTTTTGTTATGTACATCATCCGTGTCGCTAAAGCATGAAACGATATCAGAACAGTTTTGAAGTAAGGAAACAACAAAACGGGTTACGCCTTTTGTCTTTGAATTTCTTGATTCTCTCGCCCCCTTCCCCCCCCCCCCAGTTTTAAGTCACAGGGACAAGCATATAGACAACGTATATGACTCCGTATGGCCGTGGCATTCCGCTTATATTCGCAACGTTTATGCATATTTGTTCCGCCGTACGTATTGTATTGTATTACATAAGCAGAAAAATCCATAGTTTGACATCATAGAGACACTATTAGTTTATCCAAAATTGTAACACAGCACCCACGCCAACCCACCCCACCTAAAGTTTTAAAATTTCGCTTCTCCTAAGAACTCTTACACTCCATGCACCCTTTCCGTATGTATACTAGCAATCGCTAGCAGGAACGCTGTTTAATACAATGTCAGCCATAGTAATCATTTTTTTACGGCTATTGATCAAGGGATTATTTATGTCGCAGAGTTAGTGTTTAATGTCATCTAAGTTATAAATCATAGACTTGATTTGTCATTTGGTCTCCTTAGCTTTACTTATCTGATTATTGATGGAGTCCTTACACTGCAAAACTATTTGTATTACACGAACTGAATGTACCATTTCATTGTCGCTGCCGTAAATTTCGCACACTTACGGTAGGATACCAGATAATTTTCTTTGAGACAAATCCACGTATATACGCCCCACGTAAGACAAAGATATCATATTATGGTCGAGTCCTTTCTTACAACCATAAATCTATCCCTCTGTTTATTGACAGTTCAGTTTACACAAAGTTCTACTTCATACAGCATCGTTAAACTGCATTTGTGAGTTGTCTGATTGGAGGAGCACCTACACGAAATGAACTAAAATAGTGCTCTTTGGGGCGATTGACATACAAATTTCCCAGGAGTAAAGGTGCCTTCAATAAAAGGGGTGGCACCTTTTGTTCCCATAGCAACAGGTGTGATAGAGTTATCCTTCTTAGACAAAATCCAAAATATGACCTATGTGCATTTTTCCAGGTATTTTCCAGTCCCTACGAAAATTGCTCAGTGGTAATCTGATTGGTGATTGCCTTAATAGAATGATCAAACCTACATATTAGGTTCTCAGGTCAAGAGTCAAGGTCAGATACCAATCAATGCAGAATAGATTCGTTGTAATGTAGCCTGCTCTGCGTCACATAGCTGCACAACACTTGGCTGATCTAATGCCGTTTAGTTGCACATTTATTCCGAGTCAAATTGTCTATGATCATAGACACTATGTCGAGAGAACACAAATGGCTGCAAGAAATATATTGGGTTGTACACTTTTTCGTATCCCGGTTGTTAAACAGCAATTGTGATATTAAGAAGTATGTTAATGTCTTATCTCATAGAAAAAGGTCAAGGGCACATATAATGAGAAAGGAAAACTATTTCTTGCGTAGTTAATTTGAGTTTTATTGAAGACAGTTTCACCATGGGTTACTTACAATTGATGTTACTAGAAACCGCGATGATTAGAACGAAAAGAATATGGTCAGTGTAGTCCTCACCCAAACCAGGATAGACAGCAAACGTATTATGTATCATACTTTTTTATACACTAAGTTATTTAAAAGTGTTTTTTTTTTAAAAATAATTTTGCTACTGCTACTCTAACTTGAATCTTTATTAAAGAAAATACATTGATAGATAATAAGAATAATGAGGACTTTGCATAGCGCCTAATCTTACGAAGCTCTAAGCGATGAAGTTGCTCAAAGTACACGTTCTTGTCAGACTTCAAAAGCTAATTGATGTTAATAGCAAAAATAAAAGATATTTGAAGAGATTGCGATATAAACGTTATTAGCATTTATCTCACTATGACATCACAATTATGACACAAATTTAGCTTTAATATTTTTATTTTTTCATTTCGTTCCAAAACATTCACATCATCAAAACGTACAGCATCAATTAGGAAAACCATCTATAGCTTCCTTTTAGCTGTAAAACAGACTAATGTTGCAAGGAATAATTTTAGCCTCCACTGAGTTTAGATTGCACAGTTTTCATTGAAAAGGAAATGTGGTCATATATAGTTTCCTTCAGATTTAAATAATATTGCTTGTAATATTTAAGTCGTTGACACTAAAAGATTGATGAAAAGTCGAGAGACTGCGAAATAAATCATTATTTTTGCATCTCCAAGATCTAGAGTTTAGCTTATATCATGAGTGGTATCCTTGCTCCGATAATATTCCCTGAAAGAGAACTTGTTGAGAATCTGCCTTTTAGAATCATATGAAAATAGGTTTTAGAATCATGCTACTTTTCAAATACGAGAATTGAAGATACGCGTGTCCAGAACTTGTGCGGGCAGTAAGATGTATGGATCTCTAGATCATACAGCAATTGCAGTAATTGGAGTAATTTTTGAGGGGTCAGTAATCATCAGCTAAACTCATAAACTCAAGTGTCCCCAGTTACTCTGATTAAATCATATCTTGATTCACTTACGCTGTCTTCATCGGAACGAGTTTGGTTAGCATTTTAAAAGTAACTAAAATTCAAGTTTTTACTCGTAAATAGAAGTATTTTCGTCTTGTGTCGCAAAATTGGACTTGGTTTGTGAGTAGCAAAATGTTTAATTTTTGTATTAATTCTAACAAGACATAGACGAATTTCATAGGGTAATATATTATTCTTTCATGACATACTTTTGCAGTTGTAACATCGGGTGCAGATGTGTGCAAGTGTGTTCGCAATATTTGAAGCTTATGGCTGAAAACAGTGTTTAGTATCCCATTGTTGTCTGAACATACATATTTCCATAACTCTTTCATCATCATCATTATCATCATCATCATCATCATCATCATCATCATCATCATCATCATCATCATCATCAATGGTCATCATTGTCATCTTCGTCGTCATCATCTGATTTTTGTTATATAACGAAAGTGTTTGAATTAAGTCTTAATTCTTCCGTATTGTATATTTTATCTCTGTCATCGTGGACAACGACTTTTAAACAGCACATTAAAATACTAGCAACATCCATACTTTCGTGTCCTCTTTAATTCAATTTCGCTTTCCAAGAGGGTCCCCGAGTGGCTGAATGGTCTAAAGCGCTCTCCATTACGGATCACTGCCATTTCAATTCTGTCTGCGTGGGTTCGAGTCTCGGATTCGGCTAATGTGGGTATGTGAGGAAGCTTTCCATTAGCTTATCGTGGGTCGGTTGTTCTTTCTGGGTGTTTCCAGGGTTCTTCCTCCACTATTAACACTGGCCGCAATGTATCTTGTGCTGCAAAATGGTGTTAATCCATACAACAACAACAAAATCGCTTTCCAAGGGTCAAATTTCTGCTACGTTCCACATCGCTAGTCAGGGGACGGAGATCTACTTCGTTTCATATCGCCAGCCAAAGATCGAAGATCTACTTAGTTCCACATCGCTAGCCAAAGGTCGAATATCTACATCTTTCCACATTGCTGTCCCAGGGTTGAGAAAATACTGAATTCCACATCGCTAGCAAAAGGTCTCAGATCTGCTTCGTTCCATATCGTTAGCCAAAGATCGAAAATCTACTTCGATTCACATCGCTATCCAAGGCACGAATATCTAATTCGTTCTACGCCGATATCCAATGGTCTCATCTAATTTGTTCCACACCGATATTAAAAGATCGAAGAGCTACTTCGCTCCACATCGCTATCCAAGTAGCAATGATCTACTACGTTCCACATTGCAATTCAAGGAATGAAGCTACACTTTGTCCGACGTCGCCAGTAAAGGGTCGAAGACCTACTTGGCTCCAATCTACTTCGTTCAACATCGCTATCCAAGGGTCGAATCTATAATGGGTTCTACATCGGCATCTAGGTGACGTCGAATTCACATCGATGTTGTATGCAGTTGATCCATGACACATGAATACAGAAGATGCCTATAAACATGCAGTGATACAAGTTTGCATTCAAGGTTGCCAGCTTTACATTTTCTGTGTATATGTCCGACTATTCATGTGTATTTTTTTGTCAGTACAAACATCCTGTTTGTAATTTTGTCGGAAACAGTGATCGAAAGCTGAATACATGTTATTCGCCTTTTACCTTCTGAACAGAAGGACATAACGATGTTTAATTAATTATGTAGATATAATCAGACCCCCCCCCCCCCCCAGTGCAAACAATGTTTCTTTCTATCCTGTGATACGCAAAATAGATTAATGCCATCTCATATAAGTAAAAGAAATGCACATTTCATGGTGTGTTGCGTGCTTGCATAAAATATAAAGATTGTTCAATAATCAATATATATATATATATATATATATATATATATATATATATATAGAGAGAGAGAGAGAGAGAGAGAGAGAGAGAGAGAGAGAGAGAGAGAGAGAGAGAGACTGCGCCTGGGTTCGATATATAATCTGAAAAGAAGAACATTCACTACATAGATCCTGCTTATGTGATACCTTTATCAAGGATTGTTCAGATACTCGGTTATGCCAAGCTAAGATGTATTTCGACAATTACGGATAATTATTGCATAACGCGTACTTCAACTTCCGGAATTTATGCTTTACACATCTCTGTATCGATGTACTCACAAAAACATATGCGTATCATCTCTAGATTGACAAATTGGTATTTTACATATATATGATGAGGCAAGATATTCCTCATTTCGTATCATACACCTATATTCGAGCTATGGACGCACTGAATCGAACATTTATTTATAAACGCCATCCCGTTTACAAAAACGTAAACGATGGGTATCTAATGTGGAAAAACTTGTGCATTTGGCTTACGAATATGCCGCAGCCCAGCTGTCTTGATGTATCCCTACGCCATATCAAACTCGTTGATGCGCCTACTCTTAACAAAACACGTATGCAATTTTTGTTGTATGTGCGAACTGAGTTTTGTTTTGTTGATGGGGTGGTGGTGAAGACTTCAGGTTATATGGTTTCCTATATTAGCGAGCACTCAGTGTTTGAGATTGTGTCATTTGTTGATAATAGACAAATCTACTAGATGTATTCTCTATCAGAAATGTTTCACGGATACAGCTGAAATCTGTAGATATGTTCTAAGGCTATCCATTACATTATTTTGAATAATAAGCACCGACAGAACATAAATATATTTATATATTCAGTGCGATCAATTACATGTCTATTTTCATACTAAGCAAAGCATGCGCACTGCACGGTATACATAAAAATCTCTTGATTTACAAATGAGTCCTTAAATGTACGAATGTCTCGACATGTCTTGGGTTTATGCTCTCTTTCTGTTTCTCGCTATCGTGTGTTTTCAAGACGCTGTTGAGCTTGTGTGATTTTAGGACATTTTGAGACACACTTGCATGTGTACATTTCTTTCACAAGACACAAACATCATGTAGTTTTTCTATTACAGTGGAAAGATTGGTAGCTACATATGTATCTGCGTGACAATTGCAAATGTTTCTACTTGTTAGCTAAATGTTTCCATATATCTACTTAACATTTAGATTTTCTTTTAAGTAGTTATTTTGAAGGCACAAATTCTTGATTTTTATTGTTGTTTCCCCAGTCTTTGTCCGAGTGATTAACGGCATCGATAAGCCGAGCTTCCAAAAAGTTATTTTTATGCTAATAACGTTTACACAATTTGATTGCAATTATAATGCTTCAAATTGGGTCTTATCTTGTCAAAAAAATGGATGCCAAAAGGAGCCCATTTTTATTTTAATTCTGATATTTGTTGCGCTTATTGTTATTATCAACATTAACTGTGGGGTTCTAGAGAATATATCTGAACGGTCAATATATTTTAGATCGTTAGAACAGTTGTTATTATTATGAGTTTACTTGGAAGGAATTTGGTTTGAAATATTTCCATTAAATTTCTGCATTCAGACGTGAATTTATGTATGTTTGCAAGCTTACATTCTATTTCAGTAACTGAAGCGGAACCCAAATATCGACTGTCACATGATTTCTATGTGCATTCAACTCTAATCAATACCTGATACTCCGGTTTTAGAAATGCCTGTGATTGCGATAACAGTTAAACTTAAACACTTTTATTACTATATGCAATCTTAAGCTTTTTAATAAAAATGGTGTACCGTCTGTACTCTGCAACATTTATGCAATAATACATGGGTGACACAGAATATCGAATACCAATAGGCCATGTAAGTTCCGTCACTGACAGTTGATCGATTTATGTAGAAAACTAATTAAAACCATGTAGTATTGATTTGTTGTTAGATATACTCTAATTCTTCGGGGCACCGAGTGGCCGAGTGGTCAAAAGAGCTTACCGTTCATGGTCACTTTCGTCTCACCTTGGTCTGCATGGGTTCGAGACTTCCTACAACAACTTTAACTTTTCATGACGCCTTCTCATTTATGGCATAAATGTAAAAACGATGATCAACAGTTTTCACATATATCAATACATCATGATGGAGAGAGAGAGAGAGAGAGAGAGAGAGAGAGAGAGAGAGAGAGAGAGAGAGAGAGGAGGGAAAAAGAGAAAATCATGAGTCTAGAAATGACAATGTTGTTGCTTTTGTTGCTATTGGGTTTAACGCCAGTTTTCAGCATAAGATAGGCTCATTTGTTTAAAATAAATCACCACGTATATCAACACTTATAATGTTATAAGGCGCTGAATATGTATAGTCTCAACTGTTTAATTTTACTGGGTGCTGAATATATGTAGTCTCCCTCGTTTCATAGATCAGCTTTTAAAAATAAGTCTACGTGTCTAGGGGACTCTCTCTGCACTGGAAGTAAATGCATGTACATCTTTCCATGATCACCTTTAAATCCCTTAATAAGAACTGCGATTATGTTTATCGAATATCAAAACCAATCAAGTAATGCAATATTTTTGTTTAAGATGATTAAACTGCTTTAAATATATCGCAGGTCTTTCGAAACAATTACCGACAGTCTTTTGAGACAAAGAAATTGAACACTGCACATATTTCGCTTCAAATGAATAAAGCCATGTTTGGAAGCTTTATAATGTTACCTGTAATGACGGATATTTGGGCTCCAAATAATGAATATAAATAAAATGCTGCAATTCTAATTCCGCACAATCATCATCTTTTACATAAGCCAACACCATATAAAGACAACACATTTTATTGCGTTAAAGCAATGCAATTGTAAGCAGTTATCTGAAATTGAGAGCCTCACCCTTACTGTAAGCACGACCACTATTTAAAGTAGATCAATGTAGATTTTGACGTCTGACCAAGGTCTCACTGTGATCATTTTCTTAGTTGTCGCCAACTTCATGAATTGTAGCCATGTTCTGGAATGCAACCAGGTCGCCAAGAACTAACATGCAGAACTGA
This sequence comes from Unio delphinus, assembly GCA_029339505.1. Taxonomy (NCBI): domain Eukaryota; kingdom Metazoa; phylum Mollusca; class Bivalvia; order Unionida; family Unionidae; genus Unio; species Unio delphinus. The sequence goes on along the minus strand of JAQISU010000036.1, from coordinate 9,516,822 downwards.
AACCATGTACTGAAATCCAACTATGTCACCAAGATCTAACTTAAGGAACTGGAGCCATGTGCTCCAAAGTAACTAGGTCACCAAGTCAATTGAAGTATTTTTAAATGCACAGTTAGCGTCCTCAGGTTTAACACTCAGTTCTGACTATATGTTTCATTCAAAACAACCTCGGACACTTCTGCGAGACAAAACTAATTATTGACTGTATAGCCATAGTAATTTTCAGGAAAGGAAAATGTATACATTTTGTTTTCCAGAACATCACCGAAAAATTAAAACTGAAGAAGAAAAAAAAAGAGTTCAACTTGTTGGGTCAGTCTTGTTTTTTTAAAATAACCTTGGTGTTCTGAATGGCAATTTATCCGCATACAGTAGAGTTATGACTCACAGTACTGACTTCGAAATTTGAAATTAATACACTTTTGTTATGCAGTGTTTACGTACAACCACGCCATATGTTTTATTAGTATCTTTTAGACATTCGGTTTATCCCAAGGATTTCAGTTCATAAAATCTCTTTATAAACAACTCTGTATAAATTGCATGTCAGAAACAATCATATATAAAAATACTTATACTTTTTTTTGAATTAAATAAATGTATAAAAGAAAATACGCAAAACCTAGGTGTACATCTTGAATACTTTGATACAATACAGTCGTAAAACATTATAAAAGTTGACGATGAATGCCATTTAGCTTTGCTCCTGAGATGGAACGACAAAAGATTGTGGTGTAAAATGAACTAGATGTTCGTATAACTGAAACAAATATTTAGTGCTGATTCTTTACCTTAAATTGGATTACTGTGTTGCAGGTTGTCATGCGAAAATACGCATCATGTGCGATAGAGTGTGAGCTAATCATTGCTTCATTGGAATCAACGTATATTTTTACCTATTGAAAATAATTGTAATATTGAATTGTGTTTATTAAACATATGCGTAATATTTCGTTTCGTCTATTGAAACTGAGAGTAATCTTTGTCTATTGAAAAAAGGGTAATGTTTAATTTTATCTCTTGAAAATGAGTGTAATGTATAATTTTGTGTATTGAAATTACGCGTGGTGCTTAAGGCACTACTCATAATGCCGGTCAATATGTTACTTGGCAAATTGCCTGAAAACCAGTATATATGCTAGAGTTCTATTGTACATGTCCACATTATGAGAAATTTTAAGGTTTTGAAACAACCATGGTATATCCCCTTGCTTGAATTACTTAGACTACGTTGAAAGACATCGGAAATGTTAAATTTAAATTGTAATCAGTTCAGGGAGGACCATTTCGGTGGTACGAAGTACTATTATTTCCCCCATTTTCCATCTGCTTTAAAATTGTTGTTGTCTTTATACGACAATTAACAAGCTCGTCATGTTTTGACGTGTTTTGCTCCCTCCCCACCCCGAACCAATTGATATATCAGCCCTAAATCAAGTATTTGTAGAACACTACATCAATTGTATCCAAGTATCTGCAAAACTCGTCGTAATTCTAGTGTCCTAATATTTGTAAAATTCTAACGTAGTTCAGGTTTACTGGTACAACCCTGGCGTCCAAGTGTCCTAAAACTCTATTCCAACACTAGTGTCCTAGTTAGTGTATGTAAATTTTCATAACAATCCTAGTGTTCCGGTATGTGTAGAACTCTGTATCAATCCTAGCGTCGTATTATCTCTAAACCTCTATTCCAATCCTAGTGTCGCATTATCTTTAAAAGTATATTCCAATCATAGTGTCGCATTATCTCCATAACAATATTCCAATCCTCGTGTATTACCTCTAACACTCTATTCCAATCCTAGTGTCGATTTATCTCTATAACTCTATTCCGATAATAGTGTCGCATTATCTCTCTAACTCTATTATAATCCTAGTGTCGTATTAACTCTATAACTCTATCCCAATCCTAGTGTCGTATTAACTCTACAACTCTATCCCAATCCTAGAGTCGCACTATCTGTATAACTCTATTCCAATCCTTGTGTCGTATTAACTCTACAACTCTATCCCAATCATAGAGTCGCACTATCTCTATAACTCTATTCCAATCCCAGTGTCGTATTAACTCTACAACTCTATCCCAATCCTAGAGTCGCACTATCTCTATAACTCTATTCCAATCCTTGTGTCGTATTAACTCTACAACTCTATCCCAATCCTAGAATCGCACTATCTCTACAACTTTATCCCAATCCTAGAGTCGAAAATGATGAACCTATGTTTGTCAATGCTGCATATTCTTTATTCATTTTAATTGTATATTGGTATGGCCGCACGTGACGATGTAAATGATTATTTATTATCTATTATATGAATGGTGAAATTTTTTAAATTAAAAAAACAATCAAATATGAAAATTGTCTTTTAACATACAGGCTTTCATAGACTGCAAATAAAGACATTTATTCATTTTTAGAACGTTAATTATTTTGTTTCCAAATGTACGCTTATGTTTCGTTTTCTATGAGTTATGTTTAGATGATTTAAGACATTTTCGATATATTGACAGCTCTGTAAATAAGGTCAAACGTTGACGACATATACCTTTTTCAGAATATCAAAAGTAAAGATAGTCCTTCTCCCCTTAAGCACATTTTCTTTAATTATCAGAGGCGATTTGAAGAACACCGACACTCATGTTTAGTCTATTATTCTGTTTGCTTTCTGAACACCTGTGCAAAGATTCAATATAGTTGGAGTCACTTTTTAAACCTGCTTCAAACATAATTCTATCCTATTACTACTCTTATACACATGCATATATTTTTGGGCTATACAAATAAATGTATGTCAAATAATTGAGATATAAGCTATCAAAAAGTCGTGCTTGGTTGATTATTGACATCTAAAATACATTGTCCGTGAGGCGCCAATGAACTATTAAAAACGCGAGACAACATTGAATTTACTCGTTCGGCTAATCGAAATGGTCGTTTTTCTTACATAGACTAGTAGGAGTTCCGTCCGGCTTTTGTTAAAATTATTTTAAAATAACGATATCCTAAGAAAAACATTCCTCACAGGCCTAAAACTAATTCAACACGGGTTATCACAATATCGTAACCTGGACCCATCGATGTCATAACCAGGGATATGACAGTCCACGAGGGGGGCTTCTTACCCTGCATGTGCCAGAGAGCATATGTATTCGGTCACATGTGAAAATAGTAGACATCAGACTACAATACTATATTGATATTTAGATAGGAAAATTAATTCCATGTTCAAGGGCGGTATTATAGACCTTTTTTCTTCTTGGCAAATCTGTCATTTTTCTTTATGAATGTGTTTTTTTTTATGTACGTTAAATTAACAAGGGAAGCGCTTACACGTCAACAGCCACATTAGGACGAACTGTTTATCATGGACTAGTTATGGGGAGAAAAGTGGAGGACGTGTTATCAATATTATGTCCTTAAAATGACACTAGTAACTCCAGATATAAGGCCATGGATAGCAGGTTTCTGAGCTCTTTGAGACATTTTCGCCCTCCACAGCATTTCGTCCACGGGAAGAAATATTGAAAATTAGAGAGGTATGGGACAGCTTGTCGATATGTCAGACAACGCATGTAGTGGCGGTGCCCCATGCATCGCTAAGCCTTGTATTAATGGCATTATCAGTGGAATCAAATACGTGAATCATAGTCAAACATTCAAGTAAGTTTCATTGACACTGGTAAATGTTTTCTCTAATTGATTTGATAAACACAATAAAGGTCAATTGACGACTAGCCGGGTAGTATTTTATCTCTTTGCTTTTAACCATCTAATAGGACAGGAGACGTCAAGTGAAAATTTCATGGTGAGCGCCCCCAGACTATACGTCTCTGATCGGTGATAACTTGACAATTCTAGGGAAGCTATCACACACCTAATTGTTGTTATCTTACTACCCATCGAGTGCCGAAGGTAAATAGGGAAGCCAGATATTGAAAATTAAGAACCGTATTTGAAATTTTAATCATGCAAAAAACATTGATTTTTAGTATTGGCTGCCGATTAGTAAATTTCATTGCCTATTTTAGTTGTCTATCATTCTTTTTCTGTGTTTACAGGCTGTGTATTCTTTGCCTGAATTAAACAGGGATCGGTCATATGCACATTTGGATGTAGCACATGTAGGAAAATGCAAATGGATTATATAAAAGCAAGCAGGAGTTGTTACCAATAAGCGAATTTATATAGCACAGGCCCGATCAAAGCATAAAGGTGACTGGAGACAATACTGAACTCTAATTATACCTGTATCTTTAACAAAATGAGAGGGAACATTGAGGTGAATTAGTTTGGCTGCATTATTTACTATTTGTTAAACACCATTAAACATAACTATGGTGACACTCTGTATTTAATAAAAGAAACCGAATTGATACATTTATTAACGGAGTTAAATGAATTTAGAATTTGTTTTCATTCTTGCGCGATGGTACTTTTTACTTAAACATCTGTTAGTATCGCTCAATGGGTGACATCGTTTTCCTTGGTTCGTGTTTTAAAGGCACAGCAACGTAAGTAGGTTATCAGTGTTGAGGCATTGGGAGAAAGGTGGCTTGCTCAGGTCTTGCTCAGTTAATATCACAGTAAATCACCTGGGCTAATCCGATGGTAGGATTCGAACCCGCGTTTAGTCAGCGAGTTGGCACCTGTAATCACTGAATCATCGCGGACGAAGCACTGAAGCACGAACGAAGTTTAGAATTTAGCAAAACATTAATGAACGTGAAAGAGACTATTTGCTTTTATGTATATCTACCAATACATTAAAATCATTTACCGGAAGATCAATACAAATTTGGAGTATTGTAAATATTGTGTGTCCGTTCATGTGAACACGCGGTTCATAAGAAAGGAGCCATGTTATGGAATCTCTAGTAAAATGGCTGGCGTCTTTCAGTTGCGGTATTTTACAAAGATATGATTCAGTGACCTTACCAAGTCCGTGCGTGATTGACAAACATGTACTGAATCGCCAAACATAATGCTAGCAAATAGACTGAATGTAGTAAATAGACTGAATGTAGTAAATAGACTGAATGTAGTAAATTGACTGAATGTAGCGAATAGGCTCCAAACATTATATTCGTAGAACTGACAAACGCACTCATGACAGTTCTCGAAGTATGGCTTTGAAGAGGGTGGAGATGGGTCTATGGATTGCATTAACCTATCATCTACGTTTTAAAATAATATTAAATATTTGTATCTGTAAACCAATAGGCAGGAGTTCACACTTAGGTTATTAGGCCAGTAGTTAGGAAAGCAGGGAGGTAGGCGGACAAATAGGTAGGTATGTGTGAGTTGCATCCTACAACAACGTGATCCCTTTTTCCGAGTAATGCTGAATCTTGATATTATTAATTTGTCTATTGATATCTCTCGTATTACATAACCCATATCTAGCTACTTACTTGTATACCCCATATTTATCTACTTATTTGCATATCCCATATATATCTACTTATTTGTATATACCACATCTATCTACTTATTTGTATATCCCACATCTATCTACTTATTAGTATATCCCACATCTATCTACTTATTTGTATATCCAACATCTATCTACTTGTTTGTATATCCCACATCTATCTACTTATTACATACCTCACACACACACACACACACACACACACACACACATATATATATATATATATATATATATATATATATATATATATATATATACTTATTACATTCCCCATATCTCTCTACTTATTTGTATATCCCATATCCCATATATATCTATTTATTTATATACCCCATATCTATCTAGTTACTTCATACCCCATATATATATATATCTACTTTTTGTATACCTCATATATATCTACGTATTTATATACCCCACATCTGTCTACTTATTTGTATACCCCATATATATCTACTTTTTTGTATACCCCATACATATATCTACATATTTGAATACACCATATCTATCAACTTATTTGAATACCCCATATCTCTTTACTTATTTGTATATCCCATGTCTCTCTACTTATTTGTATACTCCATATCTATCTACTTATTTGTATACTCCATATCTATCTACTTATTTGTATATCCCATATCTATCTACTTATTACATGCCCCATTTATTTCGACTTATTTGTATACCCCATATATATCTAATTTTATATATATACCCCATATCTATCTACTTATTTGTATACCCAATCTACTTATTACAAACCCCATATCTATCTACTTATTTGTATATCCCATATCCCATATATATCTATTTATTTATATACCCCATATCTATCTAGTTACTTCATACCCCATATATATATATATCTACTTTTTGTATGCCCCATATATATCTACGTATTTATATACCCCACATCTGTCTACTTATTTGTATACCCCATATATATCTACTTATTACATGCCCCATTTATTTCGACTTATTTGTATACCCCATATCTATCTAATTTTATATATATACCCCATATCTATCTGCTTATTTGTATAATCCATATCTATCTACTTATTTGTATACCCAATATCTATCTACTTATTACAAACCCCATATAAATCTACTTATTTGTATAACCCATATCTATCTATTTATTACATACCACATATAAATCTACTTATTTGTATAACCCATATCTATCTATTTATTTGTATACTCCATATCTATCTACTTATTACATACCACATATATATCTACTTCTTTATATATCCCATATCTATCTACTTATTACATACCCCATATATATCAAATTATTTGTTTATCCCATATCTATCTATTATTTGTATATCCCATACTTATCTCCTTATTTGTATACCCCATACCTATCTACATATTTTGTATACCCCTATGACTTAAGACAGCAATCATAACAGGGTGCGAGAACACCAATGTATGGTGAAAATGGCCCCTATTGCCCACAATTCCAACCATGACAGGTATTATGTATTACACGTTTTGATATAGTATCTAGTTATCTTAATACAAGTATGAATGTTGTCTAAACTTCTTTTACTAATGTAAAATCATGCGATAATCATCTACTACAAAAAATGTAGGATGATCGCCCTGAGCAGTATTACATTCCTTTATAAATTAGCGTTTATTATTTTATGACTTTGAACAAAACATAACAGTTAAGTATCGTGTTCTGTGTGTGTGTGTGTGTGTGTGTGTGTGATTTCAATTTTTACGTAGCTTTTACAAGCTTTCAGTCATATCGCTACGATGTCTGCAGTGTGGTAGTTTATAGTGATGTCTAGCACTGGTGCATCATGCCACAGATATGTAGCATGATTCCCCATCCAGTCATATTATCCTGACACCAGGCCGGCCAGTCTTAGCACTAATCTCTTAATGCTGAGCGCCACTCAAAGTAACTCTTAGTTCTATTTTTGTAAGTCTATTTTGTAAGTATGACTCGACCGGGGATCGAACCCACGACCTCCCGCATCCGAGGCGTTAGGTTTAGTTTTAGGTGGATGAAATGTGTATATATGTTAATATATCAAACTTTACATGTAAAGCCTACGCAGGTTTCCTTAGTCTTTTTCCGTACAACTGTGCAAACCCATTATTTCCGTTATGTACCTCTGAATGAATGGATATTTACGTCATAATAGCAAATTAGCACGAGAGAACATAGTCTTGACCTTCCATGTCTTTGTCAGCATATAGTATTTGCAGATATAAGTATGGGGAAGATATAGAAAATACAACCCATTCTTGAGGCATGTTTACATCATGAGGATACGCTCTGATCTCATCGCTTGAGAAAATATTGACGTCATAGAGATAATGACGTTTAATGTGAATGAAAAAAAACGCACGTTGTTAGGTTCATACATGACTATTGATATAATGACATTCTTAAACAGTGATAAGCATTTTGCTATTGTGAGCCGAAATTGTGCGAATTTACGTATTTTATTAATAATTTTGTTAATGGCCTCAAGACTAGCTTTTATTTTAGTCTGTGCACGGAAAAATGAGATCGAGGCATCGCACAACTTCCATAAAGTCAGAAGTAGTGGCAGGAATACATGTTAATGTGATAGATTTATTTGATTCGCCTCGGGAATGTGCACCACGTATGTTCCAACAATTATTCCGATTATGACACCGCCTTCTTGTGCCAGTAAAATTGCATACTTTACTGTACTAAATAACCGTTGCTATGAAAGCGGCGCATGCAAACAATATTATTAGTTTTGACGTTTATTCTTATCCCATACAGAATATTCTTTAAACAGCTGGGGAAAAGCCTTGAAACAGACAACAACATTACAACTGCGGTAGACGTTACATTTCTTGAAACGGAAATTAATTAAATCATTGTATCTATAATAAACAACAAAAAAAATCGTTCAAAATAATTTTATTTAAACGTCAAAAATAACAAAGTCCTTTCAAGTCATTGTACCTGATAGCTAAAAGTAAAAATAGTCCTTTGAATTATCGAAAAATTTCTGTCAATCATTTAAAATATAGTATTATTTTATTATAAGATGTCATTGTGGATAAACCTTGCTGGAATACGGTTATATGGAATTCCTTATTCAAAAATCTACGAGGGCGAAAGGCCGTATTACCTTCGTTTCATCTTCATACGAGTAATGCATATCGTGATTTCAATTAGCTTTCCATCCTTCTCCCTAACCACGGCTTGAATATCTACTTCGTCACGATAAAAACAGAAGCGGGTAGAGTGGTGTAGGCTTTGAAAAGCCCGGCAATAACTTTGCAACAGTGAAAGTTATTTTTCAAAGAAAATATGACGAGTTTTTGTAACAATCAGTACAACGAATTTGTTTTCCAATATAGAAACGAAGAAAAAAAAACAACTTGACAACACCCCGTTTCTAAATAAGAACGCTAGGCTGCTCTTGAAACATAGGTCAATCTTGCCGTATTAATATATCAAAAATTCCTTTGGAATAAGCAATATTGATGTTAAGCCGGAACTGTCTTCTTTCTGGCGTGAAACATATATTTGCCCTGATCGTTCTTTTCTAGCCACCCGAAAATTGCTGCTCCTTATACGTTTCCACTGGGACGCATAACAGTTGAACATTCAATTGGTCTGTGGTTTATGACATTTTTTGGAATCTTAGCCAAGCTTTGGTAAACAAATATCTTCAGGAACATTGCTACTTCTCTTACTAGTGTTATTACTAATGCTACTTCTCATACTAGTTATTACTAATGCTACATATCTTACTACTGTTATTACTAATTCTACTTCTCTTACTAATGTTATTACTAATGCTACGTCTCTTAATAGTGTTATTGATAATGCTACGTCTCTTAATAGTGTTATTGATAATGCTACTTCTATTGCTACTGTTATTAATAATGCTAATTCTCTTGCTACTGTTATTACTAATTCTACTTCTCTTACTAATGTAGTAACTAATGCTACTTCTCTTACTACTGTTATTACTAATGCTACGTCTCTTAATAGTGTTATTGATAATGCTACTTCTATTGCTACTGTTATTAATAATGCTACTTCTCTTACTAATGTTATTAATAATTATACTTCTCTTACTACTGTTATTACTAATGCTACGTCTCTTAATAGTGTTATTGATAATGCTACGTCTCTTAATAGTGTTATTGATAATGCTACTTCTATTGCTACTGTTATTAATAATGCTAATTCTCTTGCTACTGTTATTACTAATTCTACTTCTCTTACTAATGTAGTACTAATGCTACTTCTCTTACTACTGTTATTACTAATGCTACGTCTCTTAATAGTGTTATTGATAATGCTACTTCTATTGCTACTGTTATTAATAATGCTACTTCTCTTACTAATGTTATTAATAATTATACTTCTCTTACTACTGTTATTACTAATGCTACGTCTATTACTAGTGTCATTAATAATGCTACTTCTACTGTTACTGTTATAACTAATGCTACTTCTCTTAATACTGTTATTACTAATGCTTCTTGACTTGATACTGTAATTACTAATGCTATTCTCCTGCTACTGTTATTACCAATTCTACGTCTCTTACTAATGTTAATTCTAAGGCTACTTCTATTCTTACTGGTATAACTAATGATACTTCTCTTAATACTGTTATTCCGAATGCTACTTCTCTTGCTACTGTTATTAATTATACTTCTCTTGCTAATGTTATTACTAATTCTACTTCTCTTACTAGTGTTATTACTAATGCTACTTCTCATACTAGTTATTACTAATGCTACATATCTTACTACTGTTATTACTAATTCTACTTCTCTTACTAATGTTATAACTAATGCTACTTCTCTTAATACTGTTATTACTGATGTTGCTTCTCTTACTAGTGTTATTGATAATTATACTTCTTTTTCTTACTACTGTTATTACTAATGCTACGTCTCTTAATAGTGTTATTGATAATGCTACGTCTCTTAATAGTGTTATTGATAATGCTACTTCTATTGCTACTGTTATTAATAATGCTAATTCTCTTGCTACTGTTATTACTAATTCTACTTCTCTTACTAATGTAGTAACTAATGCTACTTCTCTTACTACTGTTATTACTAATGCTACGTCTCTTAATAGTGTTATTGATAATGCTACTTCTATTGCTACTGTTATTAATAATGCTAATTCTCTTGCTACTGTTATTACTAATTCTACTTCTCTTACTAATGTAGTAACTAATGCTAATTCTCTTGCTACTGTTATTACTAATTTTACTTCTCTTACTAATGTTATTAATAATTATACTTCTCTTACTACTGTTATTACTAATGCTACGTCTATTACTAGTGTCATTAATAATGCTACTTCTATTGTTACTCTTATAACTAATGCTACTTCTCTTAATACTGTTATTACTAATGCTTCTTGACTTGATACTGTTATTACTAATGCTATTCTCCTGCTACTGTTATTACCAATTCTACGTCTCTTACTACTGTTAATTCTAAGGCTACTTCTATTCTTACTGGTATAACTAATGATACTTCTCTTAATACTGTTATTCCGAATGCTACTTCTCTTGCTAATGTTATTACTAATTCTACTTCTCTTACTAGTGTTATTACTAATGCTACTTCTCTTACTAGTTATTACTAATGCTACATATCTTACTACTGTTGTTACTAATGCTACTTATCCTGCTACTGTTATTACTAATTCTACTTCTCTTCCTAATGTTATAACTAATGCTACTTCTCTTACTACTGTTATTAATAATTATACTTCTCCTACTACTGTTGTTACTAATGCTACTTTTCTCTTACTAATGTCATTACTAATGCTACTTCTCACTGCTACTGTTATGAATTATATTTCTCTTACTAATGTTATTGCTAATGCTACTTCTCACTGCTACTGTTATGAATTATATTTCTCTTACTAATGTTATTACTAATGCTACTTCTCACTGCTACTGTTATGAATTATATTTCTCTTACTAATGTCCTTTCTAATGCTACTTCTCACTGCTACTGTTATGAATTATATTTCTCTTACTAATGTTATTGCTAATGCTACTTCTCACTGCTACTGTTATGAATTATATTTCTCTTACTAATGTTATTGCTAATGCTACTTCTCACTGCTACTGTTATGAATTATATTTCTCTTACTAATGTTATTACTAATGCTACTTCTCACTGCTACTGTTATGAATTATATTTCTCTTACTAATGTCATTACTAATGCTACTTCTCACTGCTACTGTTATGAATTATATTTCTCTTACTAATGTTATTACTAATGCTACTTCTCACTGCTACTGTTATGAATTATATTTCTCTTACTAATGTCATTGCTAATGCTACTTCTCACTGCTACTGTTATGAATTATATTTCTCTTACTAATGTTATTGCTAATGCTACTTCTCACTGCTACTGTTATGAATTATATTTCTCTTACTAATGTTATTGCTAATGCTACTTCTCACTGCTACTGTTATGAATTATATTTCTCTTGCTAATGTTATTACTAATGCTACTTCTCACTGCTACTGTTATGAATTATATTTCTCTTACTAATGTCATTACTAATGCTACTTCTCACTGCTACTGTTATGAATTATATTTCTCTTACTAATGTTATTGCTATGCTACTTCTCACTGCTACTGTTATGAATTATATTTCTCTTATTAGTGTTATTACTAATGCTACTTCTCTTACTAGTGTCATTACTAATGCTACTTCTCTTGCTACTGTTATCAGTAATGGACCGTGTTTGTAATGTCCGTAAAATCACATTGTGAGTATCTCCAAATCTACCGCTCGTGTCATATCAGGGAAATCCCCTGTTATGTATCGACAACTGAAAAATAAGTTCTGCATATTCAGATCACAGCAAATGAGATGTAATTTAAATTATACTGAACTCGGTACGTCCCTCTCTCTCTCTCTCTCTCTCTCTCTCTCTCTCTCTCTCTCTCTCTCTCTCTCTCTCTCTCTCTCTCTCTCTGGTTTTGCTGCAGTAGATTTGCATCTTTTTTTATCCACGTGAGCGCTTTGTTATTATTGTTTCCTTCTTTGTATTTCTGCACATCAACTTTAAACTATCCTTCACCAAAAGACACGCACAGTTGCGCAAGTCTTTATAGACATTAAGGGCAACATAGGTAAAGTAAAATATTTAATAACAGTTTAGTAATTGTGTTAATATATTTCATTTGTTTACATGACGTGAAAAAAAGACACAATCTCTACAACCCACAAATCAGCAAGCCTCTGATAGCTAGGTTACCATGTACAATAGATATCTAAATAATACTTCGTTATGACTCAACGTCCTGTTTCAAACAGAAAACAGATCTCTGTTTTTTTATGAAGACAAGTACCATTAAATTTAGAATAAATCCGCAAATATAATTATCTATTCTCATTTTGACGTGCATTTTAGTGACTCATAGCCATACCCGATATTACTACGCAACAATTCTGCCCCGCGCTTACAATAGTGTTCAGTTACAAGTACTCGCCTATAGTAGAATCCCCATTAGGTCATACCAGACATGTGTCAAGTGCGCCCAATTTTCAGGTTGCTCTAATTGCATATATTGTGTGTAGTGCAGTATTAATGATACCAATAACCTTAGTCAATTATTATTGGAATCTTTTAATATTTTTGCTTGCATTCGTTCTAAAATGCAGTCCACTCAGAAGTCAGCAAGAGGATTATCAAACACAATTCAGATCATCAAGGTTTTGGTCATTTAACTGGTTTTACTGTAAAATATTAGGACGTGCAGATTCGCAGAATGTGCATTTAATGATTATGTCCTTATCAGAACCGTCGAACCATTATGCTAAATATATTATATATAGCTAGAGTAAGAGGGATGCTAGTCGTTAGAATATATTGTAATGAAATAATTGAGATAATGGCTTTGTACTCAGTCAAAGCTGGGAAAGATCAGAAGTGTGGAATTATAACAGAAGGGCATCAAAAGTTTATTTCACTATATTCTTTTGATGTAATGGACTCATAAATTAAGTCGTATTATACAAAAGAGTCCTTAAAAGTGGCGAATTTTAACACGAAGGTTTGACCTTATTTGGAACAGTGATATTCATGATTGAAAGGCTTGCCTTTACTTGCAAAACGTAAGGAATGCTATGTAACACGTCCATAGGATGTGAACTGTTGGGGTACATAACGCCATCGCTGCAAGGGCGCCGTACCAAGGCCGTCCTCAGTAGCCATATTCGAAAGGGCACCATAAGCCGCTGACCAGAGTGGTCATAAATGCAAAGGAGCTGGAACAAGGCACACAGAAGTGACATTAGCATCTGTACACACATTGATTTGCACATTGCATATCTGTTTTGGTCTCTTTTGTTCCATGGTAACTAACTATGATTCAGAAGAAAACAGTCTACAACATTGAACCAGTAGACCGTGCCATCTAGCTACAGAATAAAGCATCGTACGAGTTTGCAGCCTGGTAAGTATCCCAGCGTTCAGACCACAATCACATGGCTATTTCCTAGTTTGGGCTGTGTTCACATTTTACGAAACACCCATCCGAAAAATCTGTAGTACATGTCTGAGTTCATACCACTGTGTGACACTTGAAACGGCTGTCATCCTAGTAGCATTAGGGTCAAATAAATATGTAATACTAGAGTAGTGGGGGCCCCGTGTGGCCGAGTAGTCTAAAGCGCTCACCATTACGGATCACTGCCATCTGACCTGTCTCTGCGTGGGGGTGAGTCTCAGATTCGGCTAATGTGGGAATGTGAGAAACCTTGCCTGTAGTTTCTCGTGGGTCGGTGGTTCTTTCTGGGGTTTACTAGGGTTATTCTTCCACCATTAATACTGTCCACCATGTATAGCCTATCGTGTGCTGAAAAATGGCGTTACACCCTATAACAACAATAACAACTGAAGTAGTACAGGTGAGTGTTGGAATGTTATACTAATATCACGAGACTTAACATTTTTTACTTTGCTTATTTAGCAGTTTATAAAACAAATACTCAACATTTGTTTCTTGTCCCAAAAAGTAGAAATCAACCCATAACTTGAAATTCTTTGCCCATGCGGACTGTTGGATGTAGAATGGACATGATGCATTTTGTTGCATGTTGTAAGTGGCAATAAATGGTAACAGTAATCGCTGTGTTGCCATTCACTAGTTTCAACCCCAACATGTTTTTTTTTTCGGAATGCTTGGCTCTTAAACAAACTGTTAGTGTTGCTTTGTTGCAAAGCGCCAAAGCCAAACCAAACATTTCCTATGACGCATTTTTTAGTATTCTTTTACTTCAAAATATATAAATACAAAGTTGGTCGAGTATCACCTAGGTTAAGTTTTTATTGCGTTTATTCACCAATTCGGGTCAAACGTGTACATATAGCCAATTATCCTTTAGCTTGACATTTTTGTTTGGCCATTCGTCTTCAAGACTCTCTCTCTCTCTCTCTCTCTCTCTCTCTCTCTCTCTCTCTCTCTCTCTCTCTCTCTCTCTCTCTTCAAGGTCTGTAAATTGTGTAAACGTATATGCCGTCAATGAAGGCAGTGTATATGGTTTCTATAATACTAGTGTATTCGTCTTCTCAAGGTCAGTCGGTGGAATCAAAATAAGAGTGTTTTTCAACCGATTTTCGTCAACAACCTTGTTGATGTGCAGGGTATCAGCTTTATTTGCTTAAAAAGAGCACAAATATAAATAGATTTAGAGGTAGCTCAATATGATGAGCAATCACGTACATATTAATCAAAGAACATATCATTTGAAGTTGTAGTATCTAAGCTCGTCGGTGTTCTTTTCTTCTTGATTGCTTCAAGCATGTTTACAAATTGTATGAAGTTACCCTGAGTACAACACTATTATTTGTATTTAAAAAATAAAATAAAAAATAAGAAATATACGTATACACACAATTTTGTTTTTATTTAAATGTTTCTCATAGCGTTATGAAACAGTTAAAGGACGGTCTGTACGTAGATTTTACCTTTCAAAACGGAGTGGAATAATTTATTTAGTGTGACGTCCTAATTTAGGCAAGATGTGAAGTGCATGGTGGTGACATCAAGCTATACCGGGCTTATAAACATTAACCTGGTTGTTTTCGTACCTTATCTACCTGTTTTAAATTTTAGGTTTTCAAATCTCCACGCTAGGACATGATATTACTTTACACAAACATAGTGGGTGATTATGCTAAAAATTATGGCTCAAGCTGAAATAAATAATATTTTGTGGCGCACTTGCTATTTTCATTAAAGGTAGGTTTCGGCAATTTATATATCGGGCGGACGTGAACAAGGTCTGTCTTAGGGGTATATATAAGTTTTTATCGATGCAGTGATTCATCCGGCACTAGCCTAGATTGAGTGTTGCTTGCACTATATTTTTTCGTTCATTCATTGATAAGCAGACGAAGGACAACTACCGACGTATGAGGTCACGCCTGTCGTAAAATGGATTGAGGCGCCTACAGGAACTTGTTGATGCATTTAAATTAAATGACGGGGAACGAGACTGAACAATATCTTATTCTAAAGTGTGACTAGATTGCAAAAGGGCGCTACATATGCTCTGGTGCATACAAAAAACAGTCGTATATTTATATAGTTATTCAGTTTATTAGCGACAACGGCAATGCACAAAAAAATATCAAATGTCTGCAGACTGTTGGACCCTTCGATTGTCTCAAGATGAAAGTCTACTTGTAACCTTGGAAATATAAAACTGAACTATAATCTGATCAGAATTAAGAGCCGCTTATGATGTCAACAAAATTAAATCCATAAAATTCAAATTTGATTATGAAGCATATAAACAGTTTTGTTTTCCTCTACCAGAACTCATACTTAGTGTATATAAATTAAACAATTCATTAATTTATTACTATCCATAAAGAGGTAGCTTTTCATGTGCTATTATCAGCTATTTGTACACCATTTGACACACTACCTTCACCCTGGTGAATCTACTTCTGCTTTAGTAATGTCAAGTTAGAATGGTACACATGTATGTTGCAGTTTTTCACCTTTTTTATTAAAAGAAGAAAATAAAAACAATTTGCTTCGAGGAAAATGTGTTTTCCCAGACTAACAATAAGTATGTCTTACCTGGATATATGGCAGATTTATGGCCAAAATGTTTATAGGTTTAAATTTGAAATCAGAACATTGTAATATTAACGCACTATTAAATTTATGTTTATAATTTAGTTTCCATGCGATAGGCAGTGAAATGTAACATAAAAATGTTTGTCAACCATGTTTACTTGGGTAAAGGCATATACAAGGAACATGCATAGCTTTGTTGTTGTCGCATTGACAAAAACCGTCTAAAAAGGAACAGGAGAGCCTAGCCTTTGCTGACCTCATTCGGTTTAATACTTGAGACAACTCTTTCCGTTTCGATTAACTAAATTTGATATCTCTGTGATCGAAATACATATATTTATCGAACATTTAATCTGAAAGGCCTGGTTAGATTTGTTGATTAAGAACAAGTTTTCGTCCTGGCACTTTAAATAAATGTCAGCATGGCTCGTACATTTTAAATAGCTTTCAGAAAGGTCCGTACAATTGACATTTTTAAATATCAGCGTGGTTTGTGCAGTTAAGTGAATGTCAGTATGGTCAATACAGTTTAAATAACTGTCAGCATGGTCCATACAGTTCAAATGAATGGCAGCATGGTCCATACAGTTTAATTAACTGTCAGCATGGTACGACCATTATTCAGCCTGATGCTTTCCGATCTGCAAAGAAAAAATACGTCAAACATTGATATTGCAGATAACCTAATTTGTATGCATTTGATACTGTTAAAAACGTCATCCTTTTAATATTTAATAAAAATTTACGAGCTTGTGTCTGTATTGTATAACACATTTATATTATAAAATAACTTAACTGTACTCATCTGATAATGGTAAAAGTGTCACCACTTTGATAACAAGTTTCGGAATTCATTTTCGGCTTTGTAAGTATGAGTCATACTGCACATGAAACTGTCTACAAGGGTTGAACCTGTTTTAAATTATCGGGCAAATATGGTAGTCATGGTGGGATCTTCACATTATGTACAAAAGAATATTAACACGTTTTTTTTATAGTTACTTTATTCTTTGACTATAACTTAGATAGTAAGTGCCGCAGTAGTTAAGTGTTTAAAGGGATGACCTCGCGATCAGAAGTGCTCGAGTTTGATTCCCTGACTGGATATGCCCATATTTGCTACCATGTTGTGTGCTTGGGCAATGTCCCTAAAGCATATTTGCCTATGTATACAATTAAGACTTGAAAGTATTTTTGTGCCGTAAAAACCCAGAATAAAAATAAACGCATATGATAAAGTTTAGCATGTAAAGAGGCATTGACCTTCAAGCTAAAGGGTCAGTTGTTATAGGTGAATTGTGTGTGTGTGTGTGTGTGTGTGTGTGATACACCTTAGTAAGCTGAAAAATACATCCACTTTAATCAATACTGAGCCTAATTTATGCAGCCAGCAGGTGACCTGACATGTCTTAACACGTAAACTAAATATACTTAGATACAGAGTTGCTGTTATATATGCTCAATTTGTTGGAAGAAACACGATCTGTTGTGCCATTAGCTTCTTTAAATTTGGTATGTGGACACAAACGCGCGTATGTATGTATGTATGTATGTATGTATGTATGTATGTATGTATGTATGTATGTATGTATGTATGTATGTATGTATGTATGCATGCATGCATGCATGGATGCATGCATGCATGCATGTGTGTGTGTGTGTGTGAGAGAGAGAGAGAGAGAGAGAGAGAGAGAGAGAGAGAGAGAGAGAGAGAGAGAGAGAGAGAGAGAGAGAGAGAGAGAGAGAAGTAAGAACATGGGAAACGTTTCTAACAACTATAAAGAAGAACTGCACAATTGTTTTTTTGTGGATACGACATTTTGTCGTTTAAAGATGTTAGTCACTTTTGTGCTATTTAATTTTGCTGATCTGCCACTGACCTACCTGATCGCTCATCTGCTTTATACAAGTATTCTGAATTTATTTAATTTTGAGGCTGCGATCTCCTCATGAACATAAAATAAACACCTCAATGATATAAACAGTGCTCCTAAAACAGGTTATAGTGTTTGTTTTATGTCAAATAAGAATCGTAGTTTGAAAATGGAAATGCAAGAGGAAAAGTGAAAGAATGAACAATATTGATATACATTAATCTAACATGTGTTTCGAAAATTACATAAGGATGACGTATATATCTGTGATATATCCTTCAAACAAATAATGCACAGCTAGACAATTTATTTGTACATTATGCTTCCTTGCATAGCTATTCTATTGCTAGGAAACTTGTTAAATTGGTCCCCTATAAAACAACTATTCGATATCTGGTCGATATCTTGAGATATTTTGCCGCCTTAAAACAACTATGTTGAAGATTGCCTATGTATTGGTAAATTAGGCCGCCTTCAAAATTAAAACAACTATTCGAAGATAGTCGATGTCTTGGGAAATTAAACCGCCCTAAAAATTAAAACAACTATTCAAAGATAATAGTCGATGCCTTTGAAAAATAGGTCACCTTTTATGCTGGACGATGACATGGGCAACTAGGTTTCCTGGAAACAACCATTCATAAGATATACGATACCTTGGGAAATTAGGTCACCTTAAAACAACTATTCCGAACGTAGTCAATATCTTGGGAAATTAGGTCACCTTTAAACAACTATTCCGAACCTAGTCAATATCTTCGGAAATTAGGTCACCTTAAAACAACTATTCCAAACCTAGGCAATATCTTCGGAAATTAGATCACCTTAAAACAACTATTCCGATGCTAGTCAATATCTTCGGCAATTAGGTCTCCTTAAAACAACTATTCCGAACCTAGTCAATATCTTGGGAAATTAGGTAACCTTAAAACAACTATTCCGATTTTAGTCAATGTCTTCGGAAATTAGGCTTTACTAAAAGAGCTATTCCAAAACTATGACATTTTTTCTTAAGAAGTATGTTTTATATTTGACTACATCGTCAATACTGGTGCACAAACATTGATTAGGTGCATAAGTTCAGACGTATTAGATTGTGTGCAGTCAATACACAAACATTGATTAGGTGCATAAGTTCAGACGTATTAGATTGTGTGCAGGAAGAAGTGCACACATCAATCATGATCAAAAGTAATTGTGAATTCCCCTCGACAAAACATGTCTTCAAGTTTGCATGACTAAATTTGATTGCTAATAAAGGCGATCAGTACATCTTTAGTCTTCTGGCTTTACTGGAACATTAAGGGGTTAAAGGTTATGGTTTAAAGGTTACATATTATACTATATTATTCTTATTGTTTGTTTTTGTAACAAAATGAAGTTATTATCTGCTTCATACATCATTCTATAATAAGCTTTTGAAATTCGTCTGTAACAAATTTATTTTCACAAACTAACTGACTAAAACTTTTGAATTGCATACCAATGAACAATTTTTCAAAACTATGCATGTGCCTAATCGTAACACTCTATTTTGGATGTTTGGAGGGTTACGCTTCCAGTCAACATTGCTGCTGTTATAAAATCTATTTTATAAAATCTATTTTAGGAAATAACATTTCCACCATTTCAGAATACCAATATACGACATCTGTACCTTTAACACATATGTAGATTAAATTGTTGGTTGATAGATGGCTTGTCTCACATATCAGATAGGAAAGAGTTTAAAGGTGATGTGGGGAATACTTTCAACGGTAATTTGTATCTTTCCGCCAGTATATACAGTGAATGTGATTACAATGAAAGATACGTTATAATCAGTAAAGGAAACAAAAAGAATTAAAAGTTAACAACAACAACAACCAAACAAAATCAACAATTGAAACAACAACAATAAATAAAGCAAACATATAAACAACAACCAATCCAGATTAAGACTTTTACCTTTCTGAGATGTGTGTGATCATGATCAATAATTAAGACTTTCACCTTTGTGAGATGTGAGTGATCATGATCAATAATTAAGACTTTTGCCTTTGTGAGATGTGAGTGATCATTATCAATGATTAAGACTTTTGCCTTTATGAGATGTTAGTAATCATTATCAATGATTAAGACTTTCACCTTTCTGAGATGTTAGTAATCATTATCAATGATTAAGACTTTTGCCTTTATGAGATGTTAGTAATCATTATCAATGATTAAGACTTTTGCCTTTATGAGATGTTAGTAATCATTATCAATAATTAAGACTTTTGTCTTTATGAGATGTTAGTAATCATTATCAATGATTAAGACTTTTGCCTTTATGAGATGTTAGTAATCATTATCAATGATTAAGACTTTCACCTTTCTGAGATGTTAGTAATCATTATCAATGATTAAGACTTTTGCCTTTCTGAGATGTTAGTAATCATTATGAATGATTAAGACATTCACCTTTCTGAGATGTTAGTAATCATTATCAATGATTAAGACTTTTGCCTTTATGAGATGTTAGTAATCATTATCAATGATTAAGACTTTTGCCTTTATGAGATGTTAGTAATCATTATCAATGATTAAGACTTTCACTTTTCTGAGATATTAGTAATCATTATCAATGATTAAGACTTTCACCTTTCTGAGATGTTAGTAATCATTATCAATGATTAAGACTTTTGCCTTTATGAGATGTTAGTAATCATTATCAATGATTAAGACTTTTGCCTTTATGAGATGTTAGTAATCATTATCAATAATTAAGACTTTTGCCTTTATGAGATGTTAGTAATCATTATCAATGATTAAGACTTTTGCCTTTATGAGATGTTAGTAATCATTATCAATGATTAAGACTTTTGCCTTTATGAGATGTTAGTAATCATTATCAATGATTAAGACTTTTGCCTTTATGAGATGTTAGTAATCATTATCAATAATTAAGACTTTTGCCTTTCTGAGATGTTAGTAATCATTATCAATGATTAAGACTTTTGCCTTTATGAGATGTTAGTAATCATTATCAATGATTAAGACTTTCACCTTTCTGAGATGTTAGTAATCATTATCAATGATTAAGACTTTTGCCTTTATGAGATGTTAGTAATCATTATCAATGATTAAGACTTTTGCCTTTATGAGATGTTAGTAATCATTATCAATGATTAAGACTTTTGCCTTTATGAGATGTTAGTAATCATTATCAATGATTAAGACTTTCACCTTTCTGAGATGTTAGTAATCATTATCAATGATTAAGACTTTTGCCTTTATGAGATGTTAGTAATCATTATCAATGATTAAGACTTTTGCCTTTATGAGATGTTAGTAATCATTATCAATGATTAAGACTTTTGCCTTTATGAGATGTTAGTAATCATTATCAATGATTAAGACTTTCACCTTTCTGAGATGTTAGTAATCATTATCAATGATTAAGACTTTTGCCTTTATGAGATGTTAGTAATCATTATCAATGATTAAGACTTTTGCCTTTATGAGATGTGAGTGAACATTGTCAAGGTTGAAGAGGTTTGCCTTTGTTAGATGACAGTGATCGTTTATCAATCATCGAAACATAGTGTTAAAAATTAGTATGCCATGATTTGATAAGCCATATGCATAACCATATCTGTTGCATAAGTAGCTCCTTCTGATTATATGATTTTATTCTACATTTATGTAAGACAAGCTGTACATATTTAAATGCTACACAGTTCTCTTTCCTTTGAATATTCTGGTTCTTTAGAGAGAAAAATAGAATAATTACGTCACATTATCTAACTAGGTTTTGAGAAACGTTTTATAACACCAAGCCTTCGAGAGAAATTGATTTATTGCCTTCAGATCCGTATTGCATTGCAATCTCGACAAGTTCATTTTAAGAGTCTCATTTTTACTGGAAATGTTTTACTGTACATATGTTCGCCTACAGCACCCCCTCCCCCCGCTCGCTGCTTACTCAACTTGCTGTAGCTTTTCGGGTATTCTTATGCCTTGCCTTTTTTAACTGATGTGAAAGAACTGTTTGATTCTTAAGAACGGTAACTACGTATAACCTCCTAGTCAGATTCACCAGTAAAACTTTTCCGACATTAAGTAAATCATTTAATAATTTTCTTTTTCGAGTGTTACTTACTGATTTTTGGACCAATATTTGTCACATTTACCAAGGACACATAAAGCAAGGCCAAATTTTCAACTTCGCCAAAATGACGCTTTCTGTACCAAAAATAAAATAAAAACTAACAGTCGCGTGTACCGTAAAGGCAGAATTGAAAATAGATGCGTAGCTTTTAAACCTACAATAGAGCTCTGTACCTTAAAGGTATACTCAATGTGTTCGTCGTTCTGTTATTGCTACCGTTTTATTTCCTCTTCCTTAGATGAAAAATAAATCGAATCGCGTGACTTCTTTACCCTTCAATGCAGACTTTGAATTAATAATTGTTGGATAATTTTTTTTAACAAGATTTAGAGAGAAAATGCATACAAAGGAGTTTTTTTTATTGATCTACAGCTGCTGAATTTGGTTTCTAACATCTATGTATTATACCAGGTTCTTCAGTGAGACTACAGAGGATGTTTCATTGCTTTTCACGATTGTTGAACTGGAATTCTGAAGTATAGTACAGATTCCACGATACTTCATCTGAATTTATCTAAAGTCAAAACCTAACTACGGCGTGACGGACAGACGGACGACGATATCGATGGACTGACAAGGGTCAAACTATTTACCCTACATTGTCCTTAAGAAAATCTTAGAGCCAGTATAAGATGCTAAGGTGTCTTGAAAAATAAAAACCAGTTCGGCATGCATTCTCAATTTTGTCGTGACGACTTACAAGAATGTGGATTGTTTCTTTTACAGAAAAAGCCATACATAGATATCGATTAATCTTATTTTCAGCACGAATATATCATTTCAGTATCAGCGTGGCGTGAATATATCCCAATGCAGATGGCTTTTTCTCTTTCCGCATTCGCACTCTGGTGTCAACTATATCTAGCTGCACTCGGACAACTTTGACAATATGACAGATGATTATTTCGTTGTTAAATTCCTTATTGTAGAGGGTCTTTCCGATAAAACACTAGCTAATGCACTTAATGTGTCAAGAAGGGCGTCAAAATTGCATGAACTTAATTAAATTGAACGTTTGTTTGGTTCGACATCTATTGAATACCTGGGTTGCAGGTTGTAAAAACTCGGCATACAATCAACGGGGTATGGATGCGTTATAGTTGTAAATAGTTTGGTCGGTTTATTACGATGATGAATCATGAAAGAGAAGCAATTAGGTGATTAAGCCATGATTCATGGTATAACCAAGGGGATTCTGGGTTACGTAAGCTGGAATGAATCATACCATCTGTTTGCTAGTGTCGATGACAGTGATAACGTCGATATTGTTACTGATGATACTTCTACCGATACATCCTCCAATGATGATGATGATTATTATTGCTTTTATCGTTATTCTTTTGTTGATTATGACTATTATTATTGCTTTTATCGTTATTATTTTGTTGATGATGATTACTATCATTGCTTTTATCGTTATTCTTTTGTTGATGATGATTATTATTATTGCTTTTATCGTTATTCTTTTGTTGATGATGATAATAAATTGTTTTGGTACCAAGACTACTATTGTTAATATTGTTATAATTATAACTTGTATACAACCGCTCCCGTGGCCTAGTTGTTAGAGCGTCCGTCGCGGAAACAGGAGGTCGTGGGTTCGATCATCGGCCGAGTCATACCAAAGGCTTACAAAAGTGGTACTTACAGCTACCTCGCTTGGCGCTCAGCATTAAGAGGTTAGTGTTAGGACAGGTCGGCCTGGTGTCAGGATAATGTGACTGGGTGGGACATCATGCTACATGTTTGCAGCATGCTGCCCCAGTGCTAGACATCACGATAAACTGCCTCACTGCAGACATCGTAACAATATGAATTAAAAATGGTTAAATCTACGTTAAAAACCCTAATAAAACAAACAAACAAAATAACTTGTATACGCCTTGACATAGGGAATTGGCAACACTTACCTAGGTGATGATACATCGGTAAACAACTGTTTTAGTCAAAACCACTACACAGATTTCACTGAATGAAGAATCAGCCTATTGTTATTGAGCAATTCTTATTTCAGTTATTACAACGTGTAGTTATCTGATCTACACATGGATTCGCGTACAATGTCATTTAAATCGAGCACGATACAATACATATCTACATTGTATCGATGTATCTCAATTTTCAACATTCAATATAAGGTACGGAAAACGTAAGACGTACACGACTGGTTGAGAATGATACGAGGGCTTGATGAAAAGGTGCTTGCACTGTAAAATAAAGACACTCTATCAGACTGGCCATTTCTTGATACTGACGTTCGTTTTACCTTGGCTTATTTGGGGTTATTGTTCCTGTTGGTTGTGTTGCTGATCTTTAAACCCCGTTAATCTAACTGAAACTTTAATATAAACTTCACCTCTGCGTGTACTTGGCCCAAACAATGTCAAGTTCCGAGTTGACTCTTTCACTAAAGCTATGGAAGACAAGCTATCACTGACATGTTACAGAACTCATGGTACTATCATTTAGACCCCATCGCAATCCTATGATATTAAAAATTTAATGAATTTCTTAATTCTCTATAGTTATCAGTACATACACACAGTTTATGACAACATCTGTAGAGAAAACGACGAGCCGCAGCGTTTTTTGGATGTACACGTACTTCAAACACATATTTCCATTCAGCACCAGAGTCGGGATCCTGATCAAGCTCTCAAAAGAATCTTTGCTTTACCAAAACCTTAATTTCATTATCAACCAGTCTTGGGCAGCCGAATCCAAATGTACTCTATATGTTCACACATTTCTAGACTGGTTCCGGTTCTTTCCAAAAATTAGCACTGTAAATCTAAAGCTAAAGACTAAGGCACATTTTGCGTAGGGAAGATATTTGATAGCGTATTTAGTGTTTCTCTAGGTGTTTCACACTGTGCGTGGTGAGTGATTACTCTAAATATTATCCGCAATACATAATGATATTGTGTGCACCGTACACGTTATATATATATATATATATATATATATATATATATATATATATATATATATATATATATATATATATATATATATATATATTACCGTTTCATTTAAACATACTTTCTGATATAGTTTTGATCTCATTATGTGGTTAAAAGAACTTATCTATATATCTAGTATTCTTCCCTCTATTTGTCTGTCTGTCTATCTATCTATCTATCTATCTATCTATCTATCTATCTATCTATCTATCTATCTATCTATCTATCTCTCTCTCTCTCTTTATCTATCTATCTATCTATCTATCTATCTATCTATCTATCTATCTATCTATCTATCTATCTATCTATCTATCTATCTATCTATCTATCTATCTATCTATTAACCACTGTTGTAGCCTAGTGGTTAGAGCGTCCGCCGCGGAAGCGGGAGGTCGTGGGTTCGATCCCCGGCCGAGTCATACCAAAGACTTTCAAAAATGGTACTAACAGCTGCTTTTCTTGACGGTCATCATTAAGAAGTTAGTGTTATGGTTGGCACATTATGCTACATGTATGCGGCATGATGTCCCAGCGCTGGACATCACTATAGGCTGCCTCACTGCCTCACTGCAGGCATCGTAGCGATATGACTGTAAACGTTAAAATTCCTAATTTAAAATATATCTATCTACATATCTGTATGTCCTTCTGTCTGTCCATCCATCCAACTATCTACTAAGGTAACATCCTAACTACCTACATACGTACCTACCTAATTATCTACCTTAATAGATTCTGTGAGTCCCTGTTCAGTTATATCCATAAAGTTTATTTCTAACCAATGTCTCATGTAAAACCAAATTCCAACGACCCGAAACATATCATATATAGATATGAAAAACACATAGATAAAGTTTTATGTGGATATTATGTATTTACAGATATAATGGATACACATAGGTATCTATATCTATATACATTTCATTCGCCCGAGGACAAGGACAGGTGCGTGCCGCATACATTTTTATCACTCATCGAAACACTGGCACCCTGGTCTGAACCCGTCAAACAGATTAATGACTTTTTTGGCATATACTATATTGGATATCAGAAAAGCCAGAGGGAAACATGGGTTATTGCTTTCCATAAAGCATATGTATTTGTCAGTTTATATGTATAGGAGGCGAACACAGATATATACTTTTTTGTCTGCGATACATTTAAAATTATGAATACATTTCTCTACTTGAACAGTGCTTGTCTCGTGAACGAGCTGTGTGATCTAGGTCAATTGTCTTTGTAATTAGTTCTAATTTGAAAGGGTGTTGGGGGAAATGGTTACAAAAACACTAGCCTACTATTGAATTTGAATTTACCCACACCATCTCTTGCATCCTTTTGTAGTTAGTATGTAGTAAACGGCAGGGTACCTTATTTTTCAAGCATTCATTCATCCACGATGTCCATGATTATAACGTAATCTAGCCTTTCTTCAGGCGATGTATAGTTTTGATGGTGTGGCGCCGTTACGTATTTTTTAGATAAACAATGTTATGTTTGCATGAAATTAAAAAACAATGGTTGATTCTTCGCAAAAGCCTTTAATCTATAATCTTAGTAGAAAAGGAATATCATCAGCATGATATTAACATGCCTGTTCCTCTGTGATAAACAGGTAATTCCCAGAAGGAACATTCATGTCCCATACAATCGTAAACTAGATTTCCGCCCTTAAAAACATAACGTGCAAGTTGCATTTGTTCATTTTTGTTTAAAAGTCTATTATTAGATAAATGTTAGTATTAATGACTATTTAATTCCCCAATGTCAGAAAAATGTACAAATTGTACCTCGAACTTGACCATTAATCACAAAGCAAATTAGTTATAATTCGTTGTTTTCTGTCGTTTTCAGATAATATTCAGATTGGGTGCAGAGAGTTACGGGCGAAACGTTACATTTCTGATGGATACTGTACTTCTATCAAACCAATCAGGGAGGTTGTTTGTGCCGGACAGTGTTATCCCATTAAAGAACAAAATCTGCCATGGTGGTCAGAATTCACAAAATATTGGTCCAAAAATAAACTCAAGGAATGGCGATGCGAGGAGGCAGTGACTCGACGTAAGAACGTGCAATTAATTTGTGGGAACGGAGAAGTGCGAACTTATAAGAAAATAAAAGTAGTTAAGTCGTGTAGGTGTAAATTCTATGCTGCGGAACACAATAAGTCTCACAGAAGAGACGGAAAAAGTGGCAACAAACCAAGAACAAGAACGAGAAGGAAGGGTAGAAAAGGCCGATCACGAAAAGACATGATAGGTTTAAGCCAAAATACTAGTTCTGAGACTACTCAGCAGAGATAAAACATATATACACTCCAATACTTGAGTGAAACATGTTTCTAGATCAATAGAGAAAAAAGGCCAGCAAAGCAGGCGCTGGCCCTGGAATCAATTGTGGAAAAACATCTACAAATTCACTATGTGAAATGTACCCTTCCAACCAGTAGCCAGTGAACTATTTTTGTGTATCGGTGGTGTGCTTCAGGGGTCAACCGTTTCCCTCGTTCTGTTCATTTAGATGTGTTTTCATAAACAAAATACATGCAAGACCAGTAGCAGCAGGGAGTGCGGTTTATTATTGTAGATGTTACAATACTTACATAAAATGTTATTTGTTTGTGATAGGCTGTACTTAATTTTATTGTATATTTGTAAAAATGTATAAATGTACATACATTTTAGAAACGGTTGTGCAGGATGAATATATTTCACAATATAGTGAATTTGCTACTCTTATTGTAATACATACATTCCAAATTTGACATAAATTGATACAGGTGATACCGACATGTGTGTTAAAAGAATTCCAAATTTGACATAAATTAATACAGGTAATACAGACATGCGTATTAAAACAATTTCAGTTGCATTGTGGGAACAATCTTGAATTCGCTACTCTTACTGTTATACATACATTCAAAATTTGATATAAATCAAGACAAGTGATACAGATAAAAGTGTTAAGACAATTTCAGTTGCATTGTGTGAAAAAAATCTTGTTTGATGGTTAGCTTCTAGTGGTTGAATGAAAATTGGGAAAATATAAAGAAAAACTTTTTTACTAGGGTTAATACTTATTTCAGCGGAATAACCGAAACATTTCGCCAAAATATTGAAATTTTAAGTATGTCAATGTATATTTTAACATTTGAGAATCGACATTATGTTTACAATCAGCCACAATGTAATGCAACATCGGCTAGAAATTATGGTAAATTTAATTTATTACATTACCGGTAGCAAAGTTGTTTTGTTCAGTCTGTGAATACAAACTAGTATTCAAATACATTTTTGATGAAATTTCTTATTGATATATGTAAGCATTCAGACGTAGACATACACATACACACATTATATATATATATATATATATATATATATATATATATATATATATATATATATATATATATATATATATTGATATAGATACATACACACATATACATAGACACATGCACACGCATACATAGACACATGCACACACACACACATATATACAGATATACAGATATATATATATATATATATATATATATATATATATATATATATATATATATATATATATATATATATATATATATGTGTGTGTGTGTGTGTGTGTGTGTGTCTGTGTGTGTGTGAAAATAAGGTATAAGTATTTCATCAAAGCAAATGTTTAACGCATTATTAGTTAGTAAGTGCTGTTATATGTTAAAGCTACCATGAAGTAATTTGAAAAAGTTTTTATGGTGTGAGTTCTTATATCCATATATATATATATATGTTGTCGTCATAGAAATAAAATCCCAAACACAATGGCTTGAATTGAAAACTTGTTGATATAAAAATTACAAATCATTCTAGTGACATAACACTGTCATTGATGAATCTCTTCATCTTTTTCT
Source organism: Unio delphinus (assembly GCA_029339505.1). Taxonomy (NCBI): domain Eukaryota; kingdom Metazoa; phylum Mollusca; class Bivalvia; order Unionida; family Unionidae; genus Unio; species Unio delphinus. Next base: position 9,487,412 of record JAQISU010000036.1, on the reverse strand, counting down.
GTCAAACTTTGGGTTGGGAAAAATACCGAACATTGACTCATAAATAATACTTGATAGTTTGCCATCACAACAAAAAATAGGTTATGGATGTACAATACATTACCTCATTTTTCCATTTCGACAAGGCATTGCTTAATTTTCATTTATCAAAGGTAGCCACATGACATTGTAACTATATATGTTATATACGATTTCGGCAGAAAAAAAATGAAGTAGTGTAATTTCGGGAATAAATTTGCAAAATAAAAGGTAAGGAAGAAATTTAGACCTGGCTTTACACTGTCACTAGTCTGTAACAAATTTACATTTCTGTATATCAATCTAGCGTGTGGAATTGTTTTTTTTTTATATCATAAATGTTGATATACATATATTTTGCATCTGCATATGGTCCTAAGATCGGTAGATTTTGCTTCATACTACCCTATCAATTCATCTTGAATCATAATCAGATACAAAGAAATGTGTCTGGATTTGTATAGTTGATTCAAATTACGATATAGCGTACATTCCCGTCATATTGTACACCAAATCTGAAGGAATTATAAAATGTGTAAATTCAAAATATTATTTCATTTCCACACGTTGGTTTCGAGAATTTAAACATAATTAGATTCTAGATCAATTGACTTTAAAGAAGACTTGATTCTAGACCCATTGACGTTAAACAAGATTTGATTCTAGACCCATTGATGTTAAACAAGATTTGATTCTAGACCCATTGACGTTAAACAAGATTTGATTCTAGACCCATTGACGTTAAACAAGGCCTTATTCTGGATCCATTTACCTTACAAAAGCATTGATTCTAGACCCATTGACTTTCCAAAAGACTAGTTGTTAGGCCTATTGACTTAAACAAGCCTAAATTCTAGACCCACCGACGTTCAGCAAACTAGTTTTTAGACCCTTTGACTTTAAAAAAGACTTGATTTTAGACCCATTGACGTTAAACAAGATTTGATTTTAGACCCATTGACGTTTAACATGACTTGATTCTAGACCCACTGACCTTAAACAAAACTTGATTATAGACCCACTGACTTTAAACAAAACTTGATTCTAGACCCATTGACGTTAAACAAGACTTTATTCTAGACCCATTGACGTTAAACAAGACTTTATTCTAGACCCATTGACGTTAAACATGACTTGATTCTAGACCGATTGACGTTAAACAAGACTTTATTCTAGACCCATTGACGTTAAACATGACTTGATTCTAGACCCATTGACGTTAAACAAGACTTTGTTCTAGACCCACTGACCTTAAACAAAACTTGATTATAGACCCACTGACTTTAAACAAGACTTGATTTTAGACCCACTGACTTTAAACAAAACTTGATTCTAGACCCACTGAGTTTAAACAAATCTTGATTCTAGACCCATTGACGTTAAACAAAACTTGATTCTAGACCCACTGATTTTAAACAAAACTTGATTATAGACCCACTGACTTTAAACAAGACTTGATTCTAGACCCACTGACTTTAAACAAAACTTGATTCTAGACCCACTGAGTTTAAACAAATCTCCATTCTAGACCCATTGACGTTAAATAAAACTTGATTCTAGACCCACTGACTTTATGATAAATATTGGGACATTGCAACTCAAGGTATTCGAACGTTTTAAAACAAATTTTTCATGGCGGTCTTAAGATTGACTTAAAAAAACGTGACATTTTATCAGGAATTCACATTGCAAATACGTCATTTATAAATAAAAAGCATTATGAATTGTCTCGTCATTTTTCCGTACTTTATTATGCTTATACATGTGATTTCATATGATGATATCTCTTGTGTTTCGTTTCTGAAATTAGAAACCATTCTGGTAGCCATAACACAATTCCCATGCGCAAGGCATATTAGCAAAAGTTATTGTTTGTATTTTTTGTATTGAGTTTAGTTCATCTAGGATTGACAGGCGATATTTTCTTGATCGGTATACATGTTTTGTTTGGTTTTCTTTAAGATACATGTACCATATTTACCGCATCCTGTTCAATAATGCGCTAGATCCATGAATTTTGTTAGGATTAATCAGTACAACAAACAACGTAGACCTTGATCAGCTGACACGTTTGGTAATGGTAGATTAGGATATATCGTGGTTTGCAAACGGACCCAATGTATATGTGAGTACAGGACGGAAAACATTTAGAATGCGGATACAACAATGAAATTAATTAAGTGTTTACAAGAAAATTTCAATTGTAATTGTATAATGTAAGCATATTTGAACAAAAGATGAATATGACAATACATAAATGCCCATATATGTAACATATTTACTTGAACTTTGTTTCCTTTCTCGAAGTCTCTCACAAACACATGTACATATCGGTTATATAATCCTTACAATCATTCATACGTATTACAAATTGACTAAAGAATGTTAAATATTAAATATTTTCAATATTATTCAACAAGTCAATGCAAATTGCAGGTCTTTCGAACAATGACAATTGGAAAACAATTGATCTTGGACTTAATTTCTTGTGCGATAGTTACATATTATGCATTTATAGAGAAATAATAGTGGTTTTAAATTATAAGTAGATTTCATGACTCGATATCAATAACCTAGATGATTAATCTAATGCTCGATATCAGTAACCCAGACGATTAATCTAATGCTCGATATCAATAGACCAAACAATTAATCTAATGCGCGATATCAATAGACCAGACGATTAATCAAATGCGCGATATCAATAACCTAGATGATTATTCGAATGCCGCATAGCTTAATATAAAGAACCAAGAAGAGCAATCGCGCACTGTTATTTATTTATTGATCTTCTATATCAATGAACCTTTACTCTAATTGTCCGTGTTATGTATATATATGTATATATATATATATATATATATATATATATATATATATATATATATATATATATATATATATATATATTTATGAGTCATGAACAGTGAAATTATATTAGTATCAAATATTTCATTAATATTTTAGAAGGAACGACCGTATCAATTGCGTGCACAATTAAGGAATCAAGCATCTTGTTGTGGTACTTTTACAAAACTGAGACTAGTTTACCATTGATATAAAATTTCTTACAAAGGTACTTACGTTATCTATTATTCAACACTGTACCATTCGTCAAAATTTCCACTAATAAACAAATATTTACAGTTGCTGTCAGATACTATCCTACATAATTTATTACTTAATAAATCTACCCAAACACATTTTGTTATTTCATAGACTGCACAACTATGTTTGTTAGTAGAAAAAAAGTATTGTTCATTGACTTAGCCAGGAGAAACATCACAAGGTATGTTTTCACCTTAGCATCTAACTGACATTATTCAGTTCAGTACAGGAAGATCATTTACATTTATAAGCATGTGACTATTTTGATACATATTGTTTCTTCATTAATTAATTACATTCCTCATTATTATTGTGGTCTTATTTTAATTTCAGATCTATTTGTTCATGTCCATTCATTACAACTTAACGCTGTCAATATTGCACGTGAACCAATGCGCATTTCCATGGCTACCTTGTAAACGTTTGTACTAACATGTAAATAAATACACAGATAAATAAAGCCATTCTTCATGAATTTACTGTTTTCAACATTGTTATTTGTAAAACCTTTTTAGTATAGGAATCTCATTCACATTCCATTGATGAAACACGTTTAACTTGTCTGACGTTCCTAGATATAATTCCATTTTTTTCCAACAAAACAATGCCACTTACACATGCGCAAGCCATTGGTAGCACAATTCGTACTAACGTGTACCCTAATGCCAAAGACTATCGAGAGAGGCGTTTTATTGGAATATTTTATCAATGGGTTTATCTAAGATATTATTTGCTGTTTACAAATTATAAATTTAACTTAGAGGAGTACGGTAACGCTGTTACTAACATATAATATCTAACAACTGAATTTATAGTATGAAACGGAAAGATACAATATTTAAACTACTATGTCCTGAAATATCATCTGTAGAAAATGAGAATAGAACGAACATGTTCCTTATCAACAATCAGTATAATACAGTTAGATACATCACGCAGGAAGACCGTGGATAAACGTGGGCAGTATACGCGTGGAATCAAAACGATATAAAATCGTGACAAAGACGATTTGAAAAGAATGCAGGGCGACTGTATATATGATATGCAGTGGGGGTTTATATATTGTTACAAGCAAGGGGCCTTTACTTGACCGAACAGTTGTCAAACCCTGGCTCGATTCGCGCTAGAAGTCATACATTTACTCCAAATTTCCAAACACTTCCATAGAACTTATGTTCTAAATAAATGCCAGTTGTGTCATTTCTATACTTAACGTTTATCCTAATCAATGCAATAAGACATATTTCCGACCTGCTAAATTGCCAAATATATGTAAACCACACTCATGTATGGTTTCTCTTTGTTAGGTTTCCGTACCTCCAGCAGTTCATGCCGTAGAAACTATACAACTCTCCCCTACTATTTTACCTCCGCCACCTTAGGCTAGTCAATGTATTGTTTCCATGCACATTTCGCCAATACATCTGCACCACATTTGCCACCATGGTGACATACACGGTATTTGCTGAGTCCCTCCTTATTTATAACTTTGTGCAATTTACCGGTTTCCTACCATAAATACTGCCACTGCAGTCACACTACCAATGTACTCCACTAGACTTTAATATGGACTATGTTACGATAGGAACATTCATTCATTTTTCTCCTGCATTTATTACTATTGAACCATGGCATCATGGAAACTAACACTTCACTCCGTGACGTTCACCCCTAGTAAATGGCTAATTATTTCGGGCTCAGGATATTTCCATTGCACCGAATTCCAATAATTACACAAGTAATTACCCAAATCTAAGAATTCCTTAAAACAGGCCGCTAGAACCAATTGTATTACAACATGATATACAATTGGGTTGTATATACGATATGCAGTAGGGTTGTATAGATGAAAATATGCAGTGAGGCCGTATTTGTGATATGCTTTGAGGCTGTATATATGATATAAAGTGGGGATGTATATATGAAAATATGCAATGAGGCCGTATATATCATCTGTAGTAAGGCTGTATATATGATATGCAGTGCGGTTGCATATATTATATGTAGTGGGGTTTCGTATATGAAAATATGCAGTATTGCTATATATATAAATATATATATATATATATATATATATATATATATATATATATATATATATATATATATATATATATATATATATATATATATATATTTATGAGATGCAATGTGGCTGTATATATGATATGTAGTGTGGTTGTATATTTGATATGTAGTGTGGTTGTATATATGATATGTAGTGTGGTTGTATATATGATATGCAGTGTGGTTGTATATATCATATCCAGTGTGGTTGTATATATGATACGTAGTGGGGCAATACATATGAAACTTAGCAGTGAGTCTGTAGATAGGGATGTGTAGTGAGTCTTTAGATAGGGATGTGTAGTGAATCTGTAGATAAGGATGTGTAGTGAGTCTGTAGATAGGGATGTGCAATGTGTCTTTAGATAGGGATGTGCAGTGTGTCTGTAGATAGGGATGTGTAGTGAGTCTTTAGATAGGGATGTGTAGTGAATCTGTAGATAGGGATGTGTAGTGAGTCTTTAGATAGGGATGTGTAGTGTGTCTTTAGATAGGGATGTGCAGTGTGTCTTTAGATAGGAATGTGCAGTGTGTCTGTAGATAGGGATGTGTAGTGAGTTTGTAGATAGGGATGTGTAGTGAGTCTTTAGATAGGGAGTGTAGTGAATCTGTAGATAGGGATGTGTAGTGAGTCTGTAGATAGGGATGTGCAGTGAGTCTTTAGATAGGGATGTGCAATGTGTCTTTAGATAGGGATGTGCAGTGTGTCTTTAGATAGGAATGTGCAGTGTGTCTGTAGATAGGGATGTGCAGTGGGTCTGCAGATAGGGATGTGCAGTGTGTCTTTAGATAGGGATGTGCAGTGAGTCCTTAGATAGGGATGTGCAGTGTGTCGTTAGATAGGGATGTGCAGTGTGTCTGTAGATAGGGATGTGCAGTGTGTCTGTAGATAGGGATGTGCAGTGGGTCTGTAGATAGGGATGTGCAGTGTGTCTGTAGATAGGGATGTGCAGTATGTATGTTGATAGGGATGTGCAGTGTGTCTGTAGATAGGGATGTGTAGTGTGTCTTTAGAGAGGGATGTGCAGTGTGTCTGTAGATAGGGATGTGCAGTGTGTCTTTAGATAGGGATGTGCAGTGTGTCTGTAGATAGGGATGTCCAGTGAGTCTTTAGATAGGGATGTGAAGTGTGTCTGTAGATAGGGATGTGCAGTGTGCAGGTAGATAGGGATGTGCAGTGAGTGTGTAGATAGGGATGTGCAGTGTGTCTGTAGATAGGGATGTGCAGTGAGTGTGTAGATAGGGATGTGCAGTGTGTCTTTAGATAGGGATGTCCAGTGTGTCTGTAGATAGGGATGTGCAGTGTGTCTTTAGATAGGGATGTGCAGTGTGTCTGTAGATAGGGATGTGCAGTGCGTCTGTAGATAGGGATGTGCAGTGTGTCTGTAGATAGGGATGTGCAGTGTGTCTGTAGATATGGATGTGCAGTGTGTCTGTAGATAGGGATGTGCAGTGTGTCTTTAGATAGGGATGTGCAGTGTGTCTTTAGATAGGGATGTCCAGTGAGTCTTTAGATAGGGAAGTGCAGTGTGTCTTTAGATAGGGATGTGCAGTATGTCTGTAGATAGGGATGTGCAGTGTGTCTTTAGATAGGGATGTGCAGTGTGTCTGTAGATAGGAATGTGCAGTATGTCTTTAGATAGGGAAGTGCAGTGTGTCTGTAGATTGGGATGTCCAGTGAGTCTTTAGATATGAAGTGTGTCTGTAGATAGGGATGTGCAGTATGTATGTTGATAGGGATGTGCAGTGAGTGTGTAGATAGGGATGTGTAGTGTGTCTGTAGATAGGGATGTGCAGTGTGTCTGTAGATAGGGATGTCCAGTGAGTCTTTAGATAGGGATGTGCAGTGTGTCTGTAGATAGGGATGTGCAGTGTGTCTGTAGATAGGGATGTGCAGTATGTATGTTGATAGGGATGTGCAGTGTGTCTGTAGATAGGGATGTGTAGTGTGTCTTTAGATAGGGATGTGCAGTGTGTCTTTAGATAGGAATGTGCAGTGTGTCTGTAGATAGGGATGTGCAGTGGGTCTGCAGATAGGGATGTGCAGTGTGTCTTTAGATAGGGATGTGCATTGAGTCCTTAGATAGGGATGTGCAGTGTGTCGTTAGATAGGGATGTGCAGTGTGTCTGTAGATAGGGATGTGCAGTGTGTCTGTAGATAGGGATGTGCAGTGGGTCTGTAGATAGGGATGTGCAGTGTGTCTGTAGATAGGGATGTGCAGTATGTATGTTGATAGGGATGTGCAGTGTGTCTGTAGATAGGGATGTGTAGTGTGTCTTTAGAGAGGGATGTGCAGTGTGTCTGTAGATAGGGATGTGCAGTGTGTCTTTAGATAGGGATGTACAGTGTGTCTGTAGATAGGGATGTCCAGTGAGTCTGTAGATAGGGATGTGAAGTGTGTCTGTAGATAGGGATGTGCAGTGTGTATGTAGATAGAAATGTGCAGTGAGTGTGTCGATAGGGATGTGCAGTGTGTCTGTAGATAGGGATGTGCAGTGAGTGTGTAGATAGGGATGTGCAGTGTGTCTTTAGATAGGGATGTCCAGTGTGTCTGTAGATAGGGATGTGCAGTGTGTCTTTAGATAGGGATGTGCAGTGTGTCTGTAGATAGGGATGTGCAGTGTGTCTGTAGATAGGGATGTGCAGTGTCTCTGTAGATAGGGATGTGCAGTGTGTCTGTAGATAGGGATGTGCAGTGTGTCTGTAGATATGGATGTGCAGTGTGTCTGTAGATAGGGATGTGCAGTGTGTCTTTAGATAGGGATGTGCAGTGTGTCTTTAGATAGGGATGTCCAGTGAGTCTTTAGATAGGGATGTGCAGTGTGTCTTTAGATAGGGATGTGCAGTGTGTCTGTATATAGGGATGTGCAGTGTGTCTTTAGATAGGGATGTGCAGTGTGTCTTTAGATAGGGATGTGCAATACGTCTTTAGATAGGGATGTGCAGTGTGTCTGTATATAGGGATGTGCAGTGTGTCTGTAGATAGGGATGTGCAGTGTGTCTTTAGATAGGGATGTGCAATACGTCTTTAGATAGGGATGTGAAGTGTGTCTGTAGATAGGGATGTGCAGTATGTATGTTGATAGGGATGTGCAGTGAGTGTGTAGATAGGGATGTGTAGTGTGTCTGTAGATAGGGATGTGCAGTGTGTCTGTTGATATGGATGTCCAGTGAGTCTTTAGACAGGGATGTGCAGTGTGTCTGTAGATAGGGATGTGCAGTGTGTCTGTAGATAGGGATGTGCAGTGTGTCTGTAGATAGGGATGTGCAGTATGTATGTTGAAAGGGATGTGCAGTGTGTCTGTAGATAGGGATGTGTAGTGTGTCTTTAGACAGGGATGTGCAGTGTGTCTGTAGATAGGGATGTGCAGTGTGTCTTTAGATAGGGATGTGCAGTGTGTCTATAGATAGGGATGTCCAGTGAGTCTTTAGATAGGGATGTGAAGTGTGTCTGTGAATAGGGATGTGCAGTGTGTATGCAGATAGGGATATGCAGTGAGTGTGTAGATAGGGATGTGCAGTGTGTCTGTAGATAGGGATGTGCAGTGAGTGTGTAGATAGGGATGTGCAGTGTGTCTTTAGATAGGGATGTCCAGTGAGTCTTTAGATAGGGATGTGCACTTTGTCTGTAGATAGGGATGTGCAGTGTGTCTGTAGATAGGGATGTGCAGTGTGTCTGTAGATAGGGATGTGCAGTGTGTCTGTAGATAGGGATGTGCAGTGTGTCTTTAGATAGGGATGTGCAGTGTGTCTGTAGATAGGAATATGCAGTGTGTCTGTAGATAGGGATGTGCAGTGTGTCTGTAGATAGGGATGTGTAGTGTGTCTTTAGAGAGGGATGTGCAGTGTGTCTGTAGATAGAGATGTGCAGTGTGTCTTTAGATAGGGATGTGTAGTGTGTCTGTAGATAGGGATGTCCAGTGAGTCTTTAGATAGGGATGTGAAGTGTGTCTGTAGATAGGGATGTGCAGTGTGTATGTAGATAGGGATGTGCAGTGAGTGTGTAGATAGGGATGTGCAGTGTGTCTGTAGATAGGGATGTGCAGTGAGTGTGTAGATAGGGATGTGCAGTGTGTCTTTAGATAGGGATGTCCAGTGTGTCTGTAGATAGGGATGTGCAGTGTGTCTTTAGATAGGGATGTGCAGTGTGTCTGTAGATAGGGATGTGCAGTGTGTCTGTAGATAGGGATGTGCAGTGTGTCTGTAGATAGGGATGTGCAGTGTGTCTGTAGATAGGGATGTGCAGTGTGTCTGTAGATATGGATGTGCAGTGTGTCTGTAGATAGGGATGTGCAGTGTGTCTTTAGATAGGGATGTGCAGTGTGCCTTTAGATAGGGATGTCCAGTGAGTCTTTAGATAGGGATGTGCAGTGTGTCTATAAATAGGGATGTGCAGTGTGTCTTTAGATAGGGATGTGCAGTATGTCTTTAGATAGGGATGTGCAGTGTGTCTGTAGATAGGAATGTCCAGTGAGTCTTTAGATAGGGATGTGAAGTGTGTCTGTAGATAGGGATGTGCAGTATGTATGTTGATAGGGATGTGCAGTGAGTGTGTAGATAGGGATGTGTAGTGTGTCTGTAGATAGGGATGTGCAGTGTGTCTGTAGATAGGGATGTCCAGTGAGTCTTTAGATAGGGATGTGCAGTGTGTCTGTAGATAGGGATGTGCAGTGTGTCTGTAGATAGGGATGTGCAGTATGTATGTTGATAGGGATGTGCAGTGTGTCTGTAGATAGGGATGTGTAGTGTGTCTTTAGATAGGGATGTGCAGTGTGTCTTTAGATAGGAATGTGCAGTGTGTCTGTAGATAGGGATGTGCAGTGGGTCTGCAGATAGGGATGTGCAGTGTGTCTTTAGATAGGGATGTGCAGTGAGTCCTTAGATAGTAATGTGCAGTGTGTCGTTAGATAGGGATGTGCAGTGTGTCTGTAGATAGGGATGTTCAGTGTGTCGGTAGATAGGGATGTGCAGTGGGTCTGTAGATAGCGATGTGCAGTGTGTCTGTAGATAGGGATGTGCAGTATGTATGTTGATAGGGATGTGCAGTGTGTCTGTAGATAGGGATGTGTAGTGTGTCTTTAGAGAGGGATGTGCAGTGTGTCTGTAGATAGGGATGTGCAGTGTGTCTTTAGATAGGGATGTGCAGTGTGTCTGTAGATAGGGATGTCCAGTGAGCCTTTAGATAGGGATGTGAAGTGTGTCTGTAGATAGGGATGTGCAGTGTGTATGTAGATAGGGATGTGCAGTGAGTGTGTAGATAGGGATGTGCAGTGTGTCTGTAGATAGGGATGTGCAGTGAGTGTGTAGATAGGGATGTGCAGTGTGTCTTTAGATAGGGATGTCCAGTGTGTCTGTAGATAGGGATGTGCAGTGTGTCTTTAGATAGGGATGTGCAGTGTGTCTGTAGATAGGGATGTGCAGTGTGTCTGTAGATAGGGATGTGCAGTGTGTCTGTAGATAGGGATGTGCAGTGTGTCTGTAGATAGGGATGTGCAGTGTGTCTGTAGATATCGATGTGCAGTGTGTCTGTAGATAGGGATGTGCAGTGTGTCTTTAGATAGGGATGTGCAGTGTGTCTTTAGATAGGGATGTCCAGTGAGTCTTTAGATAGGGATGTGCAGTGTGTCTTTAGATAGGGATGTGCAGTGTGTTTGTAGATAGGGATGTGCAGTGTGTCTTTAGATAGGGATGTGCAGTGTGTCTTTAGATAGGGATGTGCAGTATGTCTTTAGATAGGGATGTGCAGTGTGTCTGTAGATAGGGATGTCCAGTGAGTCTTTAGATAGGGATGTGAAGTGTGTCTGTAGATAGGGATGTGCAGTATGTATGTTGATAGGTATGTGCAGTGAGTGTGTAGACAGGGATGTGTAGTGTGTCTGTAGATAGGGATGTGCAGTGTGTCTGTAGATAGGGATGTCCAGTGAGTCTTTAGATAGGAATGTGCAGTGTGTCTGTAGATAGGGATGTGTTGTGTGTCTTTAGAGAGGGATGTGCAGTGTGTCTGTAGATAGGGATGTGCAGTGTGTCTTTAGATAGGGATGTGCAGTGTGTCTGTAGATAGGGATGTCCAGTGAGTCTTTAGATAGGGGTGTGAAGTGTGTCTGTAGATAGGGATGTGCAGTGTGTATGTAGATAGGGATTTGCAGTGAGTGCGTAGATAGGGATGTGCAGTGTGTCTGTAGATAGGGATGTGCAGTGAGTGTGTAGATAGGGATGTGCAGTGTGTCTTTAGATAGGGATGTCCAGTGTGTCTGTAGATAGGGATGTGCAGTGTGTCTTTAGATAGGGATGTGCAGTGTGTCTGTAGATAGGGATGTGCAGTGTGTCTGTAGATAGGGATGTGCAGTGTGTCTGTAGATAGGGATGTGCAGTGTGTCAATAGATAGGGAGGTGCAGTGTGTCTGTAGATATGGATGTGCAGTGTGTCTGTAGATAGGGATGTGCAATGTGTCTTTAGATAGGGATGTGCAGTGTGTCTTTAGATAGGGATGTCCAGTGAGTCTTTAGATAGGGATGTGCAGTGTGTCTTTAGATAGGGATATGCAGTGTGTCTTTAGATAGGGATGTGCAGTGTGTCTTTAGATAGGGATGTGCAGTGTGTCTTTAGATAGGGATGTGCAGTATCTCTTTAGATAGGGATGTGCAGTGTGTCTGTAGATAGGGATGTCCAGTGAGTCTTTAGATAGGGATGTGAAGTGTGTCTGTAGATAGGGATGTGCAGTATGTATGTTGATAGGGATGTGCAGTGAGTGTGTAGATAGGGATGTGTAGTGTCTCTGTAGATAGGGATGTGCAGTGTGTCTGTAGATAGGGATGTCCAGTGAGTCTTTAGATAGGGATGTGCAGTGTGTCTGTAGATAGGGATGTGCAGTGTGTCTGTAGATAGGGATGTGCAGTATGTATGTTGATAGGGATGTGCAGTGTGTCTGTAGATAGGGATGTGTAGTGTGTCTTTAGATAGGGATGTGCAGTGTGTCTTTAGATAGGAATGTGCAGTGTGTCTGTAGATAGGGATGTGCAGTGGGTCTGCAGATAGGGATGTGCAGTGTGTCTTTAGATAGGGATGTGCAGTGAGTCCTTAGATAGTAATGTGCAGTGTGTCGTTAGATAGGGATGTGCAGTGTGTCTGTAGATAGGGATGTGCAGTGTGTCTGTAGATAGGGATGTGCAGTGGGTCTGTAGATAGGGATGTGCAGTGTGTCTGTAGATAGGGATGTGCAGTATGTATGTTGATAGGGATGTGCAGTGTGTCTGTAGATAGGGATGTGTAGTGTGTCTTTAGAGAGGGATGTGCAGTGTGTCTGTAGATAGGGATGTGCAGTGTGTCTTTAGATAGGGATGTGCAGTGTGTCTGTAGATAGGGATGTCCAATGAGCCTTTAGATAGGGATGTGAAGTGTGTCTGTAGATAGGGATGTGCAGTGTGTATGTAGATAGGGATGTGCAGTGAGTGTGTAGATAGGGATGTGCAGTGTGTCTGTAGATAGGGATGTGCAGTGAGTGTGTAGATAGGGATGTGCAGTGTGTCTTTAGATAGGGATGTCCAGTGTGTCTGTAGATAGGGATGTGCAGTGTGTCTTTAGATAGGGATGTGCAGTGTGTCTGTAGATAGGGATGTGCAGTGTGTCTGTAGATAGGGATGTGCAGTGTGTCTGTAGATAGGGATGTGCAGTGTGTCTGTAGATAGGGATGTGCAGTGTGTCTGTAGATATGGATGTGCAGTGTGTCTGTAGATAGGGATGTGCAGTGTGTCTTTAGATAGGGATGTGCAGTGTGTCTTTAGATAGGGATGTCCAGTGAGTCTTTAGATAGGGATGTGCAGTGTGTCTTTAGATAGGGATGTGCAGTGTGTCTGTAGATAGGGATGTGCAGTGTGTCTTTAGATAGGGATGTGCAGTGTGTCTTTAGATAGGGATGTGCAGTATGTCTTTAGATAGGGATGTGCAGTGTGTCTGTAGATAGGGATGTCCAGTGAGTCTTTAGATAGGGATGTGAAGTGTGTCTGTAGATAGAGATGTGCAGTATGTATGTTGATAGGTATGTGCAGTGAGTGTGTAGATAGGGATGTGTAGTGTGTCTGTAGATAGGGATGTGCAGTGTGGTTGTAGATAGGGATGTCCAGTGAGTCTTTAGATAGGGATGTGCAGTGTGTCTGTAGATAGGGATGTGTTGTGTGTCTTTAGAGAGGGATGTGCAGTGTGTCTGTAGATAGGGATGTGCAGTGAGTCTTTAGATAGGGATGTGCAGTGTGTCTGTAGATAGGGATGTCCAGTGAGTCTTTAGATAGGGATGTGAAGTGTGTCTGTAGATAGGGATGTGCAGTGTGTATGTAGATAGGGATGTGCAGTGAGTGCGTAGATAGGGATGTGCAGTGTGTCTGTAGATAGGGATGTGCAGTGAGTGTTTTGATAGGGATGTGCATTGTGTCTTTAGATAGGGATGTCCAGTGTGTCTGTAGATAGGGATGTGCAGTGTGTCTTTAAATAGGGATGTGCAGTGTGTCTGTAGATAGGGATGTGCAGTGTGTCTGTAGATAGGGATGTGCAGTGTGTCTGTAGATAGGGATGTGCAGTGTGTCAATAGATAGGGAGGTGCAGTGTGTCTGTAGATATGGATGTGCAGTGTGTCTGTAGATAGGGATATGCAGTGTGTCTTTAGATAGGGATGTGCAGTGTGTCTTTAGATAGGGATGTCCACTGAGTCTTTAGATAGGGATGTGCAGTGTGTCTTTAGATAGGGATGTGCAGTGTGTCTGTAGATAGGGATGTGCAGTGTGTCTTTAGATAGGGATGTGCAGTGTGTCTTTAGATAGGGATGTGCAGTATCTCTTTAGATAGGGATGTGCAGTGTGTCTGTAGATAGGGATGTCCAGTGAGTCTTTAGAAAGGGATGTGAAGTGTGACTGTAGATAGGGATGTGCAGTATGTATGTTGATAGGGATGTGCAGTGAGTGTGTAGATAGGGATGTGTAGTGTGTCTGTAGATAGGGATGTGCAGTGTGTCTGTAGATAGGGATGTCCAGTGAGTCTTTAGATAGGGATGTGCAGTGTGTCTGTAGATAGGGATGTGCAGTGTGTCTGTAGATAGGGATGTGCAGTATGTATGTTGATAGGGATGTGCAGTGTGTCTGTAGATAGGGATGTGTAGTGTGTCTTTAGATAGGGATGTGAAGTGTGTCTGTAGATAGGGATGTGCAGTATGTATGTTGATAGGTATGTGCAGTGAGTGTGTAGATAGGGATGTGTAGTGTGTCTGTAGATAGGGATGTGCAGTGTGTCTGTAGATAGGGATGTCCAGTGAGTCTTTAGATAGGGATGTGCAGTGTGTCTGTAGATAGGGATGTGTTGTGTGTCTTTAGAGAGGGATGTGCAGTGTGTCAGTAGATAGGGATGTGCAGTGTGTCTTTAGATAGGGATGTGCAGTGTGTCTGTAGATAGGGATGTCCAGTGAGTCTTTAGATAGGGATGTGAAGTGTGTCTGTAGATAGGGATGTGCAGTGTGTATGTAGATAGGGATGTGCAGTGAGTGTGTAGATAGGGATGTGCAGTGTGTCTGTAGATAGGGATGTGCAGTGAGTGTGTAGATAGGGATGTGCAGTGTGTCTTTAGATAGGGATGTCCAGTGTGTCTGTAGATAGGGATGTGCAGTGTGTCTTTAGATAGGGATGTGCAGTGTGTCTGTAGATAGGGATGTGCAGTGTGTCTGTAGATAGGGATGTGCAGTGTGTCTGTAGATAGGGATGTGCAGTGTGTCAATTGATAGGGAGGTGCAGTGTGTCTGTGGATATGGATGTGCAGTGTGTCTGTAGATAGGGATGTGCAGTGTGTCTTTAGATAGGGATGTGCAGTGTGTCTTTAGATAGGGATGTGCAGTATGTCTTTAGATAGGGATGTGCAGTGTGTCTTTAGATAGGGATGTCCAGTGAGTCTTTAGATAGGGATGTGAAGTGTGTCTGTAGATAGGGATGTGCAGTATGTATGTTGATAGGGATGTGCAGTGAGTGTGTAGATAGGGATGTGTAGTGTGTCTGTAGATAGGGATGTGCAGTGTGTCTGTAGATAGGGATGTCCAGTGAGTCTTTAGAAAGGGATGTGCAGTGTGTCTGTAGGTAGGGATGTGCAGTGTGTCTGTAGATAGGGATGTGCAGTGTGTCTGTAGATAGGGATGTGCAGTATGTATGTTGATAGGGATGTGCAGTGTGGTTGTAGATAGGGATGTGTAGTGTGTCTTTAGATAGGGATGTGCAGTGTGTCTTTAGATAGGAATGTGCAGTGTGTCTTTAGATAGGGATGTGCAGTATGTCTTTAGATAGGGATGTGCAGTGTGTCTGTAGATAGGGATGTCCAGTGAGTCTTTAGATAGGGATGTGAAGTGTGTCTGTAGATAGGGATGTGCAGTGTGTATTTAGATAGGGATGTGCAGTGAGTGTGTAGATAGGGATGTGCAGTGTGTCTGTAGATAGGGATGTGCAGTGAGTGTGTAGATAGGGATGTGCAGTGTGTCTTTAGATAGGGATGTCCAGTGTGTCTGTAGATAGGGATGTGCAGTGTGTCTTTAGATAGGGATGTGCAGTGTGTCTGTAGATAAGGATGTGCAATTTGTCTGTAGATAGGGATGTCCAGTGAGTCTTTAGATAGGGATGTGAAGTGTGTCTGTAGATAGGGATGTGCAGTGTGTATGTAGATAGGGATGTGCAGTGAGTGTGTAGATAGGGATGTGCAGTGTGTCTGTAGATAGGGATGTGCAGTGAGTGTGTAGATAGGGATGTGCAGTGTGTCTTTAGATAGGGATGTCCAGTGTGTCTGTAGATAGGGATGTGCAGTGTGTCTTTAGATAGGGATGTGCAGTGTGTCTGTAGATAGGGATGTGCAGTGTGTCTGTAGATAGGGATGTGCAGTGTGTCTGTAGATAGGGATGTGCAGTGTGTCAATAGATAGGGAGGTGCAGTGTGTCTGTGGATATGGATGTGCAGTGTGTCTGTAGATAGGGATGTGCAGTGTGTCTTTAGATAGGGATGTGCAGTGTGTCTTTAGATAGGGATGTGCAGTATGTCTTTAGATAGGGATGTGCAGTGTGTCTTTAGATAGGGATGTCCAGTGAGTCTTTAGATAGGGATGTGAAGTGTGTCTGTAGATAGGGATGTGCAGTATGTATGTTGATAGGGATGTGCAGTGAGTGTGTAGATAGGGATGTGTAGTGTGTCTGTAGATAGGGATGTGCAGTGTGTCTGTAGATAGGGATGTCCAGTGAGTCTTTAGAAAGGGATGTGCAGTGTGTCTGTAGGTAGGGATGTGCAGTGTGTCTGTAGATAGGGATGTGCAGTGTGTCTGTAGATAGGGATGTGCAGTATGTATGTTGATAGGGATGTGCAGTGTGGTTGTAGATAGGGATGTGTAGTGTGTCTTTAGATAGGGATGTGCAGTGTGTCTTTAGATAGGAATGTGCAGTGTGTCTTTAGATAGGGATGTGCAGTATGTCTTTAGATAGGGATGTGCAGTGTGTCTGTAGATAGGGATGTCCAGTGAGTCTTTAGATAGGGATGTGAAGTGTGTCTGTAGATAGGGATGTGCAGTGTGTATTTAGATAGGGATGTGCAGTGAGTGTGTAGATAGGGATGTGCAGTGTGTCTGTAGATAGGGATGTGCAGTGAGTGTGTAGATAGGGATGTGCAGTGTGTCTTTAGATAGGGATGTCCAGTGTGTCTGTAGATAGGGATGTGCAGTGTGTCTTTAGATAGGGATGTGCAGTGTGTCTGTAGATAAGGATGTGCAATTTGTCTGTAGATAGGGATGTGCAGTGTGTCTGTAGATAGGGATGTGCAGTGTGTCTGTAGATAGGGATGTGCAGTGTGTCTGTAGATATGGATGTGCCGTGTGTCTGTAGATAGGGATGTGCAGTGTGTCTTTAGATAGGGATGTGCAGTGTGTCTTTAGATAGGGATGTCCAGTAAGTCTTTAGATAGGGATGTGCAGTGTGTCTTTAGATAGGGATGTGCAGTGTGTCTGTAGATAGGGATGTGCAGTGTGTCTGTAGATAGGGATGTGCAGTGAGTGTGTAGATAGGAATGTGCAGTGTGTCTTTAGATAGGGATGTCCAGTGAGTCTTTAGATAGGGATGTGCACTTTGTCTGTAGATAGGGATGTGCAGTGTGTCTGTAGATAGGGATGTGCAGTGTGTCTGTAGATAGGGATGTGCAGTGTTTCTGTATATATGGATGTGCAGTGTGTCTGTAGATAGGGATGTGCAGTGTGTCTTTAGATAGGGATGTGCAGTGTGTCTGTAGATAGGGATATGCAGTGTGTCTGTAGATAGGGATGTGCAGTGTGTCTGTAGATAGGGATGTGCAGTGTGTCTGTAGATAGGGATGTGCAGTGTGTCTGTAGATATGGATGTGCAGTGTGTCTGTAGATAGAGATGTGCAGTGTGTCTTTAGATAGGGATGTGCAGTGTGTCTTTAGATAGGGATGTCCAGTGAGTCTTTAGATAGGGATGTGCAGTGTGTCTTTAGATAGGGATGTACAGTGTGTCTGTAGATAGGGATGTGCAGTGTGTCTTTAGATAGGGATGTGCAGTGTGTCTTTAGATAGGGATGTGCAGTATGTCTTTAGATGGGGATGTGCAGTGTGTCTGTAGATAGGGATGTCCAGTGAGTCTTTAGATAGGGATGTGAAATGTGTCTGTAGATAGGGATGTGCAGTATGTATGTTGATAGGGATGTGCAGTGAGTGTGTAGATAGGGATGTGTAGTGTGTCTGTAGATAGGGATGTGCAGTGTGTCTGTAGATAGGGATGTCCAGTGAGTCTTTAGATAGGGATGTGCAGTGTGTCTGTAGATAGGGATGTGCAGTGTGTCTGTAGATAGGGATGTGCAGTGTGTCTGTAGATAGAGATGTGCAGTGTGTCTGTAGATAGGGATGTGCAGTGTGTCTGTATATATGGATGTGCAGTGTGTCTGTAGATAGGGATGTGCAGTGTGTCTTTAGATAGGGATGTGCAGTGTGTCTGTAGATAGGGATATGCAGTGTGTCTGTAGATAGGGATGTGCAGTGTGTCTGTAGATAGGGATGTGCAGTGTGTCTGTAGATAGGGATGTGCAGTGTGTCTGTAGATATGGATGTGCAGTGTGTCTGTAGATAGGGATGTGCAGTGTGTCTTTAGATAGGGATGTGCAGTGTGTCTTTAGATAGGGATGTCCAGTGAGTCTTTAGATAGGGATGTGCAGTGTGTCTTTAGATAGGGATGTACAGTGTGTCTGTAGATAGGGATGTGCAGTGTGTCTTTAGATAGGGATGTGCAGTGTGTCTTTAGATAGGGATGTGCAGTATGTCTTTAGATGGGGATGTGCAGTGTGTCTGTAGATAGGGATGTCCAGTGAGTCTTTAGATAGGGATGTGAAGTGTGTCTGTAGATAGGGATGTGCAGTATGTATGTTGATAGGGATGTGCAGTGAGTGTGTAGATAGGGATGTGTAGTGTGTCTGTAGATAGGGATGTGCAGTGTGTCTGTAGATAGGGATGTCCAGTGAGTCTTTAGATAGGGATGTGCAGTGTGTCTGTAGATAGGGATGTGCAGTGTGTCTGTAGATAGGGATGTGCAGTGTGTCTGTAGATAGAGATGTGCAGTGTGTCTGTAGATATGGATGTGCAGTGTGTCTGTAAATAGGGATGTGCAGTGTGTCTTTAGATAGGGATGTGCAGTGTGTCTGTAGATAGGGATGTGCAGTGTGTCTGTAGATAGGGATGTGCAGTGTGTCTGTAGATAGGGATGTGCAGTGTGTCTGTAGATAGGGATGTGCAGTGTGTCTGTAGATAGGGATGTGCAGTGTGTCTGTAGATAGGGATGTGCAGTGTGTCTGTAGATAGGGATGTGCAGTGTGTCTTTAGATTGGGATGTGCAGTGAGTGTGTAGATAGGGATGTGCAGTGGGTCTTTAGATAGGGATGTGCAGTGAGTCTTTAGATAGGGATGTGCAGTGGGTCTGTAGATAGGGATGTGTAGTGAAATTGGACATGAGGCAATATGACTTTATTTGTGAGTTTGTCGATGTCAATGATAGTGATGTACATTTCTTCTCTTTTGAGTCTTCCAACACAATAATCTATTGTGAAAAACGAATTATCGGGAAGTGTGAACTTACTTTTTCCAAATGTGCTTCAAGATAAGTCGATTTAAAAATTAAAGATCTATGAAAACAACGTCTATTGCAGACATAGTTACAATGAATTAAGTCTAGATTAATTGTATACTTCATATTTCCTACTAATCTCCTACTAGCTACATTACGGTTAAAACTTTCTAGTTCGTTCAAAATACGTACATTATAGCACAATTATCTTGTCTTCAAAATGTAACATAAACAAATGGCTGTTTCATCGTAGCAATTTGTTTGTTTTAATTTGAAAGAGAACCTGTTTCTTTTCTTTATATCATGTGTGATTGTACTTCTCCATAACACATGTACATTATGTGTACGTAATTCAAATGTAGTTTTGGTTTTTGTAATTTTGATGTAAACGTTGGTATGAGTTCGTAGTATTGACACTCTCTTCTGAAACACAGCACGATTTTACGTATTAAACGTTACCATCTATTTTTCGGAATTATTTAATGTACAAATCTATACATATGCATCTTACATGGTAATCTAATGTTTAGACAAATGTTTCTACATGTAAATTATAGCTCTTTTTCTTGCGTGTTTTGAAGCAAATA
Source organism: Unio delphinus (assembly GCA_029339505.1). Classification (NCBI taxonomy): domain Eukaryota; kingdom Metazoa; phylum Mollusca; class Bivalvia; order Unionida; family Unionidae; genus Unio; species Unio delphinus. Next base: position 9,467,508 of record JAQISU010000036.1, on the reverse strand, counting down.
AATCTAAATTTTGTCATTGAAATGCCTAATTTAGAGTCCCTCTTTGACTGACAATTACCAGCCTTGTTACGTATGACTGGTGTCGTATCTTCAATACATGTATTGTTTGTCACCCTAAGCCAAACTCCAAATATTAGCAATTCATGTGAGCTCTCCAGTAGAAAAAGGATAATAAACACACATTGTGTAAAGGATACGACATACATACAATGGCAGCATTGACGCCCGGGAAAATACTAAGAGAAGTTCTGCTGATTGACATGTTTTATGGCGTGTTATTACAGAAGGCACGTTATACTTTCATTCACGGTAATTATTACACCACTGATGTGGTAAAGGCAACCTGAGAAACCGTTGACTATCTACTTACATCCAGGCAACGTTTAACCTCCCACAACGGAGTCTTCCTGCATTGCCTTGTTCACGGACTGGGCTAGCTAATTCAACATTTAGAAGACTAGCGAAATTCATATAAAGGATTTTGCGAAAGAGACACGCCTCACAGGGTGTGTGTGTGTGTGTGTGTGTGTGTGTGTGTGTGTGTGTGTGTAACAAATGGTTGGATAACTACTAGAGAAATAGCAAATTATAATATCCGTAAGGTGTTCTATCGCCTTCTAGCTTTATTTCCAAATGTAACCTCCACTCCATCCACCACCACTCCTTCAAAAATAATAACAAAGATATGTACTTACATTACCATGCAATGTGGTGGAAAGAAATGATAATGATGATGATGATGACGATGATATAATAATAATAATAATAATAATAATAACAATAATAATAATAATAATAATAATAATAATAATAATAATAATAATAATAATAATAATGATGATGATGATGATGACGTCAATACATTTGTCAGTGGTGGAGCGTGAAACTGAGCAATCGGATTGGAAAGAAACGAACTCGTAATGTGATAAACAGGGTATAATGAACTGCAGTTTAACAAATAGATCCAATTTTCAATTGGTTAGCATCTGTAACATCAAATATGCCTTTTTATGGCAACTTTCATTGCCAGTTAGTCTGAGATTCACTGTCTTGAAAGCATTTTCTAGAGACTGGCCACTCAAGTGAAATGGTTTGTGAGTTTCGTTGTAAACTTGTTTCTTTAATAGCTTTAGTGGTTATTCATTCTTTTCCTACAGCAAACTGTCTCGGCAAAATATTGGACGGTACAAATCTTGCACATCAGGAAAATGACTCTCCAACATATTGGACGGTTGTTGTTGTTATAGGGTTTAACGCCATTTTTCAGTACACGATAGGCTATACATGGCGGCCAGTATTATTGGTGGAGGAAGAATCCGGGAAAAACCCGCGGAAAGAACCACCGACCCACGAGAAGCTCCTGGCAAGCTTTCTCACATAACTACATTAGCCGAATCTTAGACTCGAACCCACGCAGACAGAAGTGAGATGGCAGTGATCCACAACGGAGAGCGCTATTGACCACTCGGCCACTCGGGGCCCCATAATGGACGGTACAAATCTTGCACATCAGGAAAATGACTCTCCAAGATATTGGACGGACCAAATCTTGCACAATAGAAACTGTATTGCCAACATATTGGACGGTTCAAATCATGCACATCAGGAAACTGACCCTATAACATATTGGACGGTACAAATCTTGCAGATCAGGAAACTGTCTCGACAACATATTGGACGGTACAGATCTTGCACATCAGGAAACTGTCTCGACAACATACTGAACCGTACAAATCTTGCACATCAGGAAACTGTCTCGACAACATACTGAACCGTACAAATCTTGCACATCAGGAAACTGTCTCGACAACATACTGAACCGTACAAATCTTGCACATCAGGAAACTGTCTCGACAACATATTGGACGGTACAGATCTTGCAGATCAGGAAGAAAGAAACGTTTGTAATGACACATCGTAACCTTTGGTTGATATTATACCTAACTCATGTTGAATTCTTGCAAATACTAGTTTTAGCATTTGCTTACAGATTAGACAGCGTCTAACTTTAAACAAGAATGCTCCTGCTTCCGTCCTGTGGTTTGCATTCGACTGGGCACGCACAGGTTTTCTTTTTAATAAAACTTCTGGTTTGTCGGTAAATGACCATAGATTGTTCTTTGAAGAACTTCTTTAGATGAACAGATGAGTTAATAATATTAGATTATGCAGACAATTTGCCCTATCTTTGAAGCATCTGGGTGGTGTGATCTGGCAATTATTATAAGGCTGTTAAATGTCTTAGCATTATATCCATGGCGACTGCTTCGACCATTGACCTAGGCCTACCATATAGGCATATTCATAGCCTACTTGTATATACAAGTAACCTGTTTATTAAAATGACATTATACCAGTTGTACCGGCTACTTCTTCAGACAAATTAAACTGTATTGTATACACATGAATTAAAAACGTACACTGACACGCTGTTTATTATTTGAATTCAGTAACTGGCTATGCGCAAAGCTCTACTCGTTCTTTCCGTGAACTAAATTGAATACAGGGACCTGAAGAATAAGGATGAGTGTTTTCTTAGATACCCCTCCATCCAGTGTCTATCTATGCATCTGATAAATTGAATTTCAGTAATAAGAGTGTTGAATGATCAATGGTCCTTTTCTTATTTTCTTGAGTTTCCTTGTCACTTTAGATGGTCTCTCAACAACTAAAGTACCAATAGCCTTTAAGCATTGCAACAGTATAACTTCTGATGATTTAAATTTCTTTAATGCAATGAAAGGTGTTAATATTAAGAATTTAACTTGAACATTCCAAAGCGTAACATAGCCAGGTTTGTGACCATATACGATCGATGATAATTCCCCTATACAAAAAGATCAAACCCCTTGCCAGCTTGATTTAACCTTCTGATAACACGACTAATGGGTCAGGTCTACTAACAGTTGCATAGCTTATTGGAACATACTATTTTTTTTTTACATCGTTTATCTTTAAACGCCTTTTATTATTTTCAATTTAAGTTTCAGATCATTCGGTTTTTCCTTTCATTCCGACAGGATTCTATGTAATATAAATGATCATAAATAATATTCAGAGCATAAGAGAAGAAATTGAACTTCATTTTCCCGTCTCTGTTGATCTGTTGGTCTGTATGTCTGTCTAACCGTTCATCTGACATTACATTTGTTTTTAATTTGCCTGTTTTTGTTTTCTTTATTGTTCCAGTCACGGGCTCCGGCTAACGGGGTACGTGGGAGAGCTTTCCATTTGCTTCTCGTGAGTCGTTGGGTCTTCCAGGTTCTTTTTCCACCAGTTATACAGGCCGCCATATATATTCTATCTTGTGCTGAAAAATAGCGTTAAATTCTACAACAACAGCAACAACAAAAGCTTCCTTTTTTATGTTTTAATGGTTATTCAAAATCCAAAAAGAGGCATTATGCCTGATTTCGTACACTGCATCACAATTGGTATAATAAGAACGTCTTGGCATGTTCGCATTCCATACCGTTTACTTTTCTCTCTCCTTTTGTCTGTGAATCCTGTGATTACTATAACATTAAAGATGATTTTGTTCTTGAGAGGTTTGTATTTTGACACACAATGGAGACGGAATCTCAGTCTACTCAACTAGAGGTCGAAGTATAACAGAGTCCTATTCCTCATCATATACCAAGGGTTGAGATACAACTAGGTCCCAATAACACGTATAAATAATCATATTTTTACGGTTAAGGCACCAGAAGCAATACGCATCATTAAGCTTTTGGTACCCATTTGATGCTGCCAAGGAACAAGATCATTTTGTTAACCAAGCGATTGTTAAAATAAATGATTGACTTTTGGCGGTTCTCAGATTAGTCGGTTGAATTGCGATAAGAAGATATCTAACTGACCATAGTCGCTTGAATTACTATGAGACGATAACTAACGAAGGATGGAATATTGTTCAATGATAGAAAAGGAAAACCTTACAAATATTTAGGTTGCGTTTTAATGTTTAAAGGACAACTAGCTACACACGTGCTCGAGAGAGAGAGAGAGAGAGAGAGAGAGAGAGAGAGAGAGAGAGAGAGAGAGAGAGAGATTAAATAAGGCAACATTGACGATTATATAATGTTAATTGTTTTATCGGTATAACAGAACAGTTAATTACATTTCCTATGTACATTTTGTAATTATATTTCTATGAGAAAGTGTATCATTCAAACATCATGTTCAGTTTCATTGTGTTTATGTAATCGATTAAATTGTTATATTTGTTTACTTTGGCTCGTGTTGTTCTGTCCTATGTCTTTCCTTACATAACTGTTTTCCATTAATTAGTTCATGTTTTATTGTATCGTTAGCTCGGTTTTGTCAATTACACCGTGGTCGATCATCTCATGGATAATGATAACTTCAACACCGTAGATGTGGGGAAGAAACGGAAAATGATATCACGTCTCACACCACATTCTCTCACACTAGTTATATCTCATTTTGTCGTGATAAAAGTACGAAACCATGTTGTTGCAGAAACTTTGTACAGGGACATTGAGAAGAATAACTTCTAACTAATTATCTGAAGAAAAACAAAATTTTTCTGTTGACCAATATATCAACAATTGTCTTAAAAATTAATGTATCAATATAAAAAAAAAACATCGAGGCCACTTAAGCTTAAGTAAGTTACGATGGAAGACAATTGACAGTTGGAAGATTTTATGTGCACCCAAGTGTGATTGACCAGAATTTGGTCGTATATATATATATATATATATATATATATATATATATATATATATATATATATATATATATATATATATATATATATTACCATACCGTATAATATCGATTCTATCGGGAATAATATCGGTAGTACCCACAATAATATCGATAATATCACAGTATCCAGCCTGTGTAGCAATACTATGACTAATATAGTTCTACATCGATTTAAAACTTATGAGTGATACATTAAATTGTTATAACAAAAGTGCTTTTAGATCTTGATGCAGTGATCATAACCATTTGTATTGTCCCAGAAAGGTTATAAAATTACAGATTCTGTTGTTTTGATTTAACTGAAAACGTTCAATTTGCTTGTCAACCGTACAACTGTATGGTTTCTCTCATTAGCTGTCTGTAACGCAACGCCAGTATTTCACGCCATGAAACTATTCAATTCAACCACATAATACCGGGAACTATTTACTACGCTACTTTAGGTCAGTCGTGATTGTAAGCCACATTTCGCCTGTAACTCTGCGCCATATATACTACCACAGCAGCAATAAATGGACCATGACGACGACGGGTCAGTACCTTCTCGTTTATTCCACTGCATTATTTACCAGTCTCAACTTATAAATACTACACATGTAGTCATACGATCAGCTCAGATTTTAAAAGAGACTACTGAGACACAGGGACACTCATGTGGCTGTAACCGGAATTCAACAAACTTAAACCAGGTCATCATACGAATCACTAACATTTCACTCAGTGACGTTTGCCCATAGCAATTGTCTAATTATTTTGGTATGAGGATTATCTCCGCAGCACCGACAACCATATTCGAGCAAGTAATCACAAAATCTAAAACAAATTCTTAAAATGGAGAGCTATTAACAAAAGGTGCATACTCAAACTTTATTACAATATGTTGTACAGAACTAAAAGTATTACAATATATTGTACAGAACTAAATGTATTACAATATATTGTACAAAACTAAATGTACTACAATATGTTGTACATAACTAAATGTACTACAATATGTTGTACAAAACTAAATGTATTACAATATGTTGTACAGAACTAAATTGATTACAATATGTTGTACAAAACTAAATGTACTACAATATGTTGTACAGAACTAAAAGTATTACAATATATTGTACAGAACTAAAAGTATTACAATATATTGTACAAAACTAAATGTACTACAATATGTTGTACATAACTAAATGTATTCCATTATGTTGTACAGAACTAAATTTAATACAATATGTTTACAGAACTAAATTGATTACAATATGTTGTACAGAAATAAATTTAATACAATATGTTATACAGAACTAAATTGATTATAATATGTTGTACAGAACTAAATTGATTGCAATATGTTGTAAGAACTAAATGTATTACAATATGTTGTAAGAACTAAATGTATTACAATATGTTGTACATAACTAAATGTATTACAATAAGTTTTACAGAACTAAATGTATTACAATATTTTGTACAGAACTAAATGTACTACAATATGTTGTACATAACTAAATGTATTACAATAAGTTTTACAGAACTAAATGTATTACAATATTTTGTACAGAACTAAATGTACTACAATATGTTGTACATAACTAAATGTATTACAATATGTTGTACAGAACTAAATTGATTGCAAAATGTTGTACAGAACAAAATGTATTACAATATGTTGTAAGAACTAAATTTATTACAATATGTTGTACAGAACTAACTGGAAGTTTACCTAAGCCTTCGATACATGAACAAGTCTGTGAAATTTCTAGCAATAACTTAAAAGCAGCATATTGAACTATTCTCTATAAATTAATACTAGTTTTACTGAGAAATCCTCCATTAGGCATACTACTACTAATAGTAGAACTTAATTCGCTTTGACTAACGAAATATTTCGTTCTCTGATTATTTTAATAAACTTAGCTAAGGAACTTTACTATGTCAGTTAAGGCCTATCGCTTGATGTGGTGTAGCAAACCGTTTCAGAGGCAAATTAAAATGAAGAAAGCGCCATGAGTATCTACCATAGTCAATATTTCAGTTCAGTCTCTCTAAAGTAAGTATATGTAATAACTACTTGTCTGAACAATCTTTTGTGGACGACATTTCAACCATCGTTGTGTCGATATCCTTTCCAGACACTACCCTTAATGTTAAGCATAGTAGTAAGAAACGATATACAACACGCCCTTTAAAATCTCGATATTAGCAATCTCTTTGTGTGTGTGTGTGTGTGTGTGTTTCTTTGTGTGTATGTTTCTTTGTGTGTGTGCGTGTTTCTTTGTGTGTGCGTGTTTTTCTCTAGGTGTGTGTGTGTGTGTTTCTTTGTATGTATGTTTCTTTGTGTGTGTGTGTGTTTGTGTGTGCGTGTTTTTCTCTAGGTGTGTGTGTGTTTCTGTGCGTGTGAGCGTTTGCGTGCGTGTTTCTATGAGTGTTGTTTTGTGTGTGTGTGTGTGTGTGTGTGTGTGTGTGTGTGCTATTCTATCTGTGAGTTTGTCCTGATGAGATCAACCCTTGGCTACCTGAGATACGTGTTTATGTATTATCGCCACATTTATATGATATAGTTTCAACAATGCGCATTAAGCTTTACCTTTTTGCAATAACGCCGAAGCAGTATATTTATGCAGAAGAGGATAATGCATGTTCCCTCAACTTGCAGACTAATATCTCTACTGTGTGGGAAATATATTCGAAAATGTCTTGTGAAATGTTTGTGAAACTGCCATGTATCCAACAGCATAAAATTCTCCAGTATGGATTCAACCTAAATGATTAGATAGATTTCTCGTTGTTTAATATATAAAACACCTTTCTAATGCAAATTATTAAAGAGATATTTTGTGATATAAATAATACCTCTGTAACGCAAATCATTTCAAGTGATATTTTGTGATATAAATAATACCTTTCTAATGCAAATCATTTCAAGTGATATTTTATTAATTAAATAATACGTTTCTAATTCTCCATCTCCAATATGGATTCACCCGAAATGATTAGATGGATTTATCGTTTTATGATATACAAAACACCTTTCTAATGCAAATCATTTCAAGATACTTTGTGATATAAATAATACCTCTCTAATGCAAATCATTCCAAGTGATATTTTGTGATATAAATAATACGTCTCTACTACAATTCGTTTCAAGTAATATTTTGCGATATGCAGAATACATTTTTTTTACATGTGTTTCTAAGGCAAATCGGTTAAAGGGTTATTGTACGAAACTCGTAAAAGACGTCAAGAAAGTCTGGCATATATGTTTAATTTTTAAACTTAGAAATACTAGATTATATGATAGGCATTTCTAATGGTTTAAGCATTTCTAATGGTTTAACATTTTCTTTCAAGATATGACCCTCCAGGTGTTACATAAAATGACCCTTCAGGTGTTACATTAAATGACCCTTTAGGTGTTACATTAAATGACCCTTCAGGTGTTACATTAAATGACCCTTTAGGTGTTACATAAAATGACCCTTCATGTGTTACATAAAATGACCCTTCTGGTGTTACATTAAATGACTCTTTAGGTGTTACATTAAATGACCCTTCAGGGCTTGTGTGCCAGAATGACCTATACTTATACCACTGCTATACCTAATTTATATTTATCATATTGTCACTGATACTCAGTCCAGCTAAACAATAATTGCTGCTATTATTCTGATCGAAGACATATATTAAATAATTATTTTGGGCCGTTCTCTGAAACGCTAATTGTGTATGTACGTATAAAGGATATAACCTCAAAAGCTTGGATAAGGTTGATGTATTAATTTCAAAGTCACAGCAGGTGGAAAGGCATTTGAGCTTTATTGTTTGACTTTGACACCGACTCTTATTGGAGTACGAATGTGTTACTAGGGATAATAACATGGAAAAGACGTTGTATAAATAAAAATTAACTTAAAAGGCGGAATTGTTTGTGGGCAATACAATATACCTCTTATGCTAGATATTCGTTATACCTTGTTTTTTTATACTTATTCCTAAACAGGCGTCTAGCAAAATGTCTCTGGCTATTAATATAAACGTAAAAGATGAAAATTCTACAAGGAAAATTGTGACTAAAATGCATCACATCTGTTCAATAAGCACATGTCATCTAACAATAGTCATTCATGCGTTGATTTGTTTGTTTGATTAGGATTTTTAACGTAGCTTTAACAATATTTCAGTCATATCGTTAAGATGTCTGCAGTGAGGCAGTTTATCGTGATGTTTAGCACTTGGGCATTATGCCGCAGACATGTATCATGATGTCCTACCCAGTCACATTATCCTGACACCAGGCCGACCAGTCCTAACACTAACCTATTAATGCTGAGCGCCAAGCGAGGCAGCTGTTAATACCATTTATGTAAGTCTTTAGTATGACTCGGCCGGGGATCGAACCCACGACCTCCCGCTTCTGCGGCGGACGCTCTAACCACTAGGCCACCGGAGCGTTTCATTCATGCGTTGAGACAGAAACGTCGAGTAATTTCTTTCACACTGTACAAAGTAATTGTTATCAATATCATTGCAATATGAATGTTTTCTTATAACGCAGCCATAAAATCGTTATAATGGCAAACCCCTTAAGGTGAACGATGAAACTTTTAAAACAGTCCAGGTGTCCTTTATAAAGGTAAATGCCAGATATGTTTGGTATTCATTTTATGTATTCACACTTGCATGATATATTTCTTGGATGTATTTAGTTACTAAGTATATACTATATAGCTGAAAGAAATGGTAGTTTACCAATTTCACAACATTTTAGTAGTTAATCGTTTAGTATTCGGCAACGTGTTTCTCAGTTCACCGCTTTTACTTTCGGGCTAATAATGTTACACTAGTATTTTTCAGCTTTCATTATGGATATGACTGGGTTGTATCTATGCTTGTAATCCTCTTGTAATTATCCTTCATTAATCACATCAGTTATAATTAACCAATTAAAGATAATTTTCAAAGAGTAAAGAGCCCTAAAGAAGTCTATGACTTTTGCCAATTATTTTAGATTTGCTTTTCAAAGCTGTATGTTCATTTCATGCTGATAGGTACAAATCTATCACCCATTCACAGCGACCAACCAGCCTACGACTCATCATAAACCATCTAGTTTAAAACTGATATTACAAAAATTGTTCACTGTAGTTCCAAATATGTAAAAGGATTGTTTTTCCGCCTTTATATACCCATCACCTCCCCGTGTGCAGTTACACGTACCACGTGACTTTTTGCCAGTTTGTTAACACATATTAAACGATCCGTGTACAAGAAAGCAACATACTTAAATTACGTTATGTTCGCTGTTCTCCGGCAACATAACGATGGACTCATTTATTCTAGACTTATTCGGAACATTTTTCATAAACCTTCATCTGGACGGATACAGAATAATTTTTACCAGACCAAAAAATGGACAGATCCAGAACAGTTTCCACCAGACCTTATATGGACGGATACAGAACAGTTTTCACCATGCCTCATATGGACGGATACAGAATAGTTTTCATCATACCTCATATGGACGGATACAGAACAGTTTTCACCATGCCTCATATGGAGTGGGGCCCCGAGTGGCAGAGTGGTCAAAAGCGCTCTCCGTTACGGATCACTGCCATCTCACCTCTGTCTGCGTGGGTTCGAATCTTGGATTCGGCCAATGTGGGTATGTGAGAAAGTTTGCCTGTAGCTTCTCGTGGGTCGGTGGTTCTTTTCGGGGTTTTCCTTGTTCTTCCTCCACCATTACTACTGGCCGCCATGTATAGCCTATCTTAAGCTGGAAAATGGCGTTAAGCCCTATAGCAGCAACAACAACAACCTCAAATGGACGGGTACAGAATATTGTCATTGCCAATTTGTCAGTTTGCAATGTTAGACAGCCTTCAACAACTGTTCACGTCTTAAAGCTTTATTACGTACATGAATTTACTGAACAAATCTTGTCAAATATGGCTTAATTGTGGTGTCAATTTAATTCGGGTTAAACAACAACTATTGCAAAATCATAGCTCATTAACGATGTTATCCTACAGTTGGTGATTCCAACAATTAATACATGTCGATCATGTGAAACTAAAGTATGTGTAGATGGAAAAGACGATTTAAATGCTTGACGAGTTCACTGACACACCGTGGCGTGGAAAAGATCTTTTTATTTAGTTTTAGACGGCTGATCGCCTCTCAGAAATGTTTGTATACAGTCATGTTTATGATATATATCATTTGAAATAATCTTTGACACCTGTTATGGCCGAAGATATTACTGTTTGTGACACCGGGTGATCAGAGGTCAAGGAGAAAAGTGACCAATAAGGCATGGACTTTAAACAGAAAATTAATTCATGTTGATTACAAGAAGGCCCTTCGTAGCTGACACATGTCAAACAACAGTTCAGTTGGGCGTCATAAAGAGCGTTCCCCTACCAATCTAAGTAAATACTGTCCAGGGAGTAGCACCATATCGTTTGACTGAAAACCTGTCCATCGTGTCAATTAATCGCCAGCCGATATCGCTCAGCATGAGAAAGCAATACAAACACAATGAAAAGAAATTGGAAAAAATAAAAACATGCTTAATGTGATAAGAGAGTAACATAATTGATTTAGATATGTTAGTCATTTTCATCCAGTCTGACAGATTTCACCAGAGATCATTTAAATTAGAAGTGTTTAAATTGAAGCTCGGTTTATGGCGGGAGTTATTACATCAATAAAATGATGAACAGCAATAAAATGGAGAAAATCATCGTTTATCCTATAATTATTTGAACGAAATGATGAAATACAGAAGCAAATAAATACATTGAAAACGTGTCTGCATCAGAAGTCGATCTTTAGTGAAGGAATATATAAATGGTTGAAATTAAGAATGACTTTCTTTGATATAAAATGTAGCTAAACAACTGTATTTAAATAGGCTGTGAACTGGCCACTAAAGGACTCGTCGGATCACGTGTGATACTAAGGAAAATATTGCGACATACGTTTCACTACCGCCTTCTACATGCTTACAATTATCTGAAAAAAATATTAATCTTGTTTCAGGTTTATACCAGGTAAGGTTACCCTATGACTGTTAGTTCGGATTTTCTCCACCGTTAATATGATTCAACATATCTCAGAATTTTTTTCTCCAAAATCTGGGTATAAGAAATAAATACAATGTCAAAGCCTTGTAGAATCACACATAAAATTCAATTAGAGTTATCACATCATATGTTTACTTCATTAGGAACCAAAACAATTTGAGCAGTCGTTTATCATACTCTCTCATTCTACGGCTCGCATCCTCGAAATATTTGACGAGAAATTCGTGTATAAGCCCCGAAATTCAAACATCGAATATATTTTATTCAGACAATATTTATTAAATAGCAGTACGATTTTAAAGTACACAAATATATTGTTGATAGTTCTGTCCAACCAATACTGAACGGAAGAAAGCTATATATATATATATATATATATATATATATATATATATATATATATATATATATATATATATATATATATATATATATATATAACTTCCTGGTTATAAATTGAGGATCGTTTAATTTAACTGGCGCGTATGAAGAAAAAACACCCCACAATTAAAATAGTGGTATAGATGTGTAATGCTCTCAAAAGCCTGATGATGACGGTGTATATGTTTATGGCGGCATTACAAAGCTTGATAAAAGGGCCCCGAGTGCCCGAGTGGTCTAAAGCGCAGTCCGTTACGGATCACTGACATCTCACCTCTGTCTGCGTGGGTTCGAGTCTCGGATTCAGCTAATGTGGGTATGTGAGAAAGCTTGCCAGTAGCTTCTCCTGGGTCGGTGGTTCTTTTCGGGGTTTTCCTTGTTCTTCCTACACCATTACTACTGGCCGCCATGTATAGCCTATCGTGTGCTGAAAAATGGCGTTAAACCCTACAACAACAACAACAACCGCATTCAACATGCTTACAATTATCAGATTAAATATTAATGTTCCTTCAGATTTATACCAGGTAAGGTTACCCTATGACTGTAAGTTCGGATTTTCTCCATCGTTAATATGATTCAACATTCTCCAAAATCGTTGGTATAAGAAACAAATACTATGTCAAAGTCTTCTAGAATCACACATAAAATTCTATTAGAGTTATCACATCATATTATTACTTCATTGTGAACCAAAACTTTATGAAAACAATTTGAGCAGTCGTCTATCATACTCTCATTCTACGGCCGCATCCTCGAAATATTTGACAAGAAATTCGTGTATAAGCCCCGAAATTCAAACATCGAATATATTGTATTCAGACAATATTTATTGAATAGCAATACGAGTTTAAAGAACATAAATTTATTGTTGATATTTCTGCCCAACCAGTACTGAGCAAAAGAAAGATATATATATATATATATATATATATATATATATATATATATATATATATATAACTTTCATGTTAGACATAGAGGATCGTCTAATTTAACTGGCGCGTATGAAGACAAAAAAACACCCCACAATTAAAATAGTGAATATTTTTAAAATAAGGAAATGCTAAGAAAACAGACTGACTCTATTTTGCTCGAGTTACAAATGATAAAATCAGTTTTTAAGAATATATCATGCAAGAAAGTTATAAAATGTGGTATAGATATGTAATGCTCTAAAATGCATGATGATGATGGCGTATATGTTTATGGCGGCATTACAAAATTTGACGACATCTTCAATTTGAACACAATTCAAACTCATATAGAAATCAGAAATAATACCGAATGAATATTTTAGAGGCTCGGATTATTTTTGTATTAAATATATTCTCATTTACTTCAAACGGTAGCGAAGACGTACCCGTAAGTAATGAACATACATGTATATCTGTAATGAATGATGTATCTATGGTTACACCCTATGTTGGTTATGAATTTACGCATATATAACAATGAATATAGTGTCAAACAGTACAACGTCTGGAAACCTACTTTCGGACTATCTAGCATAAACTTTTGTGCAATTTTTAGTACGTCACACAAACACATATAATTAAGCCACCATTGGCTATTTTTAAGGACTTACTATATTAAACTGCATTATATTATGTTGAAATTTTGTATTTTTAAAGCTGTTTTCTTTATCTATGATCAACACGATTTTGCTTCTTTGTAGAAGATTGTTTTTAACCTCATATATGAATAGGTTCATATTCTTGGCATATGTTAGTTGAAAACTTCTTTTTCGTGACATATTGATGGAACAATTCCGATTCGTGAGATATTTTGTATCAAGATTTTTTTAAAGAATAAAGTGTTTGTAGGATAGTACCTGCTGGACACTCAGTGAAAACATAGCGCTTAAGCAAAGAGTGGTTGTATCATGGTACATTATGAATAAGGCCATAATTTTATATCATATTATCTTGCTAAACGTTTTTCTTATTTGGTTTCTCTCAAGTGTTTCTTTTATGATGCAGACTGTAAGCCCCCCTCCCCCCACAACAACGCTAATTACATCATCATGGACAAGTTCAATTGCAAATAATTTCACATTTTGAACGAATATAAGTAAGACAAAATAGGCATGTCCGTAAGACAAAATAGGCATATCCGTAAGACGAAATAGGCATATACAAAATAGGCATATCAATAAGACAAAATAGGAATATCAGTAAGACAAAATACGCATATCAGTAAGACAAATAGGCATATCCGTAAGACGGAATAGGCATATCAGTACAAAATAGGCATATCAGTAAGACAAAATAGGAATATCAGTAAGACAAAATACGCATATCAGTAAGACAAATAGGCATATCCGTAAGACGGAATAGGCATATCAGTACAAAATAGGCATATCAGTAAGACAAAATAGGAATATCAGTAAGACAAAATAGGCCTACCCGTCAGACAAAATAGGCGTAACAGTAAGAATAAATAGGCGTATCAGTAAGACAAAATAGGTCTACCGTAAGACAAAATAGGCGTATCAGTAAGACAAAATAGGCGTATCAGTAAGACAAAATAGGCGTATCAGTAAGACAAAATAGGCGTATCAGTAAGACAAAATAGGCCTACCCGTCAGACAAAATAGGCGTAACAGTAAGAATAAATAGGCGTATCAGTAAGACAAAATAGGTCTACCGTAAGACAAAATAGGCGTATCAGTAAGACAAAATAGGCGTATCAGTAAGACAAAATAGGCGTATCAGTAAGACAAAATAGGTCTACCGTAAGACAAAATAGGCGTATCAAGCTGTCATACATCTGCATAACCATACTAATGATCAGCAGCTTTGTTTTAAAAATGCTAGTACAAGTCAGTAATTAGAGAAGCATATAACTGGAATCAAAGATATACTTCCTTTCTTGTAAATAAGGAAAGCTTTACTTCCTTTCTTGTGAATAAGGAAAGATTGACTTCCTTTCTTGTGAATAAGGAAAGATTTATTTCCTTTCTTGCGAATAAGGGCGATGTTTTGGATCTTCCTGGTCTACGTTTATTGTAACATCCGCGTTCCGTATCATTTATATGTAGAATCTACAAGTATCTGTTATTTGAATGAACGACTCAATAATGAGTTACACAAGTTTGATGTTATGACAGTCACCTACATATGGCCATATAGTTTCGATTTCGAATCAAAATTCATCCAAATACCAAGCTTTCAGATACCTATCTGCCTTACTAAAGTGGAGATATATTTAAAAAAAACGGGGACTCCATTTGTTTGAATGAACGGGGACTCCATTTGTTTTGAATGAATGGGGACTCCATTTGTTTTGAATGAACGGGGACTCCATTTGTTTTGAATGAATGGGGACTCCATTTGTTTTGAATGAACGGGGACTCCTTTTGTTTCTATTATGTCTGTGTGAAAAGAACCAACATCAATCTATAAAAACTTCTGAGCTTGATTTCATACATGCGGAATGTATTGGAGTATTAGTTTATGTTCTAATATGTTCTATTGATCAAAGTCAGACATTACTATTCTCCATGACTTCGACGAAGACTCCTTAACTCAGGCACTACTATTTTCCATGACGACAACGAAGGCTTCTTAGCTGAGACATTACTATTCTTCATGACTTCGACGAAGACTCATTAACTCAGGCACTACTATTTTCAATGACGACAACGAAGGCTCTTTAATTGAGACACTACTATTCTCCATGACGACAACGAAGACTCCTTAACTGAGACACTACTAATCTCCATGACGACGGCTCCTTGGTGCCCTCTACATCAATAAATACATACATAAGCTCATTATAACCAAACATTCATGTATCCATCCATCATGTAGACCATGGCGTGACACCAAACTTGAATATGATAAAACAAAATCCGCCAGTGTTTAACTAAATTGTGACGATACTTGAGTTTCCACGTATAAACATAAAAAGTCTATATTGCACACTTATCAAAAGATATGAACACAATCGTTATAGCTTCTGGTAATACCGTATACTCGCTTATAAAAAAGATATGAACACAATCGTTATAGCTTCTGGTAATACCGTATACTCGCTTATAAAAAAGATATGAACACAATCGTTATAGCTTCTGGTAATACCGTATACTCGCTTATAAAAAAGATATGAACACAATCGTTATAGCTTATGGTAATACCGTATACTCGCTTATAAAAAAGATATGAACACAATCGTTATAGCTTATGGTAATACCGTATACTCGCTTATAAAAAAGATATGAACACAATCGTTATAGCTTATGGTAATACCGTATACTCGCTTATAAAAAAGATATGAACACAATCGTTATAGCTTCTGGTAATACCGTATACTCGCTTATAAAAAAGATATGAACACAATCGTTATAGCTTCTGGTAATACCGTATACTCGCTTATAAAAAAGATATGAACACAATCGTTATAGCTTCTGGTAATACCGTATACTCGCTTATAAAAAAGATATGAACACAATCGTTATAGCTTCTGGTAATACCGTATACTCGCTTATAAAAAAGATATGAACACAATCGTTATAGCTTCTGGTAATACCGTATACTCGCTTATAAAAAAGATATGAACACAATCGTTATAGCTTCTGGTAATACCGTATACTCGCTTATAAAAAAAGTCCAACTCTGGCAGTCTCTGTCTAGTGTAATGCTTCCGATTGCGTCGTATTGCATGAGAGTTCATTAAAGTGTAGAATGCAGCGATTCATCTTGATGATAAACGGTTAAACATGTCAGTAGATGTCCTAACCTTACCAATGAAAGATTATTTATATATTTTTAAAAAGTAACAATGCATTCTATTAAACTTCTAGATCTCAATAACTTTATCTTCAGCTTTCATCTGTAAAGCCTTCAAGTTTGAACATTACGATAAGACTTTTTGGGGAATGTATTGACTCAAGATCAGAGAGATATTTTTGAAAAGTCGCCAGTTTGATACAAAATTGGTTTGATGACTGTTATCTACCACATTTCCACTTATAAAATGTTAATTTGTTTTCTTACTATCTAGAATCTTAAAAGCTAGTCGTCCGTCAGTACATTGAATTCAGTGTTTAATTAGGGTTCAACGCCGCCACGCTCATTCATAGGGATAGAGGTAAAAACGGGTTACTTTATAAATGTTGGAGATAGCCTACCTTTGTGATAATAATTCACAACCCTTACCTACTTAAATTTAGTATTCTCTGTAAATTGTGATATATAAACGTTCAGGATTAAGTCTCCTGTCTGGCTTATGTCTAAAATATTGTTCTCATTTTCTTGCATCATATACAAAAAATAAATGCATTTTTATGAACGGAGTCACGGTGAAACAACTTAATTTATCACATGCTAAGTGTTTGTTTTTTAAATATCAGGCTATTTATATGTGACAA
Source organism: Unio delphinus (assembly GCA_029339505.1). Classification (NCBI taxonomy): domain Eukaryota; kingdom Metazoa; phylum Mollusca; class Bivalvia; order Unionida; family Unionidae; genus Unio; species Unio delphinus. The sequence continues at coordinate 9,449,942 of JAQISU010000036.1, read as the reverse complement.
TTTCTTTTTTTAGAGCTTTCCAAAATGTCTTTTTGGTTTTGGCTTGATATAGTGACAATCATCATTGATTTAATAACAATAAGTACCTGAATATACATAGAGATTCTAAACTTTCTTGCAGTGATCTAAAAATAAATGATATATGGCTAGATATACCAGATGTACAAGTCACAATGTAAATGCATATTACATATTACCAGTCTTGATTCATTGTTATATATGATGTACATCCTATTCTCATTTAGGTGTGTTCCCTGTTATCTATTTCAATCAAACGCATGGTCTCCGTCTCTGGCCGATTTCGCACGGTTACTCAGGTGTTACAGTGTTCGAAAGGATCGAATCCTACCCTCATATCAGCCTGGGTCAATTACAGTGGTGTGTCGGTATTCAATACACTTTACTACAATAATCTACCAGTGTTGCCTCACCTAACCAATTTGCACCGATATTCTGCTCTCGAAATACAGAATCGTGCTAAGATGAACAGTGTTTTCTATATCTGTATGACTCGATGGAACTGAATGAATACTTTGGGAATAACTTTATAACAGTGGTATAAAATTGTCGCTATTTTCCATACACGTCATCGTACAGAGTTTATTGTGATGTGGTTCAGTAGCCGAGGGCACAAATTCCGTATGACAGGTGTTTATTATCATAAATCAAACATATGAATGCCAGACATTATACATTTTTCCCTGATCTAGCTTAATTTTAGAGAGAGTCATTCAAGTGTGTCCTCGTTCTGGGAATGCTAAGGAATTTGACCAGTTCATGCGAAAATAATTTAATTTCTTTCACGATAATCATGCCACAGATTTCCACAAATATCAATGGTTTTCAAATTCAAATAAAACCTCGCTCACGTTGCGGCATTTCAAATTACGCAAATAAAAATATAACCTTTGTCCTCTTTGAAAGTACTCTTTCCAGGATTCCCACTAGAAGGCGCTCAAATCTCATATTCACTGCTGACGGAAAATATGGTCGGACGCATGTATAACACGTAAAATATCCCAGTATGTAGGAGACCTTGCATGTCGTTTGTTACAGTGGGCTGCACCACAATTTGAAAACGTAATTTTTCAAAAATACTAAATGACAGAATATCTAGAAAGTAATTATTATATTTCCTTAGAAGGGAACACAGAACGTTCCTGTTAAATAAATGAATACGAACGTACTTGTAAATGTATGGTCAGTCATTGTGTCACCATTGTCGAAGCCATATAAGTATAAGCGACATAAACCTCTTAAGTTGGCTGGAATATGTATTGCTAGCTTTGATAACGTTATGAATAATGAAAAATAATGAAAACATGTTCATAAAATGTAAGCGCTTACATGAGCGGAACTTAAATGTTGAATCCGTTACTAGTTTTTTTTCATTTGTTTGTCACTGGCAAACAACTAACAATAACAGTACTTCTTCGTGGAGGTAAGATTAATTAATGAAAAACTATGGATCATTCAGAATTGGCATTAATTTAACATATAGTACTCCACCTCAATGCGGGAGGTCATGGGTTCCATCCCCGGTATAGTCACACCAAAGACTTACAAAAATGGTACTAACAGCTGCCCCGATCGGCGCTCAGCATTAAGAGGTTTAGTGTTAGAACTGGTCGGCCTCGTGTCAGGATAATTTAACTGGGTGAGACATCATGCTACATGTCTGCGGCATGATTCCCCACTACTAGACATCACTTTAAATTGCCACACAGCAGACATCAGAGCGATATGACTGTAACATTGGTAAAGCTACGTTAAAGATCCAAATCACACACACACACACACACACACACACACACACACACACACACACACACACATACAAGGATATTCATTCAGCACCTATACATGGTACAATCTATTGATATCCCTTTGGATATTAGAGTCTATACATATCCCTGTTATAGGCATGTATAGTACAAGGTACAAGCTATATTTATTTCCTTGAAACGCATTTATATATATATATATATATATATATATATATATATATATATATATATATATATATATTACAATAACTTTAGGACAGCCAAGTTTGACAAATTTAGCTTGTATAAACCATGACACGGTTAAAATTGTGTATTCTGTCAAAGTAACGTCACTTTTGTATGGAAATTAAGAGCTCTTTTTATAAACCCATGGTATCAGTCGTACTGATGGGGTGGGGGTAATGTACACGCATTGAGCGGTTGTATCTAACAGACTTCAGAGTATAACGTCTTTCGTAAACTTATAAAGATTTTGTTTTAGTTTTAGTACATATAAACGGGCCATGGCATGCTTGCGTCTAGTTGGGTAGCAGACGTTGCATACAGTTTCAAAACAGTCACTTTATTTTGGTTTGCAATCAACGCCCGATGTATCCATCATTCTGAAACACGATTATGATACGAGTTAACACTAATCCGTTGTTTTCACGTGACGTCACAAAACGTGTGTACTTCCATATCCGCCAGTTTGAGTCCCTATCCCACATAACCGGCACATTTCATTTTGTGAGTAAGAATATAAAAATTCATCACATTCTGTTGTGCATGTCAACCTCGCGAGATCGAATCGCGTGACTCTTTTTATGTGTTTTCTTCAAGCAAAATATTTATATTTCAACCATATTTGTTATTCTTTGCTAAACAAATAGATCGATCAATAAACAAACGCATAAACAAATGGATATACAACCACGTAGAAACATGTAATGATTTTCGATTTTCACGGGCTTAAATCAGCATTTGATTATCGTTAAAGCTTAAAAGCCAATTGTTTATATACAATTTCATATTTCTAAAAGCATTTGAGGAAAACATCGTTTTTGACATTCGAAACAACGTCATGTTCCGTCAGACACATGTTTCGTTTGAATACACTAAAGATGAAACTTCTTTGACCGGTTATCGCTTTCATCTAGTATAAGCCTAAGTCCACCATCCCCTCCACAGATACAATATTTGAATATACTAATTAAAATGGTTTCTCAAATATTCTATGGCACAAACACATGTTGTCGTGAAAAATATTTGTACATACACGTTCTAGCATAAAAGACATGCTATGAAATTTTAAATCGTGACTGATATTGTATCCAGAAAATCACGATCTGGAAATACTCTTTCAAGATGACAAGCTTATGGATATGATACGAATGACGTTTTAAAAACGTCAATATTGTCTGTTTGTAAACAACAACAAAAGGTGCATTTCTTAGATATCAATAATTACACGATTACGGTTCTACTTTACGATTCTGTCTTTCGATATAAGCAAGAGAACTTCCAGCTTTATATTTATTTTTGTGCTATAGTTCACATAATTTCAAGTATAATCTATGCATTGTGTCGAAGAAGTAAATATCCTTATCGATAGTTAAATCAGATTATGTAGCGTTCTGCAAAGGTTGGGGTGGGGTACTTCCAAAATATTAATTAAAATATTATAGAAGTTCCACCTGGCTCGTGAATTTAAATTTAGATTAAAGACCAAATAGGTATACGGCTCTGAGCCCCCAGTTATATATATATATATATATATATATATATATATAACACGAAGATGCAATTCAACAATAACAATTTAATGAAACCTATAAAGTTAAATGTCACATAATCACTTGTCCTCTGAGTGATAGCCTATTTCATCTTATGATTTTCAGTGTGAGTTCGATTTTCCACCTGGCCTTTGGTTGTACTCATCTATTATCCTATCCTTCTGCTCTTCCTGAATTTCACCTCTCCCGATTTCTCTCCTCCCTTCACTTTCCTTCCTTTCTTTATCACAACAATTGGGGACACTTTTCCTGGTCTGTCCCCCGAAACTTCCTCTTCAGATTTACCTCTTCTTTCTCTTCCTTCCGTCTATAACGGAGACACTGGGACCACTCACTAGTCTGTCCCCCGAAGCTTCCTGTGAAAATCGCAAGGCGTTAACGTATGGTTTATCAAATCTCACCTCACACTAAATCATCCATTAACCATCAGATAAGGCTATTACGTTTTAGGACACGCATACATACACATCGAAATTCCCACACACTCTTACAGGGAAACAATGGCGTAATAGCACGATATCATATATTCATACATCATATCACATAAGTATATCTAATATATATATATATATATATATATATATATATATATATATATATATATATATATATATATATCTATTTAATCTCATGGTACTTAACAATATTACGACAGCCAGACGTATGTCTGTACACTACACTCCCGCAAGCGTACACAAGTATTCCAATATTCATATTATTAATTTCTCAAGTGAAATCCTTTCAAAGATAACATTCAATTTCTATAATTACATGGATAATGTGTTATTGTACTAAAAATAACCACATAGCGAATTATAATAGTAGTAATTCTTACTACGGCTAGCAAGCAATACGATTCTTTACAAATAGAAACCCATTCTTCAAAATATACAAACATATCAACATCACAAAATAATTATTCCTAGTACGATATTAGTAATAATACGTATATATAAACGATCTACAATTAAATGCAGTCGCAGAAAGCAAAGATCAAACAAACAGCTCACTGACCTTTCTAGAAGCTAGCTTAGAAAATTCTGTTCCTAAAGCTTTTCCCGCCAATTAACGTATGGCTACGGAGTTCCAATTCTTTACAGACAATCCTCCTTAACGGGTAATCGGAAACTAAAGCTAGCCGGCCGGTTAAAGATATTATATTTTAAAATAAATCAGGGTCCCACCCCTTCCTCGATTCTGATTGGGTAGCGCTGGGGCCCTATCCACTCGACTCCTTCAATCTTGCGGTCCGTCAGCGTATCCAGAAGATAAGGCACGCCCACTCCTTCTGACAGCTTCTTTGATGTCCAAAACATCATTCCAGCCCAAGGTGCTAATTACACATCTGACGCCCTTGGTCAGCTTCCTCTCTTAACTATGGTAAACTTACGTAAGGGATGGTGTTAGCCGGCGGTCATGTGCAACAATAAACAGTGGCTTGTCCGACTTACTTGATAACACATGGTTCTAATTTAATTTTGAGTCGGGCAACGCCACATTCCCCCACGCTTGAGAATAAAATCGGGATTTTATTTCCTCAAAATTATTCCAAATGCAAAGGCTTTACAATACGATTAAAACTAAAATCATCGTGACACTACACGAGTAAATAACAAAGTCATCGTGACACCACTCGAATAAATAACAAAGTCATCGTGACACTACACGAATAAAACAAAATCATCGTGGCACTACACGAATAAAACATGAATATATATATACAGAGTGATTATTAAATTTCAGCGCTTCTGCTCATGAAATCAGCGCCTACGTTCTCTGTACCCTTATGACGGTATTCTCCACTTCCGCGCCCTCTACCTCTGTCACGCCCTCGTCCACGGAATCCCTGTCCATCACCAGCAGGTGGTATGCCAAAGTAATTGCGTGGACCCTGATAGTAACTGCGGAAATAAGGTCTTGCATAGCCATCATAGTAGCGACGAAAATATAGCCTGCGTCTAGGTGGACCACTAAACTGGCGTTGCTCTTCAGGTTCCTCCTCCTGGTACTGTTGGACTGGTCTCCTCCTGTAGAATCTACGATAACTACGCCGTTCTGCAGCATATTTGCTACCCTGGACATTGGTTCCACCAGGTCTAGTGACGTTAGCAGCTTCGTTGCCCTTTTCCCCCTCCACTACGTCAAATTCTACAGTCTCACCATCCCCAACATTTCGAAGATATTTCCTGGGGTTGTTCTTGATAATGGCTGTTTGGTGGATAAACACATCTTCCTTGGTGTCATCCCTATTGATAAAGCCATATCCGCTTTTTACCTTGAACCATTTTACTGTACCGGTGACCTTCGTCGCTATTACTTTCTTTCCAGCCTTTACCGACCTCTCCGGTTGGTTTTCGGAGTCGGACATGACCCTTGATGGTAAAATAGGCAAATTAGGTGTTTCTCGTGTCACTACTGTGGTGACAACAAAATCGCTGACGGTCTCTCTTTCTGTTCCCGCTTCAGCGTGTTTGTGCAACTGCGCCAGAGTTGCGTTTCCCTGTTGGAACTTCCTCAACTCGGCTGGAAGTACGTTACTCACCGGTGTCGCTGTAACTTGGATCGGCTTCGCTTTCGTCTGTCGGCTCTTGGACCTGGTCTCTACAGCACTCACTGGCATTGGTGTGCAGGTTTCGGGGTTCGGCTGGGGTAGCACATAACGGCATCCCAGTATGACGTCATGTGATAGTCCATCCAAGCACGCAGCTTCAATTTTCCCCTTCACGTACTGTGAATCGAGGTCAATGACAGCCACTGGCAATGATTCACGCGCTCTGTTCGCGTACTGAACTTCAATTACCTCCCCGGTATAATCCTCAGGCTTGACGTATTTCTTGTCGACAAGTACTGGGGCGCTACACCCGGTGTCATACAAGATGGTGACACCTTCTCCGTTGACAGTTGCGGCCGCAAGGTTGGCTGGGTTGCGACTCGCTTCCGGCACGCACTCATTCCTAGCAACGACATTCACATGGGTCTGCCTGCCTTTGGGACAGTCCCTGGCAAAATGCCCCAGGCGCTTGCAGTTAAAACACGTCGGCGGCCCTCGCCGACTTGCAAGTCCTGGTTTCGTGGGTGAGGCCTGTCCAGGTCGATAGGTGGCATCCCTCCCTGCAGGTGTCCCTTCGACCTTCCCGTCACCCTGACGGTTGCGGACAGCCGGCTCAACCTCCCCCATACGACGCGACTCAGAGGGTCGGGGTCGATCCGCGCCCCCGGAACCTCCACTCTTCGAGTGCGCCTGTTCATATCGCTCCGCCATGTTAGCGATCTCTTCGAGCGTACGGTGCTCCCTCTCTGCTAGGAAGACTGTCAACTCGCGACGGTAAGTACTCAGGACATGTTCTTTGAGTATAACCTCGCGTAGCCCCTCGTACGAACGTTCGACTTCAGCCATTTTCATCCACTTCTCAAATAAACTTCGAACACGGTTGTGGAATTGAGAGTGGGTCTCGGTTACCTTTTTCGCCGAGTCCCGAAAAAGTTTCCGGTAAGTCTCGGCGGTCAGCCGATAATGGCAGAGAAGGGCCTTCTTGAGGGCATTGTAGTCATCAGCCTCTTCTGCAGCTAAGCCGTGGTAGACTTCCCGAGCTGCACCTTGCAAAAAGGCTGAGACATTAATGGCCCAGTGCTGTTCAGGGACCTGATGAGCGCGTGCGAGTTTCTCGAACTGCACGAGAAAATCGTCAATAGCCTCCTCCCTGTCATTGAAGCGTGGCATGTTGATCTGGACCATGCGGTGGTCGATGAATGGTCGGCCGGTCGTTCCAGAGCTGGTACTGGCGTCGTCCCGTCCGTTGGTCCTAGCTTCAACTCTCACCTTTTCCATCTCCAGAGTGTGGGCGAGTCTGGCTTTCTCTTGGTCCGCAGCTATCTTGGCTAGCTCCAGCTCTCTTTCTCTCTCTGCTGCTCTCTCCGCTGTTTCCTTGGCCAGCGCTTTCTCTGCCTTCCATTCCTTGATTCTTTCTTCGATAAATGCAGCCAGACGATCTCCCTCGTATCCAAGATCTTCCGACCCCATGGCACGGTACTCTTTGATCATTTGCCTTTCTGTAGCCATGTTTATATACTAATACGAAGTGATACCTTGTCTCACCCCTGCTAACAATCGACAGATTTTACAACTTCCTAGCCAAATACTTACCTGTCGACAACTAATTCCTTTCAGGTAAGATATTTGCTCGATATTTGCTTCACAATTACTGCAGGTAATAAAAGATCTACAAAGCATGTAAATATCAAATATAACAAACATAAGATGAGAAAATCATAAAAATTCAAAATACACAGGATGGAAAATAACTCACAACTGTTTCACACTGTTCATTAATACTCCTAACAAATAAACTTTATGTCTTTAAACTAATATTTATGTCTAATTCAAATCCCGGACGAAAGCGCCCACTGTAGCGTTCTGCAAAGGTTGGGGTGGGGTACTTCCAAAATATTAATTAAAATATTATAGAAGTTCCACCTGGCTCGTGAATTTAAATTTAGATTAAAGACCAAATAAGTATACGGCTCTGAGCCCCCAGTTATATATATATATAACACGAAGATGAAATTCAACAATAACAATTTAATGAAACCTATAAAGTTAAATGTCACATAATCACTTGTCCTCTGAGTGATAGCCTATTTCATCTTATGATTTTCAGTGTGAGTTCGATTTTCCACCTGGCCTTTGGTTGTACTCATCTATTATCCTATCCTTCTGCTCTTCCTGAATTTCACCTCTCCCGATTTCTCTCCTCCCTTCACTTTCCTTCCTTTCTTTATCACAACAATTGGGGACACTTTTCCTGGTCTGTCCCCCGAAACTTCCTCTTCAGATTTACCTCTTCTTTCTCTTCCTTCCGTCTATAACGGAGACACTGGGACCACTCACTAGTCTGTCCCCCGAAGCTTCCTGTGAAAATCGCAAGGCGTTAACGTATGGTTTATCAAATCTCACCTCACACTAAATCATCCATTAACCATCAGATAAGGCTATTACGTTTTAGGACACGCATACATACACATCGAAATTCCCACACACTCTTACAGGGAAACAATGGCGTAATAGCACGATATCATATATTCATACATCATATCACATAAGTATATCTAATATATATATATATATATATATATATATATATATATATATATATATATCTATTTAATCTCATGGTACTTAACAATATTACGACAGCCAGACGTATGTCTGTACACTACACTCCCGCAAGCGTACACAAGTATTCCAATATTCATATTATTAATTTCTCAAGTGAAATCCTTTCAAAGATAACATTCAATTTCTATAATTACATGGATAATGTGTTATTGTACTAAAAATAACCACATAGCGAATTATAATAGTAGTAATTCTTACTACGGCTAGCAAGCAATACGATTCTTTACAAATAGAAACCCATTCTTCAAAATATACAAACATATCAACATCACAAAATAATTATTCCTAGTACGATATTAGTAATAATACGTATATATAAACGATCTACAATTAAATGCAGTCGCAGAAAGCAAAGATCAAACAAACAGCTCACTGACCTTTCTAGAAGCTAGCTTAGAAAATTCTGTTCCTAAAGCTTTTCCCGCCAATTAACGTATGGCTACGGAGTTCCAATTCTTTACAGACAATCCTCCTTAACGGGTAATCGGAAACTAAAGCTAGCCGGCCGGTTAAAGATATTATATTTTAAAATAAATCAGGGTCCCACCCCTTCCTCGATTCTGATTGGGTAGCGCTGGGGCCCTATCCACTCGACTCCTTCAATCTTGCGGTCCGTCAGCGTATCCAGAAGATAAGGCACGCCCACTCCTTCTGACAGCTTCTTTGATGTCCAAAACATCATTCCAGCCCAAGGTGCTAATTACACATCTGACGCCCTTGGTCAGCTTCCTCTCTTAACTATGGTAAACTTACGTAAGGGATGGTGTTAGCCGGCGGTCATGTGCAACAATAAACAGTGGCTTGTCCGACTTACTTGATAACACATGGTTCTAATTTAATTTTGAGTCGGGCAACGCCACAGATTATTATTTTTGAATATACATAATGACTAATGTTGACAAAACGGTTTGTTAGCGACTCAAAATGGCGACAGAAGGTGCGCGCGCGTTGAATTGTGGGTATTTGGTACTTAATCGTGACGTCTGTGAAAACAACCCATAAACGCCCGATGTATAAATCATTTTCAAACACGATAATGATAGGAGTTAGCACAAATCAACGCCCGATGCATCAATTATTTTCAAACACGATTATGATACGAGTTAACACTAATCAACGCCCGATTTATCAATCATTTTCAAACACGATTATGCTACGAGTTAACACTAATCAACGGCCGATGTATCCATTATTGTCAAACACGAGTATGATACGAGTTAACACTTATCTACGCCCGATGTACCAATGATTTTCAAACACGATGATGATACAAATGAACACCAATCAACGCCGGATGTATTCATCATTTTCAAACACGATTATGATACGAGTTAACACTAATCGACGCTCGATGTATCAATCATTGTCAAGCACGATTATGATACTAACTAACATTGCTGCTGGTATTACTGTATTTAAATACAATTCATTTTTTCTTAAATATGTGGACCTTTGGTTGTTGATTATTACAGGTATACAATACTGCATGGGTGACACATAACATTATGTCAAATCAGTTCAGTGTCTTGATGTCTACATTTGGTTGTTTTGATTTATTTTCTATATATTTCTTCAGGGTATCCCATTGATTGCATAAATGTATACATTTAGGTCTAGAGTTGATACATTTCAAGAACTGTTATTCTGGTGTCGATCGGTCGATCGATCGATCGATCGAGAGAGAGAGAGAGAGAGAGAGAGAGAGAGAGAGAGAGAGAGAGAGAAGGAAGTGAAATAAACCTTAATACGAAAGGATCGGTTTGATTAATATACAACACATTTATTAACTAACTGGGTTCCAAGGGTTGTTATCAACAGGGTAGATGTGGGAGATAAGCAACCACTTCCCTGGAAAACCTCCAATGGCTTGCGTCTGATAGAGCCTATGTCAACATAAAGCCAGTTCCAGCGTTCACAAGGGGTTCAACTAAACCCGGCGGAACCTATTTAAACGGACACGAGAAGGGATGACAAGGTGGTCGTTCATCTAAGAAAAGGTAAACCTTTTACTTTAAACCTTCGCTGCTTTGTGACTATATCCTCTCATGGGAAATTTTAAGGGAGTAACCCCTGACAGAAAATCCAGAGACGCAGTCCCTAAGGCGACTTGGCATTGTTTTCAGTGTCATATTCGCTATTCCTGCGACGCTCCTGGTGCCATGACGTATGGGATTGTTCTTTCCCTTGGATCCATCAGCTGCGTGTAGTGGGGGAATCAGTTGGAAAGGCAACATTTGATTCTCCATATCACACTGCACAGGCTTGTCCGACGGTGCGAGAGACCAACCGACGAAATTGCAAGAATCCAGTTCGACATCGCCGCCCTACAGGAAACACGAGTATCAGATTCCGGGTCCCTCATAGAAGATAAATACATGTTTTTTTCTGGTAAGGTAAGAGCGCTGACGAAGCCAAAGAGGAGAATGCTGGGTTAGTCGACAGTGAATCTCTGCTGCAGAAGATAGAAACCTGCGTACATGGAAACGGAAGATTGTTGACCCTATGCCTCAACAACACAACCGGGCCTTTCAACCTGACCAGAGTTTACGCTCCCAAACAATACGCCACGGCAGATACCAAGGTTGAGTTCTACGACGATTTAATCTCGTCCATCAACAAAATTCCCAAGTAAGAGAACGTGATATTACTGGGCGACTTCAACGCTAGGGTGGGTGCTGACCATGACTCTTGGCCTTCCTGTCTTGGCAAATTTGGCATTGGGAAGATGATTGAGCATGGGCAACAACTACTAGAGATGTGCTCGAACCACGACCTCAGCACCACCAGTGCGTTCTTTCAGGCAACGCCGCAGCATAAAGTGTCTTGGAGGCATTCCCAGTCCAAACACAGGTACCAACTGGACATTACGAGATGGTCTGCCATGAAGGGTGTTCTTCGTACCCTTACGTGACCGCGACACTAAGCACTCGCTGGTGTGCTGCGAAATCAAGTTTATGCCAAAGAATACACATCGCTATAGGCAGGAAAGCAAATCACCCACTGACGTGAGCAGGACGTCATAACCAGGCAAGGTTGAGGAATTTACTTATGCCCTCTCCAAGACGTTTGATTTAGAACCTCTCAACGGCTGTGTCAAAGAGAAATGAGATCACATAAGATAGACTGTGTACAGAACAGTCACATTGATAATTGATAAGAAGTAGTCAATTAACAACGACTGGTTTGAGGCTAACTCCTCCACACTTACGCCAACCATAATAGAGCGTGTTCAACTGGAATACAAACAATCACAGAGGACTCTACAGGCATACAGGTGTACTAGAAGCAAAATGCATATGTTAGAACGGCAGTAGCTTCAGCACTGTCAGAGCATCCAGTCAGCAGATTCCAGAAACATCAGAGGCCTGTACGATGGCATAAAGAAAGCAATGGTTTCCACGAAGAAAGTCATATCACCACTGAAGTCTGGCGCAGGCGATACAATCAACGACAAGGGTAAGCAGATGACGCTTTGGGTGGAATAGTACCGTGAGCTGTACTCCAGGAGAACCACATGACCAACGATTCCCTCAACGCTATTTGCTGAGGAGTCTAGTTTCGTTAATAAACTCCTCAATGTAACTCCTTTTGTTTCCTCTCGTTGTAAAGTGCCCCTAGAGCTATCCAGGTCTCTTCTCAAAGGTGGTATCGTTGAAACATATGCGTTTGGTTCGAACGCAAGTACCTTAAAATAAGATTGTTTTTAATTGCATGATGGGGGTTAGAACTATCGGGATTAGAAATTGCTTAGAGTAAATAGGTTAAGGTCATAGGTCAGTTTCTTTGTTCCCTTCAGAAATTAAGTAGCCGATACTGGATCTTTTTTTCTATGACTCCGACGTAAACGTAATCGTACGGTGAAAGTTATTTGCCGATTGAAACGAATATTTGGAAACTGTATTTTATTTCGATCTGTTTTGATTGTACATCTTCGATAAATCTACACCATATTAGGGATCTATATAGTGCTTCGTTAAGAAGCTTTTGCCTTAGTCTTCCCTTGAGAAAACATGTACACAAAAATGCCATTAACTTGTAAAAGGTGTTCATTGTTGAAAACAAAATTGTTAAATTTGAGAACCCGTTTTAAAGGTTTGACCACATATGGAGTTGTAATGGATGAATCAGATTGACAATCCCATGCTTCCTTGAAGGCAGTGATACCTACTCGTGTGATATGCTGGTGTTTATAGAATATTTATCCATGGTCTTGAGGAGAGTATTATTTGGACGTTATGGTGTTTTATTGAAATTGTTTCGTTGAAATCGTCCATGATAACTTGGATATATGAAGGCAGTTTGTCCACCAACGGTATAAGCTGAAAATCAACGAACTCAGATATTATTTCAGTGCAATAGCTGATTCTGGAGATTACTGACCTCCCCGAGTTACCCATTTTGGGTATTTTAGATGGTAAATAAAATCAACGTTTTGTGGGCACCACTGATTGGAGGTAATGTAGCATATTTTCATATATGTATCCTGTGTTATTCATGTCTGTAAATGTGTCTCACATTTTCAGCGCATTCAGCTGATGGGTAATGACTCAGGGGTTTGGAAAATAAGACGACTGTCTTTTCTGTGGTGTTAAATTTTCTTTATTAATGTGCCTCTGTTAGTAACAATTTATCTCACTATCCACCCCCAGCAATAGAATTGCTTGTTCGTGTTATATGTGAGACGCATTCGTAAAAACTCAGCAATCTCCAACACCATCACTAAATGTTTATTTTTGTTCTATTCTTCATATATGTATGATATATTTTTCATAAATGTATGTATGGCAAATTAGCCAAACGCTTTACCTCTATGGTTTCAAATTAAGTAACGGAAAGAAGTGAAAACCAAATGTTTTGTAAAATATAGTAAATAATTTATTTCCCATGATCACAAAAAAAAATACTACACACAGAACTTACAATATTGTGAGGTAAACCCCAACAGATTTAAAGGCTTTATCATAAGTCCAGAAATATAGAGAATTCTGAATGAATTCCAGTGGTATTTTGGACATAATCCATTAGTGTCGAATGTGTTAAAGTTAAAGTCCCACCCAAAGAAAATACTTTAGAAAGTGTTGTGATGACATTAATACGGCATATGTAAGAGGACAGCTATAGGAAACAGGTGGAGAATCCAAAGGTGCAAAGCCTCGTGAGAATGGAGAATCAAATATGAAATACCATGGTGTGTTGAAACATTATACTATTATGGCGCTGCCATACCACAGGATGACCCTCTCTTTGAAAAGATATATATATATATATATATATATATATATATATATATATATATATATATATATATATATATATATATATATATATATATATATATATAATTCCAATGTTTATGAATTAAACGAATTTCCTGTAATATGATTGGATGTAAACGGTCACGTGATGTTGATCATGAATTGTTTACACTTCGATAAATTCTGGGACTACTTTTGGTTTTTGAAATATAAATAAACATTGCAGACATGTTACTGTGACGTAACAGCTGGGACTGACTAAAACTGAACAAGAATGTTGTCAGTAAACAAAATGTGTTAAAAACCACGGTAACCATTGCCTATGATGTAAAAGATGAAGTTTATGAATAAACGTAACTGTGGCTGTAGTCAATTTCTTCGTGTGATTCTGTGCAGGTTATGTATTACGGGGCGGTCTGAAACGCCGAATGAAAGGTAACTACGCGCTATGTAAATTCGAATGCATTATTGATGGAATAAGTTAATTTGACGATAGAAATGATGAAATTGGAATTATAAGGATTAAATGATCATGGTTGGGTATTTATTGATGAGTAAATTTTACCTAATCACTCACAAAGTAAATAAAGTCCTTACCTAATCACTCACAAAGTTAACATAAAGTCCCTCGGACTTTATTTACTTTGTGAGTGATTAGGTAAAATTTACACATCAATAAATACCCAACCATGATCATTTAATCCTATAATATATATATATATATATATATATATATATATATATATATATATATATATATATATATATATATATATATATATATATATATATATATATATATATATATATATATATATGTGTGTGTGTGTGTGTGTGTGTGTGTGTGTGTGTGTGTGTGTGCATGACGCAGTTAAAGTAAAGAAGAATTATTTTGTTGTTTTTGTTGAGTTATAATTTGTCTATTGCGATACGGATTAGTTTTTATTATAATTCGACAGAGGTATACTTCGATTAAAGCAACACGCACAATTCGTACAAGCTGCCTAGTGGTGCTATACGACATTTGTTATCTGTCCGTATTTTCGGTGTACGGGTATCTTGAATGTAGACTAGTTTTAACTGATATCATTAAAATGGATAGAGACATGACTCGTTTTAACTGATATTTAAATGGAACGAGATCTGACATGTTAAGCATAATACGTCGTTTGTAAGGTGTGCCATGTTAACATGCACGGAAACGGATTGCATGACCGATATGCATTTGGTCACAATAATAAAAATCCGTAAAAGTGAGAAATTTAGGTCAAAACGTTTGATCTACCAACAAATGAAACTCGTTGTGATTGGTATCATTACAGATTGAATCTAGAACTGCCACACCCTCCGGTTAACAGCCAATCGTCGGCTCTAATATTCGCCATTCATAAAATCACAGTCCCCGTAGCAGTTTTTTTTTACACAGGTGTTTTTCCTTTACAGTTTGTATTGACGTTATACTTCTAATCATTAGACAAAGGGGGAGTACGGTAGATAAACTGATGTACACACGCGGATAATACCTGCATTGTACTCGGATAGTGTACAAGTGGCTTGAATTAAGTTTCACCTGCTTTTGTAAAACCCTGGAATATTAAAGTCGCACATAAATTATTGTAGATTTTGCGATAGCGTTTGCTAACGATACCGGCATAAACAACACCAACACATGACCATGATTCATTTAAAACATTAACTTTCAACGTTCAGATAGCACATGTTTTCCATATGATTTGTACTTGAGCTGTTTCTTGAAGTCTGATTAAATCAGTTAACAGACCCCTTTAGAAGCTGGGAGAGGCTCGGAGCACCTGAAGAGTTTGAGACCGATGGGATTGGTTATAATGAAATTTGGAAAAAAATCGAATGCTAAGACATGCCCATATAACTTACTATAAACTGAATGCTAAGACATGCCCATATAACTTAATATATAAGATAAACTGTAGACAACAAAGTATATATCTCTGTTGGTATGTCCGTCTGTCTATCCACCTATATATCGTACTGCCATTCCATTTACCGCATACGGATTTACTATTATTTTGTACTACTGCGGTTGTTGTATGAACATCTCTCTCTCTCTCTCTCTCTCTCTCTCTCTCTCTCTCTCTCTCTCTCTCTCTCTCTCTCTCTCTCTCACACGTCACCATATACGGTGACAGACTAATCAATGATTAATATTTCCTTAAACTAACATGTGTTTTCTTTTCTTATCAATAAGCAATAATATATCTTAAAATATATACAAGTTTAGTCTCCCATTCAATAATGCAAGGAAGCCTTGTTGTTGTAGGGTTTATTACATAGCGGCCAGTATAAATAGTGGAGGAAGAACACGGAAAACCTCATAAATGACCACCGACTCACGAGACGCTACTAGAAAATTTCCTTACATACCCACACATGCTGAGTCTAAGACTCGAACCCACGCTGACAGAGGTGAGATGACAGTGAGCGTTTTATTTAACTCGGCCACTCGGGGTACCAGAAAACTTGTGCTTGGGCAGGAATGTTGTGATTCACACACTGAAGAGAAAGTGAGATATTTTATCTAATTTGACACCAGCTTTATGCGTATTTGCAAATAAAAACACAGATGATTCATAATTAGGTCCCGGCAGGACAATGGAGCAGCCCGAGGAGAACGACATTGATGAATGAATATATGCTTCTGTTTAGAGTCAGGATAATCACTCTTAAACTGTAGTAATATTAACTTCACTCTTTAAGGTGCACAGTTCTTAATATTTTTTTTGTTAACTGGAACACGTCGTCATTAACAGCTGCAATATATGGAGGAGTGCACGATGATACGTATAGAAATAAACCATTACATTCAAAAGGATATTTGGCAAATAAATCACAAGTATAGTACAGAATGTTGAAGGGATTGCATGCAAATATAGTCTGGAAAAGAAAACAACTGTCTGATTTTTATCCTCATCTAACCCACAAGAGCTTTCATATTTTCAAATACAAGTCGAGACATTCTCAGTCAAATTACGTCCCTATATAATCGGCTGTCTGTAATCTAGTATTCAAAAACGAGGTAAACACAATAGTGATACAACTAATGTTGCCGTCTTTTTTAAATAACCTCTTTTTTTTTTAATCCTTTCCTGGGGACACAAAATTATCTAACAAAATAAACGAAACCATCCACACGGGAAATGAGCTCATAAAGAGACATACCTTGTTGTTGGGTATATAACAGTTATGGAGGGCATGTTAATATGAATCAGGTATATATGCTCTTAGATCAATATATTGCAAACGCTTTGCGATGTCGTGAATTTTGATCTTACATATGCATCTGGTTTATTAATGAATGCAATAATTGTTTCCGTACTAATTATCCGATCTTTCACCTGATTGAAAAGAGATTGGCGTGCCTTTCTCTTGTCGACTTTGCTGCTACAAATAGAGTGACACCGTTTTACATCTACCGTCCACACCCTCTTATATCTGACGTTCAAGGTGTTTTATTCACCCATATCTCCGAAAAATCATTTGAGTAGATTACGGATTATTGTCAGCTATTGTGGACTTGTATTTAATATGCGCCATGTAGATAATCGTCTGTCATTTAAAATTCAGTGACATATTTGCATTTATGATGGCGAGATTTCACCTTGTGTCATCAACAAATATAAATGGTGTAAATATGTCTCTCATAAATCAGACAGGAAAGATAAAATTGAGTATGGGCCTGATGTGATTTATGGCGGGACTAGCGTTTCTGAATGGATATGCCTACATAGAGAGGCCTAAGAATTAGTTTCGTTGTCGGGTCACGTGCACTTGTTATCCAAAGAACCCGTATCTTGCGTGGCGAGCACAGTAGAAGCATTATTTGTTCGTGGCAGAAAGCCAGATCCCGGGTTTTGAAATGTATATCAAATTGCTTAACATTCTAGCGAGAAAAATCGGTGCACTATGTTATAAACCCCATATAATCGACATGGCGGGCTGTCGGTAGGTAAAAATGATTATTTAAAGTTTTAACTACAAGTGAAGTGTTAATGTGTATTATGAAGAGAGATCAGTACTTACACCCGGCCATTGAACAAGGACGTTTCATTTGGAGAGGGCGGGGGGGGGGGGGGGGGGGGGGGGAGGGGATACGATTTGTCCTCCACTTGAATTGGCATGCGCTATCAAATTAAGTAGCCTATATACAAAAATTAAAAAGCTGGTCAAGTTTTGCACCCTGTCACTGAAAAAAAAAATGAAATCACGTCCCTGCATTAATCTTTATTATTTGTAGTAGTGACTCTTATTAGTTTAGCATTGTACCAGACTGTATTTTTATGTATCGTATCAGACTGTATTATTATGTATCGTATCAGACTGTATTTGTGTGCACTATATCAAATTCATGAGAGCACATTGCACATGTACGTTGTGCAAAAGCGCTCATGAGGATACATTATCCATGTGAGTTATACACAAGCGTTCATTAGATTACATTATACACGTGCGTTGTACAAAAGCGATCATGAGAGTACATCTTGTTATATGCTCATGTTTGTCTCCGTTAAGTTTACCTTGTCAGAATCGTGCAATAGTTTACGATATTGCACTGACGTGCTCTTCATCTTGCACTCACGTGTACGACACATGTGCCCACTAGTGCATTAGGCACTACGTTGTAAACAAATCATGTACATTCACGTAGAAGACGCTTTACGTTTTGGGTGATTAAATTTGTTTCTGAATAAACTAAAACAGATGTTTTATGGACTGCCAAATATCAGCTGCTTTGCCACATGTCGCGTTATCATTTTTTTATACAATGATTTGGATTTAGGCTAGCGATAGACGCCAGACAGGTCATAAAACGTCTGGGTCCTTCCAAATAATATGAATGTGACAAGGAATACGCGCGTTTTCTTTAGCAGGTAATAATAATGGCCAACAATTTACTTACAGTTTTATATCCTGAGATGCCACAACATGTGCTTTCGTAGTTATGCGAATATCAAGGATTATACAGCTTGATTACACATTTTGAAATTGTAATATAATTCCGAGTGCAAATACATCCTCCTTACTGCACTCAAATTAAAATGAATAATATGCCATCACGTATTTTTCTATAATTACATTTGAAATAATTCATATTTGTCGTACATTATGATTCCAAACATCCAATGACAGAACAGAAACACACCTGTAGATGCCAACAGACTGCTTCCTGGCTGGTGAAATCAGATGTACTTCTTGTAGAATCGGCATAGATAACTCCAGTCCATAATTAATAAGTTTCGAAGAATGGACAAAAATACCAAGCAATTTTCATTCCTGACCAAATGTAATAGTTGTTACAATGCACATTTATTCCCAGTATAATTTGAAGTTTCAATTTTAAGTTAGATACAAACGCCAGTTCTTTCAAAGGTGATGTCTTGCGCGCGACCAAGTTCAAATTAAACTGAACGGAGTTATGTGCGCATCAATAATGTTGTTATTGTGTATTGATTAATCGCATTTGTGTATTTATTTTGGAATACAGCATAAATTTGGTTACCTTGTTTCTTGAAATGTATTGTTTATTTAATTACGCCGTAGGTATAATTAACAAAAAAATGAGCATATAATGAAAAGGTTACCGCATGTGAAGGGAAATTACGAGCTCGTTTTGTCGGATGAATATACTGCACTCCAAGGGTTGTTCAGTATGTCCATCCGAAAAACTCGTTCATTTTTTCCCATACAAATTCAGTAACCTATAAATACAAGTGCGTCGTACAAAAGCATTCAGTACAGTACAGTGACAGTACATTATGCACGTGCATTGTACAATAGCTTTCATAAAAGTAGATAATACATTTGCGTTGAACAAAAACTTTCATGAGAGTAGATTATAAATGTGCTTTGTACAAAAACATTAATGAAAGTAGATTATACATGTTCTTTGTACAAAAGCGTTAATGCAAGTAGATTATACATGTACGTTATATAAAAGCGTTTATGAAAGTCGGTTATACATGTACGTTGTACAAAAGCGTTTATGAAAGTCGGTTATACATGTACGTATATATATATATATATATATATATATATATATATATATATATATATATATATATATATATATTGTTTGCTTGTTTGATTAGTATGTTTAACGTAACTTTAACAATTTCTCAGTCATATCGCTACGGTGTCTGCATTGATGCATTTTGTAGTGATGTAGCAGACATGTAGCATGATGTCCCACCCATTCACATTTGTGTAAGTCTTTGGTATGACTCGGTGAGTGATCGAACACACGATCTCGCACTTCCGCGGCGTTGTATGAGTCACACGGGCAATTTTGAGATGCGCCACCATTCAACCTTTGTGATAATGATAGAAGGGCAATGTTATGTATAAAAACACACTGTGAAGAACAACATGTTATACTTGTGAACTTAAGACCCGTGCGTTATAAACTGTATAAATTTTTTATAATTTCGATCTTGAATATGGATCAGTCCGGACTGTACTAAAATATGAAATATAAATGACAAGGATGGAAACGATGGCATAATGACTGACTCACAGCTTCATCGCACGATGCCATCTGTCGTGAGACCCAAACCACCAAACGTCGATAGTGTTCTGTACAAATAATATGTCATATAGTGTGTTTGCTCACATCGTAATTTGTCAAACATTTACTATGAACAACCATTATAAATCACGTCTCGAGTATCCGGTGGATACCTTACCAGAGGGTTTTATGCATAGGTCCAGTGTATAACAAAATATCTACAAACGGCTTGATCATATCTACTTTCTCACAAACGTCTATCAGACAAAGATCAGTCACGCCTACTGAATCCGTCTAGCCCCAGTTGATATTGACACCAGTAGGGATAGTCTTAAAGACGACCCAAATGAGTACATGAAAGATAAGAAAATACACGCGTGTAAAATGAAATTAAATTGCCTACAAATTTCGCCGTCATGACAAGAAGGTGATGAAGCGAGTTGGAAGAAAGTCTACAAGGCTATTAATGTCACAGGAGTGACTCGGCAGGTCGCGTCAGTGTCCACTGCTTATCGTCAAAGATAGTATCATTCCTGGAACTATTGTTCAAAGGAAAATGGTGCCTTGCCCATTCAAAACTGTACGTAAACTGTAGATAGCTCAAAATCTGTTGACCACGGTCACACACTGCCATTCAAACGGAGTAGAAGTAACGCTCAGAATATACAATATTCGGTCAAGACAACTCTCCCGTTAAATTTAAAGGCGACAAAACGGTTGCCATCATAAATAAGTGGCCGAATGATTCTTTTATGTGCAAATCTCTCTGTAATATGAACACAGTTTTGTAGGCCAAGGAATGACATATAGGACACTACAATGGACGGCTTCCACGTATATAGAAAACATGAATATTTTTAAGTACTGTGATACAAAATGACGTGTATTTTTATCCAAACATCAGTATATAATAGCATACACAATGATGTCACGTGAACAAAAGTAAGCAAACTATTGACTAAGAGTTAAAGTGTTGAAGCTTAAAATAAAAATAAAAAGTTAAAATAATTGAAAAGGAGGACTTCATTCTTAACTCTCTTAGTGCATTAGTGACTTTAATTGACTCTTCCATTTACAGATATAAGTAACGCTTGTATTTACACATTATTGTCCATATACCCATCAAAGCTAAGAACTTTATATAAATTAATGTAATATTAAATGGCGATGATGTAAGTTCGAAAGTTTTATTCACTGTGGTTTTCGTCTAGAACGCATTAAGAAATGAATCACAGCCGGATCAAAATTGAAAGCAGTCATCTAAACATTGAATGAATGACTAGGAGGTGTTTATACAGAGAATGGTATATCAAGGACATGTTTGAGTATTACAGGTTTATTGCAGATACAAACACTTGTGAAACGACGACACCTCTGAATATAGCAACTCCTTTTAATGTTGCAGATACTGGATATTATGAATTTAGATTCAAACACGAAATTATTCCACTCAGAATACAAACAAAATTCATTATGACGGCCACGAAAAAGTGATTACAATAGCATTTTCCGACAAAATTAAGATTAAGAAAAATAAGTCACGGGTAATTTGTCTCTATGCACTGCAAAAAATTACAGGTAATTTGTCTCTATGCACTGCAATAAGTTACAGGTAATTTGTCTCTATGCATTGCAATAAGTTACAGGTAATTTGTCTCTATGTACTGCAATAAGTTACAGGTAATTTGTCTCTATGTACTGCAATAAGTTACAGGTAATTTGTCTCTATGCACTGCAATAAGTTACAGATAATTTGTCTCTATGCACTGCAATAAGTTACAGGTAATTTGTCTCTATGCACTGCAATAAGTTACAGGTAATTTGTCTCTATGTACTGCAATAAGTTACAGGTAATTTGTCTCTATGTACTGCAATAAGTTACAGGTAATTTGTCTCTATGTACTGCAATAAGTTACAGGTAATTTGTCTCTATGTACTGCATACAATATTAGAAACAGAGTTGTACAATCCTCTTAAAACAATACTAATTTGATGCAAGAAAAAAAAAGAAAAGAACTAATTTAAAGATACAACTTTCAAAATATAATTTAAATGAAGTCGTTAACCGCGAAAAATGATCTTGATCCGTAAAACATATGTACCATTTGAAACAAAATAAGTATTAAGGAGAATGGATTTAGAAACATTTTATATGTATATTGATATTTGAATTTGTATGCACATTAACAGGTCCAAAATTTATAGTACCGTCACCATCACCACTACTACTATATTAAGAAGTATTTCCACTATCCCTTATTGAACGTAATTTATATAGGCATATAATTATTATAAGTTAAACTAAAAGTTAATTTGGGAATTGTTATTATGTAAAATACCGAATATCTTTCTCAATGAATTAACAAAAACAAATAAGATAATAAAAACAACGACAAACACAGAGATCTAAGCAGCTCGTTCAGCAGCTGGAATTTCAAACATAAGAGCGATCATTTAATCCTATAAGTACAAGGAACGTGTCGACCTTTCGAACTAACTTGTGCATTTTTGTTTCTTTGTTTTGTGCTCAACATGTAGTCTTTAATCATTAGACTAGTAACCACTCAAGTAAGCTGTCGATTTTAATGATATTTACTGGGTAACATATCTGGCCCCAAAAATGGATATGCGATTTCCTGTGACCCTTAAAGGATTTATCCTTTTATGCACCGATTTGTAACCACTCATCTAAGGTTTTACATTAATGACATTTTTTGTGTAACGGATACTATCCCCAAACTTATATATTCGTTGCTTTCTGCTGCGTGTTAAAACTCCTCTGCTTTGGAACAACATGTATAAGCCCAGTATAAATGTGGCGACAATCTACAATAACTCACGACAACATGTTATAAATTCTATTCAGATTTATTCAATGACATTTACGTGTGTTTCTCACGTTACGATGGTCTTACAATAACTCAAATTACTATATTTAGTTTTTTGTCAAGATTTGTTAAATGATAATTGAGTGTGCTTTTCATTGGCCTTATCGAGTATTTCTATGTCAAGAAGTCCTTACTTTGCATGACAGGGAAGATATCATCATGTATCAGATATGTGCAAATGTTATATTATTTTGAAGTCATGAGCACATGCAAGACTCTAGGCTTCTGCGTTAAATGTCAAATATTATATCAAGGTACGAAAAAGAGGCAATAAAACACAATTTGGCAAAGAGTTCATATGTAGATATAAATACTGTTAAGGCATCCATCCATGTTTAACTTATGTCTGTATTGTATATTGATGATATTGAATATGATATATGTGTAATCTATTATCGTATACTGATAATGTTGAATATGATGTCTGAGTAATCCATGATCGTATACTGATGATATTGAATATAATGTCTGAGTAATCAATTATCGTACATTGTTGATATTGAATATGATGTCTAAGTAATCAATGATCGTATATTGATGATATTGAATATGATGTCTGAGTAATCAATTATCGTATATTGATGATATTGAATATGATGTCTAAGTAATCCATGATCGTATATTGATGATATTGAATATGATGTCTGAGTAATCAATTATCGTATATTGATGATATTGAGTATGATGTCTGAGTAATTAATTATCGTAAATTGATGATATTGAATATGATTCCTGAGTAATCAATTATCGTACATTGATGATATTGAATATGATGTCTGCGTAATCAATTATCGTATATTGATGATATTGAGTATGATGTCTGAGTAATCTATGATCGTATACTGATAATGTTGAATATGATGTCTGAGTAATCCATTATCGTATATTGATGATATTGAATATGATGTCTGAGTAATCTATGATCGTATACTGATAATGTTGAATATGATGTCTGAGTAATCCATGATCGTATATTGATGATATTGAATATGATGCCTAAGTAATCCATGATCGTATATTGATGATATTGAATATGATGTCTAAGTAATCCATGATCGTATATTGATGATATTGAATATGACACCCGTGTAATCCATTACTGTATACTGATGATGGTCATATGATGTCTGAGTAATCTATCATTGAATGTTGATGATGTTGAATATGATGTCCGAGTAATCAATTATTATATAATAATAATGTTGATTATGGTGTCTGTGTAATCATTAATTGTATATTGATGATGTTGATTATGATGTCTGAATAATCAATTATCGTATATTGATGATATTGAATATGATGTCTGGGTAATCTATTATCGTATATTGATGATATTGAATATGATGTCTGAGTAAACTATTGTTATATATTGATGATGGTGTATATGATACCTGTGTAATATATTATTGTATAATGGTGATAATTTTAAAACTTCGCAAACGTACTTTTTATTGACAAAATGTGATTCAGATAAACAAATATATTAGCTTGCCGTTAAGCCTAACACATAGCAATATTAGAAATATATTCCTTTGTCGTTAGCGAGTTCAGCACATCGGTTGAAGAACAAAGGAAACAATGAAACGTTAGTGTTGTATGTAGGCAAGTAAATATAATGCACCTAACATGATAGTGTGGTGTGAGACTCTCAAACAGTTCTTAAAGATATTCGTAACTATATTTGTATTACGACTAAGTGACTTTAAATATTTAACACCAACAAGTCAAGTAAAACTCAACAAATAATTTATTTCCACAAGTTTTAAGCAAACCACTTGCACTAATGTGCAGTTTTATCAATTATATTGAAAATAATCCTTACAGTTATATCGAATATCCTAAGCTACGAAAGTTGTAAATGAATACCATGGTTTCTTGAATTTTCATATTCATCAATAGTCTTGAATGTGCTGATGGACGTACTATTAGTACGGAATTTGTTGATGAACCAACAGCTTTGATGTATCACTTGAAAATGTCCAGATTTAGATTATTTAGTATCTGAAGGAGTTGAACGTTATTGAGATTTCTCAGTATTTGAAAGACTTTCATAGTGCTAGAGATTTCCCAGTATTTGAAAGACTTTCAGAGTTCTAGAGATTTCCCAGTATTTGAAAGACTTTCAGAGTTCTAGAGATTTCCCAGTATTTGAAAGACTTTCATAGTTCTAGAGATTTCTCAGTATTTGAAAGACTTTCGTAGTTCTAGAGATTTCCCAGTATTTGAAGGAGTTGCATGATCCTGGAGTATGGAGTGGCGCTTATGAACTAATAATTCTTCAAAATTATAGTGTTAATATCTACTTTTATTTCAAAGGTAAACACAATTAGTAATGCTTAATGTACTCTAATCCCAGACCCTCATATTGTATACGATAATATGTTTTAGCTCATATGCTTTGAATGAAGAGTATATCAATATATATATATATATATATATATATATATATATATATATATATATATATATATATATATATATATATATATATATATATATATATATATATATATATATATATAATCATCTAATCATCTATGTCGTGCGGCCCTTCTTGACATTCTATGACAAAAATCCGCTGCCCAAGTATGGCAATCACGCATTTCTGCTGATCCATAAAAGACAACATATAATAGATAATATATATCTATTTAGGACACTCCTTATATAGATTAAGACACTATTTATAACACTTCTTGACAATATATTTGGTATCTAATGACAATTCGTTTAATCATGTGTGCATGTTAAATTTGATAATTCTTGACAATATTTTCTATATAGAGACACGCATGCTTCTTTGTTATTGGAGACAGACACGGGTGATAAACACGATATTGTGTAGTGATGACAATGGCACGCGCTTGACTCCTAACAAGAGGGATTCAATTGCAGAACTGATGTCATCATAGTAAATCATTTCTTACCGATATTAATATATCAGTGGCACTAATTAATTGTTTATTCTACAAACAAGTGATATGACGTTGTCATGGTTTTAAGTATGTTGATCAGACAGTGATTTAACTAACCAAGGGGGTAAACATGTTGTTGAGAGGTCAAAGGGACATATATCTTGGTGAGCGATGAGGGAGCAAAGAAACTGAAATAGCCTACATTTTATGTGTTTCCATAAATCTGCGCCCGGCACATCCCAAGTTTTTATCGGAATAGGAAGAACTAGAATACAAAGATACCGGTCTACATAGTAACAAGGTTCACGATATTACGTGTGCTGATTGTGAGATATAGCTAAGTTTTTAGTACAATGTCAGTGACCACCCTGTACATCTTGAGCAACAAGCTCACGTAATGAAAGCTAATTTAGTCTAGTAAAACGAAAGGAAGTTACTGTACAAAATACGCTTTTTTAATTATTCGGATGGTTAGTCTATTTCGATTTAGACATACTATTAGCTATTGACCCAAACGGTGTACACATAATTCAATGACTGCTACAAAATAATTATTACATTGCAATTACTACTTATTGCTTACACGTAAACAAAAATACATTTCATTGGGTGCATTCAGTTTGCCTACTAAATAAAAGATTTTGCGGGGTGCAATGAAAAAAGTTGTCAATGAAAACACCTGATAATATTAGAGTAATACAGAGGCAAACATAAGGTTCAAAAAAAGCAAGCGCAACATTTTTGTGAGTGAGTCTATGGTAATAGAAATAGTTTGCAATTGTTGCGGCTATCTACGTATACCAGTGATCAATGTGAATAAACAACATTGATGTACATTGTCGTAATTATTTGTCAATGTCTCTCATACATGTATCCATAAATAAAAAAAAAATACAATCGAAACGCAAGAAAAGAAGCCAAAGATAAAACGAACAAACAATAAACGTCATACTGTGATCATATATTCTAAGTTAATAAATTAATGAACTAAGTATTTAAATTAGGAATGCATTACTATATTATATTGTCCTAACATAATTCACTCCATAACTCCACCCCACGCCACCCCTTAATAATCGTATACAATTAAAATTTCTTTTAAAACTATTGAAAGCCGGCTATTCGACTTACAGCATCGTACTTAAATACTGACCGTGCATTTTCAAGGTTGGTTTTAAACTGCATTTATTTGATTCTATATCTTTTAGATATTGTGTAATAATGAATAGTCGGCATTTTATTTACTTGTGTATATTTATTTCTTTTAGTAATAATGTTTGTCTTCACTGCATGCATTATGTATATTTTTAATGTGAGAAGCCCTTATCAATCTCCTACGCTTTTAATAACTGTTTAATAGTTTGTGTGGTCGCTACATAGTTAATCAAGTTTTCACTGAATTATATTGATTATTAAGTTTGAATGTCACCGATGTCGTATGCAAGTTTGAAATCAATGTATATTTTTGGCCAAGCTTCTAATTTTGGTTTATCTTCAAGCAAGAATAGCACACTATCGTTACATAATCTCATTCATTATTCAGATAATGTGATAACATATAACCGTCTTATTGTCGTAAT
This sequence comes from Unio delphinus, assembly GCA_029339505.1. Classification (NCBI taxonomy): domain Eukaryota; kingdom Metazoa; phylum Mollusca; class Bivalvia; order Unionida; family Unionidae; genus Unio; species Unio delphinus. Next base: position 9,422,031 of record JAQISU010000036.1, on the reverse strand, counting down.
TGAATCAATTGATGACATGACTAAGTGGATGATAAATTGATCATTTAGCTTTCTAAAATGCAATTTATTCATTCATATAGAATCGAATTGCACATGTGGAATAATTTTGCTTGTTATAGTCTCTGATTTTATCCACTGCATCTCGAGTCTGTTGTCAAAGTTTGTCATTGGGAAAGACATTAGTCTTTCGGTTCTTCTGGATGATACGGTCATTAATTTGCTAACAGCACGGATACAAAATAACTAACCATCCAAGCCAATCACTCAGCGTAGGAGATAATTGTACAATATTAGCATTACAGACCTTTGCTGAAGTGAGTGTAAAATTTTATGAACAAGTAAATCTATTACTGGCGGACGCAAAGCCTATGTCGACATGATATATATTCACGTTTCCTACAACCTAATATTCATGGAAACAACTCTCTATTCTTGTATTTTTAAATGAATGTTTTAGAATGTTACAAATCACATTTGAACTGTATTTACGTTTCAAATGTTTTAATATATTGACTTGTTTTTTTATTATACGCCAATTTTGTCTTGTAAAATAAATGTTATCATTGGATCATTTTTGATTGTGTTGGGAAAGGGTCTAGATGAGCTAGACAACTCTCTTTTACAAGTTGGCAATATAATATATTCAAAACAATAAAATAAAATTAAAATCGTTACGAACTTAACGATATGATGTACCGTATGGTAAACTATGCTATTTAGGTTCGTGTTATATGATCAATGATCGTGCGGCATGAAGGGATGACACATATCAAATGGGTGTGTGCCACTCGTTGAAAGATCATCGCACGCGAAAAAATATACTAATTTCCCTTATCATATAGTGTGTACACTTTACAGGTTAAATATTGTTGATATGTATATTATTTATTTCAAGATGATAACATACCACTTTGCAATGTCTTTTGTATCTAGTGATCTCTTTAATGATTGGCTGCGACGGTGCGAAGTTTCCGTACCCCATCAGCGAACCTTTTAAATTTATTATTACTATCATCTAGTTAATGACCATCTTTCGAATCGAATGCCGGTTAATTTAGGAGAAGTTCGTCTCTGTCCGAATATGTTCATTTTACCTCAATGCTTTTTGTTACAAATAAAATTAAGGTCAGCTGATAAAAGACTGGAGAGGAAGAGATTCAAATCTGTAATTGGCACCTCACTCATATGACAAGCGTGGTCGATATGTTTACCTCTAGGAATAAATAAATTCAAATCTGAAGAAAGTCGAGAAATGTTTGTCTCCAAAATTACATAAAGTTATCTATTCACATCATTATTTTAATTCTAAATATTATAATTCCCTGTAACATTAAAGGTACATCGATAATATCAAGCAATGCATCTTTATAAGTCTGCTGATTCTGCATCTATTTTGTTGAAAGTACCAGCAACGAATTTGAGTACTTGCAATGCATGTTTTGGAATCAGCAGATTCTGATTTATATTTGTTGACTCTAGCAGCAGACACTTTGGGTATCTGCAATGCATGTTTTGGAGTCGGCTGATTCTGCATCTTTTTATGTCGAAAGTTCAAGCAGACAGTTCGGGTACCTGTAATCAATGTTTTGAGGAGTCCCGAATTTCATGTTAAACGGGTAGTAATGTCTATCGAGAGCGTGACCTATTTCCTTTTTTCGCTCTCTATTCGTATGCCGGTATAAGGCCTATCCATATTTATGTGAAATCTAGTCTCACATATTGAATAGATTAACATGGATCCAGATTTATGTGAAATCTAGTCTCGCATATTGAATAGATTAACATGGATCCAGATTTATGTGAAATCTAGTCTCACATATTGAATAGATTAACATCGATCCAGATTTATGTGAAATCTAGTCTCACATATTGAATAGATTAGCATGGATCCAGATTTATGTGAAATCTAGTCTCACATATTGAATAGATTAGCATGGATCCAGATTTATGTGAAATCTAGTCTCACATATTGAATTGATTAACATGGAGAGTCATACGGCTGCCCTAGGCCTGGACATAATCGTAGTGTTCTTGACCCAGTGGTGTATACTAAACAAAAGACAGTTAGATTCCAGGAATGATTCACATGGACGTTTGGAAACATCTTTTCCGATCTGTTGTGGCAACATATTAGTCTTCACTCTCCGTTATGAATATGACATGATACAAAATCGTATTTCACTCTCCGTCATGAATATGACATGATACAAAATCATATTTCACTGTCCATCATGATGATGACATGATACAAAATCGTATTTCACTGTCCATCATGAATATGACATGATACAAAATCATATTTCACTGTCCGTCATGAATATGACATGATACAAAATCGTATTTCACTGTTCGTCATAAAAATGAAATTATACAAAATCGTATTTCACTAGCCAAGCCGCTTGGAATTTTGGAAACCTTGAATTATTTTGTTATAGGTAATGATGTGCCAATGTTTGCGTATACTTAATATAGTGAAAGATAGTTTTAACACATCAATATTGCTGAGTAGTGTAAACTCGTAACATTCATTAAAGAGATTATTCAACCAAAGGTTTAGAACCAAATATGCATTTAACATTTTCTTCGGCATATAAACGAATAAATGTTGTTTCATTTAGATTTGCGCCTGCTAATCATTAAGGTGAACGAAGACAAAATCTGGTGTTATGCATCTTACTTCAGCTCTTAAGGCTGCAAATTCTGTTTGTATTGTCGTTTGGTGACTCAAATAAATCACAATAGTTCAGGTTGACTACATTTAATCCCATAATACAACGCGTACGTAAGGCTTGTTTACATGCATGACATCGTAGTAGCACAGGACTGTACATACTACCAGAACTGTATAAGCAGGATAATGCTTGATACGTGTTGGGTTTAGTAAAACGTCCATTCACCTCTTCAATTTCATTTAAATACGAAGGCCTATTTAATTTGAAGTATAACAGAATGGTAATCATAATAGAAACCTACTCGGTTTTCGTGTATTAAGATCAATGGTTCAACAAGCCCTAATGTGCATTATCCGTTCAGTACATATAAACTGATATAAACTTGTATATTTTATCTTATGTTTCTACTTATCACGCATATCTTGAATCTGATACACAAATAACACATAACGTAGGCCATAATATAGGTTATGGTTCTACTGTTAGTAAATACTATCTTTGCATTAGGTAGATAATGCATACTGTTGATACAATCCTTAACTGAAACTTAAATACAGGCAAATGATTTGTTTTCAACGTGATGTCTTTATCTTCTCCGAATCACTTGATACCATTTATAACAGTGTTCTTTAGAAACAGGCTGTGTATGGTCTTACGTAGCAATTGATATGATTTGAAATCGCTATTTGAAAACCAAAATGAGTACAAGACACTGATAAACATACGTTATGAACAGAGGCACATTATACATTATTGCTATTGCTGACTAAAACAATCACGATTGGTTTCAGGAAAAAGATCTCAAACATTAACAAGTAATGATATTCTTTATTTCATCAAAGAAGCTAAGAAGATGGAATGCTTCTGTTAAAATACAAATTCAATTCTTTTGTTAAGATAATGTACACTGCAAAGGCGGTACTTCACGTTTGATGTCAGACAGTTTACAATTGCATCGTTTTTATCTAGATGTTAAATTTCCTTACAAGTGTATTCCATTTATTATCATAGATAATATTTTCTAAAAAAAACACTATACAGATGACCAAAGAATAATGCGTGGGTATACGACAAGATGAAAGGTGTTTACTGAACATGTGTTTTGTGTTTGTTTTTAAGGTACAGCCTTTTAAAAATACAGCATGCATATATTTAAAAAACGGGCCACCAGTTGATGTAAAATGGGAATAAATCTTTTAATCAAAACACAGAAGTTTCACCTTGGGATTAATTGATATAGGCTAAACTATGCACATGGCAAAAGTGTATAAGATATCTGGAGAAATCTAGATCAGCAAATGTTATGCGATTTCCGCGTCAAATTAATACCTGCGAATATGAACATTTGAGAATGTCATATAAACTTGTTACTACAGACATAAGATAGCTGTACAGTTCTAAATTAAAATCTGCACTCGTCTTCTGTACTGGAACACTATTACTCTAGTAAAGAAGGGCTTACTCATTTATCCACAGGTACAAAAATATAAAAAACATATTTACAGGTGTTTGTTGTTAGCTAAATACATTTAAGATTGATGTCATTTAGTATGACATATTTCACTACAGTTTTAAGCGTGATGGACGGTGAACGTTTAATGATGCAAAATGTATAAGTGTAAAAACTATATTGCGGCTGTCAAATGTGACTCAATGAAAAACATCTGTTGTCATCGCCGATTTGCTCCGACATTACATATTTAAGTTACAGTCGTTATTCTACCCAAGCCACCATATGATAAACGAGCAATATAATATAATTTACAATAGATGAACATGCGTGTAATAAGGTATATTAAATTCGTTAATAAAAGTCCTCTTTTACAGGGGAAAGTTATGTAAATAAAATCCTCTTTGGTGCACTAAGGGCAGAAAGTAACTATGACACCATAAAGAAAGAGATACAAAACATCGTTGTGTATCGTGAATTTTATACTGATTCAAATTAGATATGTTTTCACTTAATGAATATTATACAACCAATGCATTCAGCTTTCCAAGGCAGGGCTAGGATGCACATTTTCATTTTACCATAATACCTCTTTTTAATGTACATTGATGAATAGTTAAGTTTGGGGAATTGAACTAAACACTGAAATGTAAAATATTTATTTTTAATAGTCAAACACGTGGTTCAGTTCAGATCAATTACACACAGAACACGGACTTTTTCTCCAGTTGCATGTACCCTTTTGTCTGACTGTTGTTAAAGTGCGATGGGAAATCCTAGATTTAGAGTAAATCATTCATAGATTTCACAAAGAAACTAAAACAAGTTTTTTTCCCCCGGTTTGAAGTTCGCTTGTAGTAAGCGTTGAATAGGATAAGATTGTAGAATACATACCTATTTAGATCCCCAATTTTGATTTTTCAGAATTCAGCTATCAATCATTATCACTTCTTTGTGATCAACTATCAATCCTTATCACTTCTTTGTGATCAACTATCAATCGTTATCGCTTCTTTGTGATCAACTATCAATCTTTATTGCTTCTTTGTGAGACAATCCCATATTACATCATTTGTTACTGTTTCATACTCATTTTTATCGTTTTCTATCAGCTTGTAATACAATTTAGCAATATTTTTTAACATGAACTAAACATGTTTTTCTTCCGGTTTCCTCCAAATGCACACATAATTGGGAACTCTAATGTCGTTTTATTTCAGTTTTACGAACAATGATATTCATATTCGTACAATGTTAAATCAATAATTCATACAGTGGAATAGGTATAACATTAAATAGGAAAGACATGATTCCAAAACAATTTGGAAGAATAATAAGGTTCTTTAGTCTGTGACACTAATGGCATGTAGCATAACTTCGAGGTAACCATAGTAGTACCTTAGCTAATATTAAACATTTACATTTCAAATTTAATTTGTCCCTGTAATATTACAATTTATTTTTTGTGAACATTACAGTTATTACGAAACTGATGACCTCAATTCAAATGTGAAAGAATGACAGCATCATCAACATACAAAGTTCAAACAAAACCAAAGTAGATATGTAATATTTTTGTCATCTTCTGTGTCCAATTTGTTACATATTGTAGTCTGCAGATACAATATAATATTCAAGATAATTCAGATAAAGCGAGGCCTTTTTTTCTCTGACGAATTACTTTCCAAAAAAAGAAGAATCAAGCACACAAAATATAAAAATGCCTAAAACAATTTGAGAAATTCGCCATAAAAGTGTATGTTATAAAGACACGGAAATAAAATTAAGAGTCCGACAGCTGAAATCTACAATAAGAGAATCACGTAATGCTAACAGTACCAAGACCAGACACAGATGCATGCTTTTAGTTTTGTAATGGTAACGGATCATACATTTTCAATTAATTCAACAATTGTACTGGTACAGATACGACATTAGCGTCGATGTTAACAGTGTCTGATATTAAATATCCAGGATGCTTTGATTAATTAATTTAACAATTGTACTTTATACAAAGGCATATAACAGGTACAACGTAAATGTCGATGTTATCAAATTTCCAGATTGATTTGATTAATGTTCCGGATAGTTGTCTCTACTAACAACAGCCCCTGATGCACACCGAGAACAAACGTATGCTGCTAACACCTCCTCTTGAAGAGAAAACTTTGTTTTGATGTAATAAAAACTTATTTTGTTATATTGGTTCATATCGCAATAAGGATGAAAAATGCACCAAGCATATGTTACTACTAAAACAAAGAACGAGTAGAGTTATTAATCTAAAATTCAGTAAACGATTTCAGAGTTCCTACAGTAACCATCTCTAATTATGCAAAACCTATCATAGTATCGACCTAAATTCAATTATGATTCCCAAAGAAAACAGACTTTATGGAGTTTGAAGTATTTATCAATTCGTATCTATTCCCGTAATTCTTTCGATGCTTTTGAAAGTAAGTTTCCTGAAATCTACACATTGCCCATTAATCCCGTCTTGCCTCACATTTAATACATACAGAAAACCCTAGGGACTATTTGGGGGCTCAACACTTCCTTGCTGAAGTATTGCGTCTAATATTTGTTCACGTATTTGCGTAGCGCGCAATGTATTATATATGGACATTGCATAACTAATGTTTAACTGGCCTTGTTGTTAGAACATGATATAATTCATTCCAAGTATTACTAATACTCTTTCTTTGTTTCTTCGCCAAGTTGACTTACAGCTTAATACCAGCATCACCTCGCCTGGTCTCTGTGGAATGTAAATGTTAATGCCATCTTTCGCGTTCATCGTTGCCAACAGCTCTTCACGCCTGTACCTACTTAATACGTTAACACGATAATTTATCATACTTTTACACATATACATGGAGTCAACATTATTTCGCTTTCAAAACATTTGTAAAGGTCCCAAGCGCTACACTGCTATGTTTATCGAATTGGATTTTTAAAAGAATAAGGACTTCATCCATTAGGCTAAATTATCTTGTTTTCTTGCGGTGATCATAAAATGGCTTGATTTTTTTGCCAGTTAAGCTTTGACAACCGTTTTAATCCCAGTAAGATTCGTTAGAATAATAACAACATGCTTCCTGATAGCCTCTTCTCCCGTAAACATGACACGTAAAATTTGCATTAGGCCTGTAACCGACCAATCATATAGCATCTCACATGATGCAATCCTTAGCAAAATGTCCCATTACTTACTTTATTATTCTATTGGTTGCTCTTTGATGTTTGTTTCATATGCTGTCATTAATTCTGAACACATGCGTGTTGGGTAATTAAATTAATATGATGTATTATTCTGGTATTTTGAATAAATTCGTATGTATCTCGACCTCGATCATCTAAAAAGCGTTTGATCAATCCTGCTCATATGGTATAATAATAATGAGGACTTTGTATAGCGCCTAATCTTTAAAACCTTTAAGCGCTTTACACCATCAATAATGATATGACTACACTACAGAACGACAAATGACAAAAACAATGGAATTGGAAAACGTAAAAAACATGCTGAAAATATATAAGATACAAATCATGATTAGGTCGCTAAGTTTGTCCCTGAAGTTGAAACAGTTGAGTCTTGAGAGCACTCTTAAAAGGGACCACTGTATCTTTGTGTCTAATTTCAATTGGCAATTCGTTCCACTTCGCCGGGCCCTGGTATGCAAACGAACGTTGTCCATATGACTTTGTTTTCACCTTGGGAACAATGAGTATACGATTATCAGAAGAGGAGCGTAAGGATCTAGCTGGTGTTTACACATGGGTGAGGCTGGATAGGTATGTTGAACTGGAGCCTGTCATTGAAATATAGCACAGAGAAGAAATTTTGTGTTTGATTCTGTATCGAATTGATAGCCAGTGTAGGGTATAGAGCAGTGGTGAGGTGTGCTCTGATCGAGGTACTCTAAAGATGATCCGTGCAGCTGTTTTTTTTGACATTTTTGAAGTTTCTGGAGTAAATATTGTGACAAACCAGACAGAATTGAGTTACAATAGTCCAGTCTTGAAAGTACTAATGAACACACAAGTGATTTAGTGGCATCAACAGAAAGATATTTACGATATTTAGTATATCTCAGTACTAACGTCATCTCGCTCACAATCGTAGCAAAATTATCACGTGGTCTCTATCTAGAGCGATTATTCTATCCTTCACGAGTTACATATTATCGTCATCAGCTTGTATTATGTATATCTGTATCATGTGTTTTGTTACTCATGAATTTTAGATTATAAAGTGCTATTATGAAGAATATTACATAGCTTCAAGAAAGAGGATTGCCCTTTTAAATCGAGAAACAAATTGCATGTTATTATGGCTGCTTGACCTTGGAATTCAAGAAAGAGGGTTAGCCGCATTTTGGAACCAAAAGCAATGTTGACATATTTCCATATTGTTCTCAATATTGTTATTGCTGATGTTGTTTGAGCAATCTTGTAAAGAAATTCAAGTTTAGAGCCCTCATCTGTGATAATAGATCCCAAATACTTGAAGTTTGTGACTCTTTCTAGTTTTGGTGCAAATATCTTTTTTATGCACTGATGCCACTTGTGTTGTTTGTCATCAGTTGTTTTTTTTTCGGTGATAATCTCTTTACCGTAAGCTGTGTCGAGTGTTATGTGCTTAGGCTCAAATAAACAGTAACATAGAAAGAGTGAGAATAACAAGCTTGTAAAAACTTAATAAACAATTTATTGAGCACAAATATTTTCCAGAAAAGAAAAATAAACTTATGGTTTTAATAATCAATTCCAAAATTAATCCAAAAATAATTCAAAATATAATCCCCTAGAGAAAGTGCAAAAGTCCGTCCTGGTAATAAAATGTCCAAATAATTCCAAGTTCGAATCTTAGTGAAGCATCCAAGATGGAAGACGATGTCACGTGATGAAGTCAGAGTTCTGGTCTTATGAAATTCAATGAGCACAATTATTTTCCAGATAAATAACAAAATAAATGCTCTTGATCCAAACGAATTGAAATAATTTCCAGTAACTTAAAATAACTCAAAACGACACAACTTAATATTCTAATAGCCCAAGTTCTACTAAATAATTCGCTCCAAAACATAATTTATTTACCTGTTTTTACGTAAACAAGAAAAAGATCACGTGATCTTCTAGAATCTTTAAGAACAAATTTTTCGTTCAAAAAAATCTCGTACACACCGTATGACCCAACTAAAAATAGATAGATGTTTATAACAAAACTCCATAATGTCCTTGGAATCAACCAATCATTTTAAAAGCTTGTTTACAACTCTGAAGCCAGGTCAGAAATGAGGTCAACACCTGGTGTTTATTTGTAAAGTACAGGTTATCTCCCAATGAATGAATTTTAAACTTAAAGTGTCAGATTTGAATCTGACAAACAAACAATAAAAATAAATGACTTAAATCATATGTACGTAACGCGATGTACTCAGAAAAGTTAGCCAGTTCTTTTTCGTCTCCAGCTAAACTATCGATTTCATCTGCGATGTGAAGCTTGGTGATATAGATAATATATTGTATTGTTAATTGATTTTCTTTGTGATTACGGTTCAGTCATTTGACATATGTATAGCGTTGACTTTACGAAACTGAATTCTGTTCGTTGTATGATCTAGCATTAATCTACATAAAAATATAATCGCAAAATCTGAAATCATATAAGCTTCTGGATAATGAGAGATCGAGGTGAATTACTTCCCTTGATACCACTAGGAGACAGTACTTCAGAAACCCGTCCTAAATCATTACTATAGATGGTTTATTATTGTCGTTAGAACCGAACCGGATGTGCATGAATTAAGGACGAGTAGTTGAAAACTAAACTAAAAGTGAGAAATACAAACATTTTATCAAAAATCGAATAATTACTAGTAAGGTTGGTAACTGGTTGGTAATAATTTAACGATATGTTTTTTCTACCTTGAACAAGAAAACCTGCATGGAAATTTACCTTGCATGATTACAAAGCAACATAATAATTTAGCGAACATATTTATTTTTCATAAAGCGTAATCCTAGAACGATATTGTTTTCTTTGTTTCATGTTGCTTTAAGAAACGTTTATATCAAGCTGACTTTCCACCCCATCTGATGAATTCCGATATTTTACGAATGTACCCGATATTTTACGAATGTACCCGATATTTTACGAATGTACCCGATATTTTACGAATATACCCGATATTTTACGAATGTACCTGTCTGCTAAAGAATTTGTAAAAGACGAAATAAATCAATCGTGTCAATCTAAAATTTAGACGCTAAACTTTGTCTGATGTGGTATTGTATTTCTGTTTTAACTTACGCCAAAGTTCTTATTCTAAATTGTTGAGTGCTAGTTTGTATGTATAGGTAAGGACAGAGATCTTGAGCAGTTTTGGGGGATACTTTTGCTTATCAGCGATGGTCCAATAATGCACATTCACATTTACACATATACACACATATACATATTCACACATACATATATACACATATACACACATTCATATATACACATATACACACATAGATATACACACACACATATATATATATATATATATATATATATATATATATATATATATATATATATATATATATATATATACACACACATGTTCCGCTCGTGTTAATTCATCTCCTTGTTTTGGAAAAGAGAACAATGAGATTTTTTTTCTGCTGTTTTGTCCCAATGATAAGACGTCATCTGTTTTTGAATAAACCGCCGTCACGTGACCGCTTACAATACGACGGACCCTCATTAATAGGATTAAATGACCACACCTCGGTTCTAGATACTACATTGTGCTCAAGACTAAACGAACTGATAATACATTCATCATTTCTTAAATGTAAACGGAAGCGAAAAAAGAAACGTTCTTTCAAACCTGGGCGGCGTAGAACAGGAAGAATAATTCCAGTTATCTCCATTTCGCCCGTAATGGATAAACAACTTAAAATTCTGCCGTTAATTTTAATAACCTGGTTCAAATTCCTCTTAAATCGTCAACCGTTGTTTCAACTGTCCCAAGGATACCACTACGTATTGCATTATTCAACGCTCATTCAGTAGGATCACCGGAAAAGCGCACAGAAATTGTTAATTTTATCAACGACCAGAATATTGACGTCTTCTTCCTGACAGAAACTTGGTTACATTCCGCAGGTGATGAATCTAAGTATGCGGACTTAACACGCAGCGCTTACTCCATCAAGTCGTTCTCCCGCAATTCTCGCAGAGGTGGAATTGCTGTAATTACAAAGAATTCCATGATCAAATGCCTTAAGTACAACACAACCTTCAGTTTCTGCCACACATCGTTTGAACTAGTGCAAACAACGCTCACACTGGAACAAAGGTCAGTCCATTTTTTTCTGTCTCTACCGTCCTCCTCCTAGTAGAAACAACAAGCTGACCAAATCTTTCTTTTTGGAGCAGTTTCCAAATCTTCTAGAGTATGTAAATTTGATAGGTGGCAACCTAATTATTCTTGGAGATTTCAACTTTCACTTTGACTATCCTGGTCAACCATACATGTAAAAAGTCCTAGATTCCATTCATGTTTTCAATCTTAAACAGTTAGTTAACCAACCTACCCATAAACTTGGTCACATTTTAGACGTGGTTTCGTTAGAGACCTGATGATAATATTCTGCAATCCACCCTTGTATTCCACGAACTAGCAACGGATCACCTCTGTATTGTATGCCATCTCGACGTATCAGTCCCTAACCCTCCACCTCTATTTGCTACTAAGAGAAACCTCTGTATGATAAATAGAGCCAAACTCATGCATGGCATACAAGAAAACCTAACAACTTTCTTACATCCAACGGCGGAAACACTTAATAACTGCCTATGTTCATTGCTTGAAAAACATGCCCCAGCCACCAAATGCAGAGTATCAATAAAAACGTGTTCTTCATGGTATAGCAGTGTTAGGGACCAGCTTCGTACTGCTAAAAGACATCGCCGATAAGCAGAGAGGCTTTGGCTTTCCACCAGACTCACTATTCATAAACAAATCTACGAAGTCGCTAAGAAGAACGTCACAAACAATGTCCATTTAGCCAAATCATCCCACTACAGTGCTAAGATCACGGAGAGTTCCAGCTGCAAAGAGCTCTTCGAGATAACTAACAAACCAATGTCAAGGAACAAAAGTACACCACTTCCAACAACCTTCTCTCCACTAGACCTACCAGACCAGTTTGCAAATTTATTTGATGACAAAGTACAAACCATTAGAGATTCGCTTGACAGCACAATTTCAACTGATTCGTCACCATACAGTTATGATGCAGAATCTCAGCTAAAACCGTTAGGAGCATTTTAACATTTTTCGATTATTTTAGTACGGACAATCGTGATGAAAAGTGCACAAAAGTCTTGTGAATGTGATTCAATTCCGTCATCACTGCTGCTTGAGTGCTTAGACCCAATATTGCCTTCACTAACTGATGTTATTAATCTCTCTCTCTCTCTCTCTCTCTCTCTCTCTCTCTCTCTCTCTCTCTCTCTCTCTCTCTCTCTCTCTCTCTCTCTCATCAGGGGAATTCCCATCATTTTTCAAAACTGCCATCAAGACTGGAGTATTGTGACTCCATTCTGTCCGGTTCGTCACAATATTTACTCCAGAAACTTCAAAAAGTTCAAAACACAGCTGCACGGATCATCTTTAGGGTACCTCGATCAGAGCACACCTCACCACTGCTCTGTACCCTACATTGGCTATCAATTCGATACAGAATCAAACACAAAATTTGTTCTCTGTGCTATGTTTCAATGACAGGCTCCAGTTCAACATACCTATCCAGCCTCACCCATGTGTAAACACCAGCTAGATCCTTACGCTCTTCTTCTGATAATCGTATACTCATTGTTCCCAAGGTGAAAACAAAGTAATATGGACAACATTCGTTTGCACACCAGGGCCCGGCGACGTGGAACGAATTGCCCGTTGAAATTAGACACAAAGACACAGTGGTCCCTTTTAAGAGTGCTCTTAAGACTCACCTGTTTCGACTGCAGGGACAAACTTAGCGACCTAATCATGTTTATTATCTTATATGTTTCCAGCATGTTTTTATGTTTTCCAATTCCATTGTTTTTGTCATTTGTTATTCTGTAGTGTAGTCATATCATTATTGATGTTGTAAAGCGCTTAGAGCTTCGAAAGATTAGGCGCTATACAAAGTCCTCATTATTATTATTATTATTATTATTATTATTATTATTATTATTATTATTATTATTATTATTATTATATTCACACCTACACATATTCACACATACACATTTACACATATACACATATACAAATATTCACACATACACATATACATATACATATACATATATATATATATATATATATATATATATATATATATATATATATATATATATATATATATATACACACACACACACACACACAAATACATATTTACACATTTTGGAAAGAAAGTAGTATTTTGATCGTTTATGCCCAAATTTAATTCAATGTGTATAATAACAATTTTCTTATTGTATATGACAAGGTTGATAGTGATTTTAGTAAATGCAACTAATCGGTTTGCTAAATATGCAAAAATTCAATTTGATAAAAACACGGATTATATATCATTGACCCAGATGACATATGCGAGCTTTTACTGTATATTAGCAATCAATATCAACTTGTCAGTATGCACCATTTTTAGAATGAAAGCGATCTGGCCACATATCATTTATATTCTTCCGTGTCTATTAAACAGAGGAAAAAATATTATAAAAGTTACATTGAAAAGAGAGAAATTACAAAGCTTTAATGTTAGGTCTGTAGCTTTATAAATGTTTTCTTATGAATCATACACAACGAATATATTTAAAAGTAGAGATATAATTATGTGCATTGTGATATTGCACACTGCGAATACACATAGCATAGATCATGTTTCAAAGTGAATCGTGAATGTTGTTACATCCCTTTCAAATCATCTCAGTCGTCGCCTGTTACTGCTTGGCACTTTTGACCTAGAGTGGATATTTACACCTGGATCGATTCAGAGTCCCCACTCTCTGGCTGATCGGGCGGCTTAGCCAATATGCAAATCCCCTACACCCACCACCGACCGTGAAGACAGATAGTAAGGGTGATGGGGATAGCATCAAGTCTGGCATATTAGCATTTGGTGTAATCATCCAATACATACAGACCTTCTCAAACGTTTCGACATTGTAATGCCAGACGATTCAAAACAGACCTGGACGAGTTAGTGAAGATGACTGGACAACTGCACTTCACTTAAATTCAACTCACAACATCTCATGACATACTCTCCATTCCTAACAAGATATCATCAAATCCATTGGGCTATGGTCGAGCGACTAAGGAGCAGATGATGACGAACTGAGAAATGTAGATGCAGAATACAGACCTCCACAGAGGGGGCTTGGGGCTTAGGGTCAGTTTTCACGAGACTTCTGTGGCAGTGGAACTCGGCAGCACACTGGTAAAGGAGTTGCTCAATTTAGAATCATATCGACCATCTTAGTAATGCAAGGTGCTAAAAACGTGTGCTTAACATTGACTGTTTCGCTTTTGCTCTGGTCAATATTATGAGGGTAATGGGGATCCCACCTTAGCGGCAAAGAATCACAAAGGACGATAAATATGACACCATTCATGTTTGGTGCCTGGAGTGTATACACACTAATGGACCGCGCACATCAGATCGACCTAATGAGAGGAGAATATATCTAAGTGAAACAGAACGAGCCAGATGCAGCACGCAGATTGCAGCCTTGAGTGAAACTTGCTTAGGCGAGAAAATGTAACTCATTGAAGGTGAAACCGGCTACAACCTATTCTTAAGTGACCGAAGTAAAACAGAGCGATATTTTTGGTCACAGCACAGATAATCAGCAAACTCGCCAATCTTCCAATGTGCTCGAAGAACAGACTAATCATATACCATTCCATTGGCCTGGTAAAAGACATGATATTAGCACCCACCATGACCATACCAGATGGGATACATTTTATGAATATCTGTAATTTATTATGATATTGTTTCGTCATCCTTGATGACTTCGGTGTAAGAGTTTGTATAGGTCACAAGGTCATTGATATGTGTAATTGCGAAAAACGGCTTGGTTAAATGTAATAGCGGAAGTACGCTGAACATGACCTCCAAATCACCAACAGTCTTGAATGCGCCTACGCTGCAGCTACCATTATCTCAAAGGCTATGTTATCATGAGAAGATGTGACAGATAGGCTGAAAATGTCTTGAAAAAGGGCGGAATATAGAACCGATCACATCTATATAGTCCTATAAATCTATGTCTTAAAATATGCAACAAAGAGAACCCGAAATTTCAATGTGACAATTCTAGAGAAACTTACTGTGTTGTGAATTAAATTCCAAATCTTTCTAGTGCCACATCATAGGTCCAGAAATAAAGAATGCCCCGAAGGAATTCGAATAGACCTGAATATCATTGTATGAGTTAGAAACAAGTCCAAAGTATGTAAATCCAAAAAGTGAATGAGCACTTGTTAAATTTAAATGAATATTGTAAATAAAGATTTTCTCTGGAATTATCTCTGAACACATATGTCAAACTCTGATTACAGATGGATGCCATGGAGTGACCTAAGGCAGGAATAAATTACTTCTTTATCCAATCCTTATATATACACATTTTTCAAGCGACCTACACGTAAATCTTTACGTTGAAAAGTGCACATTATTTGTAAGCAAGTCTGAGGATAGGATTTATGTGGCTGTATACTTATTTGTCCCTCTTTAACAAACTGAATTAATATTAACCCGGGGCAGACCTCCTATGTTGCGGCGTTCCGTCTTCCTCTTCAGTCTGTGTATCATCTTTCTCAAGACCGTGTCGTGTCTATGTCTGTATCACCCTTGGAGTACGGCAACGTAACCTGATAAGATCTGGCCTAACGGTCTGTACAGAGTATGTTTTTATGATTAATTCGAACACTTCATGCTGTTAATATAATAGTACCAAGACACAGACAGATCAACGCCTCTAGCGCTGGACCTTATTTCCAGCACTACTGTAATTTAATTTAGAACTTTATTCGTTAGCACTTACGCTGTAAGTGTTTTTTTCTTTAAAGTTGCATTGTAGGGAAATAATTTATTTGCTGAATTTATCAAAACTTGCTGGTCTTCGCTTTTTTCTATGACTTAAAGATCATAGTTCCTTAAGAATACATAACCTTCTCTCTATCAATATTCATGTGTAAAAAATATTATAGTGGCAATGCCATCAACTTATAGTAAAACATTTCATTACTTAGATTTCAAAGAGATTGAAAGGTATGTAGAGTGAGCTGTAGATTACTTAAGAACCTTTAAGAATGGTAATTCTAGTTTAAACTTATTTACTAATACGTTTTTAAATTCTAGTAGAGTTTTCTCTGATAACGAGTACGATGACATTCGTACCTAGCTAACAATATGATTATTAAGTACATTTAATGTCATTTTACCCTCGTCATTGTGTTTGTCTCTTCTCCATTTGTTTTATTTGGATAGGATGTTATGACGGAGGAATCAATGTTTGAATGTTAGCTTTAGCAGGTTGGATTAAAATGTCCTTACAGATGTAAGAATTGGACTTAGAGCTAGCGAAAGCACGCTGGAGATATTAGGAAAATAGTATATATCATTTGAAAAGAATTGCTATATTTACAATTTGTTCCGACGAAAGATGTCACGAAGTATCAGAATTGTCAGGTTTCTGTAATATACATATATCACTTGGGTCCACGTGGAAATGACGTCATGTCATCAAAGACGTTTAGAGGAGGCCCATTTTAGTATTACACTTCTGATACTCTAATTGGGTTAGTTGATAGTCATTTTGTTCAGGTGTTTACCTACGTAATCTGTCTCACAATACATTACAATCTTAATCTGCCATGCACCATACACATACACCAAAATGGGACCAAGCGATGACCTAGAAGTCTTTGAGAAACGCTCCTGGGGGTCACTTAGAGTAGATTATGGCATTGATAGCAACTACAATATTTGGTCTTAATTTATAAGCTACAGTGACATATATTCTGCGATTTGAAATATGCAAGTCCGTTATACGATCCTCAGGAAGCTCACACTGTTCGAACATTAGCAGATAGACAGCGAAGTGACACTCGGGTAAGTTTATTAGTAGATGGATGTAAAACAATTGATTGTATGTCAAATCATTTTTATTACATACCATTCCATATTTATTACATGTCAATGTATTTTATTATATACGATTCTATTGTCTTGATTACCATCGTACTGTACATTACATTCCATTACCTACTATCAATGCATGAACGGAATACGGATGCTACTGTTCGATACGGTTCACAGTTGATTTATCATTCCAAGTTGGTGGCTTTAATTATATTGTGCAAGTTGACACTGAGTGTTGACATGATTATAGTGAGTAAGGCAGACTGAATACCCTGTCCACACACACCGGTGTCCGTGATATCAAGTATAGCTTCACACTTTCATTGTGATTTGAAAGTAGTTACATTTCAGTACATATAAATCAAAGTCAACAACTGCCGTAACAACTTTGAACAAAACTTCAACATGTTAGCCATAAGACATAACAGATGTTCCTCCGTCCGACACTACATCTATTTGACGGCAAAGAATAAAATTGAATCGAAAAGGGTAATAGTGTTACATATTTGTTTAAAATCTGAAAGTGACTTCAAACCTATAACGTTTACTCGCTTTCGTCGACGTCCGTTGACTTTGCGCATACCCAGTATACCCTACGTAATGGGAAAATAAAAACTGACATGTCATGAAACACCTGCCTCTCATCAACATCTGCTCCGGACAAGTGTACGGTCTTTGCGTTTCGACCAATCCCGCTACCCATGGAGACTGGATTTGGACACCCCAGGGTTACGTCATTAAGAGGTGATTCAGAAAGATATAACAGGATGAGGCTATGTACAAAGCTATAACCCTCAATAAAAAAATGCACTCATGAGATAAACGGACAGAAAAGTTCCCATACCTATCATTTGTGGTTGTGTTCATACATCGAACTTGCAATATACTATTCGGAAGTATTATCATCAGATCTAATAGTCCGATGCATCTAAGAGCCTTAGATCAAGACGTTTCTATGGTTTCGTACGGTAGACAAAAGCTTCTGAATACAAGCCATCTCAATGTCAAGGTACGTTCATACAAGTCCGAACAGTTCGGCACAAACAAATGCAGAAACAAACACTGTCAAGCAAACATATGTCTGAGTCCAAACCGCTCCGAAGTTAAGAAAACGGAGTTAGATTTAATAACAGTAGGAGTTGAGAAAGTTCAGTCTAAAGAGTAATCTCTTTTCTCTTGTAAAAAACCTATACCCTTCAGTATGTTTTATAAACCTTTGACTTTAGACAAGTATAGATTATCCACAAGAATCACACTCGTAATAAAACCATTCACTACATCATATCTAAATAGGCCCTCAATGTGATACCGACCGAGTCTGTATATTGGATTTTGCAAACGAAAACGTATGGGAAATTGAATTAAAGCGAAAAAAAAGTAACTTAAACTTCTCAATATAGATTTGTCATATTTTAGCTTTCTCAGTGCATAATTGTCATATTTTAGCTTTCTCAGTGCATAATTGTCATATAGCAGTATGAGATCTTCTCAAGTCAGATTGCCATGTTTCAGTAAACAATCGTCTCAATGCAGAATTATCATAATTCAGTACGAAGTCTTATCAAATCTATATGTGTCGTTTTTCAATACTTAATCTTCTCAAAGCAAGCTTGTCACATTGCAATATTGTATTCTTCAGCTAGTCAGTCTATTCATGTAAATATTCGTTAAATAATAATAATAATAATAATAATAATAATAATAATAATAATAATAATAATAATAAAAACCTACCTACCTATCAACCTACCTACCTACCTACCTATATACCTACATACATACATACATACATACATACATACATACATACATACATACATACATACATACATACATACATACATACATACATACATACATACATAATAATGAGGACTTTGTATAGCGCCAAAGTTTTAAACGCTCTAAGCGCTTGATAACATCTATATTGATATGACTACACAACAGAAAAACAAATAACAATAACAATGAAATTGAAAACACATAAACGAGCTGAAAACATAACATATAAGATACAAAACAGTATTAGGCCTCTAAGTTTGTTCGTGCAGTTGAAAAAGTGAGTTTTAAGAGCACTCTTAAAAGGGATCATTATGTCTTTGTGTCTAATTTCAATGGGCTATTCGTTCCACATCGCCGGACCCTGGTATGCAAAAGAACATTGTCCATATGACTTTATTTTCATAGTGGGAACAATGAGTATACGATTGTCACAAGAAGAGCGTAATTATCTTGCTGGTGTATACACATGGGTGAGGCCGGGTAGGTATGTTTAACTGGAGTCTGGCAGTGAATCATAGCACAGAAAACAAATTTTTGTGTGTGATGCTGTATCGAATTGATAGCCAGTGTAGGGTACAGAGCAATAGTGAGGTGTGCTCTGATGGAGGTACTGTACTCTAAAGATGATCCGAACAGCTGTGTTTTTAAATTTTTGAAGTTTCTGGAGAAGATATTGAGACAAACCACACAGACCTGAGTTATAATAGTCCAGTCTTGAAAGTTCTAATGAACACACAGGTGTTTTAGTGGCATCATCTGAAAGATACTTGCGAATGGAACTGATGCGTCTCAGTTCAAGATATGCAGCCTTGCATATATTCATGACGTGTTGGTGCGATGTGAGAGTACTATCTAGAGTAACACCTAGGTTTCGCACACACACACACACACACACACACACACACACACACACACACACACACACACACACATACATACATACATACATACATACATACATACATACATACATACATACATACATACATACATACATATACGTGTATGCGTAAGTCTCAATTAAGAGTTGTGAAATTGAAAATTCGAGTTTCAGACCAAATAAGCAAAACTTTCAAGCTTCCCTTTTAACGGTTGTAAGAACTAAATGCAGGATAAGTGCCATTCAAATTAATAAATTTTTCGATGATAACATTTATAGAGGCCAAGGGACTAATGCATAGTATCCGAATTTTTCCTGTATTAGATATATATCGTAATACAATTTGGTTAAGGTGAAATTAACACCTACTTCTAACATTTACAAACAAGCCATAGTATATTGTTGATTCAATTCTCAGATCGAAACTATGGAAATGTTACTAACCCTTTTAAAAATGTATTCTCAAATATCTAGAAGAATTTGAAGTGTTGATATGTATAGAAGCTCTGATTTTAAATTCTCCGTGATATTTTTTTGACTTAAGATTTAAGGGGTTTTAAAAATAGCCATGTGCCATTCATAAACAAAAACTCCATGAATGCCACGAAAATGAGTGTATTTATGATAAGATACATACCTTCGAATATACCGCATTCCAGTCCAATTTCTATATTGTCACCAGACTATAACAGTCTTTAAATATCTCATCCGTTTCCAACTCGACATTCATTCTGCAGTTATCTCCACAAATATTTAATAATCAGTGATCAAGTGTGGCGACATCCGTTTAATAAATTTGAATTATCACAAGAATTTGAACGCTCCTCGTTATTACGGATCACAGCCTTTGTACTAATTATCTAGCGTCGTATATTTCCATAGACTGTCATCCGCCATTTTGATATTGCTTCACATTGCACATTCCGCATTGGTTATTTAGTCTATATTTTCATCAAGGAAACGTATACAATTTGAGATCAACACAAATTAAACAAACATTTTTGTTAATAAAAATGTAAAGTCCGATTCCCATGAACGTTTCAGCTCAAACTTTAAATATAAACAAAATATTAATCTCCAGCCATCGAATTATTTTCACGCAGAAATTGCTCCAGAGTACACGTTATTTGTTTACTTTTCATTAGGTACCCCGTATGTTTTTTCCCACGAATATGTACAATCATTCAAGTAGTACACATTTACAGCAAATGAGAGTTGAAGACAGGATCTGAGTCCGAGATAGTCCAAGTAAGTTTTGTAAAGTCCTGTTTGTTCGTAAGTTAGGTGCGGAAGAAAAAAAAATATTTAGGAAAGGTATGGAGGTGGAATTTGGAATGCAGAATGTTGTCAATGGGGTACGTTAGCAGGCCCACTTATCTATGTGACGGGTTGCTTGTACAACTTCGGCGAGGCTCTTAACCGAAGTTTATTCATATTATTTCAGAAAAGAAAACTCGATGTTTTTCTCAAAATCCTCCCACGTTTATCTATAGTATGTGTGTCATATATCATATGAGAAATATCCCACTATTTTAAATGTACTAAATTATATCATATATTATTCATTAGAACAAGAATAGGTTTATAGGTTTAAAACCCCGGTATTCACGTATGCATGAGCCCATTTTTCAAATTCCGATGAGGGCGAGGTCAAGAAAAAACTTTGATCTGTACATTCCAAGTGATACATAAAATGTAAGCAATGTAAACTGCTGTCTGTCACAATTTATGTGCATATTAAGATATACGTTTATTTCACACTAGCGTCCTATCAGATGTATTACTTCAGATACAAATAAATTAAATTAGACAAATATTTTAAAAACGTCATGTCACCACTCTACTACACAGTCAGAACGGTGTGGGTATTTTTCTTTAATATCAGTGCAAGAAACAAGGATATGAAATGCCTTCCTCGATACTTGGCAAGGTCATCTGAGGAAGGTTGTCAGATTTGTAATCAAATGTCGCTTTTTCAAGACAAATATACAAAACTACTTTCATATTCAGTTACCATGTTTATACTTAGAATTTAAATTCATGATGATTTTACTTTGATAGTCGACTATCTTTATTGTCATTTACTTTGTCTTTATAGTTAAACGTATTTAATACATCAATTGGGCAAGGAGTAATTTCTAGTTACTTCGATGCTAAGTAAAAAGTTAAAAATTCTTGTGAACCTGTGATAGAACTATTCAAGGTCATCGTCATATGTGTTTTGATAGACGGATTGATTTTCCATTAAACAAGTCAAACATTCTTTGTTTTTAAGACATGATGAAAAGAAAGCAAATTCCAGATCCCGTGAACAGTTTGAATATCGCATGCTTGAATTCAAATTATAATATCTAATTTGGGAGAAGAAGAAACAAATCTGCTAATATCACGTTTATTGGGCCTACATCAGGTATTAGATGGATAACTTTGTAAAAGAACTAAGGAACCAAGAAAGAAGCAGAATTCAATTTATATACAAAGCTGAGTAATACGTACATTTATTGGCACAATGGGCTGTGAATCTTAATTATCCAAGTTAAACCTTCTTGAAACCGATTCATTAGAATACTTTTATAACGAGCAATCAATTAAATCTAACGTTCATAGAAGAAGAAGAAGAAGAAGAAGAAGAAGAAGAAGAAGAAGAAGAAGAACAAGAACAAGAACAAGAAGAACAAGAAGAAGAAGCAGACGAAGAAGAAGAAACAGACGAAGAAGAAAACAAAGAAGAAGCAGAAACAGAAAAAGAAGAACAAGCAAAAGAACAACTAGAAGAACAAGAAGCAGAAGACAAAGAAGAAGAAGGAGTAGTTGAATAATAATAATAATAATAATAATAATAATAATAATAATAATAATAATTAAAAATATAATAAGACGACGACGAACAAAAAGAAGAGGAGGAGGAATAAAAAGAAGAAGAAGAAGAAGAAGAAGAAGAAGAAGAAGAAGAAGATGATTATGATGATGATGATGATGATGATGATGATGATGATGATGAAGAAGAATAAAAAGAAGAAGAAGAAGAAGCAGAAGAAGAAAAAGACGAAGAAGAAGAAGAAGAAGAAGAAGAAGAAGAAGAAGAAGAAGAAGAAGAAGAGGAAGAAGAAGAAGATCAAGAAGATGAACAAAGAGATGATGCAGAAGAAGATGATGAAGAAGAAGAAGAAGAAGAAGAAGAAGAAGAAGAAGAAGAAGAAGAAGAAGATTGATAAAATAGTTTGTGATACTGAAAGTTAGGGGTGGTTTTCATTAATTCACTACCAGATTGATTACTAACAAAACTCTAAGATACTGGCATCCACATTTGTCTTTCTGTGGGTCACGTTTTATATTTTTATGTTCAAACATTATATGCAACTCGATTATCGCAATTTTTCTTTTACTTTATAACTTTTATTTTGAAACTTTCCTAGTATTGACAATATCTCGTAATCAAATAACTTAGCGTGGTCATTAGTTCACGAACTGAAAATTCCATGCCATATAATTGTACCTTTATGTCAAAATGGATCATGTATACCATTGTTAGTCGTGTCTCACACATATCAGCCTGTCTCAATGGATCATGGATACCATTTTTTTTTGTTTCACACATGTCAGTCTGTCTCGATGTATCATGGATACGATTGTGTGTCTCACACATATCAGTCTGTCACAATGGATCATGTATTCCATTGCTTTTGTGTCTCACACATATCAGTCTGTCTCGATGTATCATGGATACCTTTGTTTTGTTTTTTTCTCACACATATCAGTCTGTCTCGATGGATCATGGATACCATTATGTGCCTCACACATATCAGTCTGTCTCGATGGATCATGGATACCATTGTGTTTGTGTCTCACACATATCAGTCTGTCTCGATGGATCATGGATACCATTGTGTT
The DNA here is from genome assembly GCA_029339505.1 of Unio delphinus. Taxonomy (NCBI): domain Eukaryota; kingdom Metazoa; phylum Mollusca; class Bivalvia; order Unionida; family Unionidae; genus Unio; species Unio delphinus. Next base: position 9,398,150 of record JAQISU010000036.1, on the reverse strand, counting down.
TGTGTCTCACACATATCAGTCTGTCTCGATGGATCATGTGTGCCATTCTTTGTCGTGTCTGACACATATCAATTTATCTCGATCATATATATCATATTTTACTGTGTCGGAGACATACTATGATGTATTTGCTTGCTTGTAGATAGTGATAGACTATTGGGACAACTAAAGATTTTAATGCTTGTAGATAGTGATAGACTATTGGGACTACTAAAGATTGTAATGCTTGTAGATAGTGATAGACTATTGGGACTACTAAAGATTTTAATTTGATAGCAGTGATGATGATGAGGGAGAGGATGAGCAGAGGAAGAAGGATGATGACGACGAGAAGGCGAAAACATTTTAAAATAAAGCCAGAGATGTGAACCATTTCATATCGAAAAATAAAGGATATACTATGCTAGTGACGAAGCTTTTTGATAGGTGAGGAACATAATCAATCGATCATATATTTATGAAGGTATTACATGTACCTATACAGCCCATGAAAATCTGGTGACACTGTATCGAAATCAGGCTAGATAATATGTCGTTTTTACTGATATGGTTGCAGATTAAATATGTATTTCTAACTCTATGGCTTTGCCAGTGAACAGACTGATGGATATGAACCTGACTGTATTGTTGTGTGATTGATTGGTTTGACAAGTAGGTCTGACCAAGCGATTTCGAAACACTAGCTGTAGCTTTAAATAAGACTCCAAACGACACGTTTTTCTTTTAGACATATTTATAGTAATCAATCCGTCCGTGTCCCTCCAAATATGAGCTTTATTTTAAACCGTAAATATCTTATAAAAGTTAATCAAAATGCACATTATAGAAAAATAAATGTAGATCTAGCAGTCCAATTGATTTTTGAAGTATATACTTCATAAGTATTGATCAAAGGACCAATATATAGTCTTGTGACGTGTGCAAATTAATATATGATAATGAATGTCGTTCATAGATTGATGTTTCTATCTTTATGAATGGAATCGTAGGAAAAGAACTTGGCGTGAAACAAATGAATTAGAAACATCAGCTGATTGACTGGTACTGTTTTAGTTCTGGAATTAACGGAGTTCATCCGACATACACAGTACGACACATGTTTAACGGGGTCAAATACTTGTACTGCTACTTGTTTTGTAAAGGTTGTCGTGTGAGAAAATGGACCTCAGTACCTCTCACAAGCTGTACAACCAGTGTTAAAGAATTATAAGTATTGGTAGTGAATCTACAAAAGAGATTCTACGGTAAACTTAATCCCGTGTTAGTCTGGATCCATTGTTTTCATATCGCTCATTTAATCATGGAAAGATAAACTATTGAAGGAGGACTGCTTTGGCGTGTATAAAGTCCATGCATATTATTTTATTAGCTGTGCTTCTGCAGAGTTGATGGCAGTATGTGATATATATATATATATATATATATATATATATATATATATATATATATATATATATATATATATAATTCCAAAGCAATGGTCGAATACTCAGTAATATAATACATCGAGACCAACAAGTTTTTCTTTTAAATCTTAACAAATAATTTAATTCTCAAAGTTTAAAATGAACATTTAAGAGGAACTTACATTACTGCAAAGCAAATCCAAAAATATTCTATCACAAGTCCGAAAAGAATTAAATGTTACGAATGAAGTTCAAATACAGAATGTAGTGATCTGCCAATATCTTTGATTATGGTGAAGTATTACTGCAAGTCCAAGAGAATAGAAGTGCTCCGAATATATTCCAGGCCTTCGGCGTGATGATATACCAACATCCGTGAATGAAGCAGCAACAGCCTTGAATGGAGTACCATTGAATGGAATACCAAAAGCCTTGAATGGAGTTCCAACAGCCTTGAATGAAGCAACACCAGCCTTGAATGGAGTACCAACATCATTGAATGGAGTATCAACAGCCTTGAATGGAGTACCAACATCCGTGAATGAAGCAGCACCATCCTTGAATGTAGTACCATCATTGAACGAAGTACCAACGATCTTGGTACGTCACAATAGCATCACTGAAACACTTTCAATGGATTTAAAATAGCCCCAAAATATTGATTTTCGCTCGACACCCTAATGGGCAATTTGTAATTCCAATAAATAATTAAAACAACGTTTCTATTATATTGTACTAACACACAACATTTACATATACCGGCATACTGATGTTAAAAAAAGAAACAGGAGATATAAATCCTATTTAGGAAATGGACGCTTATTTGCTATTTATAAACCCCACTATACTACCACTGTATATCCCAATATCACATCTCATATTTTATGTCACGTGACTTATGTCACAATACCGACCCACATGACTTAAAAATTAGAATCTGCTCTCACTGACCTATAGTTAAACACATATAGATAATATGTTATACACAAACTAACCCAATACGGATAATGAATTTATAATCATAATTGTTTTTACCAAATCTTTGTACAATAGTGTCATGTGTCGCAGAAAACTAGAAATCGTTTCTTTAATTACTGTTATTTATACGTAATTTGCATTGTTTGCTAGTTTTTATTTAATTACTGTATTTCAGTGTTTGCTATTTGTAATGTACCATTGCATGTTGGACTTAACCTTGCCTTGTGTATGTTCTACTTGAACTGAACTATTGATAAATTTGAAATTGTGTTCTGTAATCAACTAACACAGAGCTAAAGTTGTATCTATGTGTATGGGTTATGTTCCCAATCATTCTATGGTTAAATTGGAATTTTAATTCTCAAAACCGCACGTTTTTTTCAATTTCACTTTGTACTTTAGGGAAACAAATTATTTATTGACCCTTGTAATGCTTGTTTTTCTTTTACGTTACGTAGTTTAATAACATAGGCTCGTAACATTATATCAGAACATAACTATTATATATTGACATTTTAAGCGTCATTATCATCAAAATTAATAATAAAGATATGCCCTTAATTTCTTTAAATTTGTTATAATTTATACAATTGTTTGCAATTACAAAATTCAAAATTGATACTTGAAGCCATTCCTGAAATGAATCTCAAATTTTACAGGATTAACGAAGTCATAAAGTTTGAAAATCAGTTGCACAATACATAAAGAAATCAATCGATTCGCTACAGTCGTTCATGCAGTGTGTAATCATATATCAAGCTCCATACAGTTTTGAATGTTGTAAAATATAAAATTCAGTCTTTAGTTATTATATTTCCCTTATCTCTAAATATGGTGTCATGCCATACGACACAACAATAACGAATTGAAAACTATGTCCTTGTCCAATATCATAACCAAAAGATAAAACAGTATATGATTTGACGATAAAACGTGTAAGGTAATGAAGCATTGTTTTCTTGAGAAAAGCGTCTGTCTTTGGATTTAACTAGTGACCTATGTATAAGTTACAACAACCGAAGAGACAATCTGCAGTGAATACATTTGTAGTTTCAACTGAAATATTTATTCTCCGATATCAGCAATTATTTCCAATAGCGAAGGATAAATTAAAATATTTAATTACATTTGGACAGTGTGCCCATGGACAGGGATGGGAGCCAGAGGTCTAAAATTCTGGCCTCTACTAATCACGGCCATTGCACCTGTCTGAATGTGTTCGACGTTCGGACTCGGTCAGTGTGGGTGTGTGAATATTACGACTTCATTGTTTAAACTAAGTAACAGAAAATAGATAAACACCAACAACTGTTATACAATTCAACAAATAATTTATTTCCCGTTTTGCATATAAATGAGAAATTAAAAAGAACATACAAATTTACGATTTAGGTCCCAAGGTATTCATACACGTTCATTCACACAAGTTCAAAGTTTACATTATTTATAATGTGTTTTAATTTCAACTCTTTAAATATAATGACCGAGAAAGGCGTACCGATCAAACCCAAAGAACAGTTATCCCAAATATTAATTTCCACCAAATATGGAACCAAAATATATTTTATATATGGTTCCTTTTACAAGCCCTCGCATCAGAGAAATGGTATTGTCTTGCACGCTGGATCAATTTATCCTATTTCCTTGACTCTTCAAATATGATGACATTGCGCCTGCACACACACACACACACACACACACACACACACACACACACACACACGTAGTTCACATACAGTGTAAAACAGTGATAATTGATTTTGCTGAATTAGTCATCGATGCGTTTTGCTTTATTAAAATCCATGATTTCGATTATCAGAAGGCATAGAGACATGTGATCAAATTGCCTCCCCCCCCCCCCCCCCACCGCACCGAGAAATAAAAATGATGAAGCCTTTGTTTTAGATTACAATTAGTATTTCGAGATGCTGAATTTTGTCATTGAGTGAAAGAAGGCAAGCGCAACATATTTCCTATATGACGAGTGTTGCGTTGAAGTTTAAGATTTGACGAAGTGTTAGGCAGCGCTCATTTAGATATATTTTATAAAGATTACAAAATTCGATAATGTTATTATGATATGACTATAGATGTAAGGGCTAACTATATAAATAGTGAGAGTGCTTTGCGCTCTCTTGCCAAAATGTAAATTAATTTATGAAGATATTCCAGTAATTGTGAGGCAAAAGTAGCCGAAATATATTGGAGAAGGCAAAAGTAGCCGAAATGTATTGGAGAAGGCACGCTGAAATGAAACACTGTCCCACTTGGTAAGAACCAATGTACTATGTAGCATTAGTGTAGTCATGACATTCACACCTTTGTCACATCACTTAAAAAAAAAAAAAAAAAAAAAACATCACTTTCATTTGACTATAAAGGCGTTAAATTGCAGGTGGGGTCAAGATTAAATTGAAATAAACGAGTAATGAACGAGTTTCATATGGCTGAAAAATAAGTCAAGGCCTTCAGACCGAAACGTATTAAATTTTTTTTATCAATTTCTTTCCTCCGACTAGGAACGAAATACGAAAGCTGATTCGTATTCATTAAATAACACCTGGTGGTGTTCAAGGTAAGTTTACGTTGCGATTGAAATTAAAATAGAATTGAAAATTATAGAAAGATTTTTCAAAAATATTCTGAAGGGGGCGTCAGTTCCAAACTGCATGTTGTAAGGAAATACGGCAACGTACATTATCAGAAATTTGCAATATTGACGGAGGAAGAAAGCTTTAACGAAAATCCGGACAAAACTTTAGATGCTGTTTGCCGAGTTAGTATATACCATAATGGATGTTGCCTACAGTCTCTAGATATATAACATTCGCACTGTGCGATTATGCAATTTAAATTTGGTTAAATTTCAGAAGCTGGCCATTGCCACAGAAGCACACCTGTGATGTCATACAGTTTCCCAATCACTTGTGTGTGGATCCATATAACATTTGTTCCTATATATTCTCTTCATTTTCTGTTCAATTCTAAAGTTCCGTTGTGTATAAATTCAACCACAGCATATGTTCATTATCTTCCATGATAAACTTCCAGAGAAGTTCTTGTAATAGAGTATCAGGCAGATTTTGGACAGGACGAAACGTATAGAAAGCGACAAACAATGAGTCGGCGATGTTATTTCTGGGACAAAATCAACACCTGTTTATTGAGGGGATGATCCAAGAATATTGTGTAACAGTGGATGGGTGGTGAGAGTGGGCGGGCGAGGGCGTACAAATGCGATGTCCACGTAATTAAGAAGATTTGCAGGACATAATTTTATCCCTATAATTGTTAATAAAACATACTGTAGGATACTTTATATTGGGTTTATACTCATTTTAAAAGAGATGGGGTCTTTAGTCCCCTCCCCCCCCCAACCCCGCATCCATGCGTCTTACATAATGTGTACTGAATCCACAATACACACCTATAAACATGTTTAAGTAATCTTAACATTTTAAAGAAGAATAACATCTTATGATTAACAATCCGGACAATTCGTTTTGGTTAATTTGTATCACAAATTTTTTTCAGTTTTTATAACAGAACCTAAAAATGTTTTCCTACTGAGCTAGGAATTGATTAATTCATAGAAATAGTGTAGTGTCAGTGTTTAGCAGCCGGTAGAACAATTAAGCCAGATGATTATCAAAACTCAAAAACTAACTCGATCAGACTTTCCACAACTTGAGCAAATTTTGGAAGCAGTAAATCTCTTCTGTAATACAAGATTGTGTCTATCTGAATATCAGTTTGAGACGGACAACATTGATCAAATTAATTTCAATATACCTATAAATACACATGTATCCATCAAATATTTATGCTAATTTAATACATGAAGTTGCCAAGTTTTATAAAGCGAAGTTGACCAATCAACGATATTTAAGACAAGTACTATCATGGCCCAATGCACCTTATGATATTTGGTCAAGGTCAAACACGATAGCCCATTATTATATTTTTAGAGGCGAAATCTAATATAAATGTCTATACGTGTTGACACATTCAATAAACAATAAATATTATATTTTGATTTATTGCGTCAGGTGCAGATCCACATGTTTGAAGAAATTATTACACAGTGAAATTACTCATAGAGACAGGAACCATATGAATAGCTTTTTAGTGCCAGTAACAATATTCGGTGATCCTGTCAAATAAACTTAGAGAGCCAGAGAGGCTCTGCCTAACTGACCAGTGAAGGTGACATATCTGATTTGAACATAAGCAGTTTCCAGGAAGTACACTATACAAATGAAGTATTCTAACATGTATAACAACCTTAAGGAGCAATATGTAGCCCCACAATGAGGTCACATGGGTTCATTGACCAATCATTCGACGGACTACTAAAACACCTAAATAACAAACTAATTCTGAAATTTATAACAACCTTAAGAAGTAAATGGTAGCCCCACAATGAGGTCACATGGGTTCATTGACCAATCATTCGACGGACTACTAAAACACCTAAATAACAAACAAATTCTGAAATTTATAACAACCTTAAGAAGTAAATGGTAGCCCCACAATGAGGTCACATGGGTTCATTGACCAATCATTTGACGGGCTAAAAAGAACACAAAAATAACATACTAACTCTGAAATGTATACAACCGTAAGAAGTATATTGTAGTCCCACAATGAGGTCACGTGGGTTCGTTGACAAATCATTTGACGGGCTAATAAAACACCTAAATAACAAACTAATTTTGAAATTTATAACAACCTTAAGAAGTAAATGGTAGCCCCACAGTGAGGTTACATGGGTTCATTGACCAATCATTTGACGGGCTACCAAAACACATAAATAACGTACTAACTCTGAAATTTATAACAACCTTAAGAAGTAAATCTTAGTCCTAAAATGAGGTCACATGGGCTCATTGACAAATCATTTGACGGGCTAATAAAACACCTAAATAACAAACTAATTTTGAAATTTATAACAACCTTAAGAAGTAAATGGTAGCCCCACAGTGAGGTTACATGGGTTCATTGACCAATCATTTGACGGGCTACCAAAACACATAAATAACATACTAACTCTGAAATTTATAACAACCTTAAGAAGTAAATCTTAGTCCTAAAATGAGGTCACATGGGCTCATTGGCAAATCATTTGACGGGCTAATAAAACACCTAAATAACAAACTAATTCTGAAATTTATAACAACCTTAAGAGTGTAAATTAAAGCCCCACAATGAGGTCACATAGGTTCACTGACCAATCATTTGACGGGCTACACATTTAAAACAACCAAACAGAATTAGATGAAGCATTAGAGATAACAAAAGATATAGAAATAAATATTGAAGCATTTAAGCAAATATCATCAGGTACAAAAACAAAAGGGTGGACTATGGGTACCATCATCTAGGAATTAACAGTCCTCTATCTATTTCTAACTTTTTGTTTCCATATACATAAAACACCAAGACCATCAGACCCAGCGGCACAATACTGCATCCAAATACCAATTAGTCAGTATTCTCCTACATCCGCATTAAATAGGCTGTCACATGGGACTGTCTACACTTTTGTAACAACAGCACAGAGTATTTCCAAACTGATAGGGACAATTATAGATCTAGATACCCGGAAGAGGGGAGGACGCCGGTGCTGACAATCAAGATGATGGGAGGCCCAAGGAACAAGAGATAACAGGAGGACACCGGAGCAAACAACCAGAATGAGGGAAGACTGGTTACCATTACGTAACCCTCCATCAAAAAGCCCTTCTAAGGGCTACTGCCATTTAGCCATTACAGAGCTCTCATGGTACGAAAGCTCTATTTGACACGCTCTTTTGATAAACCTAACTTGATCAAGTTCGAACACCGCCAATCAAAATTCACAATCCATATAACCTAACAGTGACCAACCTACACATGTCGCACAGACATTCTAGAATTAAATTTGTTAGGGACTTACAATACGTACACTTGGTACTAGAAACATTGGTATGTTAGGAGTTAAAAAAAATCTTCAACTGCACAAAATTTGATTTAATTACTCAGGTGGCTTACACATTATTGGTATATTTTCCGTCCGTTAGTGAAAATGGACCTCATTTGAAAAAAGTATGGCTAGGGCGTTTCAAGGCTGTCGACATACATGGGCTGGCTTATCGGATCTTTTCCTCCTTTCTCGCGACCAGAAACCCTCAAAATGACGAGACGTGAAAACCATTTTTCACCAGTCATTATTTGGTGCGATTGCACCTCTAGTACACTCCTACTGATTGGTTGATAGGGTTGAGTGCGTGTTTGATCCATTCCCACTCACCCAGGTCCTACATTCATGTCGATAGTCCCTCAATAGGGGCGCGACATGACCAAATTAAATAGCACAATATGTGTGCATAAACACCCGTGGAGATGTGGCACCATTTCTTACCCCACGGGAAAAATTAAATAACTTTCTTTTGAAAGATAAAACAGTGAATAATGACCCTTCGTGGCCGGTTCACTTTAATTTAGCATTCATTCATTTAATAATACAAGCTAATGGTGTTGACCTTTTCAAGTACATTTGACAAATAGTAACGAGTATTTGGTATTCGCAATTTACTATCGAGGAGAATGCATGATAATCCAAATAGTTTGTGATGTACCGAATACCAGTCTAGATCTCAAATGAGATATCATACCCTAGTTATTCTAATTGAAGCCACCTTCGAATACCTCACACCAACCCCTTTTCGCACAAAAGAAATTCCTAGCTTATCGAGGCATATAGATCCGTATATGTACAAAAAAAACATAATTATGAAAATAAAAGCAACATAATGTACGAACGTTTCCAGTTAAACAGTTTTATATAGAGTAGGTATATAAAGTGAAAATGCGTTAGATAATCAGTCAAAAAAGACTTTAAAATTCAGGCAGAGGGAAAAAAATCTTTTTAACTTTGCATAGTGACTATCAACAGAGTGAAACAGTCATTATGCAATGAAATGACTTTTTATCCACCAGGTGAAATAGGTTTGCAGAAGTATGTTTGTTAGAGTAAACCTAACAATCAACAGTAACTGATAAGAAACATCAGTTGTCTTAACGTTGACGGCTTTGAGGAGGATGGGTTTGATCATACGCACAACAGTGCATACAGAGAGGCTGAATGGAAAGGTAATAAATTATAAGATACGTGAGATAAAACTACTTGGAGATAACAGTTTGGGATAATCAATGTAACTACATTTATGTACAATTAGATTATAAAACTAAATTATACAGAAGATAAATAAGTTGCCTGGTCATTTTTTTTTTGTGAGTTGTGCATAATAAATAGACTGTACAGTGTAAAAGTTTAAAATATCTCAATTACAATATTGATCTATGAAACTTAAATTTTTCTAAACATGCCAAAAGTAGAATTTATTTTTATAAACAATCTTTAAGAAAAATAATTACCGGCATTTTCAGTAGTATGCTTCAAAAATAGATACAAAGATCACGTTCACCTCTTTACATCAAACAGACGATTCTTTAGAATCATGTTCATTATGTGTGTCCATCATGTACTTTTCAAGGGACCCTAGTGACCGAGTGGTCTAAAGCGCTCTCCATTACGGATCACTGCCATCTCACCTCTGTCTGCGTGAGTTCGAGTCTCAGAATTTATTTATGGGACAAAATCAACTCAATGTGGGTATGTGAGAAAGCTTGTCGTTAGCTTCTCATTGGTTCTTTCCGTGGGTTTTCCTGGGTTCTTCCTCCACCATTAATACTGGCCGCCATGTATAGCCTAACGTGTGCTGAAAATGGCATTACACCCTATAACAACATGTGCTTTTCTGTTCGGAATATTCCATTGTCTCCAAATCCAAAACATTCAGATGAAAAAAAAGTATCATCCAAGTCGAACTTCCAGTTAATATCGTGTCATAGGTGGGTGATAGATGTTGCACAGGCTGTTTTTGGACAACATGACTTATGTGCGTGACAGATTGTGGACAGTCTGTTTTGTGCATCATGCCATACATGGGTGACAGATTTGGACAGGCTGTTTTGTTCCACGAGCCTTTGGTTGGTGACAGATTGCACTTCCCAAACAGCGCTAAAAACTAATTACTCATTCTGCCTTGTAGCCACAGATCACGCATATAATTATACCATCCTCCTAATATTCAAATTAGTTTCCAATTGCCTTTAAATCGTTGCCGTGAATGCCTAAAACTTATCCTAGGATAACCATCAGATGCACCGTAAAATACAGACTAGCATTGCACCAGTTTGGAGATTAATATAAATCGCTTAGAAATTGGCAAATATATACCGGTCAAGCATTTTGCAAGTTTCTTAAAGCAGCACGATTTTTGAGTCGGTTTTATAAGTAGTTCCCCTCCCACAGATAGTATGCTAGTTGTGACAATATAAGAGATGTATACGCTAATTAGAGCTAGCTCTGGTATTTACGTCAGTTAAAGTAGATGCATTTAAATTAGAACTTGTCGTTTTTAATAATAAAAAAATATTCAGTAAATAAATTATTATGCAATGTAGATATGTGGTGCATGTAAATGCTGCAAAGCAACGGACGTCTCATTTAGTGGTAGACACGTCGAAGGGTTTAGGCGAAAGCATACAGTTCCTATGTTGTATTCCTAATAATCACGTCTAATATCATTAATGTTTTTGTGAAGTCCTGCATAATTTACACTACGTTGTCTACAAATATCACACTTTCTAGATAGTAGTACATTTGGGCACGCTTCATAATATAACTCCAATGCTTTTTAAAAATAATATTTGCAAATTTGTTCGTTTATAATTTACACGACATTTTGAAAAATGCAAATAGCTTATGATTTTACGGCAAGCACGTGCAACTTCGTCCATGTCGCGGTCCAAACGAGCCATTTTACAGCCACAATTATGAATGTAAATGGGCAGATAAAACAGATTGCCTGCCGAATGCTGCCAGTGGGTTGCACGTGTTTGCTTTACAAGAAGAAAAGTATCAGTTTCAAATTAAAACGATTTTCATGTTGTCGCTGTCAGGACTAACGTAATAGAGAAGTGTGAGTATAGATTACTCACACCGCATTGATTTCATAGTCGGTAAAGGTTAAGATTCAAAGATGAAGTCATCTGGGATTTTGTATAACGAAGTCATAGAAAAGGCGCTAAATCTGCTTCCGTTTTCCGATGTTACCGTGAAATCATAAAACTTAAAATAACTCTGCGACGGAAGTGTCATGTTGATCAAATATGCTTAATGAAATTGCATGAGCACAAAACATGATACGGAATCGCTTGAAATGTGATTGAAGTTATTTAATTGGATTCTGTGGGACGATGATTCAAACTATTGCTCATCAGGCGAGAATTGGGAACCCATATCAAGTGAAAGTCCATTTCAAGCGGAATCCTAGGGTCTTTATCTAAAATATTTAGGCATAATTCTCACATATTATTGTTACACCATTTGGAGCTACTTGTATTGCTTATATTTGCAAGACACAATCTTACTAAAGGTAATTAGTTTTCTATGATAACTGATTTGTCTTGGATGGCGAGCTGCATCCATTGATTGCAATTTTCTTCAATCATTATTATTTATAATATCCGGCACGGGAACGAGTGCTCTCGAAAGGTAGTTATTGAAGATAACATATTTCTTAATATACTGCATGGATAAAGTGATAAGTAGTTTGTTCATTGTTATTAACGTTCATCAAATTGAAAGTAGAAGAAAAGAAAACTAGATTGAAGCTTCTGTATTAAAAAATTAAACACGTTATCCAGCCGAGCCAAATATTCATCATATTTTGTTAAAGTCTATGTGACTGATCCTTTTCCTGAAAAATGAGGGACCAACCGGTTGAATATACGAGGACAATGGAAACAGCGACACGTTCCTAAGACATCCCTCAGTAAAGATAAAATGACGTAAACGGTTATTTTGATCAACAATAAAACAAATCTCTAACGCAGCTGCCATTGTTTTCCGCAACTGATTTTTTAGAACTAATTTAAATAAATTTGAATAAATCCATTATAGTTTCTAATTTTGTCTAAGTTGTAGGCAGTTGAATCCAAGAATTCATTTTCCGGATATTGGCGCTATATATAGACTTCCTCATCATCATCATCAGCAGCAGCAGTCTCTTGACATAGTGTGGTCGTTGCGGCACTGTGCTGCTGAATATATAATACATTACGTGAATTTTAAACATAGAGTGGGCAGTTCCCCAGAAAACAGTTTCATGGATCGGTTGTAATGATCAGTATCAATCATCTGATGCTACACATATCTGTCGGCGTCAAACATTTGGTGGGCGTACAATGAAAATGTCAATTTGTCTAAGTAGACAGCCACTAGTATATGTTGGTTTAGCAAATATTTGATGACTAGTCAATGCAGCGTCAAAAAAGACCGACTTATTGCCATGTTTACTTGAATCTATTGCTCAGATTGCAAGATAAATTTAGCGTAAAGTCGCCATCCACTTTACTGAGAAACAAATGCAGAAGTAAAACGTCACTACGAATAATAGCTCGACACAACTGGAGAGATATCGAGTTATATATGACCATGCCATGTAGGTAACCCTTTATTAGTTGACGGGGGGGGGGGGTGTCTTCTAAAGCGCTCGCTGCTACGGCCCCCGGTCATTTCACTTCTGTCTGATTGGGTTCGAATCTCGTGCTCGGCTAATATGGGTGCGTGAGAGCTTATCAGTAGCTTCTTGTGTGTTGTTAGTTCTTTGCGTTCTTCCTCCACCATTTATTCTAGTTTGCATTTATATAGCCTTTCTTGTGCTTAACAATGTCGTTACACCCTACACTACAACAACAACTAGTTTATACATTTCAATGACTGACGTGATCTGTCTAATAATAACACAATAAACGGAATATTTTTTCGTTATAATAATACTATTATATGTTTCCTATTCTTTCTCGTTCTATTGTGACGAATAGATATGCAATCATGTTATAAAGAACTTATGGTGATTTTTAGACCATGTCAATTATTCTATTTTGCAAAAGAAGATTACGAATTGTGTAATTTTGTAGTGCGATTGTAATATTGCAACCATATGGTTTTCAGCTTGATACCAGATAATCGTGACCTCGATACCAGATAATGTTTCATTCAGTGATGTAACGAGCACATAAAGTGTCTAGTATCAGTTGGATACTGCTGTCGAATAGAGGTGGATATAATAAAAAAAAAATCACTATCTTTGTCACTGAGCCAAAGTCACCGATCTCAGTTAATTTGAAGAAGTGAATTACACACGCTCACATTTTGATGTCATTGCCCATCTGTATCACCAGTTATAAGTAAGCGCTCCTAAATGACCTTGTTTTTTTAAGTATGCCATTTATATGCTGCTAGCGCAGTCTTATGAAGTGGTGGAGAACATTTAGTCAATGCGAATTTATAAAGAAGCGATTCAATAAAAAAAAGTACTTGTACGTGTAAACTGTTGGATATATAAACCTTACTGTTGTCGCTAAGGTTGTGTTTGTTCTCCATTTTGGTTAGTAATGAATTGTGCTGATCTTTTTTTACCGTATTTGATTCAGTTTCTCCTCTTATGTTTCACTTCTTTACGAAAGATTGAAAATTTAAAGAAAACACATGCCATTGATTTTCATACTGCTAATCCATGCCATAGCGTAATCAAACTTAATCCATGTCATAGCGTAATCAAACTTAATCCATGCCATAGCGTAATCAAACTTAATCCATGCCATAGCGTAATCAAACTTAATCTTTGCTATAGCGTAATCACTCAGTGAAGTAAGATGGAAAGCCCTTGGAGAATATCAAACTGAAGATGGGTATATATTATACTATAGTGGAGAGTTGGACAAGTCCATAATGGACTAGGCTTCCTTGTAAACAACGCCATCAAAGGTTGAGTGCTTAAATGACGTTCCATATTTAGCAGAATCATCTCCATTCGTCTGAAAGAATCTCCCTTTAGCATTACAATTACCGAAGTCAAACTCCAGGGTATAATAAACTTGATACGTACAAAAGACATCATCATCATCCAAGGAGACTGGAATGCCAAAGTTGGCTAATATGCTCTATAAGACTTGGATGATCATTGTGGACCTTCTTCCAATGTGCTTACGAGAGAGAGAGAGAGAGAGAGAGAGAGAGAGAGAGAGAGAGAGAGAGAGAGAGAGAGAGAGAGAGCTACAACAACTTGGTACTATCCAACATCCTGGGCCAAAACAAAGCTTCACGATGCTGGACACTAACCAAATGGAACTCATCATAAACAGATCGACTACTTACTGGTTCAAAACCGTTACCGATCTGCCATCAATAGTGCAAAAACAAGAACTAATGAGGATGCTAATTCTTGTTATAGCGTAATCAATCTTATTCCTTGCTATAGCTCAATCAATGCTAATACTTGCTATGTCATAATCAATGTTAATCCGTGATATAGCTTAATCAATGCTAAGCCTTGCTTTCTCGTAATCAATGTGCATTTAAAAAGAACGTTTTCAGAAAGCCCAAGGTTTAGTGTTGTGTTTGTTCGTCCGTCCATTCGACGAGAACCACTCTAGTTATCCGAGGGTTGGATGGGTTGGTTCTGTTCTGTGCGTGCGCAGGTGGCTGATAAGGCCACTTCTTGCATGGAATGTTTATTTACATAAGGGACAGAGGATGAGCGGGACATCTACAGGAGCGTTAATGGTACGTGTTGTTCTGGTTTGCCTCTTCAGCTCTGCACCTACTGTCTTGCTAGATTAGCACAAGTTGAAGCCTTTGTGCACGGAGCAACGCCAAAGACTTGATCGTTTGATGTTTGATGTTTGCTCTCCAGAATCAGGATTTATGTTCAACACGTTCAATACAGCTTTTGGATTGTTTCTGAAGCGTTTTCTCTGACCTACATGCAATTGTTTACCTTGCTGTTACTCGCCATATACGAGTATCTTAGGCAGCTGTTGCGACTGCATCAAGATGGTGGAGGGTAGATCTGAATGGACGCGTACCTCAGTGTCTGGAACCTTGTCCCGTCTCTTGATATTGAGGATTTTCCTGAGACTTGTGATGTAAAAGTGGTTCAGCTTCTTGGCGTGATGTCGGTACACCTTCCACGTTTCTTATCTGTAAAATAACGTGGGAAGCAGCAATGCCCTGTAGAAGTTTAGTTTGGTCTGGATGCTGATGCCTCTTCTATTCCAAACATTGGCATACAATCTACCGAACGTTGTGCTGGCTCTGGCAGTGCGAAGGTTCATTTCGTCGTCAATAGTGAGTGTGCTTCGAAGTGTAGAGTGTAGAGTGTGCTGCCATGGTAGGTGAAGCGGTTCACTATCTGGAGGTTTTGGTCGTGGACGGTGATGTTGGGCTCAACATAGGGCTTTCTAGGGGCCTGATGCAGGACTTTAGTCTTCTTGGAACTGATGGTGAAACCAAAGCTTGTACAGGAGTTAGAGAACTTGTCGGCTTCTGAGCAAGCATTGAGGGCTCAGGCATCAGCAAGTAAGAAAACCCCAACGGTGTTTTTCATAACCTTGGATTTCGTTTGAAGCCTTTTGGCGTTGACTAGTGTTCCATCTGTACGGTATCTGAAGCTGACGTCAACCTCACCATCTTTGGAAGCATTAGTCACCATGGCGGTGAACAATAGACTGAACAGTGTTGGTGCCAGAACATAACCCTGCTTGACACCATTGGTTATTGTGAATGGTGCTGATATATCTCCATTGTCTTGCACTCGTCCCTTCATGTTGTCGGGGAAATGATGCATCACGGATATAACGTTTCTCCTGCATCCATACATGGACATTACCTTTCACAAGCCTTCGCTGCCGAAAGTATCAAAGTTCTTTGTCAAGTCGACGTAGATGTAGAAAAGGTTGTTGTTTTGCTCTTGTCATTTCTCTTGTAGATGTCTCGCAGCAAACACCATATCGATGGTCCCACATTTTTTTTTCAGAATGCACACTGGTTTTCTGGCAGTAGTCCCTGGTCAAGGAGCGTAGTGAGTCTGTACAGTAGGACACTGGCTAGTATATTTCCTGCAATTGAGGGTAAGGATATACCCTTGTGGTTGTGGCATGCCTGGCGTTTCCCTTTGCGCTTATACTGGTGGATTATAGAAGCATGTTTTAATTTCTGGAGTCTCGTCTCTTGCTACCACATCAATAAGAAGAGAAGGTGGAACCTAACTGTAATGGCTGCGTTGCCATTCTTGTATATTTCAGCTGGGATGGAGTCTGCAAAAGTACGTTGCCGCTGAAGAGCAGACGTATCGCTATATGTGTATCGAGCTATGTTGGAATGTCATCCAGTGCTTCGTGGATGGGTAATCGGGGGAGTCGACTGATGACGTCGTCGTTGATGGATGAATGACGATTCAGTACGCTGTCAGAGTGTTCAGACCATCGTTTGAAAAACGTCTCTTTATCAGTAATTAGTGTCTTCCCGTTTGTGCTGAGAAGGGTGGGTTTTCCAGAGGATGTACGTCCATACACGTCTTTCAGGGCATTGTAGAAGTTATTCGTGTCATGCTGGTTTGCATATCACTTGATCTTATCAGCTGTTTGAGGGTCCTAAAAATTTCTAAGCTGTGCTGTAGACCAGTCTCCGAATGCCGCTCAGTCGGTCGTCACATTCGGATTATCGAACTGGTGTAGTTGTTAGGTTTATCGCCATTTGCAGCACACAATAATCTATGCATGGCGGCCAGTATTAATGGTGGAGGAAGAACCCGGAAAACCCCCTGGAAAGAACAACCGACCCTGTGAGAAGCTACTGGCAAGCTTTCTCACATACCCACATTGGCAGAATCACAGACGCAAGCCCACACAGACAAGTGAGATGGCAGTTATTCGTAACTGAGAGCGCTTAAGGCCACTCAGCAACTCGGGGCTACTTGATTGTCGAGAGGGGTGGATTTCAGACTTCTTCCAGGGCATCCACGAGAGACTGTTTGGTACTGGTGCATTTCAGCTTGGTGACGTTTAGTCGTTAATGAGCCTTCTTTGTATGTGGGCGTTTTTAAGGCTGAATGCGGATTTTGAGCTTAGTGATGATGAGTCAGCGCCCTATCTAGCAGTCAACACTTCACAAGAACTTGGTCACAAGCACATCCTGCATGTACCTCTTCCTGAAAATGATGTAGTTGATGAGGTGTGAGCGCTTAGAGCAAGGGTGCTCCCATGAAGTTCAGTTACCTTTAGGGAGGCGGAAGACTGCATTGGTAATCAGCAGTTCATGCTCGCAGCAAGTCTGGAGCAAAAGGAGATGTTGATATTACAGTGACCCATTCCGCGATTTCCTAGCACTCTATCCAAGGCAATGGTATCACAGCATACTCTTGCATTGAAATCGCCAAGAATGACGAGCTTCTCTGCCCTTGGAATGTCCGTAATTACGGGGTGAATATATTTATAGAACGTGGCCGTATTTCATAAATTTGTGGGTATTTATTTATCGGAAGGAATGGGTTGATTGGAGTTGAGAGAGTTGCTTTGGGTTGTTGTCGTTTGAAGTTGATGGGGCTCATTCCAGTTGATTTGAGTCAGAGCGTGCTGTTGTTCTATTAAGCATCCTTTTGGAACACTGCTTGCTTTGCATGACTGCCTTCACTTCCTAAATTTCAGATTCACATTATTTTTAAAACAATGCGCACAAACTGTTTCCTTTTTTGATGTTTTCATTTGGATATGCGCACTTTAGAATATAGCAGTGTGAACACAGCGGAAAATTGTTTATACATTTTAATGACAGAAAGTTCGTGTGCAATTTGAAGTGCATTCCTTGAGCACACATAATCACTCATTGTCATTATCTATCAGAATATGGTTTTTTCTTATAGTACTCAAACATAATGTCGATGCAAGCAGGTGAATGACTTACAAACGAGCTTCTTTTCTTGATTTATATTTTATTGGTTTACATTGTTAAAGTTTGTGAGCACACACTTTTTCTGTGATTCTGTGACTGTCCAACAGGTCCAAGAACAGATCCCTGTGGAACACCACAACATACGTCAACTTGGCTAAAGAGTATTCCATTTGCAGATATAATTTGTGTCCCGTTGACTGAGCAGGACTTGAACCACCGTAAGGCTATATTCTGAAAGCCAAATACATGCTGGAGACGGTGAAGTAATATATCATGGTCTGTTGTGTCAAATGCTGCAGACAAATCCAGGAAAGTGAGGACTGTAATCTTTCCACTATCCAAAGCAGAGAGAATGTCGCTAAATACTTTCAGAAGAGTAGCTTCTGTACTGTGACAAGGGCGATATGCAGACTGTACATTGCTAAAAAACTGTTTCAAATGAGATACAAGTTGAGTTATAACAACCTTTTCTAAGATTTTTTATATGAAAGGGAGATTAGAAACTGGGCGGTAGTTCTTTAAATCATTATGGTCCAGTGTTGGTTTCTTCAGCAGTGGCGTTACGATGACAGTTTTGAAAAATGATGGGAATTCCCCTGATGAGAGAGAGAGATATTAATAACATCAGTTAGTTAAGGCAATATTGGGTCTAAGCACTCAAGCAGCAGCGATGTCGGAATTGGATCAAGTTCACAAGACTTTGGTGCACTTTTTATCACAATTGTCCGTACTAAATCAATAGAAACAGGTTCAAATGCTCCTAACGATTGTCGCTGAAATTCTGCATCATATTTGTATGGTGACGAATCAGTTGAATTGTGCTGTCAAGAGAATCTCTAATGGTTTGTACTTTGTCATCAAATAAATTTGCAAATTGGTCTGGTAGGTCTAATGGAGAGAAGGTTGTTGGAAGTGGTGTACTTTTGTTCCTTGACATTAGTTTGTTATCTCGAAGAGCTTTTGCAGCTGGAACTCTCCGTGATCTTAGTACTGTAGTTGGATGATTTAGCTAAATGGTCTATGTTTGTGATGTTCTTCTTTGTGGCTTCGTAGATTTGTTTATGAATAGTGACTCTGGTGGAAAGCCAAAGCCTCTCTGCTTTTCGGCGATATCTTTTTGCAGTGTGAAGCTGGTCCCTAACACTGCTATACTATGGAGAACACTTTTTTATTGATACTCTGCTGGGACACCAAGGAATGAACGCAGGCAGTTGTCAAGTTGTTCCGCTGTTGGATGTAAGAAAGTTGTTAGATTTTCTTGGATATCATGCATGAATTTGGTTCTATTTATCTTACAGAGGTTTCTCTTAGTAGCAAATAGAGGTGGAGGGTTGGGGACTGATACGTCGAGATGGCATACAATGCAGAGGTGATCCGATGCAAGTTCGTGGGATATAAGGGTGGATTGCAGAATATTAACATCAGATTTATAAAGAAACCAGTCTAAAATGTAACCAAGTTTATGGGTAGGTTGGTTAACAGACTGTTTAAGATTGAAAACATGAATAGAATCGAGGAGTTTTGACATGTATGCTTTACCAGGACAGTCAAAGTGAAAGTTGAAATCTCCAAGAATAATTAGGTTGCCACCTATCAAATTTACATACTCTAGAAGATTTGGAAACTGCTCCAAAAAGAGAGATTCAGTCAGCTTGTTTTTTCTACTAGGAGGAGGACGGTAGAGACAGAATAAATGGACTGACCTTTGTTCCAGTGTGAGCGTTGTTTGGACTACTTCAAACAATGTGTGGCAGAAATTGAAGGTTGTGTTGTACTTAAGGCATTTGATCATGGAATTCTTTGTAATTACAGCAATTCCACCTCTGCGAGAGTTGCGGGGGAACGACTTAATGGAGTAAGCGCTGGGTGTTAAATCCGCACACTTAGATTCATCACCTGCGGAATGTAACCAAGTTTCTGTCAGGAAGAAGACGTCAATATTCTGGTCGTTGATAAAATTAACAATTTCTGTGCGCTTTTCCTACTGATTGAGCGTTGAATAATAATTTATCTGTTGTATGGGTGAGAAATTGTTATTTATACCCATCGCAGAAAGGGATTTTCTAAAGGTACATAAAAACAGCACAGTATCCACATTTGTACAGATGCAATTAAAAAGTACATTGACTACACTTGTACAAGTACGGTACAATAGTACAATAGGCACATAATTACAGGCATAATACAAAAAAGTGTAATAAATACATCTGTAGCGTACAGTAAAACAATACAATAGGTAAATACGTACAGGTAAAATATAATACTACAATTGATACACATGACATGAACACTGAACAGTACCAAATGTACAGTAAATTTAGTACAATATGCTCCTCTGCACAAGTACAGTATAAGTAAAGCAATAGGTGCACGTATATAGGCACAAACAATAGTTAAATAGGTAAACCTGTACAGCAAAATATTACACTCAAAAGATCTATCCATGTACAGTATAATTAGTACAGTAGTGTACCTATATATGTATAGCCAAATAATAGAATGTGCACATCTGTACAGATACAGTTCAACATTAGGTTAGGTGCACCAGGTACAGTAAAAAAGAAACATCGGTAGACATGTACAGTACATTAAAATAATAGAATAGAACCTGTACACGTACACTACACTACACCAACCAGTACAACATATACACCTGTACCAGCACAGTAAAAGTAAATACCGTACATGTATCGCTGTTAAGATGACATGGTCATAAGCTAAGTGACAGAAATAAGCAAAATCAAGTTTTGTAAAATTTAATAAATACTTTTCCTCCTAGAATATAAAGCAAACATGTTGTAATAACTTACAGTATTGCGAACCAAATCACAAAAAAATCTTAATATTTTATCAAAAGTCCAGAGTAAAGAATATTTCGAGTGATTTATAATTCTTGAATGTGCATATATACAAACAGCTTTGAATAAGTTCATTTGCCTATAGTTATCACAATGGCATTTTCCAGAGTGTGTTTCAATGAGTCCTAAATAATCTAAATGCAGTGGTTTTGTCTATAGTCTAAACAAACGGTGCTGACAACTTTCTCTTTTCATACGTCTACATTTGGCATATGTTGCACTATCATTTTCTTTAGAAAATTTAAACCCTCAATCATCTTAATTGAAAATTACATCAAATTGTAAGATCAGAAATCAGACTGTTCACTTCCAGACCAGTCTAAGGTCATAAACAAGTCTAGATCATGAACTCTGATATCAAGAATAAACTTATCTATAAAGTACAACCCCAAACAAACCCCAAAACCCCAAACTACCCCAAAACCCCAACAACATGACAGTAGATAGGTAGGCCCTCAATTACGGACAGATATCAAGCATACATTACAAATTAAATATCCATACCAATGGTAGAAATAGGTGGAACAACATTAGTGAAGATTAATTGTGACTTTCTAAGTACTTGCAATGCAATACACGAAAACTACTGAAGACGCAAAAACAGGAAGGTAGCAAATATTGTAAAGACACCAATATGATAAATAATTTCATGAAAATAATGGTGGAAATAATTTTAAAACCTAATAGGATGCTCAAATTCAAAAATAAAATATAAATTTGACAATTATGTGGAGTTTGTAAGAATGATAGATAGATAGATAGATAGATAGATAGATAGAGGCAGCTGTAGTACCATTTTTGTAAGTCGCTGATATGGCTCGGTCTGTGTTCGAACCCACGACCTTACGCATCCGAGGCAAATGCTCAAACCACTAGGCCACCGGAGCGGATAGATAGATAGATAGATAAATAGATAAATAGATACATAGATAGATGGATGGATGGATGGATGGATGGATGGATGGATGGATGGATGGATAGATAGATAGATAGATAGATAGATAGATAGATAGATAGATAGATAGATAGATAGATAGATAGATAGATAGAAAGATAGAAAGACGGATAGAAAGAAAGAAAACAAAAGAAAGAACGAAAAGGACGCCATAGACTTTCTAGTATACTGATAACACGAGGTTATCTAAAACCCTTTTTTTGACGTCAAATGTATTCACACTTAGCTATCATGCACAGCCCGGCTCTTTATTCCTCCGTTTCTCTTGGATTGCAATACGTGCTTAGATGGACTATGGTTTTAATGGCACATGGGCGAAAACATCCTTAAGACAGCGATATATTCTGAAAGAGTATGAGCTGTGAGGAAATTGAGGTCCTACCCTAAAAATATGAACCAGAAATTATGAAACTCCTATGACCTCTTTCATATCTTGCACACGGATGTAGTTAGTTTTAAGTACAATACGTATCCTAACGTTATTGAATGGATCTCAGCTAACAGCAAACATCTCGGTACATTCAATCCATATTATATTTCTGGATCGCATGCAAACGTTATAACTCAGCCTTTGACAACAGCTAATATCAAAGTAGATTTTGTCACGATTTTTCAACGTTTTTTTTGCAGACGGGAAAAAAGTTATGTTCTTGGATGGGTAGAATTAAGCTGCCAGACTTCGACTTGCAGACCTGAAGGACCTCTCAGCCTTGTCCTAAAATGAGTAATAAGGCAAGATGTCTCATCTGTCACTGTCAAACTTCAATCAAACTTCAAGTGTTCAAACATTTGGGAACATAGATAAGCCCAAAGTATATTGGCACATTCATGAACTGACTTTCATTACCTGGGAGCCCATGTACTACTTACTACAAACTAGCATGAAAGGCGGTGATATGAAACAAGCACATTAACATAGAGAAAATAAAATATTTTGTGCACAAAAGACTAGCTTTGTTTAATTCCACACCTGTGTTCCAAATACCGTATGAAAGGTAAAGGGTTTCAGACAGTTTATTTTTTGTTCACAAGAGTTTTAGTGTCGCTCTTCCTTTTATACACGGATTTTTGTGGGCTTTGATTTTCACCTGTCAAGTGCTTTACCCAGGCTTTATCTATGTTTCCAATTGCCACATAAGTGCCTTGGTCGACATGGATAGAAAATTAATGACAACTTATGATTTGGTGATACACTAGGTCCATTGAGGAAAACACATGACACATGATAACACGTCATGAAGATCCGATTACGTCAGGGCGAGACAAAGGCTACCAGGGAGATTTTATTCTGACTCGATAGTTATCGATAAATCCCGTATGTGAAGTGACCCGAATGATGAATGGCTAATCTAGTCTGGTTCATTCATGATAAGACCTATTGGTGCGAATGTAAATATGTATGAGCATTTTCATTCACAAAATGTATTAGTTTCATTTGACAGGCACCCATATGTGACACACGAGATAGTTTCTTTTCATACAACATCAAGCACGCAGTGACTTTTACATGCTCCATGTTCTCGACAACGTACAACATTATCTGATTGCAATCCGCTGTGTTCGATAGGCGAGCTATTGCTTCTGCAAATTAGGTATGAACAATCATACATACATTAATTATTTCTTCTTTCATTTCTTCACAGCGGAATTGATAGACAAAGATATATCCTATTTTAAAACTGAAAAGATTGTGACCTATTTAAGCACCATTTAGATACTACCCAACCCCCATATGATTGTTCTCTTGTGGGCTTGGTGAGACAATCACAGATTCGAGGAATGCTCATGATTTTCTTAATTACCCGTAACTTTAGAAATAAACTAAAATATCTCACAAAATATATCTCACAAATATATCTCACAAAATATCTCACAATGACAAACGATAGCATTCAATAAGAGAACGCCACGGACAGTAAGTTTGTATTCTCTTTCAAACTGCAGTCTAACAACGTATACTATATGTAAAGTTTAATTTTAAGGAAAAGACGAATTTTAACAAAGTTACAAACTGATTATGCAATATACCTTGGCAGGTGCACACTGTTACATGGATAAATTATGCTGCAATTATGGTACAATAATAATAATAATAATAATAATAATAATAATAATAATAATAATAATAATAATAATAATGAGGACTTTGAATAGTGCCTAATCTTCAGAAGTTCTAAGCGCTTTACATCTATTATGATATGACTACAAAAAACAAAAACAAACAAAACACCATGCAATTAGAAAACATAAATACATACTGAAATAATTAAGCAAGGAAATATTATTAGGTCTTTAAGTTTGTTCTTGTAGAAAACAAAAGTGCGTTTTAAGAGCTCTCTTGAAAGGGATCTCTGTGTCTTTGTGCCTAATGTAAATGGGCAATTCATTTCCACGTTGCTGGGCATTGGTATGCAAAAGAACGTTGTTCATCTGACTTCGTTTTCATACTGGGAATAATGAGTATACGATTGTCAGAAGAGGCGCGTAAGTGCCTTGCTGTTGTATACACATGGGTGACATATAGTATAAACAAATGTTTTCTTTGATTCTGTGTTTTTTAAAAAACTTTTTGAAGTTTCTGGAGTAGATATTGAAACGAACCAGACAGAATTGAGTCCCATCCTTAAAAGTACTAAATAAACTCACAAATGTTTTAGTGGCATCAACTGAAATATATTTGCGAATGGAGCTGATGCGTCTCAGCTCAAGATATGCAGCAATGCATATGTTCATGACATGTTGGTTCGATATGAGAGTACTGTCTAGAGTAAAACCTAGGTTTCGTGCATACATACATACATACATACATACATACATACATACATACATACATACATACATACATACATACATACATACATACATACATAGCACCTAGGTTTCATACTGACTGTGTGGAGAGTATGTCGGTGTTGCTGATCTGTACTTTTTGAGGTAAAGGATTTGAACGAGAAATTTTTTGTGATGTGATCAGAATGTCCTCTGTTAA
Organism: Unio delphinus; assembly: GCA_029339505.1. Taxonomy (NCBI): domain Eukaryota; kingdom Metazoa; phylum Mollusca; class Bivalvia; order Unionida; family Unionidae; genus Unio; species Unio delphinus. The sequence continues at coordinate 9,373,120 of JAQISU010000036.1, read as the reverse complement.
GCCATCATTCGTATGCAGCTTGTTACATGTCATCCATTATATCACATCAGAAATGCACCTCTCTGGTCCTTGGATGGTAGAATCAACTTCATTTGCGTGGCTTGATTTGAATATCTGGGTGTCATCAGCGTACAATTGGTGAGGCAGTGGATGAAGATCTATGACATTTTAGAGCGGCTGAGTGTACAGAATGAAGGGACCAGGTCCAAGAACAGACCCATAGATCAGAACAACATAGATCAACTGGACCGGAGTGTATTCCATTTGGAGATTCAATTTGTGTCCTGATGACTAGGTAGGACTTGAACCACTGTACTACCAAATAAAGGCAGCAGATGGCGAAGTAGTATATGCTACAGAATAGATCAGGTAGGGTGAAGACAGTAATATTTCCGCTATCCAAAGTAGACAATGTCATTAGCTACTTTCAGACGAGTATTTGCTGTTAATACATTGTGGAGAAGGAAATGTTTTAGCAACAAATAAACACCATTACCAACAATCACCTGAGCCAAAAGAGTTACTGGAGATAGTCACACTGCTCCACATTCACACAAAACAAACACATTAGCAGGGATAAGGTATATTTTGTGAAGGACAAACAAACACACAAACATACACACTCACAAACACACACATACGCACACGTTTTGTTAAGGAAAAGGCTTTTGCTAAGAAACAACAAAACAAGCAACACATACAAACGTACGCGCGCACACATACACACCTCAACACAAACAAACGCGTGCATACACAATACATATATGCAGACATGCACACATTCGAACGCGTACATACAAAAACATGCATACAGACACGTTTTTGTTAGAGGATACGCGTTATTGTTAAGGGAAGAAAACAAACACACTAACATGCACACACAAACACACACACACATACAACCTTTCTCTAATGCACACAAACACATACAAACGCATTCATACACACACATTTTCTGTTGTGGGATAAGTTTCTTCTATGGGGAAGTAAACGAACATACAAATATACATACAAACGTACGCAAACTCACACAAGCACACATATACAGACACAGAAACAAACACACACACACACAAACGTACGCACATACAAACACAAACACACCCTCAAGCGCCTGTGTTCGCGTATAATGTAAGAAAAGGAGATAAACTCTCAAAAAAATAGACTATATCTTACACTGCCATAACTGCTTTCTATTTTTAGTCACAACGTGTCGGAAATTCATATGGAAAAATGATCCAGTTTAAACGCTCTATTATTTACTGATAGCAGAAAATGTGGAACGTGCTATGGTAAATCCCTTGTTTATATTTATAGTATCAAAATTTCTAGTTTCAATGGTGTTACTGTACTGAACACTAGGGGGAAAATGGTAACGGTGTAGCCAATGGCTGATCTAAATACATGGTAATGTAGGTTGATAGGTTGGTAGGTGAAATGTATTGGATATTGATAAAGGGAGTTTATAAGAACACACAAAGACCAATTCAGACATACATGCACATTTACACACACACACACACACACACACACACACACACACACACACACACTATTTTTGTAGTTTAGGCATATGATAAAACGATCACTCAACGTACATAAGCACAGATACACATCAACACATACACACAAATGTATGCGCGCACACAAACATACACATCCACAGATCGAACGCTCACACCAATACATATTCACACACAAATGCACTCCCATGCATACGAACATAAATAACACATACAAATACAACGTACGCGCGCACATACAGACACAAAAACACACAAACATTCACAAAGTTTGCTGAAACGAGCAGGAAATATCATAGTTAATTAACCATAAGTTAATTATATATTTTAGCAGCGATCCGTGCTAACTTATGTGAATGAGTATTTGCGTATTTAGGGGCATGTGATTAGTACGCAAAACTTAATATGCGGATTCAAATTGTGCATAGATTTTACCGTCCCTACAATTTCCCTAAATGTGGATCTATAATGTTTGAGGTAATGCTTTTCAGCGGTGCCTTCTGAAAGGGTGTCCTCGCCACATGTTTCAAATGGGGCTACATCTGAAGGATTATGTCTTTCTCCTTCTCCTCCTCTATGGCAACTCTTCTTTATACATAGCCTCCATAGCTAACTCATTTAAGACCCGACAAGCCTTGTCGAAGTGCATCAGCAGTTCCATTTGTTTCTTCGTTCTGTTCATTTTCTTGAAGTTAGCGTGTGAACGCTGGCGTAGCAAGACTTTCTGATTGATTAATGTTATGAATTAGAGAGGTGATTCCACATTAAGTACATGTACATCTGGTTAATGAGAGTACAATGGCCTGATAATTGTATTCAGTGCCTCATCCTCAGGCGTCAATGAGTGCACAGAACACTGCTAATTTAGCCTTAGGTCGAGTAACTATTTAGTCCCTAACAACTTGAATGTTGGGCGTTCATGAGTGGGAATGGATTCATATTGAAGTAGATTGTAGATTTAGTCTGATATATGTTTGTCTGGTCGTGGCAAGGTGTCCGCTGACTCCACAGTATTATGGATGAAACATTTCGTCTTGAACAGATTTAGGAATTTTAAATAATGTCTCTTAACGTTTGTTTGGAATTGTTCACGTGGAGAAGACATCATTTTAGATTGAGAACCTTAGATGCAGTAGAACTGAGAGGTTTTTTTTAAATAATAATTCTTTTAACATTTAATTTGGTTTAAGTATATGGTATGCCCTGACACAGAATAACGCTCTTGTTTTATGTGTTTCGATTGAACTTATGACAAGAAGGGAGTCACGAATAATTACTGTGTTTTGAATAGTATTGTATATGACCCAATGGAGTGACTCAATAATTGCCAATAACTTTGTAGTGAATACAGAACAATGACCTGGTAGTATGGTACCGTTTGATAGTTGTATTCAGATATAACTACCGCAGCGGACGTTCTGGGTGGGTCAGCTGTTTTATTTATCAATCTGTATATATTTTTACGAAACATTTTGCTAGGTGCCCTGTATTTCATTTGCATTTTTAGTTTGATTTACTGTTCCAATTGTTTTCAATATTCAGTGGCTTTTGTGCTTATTCTTGGTTTTGGCTGTTTCCACGAGTTTGGATTAGGAGGCTTAATGTATTCGTTCTGTTGTTATATGATTGGGAGTTTCATCCTTAGTTCTAGAATTAGTTTGCCACCTTGGACGTCTGGAACTAGTTTGGGGCTAAAGGTTGTGTTGCATTTGCAAATGGCGATTCTTGTAGGATGCGAGTTCGGATGGTTGGCTAATTAAATTAAGTATCGATGGATCATTTCATGTCTTCTAAGTTTTAGTGTCAGTTCTCCAGTGAGGGACTTGATGCCCGTCGAGGGAGGTATACGGAAGTGTGCCCTTGTATATCATTAGTGCCTTTGGATTGTATCTAGTTTCTTCAGGATTGGTTGCGTTGCGGAGTTATAGACTTGACATCCAAAGTCTAGTTTCGAGCGCATAAGGGCTCTATAGATGGGAAGCAGAGTTTATTGATTGGATGCCCAGTTGGTGAACTTCGAAGCAAGACTGACGAAAGCTCCGCATTTTATAAGTGAATCGTGGACGTGAAGAATAAATCCCGCTTACACAAAAGCAGCAGCAGAGAGGGTGAACAGACCACGTTTTCAAGCAAAAATAAGGCTTCCAGATCATGTTTTCGAGCAAAATATGGCCTATAGATAACGTTTTCGAACAAAATATCAGGTTTCCAACAAATCTCATTTAACCCAAAAAAAGTCTCCATTTTTGCAAAAACGGAGATTTTACGATTTTGCTCGCAACGATGTGGTCATCCACCCTCTCTGCTGCTAAAGTTTTCAGTTCTGGGTTAACAAAAAATAATAAATGATTTTAACCAAATATTTGATCCAGTCCGATACGATATCGTGTCCGAGGATCATGCAAATTTATTGTTGCGAATCCGTGTGGTTTTGACTGAGCATGACTAAAGAAGTTTTTAAATTGATTGAAGTCCATATCAGAACACCATGTCTGCCAAATATTTTTAAGAGTATGAGTATCAACTCCGTTGAATACAGAAAGAATATTGCAGTTATCTCTGATGACTTTTGGAACCTGAGTGTAGCGTTGAGTGACATATATCACGTCAGTGTTTTTGTGACGCCCACGGGAAAATATTCTAGCAGGATTCTTTTGTTTATCCAACATTATATCGTCGTATACGACTAAATTGTTAATATCTCCATCAGTATCATCAATACTCGGTGCTTCATCGATATCGGTTATAAAATCAATGGCGTTCTCACCCTTAATTTCTGATGCATTCTCGTTAAAATCCTTTAACACTTCATAAAATCGTTGATCATCTACGCTAGGGGCAATTAAATACAACTTATCCCACTTCATCCATCTCATTATTAAATTGAGTAACAATTGCGTTTTACCGGATCCAGATGGCCCGATTATAATCATCCGGATAGAGTTTGGTAGCGCTGCATGATGCTTAATTGGTTCTCTTGTTTTAATTGCCGAAAAATCAATTATATTCATATCTCTATACATAAATTATGGATCTATATTGTGTGAAGTGTAAAACGCGTACTAGCACAAATGATGTGACGACGGTTACAACTAAAAATAACAGATCAGCGCTTTCTGGTAAATGCGTGCAATGTGGTACAAAGAAATTTAGATTTGTGTCTATGAGATCTGATTTAAAAAAAAACGAGGAGGTGATATCGCAGCCAAATTGGCAAAGCTCCCTGGAACCCCATGGGCAAAGTACCCCGGAGAAAAGCACCTCCCAGGATATAGCTACTGTGGACCGGGAACCAGACTTGATATCAGACTCAATAATCAAAATCAACCCAACCCCGGTGAAGAACCAATAAACGCCATTGATAAGGCCTGTCACCTTCATGATGTTGCTTATAAAAGCAGCAATCTGCAACACAGGCATCTAGCAGATGTGAAATTAATTCATGCGTTAAATGCTATTCCTGATAAATCCTTCAAAGAAAAATTGTCTTCATTTTTGATAAAATCGGCTATGAAAAGTAACTTGATGTTAGGTGCCGGTAATTAATAATATGGAATCAATTTATTATTCCCCAAGAGGATACTGGAGGGGTAAATCAGCAGTCCATAAACTCGCTAGCGCTGCAAAAGTGAAAAAAACCACTGTGGCTAATTGGTTATCCAAACAGGCACTATGGCAAATTTATCTACCACCGCCTAAACAAATTCAATTCTCGCATTTTGATGTGACCGCTCCTAATGAAGTTCATCAGGCTGATATATTATTTCTGCCACACGATCGTGGTTACAAATACGCTTTAACCGTAGTTGATATTGCAAGTCGATACAAAGAAGCAGAACCGTTAAAAACAAAATCAGCCACTGAAGTCGCTTCTGCATTTGAAAGGATTTATCGAAGGGGTCCTCTGCACTGGCCAAATCTATTGCAGGTTGATCCTGGCAAGGAATTTCAGGGTGCAGTGTTATCTACAATGAAACATCATAATGTCACCATACGACGAGGGCATACTGCGCTACATCGCGATCAGGCCATTGTAGAACGATTTAATAGGACACTTGCTGAGCGGTTATTTGGATATCAATACGCAAAAGAATTCATTCAAGAAAAGCGATCCCGTGAATGGGTTAAAAGATTACCATCTGTGATTACTGCACTGAATAACGAGATTACTAGAACAATCAACATGAAACCTATCAACGCGATTAAAAAGAAGTCAATACCCGTACAACCACAAAAAGATTTCAAAGAACCAATTCTTGGTAGTAGTGTCATTGTGAGGTACTTATACGAACCAGGAGAGCTTGAAGGGGGTAGAAAAAGGGCTACTGATCCTATTTGGAGCGTCACTACGCATAAGATATCTAGTATAACACGATCAACTGGTAGACCTCCAGTCTATAAACTGGATTCAACTGCCCCTCAGCGGGGTTTTACTCGACAACAACTACAAGTGATTCCCGAGGATACTCAATTGCCACCGCATGGTCTTAACTAGCACCGTTGCGTCTATTGCACTCAAGACAAGTCAACATCACATTGTTTCTGACATGACCAAGATTGTTATTTTTTCTGTCTACGGTGAATTGGCGAGGATCCTTATCCGAATACTGCCAACGCATTATACAATTGCAACTCGCGCAGTGATTATTCTGTTGTTTCTTCAGTGTAATTATTAATTTAGCATCAATATCAAATTCTCGTTGTTTTTTTTTTGTCCTGTTGTTTGTAACCGGAGATTTTTTTATTAATGATACTAACATCAATATCATTTATTGTTGTGTCATTATCATCACCAATGATTTCATCATCGAGGACAACTCTTCGAAGTTGATTTATGTTTCGTACTCTGGATACTGCGAGATAGACTAAATTCGACCATTCGATGTGATTATCCACCATCCAAACAATTGTATCCGATATAGTCAATCCCTGTGAAGAGTGTATTGTTGCTGCGTATCCTAGCGTCCACGGGGATTTATTAGCACGCAATGCATCTTCAACGACATTGATATCAACCAGCACAATATCATTTAATACGAGAATTTGTTTTTCACTCTGTCCTGGAATATCAACTTCAATATTCTGTTTTCGTGTATCCGATGGCCTATAACAAAGGGGTACTGGAAGCGTTGCAAATTTTTCTTAATGCAATTCAAATAACTTCATCTGAAGTGTATCCCTGACTATTTTTCTACTTGCAATTATCAAATCATTTGGTCTCCATGTTTCCCAGAAATCATTCATTGGAGTTTCTGAAATCACTTCACGCGCTATTTCGCATTGGATTCTATCCGGTTGTAATCTAATTAGTTTCTTAAATTCTCGTAATCGTTCATCAAGTGATCTATAATCAGTGGTGATTTCTTCATAGTAGTCTACAAAACCCTTTAGCCATTCATGTGGAGATGCACCGACAAATGGTGGTGGTTGGCCGTGATCACCGCACATGACGACTTTTGTGTTTTTGTTTAACAACCACTCAAGAAATGTTTTTAATACATCTAATGACACTGTGCATATTTCATCCCAAATTAAGATTTCAGGAATGAATTTATCACCCATACGCTCAGGAGTCCATTTGTCACCCTTCCATCGAAAGAAACTATGGTAAGTGCAAGCATTTACCCCTCGCTGTATCATCTCTCTGGCGAGTCTGTGAGTCGGTGTTAGCACAATCATGTTAGAAACGCTAGCGTTTCCACGACCAAATAATTCAATTGCACGAGTTGTCTTTCCGGACCCACCACAACCGTTTAAATAAACTGTCTTATATCTACATACTGGATCAGATACCGGTGGTGCATTAGAAAGTTCTGATTGAATTTCAATACGGTTACAACAAAGATATTTATCATCCATGGCAACGTCTGCGGATTCACAATACTCATGTAGCATCTCCTTTTTAAATCGCCAACGCCCCTAATTTTCTTCGGGATCTGTGAATGCCGCTACAGCTGATTTGTACTTATTGTGTATATACATCGAATCAGTGGCTACTCTAACCGCGGTATTAGGAAATCTATTTATCATCGAAAATAGATTAATAGAAGCATAGGCTAACATTGAACTTCTCAAATGTGTGTACTGGGAATTATATCCATCACAGTAGGTAACAACCGTACCTAATTTCTCACCATTGGATAGAAAAGCATCCTTACGGGATACAAGTTTTCCCTGTTTCATTAAATCCGCTACAATAAAATCGTATTCAGCGACATCTATGATCAACCGCGAAGAGTATTTTGCGTTGTCGTATCGTCCACCCTGGGTAAATTTACCGATTATTCTTCTTCCGAGATCTTTTGCTTGTTCTTTTTTAATTTCAAATAACTTCTTAGACCAATTTATGATTTCTTCTTCACTGAAATCTGGAAACTGTTTTCGTAGTTCGTTGATTATTCTATCTAGATCGGGTTGTGGTAGCCAAACTTCTTTCTGAGCTAGATAGCATATAATAGCCTCGGAAACAATCAACGATATTAGCATACCACAATCAATCATATATCTCAATAGCACTATTGGCATCCAGTGTTTTTCAGATAGGTGTCTACCGAGCCAAACATAACTACACGGATGTAACCCTGTAGCTAATTCGAATGATATCACTCGAGCGAATCCGGTTAAATCAAAATCAGGCAATGGTCCATTAATCGCAACACGAGTCATTTCATGCGTGGGGTGTCCAAATCGTTTGAAGTACTCAGCGCATTCCCCATATCCGAGAAAACTTCCGGGATAACACGCGGCTATATCAATTGAAATCATACCATCACGTGAGTATTTCGTATTCCACAGTCCTCCATGACCAAATTCGACGCAACTCAATTTAACATCCTCGAGAAAATCACTTCGTGTTGGACGCCATGAGTTTTTTTCTCTTGCGAAGTGAGCTACCACTGATGGAATAGTAAAACTATCCGTGAGTAGTTTTTCATGGGAATTCTCCGGTGAAAAATCACTAGCGATTTTTCTCATTCTGTTATCTAATTCTTCAAAGCGATATAATTCACCATTTGGTTTTACAAATTGATCGAATTCTTCATCACTTCTAAGTAACCACACTGACACAGGATCATCCTTACACAACGCATAAATAGCATCGAATAATCTCTCTTCATAGAAAACATCCCCGACGAACTCCTTAGGGATATATTTCACGGTTCGTTCTCGTGGAAATATTGTTACCGCAGGTGTCCACGCGTGTTTGTTATGATCAATAATCTGTATTGGGGCTCCTCGCGATTGATATTTCGGTTCGTATAATACTTCTCCGGTTATTGTTGTTACTGATATTGGGAATTTTAATGATGCTTCTAATTTAGCTATATCAGAAATCTTTGCACCATGCTGTTTCACTGTCAGTTCCCACTCGGTTATTTTCCTACGTCGCAGATCAGTTAGTTTATTTCCTCGGGATGCATTTGTGAAGTGTTCTATTATTCGTTCTGCTACACAATTCAGTGAACTAGAATATTTCATAGGAGCTAGTTTTGCGATATCAGGTTTATCATTTAACGGATATATCCCATAAACCATTGCTGTTACGGGATAAGATCTTTCGTAGTATGGCTTATCGATTCCGGTTAGAATTCCTGGTTTGGAATCTCTACTCACAATGACAGCTTTTTTATTCTTGAGGATTGGTTCAAATTTATCCCTAATAATCCATTTGCCATCGACTTCGATAATGAATTTGATTCGGAAAAAATGCCGTTTTTCCCCAACACGTGAAATTATCACTGCTGCTTTTTCATCATTCATGGTAGCATCAACAACACCATCAATTCGAAATGTTGACCAACAATAAGATGCTCCATCACGCTTAAATTCATTAAAACAGTCTCTGATTTTACTAATCATGGCTTTATCAAGAATTGTATTCTTTGGTGTTTTAGAAACTATATCGAGATTGAATTGAGCATCTTTCCAGGGTAATCTCTTGGACGTTTTTTTTGGTTTATCGAGATTAAATCTAGGATTGATTTTCAATAATCTCTTAAACTCTTTCATGTTTCCGTCTATTGGACGTTTTTGGGGTTTATCGAGATTATATCTAGGATTGATTTTGTTACGTTTTTTGGGTCTATCGAGATTAAATCTAGGATTGATTTTTAATAATCTCTTAAACTCTTTCATGTTTCCGTCTATTGGACGTTTTTTGGGTTTATCGAGATTAAATCTAGGATTGATTTTCAATAATCTCTTAAACTCTTTCATGTTTCCGTCTCTTGGACGTTTGTTACGTTTTTTGGGTCTATCGAGATTAAATCTAGGATTGATTTTTAATAATCTCTTAAACTCTTTCATGTTTCCGTCTATTGGACGTTTTTTGGGTCTATCGAGATTAAATCTAGGATTGATTTTTAATAATCTCTTAAACTCCTTATCAGCATTTTTCGAAGGCGTTCTCCCTAATTCCCTCATGCTATAATTAAAACAAGCATTTAAATGAAAGATTTTTATATAATGAATCACTGCAAGTGGCTTATGATTGGATCAATAACCCCGTGTAACAAATCATGCAGAAATGAGTTTTGTGGGTATCATATGCAAAGCTATCGTCGTGGAAGCCTTGGTCCGTTACCTTGTATTCTATGTGGAGTTGGGGTCAGGGGAAAATCTCAGTTGTGTCTAAATTGCGGTGGTAAGCGATACAGGGAATTGAAGCGTTATTATGATAAAAGAATAAAAAATGGACAATCAATCAGAAATTTTGACCCTGAAAAGGTCCTTGACCCTGACAACATCAAGGATAAAATCATAAGAACCCCTCAAGACTACATTGAAAGATTCATTATTGAACCAAACGATGAATTAGACAAACAATAGTATTATGTATACGAATGAACCAAGAATTCAGACAACACCCTGTGATCACAAATTATGAAGCATCCAGTGATGGTGTTGTAAGAAACCGCAGACTGAAGAAACCAGTTGGTGCTGACAATGGTGGGGGATATTTGATATTTACTGTTAGGGAGGGAAAAGAAACGAAAACTTATCTCAATCATCGTTTCGCATTTGAGTGTTTTTATGGATTGATCGAGGATGATTTTGTTATTGATCATATCGATTCTAATCCGAAAAACAAATCTTTATCAAATCTGCAGGCTATCACACAAAGTGAAAATTCCGAACGAGGGGGGACTGGGAAATACTCGAAAAAAGCGAGACCTGTGAAATCTTTGAATACGATAACTAACGAAGAAAAAATATTTCAATCAATGAATGAAGCCGGTAGGCACTTCGATATTTGTGGATCCTCAGTACGAAGAGTTGCAGAGGGTATAACCAAAACGGCGATTTCAAAAAAGACAGGACAGAAAATTCGATTTAGTTACGTCTAATGCGTCATATTTTTCATTTAGAAATATATCATTATTATAGAATAATGAATTCTGAAAACATGAATAGCATCATATCCGAGATTTCAAAATTGAAAAGTTGGGATATTGAACTATCAGATGGGTTAAATCCTGATCAAATCATGTCTGATTTTCAGGATATAGAATACGGAGTTAACAACAATAAATATATGCTACCAAAGAAGTATGCGCTCATCAAAAGAATTCAGAATTCTATTAAGGACTCTCTCGCATTTTCCAGTGACGTAAGTGTGTTCGCTCCGTTGTATACCATCGTAGAACGAATACGAAAAGAATTGGGGTACGAATACGAATTGAAAAAGGAGGTTAATTCTAAAGTTAGAAACCTACGGGCGTTAATTCAAGAAAATGAACAATTTTGATTGACCAACCATTTATCATTATTTGATTGTGACCGTCCCTCATAGAGATTTTAATTTTTTTTAGCATTTTTTGATTGATAATGTCAAAAACAGTGAATAAAAAATTGATGGCTGGTTCGGATTGATCAAAAATAGAATGAGGGAACTAACAGTATTATTTATTTATATACAATTTTGATAGTTCCCTCATCGATGAACAAAGCTCTTATAGGATGAAATAACGCTTCTATGATCGTGTTAAAAATTAACTGACATGTCTGACATGTAACAAAAAGTGTTTTCGTCTGTTATGTCGGATTGAAAAATTGTTTTGCAATTGAAAAATTGTTTCTGATTTCAAATAATGGTCAATGAAGCATTAACAACCCGATTGACTCGTGAACGACTGGATGCAATTAAGAGATTTGTACAAATTCGTGACTCTGTACGGAATAAACTACAACAACGACAGAGTCTTCAGACTGATTTTGCTGCGGGATCAGAAGAATTGTTTAAACCAGTAACCACAGCAACGAAGGAGATAGAGCGTGCTATACTGGGAGATGATCCTGACGGTAAAAGAAAAGAAGAGGGTCTTATTCCTGTGTTAGAAAAAATAGCAAAAAGAACTAAACAAACAAAAAAATCCTTGCAATCACTTCCTCAGGATATATCAACCGCTTCAAAACGAAAATTTAAAGGATTTCAGGAAGAACTAGTTAGTGGACTACCTAAATCAATTATATTTACAGAGAGCGCTAAACAACAAATTCTCAACGAGGATATAGACAATTTAGGTGAATTCGCTGCTAACAGCTATGATTCACAAGAGAGGTTTTTCACGGACAATTATTCGGATTATAGAATGTCACATAATGAATGGGCTGATATAGTGTATGAAATAAATACTGGGAGTTTAGATAGAAGGATGAAGGAATACAGAGACTTCAAGAGAAAATTTCAACTCCAAATAAGACAGCCATACGATGAGAAGAAATTTCTGGGGAGTGGTCTAGTTGGAAACGCTAGCGTTTCATGTCCTGGTAGTGTTCTCAGTGATATATCACGATTAGAGGTTCTTGTAGGAGGGTTCCGAGCCGGAAATAACTCACCGGAAATAATTAATGAAGCAGCTGATATCTGTAGACGATTATTTCAGGATGGTATCATGGATATCAGCACATATCGAGATTTCATTGGCGAGTTAGTGGAAAGTGGGTATCATAGTGACTGAATTGAAAAGTCAATTGAAAAATTGTTTCTGATTTCAAATAATGATCATACACTACAATCATGATAAACCAACCCCCGTCTACGTAGTTAATTCACGGTTTCCGGTTTATAGAGCATACTACGGAGATGGTTTAGGCAATACCATTTTAGGGTTATTTGCGAGAATGGCTCCAAAAGTGATGCCGTTGGCTAAACAACTAGGAATGAAAGCCATTGATGTTATTCGTGATAAGGGTATTAGTGCTGTTGGAGATCTTGCTGGAAAAGCGTTTTCAACTGCGAAGAATAAAATAACATCATTAGTGAGACGAAAAAAGAAACCGGTACCATTGCCATCTACAGCGGAAATGCCTGCAAGTGTTAGTAGAATTATAAATAACGCAGTAGACGAAAAATTAGCGTCGATGGCTTTAACCCCCGACCAAAGCAATATTGCAAATATGATAGCAGGAAGTGGCTTTAAAAAACTACGACGATGAAAATGGAAAATCGCGATTTAGACTCTGATAAATAGAATAAAATGTTCAAACAGTCACCTGATCCAGCGTTTGATATAGATGCCCCAGTTTGCAAGGATGATTCTGTACGCGATTATCAATATTACGCCTATCATGCCATAGACTCAAATAGTCGAGCAAGAATTGAACTTCAAGTCCATGATACCAGTAAATACTTTTTGCCCTGTGAAGCGTTTATTGAAGTAGAAGGAGAACTTGTAACAGCTGCTGATACTCCTGCTGTACCAGCACCGTATCCAGATGGTACTCAAGTCGGGTTTGTCAATAATGGTATCATGGCGCTATTTGAGAGTGCTAGATATCTCATTGATGGAAAAGAAATCGAGTCGATAGATCGCGATGTTGATGTGGCTACAACAATAATAGGGTTAGCGAGATATTCCGAAGATTATACAAGATCAGCAGGACCCTCTATGATGTTTGCAAAAGATGTTACAAATACCGCTGGAGGAAAACAATTTGTTGTAAGACGACCAAAAAAACGTGATAATAGTGATGCTGATGTCGAGAATATAATTATAAACAATGATGTTAATTTCAATCTAGGAGCTGCAACACGTATTTCAATGTTGCAAGGAGCGCGTAAATCATTTTCATGCGCGATTCCACTGCATCATATATTTGGATTCTGTAGAAACGTCCGAAAAGTTATTTATGGAGCGAAGCATACAGTATCGCTTGTACGAAAAAGTGATGATAACGACGCAATCTGGAGGATTCCAGCAGACAATGCAAATCCAAATGCTGATGCTGGTAAAGTCAATTTAACAAAAATATCATTGTGGATGCCAGTGTTGACTCCAGCAATTACCACAGAAGAACGATTACTATCATTTATGGACCAAGGAGGAAAATCATTACTAAGTTGGCTAACCGTGAGTACAGATGTTAAACAATCAAATATCAACGGGTTATTCACTTGGAACCTAGCATCAAAACAAGGTGTTGCTGCGCCACGTCATATATTTATTGCGTTACAGGATAACACACGAGTTGGCAATCAACTCTCCAGTCATATGATATTTGATCAATTAGGTGTGAAAGACGTCTCACTGAGAATAAACGGCCAACAGGAACCATCCGAGGATATACAACTTAATTACACAGAAAATCATATTGCACGAGTTTATCATCGTCTGTTGTCATTTATGGCACGCGATCAAAATGTGGATACTGGTTTGCAAATATCACAATATGATTTTAAAAATCTGTATCCGATCTATTACTTCTCACTGGAACATCTCGATTTGATGAGACAGTCTGTCGTTAATATACACTTTAGAGCTAATGTAACCCGTTCTGGTGGTATTGCTAATTATAGAGCAGTTGCTGTCATTCTCAGTGACAAATCAATGCTACTCGAAGGTGTTGGAGGAAGAATGAGAGTGGTAGATGCCCCAGTGGAAAACATGTAATTGAAATTGTAAACGATTGAGAATCAATCAATTATGTATAATGTCATATAGTGTTATTAGTGTTGCGTTAACTCCCGGTCAATTAAAAAAATTGCAATCGGAATCAGCTAAAACATGTGGAACCACAATCACGTTGAAACCCAACCAAATGACTGGTGGTGCAAATAAACTATCGCTGACAACTCGTCAGGTGAAACATTTCAATGATGCACTAGTAGCAAAAAAGGGTGTTCAGATTACTCTTTCTGCGGCTGCTATCAAAAATATGATTAAAACAGGCGGTATATTTCCGTTGTTAGCTGCGATTCCAGCATTGATTGCGGCAGCAGCCCCAGCGGTGGCTAAAGCGGCAGCGTTAGGAGCCGTTGGTACTGCAGCAGGAATGGCACTAAAGAAAGCAACTGGGAAAGGATATAAAAAAAAGGTAAAGGGTCTAAGACTACCAGGAACCCCGTATTCGTGGTACAGCGGAAAGGGTCTAAGACTACCAGGAACCCCGTATTCGTGGTACAGCGGAAAGGGTCTAAGACTACCAGGAACGATTTATTAATTGAGGAATCGATGGTTCCCATGTCCAATTTTGATTTAATGGATGCTGCTAAAAAACTCGCGATTAAAAACTTCAGAGGTGTCTTTATGAAAGATCAATTACCACATCAACCAAACAGCGTTGAAACCGGAATCATTAATTTAGATAACAGCACCGGACCCGGAACTCACTGGGTTGCATACGCTATTGATCCACGTGGGATTGTTTATTTCGATTCATATGGATTAGCCCCACCAAAAGAGTTTATGCGTTATATAAAAACCCTTCCAATGAAGACTTGGTATTCTACGCTACCAACACAACAAATGAATGACCCACCAATATGTGGCAGCGAAGTATTAAATGTCCTTGACGCTATTTCTAACTCCTTGAGTAACCCAAGCGGAAAACCACCACATGTTGTCGTGAATGAATACACTAGTAATCGCTGGAAATCGAAACGATTTTAGAGAGAGAAAGAGTTTTACAATAACATGATTGATATTTGGGGGAGATCTTTGAAACCCAAACCCGATGGCACTGCACCACCTGATTCTGTCAAGGATGTAAAAAAACTAATCAAAGATGAAATAGCTGAGACGTTGAACTTAACAAATGTTGATCCTAATGAAATAGTTGTATTTCAAGACAAACAGGGTAAATTGAAAACTAGTGATGTGTCGTTGGATGATATTTTAGTTAAACAACGAAACGCAATCGAGAACACCGTTGCGTTATTTTCGGATCAGGGTAAATTGAAAACTAGTGATGTGTCGTTGGATGATATTTTAGTTAAACAACGAAACGCAATCGAGGATACTATCGCGTTATTTTCGGATCAGGGTAAATTGAAAACTAGTGATGTGTCGTTGGATGATATTTTAGTTAAACAACAAAATGCAATCGAGGATACTATCGCGCTATTTTCCGATCAGGGTAAATTGAAAACCAGTAATATTTCTCTGGATGATATTTTGGTTAAACAACAAAACGCAATCGAGGATACTATCGCGCTATTTTCCGATCAGGGTAAACTCAAACCGGGTGTACTCGTTTCGACGATCACTGATAAGATTGCTACCCATGACAATGAGTTGGATAATTCTCTGTTAAAACTAGCAACACTTCAATCTAAAATTGAAGAACACGGAAAACAATTAACATCATTTCGTAGAAATATCATTGATAAATTTATTGGAACCCCGTTAGATAAAATTGAAATAAAACTCCCGGATATTAAAAAATCCATCGATGAGACGAAAACTTTCATCGAAGCCGTCAAAGGTGATTTTTCGAGGATGATAACAATCATTGAAAAAACAAAAATTCCTCATGAGAAAACCAACAACGTGGTATACACAATCCAACACGGATCATTTGCGTGGACACCTTCAAACAACAAATTAGATATCACTGCAACCGTTAAGGGTATTTATCGATTAACACTAGTGACAACGGATCAATTTAATATTTCATCGTCGAGTTCATCCGGGGTCAACAATACGATTTCAACGATCATCGACAAGGATACAACTGAAAAGTTCACGATAACATCTACTGATAAAAATTTGTTTAGAATTTCGGTATCATGGTATTTGGAATTCGTAGCGGATTTAAGTAAATAAATTGAAAGGATTTCACAATTGAAAACGCTAGTGTTTTTAAAATAAAAATGATTTCATCAACGCAATGTCGCTATGATCAGGTCAGAGAATTTCAGAATAGACTCAAAACCCTCACTGAGGAGTATCAAATAAAAATAAAAAAATACCGACGAAGAATCACCGCAATTGATGTTATTGTGTACTCGGTGTCAAGCGTTCTCGCTGGCGCCGGTATAATACTTGCATCGGTTACAATGATTGCCCCGGTCGTAGTT
The DNA here is from genome assembly GCA_029339505.1 of Unio delphinus. Taxonomy (NCBI): domain Eukaryota; kingdom Metazoa; phylum Mollusca; class Bivalvia; order Unionida; family Unionidae; genus Unio; species Unio delphinus. The sequence goes on along the minus strand of JAQISU010000036.1, from coordinate 9,356,296 downwards.
CCAATTTGCATTTCTGCGGTGGCTACAATCGGGGTTATATCAACCGGGATAGCAAAAAAGATATCATCATGCAGCCAGAGTAAACTGCAGAATTACTTACTTCAATTTCATATTGCATCAACCGCATATTCGCAGTTATCCCTGATGATATCGTCGTCACTCGATAATACGATTATATCAGATAGTGAATTCTCAGCGATGGTCAGTATTTTTGATTCCGCGATATCGAAATTAGAGCGACAACATGAGTATAATAACAATGACAACACCGATGGAATTGGAAAACACGAACCCAAAAACCAAAATGATCTCAATAATCTCAACCATACCAAATTGTGAGTTCTCAGTGATAGTCAGTATTTTTGATTCCTCGGTGTCAAAATTAGAGCGACAACAACAGTATAGCAACGATGACAACACCGCAGGAATTACTTCAACGAATAGTGGAGAACACGAACCCAGTACAAACAAGCATGATATCAATAACATCAACGAATCCAGAATTCAGTGTGAATTTCCCCTCTCCGGTCCCAGTGAAGAAGATAGCGCTAGCAAAACTACGAGTGTATCACAGTTGGCCTAATATCAGATCAAAATCATTTGGTGGTCAACAACCCAATAATTCTTTAGTGTTTGCAAATAAGAATAAACCCGACGGAACCCCAGACTGGAAAGTTGTTTCGATACCAACAGGGTCATACCAAATCGAACAAATCAATGATGAATTCGCGCGTAGAATAAAATCGATTACTGGAGTAGAGTCAAAAATCGCTATAACAGTTCATGAACCGACGCTATCATCCGCGATTGAAATAAGCACAGAAGGATACGTGGTAGATATCTATCAAAGTTCTATTAGAACCGTACTAGGATGGCCTGAATTACCACCAGGGGGAAAAACCGTTGATGTACCAGAACCACAAAAATCTGATTATATCACCGACAGAATAAAACCTAAAAATCCAATAAGGAGTTATAAAAAATACAACATATTTATAGAGTTTTTTGGGTTAGCAGACGAACATAGGGCGGAGGGTGGACCATTGCAGGGATATAATTTTGTTAACGAACCTGAAATCATTAAAAATTTCACAGCAATGAATAATGATTTATCGCTGTTGTTAATATCTCTTAAATCCGGCTCTCTCAGCCGAGATGAATTTATCAGCGTCGTAGAAACATGCAATAAAATTATCGACGATATGGAAAAATTTAATTCACAAATTATTCAAGTAATACTCGATGATAAAAACCCCACATCGAGAACAGGATTTGCAAATCAATATAAAATCCGCGTTGAAGATATCCCAACATTTAAACTACCAGGATATAACGTACCGGAACTAAAAAAAACTTCTCAGTGACACCATCGATATTGGTTTTAAAATAATTCATGATGCATGGAAAAAAACAGCATCACCGGAAATAAAAATCCTCAAACATAATAATGACCCAGACGGTGGCGGTAGGCATATCGCTCCGTTCAACGTGAATATATCCTCAGTGATTGCGCTCAATTTAGTATGTGATGTTATCGAAGGAAGCTATCAAATTAATCTCGAACGATCAAATCAAGCTCAGCAAGGATATATTATTTATTCATTTGCACCAACAGCTCCTCCAGGATTCCTAATTATTGAAAACCCAATTAATCCTGTCTACATGCGATGCCATAATAATTCGTTAACCAGAATTAATTTCAAACTCACCGACCAGTCAAATAATCTGATTGATTTACAAGAAGAGGTGTTAGCGATTAGTCTGTTTGTGAAATCATAAATTATTTTCGTCCTAAGGACTTGATCAAATATTCGGTTAAAATCATTTATTATTTTTTGTTAACCCATAGCAGCAGAGAGGGTGGATGACCACATCGTTGCGAGCAAAATCGTAAAATCTCCGTTTTTGCAAAAATGGAGACTTTTTTTTTTTGGTTAAATGAGATTTGTTGGAAACCTGATATTTTGTTCGAAAACGTTATCTATAGGCCATATTTTGCTCGAAAACATGATCTGGAAGCCTTATTTTTGCTTGAAAACGTGGTCTGTTCACCCTCTCTGCTGCTAAAGCTTACAAAACCCACGCCACCATCAAATCATGCAAAGCATGGAACGCGCAGACCTAAAATAAACACACGCACGTTCACTTTATTTAACCTACAAGCCCAGTTTATGATCACGTATCCAAACATAAAAAGACACACAGTCTATCTTAAAATCTAGATAAACGATGTGCTTATAGGCACAATTCAATTTGTGTCCTACACACACACTATTTTACAAAGCAGAAGAAACAAAGTGTTTATAGGCACACTTCTGTCTTTTGACCTACAGATAAAGAAAACACAAAGACAGACAAATAGTTTGGCAATTTGGCTACTAAAGATTTTCTAGATGGTTGGAGTAGCTTTAAAAAAGGGATGTTTTATTGGAGTTTATGGCAATCAAACTCAACTAACCGGATGCAGTCTTTTCCACAGGAGACGGTTTGCTTCTTCGAAAGGAGAAGGAGAACTCCTTTGTGTCCACACGGCAGTCGACAAAGTTCCTTCTGTATCCTGTTGTTGCTGCAGCTGCTTTTTGCTGTCTAAGATGTATGTATGTCTCAGTACATTCTTCTTGCTCCTTCTGGCATTTACCTTTGAAGATCACTTCTGTCGGGCCTTAGGTTACTTATAACATCCTGACCGTGTCTATCTCTTTAGGTTTGGGTATCTGAGTTTGCCTGACACATATAAATTCACGATGGCTTCATTCAGTCTAACTAGTCTTGAAGTCACCTTCAGTGGTTGACAAGTCAACAGTGGATGGCAAGATTGTTCGTTCGTTCGTTGGATTTAAGTCGATTTCATGCGATGAGTGCTAATTAATTTTTCGAGGATGAAAGAATGATGCTGCATCCCCCCAACGCATTAATGCACCCACAGACTGCTGATTGATTTTGGCCCACATATCGTGGAACAATACGTCCCGATCGACCTGTATTAAAGGCTATCATAAAGTGGGAAGGGACTGAACACAAGCATCAGTGTTAATGATGTCTATATACTGCAGGATAAGACATCTTACTGGATTGGGCACTGCTCTTTTGTCGTCACCCCGGTTCCTTGCATACACGCTCATCAGGGCACCTGATTTATCGACGAGTGGCAATTTGCCCACACACTCGTCCTTGTAATGCCCGAGTAGTCAGGGTGGAGAGGTATCCTGAAAGGGACATCAAACGTCAGGCCGTAAGCGCCAGATTTTATTTTATCAAATTCAACCCTGTTGTTTATATAATAGGTATTTGCTCTATTACCAATGTTGTGTTAGCAACAAATGTAACTAGAGTAGTGAATTATATTTGATGTTTCCTATTTTAATCAATTTCAAAAGGACGTTGGGAGCATATCTTTTATTTAAACCCAAGAAGTAGGTAGTGCAGAACATTATATATATATATTGATTGCCGAGTTACTAATTGGGGTTTTGATTTAGAACGGTAATCAAAGAATCATTTTAAGTTGTCAGTAGTGTTATCAAGTCGAGATTTCAATAAGTTTTGTTATATCTTGATAAATGGTATTGAGAGCCCCTAAAATGCTGTTTTGATAAATCCATCTTGTAGCACTAGTTAGATGAGGAATTTCTCCAGATGTTTTGGTACTGTCCATTTATATCTAGGACGGCAACTATGATATTCTTCCTTCGTTGATGCAATGAGTAGTAAAGGGTCCAACGATGGGTTTAATACATAGGCGATTTTCTAGTTAATGGTAATTTTATAGTCCTTGTCAGACAGACCAGGCTAGTGGCATTGGGCACTAGAGATATTTATTTGCCGAGGCATGTTGTTGACCGCTTTTTCCATTATGTTTTATCAATCTTTTTTACATGTTTGTAGTTCACTCAAAACCTTATGGTATTCTGTATACTTGATTCAGGCCAATTTGTTGTTGTAACGTTTTGCTATTCCCAATTATTTGGCTTTGTCATAAAAATGTTATACATCACTACCAAATCCTCGCATGAAAAAAATGTTTTTATAGTAGGAGTCTTTTAAGCACCTGATGTATCAGTTGAAGTAGGACCCTGACGAGTCGGGGTTGCCGGGCCATGTTTATTCCTTTCTTTTTGTCCATATTAATTACTGCTGTTATGTTAGTAGGACTCTTCCTAGCGTGTTGCATAGTGATCCTAGGGTGAGTATTCTCATTAGATGGGGATCGGGATGGCGGCAAGCAATGATGTGTTGTTGTGACTGTGTGGTGTTAGAGATAACATCACTGTCTCTTTTTCCTGGTGATGCAGCTGTTGTAGGTTGAGTCGGTGTATTCCGATATGGGGGATGGTTGTTGATAATAAATCTTCTTGAGATCGAGTGTCACTTGTTGGCACTATTAACGTCTGTCTCTGTGATTCAGCACTGTTGACCGTTCGTGTCGATTTACCTCCATTACCTCTTCTCGTCGTTCTTCATGGGCTGATTCTTCTATCTCTTACTTGTCTTTTAGTGTGTTGGCCCTGTTTAAGGAGAAGAGTGCTCATTTTCTTCTGAGCTCTTATGCTTCAGCCAGTTGCTACCTTACGTCCAAGACATTTCAATGCACTCATGTCTGTGGTGGGAAGCACTTCCGTCGCTAGTACCATTGCTACTAATTTTGCTAATACTGCTCTCAAATCTCGCTCACAGCTGATGGTCACACTGGAGACCGTCTGGCGTTAAATCGCTCAAACGTGTAGGCGATAAAAACATCCGTACGGGTTTTGAATAGGAACACTATAGCTTATCTCATGGTGACGGATAGAGAGAGAAGTCAAAGAGCATATATTCACAATGTTCATTTTTAACACTTTTTAACTGCTTGGCTAACCTTTGCACTTTGATTTGTATCTATGGCGTTTTCGCACGATCACGTATTGAGCATTGAAACTGATGGTACGAATTGTTTTACTTTGGTTAAACAAAATTTTGGGTGAAATAAATTTAATTGCCCTTTTCGTGTAAAACCAAGTTTTTTTTTTTGTTTTGGTCTTCTCCTAGCAGATATGGTTGATAAAGGTCAGGCATGATCCCGTCGTCTTCACAAGGAATGCGGGTCTTCGGATTCTGCTTCTCTTCCTTGTTTAATTCGATCCGATCGTTAAATAGTTTTTCAGGCTCTTTTATTATCTATATTGTCATTCCTGTCAGCATACGTTCGTCTCGAGAGTTGTTAATTCGAACGAGACTCGTTTTGGTGATACGAAGGTCATCTACCAATAACATATTTTTTGCTTTCGGTCCCTTATGGAAGAAAAACGCGGGCTATGTGTAGTATCCCTTTTCCATCGGTAATGTGAAACTTGTCGTTGCATTGCTGCACATGTTGAATCTTGTTGATGATTATGCAAGATGTCAATTATGATGGCCTGTTAAACTCAATCCAAACAGTGGACTTCAAAGTGTCGTGATAAACGGAAAGTGTCAAGCGATCGTCTTCGTTGGAATGACATTGTCGTTTCTGTGTGGTTAACAAATAATAAATCGGCGGTGTTTTTCAATTTTCTAGAGCAGCATTTATTCGTTTAGCGAACGTGTTTTAGTTTTCAAGGGTTATTAGTGGTGACCATTGGATTGACGTATACTCTCTGGGTCTGGATTCTGGCTTTCTCGTGTCATATTCAAATTCGCTGGCATAGTATTGGAGCCAAAAAGGCAGCCCGTCAGCTCGTATTCGTGGCGATGTATCACATATCTGCCTCTTACTTTCTTTATCTTCTTTTTCAATGAAATCGTGCGTTGGTGTCAACCTGATTGCAGATATGCAAATGACTAAATATTAGACCCAACGAAGTCCCTATACATAAGGTTTGTGTTTTAAGGCTATACAAATACTTAGGTTTTTCCATAGGAATTTCCACAAATTATAGTTATGAATAAAAACTAGCATTTTACAAAAGGAATTTCCAAAGATTGTGAATATAAATATATAGTGGGTTTTAATATGAATTTCCTCAGGTTGTAGCTATAAATTGTATCCATAATTAGGTACTAGGGATTTTAAACAACATCGTCACACAAGTTCATTATATAAATAGTTGTGAGGCTCATCGAATTTAGTCTAAACCAATGTAATCTAATGTTCGGGTATTTGTTTTGTCTCCGTTAAATTGGGGACAAAAATCTCGTACGTTTGTGTGTGTGTGTGTGTGTGTGTGTGTGTTATGTATGCAACCATTCGTTTGTATGTGTGTATTGGTGCGCGCGTACTTTTGTTTGTGTGAATATATGTGTTCGAACGTTTGTGTGTGTGTTTATGTGTTTTGTTTGCGCGCGTTCATGTGTGTATGTGTGTGTGTGTACGCACGTATGTTTGTGTGTGTGTGTGTGTATGTGTGTTTGTTTTTTTCCCTTAGCGAGAAACGTATTCTCTAAGGTAAACGTGTGTATGAGTGTGTGTAAAAACACCTTTTCCCTGATCAATGTGGTTGTTTTGTGTGAATGTGGAGTAGTTTGATTATAAACATTAACTCGTTTGCTGACGTGATTGTAGGTAATGGTCTGTTTTGTTGATAACAAATTTCCTTCTCACAATGTATTGATAGTAAATAACGTGGATTATGTTTGCACGAGTGTGTTGTTTTGTATCACCGTTGATGAAGGGAACGTCATCTTTAACATTACCGTTGATGAAGGGAATGTCATCTCTAACATTATCGTTGATGAAGGGATTGTCAACTCTAACATTACCGTTAATCAAGGGAATGTCATCTCTAACATTACCGTTAATCAAGGGAATGTCATCTCTAACATTAGCTTTGATGAAGGGAATGTCATCTCTAACATTACCGTTGATGAAAGGAATGTCCTCTCTAACATTACCGTTGATGAAGGGAATGTCAACTCTAGCATTACCTTTAATGAAGGGAATGTCATCTCTAACCTTACCGTTGATGAAGGGAATGTCATCTCTAACATAACCGTTTGGAAAGGAGATACAAACAGTAGATGCCGTAACCAGCGTATGAAAACAGAGCATAACTTTGCATTTAATAGTATGAAGAAAATATTAATATTCAGAAAACTAATCAAGCACCAAAGTCTCCTTTGGCTCTGGAAAGAGCTCGTTGTTCCAGAGATTGGCAAGATGTTTACTACCATCAATGTAGAAATGGGATTGATCAACATATGTTGATTGGTCCGTTGTAAGAACGGAAGCACCGTGTATCAAACTCAACACGTCGAATGCGTAAAGAAATTGCCGAAACCCATTTGCTATCTATGCCTCAATCTCGAGTATTATTCTGTAGTACACTTCAAGTGAAATGAACTTCTACGGCAAGGCAAAAGTTTGGGGATTGCGATCTGACATAGAGAATTAGCAAAACAAAACGGCTTTTTGTATAACCCATTGATGGGATTGTCACTTGGCAAAGCGCCAAGTCACGTCCAACACTCAATATAAGTCTTGGCGAAACTGTCATTGAATAACTGAGTAGCCAGAGTGTAAACTTCATTACGGTATTTCGTTCCTTGGGTTTTACGTTATCTCAATGACCTGATACAGGAATAGATGAATTTTCGAGCGGGTCGATGGGTAGCAAAAAGAACGAAATATGATCATATAGTATCTCTCCGTCTTGACCAAACTTAACTAATCTCTGTTGACACTTTGTGCTGTATATAAAATCTTAAGGACAACTGGTGCGGGCTGAATGGTGGCGTTTAAATTAGCAAGTTCATTCACTCAGAAGATGTCAACACAGCAGGAAATTTTGACACCCTTGAGTGAGATCGATATGTAAAACCAATGGTATTTATAATCAATCTACACAAATAATTATCGAATATTTTGACAGATAAACCAGAAGGAGTGAGATTTGAAAAGAAAGAATGTATGCATGCACGTATAGACTTTAACGGCAAGTGTTAGTAATACCGTACTGAATAGGTTTCAGTATCTACAAAAATGAACAGGTAAAATCAATTAAGGTAAAAGTCCAAATTTTGTATGAACCACACTCATTTCAAAAGGTTCGATAATTCTGCTTCAGGTAGTATAGAACAGCAAAGTTCTTGGACACCTGCTATTGATTTTGTGTCAATAATTTGTTTCTTCAGTTTTCTAGTTGCTAAGAGAAATGAAGTTGAATGATAGCAGAAAAATGATAATTTGAGACCGATACAGCTAGGTTTACATCTTCAAGATAATGAGAGGTCCTGTGATATTCTTGAACACAATCACAATTGCCCCCCCCCCCCACCTCCCAACCCATGTTCATGTTTCTCTGAACTCTTCAACTTCGTTTACACAGTCGCTTAGCACCTGAACAATGTTTTAAAGGATTATGTTATACGACAAACTAGTAGAGAAAATTATATATATACATATAATATATACATATAATATATACATAATATACATACATATATATATATATATATATATATATATATATATATATATATATATATATATATATATATATATATATATGCACATATATACACATAAATATATATATACATATATATGTATATATATATACATATATATATACATACATATATATATAGATCTATATATATATATATATATATATATATATATATATATATATATATATATATATATACATATACACACATATGCATATATATATATATATATATATATATATATATATATACATATATATATATATATATATATATATATATATATATATATATATATATATACATATATATAGACTTTTTTCCATACCATTTGTACCGTGAGTTCAGTCCTGAATGACTGTTTTATTCATCACGCACCATGTTATTGTGGTTTATATATAATGTCGCTTGATGTACCAGTGTTATTTATACCTGACAAGATAGATAGAAAAATAAAATCTTTTCATTCTCAAAATTAATTTTCCTGTAGGATTTATTGCAAGTTAATGTCAAATTTAAATAACTCAGATCCTATATTATCCTGGAAGATTAACTGGGCTTTTAAAGGTTATCAAATGCATTTACCATTTTAAAGTTCTGTCTCTTTCAAAACACCATATTCAAATACGTTTCTGTTATCTGTCTCTCTTTCCTTTAATTTGCATGAGGCTTTTAAGAATCATCTACGGATACATCTGGTGTATTTTTTAAAATTCTTCTTAGCGTCACTAATGTTTTGATATTTACAAGGTGAAAGTATTCCGTACTTTTTATAAATAATAATAATAATAATAATAATAATAATAATAATAATAATAATAATAATAAACGATTGACATCCCCTATAATGATATGAATACAAGAAACAAAAAAAAAAAAAAAAAAAACCGAAACAACAAAAAGAAAAAAAACGAATTAACGCACACCATGAAATTAGAAAACAAAAAATGTTGAAAATATTTAAACATATTTACGTCTTTATGTTTGTTCTTGCAATCCACAAAGTTTAGTTTTAAGAACACTCTTGAATGGGATCATTGTGTCTTTGTGTTTAATTTCAATGGGGAATTCGTTACACGTTGCTGGGCCTTGGTATGCAAAAGAACGTTGTCCACATGACTTAGTTTTCATAGTGGGAACAATGAGGATACGACTGTCAGAAGAGTAACGTAAGTATCTTGCTGGTGTAAACACATGGGTGAGGCCGGAAAGGTATGCTGGACTGGAGTCCGTCAGTGAAACGTAGCACCCAAAAATATTTTGTGTTTGATTCTGGATCGAATGGATAGCCAGTGTAGGGTATAGAGCAGATGGGAGGTGTGCTCTGATCGTGGTACTCTACAGATGATCCGAGCAGCTGTGTTTTGACTGTTTTTAAGTTTATGGAGTATATATGAGAGTAACCACACAGAACTGAATTACCAAAGTCCAGTCTTGAAAGTACTCATGAACACACAAGTGTTTTGTGTGGCATCAACTGAAAGCTATTTTGCGAATGGAGCTGATGCGTCTCAGCTCAAGATATGCAGCCTTGCATATGTTCGTGACATGGTGCAATCTAAAAGTAATGTCTGGAGTAAAAGCTAGGTTTCGTACTGACTACGTGAATTTAATATTGGTATTGCTGATATTTACTGTTTGAGGTAAAAAAAAATGTGAACGAGAAAGTCTTTGTGTTTTGGTCAGAATGGCCTCAGTTTTAACATCATTCATCTGCAGCTTGTTACATGTAATGCATGATTGCACATCAGAAAGGCACCTCTCTACTCCTTGAATGGTAGCATCAACTTCAGTTGGGTGGCTAGACTTGTATATCTTGGAGTCGTCAGCGTACAGTTGGTGAGACACTGGGTGATGATCTAAGACAATTGAGAGCGGCTGACTGGATGGAATGAAGAGAATAGTGCCAAGAACAAATCCCAGTGGAACACAATTTATATATTAACTGGGCTGTAGTGTAATTCATTTACATATACAATGTGTGTCCTGTTGACTAAGCAAGACTTGAACCACTTTGAATGCCAAATACTTGCTGGAGACGGTGAAGTAATATATGTCATGGACTATTGTGTCAAATGCTGCAGAAAAATCCAGGAGGGTCAGGACTGTAATCTTTCCACTATCCAAAGCAGAGAGAATGCTATTCAATAATTACAGAAGAATTGTTTCAGATTTGAAATGAGATTGGTTAGTACAACTTTTTTAAGATTCTGTATCTGAACGGGAGATTAGAAACTGGGCTTTATTTCTTTAAATCGTTTTGGTCAAGTGCTGGTTTCTTCAGCAGATTCTTAAAGATGGCAGTTTTGAAAATATGATGAGAAATATCCGGATGAGAGAATTATATTAAAAACAGCAGTTAGTGACGACAATATTGGGTCCAATCACTCAAGCAGCAGTGATGTTGGAATTTGATTAAGGTCACATGATTTTGGTGCACTCTTCATCATGATTGTCCGTACTAAATCCATGTAGACAGGTTCAAATGTTCATAATGGTTGTCGCTAAAATTCTGTATCGTACCTATTTAGTGACGACGGGTCAAATGAAATTGTGTTGTCAAGCGTGTCTTTAATGGTTTGTACTTTGTCACGGAAGACATTTGCAAATAGGTCTGGTAGGTTTACTGGAGCTAAGGTAGTTGGAATTGGTGTACATTTGTTTTTTTGACATTAGTTTGGTAGTTATCTCGAAGAGCTCTTTGCAGCTAGAACTCTCCATGATCTTAGTACTGTAGTGGGATGATTTGGCTAAATGGATTATGTTTGTGACGTTTTTCTTACCGGCTTCATAGATTTACATATGAATAGTGAGTCCGGTGGTATGCGAAGGCCTCTCTGCTTTACGGCAGTGTCTTCTAGCAGAGTGAAGCTGGTCCTTAACACTGCTATACCATGCAAATAAAGATGGAGGGTTAGAAACTGTTGTCCAGATGGAATATAATGCAGAGGTGATCTGATGCAAGTTCGTGGGATACAAGGGTGGATCGCATAATATTATCATCAGGTCTATTAAGAATCCAGTCTAAAATGTGACCACGTTTATGGGTGGGTCGGTTAACTGACTGTTTAAGGTTGAAATCATGAATAGAATCTAGGAGTTTTGACGTGTATGGGTTTCCAGGACAAAGTGAAGTTTAAATCTCCAATAATAATTAGGTTGCCACATGTGGAATTTCCTTACTCCAGAAGATTCGGAAACTGCTCGAAAAAGCGAGATTCAGTCAGCTTGTTTTTTTTCTGCTAGGAGGAGATCGGTAGAGGCAGAAAAAATGGACTGACGTTTGTTTCAGTGTGAGTGTTGTTTGGCCTAGTTCAAACGATAAATGTATGGTAAGGCGACGTCTGTACGCCATCATATTATTTTTTAAAGTTTATAAAATGCACATATATTTAGATATGTTAGTCACTTGTTTGATTTCACAAATAACAGCCAATATAAATCTTACGATTGACGATTTTCTCTCTTTGCCTATAAAGTATTTATTATTATTATTATTATTATTATTATTATTATTATTTTTATTAAGAATAACAGCTCCGGTGGCCTAGTGGTTAGAGCGTTCGTTGCTGAAGCGGGAGGTCGTGGGTTCGATCCCCGGCCGAGTCATACCAAAGACTTACAAAAATGGTACTAACAGCTGCCTCGCTTGACGCTCAGCATTAAGAGGTTAGTGTTAGAACTGGTCGGCCTGGTGTCATGATAATGTGACTGGGTGGGACATCATGCTACATGTCTGCGGCATGATGCCTCAGTGCTAGACATCACTATAAACTGCCTCACAGCAGACATCGTAGAGATATGACTGAAAAATTGTTAAAGCTACGTTAAAAATTCTAATCAAACAAGCAAAATAAAAACAAGAAAACGATGAAGATACTTTAATTAGATTTAGTGCATCATGTACGTAAATACATGCATACATATTTATCAGATAACAAAGTAATGGATAATGGTGCCAATCATAGAAAAGTGATGATCTCATAAATTCAATGTATAATATCCATCTATATTCAACAACCGGTAAACACAAAGTAAAGCAACTTGAAATGCAAATTCAAATTTATGTAGATTATGTAGTTTTCACGCAATGCTTGTTCGATTGTCTTTTAAATATTGTTTACCGCTATTACCGCATTAAAAATTGTCTACCGATATTAAATATTGCGTACCGCTATTAAATATTGCTTACCGCTATTACGTATTGCGCATCGCTATTAAATATTGCTTACCGCTATTACGTATTGCGCATCGCTATTAAATATTGCTTACCGCTATTACTTATTGCTTAGCGCTATTAAATATTGCTTACCGTTACTACGTATTGCTAAGCGCTGTTCAATGTTGCTTACTGCTATTACATATTGCTTACCGCTATTCAATATTGCTTACCGCTATTAAATATTGTTTACCGCTATTCAATATTGCTTACCGCTATTACGTATTGCTTACCGCTATTAACTAGTGAGTAATTTAGAAATAATTCTGAGAGGAAATTTGATTTGATTGTCACGACATTATTATGTTACAAACAAGGTTTGGTTGGTTATTCACTGTTCAATATATACATGTGTGTGTGTGTGTGTGTGTGTGTGTGTGTGTGTGTGTGTGTGTGTGTGTGTGTGTGTGCGACAGGTATAGTATTATTAACATTCGAAACAGGACCGCTGCATTGACCTAAGTGGTTATTGCGATTTGGAATTTTAACGTAGCTTTAAACATTTTCAGTCATATCGCTACGATATCTGCAATGCGGAAATTTATAGTAATAACTGGCATAGGGGCATCGTAACGCAGACATATACCAGACATATATCATGATGTCCCATCCAGTCACATTATCTTGACACCAGGCCAACCAGTTCTAACACTAACACCGAGGGCCAGGCAAGGCAGCTGCTTTTATCATTTTTTTAAGTCTTTGATATAATACGGTATATACTAGAAGTCGCGATCTCCTGCATTCGAGGTGTCCTACGTAGTCAGATAGTCTGCCTCGGATGCGGGAGGTTGCGGTTTGGTACATTTTTCCATAGGCTAACATGATGCGGTTTATATGGCCTCAAAACGGTAACATTGTTATAAGTAGCTGACCTCAGTTCGTTTTAACTTAATAACAGTGTTATAGTTGACCTTAATAGGTGTCATTTAGGGGACAATGGAAAATCCTATGTTAAATATATCCATAAAATTAACCTGCATGGAACAGTATAGCCTCACATATGGTACTTGGGCCTCAGATAGGTTTATAGCCTTCAAAGGGGTTAGAGCCTCAAAAGGGTTTATAGGATCAAAGGGACGTACAATGACGAAGGGTTTTATGTTTGAGTTTAATAACACAGACATCAACAAATAAACATCGACACAAAGCAGCGACAATCAACATGGAGACCCTTTCAAGCACTTGTGAAATGAATATATTTTGTAGACTAAGAAATGGCGCTGAAAAGAAACGCTGGGGCTCCTCCTGCTTCTTTGCTGACGTGCGTTCTTGCATGATCTCTTTACTCGGTTAATAATCTTCATTTTCTCCTCAGATTTTATGAATCCATTTTCCTAAACGTATCCTGAAACTTTTTCTAATTAACATTCATGCGGTGGATGTGTTCTTAAATGTTGATTTTATTTTCCTCCTTTTTGCTTTTTTTTTTAGTATCCTCCTGCAATCTTGATACAACGAGTACAATAAGAAAAGAAACTTGGATGCTCTTCTCGCAAGTCCGATGAGCGACGGAGAAATTGGGAATGTGAATGCCGCTCTCTTACATATATTCAAAACAATTTTTTTAAAAAAAAAAATGATTAAATCTATTTATGCTCTTTCTGTTCTCTTCATCCTCCATTTCATGGTTGAAGTTCTGGATGTAGAACTGTTGTTCAAACAATATCCTAAAAAAAATTCATCCTTTCTGGGCATACGTTGCCTTGGCATTATCAGTCCATACGCTGCCTTGGCATTATCCGTGCACATTGGATGTCCATAATTAAAGCACAGTCTCTATAATCGGCAAGTTTGTGTTGTTGTTCACCTTGCATCATGCGATGTTGTTCGTAACACGTAAGACTGCGAAAGGTTTGTTAGAAAAAAGAGCAATGTTTTCGTTTTTTTACTTCGGCTATGTAGACCTTAGACACTAAACAATCCCGGCATCTCTCTCCGCAATGAATGCGTTGGTTGCAAAATCCTTGGACACATTTTTCACAATAATAATTATATCCGAGATTTCAGGCGATACTGGTAATGCCATTGAAATGTTCTTTATGACGATATAGGTGAATATATTTTCCGCCTCGAAATTTGGGTCCTCGAAGAAATAGCGCTCCACGAACCACTAAAGGATACACTTTTAACGTGAAGCATGGAGCCTTGACTCCTTGAACTTTGAGCGTTTTCGGTATGCCACATCCTGTTACTTAATGTCCGATTTACAAATGCTCTCTGAAGCTCTTAATCCTTCTTCAGTTTCATCTTATTATTGTACGTTTTACAAAAGACAATGGCTCGCGCTCATCACATCTGGTCTATATACTGAGTTTAGTGCTTTCTAATTTTTTCACCAATAAAACTGGTCCGTTCCCTTTCAGAGGGAAACCTGCGCCATGTACAATGTGCATTTTTCATTGTTGATGTGAAACTAGTGGTTAGAGTGTTGGACGTTGTTGCACTTTGGCAATGAATGTCATTGGAGGGTATCAAATTTGTCTCTTTTTCTAATTTATGTAAGAGACCGGCATTCACATTCCCAATACGCGAGAAGTTTACGAGTGTGCTCGATGTATTCGCTAATCACTAAATTAGCTGGCAATAATTGAGAAATTTAAGAGTGTGCTCGATGTATTCGCTAATCACTAAATTAGCTGGCAATAATTGAGAAATTTACGAGTGTGCTCGATGTATTCGCTAATCACTAAATTAGCTGGCAATAATTGAGAAATTTACGAGTGTGCTCGATGTATTCGCTAATCACTAAATTAGCTGGCAATAATTGAGAAATTTACGAGTGTGCTCGATGTATTCGCTAATCCCTAAATAATTAGCTGGCAATAATTGAGAAATTTACGAGTGTGCTCGATGTATTCGCTAATCACTAAATTAGCTGGCAATAATTGAGAAATTTACGAGTGTGCTCGATGTATTCGCTAATCACTAAATTAGCTGGCAATAATTGAGAAATTTACGAGTGTGCTCGATGTATTCGCTAATCACTAAATTAGCTGGCAATAATTGAGAAATTTACGAGTGTGCTCGATGTATTCGCTAATCACTAAATTAGCTGGCAATAATTGAGAAATTTAAGAGTGTGCTCGATGTATTCGCTAATCACTAAATTAGCTGGCAATAATTGAGAAATTTACGAGTGTGCTCGATGTATTCGCTAATCACTAAATTAGCTGGCACTAAATTAGCTGGCAATAATTGAGAAATTTAAGAGTGTGCTCGATGTATTCGCTAATCACTAAATTAGCTGGCAATAATTGAGAAATTTACGAGTGTGCTCGATGTATTCGCTAATCACTAAATTAGCTGGCAATAATTGAGAAATTTAAGAGTGTGCACGATGTATTCGCTAATCACTAAATTAGCTGGCAATAATTGAGAAATTTACGAGTGTGATCGATGTATTCGCTAATCACTAAATTAGCTGGCAATAATTGAGAAATTTACGAGTGTGCTCGATGTATTCGCTAATCACTAAATTAGCTGGCAATAATTGAGAAATTTAAGAGTGTGCTCGATGTATTCGCTAATCACTAAATTAGCTGGCAATAATTGAGAAATTTACGAGTGTGCTCGATGTATTCGCTAATCACTAAATTAGCTGGCAATAATTGAGAAATTTACGAGTGTGCTCGATGTATTCGCTAATCACTAAATTAGCTGGCAATAATTGAGAAATTTAAGAGTGTGCTCGATGTATTCGCTAATCACTAAATTAGCTGGCAATAATTGAGAAATTTACGAGTGTGCTCGATGTATTCGCTAATCACTAAATTAGCTGGCACTAAATTAGCTGGCAATAATTGAGAAATTTAAGAGTGTGCTCGATGTATTCGCTAATCACTAAATTAGCTGGCAATAATTGAGAAATTTACGAGTGTGCTCGATGTATTCGCTAATCACTAAATTAGCTGGCAATAATTGAGAAATTTAAGAGTGTGCACGATGTATTCGCTAATCACTAAATTAGCTGGCAATAATTGAGAAATTTACGAGTGTGATCGATGTATTCGCTAATCACTAAATTAGCTGGCAATAATTGAGAAATTTACGAGTGTGCTCGATGTATTCGCTAATCACTAAATTAGCTGGCAATAATTGAGAAATTTAAGAGTGTGCTCGATGTATTCGCTAATCACTAAATTAGCTGGCAATAATTGAGAAATTTACGAGTGTGCTCGATGTATTCGCTAATCACTAAATTAGCTGGCAATAATTGAGAAATTTACGAGTGTGCTCGATGTATTCGCTAATCACTAAATTAGCTGGCAATAATTAAGCAATTAACAAGAGGTATAAATTTAGGCAAATTCCTCGAAAAGAACTACACCACTGATGAAATGGTTTCTTCTGTTAAAGATGTTGAATGGGTTCACCTATTAACGATGGCTGAATTTGGACTACTTTATAGATAGAAAGTGAAGGTTTTCAATGATACAGCCATAGTTATATGAATGAACTGCAAACCTTTCTTCTAGACCCAAATGTAGTTCTTTAACTATCGAAACATGCTAGTATGCGATCCTCCAATGTGTACCAAGCAGCTAAAAATATATATTAAACACTGATTATTTTCCATAGTGAATTAGACTGACTATACCCCTACGTGTGTAAAAACGGAGTGATTTATTACTTTATCTCTTCCAGTACACTGATAATACCATTGTGTACAGATTGTATGGCCGACTAACAGTTAGTCAATGCATCTTAATGCACGCATAGTTTTGTTTTTTTTAAATAAATTTGTTTCCATGGAAAGCTTTTTATCTTGATCTTTTAATATTGTTTTCAATATGATGCAGTACATCGATGTATTATTTGATAATAAATATGATTTACATGCTTTTAACTGTAGGGCACGAAACGGGACAGACCGATAGCGTCAACACAAATATATATACTTTGCAAATCCTTTAGATTTTTTGCTATATATCAGAGCAAAATCGCTTGAATGCGTATCATGTAATACCTGAATAATCTACGTCTAGACTTCAAGCTGTAAGGTGTTAATGCTTTTTTTATTTTTAAAAAAAAAATAGTTTTATCTTCTACTTTTGCTGCATCGATATCATTTGCTGACCGACTATTGTATACTTTTCTTTTCGTCTTGATTTATATAAGCTTTGTATTCTTTACTTTTACTCTTAATTTATTCATGTCCTGGACAGCCATTCATCCTGATTGTACATACAGAGAGTTGTACCTGTTTGAATTATAAAGGTAATGCCACAGATAGCATGTTTTTACTGACTCATTTCATTGGTGACCATGTATAAGTTATGTAATGAACATTTCCAGTTATGAAGATACCTGCTTCTGCGAGTTATTCAAGTGTTCTGTATGTCTTCTTTCTCGCCATTCTCAGCAAGTAAAGAGATCAGCTAGACTAGATTACACCATCCGTGTAAGTTGATAAGCAAACACTTGCTTTGCATGGAATTAAAAAGGATCAAAGGATGTAATTCATATTTTTGCACATAAAAAAGAGAAGATTGCATAGCAAAAAAAAACAATATCATAAGTTATATGTGGTTACTTCGTATGTATGTATGTATGTATGTATGTATGTATGTATGTATGTATGTATGTATGTATGTGTGTGTGTGTGTGTGTGTGTGTGTGTGTGTGTGTGTACTTAGTAGAATAATTCGATGTTTATTTATAAATTTTATGACAGCTAGGAATACTTCTTACTTCTTGTCATCAATGCAAATCTACCAACTACATTCAAGCTAAACATAGGGATGCACATTCAATCGGTATTTAGGTTGCCGTCAAGTAACATCAGTATTGTTTGAGCATAATTCTTTGTCCCACAAAGTATTTCTTTTCAGTGATCATTTTATCAGGACAGAATATGTGTTAATGAATGCCGTCCTCGTTCATGCAATGCATACTAATGATGTGATCATTTTACATGACATCATAAAGTCAGATCCTTCCTTGGAGTAATTTGTCTTCTGAATGTGGAAAGCTTATCATTGCCTACTTTTCCTGGTTTCATAAAACAAACGCAGCTGCGTTGTAGCAATTCCGGCAAGTCCTCTGTATTAAAGAATTGTAATGTCGAATCGCCCTGTTCGAAAGATGGATTAATAGAAAACAGTATCAGCAGAAAACAGCGTTAGGTATGGTTGGCTGGTAATAAACTTGACATAGAAGACTGACTAACACAGTCAGTCCCCAGAGCGTCATGGAAAGACACGATGCGCCCTCGTGCTTGCTCCAAGGGGCCACTAATCGAGTCAACCGTTGTGATGATACTGAGACTGTGTCGTGCGTAATCAGAGTTAGGTTTATTTGAGAAAAATATGAATTTGTGTATCAATATTTAGCCTATTATTCACGTCTATCTTTGATGCGTACATCAGCTACTGTAAAATTCTTGCAAATAGATAAAGCGTCAAGATTCATGAACGGAAAAGATGCAAAATTTGCATTAGGTGTACATTTATAATGATGGATGGATTCTGACATGTTGTACACACACACACACACTCTCTCTCTCTCTCTCTCTCTCTCTCTCTCTCTCTCTCTCTCTCTCTCTCTCTATATATATATATATATATAACATTTAAGTCTAGTTCTAAATTACTCTTAAGCTATTGGATTTACGCGCAGGCACACTTTATAAATTAAAATCACACCTTTGTTTAAAAGGAAGATAACTGAGTCCCTCGTGATCTGCTTGAGATACCCTTTGTTTCGTTATTAGAATGCTGCTATTGGCTGTTCGATGTGTTTTAGATAGTTGCACGTAATCTTGTTAGACAAAGGCCTTAATTCGATATGGGCAAATATTTAATTTCTAATCCATTCTGTCATGCTAGGACTATCGCCGTTATCATTATCAATTAAATAAAAAGTCCCAATGAACTTAATAATCATACAATGTATTTGCAAACATTATTTTGAGGTAAATGTAACAATGTATTTCGTAGGACAAGACAATTAACCGCGAGTACGCATTCCGAGGTATGAATTTGAAATCACTGCTAAAATGTTATGTTTTCCATGTACTATCGTTTGCCGACTGTCTTTGTTAAAATTAATGTTTTTGTGATTTAGGATAAAACAAGTTGATTGGTGTATGCCGCTACAGTTGCTAGGGTTACATTAACTTTGAGACATATATAAGTAATTTTATAAGTAGTTTTATAAGCATTAAAGCTTATATTTTGATATTTGAGACTCCAACTAAAGAACTCCAACAAGAATGTTGTATGATATTTTCAAGAGTGTAGGTGAAATGTTCAGAACTTTATATTTGATATTTTATGTCAACAAAGATGAATGAAGAAAATTAGTTATCGTACACGGTTTTTATCAGCATGAGGATCTCAGTGCAATATGGTCATGTATAATTCTGTTTGGAGCTCGCTTAACCGTTTAGTTCTGGTTTATAATGGAATAATTCGGGTCAACGTAATGGAAGGCTCTAAAAAAGGGCATTTCATACCATCTACTTAAGCATTAGCTGAATGATTCGCTTTGTTCCAAAGGCCAAGACCATGATATTTTGAGCCAACATAATGTTAAAGGATTACTTCGATCTTAATTATTAACATCTTTTTTGGTATGTTTGTCTTTTTGTGTATTGAAAAAGCTATATCACCAGTCCCATATTTTCACTATAGAGAATTTACGCAGAACAAGCATATCTTATTAGGGATAAGACCAATTTGCAACTGGCCAGGTGTTTTAAGGCATTGAACGGGATATTAGCTAAAATATGTTAAATAAACGAATATTCTTAGGCAAAGTTTGTTTGCCGCCTCATTCACAACTACAGTTTTATGAATGAAAACACCAATAACAAAATTGGATGTTTCCATGAATGAGTTTGCCATAGCTTGATAAATTGTATTTTAATGGTTCCGCGATCAGAGGATAAAGGGCTTTTAGAAACTTTATTTACTCTAATATATTTCTACCTCTTACAAGTCGCCAGTAAATTCAATGTGCTAGCCTAATGACCATTGTACAATTCAGGATTTCGTTTTCTAGCATTCTGTCTAGATCAGTCTAAGAATTTCAAGAAGGAAACGAAATGGGTTCCTTCTCAAATATGTGGAAAATCTAAGGTAGAAGATTACACGTGTGAGAAATAAAATTATATCACTTTAACTCCATATTGTGCCCAACCATTGACACATATACGGTAAACACAGGACAAAGCAACTTTGTTTCCCGTAATACATGATTTTATGAATGGGGACATCTTTGAACACGTAAGCAAAATATTGCCTGAATACACATGTGTCAGTATGAATTAGGTCGAACGGTAGTGCTTCATTTATCACAATTTAATACGTACATATATTGCATACATATCACGTCTGATCGAAATTAATATACATTTTAACTTTCAGGTGCGAAATATACGCCGATGTGTACGAATAGCATACAGCAATGGCAGTACCATGTATAAGAAAGAAATGAAATAAATTTCTCAGTTTGATGCGAAAACGTTTTGACTTTTAGGTCATACAATTTATGCTATACCTCAATGAATATTTATGTTATTTTCTAAGCTGATATTAGGTACAATTCAGACTTATGATAATCAGTAAATCAATTAGTTGAGTAAAGTTAACAATGCAGTGAAAAAAGGTTTAATGTTTCTCCTTTAGTTTTAGTTTACGACGTTAAACGAACATAATTATTAAAAATAATGTATTTAATCAGTCACAAGGTAGGGCAAGACTTAGATTTGATCCTGACGTTGTTAACTAAATTTAATGCACAAAAAAAGCAAAAAGAAAAGAAAGGAAATTAATAATTGTTGGTTACCGACATGTTACAGACATACTGCTGAATCACTCGAGCGTAATACATCATCTCATCCGTTCTCATAGATTACAATTTAGATATTTCTATAATATTGTGACGTTTGAAAGGTTACATACTATCTTAGATATGGGTCGAGAAAATGCTATAAATGTGGTATATTTGATTGACCAGCCGAGAAGGAACGGAATGATACAAGTACAAACGATGTAAAGACTCTAGTATTCTGCTTCATTAAGAGAGATCAATGAGCATATTATTATATCATTGCATATTGTACATTCACAAAAGGCGTAATCTTTTCAACAGCATAATAAAACAACATAAAATACAAAATTTTAACAGGCAGAATGAAATATACATAGTATTAGAGCATACATTCATAATGTCCAATACACATGCAATGCTTTTCTAAGCCAAACAATGGAGTGAGCCGTACAAGAAAGGGGATAGGTTGTCATCGTGACAAAATAATTCAAATTCTAGGTATCCTCATTATCTTATACACCTGTATTGTCCTTTGTACGTAACGTTTCTACTTAGAATAAAGAAGTTTACACTATCGTATAATGAGAGCAATGGGTCATATATACATGTCTTGAAAGTCTCAGGAAACACAATAAGATCTGATAGTTTATTCCTTTGTTTTCCTGCATACTAAAGCAGGCAATGCCAGTAGTGGCAGCTGAACAAGCAATAATAGCTGATACAATAATTCAGATGCAGCGGGATGCTAAATTGAATCAGACAGACGGACACAATAAATTTAGTACAGTGTACAGTGTACAGACAGAAAGTCGAAATCACATTGCAAGTAATTACCAGCTCTATGCGTATTTGGGCTGAATCACTGAGCCAGTCGTTGATGGATAGTTTCACGTTGGCAAAATATTTGTCATATATATTCAGCCCACTTCCGTATCTAACCAGATAAGAAAACAGGCATAAAAATATTGCAGTGTTGAGAAACTCTGAAATGTTCAACACATACACAAAGCAAGCTCATATGACTTACGAATGATAAAACATGACATATAACCTATTACGTCAAGAAGGACAAACTATTGCTCGAGAATTTGTGAATTGCACACTAGAAACTTCACCAAACGAACTTATATAATTGATATGTTGTGATACCTTACATATACCTGTCGTAGGCCTTAAACGTTTGACAGACTGTGCCACGTTTTGATTACTGAGAGTGGTCTTAGAGAAGGTATTATCATGATAGCACATACATAAGCAAAAGAAAATAACTAATTGTATGTAGATGAAGATGAAAATATCAAAATGAATTAAGATTACACCTCATATGTCTTTAGGTAACTAATTTGTATTGAAGGCTAGTGAGAGGATACAAGCAGATAAAAATTAAATTAAACTAGTGTTCAATACACTAAATTGCTTGCGAGAACATTGCAGGTGTCGATAGGTTTGATTTCCTGGTACCGATTTAAAGATACCAAGTTACCAACACACCAGGCTAAATTATGTTTCCTATGCAAAAACAAAGAAGGAAAAGAAAAAGAAAAAATGAAAAAAAAACAAAAAAACAAGTATAATTAACTTCAAGAAGACAAGATGAACTAAGGCAAAATAGAGGATATAAATATAATTATATATATATATATATATATATATATATATATATATATATATATATATATATATATATATATATATATATATATATATATATATATATATATATATATATATATATATATATATATATTGGTCTAAGGTTGACATTGCTGGGGAGGGAGTGGGAGACAAGCGCCCCACTCCAGAAATGACCATACGGTTTGCGTCTCTGATAGCCTCAGTCAACTAAAACCAGCTCCTGGCCTTCACGAGTGGCTTAGACTTAAAATCCTTTACTTACTAGGAGACTTCAATGCTAGAGTGGGAGCTGACCATGAGGCCTGGTCCGCCTGTCTCGGTTTTTACGGAAGGGGCAAGATCAACGAGACTGCTCGAGATGTGCTGCTCCCAAAGCCTGTCTGACCAATACTTTCTTCCAATGCCAGGAGATCCACCAGGTGTCATGGAGACATCCATGTTCACTCCACTGGCACTAGCTAGATCTTGTCATCACCAGGCGTGCGGAACTGGACAGTGTCTTCCTCAACCGCAGCTACCACAGTGCCGACTGCGACACGGACCATTCCCTTGTGGTCACTAAAGTGCGAATATTACCCAAGAAGCTACACCGTGCAAAGAAGAAAGGTCACCCTCGCATCAACACCTGCTGTGCAAGCGACCCAGAGAAAACACAGCAGTTCGTCAGCAAAATGCAAGCGACCCAGAGAAAACACAGCAGTTCGTCAGCAAAATGCAAGCTCTTAACAAAGTGACACCTAATGACACAAATTTACTCCAAGTGGTCCCATCTCCGTGACTCTGTGTAAAACGTAGCCATCATAGCTTACGGGAAGAGGGAACGGCAAAATGCCGACGGGTATGAGGCAAATTGGGAGGATATGGAGCCCGTGACTGAGGCAAAGGGAAAAGCCCTCCTGGCATACAAGGCCGCACCTAGCCCAAGAACATTGCAAGCCTTCAGTACTGCAAGAAACAACGCTCAGAAGACCTCCCGCCACTGTGACAACATCTACTGGCTTAACCTTTGCAAAAGTATACAGACAACTTCTGACGCCGGGGATGCAAAAGGAATGTATAAGGGCATCAAGAAGGCGACAGGCCCTCCTACTTAAAAACCGCCCAACTCAAATCAAAGACAGGCGAAGACATCACAGACCAGGGGAAACAACTGCAGCGATGGGTTGAGCATTATCTCTAGCTATATGCTACCCAAAACAACGTCACTGACACTGCCCTGGATGCTATTGCAGACTTGTCCGTCATGGAGGAACTAGACACGCAGCCCACCCTGGAAGAGCTCGGAAAAGCCATTGACTGTCTTGCCTGTGGGAAGGCTCCTGGAAGCGATAACATTCCGTCTAAAGTCCTCAAGAGTTAGAAACCAGCGCTATGCGTGACGCCAACATCGTCACTTTGTTCAAGAACGAGGGAGACCGTAGCGACTGCAACAACTACCAGGGCATCTCCCTCCTCAGCGTTGTCGAAAAGGCTTCGCCCGTATTGCCTTGGCGTTCTTGCAGATCCTAGCCTCCTGCGTCTACCCAGAGTCCCAGTGTGGATTTTAAGCCAGCAGGTCAACTGTAGACATGATCTTCTCACTACGTCAGCTGGAGGAGAAGTGTCATGAGCAGCAGATGTCCTTCTACATTGCCTTCATATACTTAACGTAAGCATTCGACCTGATCATTCGAAGTGGTCTCTCCCGACTCCTGCAGAAGAGTGATTGCCCCCCACGCCTACTTGCTGTCCTCATGTCGTTCTACGAGAACATGCACATCACAGTGTGATTCAATGGCGCAACATCGGAGGCCTCTCCAGTAGTCAGAGGAGTCAAACAAAGCTGTGTGCTTGCGCCGACCCTCTATGCCATATTCTTCTTCATGCTTCTCTAGTACGCCTTCAAGGACTGCAGCGATGAAGTGGACATCCATACCAGGGCTCACGGAAAGCTGTTCAACATTGCCCGTCTCCGTGCTAAGACTAAATTCACAAAGGTACTCATCCGTGAATTGCTATTCGCCGACGATGAAAAATTGACATCCTACACGGAAGATGGAGTGCACCAGTATGGTATGCCGCCTCTCGTATGCTCGCAAAGAATTTGGACTGACCATTAGCTTGAAGAAAACGAACGTTATGGCGCAAGAGGCAGACTTCCCTCAATCTCTCACCATAAATGGGTACAGCTTGGAACTTGCCATACCTCGGGTCGAACATATCCAGCTCAATCTCAATCGATTATGAGGTGAACGGCAGGATTGCCAAGGCAGTTGCAGCGATGGCCAACCTTAACCAGTGGGTATGGAACAACCCCAACCTCACCAAGAAGACCAAACTGCGTATCTACCAAGCTTGCGTGCTCAGCTCAATCCTCTACAGCCGCAAAACATGGACCACCTATGCAAAACACGAGAGAAACCTCACAGCTTCCACCTGAGATGTCTGCGGCGCATTATGCACATCCAATGGTAGAACAAAGTACCCAACACAGAGGTTCTAGAAAGCGCCAACATCTCCAGTAGGTTCTCCATTATCAGCGAGAGGCGCCTTCGCGCGCTTGACCATGTCAAGAGAATGGACGCAGTCGCATTCCTAAGGACCTGTGATATGGGTGGGGATCTAGCAGAAGGTGCACGACCGACTGGACGTCCACACCTCCGCTACAAGGATGTTTGCAAGAAGGACATGAAGATGGCCTACAACGACTTTTTATATATATATATATATATATATATATATATATATATATATATATATATATATATATATATATATATATATATATATATATATATATATATATAACTGTAAATTTGTGATGCATCTCAGAAAAATAATTTTGTAACTCCTATTCCGTTTCAAATTGAGAGTAATGGAGACCAAAAATAATTTTATGCCGAATTTGCGTTACACTATGCCGAATTTGCGTCACAGTTGGGCCAGTTTGTATCACAGTGGCGCCAGTTTGTGTCACAGTGGGGCCAGTTTGTGTCACATTGGGGTCAATTTGTGTCACACTGGGTCCAGTTTGTGTCATACTGGGTCATGTTTGTGTCATACTGAGCCCAGTTTGTGTCAAAATGGGGCTAATACTTCTCATGAGTTTGAAAGGGGCAGGCATTTGATAAGCTCGGAAACAGTTTGAGTTTGGTAAAAGAAAATACCGAAAGGTAAAGTGTCCAGAATAGTTTTTTTTTATAACGAACAGAACATTTAATTAACATTCTTTTTGTCAGTTAGGATATTGTTTTGTTTGTTTACTTTTTCATTTATTTCATTATACGCCGTGGCTTATGTAAAATTATAGTTTCGTAGATGACCGTGTCTACAATTCCGTTTTTTGTGTGCCTGGCCAAAATCGGTGTTTGTTTTTAATTCTGCATACAACTAATGTACAGCTAATATTTCTCATGGGTTTAATATTAACATCAATAATTAATAGAAGTAAACATTTTTTTTTGGGTTAGATACAAAAATTATATGATTTACATGTTCCGTGTTATAATTTTGTTATTCACCGTATACTTATAACTAAGAGTATGTCTTGTAAATATTTGGTACCTTTCAGAACAAACGTTTCCAGGTAATAGTTTCTTTAAAATAAATGATAAGTGTGACCTTAAGTGAAGTAGAGGACATTACTGTAACAAGATAACCGGGACGGACCACTTCGGATTAACAACAAAACACGCTTTGATGATACCGATATAAAAATTATGATTTAATGTGGCGATATATGTATATAAACAAAACAATGAAATGCGTGCGTATTGTAATCCAAATATTGGATTTAATTATACATAATTACGCACAGACTAGAAGATGCAAATGACTCATAATGATACAAATAAATGATACAATGGTACAAAACAATGATACGAATCAATGATACAATGATACAAAAACTGATACAAAACCCCAGCGAAAAAATTATACACAAAAAAAACATGAATACAGTTTACTCACGTAGTAAACAATGCAGGATTACTCATATAGTAAAAATGTATACGCTCAAGTAGCGGAACTATATTTGAAAAATAATAACAGGACAGATAACTTATCTTTCCAGTCTCAAAGCATATACTGGGTTCCGCAAACCCACATTAGCCAACGGCTAACAATTTACGAATAAATATATATAATCAACTATTAGTATACAGCTCCACAGCTGGTACAATAGAACTTCACAGTTTCTACAGACTCCGGACCCTCGGAATACTACGAAACATTAGACCCTCCAGACACTCTGGTCATTTAGACAGCTCCACAGCTGAGTCACCCTTGTCACCCTTGACATTAGACACTCCGGACGCTAGACATTAGACACTCCGGCACATTAAACAGCTCTGGACACACCAGTGCAATTAATCACAGCTCCCGACGTTTGACAGCTCCGGGCACCCCGGACGTTTAACACCCTCGTACAAATAGCCCTACAGCTAAAGTTGTGCAATCCTCCCTCCCTCGGATCTATAACCCTATAGCTACAGTCCTTGAAACCAGCCGCTTGTTGACAAAACCCGTAGTAATGTAAAGACCCTTTACATATAGCAAAGTATTTATACGGATTCGTGCTCCGTATCAAGAACACTGCACGAGCGGCATATAGCGAATTGTACTCACGATTCCGAAGTACAACTGCCCATATATATATAAATAAATTTTAAAAAAATCACCCTCGGGTATCGTTGCACACGATAAACAAAACCCGAGTACATGTCTTTCCTAAATAAAAACTACAACATTCCGTGACAATACCTCCCCCCTAAAAAAAAAGTGGTATCACTTTTAGAATAATCACGGAATGTGAGATATGAACCATCCAAAATTTGTAGGCTGAAAGAAATGATCTGCCCACTACACCCTACTTAAAAAATCAGCCCCTACATTTTCTGAGCCTCGAATCGCCTCGATTCGGAAACAATACGGCTGCAAAGATAACGCCCAACGCATCAATCTTGCGTTGGCAACCTTCGCTTTATTCAAATATAAGAGTGGCTGATGGTCCGTTTGCAAAGTAAACTCCCTCCCAAAAAGGTACGTGTGGAATTTTCCTATTCCCCATACTAAACCTAAGCACTCCTTTTCAATCACGGAGTAATTTTTCTCTCTAGGGAGTAATTTCCTACTTGCATAAGCAATGGGCAATTTCACACCCCCTTGTTCCTGTAGCAAAACAGCCCCAAGACCCGTATCGGACGCATCAGTCCTCAGTACGAAAGGTTTATCAAAGTCTGGCAACTTTAAAATTGGTGCACTTACCAGTTTATGTTTTAAAGCGTTAAAGGCTTTTTCCTGGCATGCACCCTATGAAACTTTATTCGGTTCCCCCTTTTTAGTCAAATCTGTTAATGGGCTTGCAATAGCTGAAAAGTTGGGGACGAATTTCCTATAAAACCCCACTAGACCTAGGAATGATCTCACTTGTTTTTTTGTCTCTGGTCTAGGTTCATCCCTGATTGCTCCTATTTTATCTGGCTGAGGTTGCAACTGGCCTAGTCCACTTACCAGATATCCCAAACATTCTAGACTTGAATATCCTATGCTACATTTAGTAGGCCTAACTGAAAGATTTGCAGTGTGAAGTTTAATGACCAAATCCCGCAATACCCTAACATGTTCATCCCATGTATGTGTGTAAACAAAAATGTCGTCAACAAAGCTGTCGACGCTTTTCATTCCGTTTAACAGTTTACGCATAAGACGGACGCACGACGCTCCGGCATTTACTAAACCAAACGGCATGACTTTAAATTGGAAAAGTCCCTTTGGAGTCGTGAATGCCGTTAATTTGCGGGCATTATCAGAGATTGGTATCTGCCAATATCCTTTGCTCAAATCCAATTTGGAAATGTATTTGTGGCCTGCCAATTTCGAAAGTACATCTTCCATATCAGGCATTGGTTCTGCGTCAAATACGGTGATCTTGTTTATTTGTCGAAAATCGATGCAAAACCGGTTGGTACCATCTTTCTTTTTGACTAACACCACAGGGGACGAGTATGGGGAATTTGACGGTTCGATCACATCCTGATCTAACATTTTGGTCACTTCTTCGTTGATAGTCTCTCGTGCATTAAAGGGTATCTTATATCCTTTAATCCTGATAGGCTCAGATGTATTCAATTTTATCTCGTGTCGAATTAGATTCGTACGGCCTGGTCTGTCCGTAAACACCTCTGGGTATGTAGAAAAAACCTCCATGATCTGTGTACGCTGACCTTCCGATAAATCAGGGCATATATTTATCTGGTCAATACTTTCTTTGCCTACGTCAATAGGGTATTCAAATGGTAATCCTTTACTGGAGACTAATTCCCCTTCATCATTAGACCCATCTTCTATCACCGCTACGCATACTACATTCAAGATCCCTTTATCAATTGTTTGTCCAGGTCTTGCTATGTAGAGTTTAAGCATATTGGCATGAAACGTTTTCGATTTTCCCTCTACTTCAACAATATAATCCATTTCGCCCTTTACCTGTTTGACTTCATATGGCCCCTTCCATTGAACTAGCAGCTTGTTGTTATTCGTTGGAAGAAGCACCAACACTTGATTTCCTACGTCAAACTTTTTCCTCCGCGTTCCTCGGTTGTAATACTTTGCGTATCTACGACTTGATTTCACGAGTTCTTCTTGAGCCAGCCGACATGTACTTTCTAATCTTTCGCGCAAATCAACCACATATTGATAAGTGGTCTTAACCTCTTCGTCCACGACCTCGTCCGACCACAGTTCGCGAAGTATACGCATAGGACCCCGGACTGTCCTACCGTACAATAGTTCAAACGGGAAGAAACCTAAGCTTTCCTGAGGAACCTCACGATATGCGAACAGAAGGGCATTCAGATATCTATCCCAATCCTTCGGTCTTTCCGCACACATCCTCCCCAACATTTGCTTCAGTGTCCCGTTGAATTTCTCGACCAACCCGTTGCACATAGGATGGTAGGGTGTTGTACGTAATTGTTTAATGGATAGCAACCTACTAATTTCTGCCATGAGATCTGAGGTAAATTGTACTCCACAATCTGTAAGAACTTCCTCGGGCACTCCGACCCTGCTGAACATGTCTACGAGCGCTTCAGCTACACGTTCGGTTTCAATTGATGGCAGAGCTGTGGCTTCAGGATATCTGGTAGCGTAATCTACCAGCGTCAAAATGTATCGGTTTTTTCGATCTGTATGTGGAAATATTGGTCCTACAATGTCGATGGCTACTCTTTTGAACGGAGTATCTATCAACGGCATCTGACCCAACGGTACTCTAGTTACCCTACCTTTAGGGGTAGTCTTCTGGCAAATGTCGCACGAGCGACAGAACCGCGCTACATCGCTGTTGACACCAGGCCAATAAAATTCTCTTAATACCCTATCCGTTGTTTTCTTTACGCCTAAATGACCCGCCATACTCGACTCGTGCGCGACCTTGAGTACATGTGACCTCAAATTCTGGGGAACCACTAGTTGCAGGAACGTCCTGTCTGATGTAGAATATTCCCTGTACATTAAACCCTTTCGAGTAAGGAATTTAGAGGAACCCCCGTTCTTACACTTTTTCACTGTACCCGTTAATGTTTTCTCTGAAATTGCACGTAAAGACTCGTCACGTGTTTGCTCATTTCGAAATTCTTCGCGGGAGATATCAGTAATGGCTTCTGGTACTTTCAATTTACGTAATGGTTTATTTTGCTCCTTAATTTGAGCTCTAGTTTGTACCGCTTGGATGATAGGAAATCTGAAATCTTCTATGGTTGGAAGTCTCGAACCCGGTACATTGCCAATAGTAAGTTCATATATCGGGTTGGCTATGCACAAAGCTTCCACGGTCCCTGTCAAAAAAGGTGTTTCTACCATTATCCTGGCGACTGGAACATGGCCGATTGTCTGGTCAAGTAACATGCAAGGTGATTTAAACCCAAGCAATTGATCATCGCGGACTAAGCTCCGTTTCACGACTACAGTAGTGCATCCAGTGTCTCGTAGAACTGTGACCTCTTGTCCGTTGACAGTGCCGTTTGCGATCGGCACCCGTGCCTCTGGAAAAATACATGTACCGATTGATTGGATTGCATCGCAATTGGTCTCTAAACGCGTCACCGGTTCGCGTACTGCTTCCCGCTTAGCTTGCTGGGAAACATCTAGTTTTCTGTTTACCGACTTTCTGCCTCTAATGGCTACCGTGACTTTCTGGACTGGTCCCTTCCGCTTAGGACAATACTGGGAGATATGACCCACTTCCTTGCAAATGAAACATTTCGCGTCACTCTGCTTCCCCTGGTTACGCCCACCTGATTTATCAGGTTCCCTGGGTTTTCTGTCTTTGACCTGATTCCCCCCTTGGATATCTCGCGTGACGACATTCTGCGAACCTCCCCGGGCTTCAGCGAACAAATCCGCCTGTGTGGCCATATCATGTATATTTGTGAAGGACCTTTCCTTCAAAAATAAATATAGCTCCTTACCACATGTTGTTAACAATTGGTCACGAAGCAAGAAATCAACAAGACCCTCAAATGTCTTGACGACTTTACCACATTCCACCCATCGCTGCAAGTAATTATAAGTCCTACTGACGAACTGGGTGAATGTTTCGCCTCTCTCGGGTTTGCTATATTTAAATTTCTTGCGAAACCCTTGCTCAGTTAGTTCATATTTCTTGAGAAGTGCCTCTTTCAACACGGGGTAATTGAGCGAATCGGCCGTGGATAAACGCGAATACACGTCTAGCGCTTTACCTTTCAGTAACGCGCTAAGGTGAAGCGGCCAATCGTCTTTCTTTCATTTTTGCACCGTAGCATACCTCTCGAACCTATTTAGATAACTATCCATATTATCTTTATCGTCTTCAAATGGGGGCAATTTTGGACCCCTCAGTTTAACATCACGTTCCCCCTCTAACTCAGAATTCCTTTGATGTTCCCTCTGCCTATTCCTATCTTCTATCTCCAAAGTTTCTAACCTTACCTGTTTTTCCCTTTCTATCTTCTCCCTCTCTGCTTCCCTTTCCCATTCTATCCTTTCCTTTTCTGCCTGTTTTTCTAGTTTTATCTTTTCCTTTTCTGCCTGTTTTTCTAGTTCTATCTTTTCTTTTTCAAAAGCCATTCTCCTTTCTTCTAATTCTAGCATTTCCCTCTTGGTTTCCCTTTCTAATTCCCTCTCCTTTAATCTTTGGTCCCTCTCCCTAGCCTGTTCCTCACGAACGAAATTTCTAAGGGACTCCCCATCATAACCGAACTGTTTCCCCAATTCTACCAGTTCTTTCATAGAAGACATTTCAGAAGTTTGGCAGTGACCAACCTTAAAGTCCAGGCTTAACAAAACACGCAATTACCAGTAAACCGTATTTCCCTTCTCAGAATTGTAACACAATTATTAAATAAATACAAAGAAATAAAATAACATTAGATACCTACCTAACCCCTCTATACTTTATCAAGCGAAACTGAAAGACAAAAACCTACAAACCAATTTCAGTGCTCTGTTAAATCCGAAATGATCCCACTTCTGACACCATTTGTAACAAGATAACCGGGACGGACCACTTCGGATTAACAACAAAACACGCTTTGATGATACCGATATAAAAATTATGATTTAATGTGGCGATATATGTATATAAACAAAACAATGAAATGCGTGCGTATTGTAATCCAAATATTGGATTTAATTATACATAATTACGCACAGACTAGAAGATGCAAATGACTCATAATGATACAAATAAATGATACAATGGTACAAAACAATGATACGAATCAATGATACAATGATACAAAAACTGATACAAAACCCCAGCGAAAAAATTATACACAAAAAAAACATGAATACAGTTTACTCACGTAGTAAACAATGCAGGATTACTCATATAGTAAAAATGTATACGCTCAAGTAGCGGAACTATATTTGAAAAATAATAACAGGATAGATAACTTATCTTTCCAGTCTCAAAGCATATACTGGGTTCCGCAAACCCACATTAGTCAACGGCTAACAATTTACGAATAAATATATATAATCAACTATTAGTATACAGTTCCACAGCTGGTACAATAGAACTTCACAGTTTCTACAGACTCCGGACCCTCGGAATACTACGAAACATTAGACCCTCCAGACACTCTGGTCATTTAGACAGCTCCACAGCTGAGTCACCCTTGTCACCCTTGACATTAGACACCCCGGACGCTAGACATTAGACACTCCGGCACATTAAACAGCTCTGGACACACCAGTGCAATTAATCACAGCTCCCGACGTTTGACAGCTCCGGGCACCCCGGACGTTTAACACCCTCGTACAAATAGCCCTACAGCTAAAGTTGTGCAATCCTCCCTCCCTCGGATCTATAACCCTATAGCTACAGTCCTTGAAACCAGCCGCTTGTTGACAAAACCCGTAGTAATGTAAAGACCCTTTACATATAGCAAAGTATTTATACGGATTCGTGCTCCGTATCAAGAACACTGCACGAGCGGCATATAGCGAATTGTACTCACGATTCCGAAGTACAACTGCCCATATATATATAAATAAATTTTAAAAAAATCACTCTCGGGTATCGTTGCACACGATAAACAAAACCCGAGTACATGTCTTTCCTAAATAAAAACTACAACATTCCGTGACAATACCTCCCCCCCCCAAAAAAAAAGTGGTATCACTTTTAGAATAATCACGGAATGTGAGATATGAACCATCCAAAATTTGTAGGCTGAAAGAAATGATCTGCCCACTACACCCTACTTAAAAAATCAGCCCCTACATTTTCTGAGCCTCGAATCGCCTCGATTCGGAAACAATACGGCTGCAAAGATAACGCCCAACGCATCAATCTTGCGTTGGCAACCTTCGCTTTATTCAAATATAAGAGTGGCTGATTGTCCGTTTGCAAAGTAAACTCCCTCCCAAAAAGGTACGTGTGGAATTTTCCTATTCCCCATACTAAACCTAAGCACTCCTTTTCAATCACGGAGTAATTTTTCTCTCTAGGGAGTAATTTCCTACTTGCATA
Organism: Unio delphinus; assembly: GCA_029339505.1. Lineage (NCBI taxonomy): Eukaryota > Metazoa > Mollusca > Bivalvia > Unionida > Unionidae > Unio > Unio delphinus. The sequence continues at coordinate 9,322,262 of JAQISU010000036.1, read as the reverse complement.
AGCAATGGGCAATTTCACACCCCCTTGTTCCTGTAGCAAAACAGCCACAAGACCCGTATCGGACGCATCAGTCCTCAGTACAAAAGGTTTATCAAAGTCTGGCAACTTTAAAATTGGTGCACTTACCAGTTTATGTTTTAAAGCGTTAAAGGCTTTTTCCTGGCATGCACCCTATGAAACTTTATTCGGTTCCCCCTTTTTAGTCAAATCTGTTAATGGGCTTGCAATAGCTGAAAAGTTGGGGACGAATTTCCTATAAAACCCCACTAGACCTAGGAATGATCTCACTTGTTTTTTTGTCTCTGGTCTAGGTGCATCCCTGATTGCTCCTATTTTATCTGGCTGAGGTTGCAACTGGCCTAGTCCACTTACCAGATATCCCAAACATTCTAGACTTGAATATCCTATGCTACATTTAGTAGGCCTAACTGAAAGATTTGCAGTGTGAAGTTTAATGACCAAATCCCGCAATACCCTAACATGTTCATCCCATGTATGTGTGTAAACAAAAATGTCGTCAACAAACCTGTCGACGCTTTCCATTCCGATTAACAGTTTACGCATAAGACGGACGCACGACGCTCCGGCATTTACTAAACCAAACGGCATGACTTTAAATTGGAAAAGTCCCTTTGGAGTCGTGAATGCCGTTAATTTGCGGGCATTATCAGAGATTGGTATCTGCCAATATCCTTTGCTCAAATCCAATTTGGAAATGTATTTGTGGCCTGCCAATTTCGAAAGTACATCTTCCATATCAGGCATTGGTTCTGCGTCAAATACGGTGATCTTGTTTATTTGTCGAAAATCGATGCAAAACCGGTTGGTACCATCTTTCGTTTTGACTAACACCATAGGGGACGAGTATGGGGAATTTGACGGTTCGATCACATCCTGATCTAACATTTTGGTCACTTCTTCGTTGATAGTCTCTCGTGCATTAAAGGGTATCTTATATCCTTTAATCCTGATAGGCTCAGATGTATTCAATTTTATCTCGTGTCGAATTAGATTCGTACGGCCTGGTCTGTCCGTAAACACCTCTGGGTATGTAGAAAAAACCTCCATGATCTGTGTACGCTGACCTTCCGATAAATCAGGGCATATATTTATCTGGTCAATACTTTCTTTGCCTACGTCAATAGGGTATTCAAATGGTAATCCTTTACTGGAGACTAATTCCCCTTCATCATTAGACCCATCTTCTATCACCGCTACGCATACTACATTCAAGATCCCTTTATCAATTGTTTGTCCAGGTCTCGCTATGTAGAGTTTAAGCATATTGGCATGAAACGTTTTCGATTTTCCCTCTACTTCAACAATATAATCCATTTCGCCCTTTACCTGTTTGACTTCATATGGCCCCTTCCATTGAACTAGCAGCTTGTTGTTATTCGTTGGAAGAAGCACCAACACTTGATTTCCTACGTCAAACTTTTTCCTCCGCGTTCCTCGGTTGTAATACTTTGCGTATCTACGACTTGATTTCACGAGTTCTTCTTGAGCCAGCCGACATGTACTTTCTAATCTTTCGCGCAAATCAACCACATATTGATAAGTGGTCTTAACCTCTTCGTCCACGACCTCGTCCGACCACAGTTCGCGAAGTATACGCATAGGACCCCGGACTGTCCTACCGTACAATAGTTCAAACGGGGAGAAACCTAAGCTTTCCTGAGGAACCTCACGATATGCGAACAGAAGGGCATTCAGATATCTATCCCAATCCTTCGGTCTTTCCGCACACATCCTCCCCAACATTTGCTTCAGTGTCCCGTTGAATTTCTCGACCAACCCGTTGCACATAGGATGGTAGGGTGTTGTACGTAATTGTTTAATGGATAGCAACCTACTAATTTCTGCCATGAGATCTGAGGTAAATTGTACTCCACAATCTGTAAGAACTTCCTCGGGCACTCCGACCCTGCTGAACATGTCTACGAGCGCTTCAGCTACACGTTCGGTTTCAATTGATGGCAGAGCTGTGGCTTCAGGATATCTGGTAGCGTAATCTACCAGCGTCAAAATGTATCGGTTTTTTCGATCTGTATGTGGAAATATTGGTCCTACAATGTCGATGGCTACTCTTTTGAACGGAGTATCTATCAACGGCATCTGACCCAACGGTACTCTAGTTACCCTACCTTTAGGGGTAGTCTTCTGGCAAATGTCGCACGAGCGACAGAACCGCGCTACATCGCTGTTGACACCAGGCCAATAAAATTCTCTTAATACCCTATCCGTTGTTTTCTTTACGCCTAAATGACCCGCCATACTCGACTCGTGCGAGACCTTGAGTACATGTGACCTCAAATTCTGGGGAACCACTAGTTGCAGGAACTTCCTGTCTGATGTAGAATATTCCCTGTACATTAAACCCTTTCGAGTAAGGAATTTAGAGGAACCCCCGTTCTTACACTTTTTCACTGTACCCGTTAATGTTTTCTCTGAAATTGCACGTAAAGACTCGTCACGTGTTTGCTCATTTCGAAATTCTTCGCGGGAGATATCAGTAATGGCTTCTGGTACTTTCAATTTACGTAATGGTTTATTTTGCTCCTTAATTTGAGCTCTAGTTTGTACCGCTTGGATGATAGGAAATCTGAAATCTTCTATGGTTGGAAGTCTCGAACCCGGTACATTGCCAATAGTAAGTTCATATATCGGGTTGGCTATGCACAAAGCTTCCACGGTCCCTGTCAAAAAAGGTGTTTCTACCATTATCCTGGCGACTGGAACATGGCCGATTGTCTGGTCAAGTAACATGCAAGGTGATTTAAACCCAAGCAATTGATCATCGCGGACTAAGCTCCGTTTCACGACTACAGTAGTGCATCCAGTGTCTCGTAGAACTGTGACCTCTTGTCCGTTGACAGTGCCGTTTGCGATCGGCACCCGTGCCTCTGGAAAAATACATGTACCGATTGATTGGATTGCATCGCAATTGGTCTCTAAACGCGTCACCGGTTCGCGTACTGCTTCCCGCTTAGCTTGCTGGGAAACATCTAGTTTTCTGTTTACCGACCTTCTGCCTCTAATGGCTACCGTGACTTTCTGGACTGGTCCCTTCCGCTTAGGACAATAATGGGAGATATGACCCACTTCCTTGCAAATGAAACATTTCGCGTCACTCTGCTTCCCCTGGTTACGCCCACCTGATTTATCAGGTTCCCTGGGTTTTCTGTCTTTGACCTGATTCCCCCCTTGGATATCTCGCGTGACGACATTCTGCGAACCTCCCCGGGCTTCAGCGAACAAATCCGCCTGTGTGGCCATATCATGTATATTTGTGAAGGACCTTTCCTTCAAAAATAAATATAGCTCCTTACCACATGTTGTTAACAATTGGTCACGAAGCAAGAAATCAACAAGACCCTCAAATGTCTTGACGACTTTACCACATTCCACCCATCGCTGCAAGTAATTATAAGTCCTACTGACGAACTGGGTGAATGTTTCGCCTCTCTCGGGTTTGCTATATTTAAATTTCTTGCGAAACCCTTGCTCAGTTAGTTCATATTTCTTGAGAAGTGCCTCTTTCAACACGGGGTAATTGAGCGAATCGGCCGTGGATAAACGCGAATACACGTCTAACGCTTTACCTTTCAGTAACGCGCTAAGGTGAAGCGGCCAATCGTCTTTCTTCCATTTTTGCACCGTAGCATACCTCTCGAACCTATTTAGATAACTATCCATATTATCTTTATCGTCTTCAAATGGGGGCAATTTTGGACCCCTCAGTTTAACATCACGTTCCCCCTCTAACTCAGAATTCCTTTGATGCTCCCTCTGCCTATTCCTATCTTCTATCTCCAAAGTTTCTAACCTTACCTGTTTTTCCCTTTCTATCTTCTCCCTCTCTGCTTCCCTTTCCCATTCTATCCTTTCCTTTTCTGCCTGTTTTTCTAGTTCTATCTTTTCCTTTTCTGCCTGTTTTTCTAGTTCTATCTTTTCTTTTTCAAAAGCCATTCTCCTTTCTTCTAATTCTAGCATTTCCCTCTTGGTTTCCCTTTCTAATTCCCTCTCCTTTAATCTTTGGTCCCTCTCCCTAGCCTGTTCCTCACGAACGAAATTTCTAAGGGACTCCCCATCATAACCGAACTGTTTCCCCAATTCTACCAGTTCTTTCATAGAAGACATTTCAGAAGTTTGGCAGTGACCAACCTTAAAGTCCAGGCTTAACAAAACACGCAATTACCAGTAAACCGTATTTCCCTTCTCAGAATTGTAACACAATTATTAAATAAATACAAAGAAATAAAATAACATTAGATACCTACCTAACCCCTCTATACTTTATCAAGCGAAACTGAAAGACAAAAACCTACAAACCAATTTCAGTGCTCTGTTAAATCCGAAATGATCCCACTTCTGACACCATTTGTAACAAGATAACCGGGACGGACCACTTCGGATTAACAACAAAACACGCTTTGATGATACCGATATAAAAATTATGATTTAATGTGGCGATATATGTATATAAACAAAACAATGAAATGCGTGCGTATTGTAATCCAAATATTGGATTTAATTATACATAATTACGCACAGACTAGAAGATGCAAATGACTCATAATGATACAAATAAATGATACAATGGTACAAAACAATGATACGAATCAATGATACAATGATACAAAAACTGATACAAAACCCCAGCGAAAAAATTATACACAAAAAAAACATGAATACAGTTTACTCACGTAGTAAACAATGCAGGATTACTCATATAGTAAAAATGTATACGCTCAAGTAGCGGAACTATATTTGAAAAATAATAACAGGATAGATAACTTATCTTTCCAGTCTCAAAGCATATACTGGGTTCCGCAAACCCACATTAGTCAACGGCTAACAATTTACGAATAAATATATATAATCAACTATTAGTATACAGCTCCACAGCTGGTACAATAGAACTTCACAGTTTCTACAGACTCCGGACCCTCGGAATACTACGAAACATTAGACCCTCCAGACACTCTGGTCATTTAGACAGCTCCACAGCTGAGTCACCCTTGTCACCCTTGACATTAGACACTCCGGACGCTAGACATTAGACACTCCGGCACATTAAACAGCTCTGGACACACCAGTGCAATTAATCACAGCTCCCGACGTTTGACAGCTCCGGGCACCCCGGACGTTTAACACCCTCGTACAAATAGCCCTACAGCTAAAGTTGTGCAATCCTCCCTCCCTCGGATCTATAACCCTATAGCTACAGTCCTTGAAACCAGCCGCTTGTTGACAAAACCCGTAGTAATGTAAAGACCCTTTACATATAGCAAAGTATTTATACGGATTCGTGCTCCGTATCAAGAACACTGCACGAGCGGCATATAGCGAATTGTACTCACGATTCCGAAGTACAACTGCCCATATATATATAAATAAATTTTAAAAAAATCACCCTCGGGTATCGTTGCACACGATAAACAAAACCCGAGTACATGTCTTTCCTAAATAAAAACTACAACATTCCGTGACAATACCTCCCCCCTAAAAAAAAAAGTGGTATCACTTTTAGAATAATCACGGAATGTGAGATATGAACCATCCAAAATTTGTAGGCTGAAAGAAATGATCTGCCCACTACACCCTACTTAAAAAATCAGCCCCTACATTTTCTGAGCCTCGAATCGCCTCGATTCGGAAACAATACGGCTGCAAAGATAACGCCCAACGCATCAATCTTGCGTTGCCAACCTTCGCTTTATTCAAATATAAGAGTGGCTGATGGTCCGTTTGCAAAGTAAACTCCCTCCCAAAAAGGTACGTGTGGAATTTTCCTATTCCCCATACTAAACCTAAGCACTCCTTTTCAATCATGGAGTAATTTTTCTCTCTAGGGAGTAATTTCCTACTTGCATAAGCAATGGGCAATTTCACACCCCCTTGTTCCTGTAGCAAAACAGCCACAAGACCCGTATCGGACGCATCAGTCCACAGTACAAAAGGTTTATCAAAGTCTGGCAACTTTAAAATTGGTGCACTTACCAGTTTATGTTTTAAAGCGTTAAAGGCTTTTTCCTGGCATGCACCCTATGAAACTTTATTCGGTTCCCCCTTTTTAGTCAAATCTGTTAATGGGCTTGCAATAGCTGAAAAGTTGGGGACGAATTTCCTATAAAACCCCACTAGACCTAGGAATGATCTCACTTGTTTTTTTGTCTCTGGTCTAGGTGCATCCCTGATTGCTCCTATTTTATCTGGCTGAGGTTGCAACTGGCCTAGTCCACTTACCAGATATCCCAAACATTCTAGACTTGAATATCCTATGCTACATTTAGTAGGCCTAACTGAAAGATTTGCAGTGTGAAGTTTAATGACCAAATCCCGCAGTACCCTAACATGTTCATCCCATGTATGTGTGTAAACAAAAATGTCGTCAACAAAGCTGTCGACGCTTTCCATTCCGTTTAACAGTTTACGCATAAGACGGACGCACGACGCTCCGGCATTTACTAAACCAAACGGCATGACTTTAAATTGGAAAAGTCCCTTTGGAGTCGTGAATGCCGTTAATTTGCGGGCATTATCAGAGATTGGTATCTGCCAATATCCTTTGCTCAAATCCAATTTGGAAATGTATTTGTGGCCTGCCAATTTCGAAAGTACATCTTCCATATCAGGCATTGGTTCTGCGTCAAATACGGTGATCTTGTTTATTTGTCGAAAATCGATGCAAAACCGGTTGGTACCATCTTTCTTTTTGACTAACACCACAGGGGACGAGTATAGGGAATTTGACGGTTCGATCACATCCTGATCTAACATTTTGGTCACTTCTTCGTTGATAGTCTCTCGTGCATTAAAGGGTATCTTATATCCTTTAATCCTGATAGGCTCAGATGTATTCAATTTTATCTCGTGTCGAATTAGATTCGTACGGCCTGGTCTGTCCGTAAACACCTCTGGGTATGTAGAAAAAACCTCCATGATCTGTGTACGCTGACCTTCCGATAAATCAGGGCATATATTTATCTGGTCAATACTTTCTTTGCCTACGTCAATAGGGTATTCAAATGGTAATCCTTTACTGGAGACTAATTCCCCTTCATCATTAGACCCATCTTCTATCACCGCTACGCATACTACATTCAAGATCCCTTTATCAATTAGTTGTCCAGGTCTCGCTATGTAGAGTTTAAGCATATTGGCATGAAATGTTTTCGATTTTCCCTCTACTTCAACAATATAATCCATTTCGCCCTTTACCTGTTTGACTTCATATGGCCCCTTCCATTGAACTAGCAGCTTGTTGTTATTCGTTGGAAGAAGCACCAACACTTGATTTCCTACGTCAAACTTTTTCCTCCGCGTTCCTCGGTTGTAATACTTTGCGTATCTACGACTTGATTTCACGAGTTCTTCTTGAGCCAGCCGACATGTACTTTCTAATCTTTCGCGCAAATCAACCACATATTGATAAGTGGTCTTAACCTCTTCGTCCACGACCTCGTCCGACCACAGTTCGCGAAGTATACGCATAGGACCCCGGACTGTCCTACCGTACAATAGTTCAAACGGGGAGAAACCTAAGCTTTCCTGAGGAACCTCACGATATGCGAACAGAAGGGCATTCAGATATCTATCCCAATCCTTCGGTCTTTCCGCACACATCCTCCCCAACATTTGCTTCAGTGTCCCGTTGAATTTCTCGACCAACCCGTTGCACATAGGATGGTAGGGTGTTGTACGTAATTGTTTAATGGATAGCAGCCTACTAATTTCTGCCATGAGATCTGAGGTAAATTGTACTCCACAATCTGTAAGAACTTCCTCGGGCACTCCGACCCTGCTGAACATGTCTACGAGCGCTTCAGCTACACGTTCGGTTTCAATTGATGGCAGAGCTGTGGCTTCAGGATATCTGGTAGCGTAATCTACCAGCGTCAAAATGTATCGGTTTTTTCGATCTGTATGTGGAAATATTGGTCCTACAATGTCGATGGCTACTCTTTTGAACGGAGTATCTATCAACGGCATCTGACCCAACGGTACTCTAGTTACCCTACCTTTAGGGGTAGTCTTCTGGCAAATGTCGCACGAGCGACAGAACCGCGCTACATCGCTGTTGACACCAGGCCAATAAAATTCTCTTAATACCCTATCCGTTGTTTTCTTTACGCCTAAATGACCCGCCATACTCGACTCGTGCGAGACCTTGAGTACATGTGACCTCAAATTCTGGGGAACCACTAGTTGCAGGAACTTCCTGTCTGATGTAGAATATTCCCTGTACATTAAACCCTTTCGAGTAAGGAATTTAGAGGAACCCCCGTTCTTACACTTTTTCACTGTACCCGTTAATGTTTTCTCTGAAATTGCACGTAAAGACTCGTCACGTGTTTGCTCATTTCGAAATTCTTCGCGGGAGATATCAGTAATGGCTTCTGGTACTTTCAATTAACGTAATGGTTTATTTTGCTCCTTAATTTGAGCTCTAGTTTGTACCGCTTGGATGATAGGAAATCTGAAATCTTCTATGGTTGGAAGTCTCGAACCCGGTACATTGCCAATAGTAAGTTCATATATCGGGTTGGCTATGCACAAAGCTTCCACGGTCCCTGTCAAAAAAGGTGTTTCTACCATTATCCTGGCGACTGGAACATGGCCGATTGTCTGGTCAAGTAACATGCAAGGTGATTTAAACCCAAGCAATTGATCATCGCGGACTAAGCTCCGTTTCACGACTACAGTAGTGCATCCAGTGTCTCGTAGAACTGTGACCTCTTGTCCGTTGACAGTGCCGTTTGCGATCGGCACCCGTGCCTCTGGAAAAATACATGTACCGATTGATTGGATTGCATCGCAATTGGTCTCTAAACGCGTCACCGGTTCGCGTACTGCTTCCCGCTTAGCTTGCTGGGAAACATCTAGTTTTCTGTTTACCGACCTTCTGCCTCTAATGGCTACCGTGACTTTCTGGACTGGTCCCTTCCGCTTAGGACAATAATGGGAGATATGACCCACTTCCTTGCAAATGAAACATTTCGCGTCACTCTGCTTCCCCTGGTTACGCCCACCTGATTTATCAGGTTCCCTGGGTTTTCTGTCTTTGACCTGATTCCCCCCTTGGATATCTCGCGTGACGACATTCTGCGAACCTCCCCGGGCTTCAGCGAACAAATCCGCCTGTGTGGCCATATCATGTATATTTGTGAAGGACCTTTCCTTCAAAAATAAATATAGCTCCTTACCACATGTTGTTAACAATTGGTCACGAAGCAAGAAATAAACAAGACCCTCAAATGTCTTGACGACTTTACCACATTCCACCCATCGCTGCAAGTAATTATAAGTCCTACTGACGAACTGGGTGAATGTTTCGCCTCTCTCGGGTTTGCTATATTTAAATTTCTTGCGAAACCCTTGCTCAGTTAGTTCATATTTCTTGAGAAGTGCCTCTTTCAACACGGGGTAATTGAGCGAATCGGCCGTGGATAAACGCGAATACACGTCTAACGCTTTACCTTTCAGTAACGCGCTAAGGTGAAGCGGCCAATCGTCTTTCTTCCATTTTTGCACCGTAGCATACCTCTCGAACCTATTTAGATAACTATCCATATTATCTTTATCGTCTTCAAATGGGGGCAATTTTGGACCCCTCAGTTTAACATCACGTTCCCCCTCTAACTCAGAATTCCTTTGATGCTCCCTCTGCCTATTCCTATCTTCTATCTCCAAAGTTTCTAACCTTACCTGTTTTTCCCTTTCTATCTTCTCCCTCTCTGCTTCCCTTTCCCATTCTATCCTTTCCTTTTCTGCCTGTTTTTCTAGTTCTATCTTTTCCTTTTCTGCCTGTTTTTCTAGTTCTATCTTTTCTTTTTCAAAAGCCATTCTCCTTTCTTCTAATTCTAGCATTTCCCTCTTGGTTTCCCTTTCTAATTCCCTCTCCTTTAATCTTTGGTCCCTCTCCCTAGCCTGTTCCTCACGAACGAAATTTCTAAGGGACTCCCCATCATAACCGAACTGTTTCCCCAATTCTACCAGTTCTTTCATAGAAGACATTTCAGAAGTTTGGCAGTGACCAACCTTAAAGTCCAGGCTTAACAAAACACGCAATTACCAGTAAACCGTATTTCCCTTCTCAGAATTGTAACACAATTATTAAATAAATACAAAGAAATAAAATAACATTAGATACCTACCTAACCCCTCTATACTTTATCAAGCGAAACTGAAAGACAAAAACCTACAAACCAATTTCAGTGCTCTGTTAAATCCGAAATGATCCCACTTCTGACACCATTTGTAACAAGATAACCGGGACGGACCACTTCGGATTAACAACAAAACACGCTTTGATGATACCGATATAAAAATTATGATTTAATGTGGCGATATATGTATATAAACAAAACAATGAAATGCGTGCGTATTGTAATCCAAATATTGGATTTAATTATACATAATTACGCACAGACTAGAAGATGCAAATGACTCATAATGATACAAATAAATGATACAATGGTACAAAACAATGATACGAATCAATGATACAATGATACAAAAACTGATACAAAACCCCAGCGAAAAAATTATACACAAAAAAAACATGAATACAGTTTACTCACGTAGTAAACAATGCAGGATTACTCATATAGTAAAAATGTATACGCTCAAGTAGCGGAACTATATTTGAAAAATAATAACAGGATAGATAACTTATCTTTCCAGTCTCAAAGCATATACTGGGTTCCGCAAACCCACATTAGTCAACGGCTAACAATTTACGAATAAATATATATAATCAACTATTAGTATACAGCTCCACAGCTGGTACAATAGAACTTCACAGTTTCTACAGACTCCGGACCCTCGGAATACTACGAAACATTAGACCCTCCAGACACTCTGGTCATTTAGACAGCTCCACAGCTGAGTCACCCTTGTCACCCTTGACATTAGACACTCCGGACGCTAGACATTAGACACTCCGGCACATTAAACAGCTCTGGACACACCAGTGCAATTAATCACAGCTCCCGACGTTTGACAGCTCCGGGCACCCCGGACGTTTAACACCCTCGTACAAATAGCCCTACAGCTAAAGTTGTGCAATCCTCCCTCCCTCGGATCTATAACCCTATAGCTACAGTCCTTGAAACCAGCCGCTTGTTGACAAAACCCGTAGTAATGTAAAGACCCTTTACATATAGCAAAGTATTTATACGGATTCGTGCTCCGTATCAAGAACACTTTGCACGAGCGGCATATAGCGAATTGTACTCACGATTCCGAAGTACAACTGCCCATATATATATAAATAAATTTTTAAAAAAATCACCCTCGGGTATCGTTGCACACGATAAACAAAACCCGAGTACATGTCTTTCCTAAATAAAAAACTACAACATTCCGTGACAATTACTCATTGGTGCTGGAAGATCCTAGCAGCATTGGTTTAATTATTGTTTATCCGGTGTTTCATTTGGGTGGAAATTTATTTATTCAAATTATTTAATTCAGGATTTTCTTCGCTGGAAATACAAATAAGGCAATATTCTTGGACTGAATTTTTCGTGATTGAAGAAAAGATAGCTGGCACATCAATCACTACAAAACATGACTTCAAAGGTACAAAGGTACATGGCTATAGTTTGCACTAAATCCAGCGTTGGATTTAGTTTGTACCACTAAAGTTTTTTAGAACTATAATAAAAAAGGACTAGTGTTCGCAATTTGATTATTTGGGATTTGTATCGCATTTCTGTGAGTTTTATCACTTCCTATTGTAGGGAAATCAATTATTTGTTGAATGGTCTTCCACTGGTCTGGTCATTATTCCTTTTCGTTACTTTTATGAAGCTATATACTCGTAAAAAATGTGAAGGCTTGTTTGGGATACGAGTCTCTCTAACCTTTTCGAAAATTTAAATTCTTTTTGAAATTTTCTATTATTTCACATTTTAGAAATCTTTAGTGACACCACAAACCTTTTACAATGTCATCTGAAAGGAGATATTTGTTTCAAATGCATCCCAGAAACGGGTAGGCTCCTTGAAAATGATGAATTGCTCCAGCTTGCCAGAAAGTATCTTTCTGAGAGGAAGGCCCTTTAACGAAGCATAAAATATATGATAATTTGGTCAAATGTTTTGTGGAAAACAAAGTCTTAGACAAAGTTGTTCGGATTTCATGAGTGAATTTCCATCAGGATATAACTTAAACATTATGGAATTACAAGAATGAAATGGAGTTAAGAAAGATTCAGCTTATATACGACAAATGCATATAATAATAATAATAATAATAATAATAATAATAATAATAATAATAATAATTGGGACTTTGTATAGCGCCTAATCTTTAGAAGCTCTAAGCGCTTTACACCATCAATAATGATATTACTACACTACAGAGCAACAAATGACAAAAACAATGAAATTGGAAAACATAAAAGCATGCTGAGAACATATAAGATACAAAACATGATTAGGTCGCTAAGTTTGTCCCTGCAGTCGAAAGAGGTGAGTCTTAAGAGCACTCTTAAAAGGGACCACTGTGTCTTTGTGTCTAATTTCAATGGGCAATTCGTTCCACGTAGCCGGGCCCTGGTGTCCAAACGAGCGTTGTCCATATGACTTTGTTTTCACCTTGGGAACAATGGGTATACGATTATCAGAAGAAGAGCGTAAGGATCTAGCTGGTGTATACACATGGGTGAGGTTAGATAGGTTTGTTGGACTGGAGTCTGTCATTGAAACATAGCACAGAGAAAACATTTTGTGTTTGATTCTGTATCGAATCGATAGCCAGTGTACGGTACAGAGCAGTGGTGAGGTGTGCTCTGATCGAGGTACTCTAAAGATGATCCATGCAGCCGTGTTTTTAACTTTTTGAAGTTTCTGAAGTAAAAATTGTGACGAACCAGACAGAATTGAGTTAAAATAGTCCAGTCTTGAAAGTACTAATGAACACACAAGTGTTTTAGTGGCATCAACTGAAAGATATTTACGAATGGAACTGATGCGTCTCAATTCAAGATATACAGCCTTGCATATGTTCATGACATGTTGGTGCAATGTGAGAGTACTGTCGAGAGTAACGCCTAGGTTCTGTACTGACTGTGAGAATTTAATGCTGGTGTTGCTGATATTTATTGTCTGAAGTAAAGGATGTGAATGAGAAAGTCTTTGTGTTGTGATCAGAATAGCCTCAGTTTTATCATCATTCATCTGCAGCTTGTTACATGTCATCAATGATTTCACATCAGAAATGCACTTCTCTACTCCATGGATGGTTGCGTCAACTTGAGTTGGGTGGCTAGACTTGTATATTTGGGTGTCATCAGCATACAATTGGTGCGACACTGGGTGATGATCTATGACACTTGAGAGCGGCGGAGTATGAAGAGAACAGGTCCAAGAACACATCCCTCTGGAACACCACAACATACGTCAATTGGGCTGGAGTGTATTCCATTTGCAGATATAATTTGTGTCTTGTTGACTAAGTAGGACTTGAACCACTGTAAGGCTATATTCTGAATGCCAAATACATGCTGGAGACGGTGAAGTAATATATCATGGTCTATTTTGTCAAATGCTGCAGATAAATCCAGGAGAGTGAGGACTGTAATCTTTCCACTATCCAAAGCAGAAAGAATGTCACTAAATACTTTCAGAAGAGTAGTTTCCGTACTGTGGTAAGGGCGATATGCAGACTGTACATTGCTAAAAGACTGTGTGAATTCAAATGAGATACAACATGAGTTAGAACAACCTTTTCTAAGATTTTTTATATGAATAGGAGCTTAGAAATTGGGCGGTAGTTCTTTAAATCGTTATGGTCCAGTGTTGGTTTCTTCAGCAGTGGCTTTACGATGGCAGTTTTTAAAAATGATGGGAATTCCCCTGATGAGGGATAGATATTAATAACATCAGTTAGTGAAGGTAATATTGGGTCTTAGCACTCAAGCATCAGTGATGTCGGAATTGGATCAAGTTCACAAGACTTTGGTGCACTTTTCAACATCATATAGATAAGGTGAAGAAAGAAAAGAGAAGAACAAAAGCAGTTACAGAAAGAAAAAAGATACAGAAAGAAACGTGTAGAGAGAAATTAGAAATAAAGAAACAGAAGTGCAGTTAGTAAGAGGAAAGGAATAAAGGAATTCTCAATTAGATGAAAACAATAAAAGCTGGATAGTGAATGTAAACTACTAATTTACACACAATTTCAGGTTTTGATGTTTCTAAACATATTAGGTTAGTATCGACTTTTAAGGAAAAAGCAGTAAATAAATATTTTCTTCTTTTGTAAAACCGTTGAAAATTTGAAATGGCCAATAGAACAATGTACTATTATCACAAAATGCATTTTAGGCAAAGCTTTTGACAGCTACGTTTAGACTTCCATTGACCAACGATAGGTCGAAACTTTCAAACATGCTTCTCGTGCAGTTGACAAGTATTCCTTAGACTGACCAGAAACCATTATTGCATCGTAAGCGCAGCTATTGCAAGACTAAAGAGCACGTTTTTTCTGATTGCTAAAAATCAAAAAATAAGCAACAGAATAAAGACAGGTTTATTCTAAATGCTCGTATTTCTAAGTGGTCAATGTCACTCATATATATAGGAAGGAATATATTTGTTGTTTCAAACAAGCTTCAGTCTGATTTTGTTATGGAGAATTATGAACTATTCATGTAAAACTATTCCATATCAGTTATATGTGATCCTGTAATCCTATACTTATTAAACGTTAAAGGGGCACATGAGGTTCATATATTCTTTTGTTATGAGGTACCTTGCCTTTTTGCTGAGAAGTCTTCTAATGTGAGTGTTCTCATTAACGAAGTAGAGTGATGCTATGTTAATGTTACCCTCCATTGTGCAAATTTGTAATAAGACTTAGTCTTTGGATCCGTGACATTCGGAGCATATATTCATTACTCATTGAGGGTATGCAATTATTGTTTGGCAATGACCTAGCTGGAGATACGGTTGTGGTTAATCCATGTCTTAATGACATGCATTGTGTGGATGAAAAATCGATAGAATTGAAAATGAGTGCAATTACTAGAGCTATGACAAAGAGAGCTCATGAGAATGATGTTGATCAGGATATTATTATTGTAGGTGACACATGTATTGGTCGGGCATTTTTAAAGTTTCTTGCCCCTGGTTTGCATCAGTCAAAATGTATTTATCAAAATGATCCTTTTTTAGCTAGTTTTGTTTTTCTCTGTATAATAATCAGATAAATAAACGACAATCACGTATCGTCTAACCGGAGCAAGATCATTAAATCTCATATATATTTCAGAAGGCGATTAGCGAAACGTTTGTGCGTTTGTTAAAAATTGAGTTTTGAGGCGAAATGGAAGCCAGCTGAGGTACGTGTTGGTCAGTGATCTATCCACATTTTCAAACGTTTTATTGATAGAAAAGTCTTTATTATATAGACCATGAAACTCCTTGTCTGGTCTGTCAAAGATCAATATTTCTTGTCGCAAAATTTTGAATAGTGTATATTGACTAAACATTTAGAGTGATGTTTG
This sequence comes from Unio delphinus, assembly GCA_029339505.1. Lineage (NCBI taxonomy): Eukaryota > Metazoa > Mollusca > Bivalvia > Unionida > Unionidae > Unio > Unio delphinus. The sequence goes on along the minus strand of JAQISU010000036.1, from coordinate 9,306,739 downwards.
TAAAATTTGTAGTAAATTTAGAATATGTTCATTTAATAGCGCCCCGTTTAAAGCTATTCTTAGGTTTTTTTTGTGTGATTATTGGGAGTCAGCGCCATGGAAGTAATCCTAGCCCGAAATAATTAGGCAATTTCTAGGAGCAAACGTTACGGAGCCGAACGTTAGTTAGTTTGAACCAATCCATGGTTCGCTATTAATGAATTTAGGTCCAAACTAAATGGCTGTCCTTGTATAAGATAGTACATATTAAAATCTAGTTGTGTACAATAGTGGTGTGGCTGAGATGGCAGTATTTACGGTAAGAAAATCGGTAAATTACACAATGGAATCAATAAGTAGGGACTTGGTAGATACCGTTTATGTGTCCAAAGTGAACAATAGGTGTAGTTATATTAGAGTAATACGCCGGTAAAAACGAATACTGACTGGCCTAGGGTGGCGTAGTTAAATAGTTCTCAATGTGAAAGGGGATACTAGGGTATATTCTATGGCATAACCGGCTAGCGGTACGGAAATCTGATGATGGTGAAGAAAACCATAAAAGTGTGTAGTTGATGGTCTTTTGGCAAGTTGTTTTATCTGTGGTCTTGAATTGATTCGAGCAAAAATTAGTATATAAAGACAGACACGTCTCGCTTTCCAGTTTACAACTCAAATTGTATGGAAGTCTTTGGAAATTTGGGGAAAACATATGAATTCCATCGGGATTAGCGCCAGGATTTGGCACAGCTCGGTCAAGTGATACCCCTGTGCGTGTAACAATATCGTAAATCTTGTCATACATGTAAATGGTAGGAAAACCATAGCAGAATATGCAAAATGAACATGTGCGACCTCTTCCTGAATCTGACCAATAATTTAGAAGAGTAATGGTGGACTGTGCCTCTCCCTTACCTAACACCTATTTAAAATGAAATTAATGTATGACAGAATTAGAATAGAGACAACGATTCAGAGTGGTGATATATTTTTGTCTCTCGTTTACAAGATTTTCTTCAAAATAGATAATATGGTCCTTACAAAAATCACAGCAAAATGAGTGAATTAATTACAATATGTGATGTAAATATTTTAAGGGGGTATATTTATATAGATATTCATTTTAGTTGTACGTGACTCACACTGTGAGGATTGAAGTTATGGAATGCAATCGGACGAAAATGATTTTGGTGTAACCACTCTTCGGAATTTAGGATGTATGATAATCTGGACCAGAACCATTCAATTCCTCAGCAACAATAATAAATAAAATAAATCTCTTAAAAAATATTAATTGAATAGATTATTTACAGTTGTTTCGACTTGAAGCCAGAGAATATCCTATGACCTTGAAATTCTAGATTCCACGCCTGCTAAAAAGCATCCATTCATGATGAACACTTTCGAACAGGAATTTTTGAAAAAAGTATTTCAATATTTGAAGACAAATGATTTTATACACCACGTAAACGTCATTGGAGTTCGCCATGTCTTCTTATCTAGAAACCTGATAGTACATGCTATAGAAAGATAAATAGTTTAGTCAAAACGGATTCATTTCCATTGTCAAAAATCGTTGACTGCAATGATTCTGGCAAATTCCACTGACAGAAAGCGCAAAGGAAAATAGTAACTCAATAAAGTGATGCGATGTGGAAGAAAAGATTCACTTTGTACTTTCAGCGTTTATCGAATACGATAAAATCTGATTTTGACATATGTGATGTCATAATCTACAACGAAATCTGAAAGCTCATTTAAAGCGATTTTGGAAACTATTTGATAGACTCAGAGATGCAAATTTCACAATTAATTTATCCAAAGTGAGTTTTGCCGTAATTGTGGTACATTTAAAAGACATGGGCGTTTGGCTATAACTCTGGTACATTTAAAAGACATATCTTGGGCATAAACAAGTTAGACCTATATAAGATATTGTTAAGGCTATATTTGTGTTTCATAATCTGTTCTTTATGATAGGAGGTACTAGGAATATTTAATTCGCTTTGCTTCTTATAGATTGTTTACATGCTGTGGGTTATATAACAATGTAATGTTTCAGCTGCCATTGTCCAGAATCACGTAATTTGTGTATCATCGATTTTACACATGGTACATGCAAATATACACCACATTCTAGCCATAACTATGTAGGGCTGTCTCAGCTAAGTCATGGACACTTTTCCAATGTCACCACCATTGAACTAAGCCCAAATTACGAAAATGCATTGATCTAATTTTTGTTCTTGCATCTTCGTTGTTAGTGAAATCACAAGCTCTTTTAGCCTTGTGGCAAAATAACTCTTAATAAACCATCTTTCAAATATATCTCACATATACTTCATGTAATCCTTTGATATAAAAGGTTAAAGGTCAAGTCTCAATTCCAGCACATATTACTTTAACTTGCAGCCCTTCCAGCGCTTTGGTTTTGTAACATGTCATATGGGTCAAGGGTTTGTCGATTACAATACACACGATGTCATATGGGTCATGGGTTTGTCGTTTACAATACACACGATGTCATATGGGTCAAGGGTTTGTCGTTTACAATACACACGATGTCATATGGGTCAAGGGTTTGTCGTTTACAATACACACGATGTATTATGGGTCAAGGGTTTGTCGTTTACAATACACACGATGTCATATGGGTCATGGGTTTGTCGTTTACAATACACAAAATGTCATATGGGTCATGGGTTTGTCGTTTACAATACACAAGATGTCACTTGGTTCAAGGGTTTGTCGTTTACAATACACACGATGTCATATGGGTCTTGGGTTTGTCGTTTACAATACACAAGGTGTTATATTGGTCATGGGTTTGTCATTTTCAATACACAAGATTTCATATCGGTCATTGGTTTGTCGTTTACAATACACAAGATGTCATATCGGTCATGGGTTTGTCGTTTACAATACACAAGATGTCATATGGGTCATGGGTTTGTCATTTACAATAAACACGATGCCATATGGGTCATGGGTTTGTCGTTTACAATACACAAGATGTCATGTTGGTCATTTGTGTGTCGTTTACAATACACAAGATGTCATATGGGTCATGGGTTTGTCGTTAACATTACACAAGATGTTATATGGGAGATGGGTTTGTCGTTTACAATACACAATATGTCATATGGGTCATGGGTTTGTTGTTTACAATACACAAGATGTCATATGGGTCAAGGGTTTGTCGTTTACAATACACACGATGTCATATGGGTCATGGGTTTGTCGTTTACAATACACAAGATTTCATATTGGTCATGGTTTTGTCGTTTACAATACACATATCATTTTATTTCCACTGATCAAATTCAACGGTTCTGTCTGGTAAACCTGAACTCAACTGTGTGTCCTGTTCCTACTTTAAATTGCTGATTATCTGCGATAGTAGTATTCACCAACTTCATGTTGGTGTGTTCGCTACCTACCGTCACTCGTAGCTTCATTGACTCTACCTAGGAGAGTATTTGTTTTAAGTTATCGTAGGTATAGCACCATCGCTGTTACGAAATGCCTGATATGGCCTAGTTAGACCATCATACGTTTAATTATTACCAAGGTGTCGTGTTTCGCGCGCCATAATATTTTTATAAATATACCTTTTGTATCGCGTGGCATCTTCATTGCTTGCGCGGCACGTGCGTATTACATATCAATGCGCACGACTATATATATATATATATATATATATATATATATATATATATATATATATATATATATATATATATATATATATATATATATATATATATATATCTATATATCTATATCTATATATATATATATATATATATATATATATATATATATATATATATATATATATATATATATATATATATATATATATATATATATATATATATATATATATATATGTATATATATCATGTAGGATTATTGAAGGGGACAGCCACTAGAGAGAAGCTCTAAATGTATTTAGCTCTCGGGGCGGGATTGCCATTTTTACTTAGTTTGAGGCAAAATGTTGGCTCACTAGGTGTGAATAACCAGATGAGTGAGTGAATATGAAGATTATTTGGTGCACCATTACGACGTTAGACCTCCAGTTTAGTGACCTCGTGTAGGTGCAAGAAAGTCTGGAGGGTGGGAGTGACCGGGCCGGAAAGCGGGCCGAGTCAACATTGGATACACATGTGGTGATGTTGACGTAGTTCTTCATCGTAGTGTTTGACTACATGAATTTAGTAACAGTAGTGTTTGACTATATGAATTTAGTAGCAGTAGTGTTTGACTACAAGCATTTAGTAACAGTAGTGTTTGACTATATGAATTTAGTAACAGTAGTGTTTGACTATATGAATTTAGTAACAGTAGTTTTTGACTATATGAATTTAGTAACAGTAGTGTTTGACTATATGAATTTAGTAACAGTAGTGTTTGACTACATGAATTTAGTAATAGTAGTGTTTGACTATATCAATTTAGTAACAGTAGTGTTTGACTACATGAATTTAGTAACAGTAGTGTTTGACTATATGAATTTAGTAACAGTAGTGTTTGACTACATGAATTTAGTAACAGTAGTGTTTGACTATATGAATTTAGTAACAGTAGTGTTTGACTACAAGCATTTAGTAACAGTAGTGTTTGACTACATGAATTCCATACAGTAGTGTTTGACTACATGAATTTAGTAACAAGAGTGTTTGACTATATGAATTTAATAACAGTAGTGTTTGACTACACGAATTCCATACAGTAGTGTTTGACTACATTGAGTTTGGTATAGTAGTCGAGTCCAATTACTTATTTGTTTTATATTCATAGTATGTACCTTTGTATTTATGTTATTCTCGTGTTTCCTACTCATTAGTGTGAGAGTGTAATACATTTTAATTGTCAGTGGCATACGTATGTGTTCTTTCTTGAATGCGACAGATGGAAACCAAAAGGTCAATGAATTGGGGTACACAATCTGTGGAGATGAGGAGGGATGAAATAGCAGTGCCTATTACAATAACCCCAATCTTACTTCCAGAATAGAACGATTTTAATTGAGATTTAGCGATCTTCTCTCTTCACAAGAACATGTTTTGGAACCAGTACCTTCGCCGTTTTCACCAGAAAAAAAGCAGAAAGAAGCATTGGAGAAATGATGCAGCAACAGAAGGAATAAGAACAATCCTTTAACATTCAACAGCAACAGCGACATGAGAAAGAAGAGGCAAGACGAAAACGACAGGAAGAATAAGAAGCAGAGAACAAGGAGAACAGTGTAAGTCAAACAGTGACAGTACTCTTAGACATTTTGGCAAAGTTAAGAAGCCTGAAATAAACGTATCAGACTTTTTTTTATATATAAAACCCAAGAGAAAAAGACCTTCCCGCGTCAGACATGCCAATCCTATACACAGCCTCACAATGTCATATATACCAAAATACCAAATCTAATGATCTTTATCAAATCACCAATATCAACAGGTTCAGACGTAAGCCTTGGTCGTGGCAAATGGATAAGGCAGTTAAAGCTCATTGTCTCCGGTTTATAAATGTCGGGTTTTAAAAAAAAAAAAAAAAAAAAAAAAAAAAACACACGTTAAGTTCAAGGCCACCCACTTCTATCAAATATAGATTACTCCATTTTTGCCAAAATTAATTAAAACTTAAAGTACCATTTTCCCCCATGATTGACGTGTACAAGTACGTGAGTGTTGGTTCTTATAATAATCAAATCCAAGAGACACTTTTGTTTTGCTTCTGATATATTCTTTAGCTAGAATGTGGCGTTTGCAAAGGTTGGGGTGGGGTACTTCCAATATATTAATTAAAATATTATGGAGGTTCCACCTGGCTCGTGAATTTATAAAGTTAAATTAAAGATGAAATAGATGTACAGCTCTGAGCCCCCAGTCAGCACTGTCGACGGTTAGACTATATATATATATATATATATATATATATATATATATATATATATATATATATATATATATATATATATAACACGAAGATGAAATTCACATAAAACAATTTAAAAAAGGTGACAATTTTAAATAATAAACTAAACTCAATCACTCGTCCTCCCAGTGATAGCCTACTTCATCTCGTGATTTTCAGTGTGAGTTCGATTTTCCCCCTGGCCTTTGGTTCTACTCATCTCTTATTCGATCCTCCCACTCCTCCTGGCCTTCACCTCTCCCGAATTCTCTCCTTCCTTCTCCTTTCTTCTGTCTCTCTATCAGAGACTATTGGGACCACTTTCCCTGGTCTGTCCCTCGAAGCTTCCTCTCCAGATCTCCCTCTTTCTTCCGTCTCTAACGGAGACACAGGGACTACTATCACTGGTCTGTCCCTCGAAACTTCCTGTCAAAACCACAAGGCGTTAACATCTGGTTTATCGAATCTCACGTCACACTAAATCATCAATAAACCATCAGAAAAGGCTATTACGTTTTAGGTCACTCATACATACACATCTAAATTTTCACACACTCTTACAGGGAAAACAATGGTGTAATAACACGGTATCATACATACATCAATACATTGTATCACATCAGTATATCCAAATATATATTTATTCTCATTGTACTTACAATATTACAACAACCAGACGCATGTCTGTACACTACATTCTCACAAGCTTACACAAATATTCAAATATTCATATTACTAATTTCTCACAGTGCAACCATTTCAAAGATACAATTCAATTCAGCAATGGCAAAATCTATTTGCATGGATAAATGTGCTAGTCGACTATGAAATAACCACATAGCGAATTATAATAATATTAACTCTTACGACGGCTAGCACTAATATGATTCTTTACAAATATGAACTCATTTTCAAAATATACAAACATATTAACATCACAAAATAATTATTCCTACTACTATTCTAGTAATAATAATAAGTATATCTAGATCTACAATTAAATGCAGTCGCATTCAGCAAAGATCGAACAACTAGCTCACTGACCTTTAAGAAGCTACACTTAGAATCCTATTCTAAGTTTTTTTTCTTCCCGCCAATAACGTGTGGCTGACCGGAGTCGCTATCTTCTGGCAATCTCTCTAAAGAACTATAGCGCACTAACGCTTGCTGGCAGGTCTAAGGATATCATACTTAGCCCAAATCAGGGTCCAGCCCCTATCTCGGTTCCGATTGGGTAACGCTGGGGCCCTGTCCAATCCACTAATTCAACCTCGCTGTCAGTCTGCGTATCAAGAAGATAAGGCACGTCCACTCCTTCTGGCAACTTCTTTGATCTACATAAGCGCGTTCCACCCAAGGTAATAATTGCACTTCTGACGGCCTTGGTCGGGCTTCCCATCCTAGCCAGGCAAACTTACGTAAGGGATAGTGTTAGCCTGCGGTCATGTTTAACAATAAACAGTGGCTTGTCCGAATTACTTTGAATACATGTTTCTAATTTAATTTTGGGTCGGGCAAAACGCCACATAGAAGTTATAATCCAATGTCACAACACAACACTTTAAAAAGCCCATTTTCTTAATCTTCTTTGTCTTTCTATTTTCTCATTTTTGATTATCTTCAATTCACAGGTTGTTTCTCTTCTTCCTCACTTTCATCTGGTCTTCTTTTTTTTTTCTTCTTCTCGTTTTAAAAGTAATTGGGCTCATTTTCATTTAAGGAGGGTACCTCTCCTTTTTGTTTGGAACTCCTTTCCTTTCTCTCTCCAGCTCCTATATTCAAAATACGGATGTAAAAAATCCGATTAAGTACTAACTGCATGGGAGTCTATATAATATCACGTTTGCACCTGTCGACGATAATAACGGAATGCAACCGCCGATCACGTCTGGTATTTAGAGAAGAAAAAAAGCCTGACGTCACATTTTGGACGTCATCATATTATGGAAAAAGTCTTCAGAACCTCAGCACGAAAGCTGCGATTCTGAAGAAAGTGAATTGACACTATCATGCGGATCTTCGCCATTCGAAGACGGGGAGGTAACAAGCTCAGAAGATTCTGATAATGATGTAGAAGCGGTTGCCGGCACCCAATTTAATCCGTACCAGTTTGAACCCTATATTGCCAATACCGACGAATCCGAAGTTGCAGATGAAGATGACGAAAACAAAAAACAAAATAAATTGACGGACAATACATGGTAATTGCTTTCTGAATAGGTCTACGGCCGCATATTACGATAAATATATGTATCCGACGATATTTACAGTACAGTGAAAGTATATCCTGTTTGTTTACAAATGGAGTATACCTCATCTGTAATAAAGGCTGCATAAGGGCATTGCATTTCAAAAGTAGTGACGTATCTACACGTTGATAAATAAAAGTTGCAAGTTAAAATTTCAAATTTCTCATATGTATGTTAAAAGTTATTTTTTATAAGCTATACTACAAATCCCTTTTTTTCTATGGTAAGCTTCTACTTGCAACTTTTATTTTCTTTCATATCTAATTTAATTGTACAGTACTGTACTTAATGTTTTACCTGTTGTTGACTTTTGTCCGTCTGCGTCATTGTACTGTGCTAACGATGTGTTCATAAATATGAGATTAAATTTGACAGGCACAGCACTGTGCATTAAAGACGAAAATTATTTAATTTGTAATTTTGGACATTGTTTGCTAATGCCCACAGCAAGGAAATGCGTAGTTGTTGTGCCATTGAGAAGGTCACAAGTGTCTGCAATGAATACCATGGGATATAATGTTTAACAAACCATCCAGGGTTCAGTCCAGTTTGTCTAGACATCCATGTTTTTAAAGTCGCATGCTACCAGTATTGACAACAATTTGGAGATCGTCCAGAACAAGAAATGAGTAAGTAAAATGGCTGAGTAATTTTTCATGTTTTTTTGTTCTATACGTGACAGCATGGTATCGGAATCATTAATACAGCTAAGAAAGTAACCTTTTTTTCCAGTCATGTTATGCTTTCATGGATTGACCCCTGTTTTTGGAGGCCTACGCTATCTTTTATACAGAGTGATACTGATAAATCATGCGAAAAACAACACATATACATGAGTGTGTGTGTGTGTGTGTGTATATATATATATATATATATATATATATATATATATATATATATATATATATATATATATATATATATATATATATATATATATATATAACCATTTAATTGTCAGACACTAAAAATTAAATTAAGCAATCTTTGTGTGTGTGTGTGTGTGTGTGTGTGTGTGTGTGTGTGTGTGTGTGTGTGTGCAAATATTGTTTTTAACTTTATTGATATCATACAAAATAATGATCAATCACACTGGGCCATAACTAACACTAATAAAACTTTTGATTACATAATTTGATCTTATTCACAAAGCATATTTTATTTCAACTTAATTTTCAAATTAGTATTTTAGATGACGTCGGTATATAGTATCTATACAATTTACTCGGTGGTGTTTGCAATTTGTTTTTTTTTTTTTGTTTTTTTGTGGGGGCACCAGACAGATGCCCCTCCCCCCCCAATAAAAAAAGTAAAAAGTTTTTATGTATGTAGGTGTTCCTCCAGGTATGTTGTTTGTTGTTTTTTTATTTTCATTTAACGCCCCATTTAATTTTCTTCATCGTGGTTATATATTTGATTCGGAGTATTTTTAGTATCCCTAGTGGTTTTTTTTCCGTAGATCCTTACTAGGTGGGAATTGGTCTACCCACGACTAGTAGTCTACGTTTGTATTTGTTTTGACCATGGCTAGTGGTCTCCTATTATCCTTGTGTTTGCTATTTGTGTTGATGCTATTTGTCTGTTGCTATATAAGGTATATACCTTGTATTTGTGTAAAGGATTGCCATTTCATTCAAATTTTTCTCACCAGTTGTGTTACTTTATATCTTCTCTAAATGGAAGACATTCCCTTTTTTGTTTATTTTAATGTATTTTTAATTTTTGAATTTTGTATAAATTGAAGTGTGTTATTTAATTTTTTGTTTAGTATGCTTTAATTTATTCTAATGATATTTATATTCTTAGGTCCGTCTGCCTTGAGACAGAATCTGTACGAATTTATTGGTTGTACAGTTCCTATCTCAATTTGGGCCGGCCTTTAATTATTTATTTTAATTAAAAGTAAGAAAATTCCAAAATTGTTTAAGTTCCCTTTAATGGGAGCCATGTCTATTACGGGAGATAGACATGGCAGATAAAGTATGGATATATTATCCAGAGAAATAGAAAAATAGTGATGCATTAGTATAATAATAATAAAATTTTATTTATGGGTGATTTTTTCCAAACTCTGCCACAGGCCTGCTCACTTCGCGTAGCGCCATGTGATTTAGCCCCATGGCGTCCTCATGTGTACTTTCCCCTTACATAGTACATACAGATATCAGTAAATATAAAAAAAAGTTTGCACTTTGTTGGCAGGGCCGGCGCTTCCACTAGGCGAACTAGGCAATCGCCTAGGGCGCTGGGCTAAGGGGGGCGCCAGAACAAATTGCATATTGGGTTTTATTTCATGATAGGCGGGTGGGGGAGGGCGTGAGTGGGAAGGGGGGGGGGGCGCCAGATGGACATAGACCACAATTAATTTTACTATATGTTCTCTACATATATTTCTCAGTGCTGACCTTTCCACAGTGTGACAATCAATACAAATCATATGTTAATCTAAAATACCTCCAAAGATGACTTCACGGTGAAATTCTTGTCAAGGGTTGATCGGCATTTTTTTGAGCTGCTGCACTGTAAACAGAACAGCATGTACACAGACCACATATTTCACTTCCGGATCATCACCAAAGCCTTATTACTCCATGTGCACTGTCGCCAAATTACACACTGACAACCACTCTCTCTGCTCATATTCTCAAGAATGAACAATTACCTTTAAATCCCTACCAAATATGCATCAATATAACTCTTCTATCACCACCAAAAGGAGAGAGGAAAAAATGTTCTAAAAATAGACTGGAACTACATTCGTGGGTACTGAACTGGAAGTATTAATTGTGGTGTGATTCCTGACAGGCCCAACTTTTTGGGGCAAATTTTAGTAAAACTTTTTTTTTTGAATGCCACACCTATTTGAACTTTATACATGAAGTCTTTTTGAATTTCCTTGCATACAAGACATGTGACACCTGCTGGAAAGTGTGTAGTGCAGGTGTTCCACAGGGTGCAATTGTTGATTCATGTGCTTTTGAGAAACCAAAACTAAATTTGCTATATCTTCCTTAATTATAGGACTTTTTCAATGCTGTAAAAACCTAATTGTACTACAAGATAAGGCCTGTCTGAAACTATGTTGAAAGTTTATACATTTTGATCAATTCAAATTTTAATGGAAATTTAAATAAACATATAAATTTATAAACTAAATTTTATTGAAAAATTAAATTTTCATAAAAGTTTGAAAACAGATTTTGTCAAAGTTTAGGCAGAAAGGTTGATCAATCAATGGTCTTTAAAATAAATGGTGGTTTGGGTCTGTGTAACTGAGAACATTTTTCCCAGGGGTAGTGAAGTAGCATGACTCATAGTGATTTTGGCAACAAACCGCAATATGCCTGTCAAGGTGCATATAGGTGTACACACTAAAGAAGCAACAACAGGTGCTATGTTCCATATTTATTGTGTCAGGTATTTAGGCAGTTATTTGTATAATTAATAGTGCACTCAGATTTAAACATCTGATGGGACCACTTCCATGTTTTATAGGAAAATTGCATTACATTTCAGTGTCGATAACTACAAAAAGCGACAATAAGATAGGAAAATACAGTTTTTAGGCAGGCTTTACCTTACTGAACAATGGTGCTAATCTCTCCCATGAAGATCTAAGCCATGTCCTTGAGGTGCTGTATATTAGTGTGGTGATATGATCACTTATGGCAGTACACTGCATATGTCCTTATGAAACCTTGCTATCACCACCAGACTACTGGAGAGCTTCCAAGCTGATCCACCACTAACACTTTGTTCCAGATACCAGCCTAGACCTGAAAAGATATAAAATGTTTCACTTATATCTAGAAAACAGTAAGATGTATGCAAATGAAGTTAAAATGTGTTAGATATAGTGATTTCCAAATAACATTCAGGCAGCAAGCATAGGAAATAAATATTAAACTTGACAGAGTGACACTCAGAAATGTGAAGTAATAGTCATGTATTAAAGTAATAAATTCATCCTAAAAGTATATGAAGTTTCTATAAGCATATCTGGTCATTTACAGGTTAAATAACTAATCAGGTAGACTATGCATCACAAACATTAAGGAAATGCGGGGACGGTGAGGTTTGATCATTGGTGGAAACATTAGTACATGCCAGTATACAGGATAGTCAAGCGACAATATAGTAAAAAAGAATATATTACTATAAGCAATCTTATTCATGAGATAAATAATAATTCTGGATATTGCAAGAGAATACAGTCAAATGTGGCCACACAAATCAACTACAGGTACCAATACATCCTATATCATAAACTAAATGTGAAATTCTGATCCCCAAAACTTGTAAACAAGAATGGAAATTTGCATATGTGGGACATATACAATGTAATTGTTATGATCAAATGTGCAAAAATAATTCAAATGATCTGTTTGAATATTTAAAGTGTATTTTTAAGGGTGTTTGATACCAATTATTAACCTCAATGGTTCAATAGAATCAGATATCAGCTGATATTACAATACCGCACTCTCTCCAAGTACTGAATTGAAATATGTTACCATACATGGGCATATTAATGAAGAAAATAACATTTTGGGATACATTTAGTGCACACAGCCAGAAATGTGTCTTACAGATTCACTGTAGGTACAATGTCAGCCTATATGATGTACTGAATGTGAACTTTGGATCCCAAACATTCTAAAATATGTGAATATTTGTTCATGTGGGATATGTAACCATGCTAAGATCAGTTGTACACAGTTAAACTCAAAATATCTGTTTGAATATATCTTGTGCAATCTTTAGAGTGTCAGTTAACAAATATTATTAGTAATTAACAATGCATAAATTAAGATGTATCATAAGAATTCACATAACATCATACAGGCCACAATGCCGCACTTCACTAATCAATATCTTAGCCAAACTGAACAATAAAATTGAATGCATTTTGTGCTCAACTTACATCATTTTGCTGTTTTCTTACATCCAAGGGTAAATATACATGTGGAAAGTATATTTTATCCCTTCAGCCTGCATTTCATTCTCAGAAAGTTTAAACTGATTTAGTAGAGAACTTGAGTAGGTTCTAGTATAAAGTTTTCATCACTGTCCTCTCACTAAACACCCTGTAACTATATTTGTTAACAATTACTAAAGGCTATATAAGCAGATATGTGTTACTCAGGAAGTCACCCCATCATAAACACATAAATTAACTGATTGGACCCCTAATAAATAGTTTGAATGATCAATACAAAATAGAATCTGTCTTTCATACATTTTAAATGTATGTCTCATTTTGACTTACAAAGATATTTTCTCTGACAAAATTTGACAAATATCCATCATTGTAGCTTGTATATGGTGTAGGAGTATAAATATGCTGATATCATTGGATATAATTTCCAAAAATATTATCTATGTGCATTTTAAGGGGCAAATTTTAATTTTTTAATTTTTAAAAAAAAAATATTAAAATTTTAAAAACTAAAATCAATTTTTAAATTTTAATGTCATTTTTCTATTTTAAATGTTAATATATATGACACCTCTAAATTTCATGTGTTTATCATTAATAATAAAAATTTTATAGCATATTAAAGTTTCATCAAAACTGCCTGTACAGGACATAGACCACAATTAATTTTACTATATGTTCTCTACATATATTTCTCAGTGCTGACCTTTCCACAGTGTGACAATCAATACAAATCATATGTTAATCTAAAATACCTCCAAAGATGACTTCACGGTGAAATTCTTGTCAAGGGTTGATCGGCATTTTTTTGAGCTGCTGCACTGTAAACAGAACAGCATGTACACAGACCACATATTTCACTTCCGGATCATCACCAAAGCCTTATTACTCCATGTGCACTGTCGCCAAATTACACACTGACAACCACTCTCTCTGCTCATATTCTCAAGAATGAACAATTACCTTTAAATCCCTACCAAATATGCATCAATATAACTCTTCTATCACCACCAAAAGGAGAGAGGAAAAAATGTTCTAAAAATAGACTGGAACTACATTCGTGGGTACTGAACTGGAAGTATTAATTGTGGTGTGATTCCAGATATCTGATCTCGCCTACGGCACCAAAATGCCTTGCACCGGCACTGTTCGTTGGCAACCCGAAGTGAGGGTCTTCATTCATCATGTGTGGTACAGAGGATCTGCACTTCCTTTTCCAATCAAAACCTGAACTACACTGGCTTTCATGAGGCTGACAGCGATCAAACCTTCTAAGAATATTTTGAGTAGCAATATCCTTATCAGGCCTCTCATAAAGACTACACAATTGGTGGCGATACATCTACCAGAATGTTTACTCCTTCATCATGCATGTGAGACACCTGTCCAATTCTGAATGCTCTTTTCATCAGACGTTCAACATAATCTGTAAATTAAAGTTAATTCAATATGAACTGTATTTGTACATGCCAAAATCTGCAACCTTGTGTTGAAGGTAATTCATATATTAAAACTGTTTATCTTTAAAATTGTTTGCATGGTTCTATTAATTTACCACAGGGCAAAATCGTGACCTTTAAAATTAAATTAGTGTCACATTTAACAAATATTTTGCCTCTGCAGATTGAATTTAATCAAAATAATGATATAAAGGTTTTACGCTTGGTACAACAGTATATCTCTCCTTTATTATCATTAATTACTGTACTTTCTTTAGTGAAAGCTTGCTCTCTTTAGCTGTTTGAATCAAAATGCAATGCAGGTAGTCCAAGCCTATTTCAAAGTAAAAATTGATGCAAAATATATAATTCTATCACAATACGGGTAATTTATTGGTAGTATCTGAACAAACCTTCAAATCATGCACGAGCAACTGACAAACGTTATGATGTGAGGGCAAGCCATGTACACCTTGTTCCAATAACCCTGTGGTAACCTAGCAATTAAGAGATGTGTACACAATTGACCATACAGTTCAGGCCAATGAGGCCACTATGTAATTAAGAATGTACATGATACAATTTAAGCTATAAATTACAATAAAATCATCAGAATCCACTGAAAAAATATGTTTGATAAAAAATGTAAATTTGAATTATTGTGTTCATATATTATTTATACCTGTACAGGTTCCACATCCACAACAATGCCCTTGTCCAAATTTAGCATTCAGTACCATATTTGGCACCGTGTCCAAATTTAACATACAGTGCCATATTTGGCACCGTGTCCAAATTTAACATACAGTACCATAATTGGCACCGTGTCCAGGAGTATCTGCTCTACCAAGTAGAACAGATATATGCAGTTCACTGATTCTTGCACATAGATTCTTTGAATATTGTGCCAGACACTTCAAATATCAGAATACAAGTAGAACGTCTGATGGTTGATATATGTTGACGTGCTTATGCAAGACACATTCATAAATTTTTACATGCGTGAGGATTTGCTTGGAATTGAGCCAGAAAATAAAATTCCTGCTGATATTAGCAAATTTCCAGCTGGTTTGCTTTCAACAAAAAGATGAATGACTTAGCCTGTGGCGAACATAAAAGTAGTTCTTTCATTCTTGTTTTATTTTTACGAAAGATCCATTCACATAAACAACTTCACCAGCTGTGTTTGAACGTCACTTGGTACAGCATCTAAACAAATCCATCAGATTTAATTCAAAGACTAAAACTGTAGTTTTCGCATTAGCTGGAACATTCCTGAAAAATAAAAGTCTGATCCATGCATTGAATAAGCATTCCACGTCGAATCATTTAAGTGAAGTGGATATCTTGTCTTATAGATCGGCTTTGTAACTTGAATAGCATGATTATCTTTCATTAGCATACTCGTACTGTACTTTATGCCCATTACTATCTTCCATATCCTTCAAAAACCAATTCATAACTTGCATCTTATGAAGGTAGCTCTGGTTTATCTTTACGTTGTAGTGAAGGGCAGAGGGCAGTATCTGTATCAGCTAATATGGTTATGTTACCTGTTTTTCTGTTCATCGATTCTTGTTGACTTGGCATTCAATGGATGTAGTCAGCGGCTTCACTTTATTGATTTCATATTCATCTACCTGAAAATGGTCAATTGCATGAGTTTTATTAACTGCATACTGTACTTTGAATTTGATTTACTTTATCTTTACTGCAAAGCACTTTAAATTGCAAAACGTGGTGGTTACCATAGACATAGTTGAAGAAGAAATGCTCATCAAAATAGAGTATGAGACTTAGAGTCCGCACGGACACAAGATGGATATCAATAATTGGAAGAATGGGAAACAAATATTGAGAGACCTGATTAAAGAGAAAACTCAGGGGAAAAGGACAAGGAAGTTAAAGAACAAATGACAAAGTGCAAGGAAACATTTAAAAAAAAAGAAGAAAATGAAAAACGAAAGAAAAGGAGGAGGAAAAAAAGTAGCAGTAGAATGAAAAGGAAGACAAGAAAAAGAAATAAGAGTTTTTTTTCGTGAAACTAAGAAGATGTGGTGGATGGTAAAACGAGAAGACAGAAATTAGAAGACAAAGAAGAAGAAGAAACGCAAATGCTCTTTTTCAGCGTTACTCCATCGCCTAGAAAAGATATCTATCTCTCTTTGCCAAATTGATGTATTTGTTTGTATGCGCGCACATACGTTTGTGTGTCGT